>OX940913.1:6589604-8053617 GCA_954871355.1 Cabera pusaria | reverse complement strand
GATAGTTTACTTTATTAACATTATTTTTTGACCAAGTATTTAACCGACTTCAAAGAAGGAGAAGATTCTCAATTCGTTGAAATATTTATATATGTATGTTCGCCGATTACTCAAAAACGCCTGGACCTATTTGGAAAATTATTTTTTTTTGTTGAAAGGGTATATACTTCCCAGGTGGTCCCATTTAAATTTCATCGAGATCTCATGGGAATATGGAGATAAACGCCTCAAACTTGGTACTGAAAATAACATAGATATTTTATTAGTTTCTTCAAACGTTAACTTATTAAAAACAATGTCTTACTTATACAACTTAAAAATAATTACCTAATGACCTAGTATCAAAATTATATAAACTACAATAATAATATCTATACTATAAATAAAAGACATACATACATACAGTCGAACATAGATCCTCCTCCTTTTTAACCGACTTCCAAAAAGGAGGAGGTTCTATGTTCGTCTGTATGAATTTGTTTTTATGTATGTTTTGAAGTCGGTTAATGATTCGTGTGGCGTTTGAAGTCGGTTCATTTAGTTTTTTTTAACGATATTATATTATTTTTATTGGTTACAGCAAGTATTCAAATACAACTAGTGTGAAGTTGCATCGTTCGAGACGGCAACTACTCAGGGAATGTCGGTAAGTAAAAGATAAATAAAAAATAAGTTCTAAAACTAAAACCCGACTACTGAAAAATCACTCTCTAAAAAGTATGAAACAAGAAAATATTCTCATCTGAGATCGCTATGTAGAAACTAATCAATATGTATCGTGCATTATACAAACAACTAACTTGTAATAAATATTTTATTGTATTTCATAAATATTCTTAGTGGTGTTCAGTGGATGCCCGTGGTCGTATGTTACTTTGCAGAGTGTATTGTTTTGTTACGGTAGGTAACATACGACCACGGCTATCCTCTGAGCACCACTAAGAATAATTATGAAATACAATAAAATATTTATTACAAGTTAATTGTTTGTATAATACACGATACATATTGATTAGTTTCTACATAGCGATGTCAGATGAGAATATTTTCTTGTTTCATACTTTTTAGAGAGTGATTTTTCAGTAGTCGGGTTTTAGTTTTTGAACTTATTTTTTATTTAAAGCATTTTGGGGTTTTTGGATAGATGTAAACATGTCAACATACTTACATATATACACAATGATCAACAAACACATATCCCTCCCAACTGTTTCTTTGCGACGCCGTGGGGTAAAAATTAGTTTTCTCGACTTCGGCGGGATATATGTCGCTAACGCTACGCCCTAAAAAAATATGATGTACTAAACCCTATCTTCATTTCAAAATACCTATTCAACGATACCACACACGATGGGGTGGGGTGAGATTTTTTTTTTAGTTCTGGGCTTCGTCCCCTTTAGAGGGCGCCACATTCAATTTGTTGTGACGTCACATAGCCTATAACCAGCAAACAAATAAGACGCGTCCAACGACACCTCATTTGTTAAATTATGATAAGTAGTTTAGAAGTTATGAGGGAACAGATGAACATACATACAAACATACATACATACCCACATACCGGTCAAAAACATAACCCTCCTTTTTGCTTCGCCGTATACGGGTAAATATGAGTTCACCATCTTCGACTATATTAGCGCTTACCATCACGCAAAATAGTGTGCATACCCAAGTTAATAATAAATAAAATATAACCGGCCAAGTCGAGTTGGACTCGTCCACCGAGGCTTCCGTACCAACTTCTCAAATTAGGTTAAAGGACAAACTTAACTTTGCAGTTCGATCTATAGAAAATGTACTGCACTAACCGCGAATAATAAGTTTGTAATAGTAAATTAAGTTCTTTTTTAGGGTTCCGTACCTCAAATCACTTTCTTGTCCATCTATCCGTCTGTCTGTCTGTCAGTGGGTCACCACCAGGAACGGGAGTTCCTGAGAAAATCGGTAAATTTTGATTTTCTCAAAAACTTGTTGGTACCAAAATGTACCTTTATTTTTAATTTTTTTTTGTTTTTCGGAGTTTTTCCTTTACTTGTGCTGTAAGACCTTGCTTTTATCCAAAATTTACAATGCTGAGTCAACTGGAAGTACCCTATAGGTTTTGGGTCGAAAACCTATAGGTTACCTACTTATAGAACTAATAGTACTTTCCGTTGACCTAGCATCATGAAATTTGGCAAAAAACAAGGTCTGACAGCAGAAATAAAGAAAAAATTCCAAAATAAAAAATAAAAAAAATTCAAGTGTGTCCCCATACATATATAGTTTTTACCAGTTAAAATAGGCCTCTAAGTTATATGAGCGCTCATACAATTTAGAGGTCTAGCTTAATTGGTACTTACCAACGTTGGTACGGAAGCCTCGGTGGGCGAGTCTAACTCGACTTATTTATTGTTTTTAGTATTTGTTGTTACATCCCCCATAGTAATTCATACTTTGTGAAGATTCTTTTGGTACCCTTTGGGCATGGAACCCTAAAAAGTATGTACATCTTTGCAACCACCGACTGGGTGTAGCAACCTCTTGGTGGGTTATGAGGGTTACCTTTGAGTATACAGCCAAGTATTTATCTGAGGGGTTTATCATTGTTTCGCATAACAATTTTTAATATAATTCCTCTTCGTACAATTTCAGTTCGTATAAAATTAGTTTACATAAGTATTCAGTTCACCTAATATTTGTTTCCTCTATTATTATTTGAAACAAACATTCATTTAACATCCCAACTAGCAAAATCGTCTTACGTTTCTCACTTTATAAGAGTTCTGAGCTTATAGTGGTCTCTTATCTGTTTTCGTCATTGCTATCGCTCCTATATTAGTCTCTGACAAGCCGTTACAGGCACTAATACGCTTGATCTTAATACCTTGTCTTAATCTAATACTATAAGAATCTTTGTCCTGACATACTGACTGACTCACTGACTCACTGACAGACAACGCACAGCCTAAACCGCTGGTCGTAGAGACTTGAAATTTGGAGGGTATATTTGTCTTAGTACGTAAGGGTGTACTAAGAAAAGATTTTCCAAAATTCACCCCTGAAGGGGATGAAATGGGGGTTCAAAGTTTGTATGGAGAAACAAGATTAGATCGTCTTTTCTATCCGAAACTTCACATAAGTGCTTCAGTAAAAAAATAAGTAAAGACGTGTTTCAGGTTTTTTTGGAATTCCACCCCTAAGAGGGTGAAATGGGGTAATAAAGTGTAAAATCAATATTGTTTCGGATTGCGCTGAAATTTGGCATGCAAATAGTTATTACGACGTTAGTTCCCACTGAGAAAGGATTTTCCAAAATTAACCCTCGAAGGGGATGAAACGGGGGTTCAAAGTTTGTATGGAGAAACAAGATTAGATAGTCTTTTCTATCCGAAACTCCACACAAGTGCTTCAGTAAAAAAATAAGTAAATACGTGTTTCAGGTTTTTTTGAAATTCCACCCTTAAGAGGGTGAAATGGGGTAATAAAGTGTAAAATCAATATTGTTTCGGATTACGCTGAAATTTGGCATGCAGATAGTTATTACGACGTTAATTCCCTCTAAGAAAGGATTTTCCAAAATTAACCCTCTAAGGGGATGAAACGGGGGTTCAAAGTTTATATGGAGAAACAAGATTAGATAGTCTTTTCTATCCGAAACTTCACACAAGTGCTTCAGTAAAAAAATAAGTAAACACGTGTTTCAGGTTTTTTTGAAATTCCACCCTCAAGAGGGTGAAATGGGGTAATAAAGTGTAAAATCAATATTGTTTCGGATTACGCTGAAATTTGGCATGCAGATAGTTATTACGACGTTAGATCCCTCTTTGAAAGGATTTCCCAAAATTAACCCTCGAAGGGGATGAAACGGGGGTTGAAAGTTTGTATGGAGAAACAAGATTAGATAGTCTTTTCTATCCGAAACTTCACACAAGTGCTTCAGTACAAAAATAAGTAAACACGTGTTTCAGGTTTTTTTGTAATTCCACCCCTAAGAGGGTGAAATGGGGTAATAAAGTGTAAAAATCAATATTGTTTCGGATTGCGCTGAAATTTGGCATGCAGATAGTTATTAATTACGACGTTAGTTCCCTCTGAGAAAGGTTTTCCAAAATTCATCCCTGAAGAGGATGAAACGAGGGTTCAAAGTTTGTATGGAGAAACAAGAATTGATTGTCTCTTATATTCGAAACTTTACACAAGTAGTTTAGTAAATAAATGAGTAAATACGTGTTTCAGGCTTTTTGAAATTCTATTCCTAAAAGGGTGAAGTGGAGTAACAATGTCTGAAATCAATATTGTTTCGGATTGCGCTGATATTTTGCATCCAGACAGAAATTTTGACGTAGGTATCCGCTGAGAAAGGATTTTTCAAAATTCACTCTTCAAGGGATGAAGCGGGGGTTCAAATTTTGGATAGTCATTTTATTCGACATTTCACACAAGTACTTCTGTAAATAAATAAGTAAATACGAGTTTCAGACTTTTTCAAAATGCCACCCTAAAAGAGTGAACTGGGGTAAAAAAGTCTGAAAATCAATATAGTTTCGGATTGCGCTTTATTGGGTTTTTCGGGTTTTAAAAATATGAATCCTGATTTGTCTTAGTCACGCGATAACATGAAAACAGGTGAACCAATTTGGCTAATTTTTATTTGATGATAGAATCGTTTTTACAAAAGAAAAGTTTTAAGTAAATAAAAGGAGTTCTTAACGCGGGCGTAGCCGCGGGGGACTTCTAGTTATGCATATAAGTTTAAATTTACAGTTCCGTTGTAAGCCACACTCTCCTAAAAAAGCATTTATTAAGACTTATCACACTTGAGATAAATTAGCTCTCATATCCACATTTTCTAAGCTCATTTAATTTTATTACATATTTTCTAAATGCTATTGCAAGAATGTTAGACTAATATCAGCATTTAATTAGAGTACTTAAAACATGTTAATCAAATCTTATTCAAAACTATTATAAGATCAACAGCAGTGGATAGGCACAGTATTAGAGTGATATTGAATCATCATACTTACAATAGAGAAAACGAGTCTAATTTAAGAAAGTTTGATCTTAAATCGAATTTGTGACTAAAATTGTGAGAGTAACATTTGATGTTGACTATTATATTTCACCAAAAGTATTTTAGTGCGGTCACATAAAATACCATTTCACATCACAAACGTTCACTCTTAAATGAAAATAAATGTTTTATGTCAATTCAAGGATCTCTAAGTTATTCCAACATGGAGTCATGTTGGAATGATCTAAATGAGCTTAAAATAGTCTTATAGTGATTCTAATAAATGCAATACTATTGGCGTCGCTTTCAATACAAATTAACAAATAAAATAATTAAACAAGAATACTAAATACTATATATTGATGAAGCGCACGAGTTGTGAAGCATAAACTAGGGTCTACTTTACAGTAAATAATATTTTCCAATACTAATACTTATCGAAAAGCATAAAACGAAACACTTGTTAATAATGGTACGGTTATTACAATATAAATTATTAAATACCTTTATCCTTACTGTTTTCGATTTCTTTTTTATTAGTTGTAACTTTCAAACAAACTACACCAAGTTTTTTTACGATTGTGTTTGATCTTATGTAAAATCAAAATAAACTTTCTTACGCTCACAGGACTCTTAACGTCAAAACAATGTAAGCCTATGTACGCTTAAATTAGTTTTGGTAAGAATAATTTAAGTGAAAACAACATTCAATAAGACTGATATTAGAAAGATATAAACAAATTACGCTTATAAATGGTGCCCAAATCCAGGCCATCAATTATACGATGATGTAAGAATGGTATAAGAGCAAGAAAACAGTGGTCTAGAGATTATTTTAAGTGTAGTTTTTGCTGGTTGGGATAATTTTGTTTTTGATGTAATGTTCATTTGTTCGGATGAGATTAGCTGAGGATCCGTGCTCAGTGGCGTGCAATTGGATAGGCCTATGTCCAGCAGTGGACTCATATAGTTTTTCTTTTTAAATCATCTTATAGGCTAGCGTTTGACCACTATCTGACCTGTTGTTAAGTGATGATGCGGTCGAAGATGGTAAGCACCCTAGGCCTAGAATGGGAACTGGCTCTCAAGGATAGCTGCCGGAACACATTAAATGTTTTGGCGACCGAAAGGTATATTAGGCGGTATACTATTGATGATGATGATGATGTATTCTCAGCAAGGATCAGCGAAGCTGTCGCGATGGTTCCTGCATTCCTTTCCACGCTGTCTGTGATGGTGTTGCGGATTGTAGAGACAGGACTGATGAGACACACGCCCGCTGCAGAAATCAAAAGTAAGTTATTACTAGTACCAATCGTACCCAGCTTTTGGGACAGTGTTTAAATCAGACAAATGTCTATGATTTTTTGAAGACAATTTAAAATCACAGACCTGCTACATATTAAACTCGATCGCGTACACCGGCCCCCATGAGAACGACCTTGAACGAAGTTTGTCCTTTTCTTTGGTATGGACAACTTATATATATAGCATACATATAGTATTGAACTGTTCAATACTATATGTATGGTATATTGAACATATATAGGACTAGCAGGTTGTTAGACAAGGACACACTCCCACCCTGGTGTCTTTGAATTGGGCCGTTTTGTTTTACAAAGCAATTACAACCTTATTGTTAAAGCACACTCGATGAATTGAATTTGTAAAAACATCTGCAGTGCACCATCCTTTTTATTATGTCTATGTTTAAAATACAATTACACAATTAACCAAAGACCTTGTACTATCGAGGGACAATAGTCCAGTAGCACCTCAATGTTTATAGTAGCCTGCACGATATTTCTGTTGAATGTTCCAACGCAAACAATAACACGTAAGTACAGCATAGATGGCATGCTTAGCCATACCATAGACAAATACAAAGGTAAAACGTAGCGTGAGATACATTTGATAAACATCAAATAGAGATATTTAGATATTCCACTGTATACTCGTTTTCTTTTTGATGAGTTAACAATTAGCATAACGTCGAGTAAGCTACGCACAAGTAACGGATGCTTAAATTCGTATGAGTCATTAATAGCAACTTGGTCGAGTGGTATGGTAAACTGTTTAGGAAGCAGGAGGCCCGAGTTCAATTCTCCATCTTGTAAATTATTTTGTTATAATTTTGAGCGCCCGGTGGCGTAATCGGGAGAACGATTGGTTGAACTTTGATGCCAGAGGTACCGAGTTCAAACCACCGTGCACCAATGGATTTTTCTATCGAAAAAATTATGTGCGCTTTCCACAGTGGCCCTCCAGTGAAGGAAAAACATCGTTAAGGAACCAACAACCTCCGCATGGTAGGACACTATCTAGTATCCGCCTGGCCAGCTATCACCCTCAAGTTATATCTGTTTAAACAAACTTTGCTACTATAGGTAAATTGGTAATCTATGTTATATGTGAAATAAAATAAATTAGCACGGTGATGTTATCTTAAGTTGTTGAGGAAATATTTATTTGTATAACTTAGAAGAATACACAGCAACAATGTTTTTAAATAAACTGATTTACGACATATCGAAATATCATAAACTGCTATTTTTATTTAATATTATATTCAATTGAAACCGCCTTCATTGACAATTTTCTTCTTTGACAAAATAGCACTTGTTTGGATGCATCTAAGAATTGCTCTTACCTATTGATTATTTAAGGTTATAAACTTAATTATTCATTTTCTATAGGAAAAGAGGATTGAACCTTAATCCTTTATAATCATAACTTACACAATTACTTATTACAAATTTTCAAAGCCGGCACATCACCTAGTTTTTATATACTTTTAAATTAATATTTCGTGTGACTTCTATTGTTGTCGATACAGATAAGAAGCCTTTGAGTTTTCAAGCAAGAAGCCTCCGTACACTATATTCGCACATATTATGTCTGTCACGTAAATTTTCCCCAAACTAGATCCAGGGGCACTACAGCCGAGTAACTACTATATAATATGTGCTATAGCTGCTCAGGACATCTCTCGTCTCGCGCTTCCTCACCTTTGCATTATTAAACCCCATGGCATAGAAAAGATAATCATATGCCCATAGATTGCGTGGCCAACATTCCATAATAGCGTATAAAATCCGCCTGAAAACACTTAACTTTCACAACTACGATTTATCAACACTTAGCACTTAGCAATAACTTACACTTATGCCGCTTTCACTATACATTTGGGATAATATAATTTATTTAGTCATTTCTATGCAATGACTCAATATTCGCCGGCTTTAATAATTATATTTGCTTGCATTTTGATTTTTTAAGTTATTTATTAACCAAACTTCAACCACCACCGAAGTTCACCAACTGACAATGTTATCTTCATACATTTATGCCATCAATACATTTTGTTTCAAATCTACCCTCATTATTTGTAAAACTGATAAAAAAGCAAAACTGGTCTAGTTATTCTACTAATTAATACATGCGCTCTTTCTAATGGGTTCATAATGAAAGAGAGCGATATATGGGTCTTTCGATCTCTTCTATCTTTCTCTTTCATTATGTTACTTTCGAAACGTCTTATAGAAGAAGGTCGTATGTGCATATTTTGCTGTCATGCTATTGCTTTTTGAGACTGCTACTCCAATTATGACCGATACTGTACATGCTTGAAATTTTTACAAAGTATATATCCGTCAGTGTATAACGACCCAGACGAAATTGTATAGATGCATGTAATTTAATTAAAACTTGTTTTGCACTAAAAAGGGTATTATTTTTCCAAAAAAATAAAACCGACTTCATAACCACAAACAGGCACTCAAAAGCGAAAAATAAATTACTTAATATAATTATTATAAGCGTTACCCACTTATCTATATGAAGTCGGTGTCAGCCAAGTCTAATAGGTAGTAGATAATAGATGATACTACCTACATGTATCTACCTACTTACTACTACATACATAGTATCTATCTACTATCCAATAGACTTGGCTGGCACCGACTTCAAATAGATAAGTGGGTAGCGCTCATAATAATTATAATAAGTAATTTATTGTTCGCTTTTGAGTGCCTGTTTGTGGTTTTGAAGTCGGTTTTTATTTTTTTTATGGAAAAATAATTTATATATAACGTCTATGGAATTAGACGTTATCCGAATTCAATTAGTAACATATTTCAGATGTCAAAAGAACTGGTTCCGCTGTGTGTACGGCGCATGCGTCGGTGGCGACGCCCCCTGTAATAACGTGCAGGACTGTGCTGATAACTCTGATGAACTTCTACCACGGTGCAGGCACGAATCTATGTATGTTCGGTGAGTCGCTTATTTATAACCTGCTTGCAGCGCCTCGCGGTTTCACCAGCGTAGTGTTCATATACGTGAGAATACGGGGAATCCCCATTCGTTAAGCCATTAATGTGTCCCGACTGTTAAAGTCTCTACATTCCATATAACAATGTATAATTTATTTTATGAGTGTATCGACCGTGAAAGAATTTAAATGGTATAGTTTTTGATATCCCTAAACAGAAGTCTAAACTACTATACTTACTTGTTTTTTTCTTTTCAGTTCGTTTTTTAACACTTCACTTTTTGCGCAGTTGGGTTTTTTGATTTTTTAATTTAATGTTTTATTTAGTTTTTTAAACAATATTATTATAATATTAGTTTAGACTAGCTGGTACCCGCGACTTCGTTCACGCACACCAAGAATTTTATCGCTGTCTGTTAAAGCTCTGTCAATCAACTGTCAATCTGTGATCCAAGTCCTTCTTTACTCATTTGTCTAAGTTATGTGTAATAAACTGGCCAAGTGCAAGTCGGACTCGCACTAATAGGGTTCCGTACCACACTACAGTAGGTACGTTTTCACGTCTTGCGCTGTAAAAACCTTTGACTTTTTGCTTTTGTGCCCAGCTGATTGTCTTTTTAGAAGATGATGATTTTGAAAAGTTTTTGATATTGATGTCGTGTTTAGTACTCATAGTTGCTTTTAACATTGAATAAATGCACCACAAACTAGATGGCTGCAGCTTTTTTGATAGCTCACTAAAGTATGTTAAGAATACAGTCTCCGATAAAGACTTTACTCGTTTTTCTTTTCGCCACTTCATGAACTCGTCGTAAGTTTGCAAATATCTCTCTTTAGAACTTTCAGGCAAAATATGGTTAATTGCTGCTTCAGCTTCCATTTTCATTGAATCGGGAGTGCAGCTTATTTCTTCATCACTTGCAGAACTCATGTTTTTTTCCTAATTAGCACGTAATTATAAAAAAATCCCAAAAACAAACAATATTTAAAGTAAAAGTTTTCTATTCCCGCCTTTTTTCATCTCTTTTTTATTTTTTTTTAAGAACGAAATTGAGCAATGAGAACGAAAACAAGGCTGAATAGCGAAGCGACCTCTTTTGTCATTGGGCTGAATGCATGATGTCTATTGCCAGTATAATGGTTAGATGTACGCAAACTTTTTAAAAGAGTGAATAGTTTTTTTTTAAATTACTTACCGCCCTAGGGCTTTTCTAGCTACATTATTACCCTAGAGCGCTAATTGGTTACCTACAAGCCCCATTTGGGGGTAATAAGGACCTACTTACCGAATATGAGAGATGTAAATGATATTTAGTATGCAGCGGGTTTCGGGGGCAATAAATCGATGTAATTTTTTTAGAAAACGTCATTTTATCCGTGTTTTTAGGCATTGAAAAAGTGCTACAATATCATTAGAATACAAAGGGTAATTTCGGCGTATATAAACCCGTTATGATAGCTCGGTGGAAGATCGATAGGACGGCGCTTGGGAGGTCCCTGTCGAGTCCAGATAAGGTGACTAATTTTCCTTTTTTTAAATAAGTTCTTTTCTTTCTTTTGTGAGTAAAACTACATTAGGAGCAAAAAAAAATGCAAAAAAACTCGATTAAACAAAAAAAATATATATAATACCGAGCAAAGCTGGGTCATCCAGATATTTTTCATTTAAACATAACATTTATAAAATGTGAACGAGTTATGGTTGCGACGCTATTTTCGCAAAATTACCTTCGTAAGAAATATTTATTTTATTAGACAGTAGGTACCTGTATCACCAAGCTTTGCTTGGTGTTATTTTTTTGTAAATCGTGTTTTTTGGCAATTCTTCGGTTCCCAATAATAAAAGAAGGAACTTGTAAAAAACGTAAAATGACCATCTTGTCTGGACTCGAATCGAGGTCCTCTAGCACAGAAAATATAATATACCTAGTCCCCTCTAGTTTCGTGACCGGCTTTGTTTTCTTATCGAGCTAGCCTTGTAGAAAGTGGCGAAACTTACCTTCGTATTCTAATTATATTGTAGCAGTTTTTCATTGGTTGAAAACACGGATAATACGACGTATTCTAATAAAACTGGCCAATTGCGCGTCAGACTTGCGTCTCGCACACGTAGGGAGGGCTACAGAAATATTAATGCCTGTTACCACAGTACAATACGAAACATTACAGAGTTACGTAGTATTATTATTATCTTTTCTATGACAGAGTTGAGAACCGCGTGCTTGTTTACTTTAACGCCATCTAACGAACGCTATTAACACAAAGTTGTTGTTCGATTGTTGAACTTAGAGTTACTATTACTAGAGTCACTAGAGTAGTAATAACATTGAGGTAAAACCATAGACGTATTAAAAATGATGGTGCACTGCAAATGTTTTGTTAAATTCAATTTAATCCGTATGCTTTAACGATAAGGTTGTAATTGCTTTGTAGAACAAAACGGCCCAATTGAGAGACACCAGTGTGTCCTTCTTTAACAACCTGATAGTCCTATATATGTTCTATACTATATGTATGATATATATGTAAGTTGTCCATACAAAAGAAAGGTACAAACTCCGTTCAAGGTCGTTCTCATGAGGGCCAGTGTACGCGATCGAGTTCAATATGTAGCAGGTCTGTGGGTAAAACAAAGAGTTGTCATCCCGAGCAAATAAATTTGTCGATTTATCATTCACGCGGGGGCACGGGGGAGTGGTTGCCGCCGCCGATTGTGACAAATTATATATTAAACACCTATCGCCTTACCGTCCTTACCGACAACGTCCAATGTATTTTTGTTGAGAGAAAAGGATAGAATACGATATTATATAAAATGGCACCAATCCGTAAGTACTTAATACGCATTCAAATAAAAAAGATTTTTCCAAATCGGTTAATAAATTACGGAGTTATGCGGTAAAGTAACACATATTAAAATAAACTGGCCAAGTGCAAGTCGGACTCGCACTCGTAGGGTTCCGTAACACAGTAGAGTATTCAATAACTTAGATTTTTCGCAACTACAAAAATAACTTTGTTTTTCATAGTGTTTGTATGAAAAACAAAGTTATACTTGCGGTCGCTATATCTCAACAACTGTTGACTGTATCTCGTTCAAACCAATTTTCGTTGTTAGTTTTTATTGATATCTACAGCATATATTTTTTTTAGATTTTTCACTCCCATACTTTAAAAGTTAGAGGGGGGGGGGAGACACACATTTTAGACGCGCCCATCTTTCAAATGAATAACTTTGAGAGAAAATGATTTGAGGAACCTCAATGTCATTTTTAAAGACCTATCCATAAACACCTCACACGTATAGGTTCGAAGAAAAACATTTTTTTTTGTTCCAGTTCCATGTATGGGATGCCCCTCCTTAAACTTTTATATTTTTTATTTTTGTATAAAAATCGGAAAGCGGTTCACAGAATACATCTACCTACCAAGTTTCAATTCTATAGTCTTAATAGTTTCGGAATAAAATGGCTGTGACATACGGACGGACGGACAGACAGACAGACAGACAGACAGACATGAATCTATAAGGGTTCCGTTTTTTGCCATTCGGCTACGGAACCCTAAAAACACAGTTGAATTGAGAACCTTCTTCTTTTTATGTCGGTTTCATAGAATAGTATGAATAAAAAAAATAAACAAAACAAAATAAAAATCCGGTCCAGTCACTGTCACAGTTGGGAGCTAAGATACCACAGACATAATTATACAGTATACACACACATGTCAAACTATTTTCTTCAAAAGTTAAAAATAGGCAATTTCTTTTCGCTATAATGTCACATCTGTTTACATAATCTACGAACATGGCGTCAGCAAACAGGGCGCCGCGTCGTGAAGTGTCATTACAAATTAACAAAATAACGTTTTATGTATCTGAGGACACACGATGGCATTCCGGACACGCAATTTTTAACATAAGCGCGTGCTATTGTTTCGAGTGCCGAGCTACGTGTGAGCGAGAATATGCCAGCCAGCTTACTCGCGGTATTCGACAATGCCAGTTCGAGATGTTCCGTCTAGTAGTATATGTCTATGAGTAATAGTTACTCTGAGGGTTTAACACGCAGATGACACCTTGACCAGATGGCGTTATACAAAATACACGTTTTTTGTATGGGGACCCCTTTAATTTTTAACTTTATTTTGTTTTTAGTATTTGTTGTTATAGCGGCAAAAGAAATACATCATCTGTGAAAATTTCAACTGTCTCACTAGTATGGTTCATGAGATACAGCCTGGTGACAGACGGACAGACAGACAGACAGACACACAGACAGACCGACAGACAGACAGACAGACAGACAGACAGACAGACAGACAGACAGACGGACAGCGTAGTCTTAGTAATAGGGTCCCGTACTTTGGGTCCCCCTTAGGGTACGGAACCCTAAAAATCATGATTTTATTTTTACAAAAAGTAGCCTATGTTCATTCTTCCTCAGGCTATCAAGTATATCCTTGTTAATTTCAGTAAGATCGAATCGTCCGTGTAGGCTCGATTAGGCAACAAACAGATAGAGTTCCAATAGTAGTTTAATAAAACTGTTGCATAAAAATATCGTTTAAAAAACTAAAAAATAACCGACTTCATTGCCGCGTTATTAGTTTTCAGTACTAATTTTGAGATGTTTATCTCCATATGTTTAGGCCATTTTACTATATATTCAAATTCATTATCAAGCGCGGTAAGATAAAGGTAACATGATGCACAATGCATTCCCTTCCTTTTCCCGCCTACGCCTGACTCCTATCTTCCGTCCTTGTCTGACAGCTCACAAGGAGACGTTTCGCGCGGATTGTCAAAGTGACAGTCAGTGTGTGCATGGCCGCCGACCGATGCCTAATCATCGTTTCGGAGTGTTCATATTTATAAGTTATTCCGGCTATTCTACAAATCATATATATATATAGTGGCTATTGTGATAGTAGTTTCATGATCTGCATCATAAAAGGAAGCACCCGGGTACCCTGGGCCTGGACACTAGCCGCCGAGGAAGCTGCGCGTGAGTACCTTGTCTTTTCCTTACCAATTTCTACTGTCGTTCCCTGCATTTGTGTTTTGTGTTGCCTAGCTATTGGATTAAGTACAAAAATAAAAGTAAATTTGAATTTAGAACAGCGCATACATAGTTTTGGTCACTTCGGCCGCATAAATAAATTCGAGTTTGTTCTTTGTACTTGTAACGGACTTTAGTGCCGTGTGCAAAATTTTCGTAACCGCCATTTATTGCACTCAAAATAATTACCGTTTGCCTAGCTTCACTAAATAAGTATTAGGATAGTGTAATTAGTAGTGATTAATAATGGCTAAATCACAAAGATCTTGCGATAGGGAATTATTTAGAATTCAAAATAAATTGTCAACTTTATTCGAACATGTACAATCGATCTATGACTTATCGAAGACGCTTAATTTTGAGGACCCGGCTTCTGTTGACAAGTTTCGCGCTAGTAGCTTCACTATCGATTCAATACATAAGAGATATGTCGAAACGTTAGAGGAATTATGCTGTTATGAAGCTGGTTCAGATGAAAGAAGTACGCCGTCGTACAAGTCATTAATAGCCTTTGAAGAACTTTATGCACAAGTTAAATATAAAATAAGCCAGTTAACTATAGATAATATCGCCACTAAATGCGATAAAAGGCGTAGTAATTTTAAATTGCCTTCCTTGGAAATAATTCCATTTGGAGGGGAGTTTGAAAACTGGCCGATATTTTATGAGACATTCCGAACGGTCATCCACGAAAACTCAGATCTAACCGACAGCGAAAAAATACAGTATCTAGGTATCAGGTAGGTAGATTAAAAGGTAACGCACTCTCAGTTTGCCAAGGTATAATACCGTCTGCCGAAAATTACCAGGTTGTCTGGAATGCTTTGTTAGCTAAATATCATGACAAACGTTTAATTGCCTCTTCGTATATCGAAAAATTACTGACTTTGCCGATCGTCGACTCCAGTTCGCCCGTTAAATTAGAGGAATTTATTGATAAATTCTCCTCCATTATTGCCGCTTTGCACCAACTTAATATAAAAAGCTTGGAGGATTTATTATTCGTGCATATAGGGTGTAAGAGATTAAGTGCGGATACGGTCAAGGCATTCGAAATGTCGTTAAATGAGGGTAGTTCTAATGAGATGCCATCGTGCACTCAATTTATAGATTTCGTTCGAAGATACGCCCACATTATGCAACGCGCAAATAGTGCAACTGATAATACGAAACCGGCTTATCAGTCTCGCAAGAATACGGATTCAAACTCCGTTAATTCGTCGGGTAAATCCTCTGGGTCTCGATATAATTATGTTAAAACTTTTGTGAACGTTAACAACAAACATGATAGCGGTAAATGTGTTTGTTGTGATAAAAATGATCACATTAAATTGATCCAATGTCCAACATTCTTGTCTACGTCTCCTCACGAACGGTTTGCATTAATTAAACGTCGTAAATTATGCGTTAATTGTTTTAGTGATAAACATTCGCTACTTGATTGCAAATCAACAAGTAGATGCAATACGTGCATGCGTAGCCATCATAGTTTGCTGCACTTCAATAAAGGTAACGGTTCTGTAAATCGAAATAACTTTTCTGCTACTACTCAAAATGTAAGTACAAAAGGTGATGATAGTTCGCGACCGGTCGAGCGCGTCATGAATACGCGTGTTGACGGATCACAAGATAGGTGTCACAACATCGGACATAGCAGTGCCGGGGATCCTATTTCTTTGTGCGCCGTAGGTCTTAAATGCGACATCGCCGCCGGCGCCGCCGCCGACAAATCTTCAACCTCAATTTTGTTGGGGACAGTATTATGTCACGTAATTGACAAGTTTGGTAATAAAAATACAGTTCACGCGCTAGTAGACAGTGCGTCGCAACGTGACTTAATTACGTCAAGTTGTTGTGAACGTCTGAAACTGCCTTTGTTTCCCACCGCGAATAAATTCGTGTCGGGTGTAGGTGACGTCACAAACCCTATCGAGGGAATAACATGTCTAACTCTCAGATCTCGACACCAAGATGAAGTTACGATTACGGTACAACCACTTATAGTAAATCGCATCACGGATGCTTTGCCCGTGTCACTAATTGATACGGCGCAGTTAGGGTATTTGCGTAATCTACCTTTAGCGGACAGTAGCTATGACATGCCCGCCGCCGTGGACCTTATATATGGGTCGGATGCTTTTGCGCGAATTCTGCGTCCGAATACCGTATCTCGCGGTCCCGGTGAGCCGGTCGCCATCGAGACTTTGTTGGGCTATATAGTGGTAGGTCAAGCCCCCGTGATTAATTCTACTTCTTCTGAGGTTCGCGCGTATTGTGTAATAAATGAGTCGCTTAATCGCTTTTTCGAATTAGAGGAAGTGCTGAAAATGGGAGTTTCTCGTTCTCCCGAAGAAAAAGAATGCGAGGAGTTTTATAAAAATACTACACGCCGCGATAAGGATGGTCGTTATACCGTGTCTTTGCCTTTTAAGAATGACTCATCGGCCTTAGGAGATTCTATGCACTCGGCGAGGCGTAGGTATTTATCGTTAGAGCGTAAATTAATCGCTAACCCTTCCATTAAGGCAGAATACGATAAGGTTTTTCGCGAGTATTTAGAGAAGGATTACTTGAGGCCGATCGAGATTGCTACTGAGTGCAGTGACGGGAATGAACCGCAGTACTTAATACCTCACCATGGTGTCGTGCGGGATGACAAGAGATCGACGCGTTTACGGGTTGTATTAGACGCGAGTAATCCAACTACGACTCGTAAGTCGTTAAATGACATTTTGCATACCGGTCCGAATCTACAAAATGATTTGTTTGAAATCATATTACGGTTTAGATGGTTGCCTATTGCTATAAGTGCCGATATACGTCAAATGTATTTACAAATAAGTATGAATAAAAATGACTGGCGTTTTCAACGGCTATTGTATAGATTTGATCCCAATGACCAAATCCAAGTATTTGAGATGACGCGGGTTCCTTTCGGATTGTGCTGCAGTCCGTTCCTGGCCGTGCGCACGGTCCGCCAGTTAGCTGCCGATGAATGTAATACATTTCCAATTGCCGCTCGTATTGCGGAACGAGATATTTACATGGACGATCTGGCCACGAGTTGCCATTCGGTCAAGGACGGCGTGGAATTGACCGGTCAGTTAATCCAAATGTTTGCCGCAGGAAGTTTTGAACTGGTAAAGTTCTCTAGCAACTCACCCGAGTTAATGGTAAGTATTCCACCGAAGCACCGAGTGTCCGAAGCCGTGGAATTTAGTCCGGAGGAACAGCTAAAGATATTAGGTTTACACTGGTTGCCGGCCGATGACGTGTTTACGTTTAGCGTCAATATCGAACCTCGCCCGTGTACAAAACGCAACATCCTTTCCATTATTGCTAGGTTATGGGATTTATTAGGATTTATTGCGCCCGTTACACTGCTGGCTAAATTAATCGTCAAATCGCTATGGAACAAAAACGTTGACTGTGATGACACACCACCGCAGCACATTATTAAACTGTGGCAGAACTTTGAGTCCAAGTTACCCATACTACAAAATATTAAAATGCCGCGTCACGTTGGCGTCATTGACGACTGCGTCATTTCCGTGTTGGGACTGGCAGATGCTTCCGAGCTGGCCTATGGCGGTATGGTATACGTGCGCGTCTACTTTCCCACTACTAACCGTACGGTAATGAACCTAGTGTGCGCTAAATCTCGTGTCGCGCCTTCTAAAACCGTAGTAACTGTGGCTCGACTAGAACTTTGCGCGAATTTGACTTTGTCAAAATTAATGAGAAAGGTGCTAAATACCTACGCGTTGCCTGCGCACTCCGCCTTTGCGTTCACTGATAGTAAGGTCGCTCTTGCGTGGATCCGTGCAACACCATCTCGTTGACAGACATTTGTGGCGAATCGTGTATCACAAATTCAAGAAAATCTTGATCCTAGTCGATTCTTTCATATCGCCAGCAAAGACAATCCCGCAGATTGTCTCAGTAGAGGCCTGACGCCCGCGCAACTTGTTGTCCACCCTCTGTGGTTTAATGGCCCTGACATTGCCTATCTACCTCAGTCTGAATGGGCTCTCGACGCGAACTATAACTTCACAGGTGAAATACCTGAAGCTAAAACGCAGGTGCTGACGACAACTGAAGCGTCGCCGCCTACAATGCCATCTATTTACGAACTCGCTAATCGAGTATTGTCGTGGAATAGATTGCTCCGAATAGTAATCTATGTCCTTCGGTTTGCCAAGAAAGTAGATACAAAATTTGACATTTCACATTTTGAATATGCGGAACGAGTAGTCGTTAGGAGTCTTCAAAGCGTGTACTTCGCTGATGAAATTGCCAAGACGAAAGCTGGTAAAACTTTACCGCCAGCATTTCTTAAACTCAGCGCATTCGTTGATAACGACGGTATAATGCGGGTAGGAGGTCGTTTAGCCAATGCCGCGATCGGATACGATAGTCAACATCCAATACTCTTGCCCCGTCGTGACCATATCGTCAACCTTATTATTGATCACTATCATCGCAAAAATTTGCATACTGGTCCTCAACTTCTGATGTCTCTTCTGAGGCAAAGATATTGGATTATGTCGGCCCGGAATATTGTACGTAGTCGAGTGCAAAAATGCAACATTTGTTTCAAAACGCGACCGGTTAATCAGTTTCGGATGATGGGTGATCTTCCAGCGTGCCGCGTAACTGCCGCTAAGAGCTTTTCTCAGACTGGAATTGATTATGCGGGGCCGCTGGCCTTAACATTACATCGCGGTCGTGGCGTTCGTAGCTTCAAGGGATATATGTCTCTTTGTTTGTCTTGTTACTAAGGCGGTACATTTGGAGCTTGCTCCAGATCTCAGTACTGAAGCGTTTATTAAGGCTTTTAAACGTTTTCTGGCCAGAAGGGGCCCAGTCAGTATCGTCTATTCAGATCGGGGGACCAACTTTATCGGTGCGAAATCGTACCTCGATAGTATGTACCAATTGCTCGACTCTGCAGAATATCGTAACAAATTCGCGAACGAGTTACTTGAAAATCGTATCGAATTTCGTTTCAACCCAGCCGCGGCTCCTCATTTTGGGGGGATATGGGAAAGCAACGTACGTAGCGTAAAGAGTCACTTGGCGAAGATAGTTGGAAATCAGCTTCTTACGTATGAGGAGATGTTGACAGTGCTTACTCAAATAGAAGCCCTATTGAATTCGCGTCCCTTGTCAGTGTTAAGTAGTGACCCTGCAGAACCGTTGGCGCTTACGCCTGCACACTTTCTGGTAATTACCCCTCTCAAATCGTTGCCCGCTGAGGATTTGTCCAACGAAAATATCAATCTCCTGCGCAGAAAGCGCGTGACTGATCACCTGGTCCAATCATTTTGGAAACGGTGGAAGGTTGAATATCTTAATACGCTTCAAATGCGTAACAAATGGACAAAGTGTAATACTTCTATCCAGCAAGGGACTGTTGTTCTGCTCGAATCGGAAAACAGTGCTCCTCTTAACTGGCCAATTGGAGTGATCGAACGGACTTTTCCCGGAAAAGATAACGTTGTTAGGGTCGTGGATGTTCGTACAAAAACCGGCCTCTATCGTAGACCTGTGGTAAAGGTATATCCTTTGCCAACTCAGTAACTTTATACAGTCCGCAAAAATCGAATTTAATTAATGTAAATATAATTTAATAATTCCTTAATTATTAATCCTAAATATCTGTAATAGATTTTAGTATTTTTTATTATTAACTGTCCAATTGCGGTCTAAGTGACTCTTCTGTGAAAGTGCCTTGTACTATTGAAGGACTTTCGTCCTGTCAAGCCGGGGGGGATGTTTAGGCCATTTTACTATACATTCAAATTCATTATCAAGCGCGGTAAGATAAAGGTAACATGATGCACAATGCATTCCCATCCTTTTCCCGCCTACGCCTGACTCCTATCTTCCGTCCTTGTCTGACAGCTCACAAGAAGACGTTTCGCGCGGATTGTCAAAGTGACAGTCAGTGTGTGCATGGCCGCCGACCGATGCCTAATCATCGTTTCGGAGTGTTCATATTTGTAAGTTATTCCGGCTATTCTACAAATCATATATATATAGTGGCTATTGTGATAGTAGTTTCATGATCTGCATCATAAAAGGAAGCACCCGGGTACCCTGGGCCTGGACACTAGCCGCCGAGGAAGCTGCGCGTGAGTACCTTGTCTTTTCCTTACCAATTTCTACTGTCGTTCTCTGCATTTGTGTTTTGTGTTGCCTAGCTATTGGATTAAGTACAAAAATAAAAGAAAATTTGAATTTAGAACAGCGCATACACCATATCTCTGGAGATACTAATCAGACCTCGATAAAATTAACATGGTACCACACTTGAGATATTTCCTTTCTAACAAAAAAAGAATAATTAAAATCGGTTTATAAACGACGAAGTTATCCACGTACAAACATAAAAAAATATATATAAATATACGGTCGAATTGAGAAACCTCCTCCTTTTTTTGAAGTCAGTTAAAAAGGGGTTATTAAAACACGATTGTGTTTCGAGGTTTTTAATAGTATCACACGAGTGTTATAATACCTAGTTATGTGAAGTAGAGATGTTGATGACATAGCAGTTTCGTACTCTACTACTACTGGATACCATTACACGTTCCTGAAAAAAGGCCTAAAAGGCTAGACACACGGACAACAGGTTACTTTTTGATCCTTTTGAGGTAGAGAACCCCAAAATATAAAAATCTTCAAATGTGGCGTTAGTCATTTTCAGTGTCAAGTTTGAGGTGTGCTCTCTCTCTCTCCATATCTCTGGAGACACTCATCAGATCTCGATTAAACTTATTGGAAGTAAACCATTTCAAACAAAAGAAAAGGTTTTCTAAATGGACCGTGTAGCAGCGGAATCGGGGAACTTACATAAAAGAAAGTTTCTGACAAATTAGGAACTTGCTCCTTTTTAGGGTTCCGTAGCGGAATGGAAAAAAACGGAAACCTTATAGATTTGTCATGTCCGTCTGTCTGTCGGTCTGTCCGTCCGTCCGTATGTCACAGCCACTTTATTTAAGGAGGGGCTGGCATACATAAATCTGAAACAAAAAAAAAACATTTTTTCATCAAACTTATACTTATAAGTCTTTATAGACTCATACACTCATAGACTTATAGACTCATACACACATACTTATATAACCTTCTAAAGTAGTAAATGTGTGTCTACTGTTCACCCCCCTCCCCCCATCTAACTTTTAAAGTGAGGGAGTGAGAAAAATCTAAAAAATATATATGCTGTAGAACCCAATAAACACTTTCAACGAAAATTGGTTTGGACGAGATGTATTCAGCAGTTTTTGAGATATAGCAACCGCAAATATTACCAACAGGTGAGAAAGTGGTCAAACGCTAGCCTATAAGATATTAAAATAAACTGTTTTTTCATACAAACACTATAAAAAACAAAGTTATTTTTTGCTGGCGAAAAATGATAGTTTTTACTAAAATAAATACTCTACTGTGTTACGGAACCTTTCGAGTACGAGTCCAACTTGCACTTGGCCAGTTTATTTGGAGTCGATTAAAAAGAGCGATCTAAAAACGAGTTATCGGTAGATATGTTAAATACGTAGGTACCAAACGAACTGTATTTAAGTTGGTATTGGTGGTAAAAACTTCGGCTACGATATTATTGTTAAACTGTGACAATACGTTGTCTTTTTCCTTATTCGAGATTTTATTTATAGAATTTGTAATATATTTCTATCCTTGAGACTTTTTTTTATTTTATCCACTCCACTCCACTCCACAATAAGATCGTTAAAAAAACTAAAACAACCGACTTCAAATGCCACGCGATTAATTTCCAGTACCAAGTTTGATGTGTTTATCTCCATATCTCTGGAGATACTCATCAGACGTTGATTAAATTACCATGGTATGATACTTGGTATATTATCCCCATTCTAATAAAAAAATAATAATCAAAATCGGTTCATAAACGACGGAGTTATCCGCGAACAAACATAAAAAAAACAATATACGGTCGAATTGAGAAACCTCCTCATTTCTTTGAAGTCGGTTAAAAAGGAAGATGTTATCAATTCGCCTGTTTTTTTTTAAATGTTTGTTACCTCAAAACTCCGTCATTTATTTATCGATTTGGATTTTTTTGTTTGTGAGAGTATGCTTCTCGTTTGGTCCCAGATTTATGATAAGTATCTCCTGAGATATGGAGATAAACACCTCAAACTTATTATTAAAATTACGAACTCGGCATTTGTAGTCAGTTTTTTAACCGACTTTCAAAAAGGTCAAACGCTAGACTCGTTTCCAGTTCTGGTTTCGAGGTTGTCATATATATATACGGACTTAGCCTGTATAGCGGCAATAGCCCAATAGATAAGGTGTCGGACTGGCGATCGAGAGGTCGTGAGTTCGATCCCTACCCCACCCATTGCACTATTGACGTGAACCCACTCCAGACACAAGCATATTTAGCTTAGTTGGAGGGGTTAACAAGAATACTAGTAATGTGCAACCCACATAGCAAGTAAAGTTTTTATTTAAAAAAAAAAATGTTGATGTGGTCGCCGATCGTAGCACGCTAGACACCGCATGGGTACTGGCTCTCAAGGACAGCTGCCGGGACTCAGTAGATGTTTTGCTATAGATTTTGCAACTTAAGCACAGAATAATGAATAGTACATTGAGTCAGTCTGAGACTAGACAGTGTACTGCTACTTATTTTTAACCGACTTCAAAAAAAGGAGGAGGTTTCTCAATTCGACCGTATATATATATATATTTTTTTTATGTTTGTTCGCGGATAACTTCGTCGTTTATGAACCGATTTTGATTATTCTTTTTTTGTTCGAAAGGAGAGATCCCAAGTGTGGTACCATGGTAATTTTATTGAGGTCTGATAAGTATCTCCAGAGATATTGATAAACATCTCGAAAATTGGTACTGAAAATGAATAGCGCGGCATTGAAGTCTGTTCTTTTTTAGTTTTTAAACGATATTATAATGATCTGTTCTGTACTACTACCATGCAAGGACCTTACTAAGGTACCATTGCCCAACACTATTATCCTGCCAGCTAACAAAGCCAAGGTTCCCGTTCCCCGCGTAGTTCCCGTTCCCGTGAGAATACGGGGATATTAATAGCTCGCTCCATTAGTGAAATAATTTTTTGGAAAACAGTCCAGTAGTTTTTGATTTAAATCGTAACAAACAAACAAACAAAAAAAATCAATCCTTTTTAGAGTTCCGTAGTCCTGACAAGGAATCCTTATAGTTTCGTCATGTTCGCCTGTCTGTCTGTCTGTCCGAGGTTTCGCTAAGAGACCGTTAATACTAGAAAGCTGTAATTTTGTAGAGGTATGTATATAAATTACGCCAGCAAAGCGCTGAAATAAAATTTTGAAAAATATTTTTTTTTTAGCGTAGCTCCCCTACATAAAAAGCGGGGATGATTTTTTTTTTCGTCGTCTACCCCGTCGTATGGGGTATCGTTGAATAGGTCTTTTAAAATGACTATTTTTCGATTTAATGCTCCATTTACGAAATATTAAACTTTAAAGTGCAAATTTTTGTTCCAGTGGGGCGGCCAGTTCGGACGGACGGACGGACGGACGGACGGACGGACGGACGGACAGACGGACAGACAGACTATTGTACCCCGAGCACGAAAAATCATCGAATCCGTATCGTAAAGGTATCGAGTCGACTATACAATAACGTGGTGTTACGATAGGCGGCAGCACGAAGCACACTCCGACAGCTATCGAGAGCTCGATACGATTATGTTCGTAACGTCATCCTAATGTAAGTAGGGACGAGCCGTTGTGAATGAAATGAACGTCTTATTGAATGAATTATAAGTTCAAAAATTAAATCGAATAGTGAACTTTTTATGACTTCTGGCTTAGCTATCTATTTATCGGAAATTATATTTAAAAAAGTACTTTAACAGAATAAACATCTTCAAATACGGTACGAGAGATATTAAAATGCATTTTATTTGAAAAATACAATAATTATTAATACTTTTAAAAATATATATATCAGTTTATGAACGAAAGACATAGCGTCACCAAAGACATGTTTCTTTGGGGTTTGGGTTCCGTTCTTCGAAAGGAAAACGACGGCGCGTGGCTTCCCCACACCACAGAATACTTAATAGTACACGTACCCACACCTTGTTCATTTAATCAAGCGTTTCTTTGTCTTGTAACATTGTTCATAAGGTTTATAATGTCTTGTCATTTCTGATCGTCTTGGCGCGTCGCGTCGCTGCCTATTCAATATACATTGAGCCATAGTGTTCATATAATTGAAGAATGTTGTGGTGAATTAAAAGTTTCATATATTTATTATTACATTGTGTTATGCGGAACCCTTAGTGGAAACCCGACTCACACTTGGTATATTTTATTTATTTACATGGATGGATGACATAGTTACAGTGTCGAATTTGAAGTTTGATAATCAAATATGGTCGCTGACAACGATGAAACTTGTGAACTTGGAACGAAGGTTTTATTAACTCGAAGGAGGATTAACTATGAGGAAAGATTTTTTATGTTGTTTTTATGTTTTTATTTTCCCTTAATTTCAAGTAAACTTGCAGCAAGAAGATAATAAAGAGGACGACGTTGGTAAAGCGAGCGGAATTTGCATTAAATACACGCAAAAAATATGTTTTATGCAGTTAAAGTAAGTTTCGAAACTTTTCTCACCGGAAAATCCTAAGTGAAAAAATATTCGACTATGCTCGATAGCCAGCCTTCGAAATTTACATTACCGTACGTCAAAATTAAGTTCATGCTCGCATTTTGTTAATAAAATCTCAAGTATCGTTTACGTAACGATACGTTTGCGATACGAATCAAATTAAAATCGTTCGTGCTGCCGATTTTAGTTACTTTTACGCACGATACAGCGCCCCTGTACAATTTTCATACATTTTTACGTCGATGACGATACGAATACTTTTTCGCAAGTCGTTCGTGCTCGGGGCACTGAACGTATTTTCATGCACTTTTCAAGATAGTGTGATTCATGAGGAAGGTTAAGATGTAATATTTGTTAAAGATTTGTGTGAATTAATTGAAATATGACGATTATTGTCAAAAATGTTAAATTCATACTCGACCCAACCAACTGATGCAAAAAAGGCAGGCATATATAATCTACCCTCGCGAAGCCTGGGCGAGTCGCTAGTAAATAAATATAAACAGTTTTATTTTAAACCACGATGCAAGTGAAACTTTTGTTTATGTGTGCTGTCATAGTAGCTAGCTACCTAGCTAGTTGACATGACACATCACGATGTATACAAATATGGTTGCGGAAGCGTCCACCAATCACAGCTAGACCTAAATGTCATACATCATATCCACCAATCAGCACCGACGACACGCATGTCGGTCGGGACATGCGAGAGATGAGGCGAAACCCCGAAAACATGAGGCGATTTAATAACACTTTCACTTTAATAAAAAAATATATTTCCATTTCAGAGGCACGTTTAAATGTCAAGACGGGTCGACAATTCCTGCTCACGAACACTGCGACGGTACTCGAGACTGCCCTGATGGGTCCGACGAGACCTTAAGGGCATGTGCTGGTCATACGTGCCCCTCATACCTCTTCCAATGCGCTTACGGAGCCTGTGTTGACGGCGACTCCAATTGTACTAAGGTAATGTAATATCTCGATATATTATTGTAGTCTAGCTGCGCCCCGCGGTTTTATACGCGCAAACAACGTTCCCATCTACATACCAAATTTAAGCTCAATCGATTGAGTAGTTTTAGCGTGAAGAAGTAGCAAACATAAGATGTGATTGACGATGTAGCACGTTTGCTTAGAAGATACCTGGTGTGGAAGTCTCTACATTGATAGCGATGCGTCTTGTCATCGCACACGACTGCTAGAATGAGATGCAGCTAGACAGTTGTTATCTGCATTTCTTTTCGTATCGACGATTATCGCTTGAAATTCATCGCTATTCACGTAGAGACTACCGGCCCTGTTACAGGTATCTTCCAAGCAAGCGTGCTACGTCGTCAATCACATCTTTACTTAACATCAGGTGAGATAGCGGTCAAACGCTTGCTTATCGCACTTCTTACGCATATTATAAAGACGAAAGTTTGTGTGTAAGTGCTCTACCGTAAACGTAAGCGTAAGCGTTGACGAAAGTTTGTGTGTAAGTGTTCTACCGTAAGCGTAAGCGTTGACGAAAGTTTGTGTGTAAGTGTTCTACCGTAAGCGTAAGCATTGACGAAAATTTGTGTGTAAGTGTTCTACCGTAAGCGTAAGCATTGACGAAAGTTTGTGTGTAAGTGTTCTACCGTAAGCGTAAGCGTTGATAAAAGTTTGTGTATAAGTGTTTTACCGTATGCGTAAGCGTAAACGTTGGGGAAAGTTTGTGTGTAAGTGTTCTACCGTAAGCGTAAGCATTGACGAAAGTTTGTGTGTAAGTGTTCTACCGTAAGCGTAAGCATTGACGAAAGTTTGTGTGTAAGTGTTCTACCGTATGCGTTGTACCTGTTCGTTTACTATAATTTATTGATTTTACAAAAATAACTCTAAAACTATGCATTACCTTGTAATGAGAGTGGTTGGTTAGTAAAATGGGGACCCTCACCTACATCCTACACCCCTCCCCCCCCCCCTTTCTCGAGGCAAACGATTCTAATTTTCAACCTTCTGTGCTATTAGTAAGGTTTATCATGATAATACGAAGTCTTTGTCTAATCAAATCTAATCAAATAATAAATGTAATATATACTTGCAGACCTCAGAATGCGCTGACAATTCTGATGAAGATCCCGAACTCTGCGGTGGTGATACCACATTAGCCAGGTACATACAAACATATTTACTTACATAGGCTGTTGAACACATTACACTTCTTGGCGTTGCGTAGCCTAGTAAAAAAAAGAGGTTCTGTTGTATAATAATATGTACTTTATGTACTTTTTAACCGACCTCACAAAAAGGAGTAGGTTCTCAATTCAACGTTTTTTATATATATATAAATTTGTTACCTCAGAACTTCGTTAAATCTTAACCGATTTGACAAATTATTTTTTGTTTGAGAGATTATGCTTTCCGTTCCGGTCCTATTCAAATATTATCGAGATCTGATTATCATCTCCGGAGGTACGGAGATAAACAATATAAACAAATTTGTATACGTTGATGACATACTGGCTATTTGATTATCGAGGCATGTGAAGTCGGTTTATTCATAATTAGTATAGATGTTTTTTTATCGCCCGTGCCAAATGCTTGGTCTAATAGAAGTGATGCGAGAGCTATTCAACTATTTGACTTAAGTTTGGATCACAATTTTGTTTCCATAAATAATGGTGACCCATCTAGGGTCAAACTTGTTAATGGTTTGATACAGGAAAGTAGCCCTGACATTACGTTTGCTACAACAGATATTGCGGTCCTATTTCAATGGTTGGTCACAAAAGAGAGTTTAGGTAGTGATCATTTATTTATTAAGTTTTGTGTTAATTTTATAGATAGGCTTTTGTTAAAAAGCGCGACTTCAGGAATGCTGATTGGAAAGCTTATCAAGATATCATAACTGAGAGTATTCCTACCTCAGATGAAAGTTTATATATTTCTGGTGTTAATATTCAATTTTTATATAATAATTTCATTAAAATTATTAATGATGCAGCTGATCGTAGTATTCCCTATAGCAGGGTATGCACAGATCCAGCTCAAAAGTCTGTTCCAAAGCCATACTGGTGTCCAACTATTTCTCATACAGTAGCCCGTCGACGTCTTGCACTTAAAAATCTCAGGAAAAATCCGATTCCTGCTAATTTAGACATATTAAAAGAAAAAATCACTGACGCACAGAAACTTATTAGACAGGCTAAACTTAAAAGCTGGCAAAAAAATTGTGATTCGATAGATGAGATTACAAGTTCATCGATTATGTGGCGAAAAATGCGATGGATGAAAGGAGTCAGTTATAATCGAGTGTGTGCTCCAGAAGACAAGAAGTTAGAATTATTGCGCTCTTTAGCTCCAGATTTTGTTGAACCACCGAAACCTGCCTTTAGTTCTTTAAATGTTAATTTGGAAGCAACGTTTACTATACAGGAGTTTAATGCATGTTTAAAAAAAAAAGACGGCACCAGGGGACGATGAAATTAGCTATTCTATGTTATTTAATTTGCCTGATGTTGGGAAGTGTTTTCTTCTCAAAATATTTAATTTAATTTTTGAACACACATCTATTCCTGATCAATGGCGTAACATCAATGTTGTACCTATTCCTAAACCAAGTAGTTTCGGCAATGATTCCACACCTAAATTTAGACCTATATCTCTGATATCATGTATATGTAAAACCTTTAATTTAATACTTACGAAGCGACTTGAATGGTTTATTGAGAAAAATAAAATATTAGCTCAAACTACATCAGGATTTCGGCGAGGGCAGTACGGTATTGATTGTATTGTTCGGCTAGTATCGCAAATACAAATAGGGTTTTCTCAAAATATACCTACATTAGCATGTTTCTTAGACATAGAAAGCTTCCTGTGGAGCGGGTGACCGGCATGGTAGCAGATATCGAATCGAAGAGTCAACGACAAGTCTTGAAAAAGACTGTTTGCGGCGTTAGTTATCGGAGTCGACGAGAAGTAGTCTTAAAAAAGACTGTTTTAGCGTTTAAATTAGCGTTGAGTCTTGAAAAAGACTGTTAAGGTCCCAATTATCCGGCCACGAAGGTCCAAAAATGTGGGGAACCTTAAGCACAGCGGTGGAGCAGTGGACTGTATTTCTTCGATTAGGACTCCGGATTCCCACACTTATACTGTGAAGCTTTGGAGCTGGGATTTAAACACGTCTTCAAGCCTTGAAACGCTAATTTATTCTTTCTTCACAATTTCTTCTTAGCAACTAGGCTAGGCACTATCACTATCACTATTCACTACACTAGTCTTCCTAGTATTCCTTTCTTCTTTCTTCTAGAGCCGCCGTTGGTGAACTGAACAATTTGGCACGGTAGCGACGCTCTATTTATACTGTTGTTGGTACTTGCAAAAGAGCGAGAGGTCGATAGTCTGGGGCGCCCGCACTCTGTCTCGCGGGGCGTGTCCTTGTGTGGGCGCACGCACGAGATGCCGACTTTTCGGAGATATACTCTCCCGAGATGCTGTTTAGTCGATCTCGACGACACTTCAAATCGCCAGAATAGTCAACGAGATGGCCTGGCGTTTCAACCGAAAAGAAGTAGTGGTGTCTGTCATGCTAGATATGGAGAAGGCCTTCGATCGAGTCTGGCACGAAGGCCTTCTCTACAAGATAGCCAACACCGAGATGCCTAAGAAAATAGTCAGAGTACTACAAAGCTTCCTCAGCGAGCGAAAGATCACCGTGGCTATAGAAAATCAGCTTTCCGACTACAAGAGGGTCCGCGCCAGCGTGCCCCAAGGAAGCTGCATCTCCCCGATATGCTACACCTGGTACACCGACGACATCCCAGTCGTCGGGCAGGCACAGCTGGCGCTCTACGCGGATGATGCAGCTTTCTTCCCCGCGTCCAAAAACCCAGAACACGCCGTGAAGCAACTGCAGAGAACTCTAGACGTCCTACCACCATGGCTGAAAAAATGGAGACTGGCGGTAAATGTGGCCAAGACGCAGGCCATCTGCATGGGCAGAACAAGAAAGCCTACGAACATCAAACTATTAGGAGAAGAGATCCCCTGGAGCAACAGCGTCCGCTATCTAGGCGTCGAAATAGATAGGACTCTGTCATTCAGGAAACACCTGGACTTCATAATCTCGAAGACCAAGGGAGCAAGAGCCCTACTCACTGGCATCTGGTCCTCCAGACTGCCAACAAGGACCAAAATGTTAGTCTACAAGACTTACGTGCGAACGCGACTAACATACGCCGCCCCCGCATGGTTCCCATACCTGAGCGGGCCAAATAAAAGAAGACTGCAAACACAGGAGAACTACACCCTCAGGAGGATCGTGGGGGCACCGCGGTTCGTACGTAACGATGTCATCCGCAGGGATCTGAAGCACGAAGACCTGGAAACATTTTCAAGACGCCTAAGCAAAAATATGATCAGGAGAGCAGAACAGTCATCCCATGAACATATTCGCGAGATAGCCCCACTCCACACTAGACCACCGGACCGCCCAGGGCGGAAACAAACATCGATGAAGCCGTATGTGCGAGAATTTGCCAAAATAAATGACGAGAAACCAGAAGCAGAGGCACCAAACCTCGAAGAAACTGATGAGGAACGGAGAGGTCCGCCGGAGGCCGCTGCCGTGGCTGCTGATCGGTCCGCTGGGCTTCCCCGAACGGGGATCAACCTGGCGCGGCCTGATCGCGCCGGCAACTAGTGGTCACCGCGGAAACCTCTCCCGGACTCCAATCAGACCCGAAAAGACACGCCCATCGTAATGGGCGTAGGATAAGCCAGGGGAAGAGGGCATCGCCCTGACCCCCTATCCCTGCACCACTATTGGTGCAAGAAGAAGACCACAGACTTAGTCGAGCGCTAACCATCAGAGAGTGCGGAGCTCTCCCAGACCTATGCTATTTGCAAGTACCAACCCTATTCCTAAACATAACCTGGTCTAGGTTGACTATCTGTTACATCTGTCAATTAAAGCCGGACATGCTTTGATTCTATCTATTACCTATCTACCTAGGTTGTACGAATGACCTGTCTGTAGTCCTATAAGACCTATTATTCTGTTACAAACCTTATACGAGTTATATTCCTATGTTCTAATAAGAATCTAACAAGAATCTATCTATAATAAGGCTGTTTACGAATGCGATACAATTACAAACTATATGTCTATCTATCTATACGAATATGAACGTTATACATTACAGAGTTCCCTACCTAACCTAGAGTACTAAAATAAGCTAAAACTTATCAATATTAATACAGATTTGATTCAAACCAACATTGAAACTATTAACCAACCGAAGCATAAGTATGATAATATTGTTTTAAAGTTGAATACCTTACACATGCTTTCGACAAAATACAACGGTTGGAATAAAATTTACACAGATGGGTCGCAAACCTCCTCAGGACGTGTTGCGGCCTTTTATGATCCCAGTCACAACGTGAAAGAATCATATAAAATTGTAAATAACTCTGGATTTCCTATAATGTTTGTAGAGCTTTTTGCTATATCTGAGGCCCTTTCATAGATTATAAGCAATAACATTAAAAATGTAGTAATATTGTCAGATAGCAAAAGTGCGCTACAACACATAACTAGCTGCACCTTTGGAAACAAAGGTTCAGCAATAGCATACACGATTTTATCGAAAATACTTGTGCTGCTCTCTAGGAAAGTTTCTTTAAACATTCAATGGGTGCCTTCACATGTAGGGTTGTATGGAAACGAGGAGGCTGACAAACTAGCTAGAGATGCAATATCAAATGGTATAGAAGTCTTTTTAACACCGGAATATTCCGAAGTCTTCATTAAGCACAAGTGGACGATAACTTCGGCTTGGAAGGAGTATTTTGATATGGCATCTCTCAGCAAAGGCATATGGTATCGTACCATACAGTGTGAGCCTCCTCGTATTCCATGGTGGACAAATATTAGACTTCATCGAAAATGTATTGTTATCGCCCACAGGTTGCGATCCGGACATGTACCTTTAAACAAATTCAAACATCTTATGAGAAAGCTGAGCAGTCCGGATTGCAATCTATGCGGCAAAGTTGATGATATCTTTCATTTCTTGATGGAATGCTCATGTACCCAAAACCTCAGAAACGATATTTTCGCGAAATTTGAAATCAACCACCTTGATGTGGGCATATTTCAGAGCATTCTATCTGATCCATCGTCAGACGCGGCTAGAATGCTCTATCTATGTGTGCACAGGGTGGTTGAAGAGCGTTCGTCGTAACAAATTTTTATTTTGTAAGCTAATACGGGGCTGCCATAGCTATATTTAGCCAAAAGCCCCTATATAAAAGTTGAATAAAAAAAAATAAAAAAAATAAGTACGCGTGAGCCTCTCGCGGAATAAACCGGTTCATAGAGGTTTTCGAATGAAATCATTAAAAACCGGTTTAAGCCGTATTTAAACCGGTTATCCATAAACCGGTTTCTAACCCTGCTTCGAGCGAAATAATTGGATAAAACCGGTTTAAATCTTTAAGAAACGGTTAAGCATAAACCGGTTTCAAGCATTGCTTGGCTGGTTTAATAGTTATATTGTGGAAATTAATACATTCTTCTTATGTGTTCCTGTAAAATGTCCGATTAAGTTATTCATAAAGAGCGTGGGGATTTCAGTAAGTTATTCCTCTATTGTCGTGCTATCAGCGGAAAATAGTCATTAATGTATCACTGTGGGTACCTATTTTAATATAATATGCTTAAAATTATTATGTATTACTTTTTAAAAATAATTTTTATACGAAGCTGTACTTTAACCGAGTTTAAAAAAGGAGGAGGTTCTCAATTCGACCTTATATAATTTTTTTTGTGTGTTTGCGGATAACTTTTTCATTTATGAACCGATTTTGATGATTATTTTTTTCGGAAAGGAGATATCCCAAGGTTAGAATCATTGTAATTTCAAAGTAGCTCCCGAGATATGTAGCTATAAACGTTTCAATCTTGCTACTGAAACTATCTAGTGCGCGGAATGGAAGTCGGTTGTTTTAGTTTTTAAACTATCTTTAGGAGCCCTTTTTAGGGTTCCGAACCCAAAATGTACCAACGGAACTTTATCGTTTATGAACCGATTTTGATTATTCTATTTTTGTTGAAAAGGAAATATCCCAAGTGTAATATACCATGGTAATTTTATCGAGATGAATCTGAAGTATCTCCAGAGATATGGAGATAAACACCTCAATATTGGTACTGAAAATTAATAGCGTGGCATTTGAAGTCGGTTATTTCAGTTTTTTAAACGATCTTATTAAGAAAACTCTGTCTATTTTCAGGCCACCAGATAAGGTGTGTCGTTTCCCCGAATATCCAGCCAATGGGACATATACCACAGACATAGTAGAGGCTAAACCTGGCCATATAGCACACAACTTTCGTCTCTACCCTAAATGTAATCAAGGATATGGATCGACAAGTACGAGTAAAACCATCTTTTGCACCGAAGGAGAATGGTCAAAGCCTATGCCTGAATGTAAAAGTAAGTTATTTTCAACAGACTTATCTATTATTTTGTATGTATTTTAACCGACTTCGAAAAAGGAGATTTCTGAATACGACCGCATATATATTTTTTTATGTGTGTACGCGGATAACTTCGTCGATTTTTTTTTGTAGAAAAGGAGATATCCCAAGGGTGGTAGTTTGGTGGTCATTGCAATTTCAACGAGATCTGATAAGTACCTGCAGAGATATGTCGATACTTACATTTATTGACAAACTTGCTACTGAAACTGACTCGCGTGGCATGGAAGTCGGTTGCTTTAGTTTTTATATTATCCTAATTATTAAATTGACACTTTTAATAAGTCGCGTCAAATTTTTTCGTCAGTCTATCGCATGTAGTCATAGACATAATAAAAAGGATGGTGCACTGCAGATGTTTTGACAAATTCAATTTAATCCGTATGCTTTAACGATAAGGTTGTAATTGCTTTGTAGAACAAAATGGCCCAATTGAGAGACACCAGGGTGGGAGTGTGTCCTTGTCTAACAACCTGATAGTACCATATATTATGTTTTATACTGTATGTATGGTATACTTATGGTATATAAGTTGTCCATACAGAAGAAAGGGACAAACTCTGTTCTAGGCCGTTCTCATGGGGGCCGGTGTACGCGATCGAGTTTAATATGGAGCAGGTCTGTGCATGTAGCATTACGGCCGGTGCTTTAGCTTGATTGGTGGATATGATGTACGATATTTAAGTCTAGCTGTGATTGGCGGACGCTTCCGCAGCCATATTTGTACACATGCTAATGAGGCATGTTTACTGCTATCATAGTAGCTAGCTACCATAGCTACACAATCTCCTCATAAACAAAAAGTTTCACTTGCGTCGTGGTTTCATAAAACCACATCCTAAAATTTTTTGAAGGGAAAACTTTTTTAGCGGCTTTGTGAACTTTTTTGGGATGAGTAAAAAATGTAAAACTCGCGTTCAATGGAATGCACTGAAAACCAGCCAGTGTGTAAACTCAGCTTACGCAGTATAGTGCTGAGTGTATTCAAATTGCCAAATATAATATATTTGTGAATTTCAGTATGTGTTGTGTTATGTAATTGGCAATAAATGTGTTATTATTTGTTTTTTATTATTACCATGCAGCCCTTGAAAGTGAAACCATTCTAGGCCAGCCTTGTTTGTTCAAACGCTAACCTATATCAGTTATTAAAGAAAAGATCACATAAGAATCGGTCAGCTAACTATTGTAAAATGTATTTGCTTACAGAAACATGCCGGTTAAGCCTCTCTCACCCAGCGGTAGAATACAAATGCAATCTTGCTGAAAAGAGGAATGGCGACAGATCATGTCTTGGAAGTGTGCTGTCTGGCACCAGGGTAAAACCTTCGTGTAAACTGAACTACTATTCAGTAGAAATACTACCAGATATGCAATGTATCGACGGCCGCTGGATCAACGAGCCTATATGCCACGCAGGTTAGTATTTGTATGTTATTTATTTTTACCACAGACCTGCACATATTAAACTTGATCGCGTACACCGTCGGTCTCATGGGGGCCCATGAGACCGACATTGAACGGAGTTTGTCCCTTTCTTTTGTATGGACAACTTATATTTATATATATATATATAATATCATACATATAGTATAGAAACATATATAGGACTAGCAGGTTGTTCCACAAGGACACACGCCCCCACCCGGTTGTCTCTTAATTTGGCAGTTTTGTTCTACAAAGCAATCACAACCTTATCGTTAAAGAATACAGATTAAATTGAATTTGTCAAAACATCTGCAGTGCATATAACGCATTATTATATAATGCATATTTTTTTTATATTACAAAAGAAGTTAGCGTTTGACCACTATTTCACCTGTTTGTAAGTGATGATGCGGTCGAAGACGGTAAGCACACTAAGCCATGAATGGGAACTGGTTCTCATGGATTTGAATGGGACCAAACGGGAGGCATAATCTCTCAAACAAAAAAGATTTTTTTCAATCGCTTAAGATTTGACGGAGTTCTGAGGTAACACACAAAATCAGTAATAGGGTTCCGTTGGTACCCTTTGGGTTCGGAACCCTAAAAACAGTCGAATTGACAACCTCCTCCTTTTTTGTGAAGTCGGTTAAAAATGAGGTTCTTTGTTCTATGGTTTTTTTTAATTTTTTTTGTTTGTTTTGACCCGATTACTCCGCCAACTATAAATAGAGTTGAATTATTTTTTTTATACTTCATCTCCAAAGTGGTCGCATTTAAATTTTACAAAGATCTGATGAGTAAGTAAGTATCTCCAGAGAAGTCGGTTTTTTTTAGTTTCTAACTGACTTCAAAAAAGGAGGAGGAGGTTCTCAATTCGTCGGAATATTTTATTTTTATGCATGTTTCCTGATTACTCAAAGACGCCCGAAGTGATTTAGAAAATGCTTTTTTTGTTTGAAAGGTATACATCCAGGCGGTATCATTAAAAATTTCATCAAAAGCTGATGATGAATATCTCCAGAGATATGGAGATAATCACCTCAAACCTTGTACTGAAAATGACTAAGCGCGGTATTCGTCGGTCTTTGAGTTTTTAAAAGATCTTAAATTATTTTTAGTTTCTAAACGATTTCTTGTAAAATGATTTTAATTTTTTTAGGCTGAAGTCCATTTCAGACTACGCTATAGTACAACATGACAATTTACAAGCAAACCGGCTAAAATATAGGTATAGCTAAGTGTGAAGGTGATCTAAATAAATGTTGGTGTGGTATTATGGTGAGCAATATTGCTGGGCTATATAATAAACTATATATAGCTATAAGCATCGATATAAAAAGGTAGATGCGGTACTCACTCTTATGCCACGTAAACATGATGGACCTAGAAACAACTACCTGTAAACAAGAATTTCTAATTTCGAGCTTGATCTGCATGAAGAACAGAGGAAGGCATTGTTGCGAATCATTTTAATGGATCTGCGATAATTGCACATGTAATTCTATACGTGCTACACAAACGCCAGTTCGATTGTGACTAAGGTGAAATTAGGTTCGCGAACCTAATTGATGAGGTCCACGGTTGGGTTTTTGTTTTTTTTATTATTAGGTCCCTTATCTTCCTATTTATATCGATGGCTATAAGCTATTATAATTATAGCGTAGTAATGCGTTTTACACTCAGAGGTAATAAAGGTAACTATAAGGACGAAGCCTATATTATTATGATCTGGCTGATATTTTCTCTGTACATTAGAATGCGGCACTGTAACTCCGTCTGGACAACCGTACGTCGCCGGCGGGGTAAAAAGCATGAAAGGAGAGATTCCATGGCATGCCGGAATCTACTCAAAAGAATGGTCTCCTTACAAGCAAATATGTGGCGGCTCCATCGTACGCGAAGATATTGTCATATCAGGTAAGTATTTTTTAATACAGTTGCTCAAAAAGTGGCGTATTACAGGGACGTATAGCGTTCGGGATGTGGGTTATTACATACTCGTGCTATTTTTTTACCATTCCCGAACTCGTGCGTTCTCTTTCCCTACTGTCAAAATAATGTCTATTATAATGATAAACCAACCATGAAGATTTTACTAAAAAAAATTCATAGATGTTTTTATGATTCATGCAAATACGTATATTTCTAAAAAGAAGCTACTAATTTGTTTCAATATCAGATTTAATGATTTTATTGAATGAGTTAGGTTAGGTTTCATTGCATTTCATGTCATTAAATTTCATTTTCATTTCATATTTCAAAAAGTCAAAAAGTCGCTACATATCTACATACGACGAATTTATTGCGTGGAGAGAAGAGAAAAAAGCAAATAGTTTTTCAGAAAGTTAGTTGAGTTTATTGTGTTTTTATTATTTTATTAAACTGCTTCATTTTTTCGCAACTGTATTAAAAATAGTCGTTCAGTACACGTGCGGAACCGTCATTGCAACTTGTTCCGACTGTCTATACCCTTTGCAACATGCTGACATTTGTCGGAACTCTTTGCAATGACAGCCTTTCCGCACTTGTAATGAAATATACTATTTACAAACAATTATTATACTTTTTACAATTATTATACTCATGGGCATAGCCCGGTCTTTTGTGGTGCCGTAGCCAACATTCATCATCATTAGCAGCCAGTATTCATCTACTGCTGGACATAGGCATGTTTGGCATCGTGCCAAACAATGTTGTGATATTATATATATATAAGGTTTCGAGCAACTTCCAAAAGAATAATTTATAAGATCGCAGACATGTTGCCAATCAATAAGGCTAAACAGTTATTATATAGGTACGTATTAAGATAGTTCATCATAATTTTCATAATTAACAGCCAGTATTCGTCCACTGCTGAACATAGGCCTCTCCTAAGGCACGCCACTGAGCTCGATCTTCAGCTCTTTGTTACCAACCGCTGCCAGCCAGCTTGCGTATATCATTGCTCCATCTAGCTGCAGGGCGTCCTACGCTTCGTTAGCCATTATTAGGAGGCCCTTTTAATAATATACCTACAATTATATTACCATGGGAGGTATGGATTATGTATACTAGGTATCTATCTATAATACCTACTGCAAAAATATATTGTTATGAATTTTTACATATATTAATAAATAATAGCATCATTGTACTCATGACTTATAACTCTGTTATAAATAAATATATGATATATGATATGATATTTTACACACAATCCAAAATTTCATCGTAACGACGGGATTCGAATCAGCGCCTGGGGCCTTATTCAGTATGACCATTTTAAAGTCTTACCGTGCCGTGTTACGTTATCATCGCGTTATGGTATTCTCTATGCCAATTAAAACGCGGTAGGGTAAGGTTATGAGCGCGTTTTGAGCTGTCAAAATATCGTGACATATGAGGACGAGTAACGCGCGCGTTTTGTATAATTTACCTATAGTGTGGCATACAGAATACAATTTTTCAATAACGTAAAGTGGCGCGTTAAGGAACGCGTTATCTCATTGGTCATACTGAATAAGGCCCCTGTTGGGAAACATGCCCAGGCGCTGGCGCTGCAACCAACTAAGGCACAGTACCATCCTATCAATACGACGAAACTAATGAATTGCATATTTAAACAAATTATGCATTGGTGGCGCCATCTATTACAACTATTTAGAAGTGAAGTAAAATTAATTTCATTTGATAATATCATAGAAAATTAATTAATGATTTTTCCACTTATCCCCATGGCTACAAAATCCATTTTTAACCGACTTCAAAAAAAGGAGGAGGTTTCTCAATTCGACCGTATATATATATATATATTTTTAATGTTTGTTCGCGGATAACTTCGTCGTTTATGAACCGATTTCGATTATTCTTTTTTTGTTCGAAAGGAGATATCCCAAGTGTGGTACCATGGTAATTTTATCGAGGTATGATAAGTATCTCCAGAGATATTGAGATAAACATCTCAAAATTGGTACTGAAAATGAATAGCGCGGCATTGAAGTCGGTTGTTTTTTTCGTTTTTAAACGATATTATAATTAAATTGGAAATGTAATTAGATAGTATGTGTTTTGAAATAACACAAAGGCTAATTTTACTTTCCAAAATCATCCCCTAAAATGGTTAGTTAATCAGTATGATAAAGTTTATGTGGCAAATTTTATATCTTGGTTCGATTCACGCAAAACGCGGTACAAATAAACCTTGAAATCCTACAAATATTATATATGCGAAGTAAGTGCGTGTGAATCTGATATTGTTTGCCACTTGCTACACATCAATTTCTACGCGGGCGAAGCTGCGGGCCTCAGCTAGTACAACTATAAAATAACGTGATATTTTTTTTAAATAAAATCAAGCACGATGTTTTTTTTTTATATTTTATAGGCTAGCGTTGGACCATTATCTCACCTGTTGGTAAGTGATGATGCGGTCGAAGATGGTAAGCATGCTAGGCCTAGAATGGGAACTGGCTCTCAAGGATAGCTGCCGGAACACATCAGATGTTTGGTGGCAGATTTTTCTAACTTGAGGGAGGTAGCTGGCCAGGCGGACACTAGATAGTGTCCTACCACCATGCGGGTTGTTGGTTTTTTAACGATGTTTTCCTTCACCGCAAAATGTTTAAATGCATGTTTTGACCGATTAAAAATAAATGAGGAGGTTTCTCAATTCGACCGAATATAATATATATACCCCCTATTTTTTTTATGTTCGTTCGCGGATAACTTCGTCGTTTATGAACCGACTTTGATGGTTCTTTTTTTGTTGGAAAGGAGATATCCCAAGTATAGTACCATAGTAATTTCATCGAGATCTGATAAGTATATCCAGAGATATGGAGATAAACACCTCAGACTTGGTTATGAAAATTACTTGCGCGGCACTTGAAGTCGGTTATTTTAGTTTTTTAAACTATCTTATACAATTATGAGTTTTTATTTGAAAACGGCTTTTTCATTCACAGCGGCTCATTGCTTTTGGGAGTCATATTCTAAAGCGATAATATCACCGACAATGTTCGCGGTATCTGTGGGCAATGTGTTTCGATCGTGGAACGACTCCTACGAATGGAACCATGGTGAAAGGCCCCAATTTTCAGATGTACGTATTTATTTAATTAATTTTAGGTACAGAAATTTAACAAACTTAGTTCATAAAGTGAAATCTTTTATTAAATTACATCGCATATAAACGATGGTGCACTGCAGATGTTTTGACAACTTAAATCTAATCCGTATGCTCTAAATATAAAGTGTTTATCGCTTTGTACAACAAAACGGCCCAACGAAAGGCACCAGGGTAGGATTGTGTCCTTGTCTAACAACCTGCTAGCAGTAACTATTATATAATCAGTGCTGCTAGTGCTATGTATGTTCTATAATAGTATAGATGTGTAGTATATATATATATATATATATATAATATATATGTATAAATATATATATATATATACTACATATATATAGAACTGAAGAATAAAACTGGCCAAGTGCGAGTCAGACTCTTGTCTCGCACTCGGAGGGTTCCGAACCGCAGTATAATAATATATAAGTATAATATTATATTACCGTGTCAACACCAAACATGCTTATTAACTACAACGCCATCTAACGAATATCTAACACCAACTTAGTGAACGTTAAGACAAAGGTAGGTAATTAGTATTAGTTATTAATAAGTTTCATCGATGGCGCTATAGTAAAAACAGGTTTTTTGTATGGACCCCCGTTAATTTTTAACTTTGTTCTGTTTTTAGTATTTGTTGTTATAGCGGCAACAGAAATACATGATCTGTGAAAATTTCAACTGTCTGACTTTCACGGTTCATGAGATACAGCCTAGTTCATGAGATACAGACAGACAGACAGACAGACAGACAGACGGACAGCGGAGTCTCAGTAATAGGATTCCGTTGGTACCCTAAAAATGGACAGTTGCATATTTATAATAATAATTGCTTTTTGATACAAACGTTTGTGTGTATTACGTGTAAGTGTAAGTTATAGTGTGTGTGCGGCTGCGTGTGCGTGTAGAAGTTTTAATGCTGGATTTCAATAAACAATTATTGACTTATACTTAGTTACTCATTATTCTGTGGTTATGATATAATTTTTAAGTTTTCATGGTCACTGATACTAAATACTAATTTACGGGATATTTACCCTGTTTTTCGGTACTTTTTAGGGTTCCGTACCTCAAAAGGTAAAAAAAGGAATCCTTACAAGATCACTTTCTTGTCCGTCTGTCCATCTGTCTGTCTGTCTGTATGTCTGTCTGTATATATCTGTCTGTCCGTGTGTCACCACTGATTTTCTCAGGAATGGGTGGACCTAGCAAGTTGAAATGTATACCTGAATACTGAGGTCTATAGTCCCTATTTGGTGAATAAAAACAAGGTCGTAAATAAACACAATAAAAAGATATGGGCAATTTAGATTTTCGCGAAAACTTGTGAGTACCAAAATGTACCTTAATTTTTAACTTTTTTTATTTTTCGGAATTTTTCCTTTACTTGTGCTATAAAACCTTGCTTTTAACCAAAATTGACAGTTCTAGGTCAACCGGAAGTACCCTATAGGTTTTGGGTCGAAAACCTATACGGTATTTCACATTGACCTAGAATCATGAAATTTGGCAAGAAGCAAGGTCTTACAGCACACATTAAGGAAAAATCCAAAAAATAAAAAAAAAATTGAAAATTAAAGGATGCATACATAGTTTAAGCCAATTACGGTAGACCTCTGGGTACGGAAGCCTCGGTGGGCGAGTTCAACTCGACTTCGCCGGTTTTTTTATGTCTGATAACTAGACGAGTAGCGTTTGACCACTATCTCGCGTGGTGGTTAGCGATGATGTGGGGGAAGATGATGCTAACCCTAGAATGGTCTATATCTCATAGCACAGATAACTGTTGGTATATTAGTCCGAGAAAGTCTCATAAGCTGTACTGCCGGTGGGACACCGTAAGGTTTTGGCGGAGACCGTAAGGTCTGGTAATTTTTGCTATGAAGGTCTTATTATATTTTCAGGTACGGACAATCCACACACCGCGAAGATTTATAGGATTCGAAGGACGCTACGAACACGACATAGCCGTTGTTATTATGAAAACACCCTTTGTCTACCGTTCCTACATCAGGCCCGTCTGTATGGTCTTCCGAAATGACACTCTAAAACATCAGCTTGCACACATGAATTATGGAAAGGTAAACTAAAGAACTTGAATAGGTTAATACCGTGGAATTAAAATATAAGGATGGTGCACAGCAGAATGCTTTTACAAAGGTAATCCGGATGATCTATTTATTTATTTATTTATTTATTTATTCCACACAGAACAAAAAGCAATTAAAAAGAAATAACATAACAATGTAATGTATCAGACCTGAATTGCAGTTCAAATACCTGCGTGTTACAGCAAATGTTTATAGTAAACGTGTTTGAGTAATGATGAATGTTAATACAATTTAAAATATTAGGCTATGGAAGATACAAATATGATCATGATGAAGATGACAAACATAATGATGATGAAGACAATAGATTTAAGAATTAATTATTTATTAATTAAGTAAGAAAGAAGAAAAGAAAGAAAGAAAATCGTTTATTTGGCAAAAACTCACATAGTAACAAATTTAATTAATTATAATAATAATGTAAAACATCAAAAGAAGAAAGAACACAGGTTTTAAAATAAGTTTATGAGAAGTGAGGTGCCAAAAAGGCTTAACTCAGCACATATGTCTGGGGTTACACACCTAGACGCTGGTTTTCAGCTAAGCCTGCGGGTGATGAACTAGCGCGAAAATATTTTTATTAAATTTAAATATTATATACAATGTAATATAATATAAATACAATACATATTAGTAAGTTAAATATATACATAGAATATATGTATATATATAGATATAAGGAGAAATAAATAGATACATACATACGAATGCTGGATACAAATGCAAAATGTGATCTATGGCTTATGGTAAGAGAAGGAAATATTTTAGTAGTGGACAAGATGTCATAATATAATTATGTTAGATGAATGACATATCTTTATTTATATCACCGTATTTCCGCTGCTCGACTACCAAGTACTGTTTCAATTTATATTTAAACAAGCTTAAAGTTTTTACATTCCTGATTGGCGGTGGAATATTGTTCCAGCACTTGGTAGCGGAGTAGCGGAAAGCGGAAAGACGCAGAATGCACACACCTACGTAATAAATTTCGCAGTTGAATGCATTCTGCGTCATCTGCACTTACTGGGACGTGTTTGGGACGGTCAGACTCAACACGGAGGTTGTGTTTGACCGGTTAGGGTTGGGATAAAGGATATCTTTTAGAGTTTTTATGAATAGTGACAATTTAGGGCAGAAAATATCTAGTTCTTGTTTATTTTTAATTAAATCGTTATATTGACGAGCCATTCTGACTAAAGGATTGTAATAGGATATGTTATTTTTATAAGTTTGCAAAATAAAAAGATTTGAAAGATTAGACCTACGTGCGCTATATTTAATGTTGAAATTTAACTGAGAAAGTAACTGAGGTGTGTCCAATATAGAATGAGTTAGTTTGTAGAGATAGGTGTAAACCTAGGTTGTAATTGCCATGTACATCAATAAACTGGCCAAGTGCGAGTCAGACTTGCGTCTCGCACACGGAGGGTCCCGAACCGCAGTACAATACCACGGTAATGTATATAAAATAAAGTCGTGTTAGTTACTACACTTATAACTCAAGAACGGCTGAACCAATTTTTGTGATTTGTGTATTTTGGAATTGTCTTTGTCAGGCATAGGATAATAAGTATTAAAAACAATGAATAATTGATCAAAAAATATATATAAGAAAACATATTTTGCTAAAATGTTCCTGGGTTTCAAAACTGCCAATCATTTGATGTTCAATTGTTTATCCCGTCGATACGGTAAACCTCAAATTAATAAGGGTCATCGCTCCACACGATTGGTGTATTTAGCCAGTGTCAAGTAAAAATTCTTCTAGTTTTTGTGATTTCAAGTCATGTGCATTTTAAAAATGTTAATAAATGTTGAAAAGTATGTGTGATCCATTGATTTTTTTCCTAAAACTGGTGTTCTTCCGCTTGTTAATGTGTAATAAATGTGGATTATTAACCAGTAAGTGCCGGTGAATGTGTGCGAGTGTAGGGAAACAGCACAATGTTGAAAAACGTGCTATTGGCGTTCTCACCAAAATTCCACTGAAAATCTTCAATAAACACCACATCTTTACTGAAGGTATGACTTAGACTAGACTTTTACTTAAAAACTGAGCTAAAATGTCATTTTGACCCATCTCTACGACTAAAATTGATAAAAACTTGAAGAATTTTCATACTTGACACTGGCTAAATACACTAAACGTGTGGAGCCATAATGAAACTTAAAAAAAAAAATGTATGCTTACAAGTAATCAAGACAATAATAATAATGCCTAATAAATTATATATTATCAGAATGTAGGTAAATACAGAGATATGCAAGAATGTGATAGCCAAGTTATGAGTGCCGTATGTATATACAGTTTTATCCATAAGGCAAAAAAATATTAGACAGTTATTTCATGAAGTAAGTATACTTATTCAGAATTAAAATTAAATACTGCTGATTATATTTTTACAATTAAAATTAAACTCAATCGAACTAATTTCAAGTTAATAACTTATCTATAACAATAATAACATTGTTTCATTGCATCATGTCTTGCTGACATGCGGTTTCAGTACTTGATTATTGTATTTTTATTCTATTTCTGTATTGCCATAACCATAGAAAAGATAATAATACTACGTACCATAACTTTGATCATTTACTTGGTAATCTATGAGCCATAATACATTACTAAACTTAATATCTCTTTTGTATTCATTGTATTAGGTTCATAAAAGCCTAAATTAATTTCATCCAAAAGGTAACACGACTTCCATTGTCTGTTAGGTGGTACGAAGTTCGCCGGGCCAGCTAGTATTATATTATACTAGAAGTGCCCCGCGGCTTCGCCCGCGTTAAGAACTTCTTTTATTTACTTAAAACGTTTCTTTAATAAATACGATTCTATCATTAAAGACATCAAATAAGAATTAGCCAAATCGGTTCACCCATTTTCATGTTATCGCGATTCAGGATTCATATTTATAAAACCCTAAAAACCCAAATTTTCAGATTTTGTTGCCTACCCCATTTCGAAAAATCCTACAACACGTACTTTATCTCATCTTGTTTCGCCATACAAACTTTGAATCCCCGTTCCGTATACGGGAGGAATTTTTAGAAAATCCTCTCTGAGCTATATATATATATGAGGATACCTACGTCATAATAACTATCTGCATTCTAAATTTCAGCGCAATCCGAAAAAATATTGATTTTTAGACTTTGTTACCCCAGTTTATCCTCTTAGAGTGGCATTTTGAAAAAGTCTGAAACTCGTATTTACTTATTTATTTACAGAAGCACTTGTGTGAAAGGTCGAATAAAATGACTATCCGAACTTTGAACCCCCGCTTCATCCCCTTGAATAGTGAATTTTGAAAAATTATTTCTTAGCGGATACCTAAGTCAAAATAACTACCTGCATACCAAATTTCAGCGTAATCCGAAACAATATTGATTTCAGACTTTGTTACCCCACTTCACCCTTTTAGGGATGGAATTTCGAAAGAACCTGAAACACATATTTACTTAAGTACTTGTGTGAAGTTTCGAATAGAAAAGATTATTTAATCTTGTTTCTCTATACAAACTTTGAACCCCCGTTTCATCCCCTTCAGGGGTGAATTTTTGGTAATCCTTTCTCAGATGTAACTAACGTAGAATAACTATCTGCATGCCAAATTTCAGCGCAATCCAAAACAATATTGATTTTTACACTTTTTTACCCCATTTCACTCTCTTAGGGGTGGAATTTCAAAAAACTTTAAACACGTATTTACTCATTTTTTTTACTGGAGCACTTGTATTAAGTTTCGAATTGAAACTACTATCTAATCTTGTTTCTCCATACAAACCTTGAACCCCCGTTTCATCCCCTTCAGGGGTGCATTTTGGAAAATACTTTCTCAGAGATAACTAACGTCGTAATAACTATCTGCATGCCAAATTTCAGCGCAATCCGAAACATTATTAATTTCCACACTTTGTTACCCCATTTCACCCTCTAATTTCAAAAAAGCTGAAACACGTATTTACTCATTTTTTTACTGGAGCACTTGTATGAAGTTTCGAATAGAAAATACTATATAATCAAGTTTCTTCATACAAACTTTGAACCCTCGTTTCATCCCCTTAAGCGTGAATTTTGGAAAATCCTTTCTTAGTACACCCTTACGTCCTAAGACAAATATACTCTCCAAATTTTAGGTCTCTATAACCAGCGGCTTAGGCTGTGCGTTGTTTGTCAGTCAGTCAGTCACTCAGTCAGTCAGTCAGTCAGTATGTCAGGACAAAGATTCTTATAGTATTAGATTAACGTGTCAATACTAAACATTTATTAAAACACAGGAGCCGCGTGCTTATTTACTACAACGCTATCTAACGAATATCTAACGAACTTCTAACACCAACTAAGTTAACGTTAGCACAAAGGTGTTAGGGTAGGTAATTAACATTATTAATAAGGTAAACAACCGTTCATAGATGGCGCTATAGTGTAGTGTCGGACTTACTATGACCTAATCTGTATTCATTTAGTAGTATAAGGTAGGATGTCTTTTGATTAATAAATCAGTCTTGTCACCTCATTCAAGCCTTTCATTTGTCGTCCTCACATGGCGACCCTGCGCGAAGTGTAACCTGATACAAGTGATTTCTGAGAACTATGTAGACAGTGTGCAGTGTCCGAGAAGCTAAATTATGATGGATTGTACCAGTGCAATATTATTATTTGAATAATAAGTTGAAATTGTTCTTCTACGTACAGAAAAAAAAAATATTCAAACCATTTTTTTTGTTATAACAAGGAGCACATATAATCAAGATGGGTAAAACATATTCGACCGAAAAAGAAGAAATTGTAATTGCCCAAAATGCGGCCGGTGGAAGTAATTCTGCCACGGTGGACCAGTTATTAAGTCATACCAGTATCACTAATTTCATGCTTGGGTTCATCGTATTGTTCCTGCTGATTGGGGGTCTATTCTTGCTAGCCCGCTTGTATAAAAGATGCCACAAACAATGGATTCAACGAGAAATAAACCATATATCGCTGTCTAAACTGCGAACATCGATCCGTCGTCTTCGTCATGCTGAAGAAACCGAGGGTTCCGTCTAATCATGCTGTGATTTTATAGAGTCAGCGCGGTACAATTGCGGTCGGTATACGTAGTGAAGTGTTTTATCATTTTATTAAGATGGACAATAGTTTTTTTTAATTAGTGTATGGACTAAATTAGAGACATTTTAGTGAATAATGATTAAGTAAGTAACGAAGTTAATTACTTCGACGTTATATAAATACTTCTTTCTAGGTGAGTCATTTGTATTATTATTATAATAATGTTTTGTTATGGCCCTCGAATTAAAAGAAATAAGTGAGCAACTAAAACATGTAAAAGAATATCTTGTAAAACTCGGGCCAATTCGTAGAAGTATAAAAGTAAAACAAGAAAAATTGAATGAAGCAACGAGTCTGTATACTACATTTTTAAGTACGTATGAAATAATAAATGAAAAACTAATTCGCGAGGCATTTAAGTCTTCGGATATTAAGGAGATAGAGCTATTGTGTGAAAACATTAAATTGTATTTTAATAGGATTACAATACTTTGTTCTTTGTCAGAGGAACCAACTGAACCAAAAATGGACAACTTAGATAAATTTGAATTAAAGACTGCTCTGAGTCTATTACCGGTTATGAATGGTGAAGAATCTGTGACAAAACAATTAATAGACTCGATTGAATATTACGAAACCACTCTCAAGGCTGAATCAAACAGTCAGTTAATTACTTTTGTTTTAAAAAATCGCTTGTCACAGTCAGCTAAATTACAATTACTTCCCAGCTATTCCAGCGTGAGCGACCTGGTGAAAGATATGAAGAAGGAGCTTTTGGCTAAAAAATCGGCCAATGCCATTCAATCACGACTGCTGAGTTTTAAACAGAACGAGCTGACTATCGAGCAATACGGTAAGCATATTACAGATATGTTTAATGACCTGACAATTTCACAGGCAGACGGAAAGGATGAAAATTATAAGGTGTTGAAACCTTTGAATGAAAAGCAGGCCATAAGACGGTTCGCCGACGGACTTCGAAATCGACGGACCAGTACTATTATTTCAGCACGTAATTATGAGTCGTTGAAGGATTCTATTCAAGCTGCGTTGGACGAAGAGCTTTCCAACCCTTCTTTCTCTGGAGATGTTTTAGCTGTGACTAACAGAACTTCCTATTTCCGAAATTCCAGGGGGCGCTCAAACTTCCGAGGTCAGCGAGGTAGGTCGTTCGGAGGTCAACCTCGAGCAAACGCAGCGATACAGCAGCAGTGGCGCGGCAACTATTAAGGTAGCCGTCAGCCCTACCAGCGAGGCGGTTTTCGACCGTTTCAAAGCTATCGAGGTACGAGTAGGCCTTATTATTTTTCGAATCGCAACGTCAATAACGCACAAAACCAGCGTCAAATAAACGCCATGGGGCAACCCGACTCCGAAAAGGTTAACAACACCCCATCGGGTAGCAATAGTTTTTTTCGTGCCTAAAGGATGTATTTTCACTTGTACAAATAATTCACGTTTAGTTGAATTAACATTAAACAATTGTTGCACCTTACATTGGTTAGTTGATACGGGAGCATCAATTTCAGCGTTGGAATATAAACATGTCGTTAGGTATAATATTCCATTCCATACAGAGATAAGCCAATTCAACGGAATTGGTGGGAACATAAATGCAATCGGATATGTTTATTTAAGCTTAAATGCACCCGGAGGTACATTTAATCATAAATTCTTCGTATTTGAGTCGTTACCTTTTAAAGCAACTGCAATTATAGGCGATGATTTTTGTAAGAAGTATTCTGCAATCATAAACTACGAGAAAAATTACTTATCATTGGTTAACACAGAAAATGAACGAATTTATTTACCGACATTAGAACACACAAATAATGACTTCTTGCATATTCCGTCTCGATCTGAGTCGATACATTTTATAAACACAAGTGTGAAAGAGGATTGTGTGGTATGTTCAAAAGAAATTTCGGAAGGTGTTTACTTGGCGAGTGCTTTAGTATGCCCGACTAACGGCAAGCTACCTATTCGTATATTGAATACTACAGATAGAGACTTTAGTTTCAGTGACGTCAGCCCTGTCATACATAGAGCGAGTGACTATGAGTTATGTATGTTTGATAAGTCGAATAAAAATGCGGATCGTGTGAAAAAGTTGTTTGATATTTTAAAACTAAATGAATATTTAAACAATGAAGAGCAAAATTCAATTGAAAATATTTGTGCAAAATACTGCGATATCTTTCATTTGCCAGGCGACAAACTAACTATAACTGACATATATCAACATTCAATTACTTTGAAACCAAATGTAAAACCGATTTACGTGAAACCATACAGATTACCTCACTCACAAAAAGAAGAAATAAAAAATCAATTAAATAACATGTTACAACAAGGTCTTATTGAACCTTGTAGAAGTGAATGGTCTAGCCCTATTCTTTTAGTTCCCAAAAAATCAGACACTAATAATAAAAAATGGAGGTTAGTCGTTGACTATAGAAAATTAAATAACTGCATTGAAGATGATAAATTTCCACTCCCGAACATCACCGAAATATTGGATTCGCTATCTGGATGTGTTTACTACACTCATTTAGATCTAAATCAAGGATTTTTTAACGTTGACCTTGAACCCGGTAGCCGAAAATATACCGCTTTTTGTTCTGGACAGTATTGTATGACCAGAATGCCTATGGGCCTTCGAACTAGTCCTAATTCGTTTTCTAGAATGATGAACATGGCTATGGCAGGCTTAACCTACGAAAAATGCTTCATTTACCTTGATGACCTTGTAATATTTGGACGTAATTTAAGTGAACATAACAAAAACCTTGTTGACGTATTCGAACGCTTAAAACGCGTAAATTTAAAGTTAAATCCGAATAAATGTAACTTTTTAAAAAAGGAATTACTTTACTTAGGCCATGTTGTCTCAGGAGATGGCGTTCTACCAGATCCTGAAAAGATAAGAGTTCTGAAAAATTACCCCACCCCTACGACAACAGATGAGGTAAAACGATTCGTAGCTTTCGCAAACTACTATCGCAAATTCATACCCAACTTTGCAGAAAAAGCTTTTTATTTAAATCAATTATGTCGAAAACATGTACAATTTGAGTGGAATGACAATTGCCAACGTTCATTTGATTCACTGAAGAACAGTATGACTTCTCCTCCTGTACTGCAATATCCAGATTTTTCAGAAAATAATCAGTTTATACTAAAAACGGATGCGTCTGGATTCGCAATCGGATCAATCTTATCAAATAGTGATGGCAGACCAGTGGCATACGCCAGTAGAGCTTTAAATCAAGCCGAAAAACTTTACCCGACCATACAAAAGGAAATGCTTGCCATTGTATGGGCAGTAAAATATTTTAGACCTTACCTGTATGGAAGACCTTTTAAAATTTGTACGGATCATAAGCCACTTATTTATTTGTTTAATATGAAGGACCCGTCTAGTAGGTTACTAAAATTTAGACTAGCATTGGAAGAGTATAATTATGTTGTAGAGTACGTGAAAGGATCAGAAAATAGTGCAGATGCCCTTTCTAGAATACGTATTACATCAGATGAATTGAAAGAGATGAGTGAATGTAGTTTGAATGTAATGACAAGAGCTATGAAGAGAAAGTTAGAAGAAAAACAAAGTGAAGACAAGGATACTTCGTTTGATATGGTGGATACTGATAATTGGCCTGATCAACCAAGAGTCGTAGAAGCTCATACCAAACCGAAGATATCAGTAGAGTTAAGATTTATACAAGAAAATGAATTAAATATATTACGACAAAATGATGAAATCGCATGCGAGAGTCGTAGTTTTAATTACGTACCGAAGAAAATGAGTATTTATATAAACCCAGCTGTCCGATCACAACTATCGCGAGCCGAATTTGTGAGGGAGCTGTCGGATTATTGTAAGAAAATAAATATAAATGAAATATATTTTGTAAAATCAAAAGAAAATAATATATTCATAGAGCAAGTTATAAGTGAGATAAAGAAAACTACAGATTGGTCCGGACCAAGAATATGTGTTTTAAGAAATATAGATAGAATTGACGATAAAGATGACCAAAGAGTCATACTGAATGACTTTCATCTTCTCCCGACAAGTGGCCACGCGGGAATCAAGAGGATGTTAAACAACATTAAGCGCTATTACTTTTGGCCAGGACTTGAACGCGATATAACAACATTTGTTAGACGGTGTGAAAAATGCCAAAAACAGAAACATTCTGTTACTAATAGAGAACCAATGACTGTAACTACTACAAGTCATACAGCGTTCGAAAAAATTTTTTTAGACGTAGTAGGGCCCTTAGATAGAGATAACGATAATTATTCCTATATATTAACGCTGCAATGCGAACTAACTAAGTATGTAGAAGCTTATCCATTAGTATCTAAGAGTTCGATAGAAATAGCTAAAGCTTTTGTGAACAATTTCATTCTTCGTCACGGAATTCCAGCTGAAATCTGCACAGACCGAGGACAAGAGTTCCTGTCAACAACGATGAAAGAGGTATGTACATTATTAAAAATTAAGAAATTGAATTCCACAGCTTACCACCACGAGAGCATTGGAGCTCTTGAAAACTCTCATAAGAGTTTAGGAGCATTTTTGCGCATTCAAACTGATAACCACCCAGAATCATGGAGTACGTGGATACCTTTTTGGTGTTTTTCCTTTAATACTTCTGTACACAGAGAAACTCAATATACACCTTTTGAATTGGTGTATGGTAAAATATGTAATTTACCTAGTAACTTAAATAAATCGGTAGAACCACTTTATAATCACGAAAACTATCCTCTAGAATTAAAATATCGTTTGCAAGTTTCTCAAAAAGAAGCTAGAGAAAATTTGATCAAAAATAAATGCGTAAGAAAATCTAAACACGATGTTAAAATTAACCCGAAAACTTACAAAATTAACGACTTAGTTTTGGTAAAAAATGAAACTGGTAATAAACTCACAGAGGTCTACTCAGGTCCATATTTGGTTATAAGAGATTTATCACCAAATGTAGAAATACTTAAAGACGGTAAAACCGACATTGTTCACAAAAACAGAACAAAATTGTATTACCCTTAATTTTAACTACTTAATATAAGTTAATATTTTTTTAATTAATAGTTATAATTCAAAGTTATAAAACTAGTGATAATATTATGTAAGTCTACGATTAATTTTAATTACTAAACAATGAGGGCCCGGTGGCGTAATCGGGAGAACGTTCGGCTTTGATGCCGTGGTACCGAGTTCAAACCGCCGTGCACCAATGGATTTTTCTATCGAAAAATGTATGTGCGCTTCTCACAGTGGCCCTCCGGTGAAGGAAAAACATCGTTAAGAAACCAACAAAACCCCCGCATGGTGGTAGGACACTATCTAGTGTCCGCCTGGCCAGCTACCACCCTCAAGTTAGAAAATCTGTCACCAAACATCTAATGTGTTCCGGCAGCTATCCTTGAGAGCCAGTTCCCATTCTAGGCCTAGCGTGCTTACCATCTTCGACCGCATCATCACTTACCAACAGGTGAGATAGTGGTCAAACGCTAGCCTATAACGTATAAAAAAAAAAAAAAAAAAAAAAAAAAACAATATTATTATTCTTACGAGTTCTTTTAATACTATTATTGTGTTAAAAAAGAAAATAAAATTCTCTATATTTAGGTAAACAAAATATGTTATATTCTAATAAAATAATTGTAATAATGTTTGTAACAAAAAAAATAAGCTCATTTTAATATAAGCATTTTTTTTTTGGAAGAGAGGTGTAGTGTCGGACTTACTATGACCTAATCTGTATTCATTTAGTAGTATAAGGTAGGATGTCTTTTGATTAATAAATCAGTCTTGTCACCTCATTCAAGCCGTTCATTTGTCGTCCTCACAATAGTAAAAACACGTTTCTTGAATGGGGACCCTCTTTATTTTGTAACTTTATTGTTTTAAGTATTTGTTGTTTTAGCGGCAACAGAAATACTTACATCATCTGTGAAAATGTCAACTGTCAAACTAATACGGTTCATGAGATACAGCCTGGAGGTAGACGCACAGACATACAGACAGACAGACAAACGCACAGCGGAGTCTCAGTAATAGGGTTTTTTTTCTACTCGACCCTCCAACGAGGTTAGAGATTTTCCTAATCTGTCTACGCTTTCATACCAGTTCTCGCTTTTACGCTTTGTACCGATGACCTTTTCTTTATACTATTATTTCTTTCATCCATCAACATTCATGTTATTATTGGTGGGATGCCAATACTCATTGCCCTGCTCTATTCTAGCTATGAGTTGCTTCTTTTATATTCTTACTTAGGATTTTCACATGTTTGAAAAGAATTATACACAAGATCTTTTTGTTTTTACAAATTTCTTATAACTATTCTTATTTTTACGTATTATTACCATTTTGGTTCAAATGCACTTGTCATATATGCTTCAATATATGTTAGTACATATAATTTTTACAATTTTATTTCTTATAACTACCTTATTTATAATCAATTTGCAATACTTTATAAACTTATTTCTAATTTTTACATTTTCCATTATGTTACATTTATTTTCTACATTTATTTCGATCTCTTTTTCTTGTTCACCAGCAATAGGGTTCCGTTGGTACCCTTTGGGTTCGGAACCAACTTTGACCGCATCATCACTTACCAACAAGTGAGATAGTGGTCAAACGCTAGCCTATAAGATATAAACAAAAAGGCTGACAAGTCTTGTATGGATAAACTTAGACCCGAATTTATATTTGCTAACTGTACTATCCTAGGATGATGGATTATACACTATCTGTCAACTCACAATACAAGCCGCCATTTTTATTAATGAAGATTCATTATTTTTTAATGAATCTTCATTCTTCTTTAGTGATCTTCATTATTCTTTAATGATAAGTGCAATAGTTCGACTGTTTGTCGGCAGGTGGCGGGTTGGGGGCTTACTGGACACAACGGCAAATCAGCGGTATCTCTCCAAGTAATCGATTACCCTGTTGTGGATTATGATACCTGTTCTAGAAATGTGCCGGATCCATTCAAGGCGTACATCACAGGAGACAAAATATGCGCAGGATTTCACAATGGTATGTGTTTTAACCAATTGCACACTTCTTGTTGTGATTGATTATGATGAAATATATGTTAGAGAAAGCTTGTTGTTACGAGTAGTTTGTCTGTTTGTCTGAGAGATAGGAGAGGCCATGCCATTTGTCAAGGGCATTGCCCCCTATTCGCCCTTTTGGTCAATCCGCACTAAGCAGTGAACACAATGCTTTCACTGGCACTAAGGCGAAAGGGTTGATCATACTGAGGAAAGCCTTCCATGTCTCCAACACCTTCGGTATTCTCTCCCATTACTGACAATGAGCAGGTGACATTGCCCCTGACAGCCGACACCAACTCGCACCATAAACCATTATCACCTCTACACGGCCACATAGCGTTGTAATCAAAGATTATCTTCTCTGACGTATATATTGTTTTTAGGGTTCCGAACCCAAAGGGTACCAACGGAACCCTATTACTGAGACTCCGCTGTCCGTCTGTCTGTCTGTCTGTCTGTCTGTCTGTCTGTCTGTCTGTCCGTCTGTCACCATGCTGTATCTCATCAACCGTGATAGTTAGACGGTTGACATTTTCACAGATGATGTATTTCTGTTGCCACTATAACAACAAATACTAAGAACAGAACAAAGTTAAAAATTAAAGAAAAGATTAAAAAAAAGTTTTTTACGATAGCGCAGCGCCATCTACCTAGCATCAAGGATGGATCGTCGTTATCTTAATCTGAATCTAGGAAGCGGCTCCAACGATTAAATAAAATTTAGTACACCTACAGGGGATTTCGGGGGCGATAAATCGATCTAGCTAGGAGTCATTTTCAGAAAATTTAGTTTTATTCGTGTTTTCAATAATCAACTTTATTGATAATCAACTTAAAATATGACTCTTCCCGACATCTATTGGCGAGTAGAAGTACTGTACCAGTAAAGCAATTAAGGCCCATTTAGACGGGGAGAGTTTCTCGTACGTTTCCTTACGTGAAACCATACGCTACTATCACAAGCACTAATCGCTATAACACAATCGTATCAAAATGTTTACATACAGGCAAGAACTAAAATCTCGCCTACGATTATGTCATACGAGATTCGCATATGACTTATCGCTAGGCGATAATTGCCTAAGTTTGTTTACACAACAAAAGTATAGTAAGCAGATTCTTGCTTATGAGAGTCTCGACTTGTATAAACACGATCTCGTCTGACATTTTTCAAGTTCATACAAGTATCGTACAAATCGGATTGAACGGTTTTTAGTGCGAGAATCGAAATACGAGAAAATTCTGTTTAGACCGACACTATCAATATTCCATTGCGAGTCAATTGTCGCCAGAGTGGAAGAGCGAGAGGTGTGAATGTTTAGACATATAATCTTCTTTATATTCCTTCGATAATCGTATCGTCGAGATGAGAAGAGTTATTCTACTTTGGTGAAATCAGATCTTAGTTGGCGTTAGTGTTCGTAACATGGCGTTGTACTGAATAAGGACGCGGCTCCTGTTTTAATAATTGTTTGGATTTGACACGGTAATATAATATAATAATATCTGGATGGCCGAGCTTTGCTAGCAATTTTTTTTTGTAAATCGTGTTGTATGTAATTTTTTGGCTCCCAATAATAGTCTTCTTACAAAAGAACAAACTTGGAAAAATTAATACTCACGTCTAGTGACTCGAACCGGGATCCTTTTGATCGCCATCCGAACGATCTCCCACCGAGCTATCGTAACAATGTAGCAATGGCGAAATTTATCTTCATATTCTAATTATATTGTAGGAGTTTTTCATTACCTGAAAACAGGGATATATCAACTTTTTCTGAAAATGAAAACCTAGCTAGATCGATTTGTCTATTTATTACAAGAAACGTGATTTCTTTCAGCATTTTTTGCTCGATTTTATAAAATATTGTAGTGTGGTACGGAATCGGAACCCTACGAGTGCAAGTCCGACTTGCACTTGGCCGGTTTATTATAGCACAGTGTGACCCAAACACGCACTTTACGCACGCTTTCCCGTGACTTAAATAGTCGATTATTTCACGACGTTTAGAACATCACACCTTGCGTAGTATTATTATCTTTTCTGTGGCTTTGCAGTAATCTTCTGTTTGAATTTATTTTTTTCTATTTGTATTACTTATAGCAAGCGTAAAGCGCTAAGTCACACTGACAGCTATAAAATAATATACGATACTCATGACTTAAGTAGTCTATTATTGCACGGCGTAGCATCCTCGCTGCGCTCGGGTGCTAACTTCACGCCGTGCAATAGTATATATAATAATATTAAGTCATACGTATCGTAATATACCATAACGTGTTGAGTTGAATTTGCTTTTTAAATTCCAGCTGGAAAATCACTATGTGAAGGCGACAGTGGCGGAGGGCTGACGTTTCCCAGCGAGATCCATGGCACCACCAGGTACTTCCTGCAAGGCATCGTCTCCACAGCCCCCAACCCTGATATTCCCTGCAATACTGACAGTTATACCACCTTCACACTCTTGAAGAAATATGAAGACTTTATTCAGCAATTTTGGTAATATTTATCTGTGGGGCTAGCACGAGTGTCTATAGTGTTCGCATAGAGTCTGTGCAAAAAGAGAACCGTCGTGGCGTTATGATGAACTAACATTCAAAGGTAAGGAAGGAAGGTATATAAGTACTTATCTAGTACCAACCGGTAATGATAAGAGTAGGTACCTACCAATGTATCAAACATTTTTAGTCGTATTGGCAATGACAGAGCAATGTTGTCAACGCAACATAGACAGTAAATTAGAACCATCAACACGCCCGCACTCAATTGCTACGAGGGTTCTCTTTTTGCACAGACTCTAGTAATAAGGAAATTTATCATTTTCTTTAAAAAAATCACGTTACCTGGAGAATGCCCGATGTTGAGTAACAATGGCTTTCACAATGAACGCAATGGTATTTGTGATTATTTAACATAGGTATGCATTGGCATGTAAGAACATTGGGTCTGACACTGTCATACTGGATGAATCTGACAAATGTCATGTTTTCTTTCCATTGTTTTTAACCGACTTCAATAAAAAGGAAAGCTCCTCAATTTGTCAGAATATATTATTTTTTATGTTACCCGATCAATCAAAGACGCCTGGACCGTTTTAGAAACATTTTTTTTGTTTGAAATGCTATATTTCTAGATGGTCCCATATACATTTCATCGAGATCTGATGAGTACCTCCAGAGATATGGAGATAAACATCTCAAACGGTGTACCGTTCGAAATCGAAAGCCACCTAGCCAGTGTAGTTGAACTATTTTTGTAATGAGAACGGCTCATTGTATTTTATAATAAATTAATACTTAAATTAACTTTACTTTTTATTGTTTTACAGAACTAATGAGAATAAAATGATTATATCAAATACACCACTTATTTTTAACCATATATACCAAAAGTATTTTAGGACCCGTCCTAAGATACTGGAGGGCGTCCTACACTTTATAAAATACCCCGGCATTTTACGAGGCATTTCATAGTGTAAGACGCCCTCCAGCTAGATGGAGCGATGATATACGCAAGCTGGCTGGCAGTTGTTGGAAATTAATAGCAGTGGCGTGAGGTCAGTCCTAATATGTCCAGCAGTGGGCAGAAATTTTCTGATAAATAATAATGATGATGAAAAGCTTTTTAGGGCAGTCAGGGAAGCCAGAGGTACCGAATTCTATCCCCGCCGTGGACTAATGTACTTTTCTATCTAAACAAACATGTGCGCATTTCACAGTGGCCGTCCCGGTGAAGGAAAAATGTTTTGAAACCCCTGACTCCCACATGGTGGTAGGACAGTATATAGTGTCCGCCTTCAAATTAGGAAATCCGTCGCCAAACATTTAGATGTTTGTTTAATGTGTTCCGGCAGCTAGGTATTTATGATAGCCTGCAGTTCCCATTCTAGGCCTAGCGTGCTACCATCCTCGACCGCATCATCACTTACCAATAAGTGAGATAGTGGTCTTCCGCGAGTTAATGTGTAATAAATGCGGATTAAATGTATGCGAGTACCTATAGTGAAAATATGCTATTGGCGTTTACACCACAAATTTCACCGAAATTCCACAGAAAATCTTTAGTAAAGTCAAAAATTTTACTGAGGGTATGACTCAGACTGGACTATGACTTAAACTTCGACTTTACGACTCGAATTTACAAAAACTTGAAAAATGATAATACTTCGATACTGGCTAAATACTTTACGTGTGGAGCCATAATAAAACAAATAAGATGTTGTAAAATCCGCAGACCTATGATATGATTTCATTTCACTAAAACGTAAAGTGAAATCAGTGTTAAAATCACCGTTAAAATCACGGTTAAAATCACGGTTAAAATCACGGTTAAAATCGTGGTTAAATTCAACTGCAGGACAACTGTTCTGACTTCTCATTTCACCTGTCGTCCAAGATGCTTCTACTTTTCTTTCTGATTCTTCTACTTCTACATAGCCATCACTATAGATCACGCCGGAACTCAGCGAAACGATTGGCAACATTTTTTTGTCTAATGCGTGGTTCGAGCCTCGTCCGTAGCCTACCGCTAGTGGTCAACCATATCGCAACACCCAGGGAACACATCTACGGTTACGGTACCCTACGAGTGCGAGTCCGACTTGCACTTGGCCAGTTTATTTTTCATCAGTATTAGATAGAGTGCTTCAAGAGGATGGTTTATAACCAGCTGCCTGGTGCTTGGATTTGATAGGGATTGTGATAAACGAAATTACAGAGATGGAGCTATAAAGCCTGCATAGCCGCGTCCCCGTCATTTAGTTAATTTCGTTCATTCAATAATCAACTGTAAAACTCAAACATTCAAACATTAGCCCCCAGGATTTAATACAGGCAATGCCGCGGGGCGCAGTAGTATATTTAGGGTAAAAGAGGGTAATGGGTCACTTAAGCGAGAACTCAAAAAAAAAAAAAGTAAATATTTATTGCAACCGCCTGTAAACATAATTTACTTATTAAACTATCATTAGAGATCAATTTCAGACACTTTGGCAATCATCTTTGGAAATTATAAAAGTTTAAAAAAAAAACAGATTTGACTCTCATTGCACCGAGGTAAGGGTAGTTGTGGTCACCTTGAGGGCAATTAGAGTCAAAGAAAATCTAGCATAAATCGCAAACATAACTTTTGGCAGACTCGACTTTTGGTAGTTCTCACACGTACTTTCGGCATCTAAACAAAAAATAAAAACAGTTTACATTATATAAGTAATTTAATCTAGATGCATATTAATTTGTGGGTAATGGTGGTCACTTGCTGACATCTGACTCTCATTACCCACAGCAAAAAAAATTAGAAAAAAATATCATAGAAAAATATACATTTAACTAATGTACACACACACACGTGATTTAGGTTTCGCATCATACATTTCAATGTCCGGCAAACGTGTATAAAAATTACAAGCAAATAAATCCAACAAATGCGCCACTTACCGTTTATTTTGAGTGGTTGAAAAATTACATCGACGCGACGCAAAAACAAAACACTTCTCTCATTCCCGCTGTAGCAGCCATACTGGCGCCAGCGACTTACACCGACAGCAAAGGGTCAAGAGCGTGGTGGGACGACCGTATATTAGTCACTAGTGTTTGCGGTTTTGTAGATATGTGGGTGATTCCCATTGCCCGCTGACTCCCATTGCCCGGCCTTCCTAAAAAAAATAATGTGGGCTATATATATATATATATATATATATATAACATGTGAGTTTGGCGCTAGGAAGTTAAGGACGGTAGTGGACTACCTACAAGGCCGCGAAAGGTTTTGATGTCATTTTTGGGGTTCCGTAGCCAAATGGTAAAAAACGGAACCCTTATAGATTCGCCATGTCTGTCTGTCTGTCTGTCTGTCCGTCTGTCCGTCCGTATGTCACTGCCATTTTATTCCGAGACTATTAAGACTAAAGAAATGAAACTTGGTAGGTTATTTTTGTAGTTGCGAAAAATCATAGTTATAGAATACTCTACTGTGTTACGGAACCCTAAGAGTGCGAGTCCTACTAGTACTTGGCCAGTAATACTTTATTTTTTTTTATTTTATTAGTTTAGTTTCATCCCATACATGGAACTGAAAAAAAAAATTCTTCACACCTATACGTGTGGGGTGGGGTGTCCATGGATAGGTATTTAAAAATGACATTGAGGTTCCTAAAATCATTTTTTCTCAAAGTCAATCATTTGGAAGAAAGTCTAAAGTGATAAAAGGTGTAAAATATATGTTTTCCCACTAACTTTTAAAGTATGGGAGTGAAAAATCTAATAAAAATATATAATGTAGATCTTAATAAAAACTAACAACGAAAATTGGTTTGAACGAGATACAGTCGGCAGTTTTTGAGTTATGACGACCGCAAAGATATCTTTGTTTTTCATACAAACACTATGAAAAACAAAGTTAATTGGTTAGTTGCGAAAAATCATAGTTTTAGAATACTTTGTCTGTCTTGCACTTGGCCAGTTTATTTTTTGAAGTCTGTTAAACCCTCTAGCGTGGACAGCCTTTATGCTGCCGTTTTCAATGGTGATCTCAAAATAAATAAAAATTAACTACTAATTTAATAATAATTGAATAGCCGTGACCTCGACTCGATTGAGGAACCTGACGTAGCAAGTATTTGTTAATCGATGTTTGAGATTAATTGTAAGTAATCTAAATATTAGCATCAAAAAATATTAAAATTATTAAGATCGGCAAACGTAGCGTAGGACACCCTGTGCGCCTAGACAAAATCCAATTTGTGACATTTACGCTAACGCAATTCAAAATGTATGAAATGATATTTATTTTCCACGACAAAGTGGGCATTCCCATACAGTTTGAACTTGCGTTAGCGTGAATGGAAACATAAATTAGATGTTGTCTAGGGCCCATGTGGAGCGACGATAAAGGTAGGGGGGGCCCAATGCGGACAAAATTAAATGAGAGAAAAACGTGTAATAACACAAAAGCATAAACATCTGTTAAGTAATGCAATAACATGCTTTTATAGTAATTTGATAGTCAATAATTAGAACTACGCAAAGCCGAAAAAGGAATAGCCGAAAATCGGGCTTAGTAGCGTCAGGCCTCCCTCACTCGCCCATAATAAATCGCAGTAGCTATGGCTATGGCCCATAGCCATAGCTACTGCGATTTATACTAAAACTTTCGTTACCTGCGCCGGTACCTACTATCTGCCAGTCGGTTGTCACTGCTCACGCGCGCGCAACTTGTACTATTCATTATTCTGTGGCGCAACTTATATTATTATTCTAATGACGGGATAACTGCGCGCGCATTCTTATTCTAGATATTATATATTCGTATCTTAGAAACGATTTAAGTTTTTCATAGTCATTTTGCGGGTTTGACAAAAAACAAGCACAATATGTTTCATTTTTAATACGCTTTTATTAGCTTCAGACGTATGTATGTTTGTATGTTAGTATGTAACGGAATCTTTGAACATGATTTTAACCCCCTTCAAAAAGTCAGATTAACTCGAAATTTGGCATACTTATTAAGGACCGATGACAATAAATAAATAAAAATTAAATTAAAAAAAACAAATTTAAAAAAAATCGACTAAAAAATGAAAAATAAATAATAGTTTTAAAAAACTAAAAAAATACGCTTTTATAGAAAATCCAACTAAAAAATAGAAAATAAATTTTAATAAATTTGAATTTAAAAAAGTGTAAGAAAAATGATTTTATTGTAAAAAAAAGCGTGGGGTGCTTTTCAGGATATTATCAAAATAACCCTTCTAGTCATATCTGTTCATAAAATATTTGGAACTATTGATACCATGCACCCCACGCTTTTTTTTTTACAATAAAATCATTTTTTCTTACACTATTTTTAATTCAAATTTATTAAAATTTATTTTCTATTTTTTAGTTGGATTTTCTATAAAAGCGTATTTTTTAAATTTTTTTAAACGATTATTTATTTATGCAAACGATACTAAAATGACAATAGGGCGTAAAATTCACTTTCTCGACTTCGACAAATTCGACTCTTAGTTATGAATTTTGATGTTATTTTGTGAGGTAAATAAAAAGATCTCGTAAACCATTTTTTTTATTTCATTGAGTCAACCCTTTACTGCATTGTGCGCTAGCCGATACATCGCGAACGAAGTAATAACAACGCTAGGTCGAGCGCCTTAGACACATTTTTAGGGTTCCGTAGCCGAATGGCAAAAAACGGAACCTGTCTGTCCATCCGTATGTCACAGCCATTTTATTCCGAAACTATTAGGACTACAGAATTGAAACTTGGTAGATAGATGTATTCTGTAAACCGCTTTCCGATTTTTGTACAAAAATAAAAAATAAAAGTTTAAGGGGGGCATCCCATACATGGAACTGGAACAAAAAAAATTTTTTTTCTTTAAACCTATACGTGTCTATAGATACGAGTAGGTCTTTAAAAATGACATTGAGGTTTCTAAATTCATTTTTTCTCAAAATCAACCATTTAGAAGATGGCGCGTTTAAAGTGGTAAAATGTGTGTGTGTCCTCCCCCCTCCCCCTCTAACTTCTAAAGTAAGGGAGTGAAAAATCTAGAAAAAATATATTCTGTAGATCTCAATAAAAACTTTCAACGAAAATTGGTTTGAACGAGATACAGTCGGCAGTTGTTGAGATATAGCGACCGCAAGTATAACTTTATTTTCATACAAACACTATGAAAAACAAAGTTATCTTTGCGGTCGCCATATCTCAAAAACTGCTGACTGTATCTCGTTCGAACCAATTTTTGTTGTTAGTTTTTTATTGAGATAATATTTTTGTTAGATTTTTTACTCGCAGACTTTAAAAGAGGGGGGGGGGGACACACATTTTACCACTTTAGACGCGCCTATCTTTCAAATGATTGACTTTGAGAAAAAATGATTTTAGAAACCTCAATGTTATTTTTAACCGACTTCAAAAAAAGGAGGAGGTTTCTCAATTCGACCGTATATATATATTTTTTTTATGTTTGTTCGCGGATAACTTCGTCGTTTATGAACCGATTTTGATTATTCTTTTATTGTTCGAAAGGAGATATCCCAAGTGTGGTACCATGGTAATTTTATTGAGGTCTGATAAGTATCTCCAGAGATATTGAGATAAACATCTCAAAATTGGTACTGAAAATGAATAGCGCGGCATTGAAGTCGGTTCTTTTTTAGTTTTTAAACGATATTATTAAATACCTATCCATAGACACACGTATAGGTTTGAAGATTTTTTTTATATTTTTATTTTTGTATAAAAATCGAAAATCGGTTTACAGAATACATCTACCTACCAAGTTTCAATTCTGTAGTCTTAACAATTTCGAAATAAAATAGGCTGTGACATACGGACGGACAGACAGACAGACAGACAGACATGACGAATTTATAAGGGTTCCGTTTTTGCCATTCGGCTACGGAACCCTAGATTCGTGCTGAAAACCCGAGTGACCGCAAGTTCAGTAATATTACATTCTTGGGTAATAAGTTTCCGCGCTCAGTCCGGCATAGTCAATACGGCATGATTACTACGTAAGCAACGCTGCAAAGTAATACTGCACGGAAGCGTCCGACCCTGCTACCGCTTGGTATCAAACTGAGTGCGGAAACGTATTACTTAAGCATTTAGTATTACTGAACTTGCGTTCACTCGGGTGTTTGGCACTAATCCGTCTGCCATTTTTATGATAGTTTGAGACTCAGAGTATAATAATTTTTACGAAATTTTTGGCGGGAACGTGAAAAAGTGTGTGTGCTCCCAATGTATTTTGTTGTGTTGTTGTGTTCTTCCGTGAGTTAATGTGTAAGAAGTGTGGATTATTAACCGTTACGTGCCGGTAAATGTGTGCGAGGGAAACAGCACAATATTGAAAACATGCGTTGTCATCAAAATTCCACAGTAAATTTTCAGTTATGTCACAGAATAATGAATAGTACAAGGTAATGTCCGCATCTTTACTAAGGCGTATGACCTGGACTAGACTTTGACTTAAAACTTGACCTGAAATGTGATTTTGACCCTTCTTGACGAGTTGAAGTCTCAAAAACTTGAAAATTTTAATACTTGACACTGGCTAAGTACACTATTCGTGTGGAGCCATTATGAAACTAAAAAAATATATTTTATGGACTTTGGCAGGAATTTGGGCGTACAGTCCGGCAAGTATAACTTGGCGTGCCTGTGCGCCACTGTGCTTTTACTTTGTACTTTGATAACAGTTTCTCTTAAACCACTTTTAATTACTTTTGGCATTATTGAACTATTTTAATGTAGCAGATTTATCAACAATAATGTCGCGGTAATCTCTCAAACGTCAAACTCACAGTTTCAATTAAAAGAATTAGTTCCAAAAACCACCACCGCCAAGTTATACTTGTGGCACTGTAAACGCTTTGTCTCGGTTGAATTTTATTTTTATGTGCATGATGCGGTAATACGACACTGGCTAGGTACACTAATCGTGTGGAGCCATCATGAAATTGTAAAGCCATTTTGAATTTTTGAAAGCAATTATCATTCAGCTTTTTCATTTTTCTTTTTTTTTTAATTCTGAGGCAGTACGAAGTTTTTCGGATCAGCTAGTGTATAATAAATGTGGATTATCAACCATTAAGTGCCGGTGAATGTGTGTAAGTGTAGGGAAACAGCACAATGTTAAAAAACATGCTATTTGCGTTCCCACCAAAATTCTACTGAAAATTCTTTGTAAAGTCCACATCTTTACTGAGGATATGACTTGGACTAGATTATGACTTCAACTTGACTTGAAATGTGACTTTGACCGATGTTTATGACTTGAATTCACAAAAACTTGGAGAATTTTAATACTTGACACTTGCTAAATACACTGAGCGTGTGGAGCCATAACGAAGCTTTAAAAAAAGCTAGGTAGTATAATAGTAGGTGTTACAACTAAACATTGCGAATGCGATTCATACAAAATTTGAATAAATTTTAATAAATACGTTCCCAGAATATTTATATTCAATTAAGTATATTATAGGTAGGTACATTACGCAAGTACTTTGTCTAAATTCTTTATTTGCATAGCATTTTCTGTATAATATTAATTATTTATTCCATCTTATCCGTAGAAATACCTATTGCTTAAATTAACCTCGTAAATGTAGGATAACCATGATTCTTGTGTTTCATAAATGTATTAATTAGTATCCAGTAAAATCAAGAGTAATGAAGTAACATAGGTACATAAGAAAACCATAAAGACGAATTCAGAAACTCCTCCTTTTTAGAAGTCGGTTGAAAATTATACTCAAACTAGAAGTGCCCTGCGGCTTCGCCCGCGTTAAAGACTTCTTTTATTTACTTAAAACTTTTATTTTGTAAAAAACCTTTCAATCATAAAATACATCAAAGTAAAAGCCAAATCGGTTTAAACTTTGAACCCCCGTTTCATCCCCTTAAAGAGTGAAGTTTGAAAAATCTTTTCTTAACGGATACCTACGTCAAAATATTGATTTCAGACTCTGTTACCCCACTTCACCCTTTAAGGGGTGGCACTTCGAAAAAGTCTGAAATACGAATTTACTTATTTATTTTTTAAAGCACTTGTGTGAAGTTTCGAATAGAAAAAACTATCTAATCTTTGAGTGAATTTAGAAAATCATTTCTCAGAGGGAACTAACGTCGTAATAACTAACTGCATGCTAAATTTCAGCGCAATCCAAAACAATATTTATTTTTAGACTTTGATAGCCCTTTTCACCCTCTTAGGGATGGGATTTCAAAACAGCCTGAAAAACGTGTTTACTTATTTTTTTATTAAAGTGAAGTGTGAAGTTTTGAATAGAAAATACTATCTAATCTTGTTTCTCCATACAAACTTTGAACCCCCATTTCATCCCATAAAGGGGTGAATTTTGGAAAATTCTTTCTTACGTACACCTTTACGTACTAAGACAAATATACCCACCAAATTTCAAGTCTCTACGACCAGCGTTTTAGGTTGTGTGTTGTCTGTCAATCAGTCAGTATGTCCGGACAAAGATATTATAGTATTAGAGATTTAAAATGTAAGACCACCCCCAACTGATACATGTATAATCTGTACATTGAGACTATTTCAACGAGCAAACACGACACGTCTGCTGTAAGTTGGTGAGGAGAAGAATATTCTACAGTTTCCAGGAGATATCCCAGTATCAGGTCAATGCTACCATGTTCTTACAAAATCATGTCTTTGTCATTTTACCGCATTTCAAATTGATCAGACCTATAGAAGTTGATTTCATAGCGTCGTCAACAAGAAATAAACTGACCAAGTGCTAGTCGGACTCGCACTCGTAGGGTTCCGTAACACAGTAAAGTATTCTATAACTATGATTTTTCGCAACTAACAAATTAACTTTGTTTATCATAGTGTTTGTATGAAAAACAAAGTTATCTTTGCGGTCGCCATATCTCAAAAACTGCTGACTGTATCTCGTTCAAACCAATTTTCGTTGTTAGTTTTTATTGAGATCTACAGCATATATTTTTTTTAGATTTTTCACTCCCATACTTTAAAAGTTAGAGGGGGGGAGACACACATTTTACCACTTTAGACGCGCCCATCTTTCAAATGAATAACTTTGAGAGAAAATGATTTTAGGAACCTCAATGTCATTTTTAAAGACCTATCCATAAACACCTCATACGTAAAGGTTTGAAGAAAAAAAATTTTTTTTTCAGTTCCAAGTATGGGATGCCTCCCCATTAAACTTTTATATTTTTTAATTTTGTGTAAAAATCGGAAGTGGTTCACAGAATACATCTACCTACAAAGTTTCAATTCTGCAGTCCGTAACAGTTTCGGAATAAAATGGCTGTGACATACGGACGGTTTATACATAGGTTATAGACGGTACATAGGTTTGATGATTTTTTTTGTTATGTCTCATTTCCATCATGGGAGAACCTTTATTATTTTTTCTTTTTCTGTAAAAATCGTATAGCTGATCACAGAATACGTCTGCCTGCCAAGTTTCAATTGTGTAGTCGTAAGTTTCGAAATAAATTGTCACATACGGAGGGACAGACAGACATGACGAATCTATAAGGGTTCCGTTTTTTGTCATTCGGCTACGGAACCCTAAAAAGAGTGCTGCTTGACGCGCAAAATTCTAGCAAACCAGAGTTTTGTATGCATCAGTATGTATATGTTATAGGCAGATGTCATCGTTTACCAAGCAGTCAGGCAATTAATGAATCCTGTTACGTTATATACAATAATTTAATTTAAGATCGTTTATAAAACGAAAATACCGTATTTAAATTCCGAACTAGCTTGAGGCGTTTATGTTCCTAATGTCTGTGCAAAAAGAGAACCGTCGTGGCGTTACGACGAATTAACATTCAAATGTAAGGAAGGAAGGTACCTACCTAGTAGCACACGTCAACGATAAGAGTAGGTCAGCTACCAAGTTTTAAGCATTTTAGTCGTACTAGTAATGATAGCAGTGAGTTGTCAATGCAACAAAAACAGTAAATTAAAACGACCGCCTACTTATACGCGACCTACATTTCTACGACGGTTCTCTTTTTGCACAGACTCTATATTTAGATATATGCATCTGATAACATTACAACGGGACCAAACGGGAAGCGTAAAAAAATCCAAATCGGTTAATAAATGACGGAATTTTGAGGAACAAAATAAACTGGCCAAGTGCAAGTCGGACTTGCACTCGTAGGGTTCCGATTCCGTACCGCACTATAATATTTTATGAAATCGAGCAAAAAATGCTAAAATAAATCACGTTTCTTGTAATAAATTGATAAATTGGTCTAGCTAGGTGTTAATTTTCAGAAAATGTTGTTTTATCCCTGTTTTCAGGTAATGAAAAACCCCTACAATATAATTAGAATATGAAGGTAAATTTCGCCATTGTTACACTGTTACGATAGCTCAGTGGGAGATCGATGGGATGGCGATCAGAAGGACCCCGGTTCGAGTCCAGACGAGTTGATTAATTTTTCCAAGTTTGTTCTTTTGTAAGAAGACTATTATTGGGAGCCAAAAAATTACATAAAACACGATTTACCAAAAAAAAAATTGTGAGCAAAGTTAGCTCATCCAGATATTATTATTTTATATTACCGTGTCAATTCCAAACAATTATTAAAACAGGAGCCGCGTGCTTATTCAGTACAACGCCATCTTACGAACACTAACGCCAACTAAGTGAAAGTTAACACATAGGTAATTAATACAGTCAAACGTTCATATATGGCGTGATAGTAAAATGTCGAAAAAACACGTTTCTTGTATAGGGACCCTTTACTTTTTAACTTTATTCTGTTTTTAGTATTTGTTGTTATAGCGGCAACAAAAATATATGTGTGAAAATTTTAATTGTCTAACTATTACGGTTCATGAGATACAGCCTGTGGAATTTTTCTGTAAGTTATCTCGGAAGCGGAATCCGCGGTGAGATTTGAATTTCGTAATGCGAAATTCAATCGTATTACGATCGCGATACGATTGAATATTGTAGTACAAAATTCGAATCTCACCTCGGATTTTGCTGTCGAGATATCTTACTGAATAGCCCTGCTGGTGACAGACGGACAGACAGACAGAGTAATAGGGTTCCGTTTGTAACCTTTGGGTTCGGAACCCTAAAAACAGTCAAATTGATAACAACCTACTATTTTGTGAAGTCGGTAAAAAACAAACGATATTATAGTTTGCGATATGTAGTACCCTTAGTACGAGTTTTCATACTAAACTCGATATCGTATATCGAGCAAATTTTGTATGAAAAATAGTACAGCGCCTCTAGTGGTTACTACACTGAACTAAATTTAGACCAATCAGGGAGCCATAATAAGTCGAAACTATTTGAGATCTGTCAAAAGTGTTTACGATGAAAACTCGTACTAAGGGTAATGTACAAACCAAAATGCTTAGTTACATAATACACTATTGCTTTTGCAGTAAAAGTAGGTACATACTCGTAGGAAGGTACTGCATAATAAAGCACTATCAAATTATTTTCAGAGGTAAATATTACTTAACATGAAAGCTCATAGACATTTTGACCTTTAATACCAGGCAACTCATATTGATCCAGCATTTCATGTTCCATGCTAAAAGTAAAAGTACACATTTCACAAATTTCGTGGTCACCTCAACATCGAGAGGTTACATTTACTTAGGTCGAATGTCACAGAGGTACGGTACGTGCAGTTGTATCACAAACTCCATGGTGGAATCTCGTTGATATCGCATAGGTGCTTCGCGCTTTTTTAATGTCAAAATATTGGCGGGAACGCGAGTTGAATAATACCATAGAAAAGATAATAATATAAATACATTGCGTGCGGCCAGTTGCACATTCGTTACCAAGATACATTAAATCTTAGTTGAGAAATATTTTACTAACTACGTGAACAGTTATTTAATTCTAACTATATAAACTTATCAAAGGCGCATAATAGGATTACTGGATAAAAACATCTTTATTTTAATAATTCTAGCCAAAATGACGTCGGCAGCATTATTCCTGGTGAGTGTGAAGAGCTTATTTTATAATATTAATGGTCTATTTATACAGGCGATTGGCTTCGATATATTTTAATATTATTTTGTGCCTTTGTTTTTAGACTACTATAATTTTTACTTATTATAATTTATTATTTTCATATTATGCCATTTCTTGAGATTTTTATTTGTAAAAAAAAAACGAAACTTACGTGTAAGGAATAAGATAAAAAGTTCCGTTAAATGCTTAATTATAAAGTTTTTAGAATGGTGAGTACTACTTTTTTTTAAATTTCTGATTTCATTTCGTAAAATAAAAATATAAAATTATTTTCACTTATCTAAAAAACAATATGTAGGCTTCACCTGTTTAGATCTTACTGATAGGAAGATTTAACATTTCTGTTTTACATACCTAAAGTTAAAGATTGCATTAGTTATTTAGAGAAAAGTGAGACAACATTTCCGTCTTTTAAACTGGTTTTATCGAACATCACGCATGGCAACGGGAACTTTGTGATAGGCACAGCTAAATATTACGAGTTAAAAGCCTTCCTTGGTCCTGAAACCTACAGAGAGGTCGTATATGTAGCACCATCAAAATTACCAGATTCTTTTTCGCTTCTCGTCATAAATAATTCACACATCATTCTCACTGACATAACGGCGTAAATGCCATATAAAAACTGAATTCTAACATCTATTTGACACTAGGCGTTGCAAATTAGGTGTCTTACAACATAATTCCGTTTTATGGTTCTAATAAAACTATTAATTTATTCATAATTAAAGTCGAATAAATCTTATTGTTATTAGTGTTGATTTCTAGCTTGATTCGAATAGCGAGAGCTGGTGGAATGAGATTGAATAAATAGAGCCGTCATAGAGATTTTTGTTAATTATAACGAATTATAATTAAGATAGTTTAACAACTAAAACAACCGACTTCCATGCCCCGCGAGTCAATTTCAGTAGCAAATTTGAGACGTTTATCTTTATATATCTGAAGAAACTTATAAGATCTCAATGAAATTACAGTGGGACCACCTTGAACACGTACCCTACCGATCAAAAAAAGAATCATTCAAATCGGTCCACAATTGACGGAGTAATCGCGTAACACACATACAAAAAAAAACATTCGGGCTATTTGAGAACCTCCTTCTTTTTGGGAAGTCGGTTGAAAATTATATTATAACTAGATGCACTCCGCGGTTTTGCCCGCGTTAAAAAGTATACTATGTTTTATTCTACTCCATTGGCTATCTCTTAACAATATTTCAGGCAAATCGAGCAAGTCGTAAATGGCCCAGTATATATACATATTGTTTGTGACCTCTTCATGATTAAATTCATGAAGAGGTCAAAAAAATTACATAAACTGACTTTCACATTTATAATATTAGTATTGACCATCGAGATACCGAAATATGTTGACTTAATAATTAATCTCTGCAATTAGTAATTAGTCTGATATATAAATGCATGTAATGGCTTATATTTTTTTCCAAAGGAAGTGTTCTATTTTCAACGTATTCTTAGTCTTTTTGGAATTTAAGCTGCTATTATTTTATTTTCATTGAATTCCATACATAACACCTTTAAAAATACGCCTACTGGTACCCTTTCTAGGGCTAGCGTGCTACCATCCTCGACCGCACCATCATTTACCAACAGGTGAGATCAAACGCTAGCCAATAAGATATTTAAAAAAAATAACTATTTAATAATGGTGTCACTTTACACATTTTAATGCACCCAGGGTATGTACGAGTAAGTACATTACGCTGAAAACAATTCGATCTTGTGACATTTACTTACTTCCTTACATACATTATGATGTATGTATGTAATGATACCTTTATTTTCAGTTTTTTTTTTTATTTCAGTGTCACCTTCAAAGAAATCTGTGAAAGGCGAATTACCTGCATTTGTTTTTCCATGAAAGCGGTCGGGCCGTTATAACGTATCTATCTCATTTGCATAAAATATCATAGATCTGCCTATTTGGTGAATAAGAATACCGTAAATGTCCATATTATATTGGTCAATATTTATTCTTAAATATCTAGCGATATGAATAAATTAACGACATCAAAGCTGTGAGCTCAAAAATGATGTTTAACTTTATAATATACAGCTACTACCTGCGTCTCGCGGCATTGCCCGTGTTTATAAATATTCTATGAAGTATGATGTCCTATTCTACTTTTGTCTGTTATAAAATACCTACCGCGCTATTATACTAACTACTGTTTGTTGTCGACTGTCTCGACCTAGGTTTCGTGCATGTCCGATGCACATCCTCGGGAGTTCACGCAGCGAGATCGAGACGAGCACTTTATTAGTAATTTAGTACTCTAATTTAAATAGATTTTGTTCAAGTAATTTCTGACAAGGGTTTGTCACAAATCGTCCGATATCAAGGTTAGATACCTTATACGTACCTACATACTTTTTGCCATTAGCAAATTTTGAACAGCATAAAAATTAATTTGCAATTTAGACCCCTATGTAGAGGTTTTTTTTGATATCTCATAGGCTAGCGTTTGACCACTATCTCACCTGTTGGTAAGAGTTGATGCGTTCGAAAATGGTAAGCGCGCGCTAGGGGGAACTAGCTCTCAAGGATAGCTGCCGGAACACATTAGATGTTTGGCGACAGATTTTCTAACTTGAGGGTGGTAGCTGGCCAGGCGGACACTAGATAGTGTCCTACCACCATGCGGGGGTTGTTGATTTCTTATCGGTATTTTTCCTTCACCGGAGGGCTACTGTGAAAAGCGCACATACATGTTTCGATATGAAAATCCATTGGTGCATAGCGGGAATTAAATTCGGGTACCTATGACATCAAAGCCGACCATTCTCCCACTTAGGTACACCACCGGGCCCTCAAAGTGCCTCAGATGATATAATATAACAAGTACAGTGTAGCATATCTGGCGTACTAGTAGTAAAAACTAAAGGATAATCGGTGTTAATCTACCATACTTATTAGTCATCCTTGTGCAAAAATCAGCTAAATCTATTGAGCCGTTAGACCGTTAAGAGTTAATAAACAATGACCGATTAAAAATAAACCGATTTCAATGCTGCTTGCTGCCTTATCTGAAGACACAGATACAATTTTAATGTACTTAATAAAAGTACACAAAAATGTGTACTTATAATAAGGTTCATATCATAAACTTACACATAATGGAACAAAAACAGGGTTCTACGTCATCATTAGCAGCCAGTATTCGTCCACTGCTGGACATATGCCTCTCCTGTGGCACGCCACTGAGCTCGATCTTCAGCTCCTTGTTTCCAACCGGTAAAACAAATTTAAATAAATTTAAAACATAATTATTTTGTCAATATTCTGCGTACAAACTTATATTTGTAGTTCTAATTATAGGGAGACCATAAATTTTAACTGTCAATGTTAGTTTGTGATGAAAGTTTAATGTAGTTTCAAGAATGTATTTGAATGTCAAGAACCAATATAACTATGAAATTAATAACGGAGCGACTTTCAAACTATAATCAATCTAATGCAAAAATAAGCAAAACAAATTTTAAAGTCTGTTAAAGTTACTCAATTGAGTTCATTATAGTTTATTAATAATAACTTGCTAAATCCTCTTAAAGACAGTTTTATTATAATGTTTATAGCTGAGAAAAACCTTCCCACAAGAAGAGGCGTGTCTAATATTAGAATATTAATTTTTTTCATGGTATGTCGAAATCTAGAATAATAAAACGAAGATCAGTCGATAGTTTTATGCAAAGATTAATATTAATACACTGGGTGGTTACAGTTATCGTATTACAGTAGAATCATTTTTATACTCATTAAATTTTAACATTTTATAAATTCTGTTATAAACTAAATTAAATGCTATATTTTGTCTATTAATAATCAGTAATTAGGTAACATCATGTTTGGTACATTATGTTATCTAATTACTGATTGTTTTTGTTGTTTGTTACCAACTTCCAAAAATGTCTGAATTTGTCTGTAATTGTGTGTGTATTAAAACCATTGACATATAATATGGACAGGAAATACCTACAAAACAAATATGCATAGCTAAAGCTCATAATGAAACATAAATAGCTGTCATTGATTGTCCTTTGATGACCTTGATTGACACAACCCTGGCAATGGCAGCCATGTTATGTATCATTGTGAGGGACTGTAAATCTGGAGTTTAGTTTAGTTAGAGTTTTTTTGTAAAATGTATCGCGGCGCCTCCTTGTTTTTCCTAACTTCATGCTTAAAACAGATTCTTATTTACATTTACAACACTCGATTTCACGCCGATGAGGCGTTTTCAAAAAAATATTTCCAGCACACTCGCTAGGTGGTTTTAGCTAAGTATTTTAATTATTTTCAATATCAAGTTTTCTATATCAATACATTAAATATAATTACATTTAAAAAGTAGTTTATTCATTTAAATCGTTTCTTAATTCAACAAGTTCAAAATATAATGTATATATAAAATCGCTATTGAATTAGCTCGTTACATTAATTATATAAAATAGATATATTTAGTTGAGAACCCGCCCCGCATCGTTCCTGGTGCAAAAGAACCATAACGCTCGCAGAGTTGCTACGCTTTTTTGATATGATAGATATTTAATTAAAATATGCAAACATTCTCTGCTGTAGGTACGTTTTTGCACTATGACAGTCAAGATTGTCGCGTATAGGTCAGTCAAGGTCAAAAGGTCAAGAAAAATGTATTTTTACATAAAATCATTAGAATTTATGCTAATTAACTCACAAGAGTTTTAGTAGTAAACTTGATATTTAAGTGGTAGCAGCAACCTACAAATATGAAGTACGTTCTATATTCTTATCACGTCTACATGTTAGTCCTCTATAACCGGCGAGCATGTATGAAGGCGCTTATGAAAGTGAAAAAGCGAAAGAGGTATGTAAGGATCGCAGCATGTGGAAAGAAGTAGTTTCTACCTACCCATGCGGGAAATAAGCGTGATTGTATGTATGTACAATCGCCTTCATTTGTGCGTATCCACCTTAAGGAATAATTTCCTGTGCACTTTTATTGAATTGGCATCTCGCTTCTGTCTATGTTGACATTGTTGACCAATGACAAGAAGGGACAAAGCCAAAAATTATGTTTTGTTTTTGGTTTTGGCTCTTCTGATTGGTAAGAATTTTTTTTTTTGGTTTTTGCTCTTCTGATTGGTTAGAAAAATAATCAACACTTGCAACCGAAAATGTTTTGAAACTGGATACGCACAACTGTACGCGATGGTACATGTCGGGAAATTTATATTTCATCCCATCTATTCGAAAAGTGATGGTTGGTTTTTTAGGGTTCCGAACCCAAAGGGTACCAACGGAACCCTATTACTGAGACTCCGCTGTCCGTCTGTCTGTCTGTCTGTCTGTCTGTTCGTCTGTCTGTCTGATAGTGAGACGGTTGAAATTTTCACAGATGATGTATTTCTGTTGCCGCTATAACAACAAATACTAAGAACAGAACAAAGTTAAAAATTAAGGAAAAGTTTAAAAACAGTTTTTTACGATAACGTGGCGCCATCTAGCTAGCATATCGTCTTTACCATAATCTGAATCTCGGAAGCGGCTCCAAAGATTCAATAAAATTTAGTATACAGGGGATTTCGGGGGCAATAAATCGATCTAGCTAGGATCATTTTCAGAAAATGTTGTTTTATTCGTGTTTTCAATATTCAACTTTATTGATAATCAACTTAAAATACTCTTCCCGACATCTATTGGCGAGTAGAAGTAGCTTTAGTGTTACTGTGTCATTAAAGCAGTTAGTTGCTCTCAATTAAAAAAAAAGTATTATTATTCGTCAATAGATGTCGGGAAGAGTCATATTTGTCTGTTTAAGTGGCAAAAAATACCGAGCAAAGCTCGGTAAACCAGATATTTAATAATATTAATTACTACAATTACTATTACTACTATTACTATTACTACTATACAAATACTATTCTACCTTTGGGTTAACGTTTACTTAGTTGGTGTTAGAAGTTCGTTATAAATTCCTTAGATGGCGTTCGAAACCCTCCGTGTGCGGGACAAAAGTCTGACTCGCACTTGGCCAGTTTTTTTTAATTTTTTTATGTTATGGTTGGCAAACAAGACAAGGCCTGATCGTAAGCGTTTACCGTCGCCTATGGACAATGCAGTTGTGACATCCTGAGTGCTGTTGATGCGTTGCCTTTGTGCGTTTTGAGGAGTTTGCGGATACCCTATTTAAAAGATTCCATCCTATAGATAGATGGAAAAATCGCGGCGGGTAAATCATTCCACATCTTACAGGTGCGCGGTAAAAATCCTCGATTAAAACGGGTTCCAGATGTCCAGATCTGTAAGATGTGAGGGTGAGCTTTTTGACGGTGCCGCCGAGCAGTACGATAAAAGAATGGCGATGGTGAAATCAATTCAAAAAGCTCTTCAGAGTGTTCCCCATTATAGAGACGGTAAAAGATGGGGAGAGCTCGGGATCGTCGACAATTCTAGTGGCTCTTCGCTGTAAGGAGTCAAGAGGCTGAAGCTGGTAGCTCGGAGCGCCGTTCTAGAGGTGCGAGTAATATTCCATGTGTGGTCGAACTTGTGCTTTGTAAAGCACAAGGCGTTGACGTGGCGTAAAATATGTTCCTCGATAAATGCGCACAACGTAGGTCATTTCTGCCCTAGGGCATGAAAGTATTTTTTTTTATTTTTGGCTTATGAATGTTCTTCTATAGTGCTCGGTCTAAGGAGGTTCAATGAAGTTCCTTGACATTTTTTTTAATGCTGGATAGGCAAGCATTTGACCACTGTCTGACCTGATGTTAAGTGACGATGCGGTCGACGATGTAGCACGCTTACCTTGTGGATAACCGTTCATTCTCGATTTTTATAACATTATGACATTTCGTGACGTTTCATGACATATCATGACATTTGATGACATTTTGGACATTTCATGACATTTTGGACATTTCATGACATTTTTTTACATATCATGACATTTTGTTACATTTCGTGACATTTTAAGTCATTTCGTTACTTTTCATGAAATTTTGTGACATTTTGCGACATTTCATGACATTTCATGACATTTAATGACATTTCGTGACATTTCATATAATTAAATGACATTGCATGACATTAAATGACATATCATGACATTAAATGACATTTCGTGACATTTTAATAACATTAAATGACATTATATGTCATTACATGACATTTTGTTGTCACAAAAGGCTCATCATGTCATGTCATGTAATGTCTTACATGACATGACATGATAACTATTTCCTTTTCTCATAGATGGATGAAAAGCAGAGTACATAACTCGGCCGCAAAAATATTTTCCCTCGGCCGACGTACTTTAAATCCCTCGCTACGCTCAGGATTCTACTTTAGAATCTCTCGCTATGCTCGGGATTCTACTCTAGAATCCTTCACTTCGCTCTGGATTTAAAAAAGCGGCATCGCAGAAAAGTACTATTTTGCACCCAGATATTTTAAATAATAGTAAAATTCAAGTTCAAACAAAAAAATATTGATTGAATAGTCAATCTAATACTATAAGAATTTTTGTCCTGACATAATGACTGACTGACTGACTGACTGACTGACTGACTGACAGACAAAGCACAGCCTAAACCACTGGTGCTAGAGTCTTGAAATTTGGAAGGTATATTTGTCTTAGTACGTAAGGGTGTACTAAGAAAGGATTTTCCAAAATTCACCCCTTAAGGGGATGAAATAGGGGTTCAAATTTTGTATGCAGAAACAAGATTAGATAGTCTTTTCTACCTGAAACTTCACACAAGTGCTTCAGTAAAAAAATAAGTAAATACGTGTTTCAGTTTTTTTTTTAAATTCCATCCGTAAGTGGGTGAAATGGGGTAACAAAGTGTGAAAATCAATAATGTTTCGGATTGCGCTGAAATTTGGCATGAAGATAGTTACTACGACGTTAGTTACCTCTGAGAAAGGATTTTCCAAAATTCACCCCTGATGGGGATGAAACGGGGGTTCAAAGTTTGTATGGAGAAACAAGATAAGATAGTCTTTTATACTCGAAACTTCACACAAGTACTTAAGTAAATACGTGTTTTTAGGCTTTTTCGAAATTCCACCCTAAGAGGGTGAACAAAGGGGTAACAAAAAGGTAAAACAAGGTAACAACAAAAAACAAACGTAAGAAATATGTATCCATCACCAATGGTAGCATATTTCCTCCGTTTGAGGTTTTCTGCAGCATCCGCTGCCGCGCCCGCTGACCGTGAGGTCCCGCATATATATGACGCCGCTAATGTGTCAGCACATGTGGCGTCCCACACCAATGGTCTTCCTCGACACCATGGTACCAACGTCATACCGTCGGGCCTCTTACCATCGTCACGTGATATACCGTTCGGCTCTAATATGGCCGGCACGTTCACGGTGGCAAGGGCCCGACGGATGACGTCGTTTATTGTGGCGTGGCGTGAGAGACGCCCTGCACTGCGGCGGAATGACAGGCCATGGTGGCCTAATCTGTTCACTTCACTGCCGCAGTGACAATTGTGAGGTTCCGTCCTAGAGATGCCCAGACGCAACCCTATGGCAATAGAAAAACTTTCATTGTCCATTAGGGTACCAATGTTGGATGAAGGTAGTGCTTGTAACCAATAACCAGATTCTCGTTCGCGCGTGGCAAGGAGACGAGCCCGGACTTTATTATCAACACTTTTGTCTAAAATTTGTTTTTGTACAATTTTACAAAGGGGATCGTCCCATTGCCTTTGCGAACTAAGATTTTTTGGTAGATCCTCACTAGGACAAGCCAAAGACCAGGCTGTTGTACCATCTTCCAAAGAGTCTATTGAAATTTGTGATGCTGAATTTGAAATTATTCTTTTAAAAAGAACCAAAACACTGTTGGCAGAAGATAGAAAGGCCGGTAATGAAATACTGGAAATTTTGCGGATGCCAATGCCTCCAAGCCGAACAGGCAGAGATGCCTGACACCATGAAATATCTGGAAGTGAACAATTTAGAATTTGGGTTAAAACATTTTTAATCGCGTCATCCAAACTTAGTAGTAAAGAAATGTGGTTCCAAAGAGGGCAACATCGTAGTATATACGTAAATTTTGGCACAAAAAGCAAAATCGAATTAGATGAAAAGCCATGTGGTTGTGAATTTTAGTGAGACGTTCAGACGTATCTTCAAATTTTTGACGTTGTTCATCGACAAAATCTGGGAATGACTCGTGAAGGATCGGAGCTCCTAGGAAGCGCAAACTTTTACTGGTCAATAATTTTAAATTTGGAGCTAAACTGTTAAATTTATCATACAAATTGTCTCTTTTTTCTGAAGGTACAATGTCTGTTATAAATAGTTCACATTTAGAGAAATTTAGTTCTAAACCAATTGATTTAAATCTACCAATTAACAATTCTAAATCTTCCAATACAGTTGTAGCATCGCCTCCAAGGGTCCCGTCATCCAGATACCACATATTTAATTTGGAATTTAGACTCGAGATTATGGGATGTATGGCTAGTCCAAATATGGCTGGTCCAAGAGGGTCACCCTGTTGACATCCTGAACAAGAATTGATTAAATTATCTCGGTAAAGTAATTTAGAATCCAAACCATTACATTGCCAAAGATAATTTAATGTTTCCGGAATACAATTTTGGATTTCATTCAAAAGGATAGAACGGTCTACAGAATTAAAAGCATTTTTGACATCCACCTTCAATATCACCTCACCGCAATTGTGATGTAAGAATGTGCGGAGAGCATGAACAGCTGCCTCGCATCCGCCCTTGCTGCCGAAGCCTAACTGAAGCCGCTGGAACTTTTCAGTCAGTTCTTGGTGAATATGGCGGCAGCAAACCTTGGATGCGATTCTTCTATATGTGCACCCTACAGCTATTGCCTGATGCCACCATCTTTTTTTTCAGCGCACATAGGTTTGCACCATATAGGAGAGAGGCAATCTGTTCATGCACCTTACCTGATAACATGTAGTTGATGAGGGCGGTGATGTCTCGTAATAGTATCTGGTCCGCATCCCCAGTTGCTCCAAAAATTAAATCTTTAATGTGCTGGGGAGTTAGGCCGTCCAACCCACCAGCAGATCCATTTTTAAATGACATCACCAAATATATATATATATATATATTGAGAAACATCTTCCTTTTTTTGAAGTTGGTTAAAAAATAAGTAAATACATATTATTAGACTTTTTTGAAATTCCACCCCTAAGAGGGTGAAATGGGGTAACAAAGTGTGAAAATCAATATTGTTTCGGATGGCACTGAAATTTGGCATGCAGATAGTTATTACGACGTTAGTTCCCTCTGAGAAAGATTTTCCAAAATTCACTCCTGAAGCGAATGAAACGGGGGTTCAAAGTTTGTATGGAGAAACAAGATGAGATAGTCTGTTTTATTTGCAACTTTACTCATAAGTACTTCTGTAAATAAGTAAGTAAAGTACGTGTTGTAGGATTTTTCGAAATGGGGTAGGTAACAAAGTCTGAAAATTTGGGTTTTTCGGGTTTTATAAGTGTGAATTTCGATTTGCCCTAGTCACGCGATAACATGGAAACGGGTGAATCGAGTTGGCTAATTCTTATTTGATGTCTTTAATGATAGAATCGTTTTTACAAAAGAACAGTTTTAAGTTAGTATTAAAAGAAGTTTTTAACGCGGCCGAAGCCGCGGGGCACTTCTAGTATGTTTATATTATTCATTAAAATCATGTAGGTAGGTAAATATAATGCCCGACATGTGAAGATTTATGCAAGACCAATAGATGTAATTTCAGTGGAAGTTTAAGTTTTTTAAGCTCATATAAACTCCTATTTGTGCATTATACTTATGTATGGAAATAGTACCCCCTTAAGTAAATCTTTTTATTTTATATAGAAGCATAAACGTTTTTCACCAAAGCCTGCGACGACTGACTCTTCCACACGAGCGCAATATTAAAATATTTCAGATTGAAGTATTTTCCCACACATTTTCTAAGTTTAACAATAGTTTCTTAAAATCACTTAGATATATAGGTATTTACAAAACAAAATAATAGCGAATGCATCTCACACAATTTTCTAGCATATACGAAAAAAATTGCTGTATAGTGTCAAAAAACCATCTAAATAACTCCTGCTCAAGAACTTTCAGTAAAGAGCGGCTGCCACGGGACCCCCCTTTTCCATACAAATGTATTCCCCCGTTTTCTTCCTGGAAAATGCTTCTAGAGAAAAAATTGTTTCTACAAAAATTAAGGTCTGCTCTAGCTACACCCCTATCATTTTATTATTTTGACCAACCAATCGCAAATAGAAATATGTCCCTTCAAATATCTTAAAGAGGAGATAAGAATGCTTATATTTCTTTTTGCAATTGGTTGTAAAAAAAGTAATGATATAGCAGACCTTTTTTTGTAGAAACAAATTTTGCTCCAGAAGCATTTTCCAGGGAGAAAACGGGAGAATACATTTGTATCGAAAAGTGCACCCCGCGATCGCTCTTAAGTCCTCTACGATTCCCTAAGGTCTCAACGTATATCATCATCATCATAAGGTCTCAACGAACCTCGAACCTTAATATAATAGAAGCCTTAAATAAAACGCTTCCAAAGTATCATTTATAATTTAATATTCATTGTTATATGTTAAATCAAATTGTGCCAGCCGCCGCTCAGATTACTTAGATGTAAGCATTTTTGTACCATTTTAAGTTAGCATACATTCGCACGGCAGTTCCGTCGCGGACTCGTAGCAATCAACACGCAAAATACAGTGTAAAGCAAATTAACAATCTTTCATTTGTACGAGACCGAGACCCGTACAAATACTTTTTTTTTTTTACAAACTGTAATTTCTTACATTCAGTGCATAAAGTGCAGTGTACTACAAAAGGATTACAGTGAATTATCATAGCATAGCAAATATCAATTCTGCCGGCTGGAGTCGGCAGGACACACCAGCATCAGCATCGGTCTTTGTCGGATTCGGCCGACAGGGACATAGCATTCAGCATAGCATCAGCAGCAGAGCATTCAGCATAGCAAGGGCCAGGGAGTCAACAGATATCAAGTAAGATCTTTCCATTTATAACTTGTTATTTAAAATGGAGAATCTTTACATCAGCCAGCAGGAAATTTATCAGTCTATCAATAAACTTATCATCAACATAAAGAAGGACAGTGCAGATAGAAAAACCGGCGACTATTATAAACGTCGTTTAGAATTACTGGAAGCTTACTGGTCTGAATTCGTGAGTAATCACGACAGCATATGCCAACTCGGGGTCCCGCATCATCAGTACTTTGAGGAAGCTTTATTCAAAACGACCAGTGGCTTATACAATTCGGCTAAAACTCAAATAAATGAGCAAGATCCGACTTTAGCAAGCAGCAAGCAGTTTACATCTGCGAGTCACGAACAAAAAGATGTAGAACAGCAAGCACAAGAGCAGGACCTTCAGAAGATGAGGTCACCAGCAGATCCGGTGCCAGCCACGAGAGGCATGGTATCGACCGGATCACATAGCAGGGTAGATGATATGCTACGTAAACAATATATAAACTATAAAGCACTCATGAGAACCATCAATAACGTCAGCTTGGAGGCGATTGAGGAGAAGTGGGAGCTGGAGGACATTCTCAAATCCCTTCAGGCTCGTTGGACAGCAATAGATTTACTACATTGGGACATTCAACTGGAGCTAAACGGTGAAGACGAGGATTATGAAGCAATATACAACATACACGAACAAAAATACAACAACATAAAAAGGGCCATTAACAAGCATTTGTGGTCTATCACAAACAGGGAGCGATCCGTACCCAGTATGGAAATACCTATCTTTTCTGGCAGTTACCAACAGTGGACTTCCTTTAAAGATCTCTTCTATCAGACAATTCATAGAAATCCATCTCTTTCCGACTCTCAAAAAATGCAGTTCCTAAAGGGGAAGGTGCGTGGAGAAGCGGAGAGACTAATACAGCACCTAACCATCAGCTCAGAAAACTATCATACATGTATTCAGATACTAAACAATAGATTTGACAACAAAAAATTGATATTTACATCGCACATAAGTATGTTATTAGGGCTACAAAATATTCAACAGCAAAATCAAGGACAACTCAAAAAGATGCATGACATCACCGTTGAAACATTACATGCAATCAAAAACCTGGGAATAGACATCAGTACCTGGGATCCTATCCTTGTACATATTTTATCTCAAAAACTAGATCAGCAATCCTACAGCGACTACATAGAGTCGCTCAAGGACCCACGTGAAATACCAGTTCTCAGTGACCTTCTCAAGTTTTTAGAGAGCAAGTTTACAAGTTTAGAAACGTCAAGAAGGAAGCCGGAACTTTCATCACCCAAGCCTATCAAGTCTCAAAATCATAACTTCAATCAAACTAATTTCAACAAAAAATCAGCAAACCAACATAGCAACCATAATTACAACAACTTTCCCACGGCAAAATCTTTCCACATAACAGCAAGTATCCGATGTCCACAGTGTAACGAGGGACACGGATTATTCAGTTGCAGGAAATTCCTTGATATGTCTAATGACTTAAAGTTGAAAACAGTTTCACAACATAAATTATGCATAAACTGCTTATTCGATCATAACGGGAAACCGTGTATTTCAACCCGGAGGTGTCGAGTATGTGGTGATAAACATAACACCTTATTACACGACGCTAGCATTTCTAGCACGAAGAGCAATTTACCTGTAAAAGGCCGTGGGAACCAAAATAGCAACATGCATGTATCTCAAGGTTCATCAGAGGTGCTACTGGCAACAGCGCTGGTAAACATCAAGTCAGCAGATGGTACCTATCTTACATTCAGGGCTCTTATCGATCAAGGGTCCCAAATATCATTAATATCAGAAAATGCAGCACAGCAGTTAAACATAAAACGTAAAAGATGTAAAGGCGTAGTCTTTGGACTAGGTGAACGGGAAAATAACTGTAAAGGTCTCATCAGCATAGCATGCGCATCATTACACAATAACTTTTCTTTTAACATCGACGCATACGTCATCAATCAGTTAGTCAAAAATTTACCAAACAATACATTCACGAAGCCATCGTGGAAGCATTTAGAAAGTATACAACTGGCAGATCCAGACTTTAACAAAAGCCGACCCATTGACTTGCTATTGGGCTCGGATATCTATGCGTCTATCAAAATGTCAGGTATATGTAGAGGAGAAGATCAATATCAGCCAATTGCCGAACAGACGCAGCTCGGCTGGATTCTATTTGGGAAAATGGAATCTTATCATTGCAATGTTGTATTAAGTAATGTTGATAAAATACAGCAATACTGGGAAATCGAAGACATCAATGAGCAATCGGAAGTATCATCAGAGGAGCAAGCATGCATCGATTTTTACGAGTCGACCACTACCAGACAAAAGGATGGTAAATACGTAGTTAGATTACCATTAAAACCAGAAATCAATGAGAAGTTGGGATCATCAAAGGAGAAAGCAATAGGACAGTTCAAAAGTTTAGAGAAAAAGTTTGAAAGACAAAATCAATTAGCAGAAAAATACCGAGCATTCATGTCAGAGTACACGGCCTTGGGTCATATGGTACCAGCAGTTAGCAACAGTAAAGAGCAGCTATCGTGTCACTTACCTCATCATGCAGTGCAGCGGGCCGACTCTGTGACGTCAAAGTTGAGAGTTGTGTTCAACGCCTCTGCTCGTACCTCATCAGACTACAGCCTCAATGACCTTATGTTCAAAGGGCCTAACCTTCAGCAAGACTTACAAGCACTGATCATTAAATGGCGTCTCTATCAATACGCCTACACATCAGACATCGAAAAGATGTACAGACAGATTATAGTACATGAATCAGATCAGCAATTACAGCAGATAGTGTGGCGAGACTCACCCGAGCAACCACTACAATCATATCAACTAGCCACCGTCACGTACGGTACTAAGGCAGCGCCTTTCCTGGCGATGATGACCCTTAGACGTCTTGCGGTGGATGAGCAGAGCAGCTTTCCTGAAGCGTCTAAAATCGTTCAGGAAACCTTCTACATGGATGATCACCTGCATGGAAGTCACACCATAGAAGAAGGCATACAATCAATATCAGAAATTAACAACTTATTACAAGCAGGAGGTTTCAATTTGAGGAAATGGACTTCAAACGAACCAAAACTATTACAAAATATTACAAACAACGAGAGTAAAGAGCACGTTGTATTCAACTTCAAATCTGAAACAACATCAAAAACATTAGGTTTGCTATGGAACCCAGTGGAAGACGAATTCAGCTTTCAATGCAAAATGTCAAGTCAAGACACCAAACCAACTAAACGCTCAATATTATCTGAAATATCCAAAATTTACGACCCCCTCGGTTGGCTCTCTCCAGTTAGCACAAAACTAAAATTACTATTTCAGCAAGTTTGGAACGCTAACATAGAGTGGGACGACACTATACCCGACAACATAAACGTTCAATGGGAACAGATTCGAGACGACCTCGAAAACATTAGTAGTATAAAAATACCTCGATGGATCGGATTTCAGGGTTCTGTACTGATCGAATTAATTGGAACATGTGATGCCTCTTGCAAGGCCTACGCCGGTGTAGTTCACGCGAGGATTGTCAAAGAGGACCAAGTATCAGTGGTATTAGTCGCAGCCAAGACGCGACTTGTACCAGTCAGCAAAACAGTGTCATTGCCAAGGCTAGAGTTGTGTGGTGCATTATTACTTTCAAAACTGATGGAAAAAGTAGTGCAAAGCCTTGGACAGCATAACGTCAGCGTACTTGGATGGACAGACTCAAAGGTAGTTTTGAGCTGGCTACAAGGAGATCCAGGTCGTTGGAAACCCTTTGTTGCGAACAGAGTACAGAGCATAACAAAGGTAATAGAGCCCCGTCGTTGGCACTATGTACCCTCAGAATCAAATCCAGCAGACTCAGCAAGCAGAGGTACTTCTGCAGCGCAACTAAGGACAAACGAGATGTGGTGGAAAGGTCCAGAGTGGATGAAGGCAAAACAACTACCTATACTGGACAAGCAAAATACATACAACACTGAAGAAGAAGTCAGAAAAAAGCATGTAAATACCGCACAGACAAGCAGCTGTGAGGATAGCATCATTAAAAAGCTATTAGAAAAACACGGCTCGTTCACAAAGGTCGCTAAGATCTTAGCATGGATATTACGAGCGATAAAAGCAATCAAGTTTCATAACAACCCGGCTAATAGTAAACAATGGCACGGGTATATCACGTTACAAGAATTAAAGGTGGCTAAGCTACTCATTAGCAAGTATGTGCAACGTAATGAATTCAGTAAGGATATTGAATATCTACAGAAGTTTAAAAGGCCGAACAATAAAAGTGATTTACTAAAATTAAATCCGTTTTTAGACGAACACGGAATACTACGTGTCGGTGGACGTTTAAAAAACGCAAACATCAGCAAAGACATGAAGCACCCTATGATCATTCCGAAAGAGCACAGGTTGACAACATTGTTAATTGATGAAGCGCATCAATTAACTTTTCATGGTGGACCTAATTTATCATTAGCATGCTTGAGACAGAAGTACTGGATAGTAACAGGCATGCGAGCAGTTAAGAAACAATTACGCAAATGCGTAACATGCAAAAAGCATAATCCTAAGCAGCTACATCAATTAATGGGAAACTTACCTGCAGCAAGATGTAATCCAGCACATCCATTTTTTCGAACAGGGGTGGATTTTACCGGATTTGTTGAAATAAAAGCAAACAAAGGTCGAGGTATCAAAACCACGAAAGGTTACGTGGCTATATTCGTCTGTATGGCCACTAAAGCAGTGCACCTAGAACTGGTGTCAGACATGACAAGTTCAGCATTTCTGGCAGCACTTCGCAGGATGGCGGCCAGAAAATCAGCACCCGCTCACATGTACAGTGATAACGGAACAAACTTTGTTGGAGCAAGCAGGATCTTAAATCAAGAATATTTGGACCTGCAAAACATCTAAGATGAAAACGCCTTGGCCGAAATAACAGACATGAACATAGAATGGCACTTTAACGCCCCTTCATGGCCAAGTGCAGGTGGACTTTGGGAGAGGAATGTCAGGAGCTTAAAACATCATATCCGAAGAGTTATCGGAGAACAGAAGCTAACGTTCGAAGAGTTCAGTACAATACTAGCACAAGTAGAAGCATGCCTGAACTCCCGACCATTATGCGCCTTGACCGAAGATCCCGACAGCTTGGATTTTTTAACACCAGCTCACTTTCTTAGTGGAAGACCTGGAAAAACAATCATCGAAACAGAGCATGATGCAAGAACACGGTGGCAGTTGACATCTAAATTAGCACAGGACATCTGGAAGAGATGGAAAACAGAATATTTAGCACAGCAATCAGTCAGAAGTAAATGGCGTCAGCAACAGGAGAACGTGAAGGTGGGAGATCTCGTCACCATTCAAGATGACAATCTACCACCTGGGAAGTGGATGATGGGAAGGATTCTAGAACTTTTGTCTTCGAAAGACGGACTTGTCAGAGTGGTTACCCTGAAAACAAAAAATGGGATCATGAAGAGGCCAGTGGTCAAGTTATCAGTCTTACCATTATCAACAGCAGACAGCATACCAGAACAGAAGCAGGACAAACAAAAATCAAGAGACAGCACGCCCCCGTCCAGAGCAAATACCAAAACAACCAGCGCGAAGCTATTATCATTGTGTCTGTCTTTTATGTTATTTATGACATTCATTTGCGGAGCTCAAGGTTCTTACAACATCACACCAATCGATGAAAACAATGGATTATTTTTCGACAAGATTGGGAACATGCAGTTGGTCAGAGATGAATGGAAATTGATAACATACTATGACCTAAAACCATACTGGGATGGAATAACAGCATTAATAAACAACATACGATATCTAGATAACATATGTAACAGCAACACAATAAAAATATCGTCACATTGCACTATCATTATGACTCAACTACGTCACGGGTTCTCAGAAATTGATTACTCCAACAACATTCTCCTCAGTCAGCATTTCAACGCTCGTGCCAGACGGAGGCGCGGCCTGATAAACGGTGTCGGTTACATAGCTAACAGCCTGTTTGGCGTCTTAGATGAGCGATTTGCAGAACAATATCAAAACGACATATCTCGTATCAGAAAAAATGTAAAGCATTTAGCAGCACTGTGGAGAAACCAAACATCGATAATTGAAGCACAAAATAATTTACTTACCAGAATGCAAATCGTTATGCAGAAACAAAACGAAGCTATCAAAAACCATTTAACTAACCTTGAGAACACAGTAAAAACATTAGGAATGGAGAATGAATTTACACTATCCAGTATCATCAGCAACAATTTATTGGCCAATCTAAGAAGCATACAGGATACATTAGTCGATTTAATAACAGACATTCATCACGGCAATTTCAACGTACATCTTTTATCACCTGAACAACTACAAAATGAACTAAACACGATATCTGGATTGTTATCCAAAGATCTCCTATTACCTGTACAGAATATACAACATAACATGCCCTCAATATACAAAGTCTTGAAAATAAAAACTCGAATGACTAAAAAGTATTTGATGTTTGAAATCAAGATCCCACTTATCAGCAGGGATGTCTACGAGTTATATCGCCTCCTAGCTGTTCCTCAACATATTAACAACAAGACAGTTAGTATAACACCTATATCAGAGTACGTAGCGATCAACTTACAAAAAGACATATATCTACCCCTGCAACATACCGAAGTTCAGCAATGTGTAGAGATCAGCACATCTACCTATCAATGTAACTCACATAGCACCATTTATCATTTGAAGTCAAACCACAATTTATGCATTAACGATCAAATTACACAGAAATGTAAAGTGAGCACAACTACTTGCGAAGACAAGTGGATACAGTTAACGCAAATAAATACATACATGTACATTTGTTGCGACGAGTGTACCCTTCATGTTATATGTGGAGAACAGATAACCATCAAACAACTGAAAGCAGCAGGTATCTTTAATTTGGAGCAAAACTGTGTCGTCAAGGGAAACAGATTCATTACCTACTCCCGCGGTGAATCATCGAACACGGTTCATATCACCGCTCCTATTAATCAGCAGCATCCAATCAACAGCATTATCAGAATACCCCTGGCCCATGAACACAATTTGACAGCAGAATTAGACATTACAAAAGCATTATCAGACATCACCAACAGTATCAAAGCCATGAAGGCAAATGACATTTCCGAGGAGGAGGACTCCTCTATGTCGAACCACGACATCCACCAGTACACCATATCATACATACTGGTGGCAGCAGCGGTACTGTGGAGACGTTTGCGGCGCCGAGTGGCGAGGGTGCCCCGCGGAGCCGAGGTGGCTCGCCAGCCCTCGCCCGCCGACAACACGTGTGTCACCACTGTCAGTGCTAGTGCGTTGCCCCCCACACCGCGTATTCGTGCGTTCCCCCACCCACCGCAAGATAGTGCTCGTGCGTTAAACCGTATGTCTGACACGCGTTGCAAAGTAGACAAATCTTCCTCCCCCATTCCATTAAATACATTGATACATTAAGGACAATTTATATTTTTAAGTTTTCATATTTTGTATTGAGATTTTTAAGCACGTTTGATATATCAATTTACATTAAGCATTTTATATTGAAATTATTAAGTATCATTTATAAGCATATTATAGCAATTAGCAAAACAGCGGTGGCTTTCGGCATCTCCTCTCTTGTTGGGGAAGATGTGCCGGCCGCCGCTCAGATTACTTAGATGTAAGCATTTTTGTACCATTTTAAGTTAGCATGCATTCGCACGGCAGTTCCGTCGCGGACTCGTAGCAATCAACACGCAAAATACAGTGTAAAGCAAATTAACAATCTTTCATTTGTACGAGACCGAGACCCGTACACAAATAATAATTCTATCGATAAAGCATTTATTTGCATTATCATAAAATTTCCTTATTATATGTTATTTATTTCTTAATTCATTTAAATTCTTAAATAAGATGGCATGCATGCATAACCTCTGCCATTTTCATATGAATATATTATCAAGTAGTCAGTAATCAAGTAATAAGTTGACACAGGCCCAATAATAATCTTTTAATACAGAAAAAAAGTTTAAAACGCGTGGCACAATACACTGCTAGTGTGGTAGCCAGGATGAAAAAAGCGCGCGAGCCGTCTTTTATGGTCTAGTGAATAAAAAAAAGAATTTCGTATGAAGAAGAAAATAATAAGTGCGCGAATCGAGTTTTTGGCGGGAACGTGGAAAAGTGTGTGTGATATCATTGTATTTTTTTCCTAAAACTTGTGTTCTTCCGCGTGTTAATGTGTAATAAATGTGGATTATTAACCATTAAGTGCCGGTGATTGTGTGCGAGTGTAGGGAAACTGCACAATGTTGTAAAACATGCTATTTGCGTTCTCACCAAAATTCCACTGAAAATCTACAGTAAACACCACATCTTTACTGAAGGTATGACTTGACTAGACTTTTACTTGAATACTGACCTGAAATGTGACTTTAACCCATCTCTATGACTAAAATTAATAAAAACTTGAAGAATTTCAATACTTGACACTGGCTAAATACACTAATCGTGTGGAGCCATAATAAAACTAAAAAAAAAAAAAAAAAAAAAAGCGCGAATCAATACGATCACGAAGTCCTCCTCATTCAATTCATAAAGAAAAGGAATTCTGATAACGAAAGTATTAATTTAACGCTTGAAAGAATACATAACGACGCAACGAATGTTATAAACAATCTGTTATCAAGAAAGTCCCGCGAAAAAATATTTAAAAGCCTATGCCAAAATGTATCGAGTGGAAAAGTGCAAAAAAAGCGTATTCATTTTCTGAAACTGTATTTTTAGCTAATTATCAAGAACTGGCCAAATTCAGGCAACGTTCTTGAAGTATTTACACTTTGGAGTATTTACTCGATGCTGAAATCAACACTAATTATAATATTCAAATCAGAACCTATGTTTTGTTTAGTTGTGTTAGTCTCTTTTTTAGTTAATATAGTTAATATAGTTTTGAATATTAATTTGAGCCTTTTATTTCCTTTTCTCATAGAGGGAGATGAAAAGCAGAGTGTAAAACTTGGCTGCAATATTAATTTCTCTCGACCGACATACTTTTCAATCCCTCTCGTAAGTGTACGGAAACAGCACAATAATGAAAAATATGCTTTTAGCGTTCTCACTAAAAATGTATTGAAAATCTTCAGTAAAGTCCACATCTTTACTGAAGGTATGGACGTGGGCCTATGACTTCAACTTGACCTGAAATATGACTTTAGCCCAACTTTATGACTTGAACTTACAAAAACTTGAACCATTTTAATACTTGGCACTGGCTAAATGCACTAATCGTGTGGAGCCATAATGAAACAAAAAAATAGAAAAGACGGTTAATAGAGTTTTACCTGGAACGTTAAAATGTATGTAGGTAGGTAATGTTGTGTTGTGTTGTCTAACTAAACGTGTGTTCTTTTGCGTGTATGAATTCTAATAAATGTGGATTACAACCATTTTTGACCACATCATCGCTTATACTACGCCAGGCGATAGAGTGGTTAAACGCTAGACTATCAAATATTTGAAAAAAAATATCTCTTACAAAGTACTAATTGAATTATAATCCACATTAAGCCACTCGGCCTCTAAATATCACTTTATCTATGGATACATCAATATAAACACTCAGCTTACGCTTTTGAGGTTAGGTCAATTACGAAATCAATTTGGCGCATTCGATGTATTGAAGTGTTTACTTATCACTTATTATTGAGATGTTACTACATTTTTGATTTTGTATGGGTATTTGCTCTTTCGACACTCATTTTGGTGGTATTTTAACTATCTTTGGTTTGGTTACACGTCGAAGTACCACTAGTCTATATCATAAGATATTTTCCACCTGTGGTAAGAGCATACCTAATGTGACCATTTATTTTATCACTAAAACGGGACATTACTAAAAAAAATACCGAGAAATTCGCGTGGCTATTGGCTAGAGACCAAATTATTACAAATATTCGAGTCATGTCGCCTATCTGCCTCTAGCGAAAAATAAACTGGCCAAGTGCAAGTCGGACTCGCACTCGTAGGGTTCCGTAACACAGTAGAGTATTCTATAACTATGATTTTTCGCAACTACAAAAATAACTTTGTTTTTCATAGTGTTTGTATGAAAAACAAAGTTATACTTGCGGTCGCTATATCTCAACAACTACTGACTGTATCTCGTTCAAACCAATTTTCGTTATAAGTTTTTATTGAGATCAACGGAATATATTTTTTCTAGATTTTTCACTCCCTTACTTTAGAAGTTAGAGGGAGGGGACACACATTTTACCACTTTAGACGCGCCTATCTTTTAAATGATTGACTTTGAGAAAAAATGATTTTAGAAACCTCAATGTTATTTTTAAAGACCTATCCATAAACACCCCACACGTATATGTTTGAAGAAAAAAATTGTTTTTTTGTTCCTGTTCCATGTATGGGATGCCCCCCCTTAAACTTTTATATTTTTTAATTTTGTATAAAATTCGGACAGCGGTTTACAAAATACATCTACCTACCAAGTTTCAATTCTGTAGTCTTAATAGTTTCGGAATAAAATGGCTGTGACATACGGACGGACAGACAGACAGACAGACATGGCGAATCTATAAGGGTTCCGTTTTTTGCCATTCGGCTACGGAACCCTAAAAAAGGAATACATAGCGAGATTGTTTTTTTTTTTTTAATTGGCGTGTGACTAGTGACGCGTTTCTAGGTAGCCGGTTGGCTCGAGGCTCTTATATCTTTAATTTTCGCAAGGTTTCGAAAAACGGGACAATTATGCGTCCCAGAGATTTTTTTGGGGACACCGGGACAGATTACCTAGAAAAGCGACAGTCTCGTTCAAAACGGGACGTCTGGTCACGTTAAGCATACCTATATATATATATCGACGTTCAGCCAAACTTGCTACCAAAAGTAAATTACCACCATCAAGGAGATAATCTGCCGCCATAAGCTGGGGATTCTTAGCACCCCCTGGCAGCTGCTGCATGCTATTCTGAAGATTCCAAGGTGTCCCAGCATCAGATCAACGCTACCATATTCTTACAATATCGTTGAAGTAAGAGGATATTGAATTTCGAATTGATTAGAACTAACTTTTAGTTTTCATGGTACAAGGTAACAGGACAAGTACGACGCTTGCCTGATGGTAAGCGATGACGTCTACCTATTACAGACACAGCAGCATGCAAAATTCTGGCAGTCCAGATTTTTGCATGTCACTGCACTGCGCCTGTTATCTTGAAACATAAAGATGTTGAGTCTCACATGCCCTGTAATTTCACTGGACAAACTACAAAGGTATATTCCAAAGCGTTATAATCTAGAATTAAATCCGGTCAAGTGCGAGTTGGACTCGCGTACTGAGGCTTCCGTACCAACTTCTCAAACTAGGTTGAACTACAAACATTGGAGTTCGGTCCCTACGCCGTTGCCTAGACGCTGCTCATGCACCAACATCAAATAATAAGTTAGTAATGTTAAGTAAATATGTTTTTTTAATGTTATTATTACCTACTACATACGAGTATTTACGGTTTTCAGATTTCATAATAGGCGTGACGAAAGATTTTGAAATCCTCTTCCGTAATGTTGGAACACATTTATTATTCACGAAAAAACCTTTATTTCGGTAAATAACTTAAGTTTAACGAAGTTTAAAGCAATTTTTCTAATATTTTTTCAATAATGCGCAAAAACAGCTCGCATGTGTCATGGCGTCGGCTGTGACGTCACGCATATGTTAATGACATCTTTAACGTAGTAAGTAAGTATTACATAGTCTGTGACAATGATACACATGGGTTTTTCAAATTTTAATTACATTTTCAAGAAAACTTCATAGGCGTGACGCTGCTTCATGCGCTGTGATTGGTGTTTCAATCAAAATGTCCGATTGCAGTATTTTAATTTTTTATTTTATTGAAAATCTTAATAATCTCAATTTTTATATAAAACTAAACTAATGTTTTAAATTGTTTTAATATGTATTTTCCCCTAAAATCATCAAATCTTCGATTTTTTTATACTGTCGTCATGCCTTTCTAGGCAATGGGAAATTCCCGATAGGTTTCAATTCCCTTGCGAAATCGCAAAATATGGGAAAATATGGTCATATCATCGAATAATAACCTAAATTCAATGGGTCATATCATCGAATTTAGGTTATTATTCGAATTTTAATTACATTTTCAAGAAAACTTCATAGGCGTGACGCTGCTTCATGCGCTGTGATTGGTGTTTCAATCAAAATGTCCGATTGCAGTATTTTAATTTTTTATTTTATTGAAAATCTTAATAATCTCAATTTTTATATAAAACTAAACTAATGTTTTAAATTGTTTTAATATGTATTTTCCCCTAAAATCATCAAATCTTCGATTTTTTTATACTGTCGTCATGCCTTTCTAGGCAATGGGAAATTCCCGATAGGTTTCAATTCCCTTGCGAAATCGCAAAATATGGGAAAATATGGTCATATCATCGAATAGTAACCTAAATTCAATGGGTCATATCATCGAATTTAGGTTATAATTCGATGGGTCATATCTTTAGATCGCGTTGAAATACAAGTTTAATTTTCTAGCTAAAAGATACCGTAAACCTGAGTATTTGATATTAGTTTAAACTTGATATGTTTACGCGTTCCTGAGAAAAAGGGTCTTGACAGACGGACAACAAAGTGATCCCTTAATGGTTTCTTTTGAGTCAAGGAACCCTAAAATGCTCATAGTCTTCAAACGCCTGAACGGATTTTCATGAATTAAAGCTAAGACCATCGACGTCATAGCAATCGTCGATGCAAAGAACACTCGATCAAGACACGTATCAAACAAAATAAAACTGGCCAAGTGCGAGTCAGACTTTTGTATCGCACACGGAGGGTTCCAAACCACAGTATTATAATATATAAAAATTATATTATATTATACTCAGACTGCATCTCTGAGATATTATATTACCGTGTCAATACCAAACATGCTCATTAACGCCATCTAACGAATATCTAACATCAACTAAGTGAACGTTAACGCAAAGGTAGGTAATTAATATTTATTAATTAGTTAAACAACCGTTCATAGATGGTGCTATAGTAAAACACGTTTCTTGCATGGGGACCCCCTTTAATATTTAACTTTCTTCTGTTTTTAGTAATTGTTTTTATAGTGGAAACAGAAAAACATCATCTGTGAAAATTTCAACCGTCTAACTATCACGGTTCATGAGATACAACCTGGAGACAGACGGACATACAGACAGACAGACAGACGGACAGCGGAGTCTCAGTAATAGGGTTCCGTTGGTACCCTTTGGTTTCGGAACCCTAAAAATGAGCAGTCCGGATTGCAATCTATGCGGCAAAGTTGATGATATTTTTCATTTCCTGATGGAATGCCCATGTACTCAAAACCTAAGAAACGATATTTTCGAGAAGTTTGAAATCAACCACCTTGATCTGGGCATATTCCAGAGCAATCTATCTGATCCATCGTCAGACGCGGCTAGAATGCTCTATCTATGTGTGCACAGGGTGGTTGAAGACCGTTCGTCTGTTAGGTAATAATTATTTACTTTGTAAGCTAATATGGGGCTGCCATAGTTATATTTATCCAAAAGCTCCGAAATAAAAGTTGAATAAAAAAAAATATATAAAAAACTAAATCAAAATCGGTTCAGCCGTTTGGGCGCTACCGCAAAAACCTCAGAAATGAACATATTTAATCCAAATTATTAACGATAAAATTAAATAGATTAAGCAGCAATTACAATATCATGTCAAGTTACGGTGCCACAGACAGACACACACATATACATAGATACACACGTCTATCGAAAAACCCTTCTTTTTGCGTAAGGGGTTAAAGACGGCAGTCACCGACGCCTAAACACCCACATTAATTGCGCAAATGTCTACGATTATCTTTTTATGTCAATCAATTCACAAGGCTTTTGTGGATAATAAGAAGATAAGGTGAATTAATAACAGAAAAGATGAATCAATCATGCAGGTGTGACAAGGTATTTTGAATAGTTGACCTAGTCGGCAAGACTTTTACCACAATACACAATCAAAACAAATACCTAGTCAATTGGTATATTTCTTTTTTTTGTTATTATGTTATATCTTATAGGCTAGCTTTTGACCACTATGACGCCTGGTGGTAAGAGATGATGTGGTCAAAGATGGCGAATACGCTATGACTAAAATACTTTCAACTACTCTCAAGCAAGGGATGTATGCTATCAAATTCTATGTATATATTCTATGTATATATATATATATATATGGTTCAAATCCTAGCACGGCTCTTCGCCCATTCTAGGCCTAGCGTGCCATCATCCTCGACCGCATCATCACTTACCAACAGGTGAGATAGTGGTCAAACGCTTGCCTATACGATATTGCTGTTTTTTTTCGGGTTCAAAACAATAAATCCACGTTTCGTCTCCTGTAACAATGTCATAAACAGCATTAGAATTTCCGTGGTCGTGCTTCAGTACTTAGCATATGTGAGCACGCGAGCCCGCTTATGCTCCGCTGTCAGTTCATGAGGGATCCAACGACAACAAAGTTTCCGAACTTTCAATTCTTCGTGTAAAATTTTCTGAATTTGGCTCATACCAATCCCTAATAGTCCTAGAATTGTCTCATAGGTAATCCGCGGGTTTTCTTCAATTAGCCGCTTAACAGTAGCCACATTATTTTCGTTGACGGCAGTTGAAGGCCGCCCTTCACAAAATCCGTCATGTAAAGAAACTCGACCTCTCTCAAATTCAGAGACCATCGCCTCACGGTGCTCAAACAAGGTGCTTCTCTCCCAAAAGCATTTTGAAGACGAGCGGCACAGTGTTGCGGAGAGAGAGAGAACTTTAAAAATTATAAAAAATCATCGCTCTAAAATCTTTTCGACTTAATCACATGAGTAAAGATCTTTACTCATGTGACTTAATTCCATTTTCGTTGCTTTCATACAAATTTGACACATGAGTATATCTACAAAGAGAATATAAATACTACGTTATCTTTACTCATGTGACTTTGACGTGTGATAAAAAACAATGGACAAATGATATCCCGCCATTTTTTAACCAACTTAAAAAAAAGGAGGAGGTTTCTCAATTCGACCGTATATATATATTTTTTTAATGTTTGTTCGCGGATAACTTCGTCGTTTATGAACCGATTTTGATTATTCTTTTTTTGTTGGAAAGGAGATATCCCAAGTGTGGTACCATAGTAATTTTAGCGAGGTCTGATAAGTATCTCCAGAGATATTGAGATAAACACCTCAAAATTGGTACTGAAAATGAATAGCGCGGCATTGAAGTCGGTTCTTTTTTAGTTTTTAAACGATATTATTTTTATTACAGAAGGTTTCAACGTTTAAGAAATATAACATTTGAAATTCAAATAGTTCCGATTAGCTAGAAGTGCAAAACTTTTAGTGTGCCCCATGTACTACCTGAGCCATCACTGACGTATAATAGTGAACGCTATGACCCGAACTGACCCAATCCCCGTGTGAATCTATGCTGTGAACACTTATAAGTAATTCTATAGCAACTTGATGTTTGTTTAGCTGATTGATCATGCAATCGGTTATTGAATCACCTACACAGTAGCGTTATGTAATTCAAAGAATATTCGCAATATTTCAATCGCGCAGTAATTGACAGTTTTCAGTTATATTTTATTACTAGGTATTTCCCGTGGCTTCGTCCGCAAAACGTAACAAAAAAGGTATCATGTAATTTTTTTTCAATGAATTTTTTTGGTTGGTATATATTGGTATATATATTGTAACGTTACGAATTGTAGCGTAACGGAGCGCCTGGAGGAGACCTACCTCTCATTACCTGGATCAAGGGAACCTAGACAAGATAAACTACAAAAGACGGGTTATAATAGTTACATTCCTATAGATTCTACCATACTCTACGATACTTATCTAAATAACACTTTAGAGTTTATCACTGCTCTTCTACAAAAATTCTCTATATAGACCTTGTGACGTATATCAATTCATTAGCCAAAGTCTGCATCTTAGCTTGTCGCAGCTCCTCCCGTATGAACATCATTTGTGACGTATATCAATTCATTAGCCAAAGTCTGCATCTTAGCTTATCGCAGCTCCTCCCGTATGAACATAATTTGTGACGTAGCTGTTGGTGAGCTTTCGGACCCATGCCGATGGTCAGTTGAGGGTCTATTATGCCCGCTAGCTGCTGGTCGAATCTGGCTCCCACATCGGCTTCCAGGACGGCAGCATCTATAATCATTATATCGTATTCTTTGTTCACGTTGAATTATTTTTCTCCTTTTTCAATCATTTTCAGTACATTTCTTTGTCCAGACTGACTTCTCCATGTCATCCGTCATAGTTTTTTTCCAAATTTGAAAACGTTCCGTAATAAGAAACATAAATTATTTTAATACAAAAGAGTATATGTATGATATGAACATGAAATAGGTGGTTTACGAAATGCCACAATATATATTCATAATATTATATACTATATTAGTTATATATATTATATACTCTTTTATACTATTTACTATTATATTACTATTACTCGTTTATACTATTTTTGCATATAATTTTAGATTCCCGATCGCAGCGCCACCTATCGGGTCCAATTGTGAATCTAAACCATCTATGGACTAATTTAAACCACACCAAAATTCATCTAAATCGGTCCAGCCGTATGTACGACGTAACTATTATATAATCTGTGATACGGTGATTACGAGCGACAACCTTAGACATCACGCACACAAATGCACGTATAGAAAAACGACATGTGTGTAGTGTCTGTGTCGGTGTTACAGTGTTAGTCGTTAAAACGCTAGTTTGTATGGAGATTTAGTCGAGTGTGCGGGGTGTGCTGGTATAGATAGAACATAATATAGCACTAGCAGGTTGTTAGACGAGGACACACTCCCACCTGCGTGCCTTTCGTTTGGGTCCTTTTGTTCTACAAAGCAATTACAACCTTATTGTTAAAACATACGGACTAAATTATTTTTTGTCAAAACATCCGCAGTGATGGTGCACTCAAAGAGAATCAAGAATCAAAGCATTTATTCAGTATGTAGGCAGTATAAATATACGCACATATACACGTCAAAATCATAAATCATAAAATAAATCATAACCAATTATCAAGTAAACATAGCAAAAGCAGAATTTAACGCTTTGAATTATAAAAAAAAAGTAATGAACCATTCAGCTGTCATCCAATCGTTTACGTCAGAATATTTCAAAAAAAATTAAAGTAGGTTAAAACCAACCATACATGTAACTGTGTGTTTCAGTACTTAGACAATTTTTATACAAAAAAAATAAAAAAAGTGAAACACAACATAGAGAAACGCATACCGATCACAGTACATTTCATGATCCAAATGGAACTGATAGTCCGTCTGTCAGCTGCATAATATTGTTTAAATAAAAATAAAAATGGCAAGCCTAGAAAGAAAATCTGCGGACAAAAGGGGAAAACTGAATGGCTGTTGAATCTACCGGTGTTTCGGAAATACTCCCATCAGAGAAGAAACACCAAGAAACTCTATGGGGCTTGTCTTGTCATTTTATCTTTTTTTTTTAAATTAATTGTACATGTCAGCTTTAAAATTTTAACAATATATTAATAATAATAATACAATTTATATTTGTTCTTGGAACTTGGGGCATTCAGGCCATGCATTTTTGTCATCCATATAGTCACCTATTGTATAGTATGATTTTTTCATCAAATTGGATTTTACATAGACTTTAAATTTGCTCATAGGCAATTGATCAATATCTTTACGTAGCTTATTGTAAAAGCGTACACAGTTCCCCATGAATGAACCACTAACTTTCTGCAGTCTGAAATTAGGTATAATAAATCTATTTTTATGTCTTGTATTAAAATTATGTACATCAGACCTTTTCTTATAATCATTTATATTCTTGCGTATGAACATAATATTTTCATAAATGTATTGACATGCCACTGTTAGAATTTTAATTTCCTTAAACTTTTCACGAAGTGAATCTCGCGACCTCATACTATATATAGAGCGAATTGCTCGTTTCTGCAAAACAAATATTGATTGGATTTCAGCGGCTTTCCCCCACAATAAAATGCCATAAGATATTATACTGTGGAAGTAGCTGAAATAGACCAATCTTGCAGTGGCTTCGTCCGTTAAAAATCTAATTTTACGTACTGCGTATGCAGCGGAGCTTAACCTACCTGCTAGAACCGATATTTGAGAACCCCATTGAAGCTTTGAATCCAGGGTGATGCCCAAGAATGTTGTGGATTCAACAAGTTCTAATGGTTCATCATTTATTAATATACTTCTATTTAGGATACCCTTTTTTACATTTGGTAGAGAGAAATTAATACATTTAGTTTTTTTTGCGTTTAACAATAAGTTATTGGTTGTAAACCAATTCAGAACCTGTGTTATTGATTTGTTTACATCGTCAAAGTTAGGTGTAGTCCTATCTATTTTGAATATCAAGGAAGTATCATCTGCGAACAAAACAATATCACATAGGTTCTGTACGAATGACGGTAAATCATTGATATAAACTAGAAATAAAAAAGGTCCTAGGATCGATCCCTGCGGGACTCCCATTTTTATGAGGGATCTAGATGACCTGACGCCATTGACTTCAACCATCTGTGTTCTATTACAGAGGTATGATGATACCAGATCAAGTGCCTTACCTTCAACACCGTAGTATTTTAATTTGTAAATTAGTGTTTCATGACAGACACAATCAAATGCTTTTGATAGGTCACAGAACACGCTAATAGCATCTTGTGCTTTCTCCCATGCATCAAATATATGTTTAAGAAGACCTATTCCTGCATCAGTAGTAGAACGCCCTTTAGTAAATCCAAATTGCTTGGTATTTAATAGATCATTCATGTTAAAATGTGTTAAAAGCTGGTCTAATATTACTTTTTCAAAAATTTTACTCAATGCCGGTAGTATAGAGATTGGTCTATAGTTAGATGGATCATTTTTGTTTACTGATTTGAATAAAGGAATCAATTTACTTTTTTTCATTAAATCCGGGAAGACACCTTGATCAACGCATCTGTTAAAAATAAAAGCTAAGTATGGGCTAATAACAGTAATAATGTAACTGAGAACTGTGGTTGACATTCCCCACAGGTTTTCTTTTGTTTGAGCATTTTAAATGTTTTCACAATTAAGTCTGCAGTTACGTGTTTGAACTGGAACAAGGTATCACATTCATTTACACACTTTGATAATATAGAATAAGCATCAGCGGGACTAGAATTTATGGACTGAGTGGTAGTAATGGGTACTTGAGAGAAGAACTCATCAAATGTATTGGCAACCTCATTACTATCCATGATTAATTTATTGTTCACTTTTAAGATGATCTTACTGTCTCTTTGTTTTATTTTTCCAGTTTCAGTATTGATGATTTTCCATGTTGTTTTTATTTTATCATCAGTATGCTTAATTTTTCTACTAAAATGCAAAGATTTTGCTGTCTGACAAACCACTTTAAAAGTTTTGGAATATAGTTTTAAGTGATTTATGAATTTAGTATTGTGTAAATTAATTTGTTTTTGTGAGTATAAGTTGTACAAATTATTTCTACTTTTGTAAATACCAGGAGTAGCCCAGTCATCGAACCGAATTTTCCCAGCTCTTGTAATAGTTTTAAATTTAAAAATATTATTGAACTCTGCACCCAACATTTGAGATAAAGTGCTGTATAGGTCATCGGGATCCTCAGAAAATATTAAGTTCATTAGTTGCTTGTCAATGATATCCACAAACTGTTCAACCCGATTGGTTGTAATGGGCCTGTATGTGTATTCTTGACCTTTGGTGGATGTTTTACATGAAAATGTGGCACTCTGTCCCAGATGGTCGGAGCCAAGTTTATCAAAGATTGCAATTTTCTCAGGTTCACAGTTGCAAAACACATTGTCCAAGCAGGTTGCTGATGAGCTAGTGATTCTAGTCGGCTGGTTAAAAAGATGCTTTAAATTGAAGCTAAGAAATACATTTTTTAACTTATCACTGAGCGGTGACTGCTCAATTAAATTAACATTAAAGTCACCGCAAACTATCAAAGATTTCGGGGTGTTGAAGACTTTCATCATGACTTCTTCCATAATTGTCTCAAACATTTTATAATCAGCCGATGGAGGTCTGTATACACAGATGACTATATGTTGCCCCAGTTCTATACAAGATAATTCAATACATCGTTCAACAGACAAAGCTACAATGTCTTTACGCTCCTTAAAATTACAATTTTCAGATACATATATAAGTGAGCCACCGCGAATTGCCTTCTCTCTAATAAATGTGCTTGCAATTGTATAATTTCTGATTATTGGTAACAAAGTACCTTTCACAAACCAGTGTTCAGTAATACACATTATATCAACTTTATAAAAGTTGAGAAATAATTCTAATTCTAAGGCTTTGCTGGAGAGGCCTTGTATATTTTGATGGAAAATGTTGATTAAGTCTGGCCTCCCCATTGTCCTAAGCGTTAGTTTAAACTAACTTTGTCAACTACACTACAATTACCCCGCATAGTAACACCACTACATTGGAGCTTGTCTGTGTGATCCGCTACAACATGTAAAACTGGATCATATATATTGAATGCTAATAACTTAGCAATGGTCGAGATGTCAGTCTTTTTGAGATACAAAGTATCCTTTGTCAATAAAAGCTTACTCATAAATGTATTACATTCGAAATACAAAAAGTCGCTCAGGCGACATGTGTGATTATATAATGTCAAATTTAATTTATGTATATGATTATTGATATTGACAGTACTACTCCTGTGTTTTAAGTATGGAAATGAGCACACTATTATTTTGCTAATACCTTTGCTGGCAATGTCTGATAAAAGTTCAATTAGGTTATTAATATCAGTTTTTTTTACATTTGTGCTGTTGCCTAGCTGCACTATAATTGTACAATTTTTATGATACTGGTGGCTGCTAATTTTCGTACATAGATCTTTTATAGGTAAATTAGGACAGCAATTATTATGTACATTTTGGCTTAATCTTGTTCTTAATAAGCTACCCATACCTATGCCAATCTCATCGCTGTACACAATGGTCTTTCTAGCAGGCTCCGGCAGTTATAAAGGACTGCCCGAGTCCACCTCAGAGGCCCCAGTGCACTGCAACGATAACGCTACCTCCTGCCTAACCAAGTCAGACTGTACATGTAAACTCGCGGTATTTACTGTACTTGGTAGACTGTTATGACCTTGGTAGCATTTACTCTGCAAGTTAGCGATGGGAGCCCCAATTACATCTTTTGATATTACATCTATGATTTAGCTTGATCAAAGTCCCTAAATAGATGAATAAAGATTTAAAAAGAAATAGTTATTCTAATATATCGGATACACTCGAATTCGGAAGCGTCATTTGAATTTCGAATATTTATTATTCCGTGAGCTACTTGGTCGCGGAAACCTTTCCGATTAGAATCACTGAAAAATAAAATGATGTCAGAAAACACTAATTATTTTCCCGCAGAAAGTTGATTATTACACAGATTATTTTTAAATCTCTTATGCCATAGCAAGGTATTGAGCAGACATAGTAATACATAATATTTTGTGAAGATTTTAAGTCTAAATCTGTTAAGGTTCAAAAGATCAAGCAAAAAACGCCGAAAAAATCACGTTTCTTGTACTCCCCTTTCACTTTTAATTTAATTTAATTTTTTGTACTTATTTGTTGTTGTAGTGCACATAGTACCACACATACTTTATGAAAAAGTAGTCTAGTTACGTATTACGATTAAGGAGATACAGCTCTGTGACAGGCGGACAGACGGAAGGACAATGAAGAAGAGTTCTGTTGGTGCCCTTTTGGCTAGGAACCCTAAAAATCACCCTCATATTAATGCGGGTTTAGCAGTCCCTACTATTAAGTATTCTGTGGTTTAGCTGCGGGGCATAGTTACTTCATCCTAATCCTAACTTAATATTATAAATGCGAAAGTAACTCTGTCTGTCTGTCTCACTTTCACACCAAAACCACTGAACCGATTTAAAAGAAATTTGGTACACAGATATTCTAGAGCCTGAGGAAGGACATAGGCTACTTTTTAATGCGAAAAAAGGGTTGAAAGGGGGGATGAAAAGTTGTATGAAAGTAACGTCATTTTAGGAGCTAGAAGCTTGAAACTTATTTTTTAGGCTGTTGATTCGATATAAATAAATATGACATTCAAAGTTTGTGTGGGGGAAGGGGGAGGGAGGGGGGAGGTAGAAGTGAGGGGAAGGAAAAAGGGGAGGGGAGGGTAAGTGGAGGGAAAGGGGAGGAGAGAGGGAAGTGTGGGAAGAGAGAGGGGGAGGAGAGGTGAGAGGGGAGGGGGGATTAGCGTGGCGTGGAACGGTGCGGTGTAGGTGGGATACGCATATGTCTTATTTGTAAATTAATTAACCTAAATAATTAAAAATGCTACCCAAAGACACTATTCCACGCGGACGAAGTCGCGGGCACAGCTAGTACATTTTTAAATGTACCTACAATTTTTGTTACAGATCCTCTCAATACTCGCGTGCAGTTTGGCAGATGAGATCGTGAGAGATGACTTCGAATCTCCAGCACCTGGTGACGGCTCATACAAATGGGCCATACAGACCGGTACGTTGTTTACATATATATCCAATTCATTTTACGGATGGCAGCCAGTTTTTTTTTATGTTAAAAGGTAACAGGACAAGCACGACGCTCGCCTGATGGTAAGCGATGATCTCTAACTATAACAGATACAGCGGCATGCAAAATTCTGAACTGCCAGAATTTTGCATGTCATTGCACTGCGCCTGTTACCTTGAGACATAAGATGTTGAGTCTTACATGCCCTGTAATTTCTCTGGACACCTTGCCATTTCAACCGGGAAAATTCCTATTACATGGCTGAAAATTAATTGGCAAAGTGGTGGTACCGCCCCAGGCGGACTAGCAGAAGTCCTACCACTACAGTTGAAGGGATGACATTTGCAAAGCAGTGGGCAGTGACTGGAAAATATGAGCCGAAGATATGGCTCAGTGGCGTACATTGGGAGTGGCCTATTTCCAAAATCAAATCAATCAAAATCAAAATATATTTATTGTAAATTCACTGTGTACAAAGATGGTATGTTTTGTATTTGCGTAACAACAGTTTACCCTTTCCGGGCGTACAATAAGGCTCGAAGCCAATGTTAAGGTAGACCTTAATCTATTAGTAAGTAAAATTAAATCTAAAATTATTTACATTATTAACTATCATATGTTACACTATCATATTTGATAAGTATACTAACTAATATATAAAACTATATTTTTACACATTACATTTTATCTTGAAAAAACTCATTAATATTATAATAACCCTTACTTATCAACGAAGATTTTAAGTTTTTGTTAAATTGAGGGTTTATTAACGCCTTGATGTCAACTGGCAGATGGTTGTATATCTTGATTGCTGTGAAATCAGAACTTTTATGGAAGAGAGTGTTATTGGCTTGAGGCATATATACGAGTATGATATACTTATGTTTTGTACGTAATATGTCTGAACGAATTGATTTGTTTGCAAAAAAAAAAGGTTGAATTTTCTTTAACAAAAGAACACATTTGGTAGATAAAAATATAAGCTAAGGTTAGAAATTTGCGGTTTTTGAAAATAAACCGAAGTGTGTCCATGCTATCTAGGCGATAAATACATCTAAGAATTTTTTTTGTAAAAGAAAGGTAGATTCTACTTCCACAGAATTACCCCAGAACATTACACCATAGCTAAAGAGGGGAAAAACGTACATCTTAGTAATGATATAGCGTAGATGTATTTGGATAATTTAGTGTTGACTTTGCTAATATGAGCTTTCCAGTTTAAGTTGGAGTCAATTACTACCCCAAGGAAATTTGTTTCGTTCACCTTATTTATTTGAATGCCTTTATTTTAATTGTTTAACTGTAGCCCTGTTTTTCTGTAATTTTTAAACTGTATTAATTTGGTTTTATCCATATTCACTTTAAGATTTATATTATCAAGCCAGTCAACGAACGTCATGAGTGTATTATTTATTTCCTCTTCAAATACATGTAAGTCATCGTATTGTTTTTTTATGAATATAGTTGCATCGTCTGCAAACATTACACATAAATGCTTAGTGATGAGAGGTAATTCATTGATGTACACCAGGAAAAGTAAAGGTCCCAAAATACTACCTTGAGGAACCCCTACGGCAAGATTTTTGGCTGCTGAAAATACTTTCTCTATATATTTTGTATCTCGATTATAGATATCTAGGAGTGTCGATTGTTTTCTATTTTCTAGATATGATTTTATTAGCTTAGACGCTAAACCACGGATACCGATATTTTCTAATTTTGCTAACAGTATATAATGATCTACACAGTGAAAAGCTTTTGAAAAATCTAGAAACAAAGCTACACCATCACTTTTATTATTTATTTGGTCCCATACCTGCTTGAGCATATTAAATATGGCTAAAGAAGTGTTTTTCTTCTTTTGAAAACCAAATTGATGTTGACTTAGTGTATTGTGCAAGTTTAAGAATGATATAAGTCTATTGTAAATAATTTTTTCAAAAATTTTAGAGAAACATGAGAGGAGTGCTATTGGTCTATAATTTGCTATATCGTCTTTAGGTCCCTTTTTATGTAGAGGTTTTATTAGAGTATTTTTTAAATCATCGGGAAAAATACCACACAACATCATTAGATTTGCTATATAAACGAGTGGGTCGATTATATACACTAGGCTGTCTTTGATTAATTCAATCGGAATGGAGTCATGCCCGACTGATTTTTTATTTTTTAAGCCTTTAACTATATGAATTATTTCTGTTTTGTCGGTTGGATACATGAAAATTGAATTGCAATTTGATGGTGATAAATGCTCGACAGTTGATGTATTATTTTTTGTAGCAGTGAGAAATAGGCTAACATTTTGATAAAGAAAGAGATTATTATTTTTTTCTGACATAATAATGGGATTCGTAATTTCTTCTTCATTTATTTTGAGTTTATCGATAGTGTTGTGTATAATATTTGTACAAGTTGTATATTGTTTTATAACGGTCCATGTGGCTCTTGCTTCGTTGTTACTATTTTTAACCGTAATTTTATCGAGGTATGATAAGTATCTCCAGAGATATTGAGATAAACATCTCAAAATTGGTACTGAAAATGAATAGCGCGGCATTGAAGTCGGTTGTTTTTTAGTTTTTAAACGATATTATTTATATATCTTACGTTAGCTAATTTTTTTTGAATGTTTTATTACCCTTTTTAACCGACTTCAAAAAAAGGAGGAGGTTTCTCAATTCGACCGTATATATATATATATATATATATACGGTCGAATTGAGAAACCTCCTCCTTTTTTTCATAAACGCCGAAGTTATCCGCGAACAAACATAAAAATATATATATATATATATATATATATATATATATATATATATTTATGTTTGTTCGCGGATAACTTCGGCGTTTATGAACCGATTTCGATTATTCTTTTTTTGTTCGAAAGGAGATATCCCAAGTGTGGTACCATGGTAATTTTATCGAGATCTGATAAGTATCTCCAGAGATATTGAGATAAACATATCAAAATTGGTACTGAAAATGAATAGCGCGGCATTGAAGTCGGTTCTTTTTTAGTTTTTAAACGATATTATTAGTATTATTGAATACTTTTTATATTTACTTGTACTATTTTTACAATTCTTTAGCTGTATGTTTTTATACATTTGTCTTTTTTGTCGACTTGATCTAATTATACCTTTGGATTTCCAATTTGGTTTTTTCATATGACTAATTTTGATTTTTTGAAGCGGTATGCTTAAGCATAGAATAAAGTATAATTGTTTATCTATGGCTTAAGTTAAATATGAGAGAAAATAATTCAATAAATTTGTTATAAGCTTCATTCGGTTCATCTTGGTTATATACATCATTGAATTTAATTTGTGATACGTATTTCAGAAATACTTCACGATATTGAACCACTTGTCTTTTCTCTACATACCAAAATTTTTCGCTATAACTAAGTTTTGTCTTCATTTCTATATATTGCGCCGTGTGATCTGATATTCCTAGATTTAGTATCTCTGTCTTATATGTTTTAATGTTCGTAAGAATATTATCTATACATGTTTTAGAGTGACATGTTATTCTAGTAGGGTCTGTTATTGTAGTCATGTAAATTAAATGAAGTTAATGTGTTAATAAATAGGTCATATTTTTTATTTTTATCAAGGAGGTTGATGTTGAAATCACCAAGAATGAAAATTTTCTTTTTATTGTTTCTAGATCTAATAGCTATTTTATGTAGTAATGTTTCTAATGTTTGTATGAACAGATTTAAGCTACTATCTGGTGTTCTATATAGGCCTATCACAATATAATTTAATTCAGGGATACTTATACCACAATATTCGAAGTGTCTTCCAGCAGTGAACTGATATTGGCTGATTATGATGATGGAAATCTGCCGCCATAACCTTACGGTTTTTCGTCAGCAGACAGCCCTTCAGAGTTAGACCATTCTAGGCCAAGCGTGGTCACCATCTTCGACCACATCGTACCACTAGATAGAGTTTAGTGGGCCCACGAGTCAGTTTCAGTAGCAAGTTTGAGACGTTTACCGTCATAGGATATAGATACTTATCAAAGAAAGAAAGAAAGAAAGAAAACACAATTTACTCATAGCCATAAAAGTAGGTACATAGTTACAATATCGGTAGGTTATAATTAATGGTTGGCTACGAAATGGGCACATGCTCAGCATAATGCATCACTACATTGACTGCAGCAGTGCGCTGATTTTCAGCAGTGCCCCCTTTTTTTTCGCGTCAAGTAGTCGCCATATTATTAACTAATTAACCTAGGTATATAAAGAAAAATTAATGGTGTATGTAAGTTAGTTCTGGCACAGATAAAATTAAATTTATGGTATACAAATAAAGAGTTACTGAAATCTATGTAAGTATAATAAATCTATTTCTATGTAAATCTATCTAATATTTGATGCATGGGAGAAAGCACAAGATGCTATTTGCGTGTTCTGTGACCTATCAAAAGCATTTGATTGTGTCTGTCATGAAACACTAATTTACAAATTAAAATACTACGGTGTTGAAGATAAGGTACTTGATCTGGTATCATCATACCTCTGTAATAGAACACAGATGGATGAAGTCAATGGCGTCAGGTCATCTGGATCCCTCATAAAAATGGGAGTCCCGCAGGGATCGATCCTAGGACCTTTTTTATTTCTAGTTTATATCAATGATTTACCGTCATTTGTACAGAACCTATTGTTTTGTTCGCAGATGATACTTCCTTGATACTCAAAATAGATAGGACTACACCTAATTTTGACGATGTAAACAAATCAATAACACAGGTTCTGAATTGGTTTACAACCAATAACTTATTGTTAAACGCAAAAAAAAAACTAAATGTATCAATTTCTCTCTACCAAATGTAAATAAACTGGCCAAGTGCAAGTCGGACCCGCACTCGTAGGGTTCCGTAACACAGAAGAGTATTCTATAACTATGATTTTTCGCAACTATAAAAATAACTTTGTTTTTTTTTTTTTCATACAAACACTATGTGTTTGTATGAAAAACAAAGTTATACTTGCAGTCGCTATATCTCAACAACTGCTGACTGTATCTCGTTCAGACCAATTTTCGTTGAAAGTTTTTATTAAGATCTACAGAATATATTTTTTCTAGATTTTTCACTCCCTTACTTTAGAAATTAGAGGGGGGGGGGACACACATTTTATGATATATAAATGATTGACTTTGAGAAAAAAATATTTTAGAAACTTCAATGTCATTTTTAAAGACCTATCCATAGACACCCCACGTATAGGTTTGATGAAAAAAAATTTTTTTTGTTCCATTTCCATGTATGGGATGCCACCCATTAAACTTTTATATTTTTCATTTTTATACAAAAATCGGAAAGCGGTTTACAAAATACATCTACCTACCAAGTTTCAATTCTGTAGTCCTAATAGTTTCGGAATAAAATGGCTGTGACATACGGACGGACAGACAGACAGACAGACAGACAGACATGGCGAATCTATAAGGGTTCCGTTTTTTGCCATTCGGCTACGGAACCCTAAAAAGGGTATCCTAAATAGAAGTATATTAATAAATGATGAACCATTAGAACTTGTTGAATCCACAACATTCTTGGGCATCACCCTGGATTCAAAGCTTCAATGGGGTTCTCAAATATCGGTTCTAGCAGGTAGGTTAAGCTCCGCTGCATACGCAGTACGTAAAATTAGATTTTTAACGGACGAAGCCACTGCAAGATCGGTCTATTTCAGCTACTTCCACAGTATAATTAATGATCAAACGAACTTACCAAGTGAAGTTCGATCACAATTATGTGAACGGCTTCATTCGACGCGATTTTTGTTTACATGTTGTAGTTATGTCTCCACGAACCGGCCTTCAACACGGATTTTCAGAGTTTTTTTTTTTTTTTTGTGGCAACACTGACTCGGACCATTTAACGACTACGGACTTGCAACAATCACCTCTGGCGCAAACTGTCAGGCACACCTCATTTTGTTCAGAGTAATTAAAGCTACCTACCTGATTTGATTTCATATTTTATTCTTAGGGCTAGGGAATAACATTTTATGATTTATGTTAGGTTATTATGTAAAAATACTAAGCTTTACATTAGGGAGGGAGTGTATAAATCGCGTCGAATGAAGCCGTTCACATAATTGTGATCGAACTTCACTTGGTAAGTTCGTTTGATCATTAATTATGTTTCACGGCTTCATTCTTAGCGATTTTTGTTTACATGTTGTAGGATGTTCAGAGAAACAAAATGAAATATGAAATCAGTTTTTATTAGTGGGTATATATATATATATACCCTACGATAGTATATTACTTAAATTTTACAAATATTATTATATATTTATTTATTAATCACTAGAAAGGATCATCCTACCGAATTGTACGTTATCGTTCACAATATTTCTATTGTAGAATCTAGCAAAAACGCTGGAGGTTTCACTCCACCCAGCAGTTTTCCTTATAATATCTATATTGACACCGATCCTATTGGCTGCCGAAGTGGCCGCATGTCGTGTACTGTGACCACTGAAAATGTTTGTATCTATCCCACTACATTTAAGAATGTCCTTAATCCAGTGACTCAACCGCTGTGACGTCAACCTAGCGTGAGGGCGTCTATAGCTGATGAATAAAAAATTATTGTTTGCAGAGCGCAAGCATTTTGTTTTTTCTATATAGGTTTCTAAGCATCTTGCTGGACATATTTCAGGTCTCTGATTAAAGTAGGGAAGTTTTAAAATAGGTTGAGTACAATTGAGCCTTGAAGTCTTTATGATATCAGTTATTTTTATATAGATTGAGTCACGGACGCCGTTTATTTGTATATTACTTAATTTTATTAGTGAATAGGTCTGTACCCTATGTGCGGTCACTAGAGCCAATAGCGTCAGTGTCTTTTTTGAAAGAGTTTCAAGATCGAGCTCTTCATTAGGCCACTTTTGTGATAAATAATTTAGTACAATTGCCGGATCCCAAGTAATTTCATATTTGGGTGCCGGTGGTCTCGATCTGAAAACTCCTTTCATAAAGCGTTTGACATTAGAATCTTCTGTAAGTTTGTCATTTATAAGAGACAATGCAGACTTGTATGAATTTATGGTACCATATTTTGCCCCACTATTGAATATTTGAGTCAAGAAATCAACTATCTCTGGAATATTAGCATTTGAAGAGTTGTATTTTTTTCTGGCACAAAACGTAATCCATGATTTAATACAACAACTGTATTGTTTGTAAGTATTAGGCGATAATGAATTTAACATAATCTCTATAGAATCGAGAGATAATCCCTTATCTAACCATGCTTGCCGGATAATTTCGCGGCAACCAGCGTCAGAGTTTTGTAGAGTTTGTGCGTTGTCCTGAAAGGAGATTTAAGCAGTTCAATATCGGGGTCAAAAACAATCATGTCAGAAACAATCAATTTTTTTAATACAGGAAACCACGGCTGTGTTGGCCAGTATGGAACAACCAGAATACCTTCAGCTCTGTCACTTATAATTTTGTGAATCGTCTTCACAATAAGTGAGAATGGTGGAAAGGCGTAGAATGAGAGATTTTTCTAAGATATTGTGAACGCGTCGACAGCCCATGCGTCAAGATCATTCCTCCATGTGACGTATGTAGTGTACTTTGCATTACACCGACTTGCAAATAAATCAACGTCTGGATAACCAAACCTATTCGTTATTTTGCTGAATGCGTCATCAGCCAACTCCCACTCAATATCTTCAAACTTTTTTCTGGACAGAAAATCAGCATCTCGGTTTTGTTTTGTATTGATATATGACGCGAAAATCCAAATTTTTCGCCTTTCACACCATGTCCAAATGTCACGAGATATCCCATTAAGATGTCTGTACTGGACACTACCCATTCTGTTGATACATGATATTGCTGTAATATTATCTATTCTTAACAATATATCAGAATTGTAAACATGCTTAGCAAAGCACTTTAACGCTAAAAAAGCTGCTTTGAGTTCTAGCTGATTTATGTGCAAGTCTTTCTCATTTTCTTTCCAGTAACCATAGCAATCTTCATTATTGCAATGCGCGCCCCACCCTGTGGTGGACGCATCGGAATAAATTTCTAGTGAATATGCATTACACCTAAGAGGAGAATGTCCTTGGTCTAAATTAGACATCCACCAACGCATGTCAGTCTTCAAATAATCAGGAATATTTATTATTTGATCATAGCTTGGATTTGTTAATAAACTCTTATATTTATGATGTTCAAATTCTTTAGTGTATAACCAAGAGTATCGTATGGCTGGGCATGCGGCTGTCAGAATGCCAATAATCCTAGCAAAGTCCCTAACACGTATTTTTTGAATGTTTAAAAACCTCGTAATAACAATTTTAATCTTAGATTTCTTTTCTTCTGGCAAAGTTAAGACCATCTTATTTGAATCAAAGATGAATCCTAAAAACTTGCACACAGTTTTTGGAAACAAAGAGCTTTTATCGCGATTTAACATGAAGCCAAGACTGTTTAATAATTTTGTAGTGGCATCTATGTTGTTCTGGCATTCGATAAATGTCGAGCCAATACAGAATATATCATCTAAATAAATTACAGATATCCAACCATTTCGGCGTAAATTTTCCATGACCGGTTTAAGCAATTTTGTAAATACATAAGGCGATGTGCACAAACCGAACGGTAAACAGTTGAATTCATACAGAACATTTTTAAATTTAAATCTTAGATACTTTTTATGTGTTTCATGTACTGGAATAAAAAAGTACGCGTCTTTAAGGTCTAAAGACGCCATATGGCAATCAGGTGTAATTAACTTCGAAGCGGTCCTGTAATCTTCCATTTTGAAATGGCTCGTATCTACAAACCTATTCAAATTTTTTAAGTTCAAAATGAACCGCTTTTCCCCGTTCGGCTTGGGTACTAAAAATATTCTAGACAAGAACTGACCGTCATCATGCGTACATTCAGAAATGGCATCGATGTCGAGCAATTTATTTATGGCCGTAGTGATATCCCAGTCTTCTTCGGAAGACTTCGGATACACGTTCGGTGAGTCGTTTTGGTAAGGAGTCGAAGTAAAAGGTATTTTATAACCTTTAATCCATTCGAGTATAGTAGAATCGGAAGTAAGTTGGGACCAGGTATCATAGAAATATATCAGGCGACCTGCATAGGACAGTACCTGTCGGTCTATCTCCGCGCAGGGGGCGCCGGGCGCGGTCGCGGCGGCGAGCGGGCGCGTTGCTGCGGCGGCGGCTCCCTGCTTTGCTGCTGGCGCGTGCTCCTGGTCACCGGCCGCGTCCGCGGGAACTCGCCGCGCGGCCCTCGAGCTTCGCCGTGAGGCTGGCTCTTGCGATGTTGCGAGTTTAAATTACTTTTCTTGAGAAAGTTGTTTTTATTAAATGGCGACTTTGGATTGGATGGTATTTTCAAGTCATTGCCGGATTTTTGTATAATTTTTGCAGTTTTTAACTTTTCGGTGACATTATCACCGAAAAGGTATTTTTCCCGCTGGGTTTTCATGAGCGTTTCTCTCATAGAAGAGTTTACTGCGCCTAGTATAAAGTTTCGCCTAGTTCGAGTCTCATTAAAATGGCTATCGCATAGTATGCGGCAAGCGTCGCTCAGAGGCTTTATTAAATCTTGACCCTTGTCCTTGCGAAGCACTCTGTCCATAGTCACCGCTAACGCGGACAACGCTGTGCCAATTTGCTTCTGTTTAGAACAAATAGAAGCGTCCCTTTTTACCAAAGCTTCTAGCAAAGCGGCTTTTGTCTCTGGATTAATTTCAGGAGCCAAAAGTAAATCACAATTGCTGGGAGCGATGTAATCCTTCAGCAACTTCTCTTTCACTTCCTTCGTTAATCCCTTACATAATATGTCCTGCCATCGAGTGGCGATGTCTTTGTGTATCGCAGGTCCTAAAACTATTTCAGTTTTAGGTGCGTCTCCCAATAGTTGTAAGATTTCTGCGTCGAGTTCTTCGGTATCCGGTCCATCGATGGCTAGATCGACAGCGGGCGGCACAAGTTCTGTGGCCGCGGACGTGCTGGCGACAGGTTCCAGGTCGAACTGCAGCGTGGCAGCGCTCGCCGGCGCCGGTGAATGCACGTGTGGCTCGTCACTCTCTGCAGAAACCAATATAGCTGTGTTAAGACACAATGTATGAGGGTAACGGTGCATTTCTCAACTAAGAGAAAAAAAAAATTGAAACCGTTGCTTAACTTAAAAAAGTATAGCGCAGCTTTTTCTTGTGTTAATACACAATGTAGGGTAGTATGAAAACTAGTGCTTAACTTTAACAAGTATAGCGCAGTTTTTTCTTGTGTTAATACACAATGTAGGGTAGTATGAAAACTAGTGCTTAACTTTAACAAGTATAGCGCAGTTTTTTCTTGTGTTAATACACAATGTAGGGTAGTATACAAACTAATGCTTAACTTAAAGAAGTATAGCACTGTATAGGATGTGTAAGCACACAAAAAAAATCGTGACAGTATCTGCCCGGGCACGGCAGTAACGCATCACTATTTAAATGTTAAATACATATCTAAAGTTCAACTTTATGAAGCAAATGCAGATCAAAAAATATGTTTAGAAAATAAATGTGGGTACTTACGTTCGTTTTCACTGTCCGAGGATGATATTATTCGCCGCCGTTTTAACTTCTTATCCAACTTTTCTTGTAATATTTGAATTTTTCTTCTTATTTCTTCATCACCATCGTTTTTTCGTTTTCTCCCCATTGTTCAAAGTATAAAAGTAACGAATGAAATGTAATCTGGAGTCTTTGGTGTGTTGACGTGCGAAGGCCTTGGCACGGAAACACGGAATGAGGTGTGCCTGACAGTTTGCGCCAGAGGTGATTGTTGCAAGTCCGTAGTCGTTAAATGGTCCGAGTCAGTGTTGCCACAAAAAAAAAAAAAACTCTGAAAATCCGTGTTGAAGGCCGGTTCGTGGAGACATAACTACAACATGTAAACAAAAATCGCTAAGAATGAAGCCGTGAAACATAATGTCTTATGGCATTTTATTGTGGGAGAAAGCCGCTGAAATCCAATCAATATTTGTTTTGCAGAAACCAGCTATTCGCTCTATATATAGTACTAGCAGCCCGCCCCGGCTTCGCACGGGTAGAACATATATGCCTACAAAATTTGCATCAGTTTGTTGAATCGAATATAAAATATGAACATATTTAACAACCATCGTCATATTTCATCAAATTTACACAAAACCTTAACGAATTATGCACCTAAACCTTCCTCATAAACACTCTGGCTATTGGTGAAAACCGCATGATAATCCGTTCAGTAGCTATTGATATTATTGCGGACAGACAGACGCAGTGATGAACTTTGTTTTATAATACTTACGTATTGATATTGGACGGCCCTTTGGCGTAAAGGATAGTTACCCTGATTCTGACCCGACGGTCGTTGGTTCTAATCCTAGCTATATACCTACCAATGAAAGTTTTATGTGCATTCATGAATCATGAGTTTTCGTACAGTGGTAGTGGAATCATTAAATCTACCAAAAAGTAGCTTACCACCAAGGAGTACATCTGCCGCCGTAACCTTACGGCGTTCCCCGACGCAAAATGTAGGGGTAATATACGTTTAACGTGTGTATCTGTGTGTCTGTCTGTAGCATCTTAGCACCTAACCAGATGAACCGATTTTGTTTTTATTATTGATAGTTTTTTTTTTTGTTTGATAGATGTCTTAATCGAGAGTTTTCTTAGCTTTGATTTATGAAAATTCGTTCAATCGTTATAAAATTATGAGCTTTTTTCTAGTTAATTGCGCTATGAAATCAACTTTCATAGGTCTGATCAATTCGAAAATCTTCTTCTTCAACGATATTGTAAGAATATGGAAGCCTCCTGGACTCTACAGAATACTCAAATCCTCACCAACTTACAGCTCAGATTTTAAATGTCGTGTTTAGAGTCATTGGAAAAAGCTTTTATACATAGATCAGTCGGGATGGTTTAAAATATTATATTATATTATTATATATATAGATGAATATTATTTTATACAATAGATCATATTATTATACTATATTGACTTCAAATTGATTGTGATCTATGGGGATCTACAGCATAGCTAAGCTTATAATAATATTTTCCTAGTAACTATGACCTAATCTTCTAGAGTTTTCATTTGAATTATATACTGCAAAGGACAATTTTAATCTATAATATGTGGCCAAGATAATTAACGTAATTATTTGGATAAGGATTAATACTATATACTTGAAAATAGCCTTGGAAGTTGTGTAATATTTTTTAACAAACATTTTTAGATTTAAATGGTTACTGTGAGTCAACCTTAAGAGATAGACATATGCTGTCGCGGACTTTTTTGTAGGTCTTATTAAGTTGTACAACTCTTGGATAGAAAATATTCTTCTATCTATTTTCAATTAAGCAGCGTTCGTAAGAAACGTTTTTTCGACCGTTTATTTGCCGACTTAGGTTGCAAATTAGGTCTCCACGAATGTACCTTTGATTTAAACGGGATAATATATAGCCTATTTTCATTCCAAAAGTCCATTCTATGTATTAGTGAAAGATTTTTTTAAATCGGTTCAGTAGTTTTTGAGCTTACTCATTACAAACATACAAAAATACAAAAATACAAATGTTCTCTCTTTATAATATTAGTATAGATGAGGTCGCGAGATTCACTTCGTGAAAAATTTAAGGAAATTAAAATTCTAACAGTGTCAATACATTTATGAAAATATTATGTTCATACGCAAGAATATAAATGATTATAAGAAAAGATCTGATGTACATAATTTTAATACAAGACATAAAAATAGATTAATTATACCTAATTTCAGACTGCAGAAAGTTAGTGGTTCATTCATGGGGAACTGTATACGAGTTTACAATAAGCTACCTAAAGATATTGATCAATTGCCTATGAGCAAATTTAAAATCTATGTAAAATCCAATTTGATGAAAATCATCTATCATATCAATCATACTATACAATAGGTGACTATATGGATGACAAAAATGCATGGCCTGAATGCCCCAAGTTCCAAGAACAAATATAAATTGTATAATAATGATTAATATATTGTTATAATTTGAAAGCTGACATGTACAATTAATTTAAAAAAAGATAAAATGTCAAGACAAGCCCCATAGAGTTTCTTGGTGTTTCTTCTCTGATGGGAGTATTTCCGAAACACCGGTAGATTCAACAGACATTCAGTTTTCCCCTTTTGTCCGCAGATTTTCTTTCTAGGCTTGCCATTTTTATTTTTATTTAAACAATATTATGCAGCTGACAGACGGACTATCAGTTCCATTCGGATCATGATATGTACTGTGATCGGTCGGTATGCGTTTCTCTAAGTTGTGTTTCACTATTTCACTTTTTTATTTTTTTAATATAAAAATTGTCTGAAGTACTGAAACACACAGTTACATGTATGGTTGGTTTTAACCTACTTAATTTTTTTTTAAATATTCTGACGTAAACGATTGGATGACAGCTGAATGGTTCATTACTTTTTTTTTTCTTATTCAAAGCGTTAAATTCTGCTTTTGCTATGTTTACTCGATAATTGGTTATGATTTACTTTATGATTTATAATTTTGACGTGTATATGTGCGTATATTAATACTGCCTACATACTGAATAAATGCTTTGATTCTTTGACATGAAATGTTTTATCAGATTTCGATGAAATTGCAATGGGATTGCACCTCGGAAATATATCCGGTTAAAAAAATAATCATTCGAATCGGTTCACAATTAACGGAGTAATCGCGTAACATACATACAAAAAAACAGGCGAATTGAGAACCTTCTCCTTTTTTGAAGTCGGTTGAAAAGAACCGACTTCAAATGCCGCGCTAGTCAATTTCATTACCAAGTTACTTGTACTATTCATTATTCTGTAACCAAGTTAAAGGTGTTTATCTCCATATCTCTGGAGATACGGAAAATATTTCAATGAAGTTTAAATGAGACCATTTGAAAAGTAAGTATATCCCACAGGTGGGTATACCTTTTAATCAAAAAACGAATTTTCCAAATCAGTTTAGACGTCTTTGAGAAATCTGGGAACATACATATTAAATAAAAGGTTCCGACAAATTGAGTTCCACCTTATTCTTTTGAAGTCGGTTAAAAATAGTTATAAGCAGTATTCAACTTGGTCGAAACGTCAAGGAAAATAAAATTGATGTTTTAGCGCAATTTATCGCGCCCATATAGTCCTCTGTTTTAAAATATAAGTATTTTATAACTACGTTTAACTCTATGGTCTAATTACAGAGGGTGGAATATTCCACGAACAGCGAGGTTCGCTGCGCTCTTCTGACGGCAGCCCTCCTTCTCTAGTGGTCGAGGGACAATACCAGTACACAGCACCAGACGGACAGGTCCGATCATTGATACTTATCATCACCATTCATCAAACAACACCAATCATCAATATACATACACCATCATTTAACAACTCCTATCACAACCAATCAATAACAATCAATCATCAATCAGTAACATGGAGGTAAATGTAAACAGTACCTAAAGGTACATCCATAATCAAAATTACTAAAACCGCTAAAGCTAGTATAGTGACGATAATGTTATTAGATACCTAACATGACCTTGTAACTGTTTATTGATAAACTATAGCTACGCCCCGCGGCTTTGCCCGTGCTTAAAAGTCAAACGGCAAAGTCAATATTAAAGCTTATTGCTATATAAATATCAATCACGCAATGATGTTGTCTATAAATAATTACAATATCTACCTAGCGTTCTATAATGCATTTCCAAACGACGCTCTACGAAGCTGAAACTAGTTGATTCGGTACCTACATCTCTCTTTAACTAAAAGTGCGAAAAAAACTATTTTTAAAGTTATGAAACATTTCAGTACTGTATCATAACCATGCAACCATTTAACGATTATACACTAGTTACCTCATCTATACTTGTAAGCCGCCAAAATTATCCTAAATTTGCAAAGACGTTTTACTTTAAACAAGACTACGCAGTAGATTTTTGACTTTAATTTGATCCGTATGAGCTGAGTATAAGGTTGTAATTATAACAATTACATCAAAACGGGCCGAGCGAGAGGATTGTAGAACGGAGTATGTCCTTGTCTAGCAACCTACCAAATAAGTATTTATATTTAGGGTTTATGCATATATTTAATTCTTTTGTGGTTACCGCAAAAGAAAGGGACACACACCGTGCCAGTGTCGGTCTCGCTCTGTCTAGTTTTTGCGCTTAGTGCACAATCTTGTTTATAGTATAGTACAATGTCTTTCTATTATTTTTATTACTAAATTATAATGACTTGTAAACAAAATAAATGTCTCTCTATTACAGATAATAAATGTGGTATACAGAGCAGACGAGAATGGTTTCCACGCGTCGGGTGATCACCTTCCCACTCCACCACCCGTGCCGAGAGCGATACAACGAGCACTTGACCATCTCGCAACACTACCACCCACGGCAGCTAACGATTATTAAATACACATATAATATCCCACGCCCTACATTTCTTATTAAACTGGCGAACATGTTCGTAAGGCTTTGTTTAGATGACGCGTGTACTCGTCCGCTTGTCGCGTATCTAAAGCGCAGGTCGATTCCGTAGACAAGCCGTATACGGCCACAGAATGCTTACGATACGGCTCATGGATATCATCTGTTCGAGTGTATTGCGATTGTAATGGATCTCCACATGGCGATGTCGTCGCGGCGATGAACGACGCGAAGTGTCGTGACTCTTGCTCGAGGCACATTAGTTCTTGGGTGCGACGCTACATGTGCGCGGGAAATTATGACAAAATGAAACGTATGAATAGCGGGCGTCAGATGCAATGTACGCTGCAGTAACTCTTATATAATCTGTGCTTAGCTCAGTTCGGTAGCTATGGCTTTAAGCCCCCGCCTCCCGGTAACGACGCGGGCGAGAACTGAGTTATCCGCGCGGTCTCTGGAGACCACGATAGTCACGACACGACATTCGGACGTACGTACTCGTATCTACGCCACCACGTTACGCCGCTACGCGATGCACAATAAAGCGGCATCCTGTAAAATTGACAGTGACAAGTCTTATCTTCACTCAGTTTGAAAAACTTAGCTTCAAGTCCGCATCATCTGAAAGCAATAAAACAACTAGCAACTCATCTGGCGCGTAAAACGCCTCATCTGAACTAGGCCTGAATGAAAATGTTTTCGCTCGTGTATTCGCAAGCGACTGTAATGTAAGCCGGACAATTGAATAATAAACCTGCCAAGTGCGAGTCGCATTCGCACACGACGGGTTCTGTACCACCGTACAATAATTGTTATAATATAAGCAATAAATAAGATAGTTTAATAAAACTGGCCAAGTGCGAGTCAGGCTTTTGTCCCGCACACGGAGGGTTCCGAATGCCATCTAACGAATACCTAACGAACTTCTAACACCAATTAAGTAAAATAACACTAAAGCTACTTCTACTCGCCAATAGATGTCGGGAAGAGTCATATTTTAAGTAGATTATTGAAAACACGAATAAAACAACATTTTCTGAAAATGAATCCTAGCACAGAATAATGTGATCCTAGCTAGAATCGGTTTATCGCCCCCGAAATCCCCTGTATACTAAATTTTATTTCATCGTTGGAGCCGTTTCCGAGATTCAGATTCAGATTCCGAGATTGAGGTAATCACTATGTATCGTAAAAATGTCGTAAAAAACACGTTTTTTGTTTTAAACCCTTTAATTTTTTACTTTGTTCTGTTCTTAGTATTTGTTGTTATAGCGGCAACAGAAATTCATCATCTGTGAAAATTTCAACCGTCTAACTATCACGGTTCATGAGATACAGCCTGGTGACAGACGGATAGACAGACAGACAGACAGACGAACAGCGGAGTCTCAGTAATAGGGTTCCGTTGGTACCCTTTGGGTTCAGAACCCAAAAAACTAAAACGACCGACTTCCATGCCCCGCGAGTCAGTTTCAGTAGCAAGTTTGAGACGTGTATCGTCATATCTCTGGAGATACTTATCATATCTCGATGAAATTACAACGGGACCACTTCGAAAATGTATCCTACCGATTAAAAAAGAATCATTCGAATCGGTTCAGAATTCACGGAGTATTTGCGTAACATACATACAATAATAAAACATACAGACGAATTTAGAAAATCCTCCTTTTTGGAAGTCGATTGAAAAAATTGGAAAAACACGTTTCTTGTACAGAGCTGTGTGTATATGGCAAACATGAAATCTATTTTTATTTATTTTCTTTTAGTTGATTTTGCTTGTATGAAAGTGTATCTATTCAGCAGTTTGCACATTATTAGCTCCTTTTAACCGACTTCACAAAAAAGATGTTTTCAATTTGTCGGAATCTTTTTTAAAATGTATTTTCACCGATTACTCGAAGACGCTAGTACCGATTTTAATTTTTTTTTTTTGTTTTAATGGTACTATCCAGGAGGTCCCATTTAAATTTCATCATGATATGTTCAGTATCTCCAGAGATATGGAGTATAAACACTTCAAACTTGGTACTGAAAATTTGTCGTCGGTTCTTTTAGTTTTATAACTATCTTAGATTATCTAGCTAAGGATATGAGAGCAACTAAAGGTACGGAGACACCGCAGCGTCCTACGTGCGCGATCTAGGCTGCGATCATATAGCGCAGTAGTATTTGTACCGATTGTTTCACACCAAACGCGATCAGAAAACAATTGAAAAGTACTGAGATTGCGCCCGCAGATCGCAAGATGCCGCGGTGTGGCCGTACCTTTACATAAGTCAATGAAAATGGTCAATTCTTAATTCGGTATTCTGTTACTTCAATGATGTTGCAAGAACATAGTAATCTTACCGTAGACAGAGCAAAGAATAGACCGCGGGTAGCTCTGTCTCTTTCCCACATGACATAGGATATACTATGGAGTTATTCCATGTAACGGAAAAGGACAAAGCTATAATATTTCCCTCTTTTAGTGCCGTACCGGTTTTTACAGGGTCAGTAACGTAGTTAGCTTAACGAACTTTGACCTTTATTGCTATGTATCACTGGGTTCTAAATACAAATACGGTTATATCACAGATTATATAATAGTTACTACGTGTTATGTTACAATCTTCTACGTGTTATGTTACAATCTTCTACGTGTTATGTTACAATCTTCTATGTCATGTGGCCACGCTACCCAAATCTCTATTATTCCTTTCTTTATCAATCTTACCCTCATGCTGACGCATCATCTCTGTAAGCTGCAGCATACCTTAATTTTAACCAACTTACATACAGCAGAAGTTTTTCAAACTTTCGTCGAAGGTTTTTTTTTAATGTAAGTGTTATCAAATGCATATTATATCTATTTTGCTTCCAATAATTTAAGATCGAGCACTAAACGAAAAACATGCCGCGATAGTGAAAATATCCACTAATGATATTCATATTTTGTTTTAACTAACCGGCATTCACTCGCGTTTATTTTTCCGGATTATGCTCCGACCGGTTTCGACTCGATTTGAGAGTCTTCGTCCCGGGAGCGGCTAAGAAAGCAGTCGCGCTGGGAAGCTCGTGCAGCACGCCGCGAGTCACAGCTTTCTTAGCCGCTCCCGGGACGAAGACTCTCAAATCGAGTCGAAACCGGTCGGAGCATAATCCGGAAAAATAAACGCGAGTGAATGCCGGTTAGTTAAAACAAAATATCCACTAATCATAATTATGTCGTCAAGGTATCAAATTTGTTTATATTGTTTATCTCCATACGGAGATAATTGTCATATCTCGATAAAATTTGAATAGTACCAAACATGAGGCATAATCTCTCAAACAAAAAAAAATTAAAATAATTTTAAAATCGCTTAAGATTTGACGGAGTTCTGGGGACACAAACATTAAAAAAAACAGTCGAATTGAGAACCTCCTCCTTTTTTGTGAAGTCGGTTTAAAAGTAGCTTACCACCATCAAGGAGAAAATCTGTCGCCACAAACTTACTGTGCACACAGCCCTTAAGAGTTAGATTATTCTAGGCCTAGCGTGTTCACCATCTTCGAGCACATTATCGTTTATTACCACCATGCGAGATAGTGGTCAAACGCTAGCCTACAAGTACATATAAAAAAGTTATTATTATGGAATGTTAGGCCTAACTTCTTGAGATCTCATACCATTGAACTCTCAAAAAGTTTGGCGTAATAATATTTTATATTTACTTTATACTTTTATTACATCTATTATTTATTTTATACTTACGTTACCTAAGGGTCGGCTCGCACCGCGACGCGACGCGGCGCGAACTTATAGAGAGTACTACAAAAAAGAATTTTATTTACTATACAAAAAGATTCACATTTCATTGAGTTAGTTCGGCGGCTTCAGGCTGCACCGTGCTGCTTCTGGCTGCGCCGCGCGGCGCGGCGGAAAGAAACAATTGAACCGCGTGATAAACAACTGAACTTTATTAAATACACGATAAGACACAAATTGCATTGAGATAATTTGGTGGCGTCGCTCGTTTTGCTGCGCCGCGCGGCGTCGGGCTGCTCCGCGCGGCTTCTGATTGCGCCGCGCGACTCCAAATGGATCTTCGCGTCGCGTCTCGTCGCGTCGCGTCTCGATGTGAACTGACCCTAATACTCATTATTTTTCGTTATTGTTATACGTTTTCTTTAATATTTTGTTTAAATAAAAACACCAAAATAAAATATAAATTGTTTTATTTCATAAAATATTATGTAAAACTAGGTAATTTAACATTATATAAAAATTTCATATTAGTCACAAAAGTAATTATTTGTTTCTACACTGTATAACTACGACTTATTGAAACTAAAGCTGCAATAAAGCTATGCGTACACTAACTAGGTCCTGGCTAGCAAAGCTACCCTCTAGACGGGAATAGGCAATATGCATGATTAAAAAAAAAATTACTGATTACATCCATTTAACACAGTAAAAAATGAAATAATACTGAAAAAAGAAATAGTACGTATTCGTACAACAGTGCATACTATTTTTGACGTCACTTTCTAATTGACAAGTGGCGTTCTTTCAATTTTGTGTTTTGCAACAAAATTTCCCACGCATTTTTTGCATTTTTCATATAATATTTTAACACATTTAAAAGGAATTTATATTAAAATGTTTAACATACAATACTAGAACAATAATGATTCGAAAATAAATTATTTCAAGTAAATTTTTACTACATGCATATTCCCTACTCTGTCGCCAAACATTATACTCGTGTCAAAACTTCGGTGCCCGCGGAGCAATGATCATGTGGGAAAGAGATGCCTATACTCGTATAGTAATCTTTGTCGCACTTGCAGGTCTTATGGAAGATAATAGTGATGTTCCACTAACTTATCGATATTTACGTAAAACATTTACAATAAAGGGTGATGTGGTTTTATGAAACCACGATGTAAATGAAACTTTTTATTTATGGTAGCTAGCTACTATGACAACAGTTGGCATGACACGTCACCATGAATACTGCGAAAGCGTCCGCCAATCACAGCTAGAGCAGTCATTATGTCATATATCATATCCTCCAATCAAGCTAAAACACCGGCTGTAATGCGACATGCGATAAATGGACGAAAAAAATTAAGGCGATTTAATAAAAAAAATCACTTTAAAAAGAGATTGACAAAAGTTTTCGCGTGGTCTAATTGTACCCCAATCACTACAACCCGTCTGATATTTGTTCTTAAACTGACTCCATAAATATTTGCAGAAGTTTGGGGGCTTGATTGAAATAATCACTCTTTAATTTCCCGGGATGTTCTTTTATTCATCACGCCCATACATTTAAAGTTACGTTTGGCGTGAACGAACAGAAATGTTATCAAGTCAGGAGCAGAACTTATTCAACGCCTAGCGTACTACCATCCTCAACCGCATCATCATTTACCAACGGGTGAGATAGAGGAGCATTTAAAAATATCAATATTTAAGCAAGGTAATTTTAAATTTCTTTATTTTAATAATTATTTCGATGTCGAACATCGAAACATTTTTATAATAACTATATAATATAAAAAGTGTTTTTACGTTTGTAGTTTATTGTTACAATAACAATATTTTCAATTTATTATAATACAAAAACGTCTAAAACGTACGTCTAAAAATTATACAACAACAAAAAACGACTTAAAAAAAAAAGAGGGTGCGTAGAAAGCTACGCCTTAGAAGTGAAACGTCCAAGTTCATCCAATTTATTTCTCAACATCACTAATTATTTTTTGTACAACTCCATCTGTTGAACTTAGCCGGACGAGTGTGTAAATGATAGCGAATACGTATTCGTAGTTACGCCGTTCTACAATAGAGGGCGTTTATAAATATAAGATATAACATGACGCGTGCGTCATTTCCGTTGATTCGGACGTGACGCTGCGTCACATCCGTCAAATGTTAATAACCCAGTGTAAAGAAGTTTCACTCCTAAAATACTATAAATAAAAATGATACAACATTAATGAGACCTAAAATTACATATCAAAAACACTCGATATTTTGGCACTATATTGTAAAGCTTTTAAATTATATGGTTTAATATGTTCATATATGGTGCTTTAAAGGCCGTAAGAGATTTTTCACTAGAAATCGCAAAAACTAAGTAATTTGTTAATTATCTAACGTAGTGTAGGACGCCCTCCAGCCAGATGGAGCGATGATATATGCAAGCTGGCTGGCAGCGGTTGGAAACAAATAGCTGAAGATCGAGCTCAGTGGCGTGCCATAGGAGAGGCCTATGTCCAGCAGGGGACAGAGAACAGAGATAGGCTGGTGATGATGTTATTTTTTATTACAAACAGACAAGCACTTGATCATTACGTTCCCTGATGTTATATGATGATGCGAATATAGTACCTTGCTCGTTTCGAATTGGTCGTTATTATTGCGAATCTACCAAGATGTCCCTGTTAATATTTAAAAAGTTTTTGCGATATCTGACATGTTCTTCTACATCCGTTTTCTTAAAATATACTGTTCATAGTATATATTATCAATTCATATAAAATATTTTTTATGAATATGAGACAATGCTCGCAAACGCATAGTACCATTTAAACCAATACATGAATTATAATTATTTTATACAATCCAAAATATCGTCGAGAGGCGGGACTCGAACCAGCGCTTCTTAGTTAACACTCCCGAGCGCTGTAAACAACTTAGCAACGGACAACTCCCACGAGAAACTTCTGGATTGCATTTTAATCAATTATACATTGGTGGCGCAATCATATTGCACTGTTTGAATCAAATATATATACATATATATATGTTTCTTCAAGTGTTATCTAAATAAACGAGAAATTTATTATGGTCTAATTATAATTGATTAAGAGAGGCCTATGTCCCGCTGTGGACGAGTATTGGCTGATAATGATGGTGTTGATGACGTGTTATCTACGCTTTATATTTTTAAACATTATTTTAAAATTAGATAAGGTGGAGAACAGCGTGATAAGGGAATGTTGTGGTGTGATAGAAGATGTAGTGATAAAGATAGAGAAAGGAATGCTTAGATGGTTTGGACATCTAGAGAGTATGGATGAAGGAAAACTGAAAAACAGATTTATGAGACAAGTGTGAATGGGCGAGCCGGTAGAGGCCGACCTAGGCGAACGTACCACGACCAGACCGGAGACGTTTTAAAGAAAGGCCAAGTCAAAAGTATAGTATAACCGGCGTATGAAGGCGCTCATTAATGTAGAAGAAGGGAAAGAGGTCTGTCAGGATTAGGCATGGAAGTTATAGCTACTTTTATTTCACTATCACATCGTGAAGTTATTTTTTGCTATCACTGTTATATCACGCGTGAAAAATCACGACCGTTTTATTTTCTTAGTGACGATTATTGTCACAGTGATGCATTATTTTTCCCCCTGTTACATGTCGCACTCGCAGTGATTTTGAATTGATTTGATATTGTGCTATTGAATTGATTGACGCGATACTAATTAGCTAAGCAAGAAACAATGGTATGTTTTAATAAACAAACAGTGATCACGTGCGACACTACAACGCAGCGACAAGTAAAGATTACAAGTGAGTGAAGTCGAAGTGATATCCTTTCTGTCTCACGAATTCACGAGCCACGATGTGATTTCACTGGCATTTCAAGTACCCATTTAATCAAAACCTTACAGTAAGCACAGAATAATGAATACTACAAGTACAGTAAGTATTTAAAATAAGACTCATTTTCATTTGAAGTTTTTGTAACGCAGCGTTATTTTCAGCAAGTGAAAAATAACTTCAGATAAATTAAAGGCTAAACGTGTACATGTTGTTGCTAATGCTATGTCTCTTTCGCACGATGTGATTCTGCGAATGATAATGTAGCTTGACCTGTGTGATGAATCACGATCGCACTATAATCTATTATATTATGTTAATTGTTTCTCCATCGGAAGGTTGTCTGGAAGAGATCGCTCTTAGCGATAAGACCGCCTATTGTTACACTTGTTTTATTTATTGTATTGTACTGTTTCTTTATTATGGTGTTCAATAAAGTGTTTTCTATTCTATTATATTCTATTCAACAGACGGTTTTGATGCACATAGCTATTTTGGCACGTAAATTTTGTTTTCACGAGTGATTTAACGAGTGATGCTTGATATGTTCCATGCCTAGTCAGGATCGTAGCGTGTGGAAAATGTGTCTATTTAGATTTTATGTTTGTATGTATGAAGTATAAATAATCCAAAATTACGCCGACAGCCGGGACCAGGGTTGGATTTCGTAGTATAATTATACTATTTGTACCATTGTTTCATTGTGTGTAGTATGTGGTATCGTAATGTCAGCATAATACGCCAAAGTACCATAATTTTATCAACCGACCGATTTGTATTACTTTACTTGAGTCGCCAGTTAATTTTTGGCTAATTATCATGTTTTTTTGGGTCAGAGCATCCCTAATCACTATTACTAATAAAATAACATTGTGTAACAAGTGTTTGTATAGTAATGAGTGTAGTCATTTCTAATACCTAGTAATAATATGACATTTTATATTGGTTTTATAGATAAATAAAATTTGCCTACGAATGTAACTTCATTTCAATCCAAAACAAAAACGACAAAAAACGTAACGTAGTATAATTTTAGACCAAGTAGTGTAATTTCGACCCTCATAGACAATAGTTTTTTGATGGTCTGATTCCAACCCTGGCCGGGTCTCAAACCCGCCCTCTTGGGTAACACGCTCAAAAGTAGATAACACTTAAAGAAACACTTTAGACAAGTTCACCACTGAGCGATTGTTCAAATATTTACGAATACTGGTGTGTCCTCCGACGGTCCGATAAAGTTGTTTTGTATAATTAACATTTATATTAATTAAAAACAAAATCTTTACTATATTTTATAAATTCATCAATGTACAAACATATATACATCAAAGATAACGACAAATATATTGCACATTGTTATATACAATCAAAAATGTAATCGTCTAAATATATATTGCAGTTCATTCAGTCATTGTTTTATAAAATACTTAATATTTTGGTATTAATAAAAAAATACTCTAAAGCTAATAGAATATTGACTTCATAACTAACATCATATGTATAAATCTTCTACGATAACATGACCCGCCCCTCCAAAATTCAAAAACGTTTGAAAGTATTTACAACGCACCACCACGCATGTGTGCGTACTGGTACTGCCGGTTCCGCGATATTGCATACATAATTAAATAACTCCTAATTATGAACGTACTTTGTACCAACCAACACTGCAAAAACAGTTTCTATAAAATTTATAAGCAATACTTTCCGTTATGTTAGGTTGGCTACAAAGTACGTTCATAATTCAGTTATCAACAATGTAGGGAAGTGCCTACTCTTATAACGTAGTAGAGTGATTCAGTACTCTGTGGGTACTGTCGGCCTGCCCCCTTATCACAAAAATCAGTGAATGAACGAAATGAACTAAATGACGGGGACGGAGCCATACAGCCTACATAGCTGCATTTCGTGCGATGCTGTCATTTCGTTCATTCAATGATCAGCCCCCTGCTACTGAAGACGAATAATTACAACGACATACAAACTCTTTCGTAAGGATGTGACTACACACATTAAAACAGTAATTTGGAGGGGCGGGCCATGTTATCGTAGAAGATCTCTACACCATTTATAACTGCATCCATTATAAGGCTGCGTGTCAACCATAGCTGGACGAGGAAATAATCAACCAATCACAGAGAGCCAGAAAGAGTCCCGTTGACTTAAAGCATAGATGTCTTAACTTCTAAGCAAAGATCACCGGTTCAAATGTATCGATGTATCGCCTGACTTTCTACCAAAAAAAAGCTTACCAATACCAAGGGAAAATCTGTCGCCATACCTTACGATGTTCCTGCAGCACACAGGCACTTGAGAGTATTCTAGGCCTAGGCCAGTGGTCAAACGCAAGCATAGAAAATATAATAAAAATCACCAAGCCTGCGCAAGGCAAGGCTACGAAAATGAAGCTGTTACTTTATTTTCGTAGTATTCTATCAGTTGATTATTTCCTCGGTCCGTTCCTCGCATAGCTCTGGTTGATCCGCAGCCTTAGAGGCCTATAAAGTAGATTATCGGAAATATATAGATACTAATAGCGTCCCGAGGCTTCGCCTACATTAACACAATATGCCCAATTCTACTACCATGTACAAAATTACAGGCAAATCTATTAAAACAATGTCGTTTTTCATTACTCATTCACGCTGAAACAAACGGACTGAGTTGGGTGAAATTCGGAATATATTATTTTCTTTTTATACTCATGAGCGTAAAAAATATTGATGTATGATGAAGCGTATATATAGGTACTCTGAATTAACATCTTTTATCGCAACCTAAAATCGCGAGTAACGCTGCGGGACGTAGCTATATCCAAAAATATTTACAAAAAATAATCGAAAGAAGTACGTCAGGATCGTAGCATGTAAAAAGTAGTCCCTGCCTACTGCAACGGGAAAAAGGCGTGACTATGTATGTATAATATTTGTTTTAAAATTATCGTGAATTTGAAACATTATTATTATTAGCGACGGACTATCTCGAAACATAGGTCGGGAAAATTCGACTAAAGGTACGCGAATTACAGCCGGTATATAACAATAATAATGTATGATGTAAATTCGTGGATGTACTATACATATATATATATATATATATATATATAATAATAGTGCACAGCATATTTTTGACAAATTCAATTTAATTCGTATACTCTAAACATAAGGTTGTAATTGCTATGTACATCAAAACGGCCCAAACGAAAGGTACATAGAAGGGAGTGTTTCCTTTTCTAACAACCGGCTAGTGCTGTATATGTACTATATTATATGTATAATATATACATGGTCCCTACAAAAGAAAGGGACAAACTCCGTTCAAATGTCGGTCTCTTTCGGGACGGTTTTGCGCTTAGTGCACAGTTGAGTTTATAATAGTGAAATTACGTTGTGTAAAACATAATATAAAAAAAAACTCATGCATACACAGGCAAATAGTTTCGAGTCTGAGTGTCGTTGTATCCGTGATATTGTTTGTAAAGTTCCCGCGACACAAAGATCATTTTGGGAAGATGTCTTTCAAAAAATAAAAAATGAGTAAAAAGATTACAATTATGTATAGATTTAGGTATATAATATACAATTATGTAAAGATATATTCTATGGAAGATAAAGATAAGGACTATGGTGTATGGCGGTCAAACTGAAGAAGTGTCCGGCAAAACGTAGTCAACAAATATTATAAAGTAATCGAAACTAATATTTTAAACAGGAAATATTTGTTTTTTGTTTGTTACGATTTAACTCAAAAACTACAGGACATATTTGAAAAATTCTTTCACTAATGGAAAGCTACATTATCAGCAAGTAATATAAGCTATATTTTATCCCTGTATGCTCACGGGAACGGGGAACTACGACGGTGAAACCGCGAGGCGCTCCTAGTAGTTCAATAATTAATATTTTAAAAACAAACAAAAAGCTTTCATGCCGCGCGAGTCAGTTTCAATTGCAAGTTTGAGATGTTTTTCGTCATATCTCTGGAGATACCAATCAGATCCTAATAAAATTTAAATGGTTCCATCTTGGAAATGTACCCTTCCAATTAAAAAAAAACCACATTCGAATCGGTTCAAAATTGACGGAGTAATCGTGTAACATAAATATAAAACATACAGTCGAATAGAGAACCTCCTCCTTTTCGAAACTCGGTTGAAAAGGCAACCTATGACAACAATACCCTCACGCTACCTAAGTAATATAACTTTCAGTTTGGTTGTCTCGAAGAAATCGCTTTAAGCGATAAAACAGCCCTTTGTATTACTTAGACTTAAGTCTTTTACCCTTCGAGCATTTACCAATGGAGATGTTAACGCAAGGCGTACCCCTCTGCTGGCCATATAGCCATTATTGGCCATATGAGCGTGCGTAACTACGCTGTATTTTTAATACTGTGTGCGTGTTTCAAGCTAGTGTGCGGGATCGTTAAAGTGAGTGATTTGTGTGTGTGCAATGCGTGTTTACCTCGTCCCCCGTAAGTATCGGCAGAAAAAAATGTTTGCGGATTACAACGTTAACATCTCCATTGGTAAATGCTCGAAGCTTTTACCTTAAGTATTTGCTGTATTATTGATGTGCAAATAAAGTGTTAATCTATTATATATGTATAGTGTTAATCTATACATCTATTATAAAGTGTATATTATATAGATATCCAATATACACTTTATAATTATTACAGATATATATATACAATAGATAAGGCACGACGATATCACGATTTGTATTGAAACTAAGCGTGTGAACTTTTCAATGCATTCTGTGACGGCACTGCCGAAATGTAGTAACGGAAAAAGTTATAGGAAATATGTCTTTGCCTTTGGGTGTTCGAAATTTTTGGTCTATTGCAGTGAATTATCATGCAGCGAAGCAATTTATAGTTTTCGCGGCCGTCTGACTGAAATAACAGACACGCGTGGAGTTTAAGTAGAGGCGGCCAACCTCGACGTTTTGGCGGGGCTCGATGTATATGTACGACGTACCAGATGACGAATTGCGAACTAGCTCTACGTTCAAATAAAAAGCAGTGCAGAATCTACATCTCGCTTAGTTTAGTGTAAGTACTCCTCACGCCCGATCGCGCGCCGCTCGGCACGTAAGTCAGTTTATGATGGGCGCCTCTGGTTTACTTTTACCTCGATGATTGTATATATATATATATATATATATATATATATATATATATATATATGTGTGTGTGTGTGTGTATGTTTATACATAATACTAGCTGTGCCCCGCGGCTTCGCCTGCGTTAAAAACAACTTTTTTTCTCTCATGAGAACCATCTCCTGACCATAAAAAACACAACAAAAAAAGAATTAGCGAAATCGGTCCAGCCGTTCACGCGTGATGCCGTGACTAAGGGCAATTGGGATTCATTTTTATATATAAAAATAATCATGTATAAATCAAATTTTTCATGATATAATTATGTGAGTAAATCACGAAAGTTTAAAATGTTCTAATATACACTTTGACAGACACTTTTTCATGTTCGAAGTTTGTTCTTTTCCCTACTTGTTATACATTATAACAGCTATATTAACTAACTACATCCCCCGGTGTTACCTGTTGGTGAGCGGTTCCACAGTATCTCTGTATACAACGGTGTGGTGTGGTGCTGGTGCTGATGATAACATCTTCTCGTCTTCTTCTACTTCTATTGCTGGTTCCAATTTCTTTTCTGTAAATAAATTAAATTGGAATATTCAAAAATGTATTCTCCGTCTTCTTAACAGACTTAAAAAAAAAGTTCGTGTATAACTTCGTCGTTTATGAACCGATTTTTAAAGAATAAATTGCCGAATTCGGTTGTAAAAGGGTGTAAAAACCAATCTTCGTGAAATAAAGCAGGATGTAATCACATGTTCATCACATCATCACAAAGTTTTTATTGCACGGCAACACTCACTTAGTGCACACATGTTAATGGCTTAACACTCTTAACATAAAAGTACGACACTCTGTCAATAGATGGCGCTTTGCTGTGACCTCTAATCTCTAGATCGCGGTGACGAGATTCGCACGCGATACTACTTCAGCTAACTTGTGTAAATGAATAAACGTAAGGATAGCAGTGAATTCTGTACTCGCTAAAAGGTTGTATTATTTACAGTAACCTAGGGGTTTGTAGGGATTGTCCAACACATGTTTTCATGACTTCTTATTTGATCTGAGCATACACGCATACATACATACATAGGAAGAGGCCTACGTCCAGCAGTGGACTAACACCAGATGATGATGATACAGGCAAATGTATCGCGGCGCCTCCTTGTCCTATATGTATATCCACCAGGATACATACCAGTACCAACAACAGCATACAAGGCCGCGTGCACGGCTCCGCCTGCGCCGGCTACACACGCGAACACTTGGAAGGCGGTCCGTCCGCCCACGCGCGAGTATAACTGCCCGCCCAGCAACGAGCCTAGGGCGAACCCTGAGAAAGTACACCTTCGATAATGCAAACTATAAAAAATCAAGCCTTGTTTCGTACTCATAGAGCGGGTCAGTATTGTATATAAAAAAAAACATCTTTTAAACTTAGTTACATACAATCCAACATTTCATGGTACCGACGGGATTCAAACCTGCGTCTCCTGGGAAACATGCCCAAACGCTTTAACCAACGGTTTAGACGTAAAATGCCCAATTCTCAAAATAGCATATGAGCCTTAAAATGCCCAATTCTCGAAATGGCAAATTCTCAAAATGCCCAATTCTCAAAATGGCAAATTCTCTTAATGCCTAATTCTCAAAATGGCGAGTTTGTATTATTATTTTCTTTATAATAAAAAAGCTTTCAATCAATGTGGGTTCACAATTGACGTGTACCCACTCCAGACACAAGCACATTTAGCTTAGTTGAGGGGTAAACAAGAACAGTAATGTGCGACGCACATTGATTGTAAGCTTTTTTATTTAAAAAAAAATATTAAAAAATAGGCATTTTGAGAATTGGGCATTTTGAGCATTTGCCATTTTGAGAATTGGTCCTTTTAAGACTCATATGTCATTTTGAGAATTGGGCATTTTGCGCCTAAACCTAACCAACTAAGCTATAGTACGATCCTATCGATACGACGAAATTAATGGATTGCATTTCAACCAATTATGCATTCGTAGCGCCATCTGTGATAACAATCTAGAAGTTAATCAATCTTTTAAACTGTCCAATATGGCACACTTTTGCGCGACAGCAAAGAATAAATAATAGTACTTGGTTAGAAATCGGTTGAAAAGTCAGTAAGTCTTGTTCGGACTCACGAAGCGTTCGGATTATAATATGGAAAATAAAACTGGCCAAGTGCGAGTCAGCATCGCGTTTCTTATCGCACACTTAGGGAGGGTTCCGTACAATACGAAACATAACAGAGTTTCAACCTCATATATTTGATTAATTGATATTAGCAAGAATATGTGTGGTTTGGTCGCGATCTAGAAAGACGGGGCTCGTTTACTAGCGCCATCTATGTCATTTTGCCGAAACTAATTAGATAGATGGCGTTTAAAAACACGGTTTTTGTATGGGGACCCCCTTTAATTTTAAACTTTATTCTGTTTTTAGTATTTTTTGTTATAGCGGCAAGAAAAATACATCATCGGTAAAAATTTCAACTGTCTAACTATCATGGTTCATGAGATACAGCCTGGTGACAGACGGACAGACAGACAGACAGCGGAGTCTTAGTAATAGGGTCCCGTTTTACCCTTTGGGTACGGAACCCTAAAAACTATCTTTTAAACTGTGATATGGCATATGGCACAATTTTACGCGACCAATTACCACCCTCAAGTTAGAAAATCTGTCGCCAAACATCTAATGTGTTCCGGCAGCTATCCTTGAGAGCTTCCCATTCTAAGCCTAGCGTGCTACCATCTTCGATAGCATCATCACTTACCAACAGGTGAGATAGTGGTCAAACGCTTGCCTATATGATATAAAAAGAAACTTGTACCCTGGTGCAAGGTACAAGTTTTTTTCCAGCTCGGCATCAAGCACTTATTTGTTTCTTACTTTATTTTCTTAGACCCCAAGATACTAAAAACTGGCTAAGTGCACCTATGATATAGATTCTACACTTATAAATGAAGACTTCCGTAATCGTCAAGTGCGTGTATGTACGTACCTAGACCGTCGTCCATGCCCGCTACAATGCCTTGTATGGTAGCAGAGTAACCCTCGGGAGCCACGTGAGCTGCGTACCCCACTATACTAGAATAACAGAGTGCGTACGTGGGACCTTGCATTACGGCCTGGAAATTAAAAAAAAAAGCTTTACAGAAAAACTATAGTTCTAGACTAGAGTCTGTGCAAAAAGAGAACCGTCGTGGCGTTACGAACTAACATTCAAAGGTAAGGAAAGAAGGTACACACCTACCTAGCAGCACACGGTAATGATAAGAGTAGGTATCTAAGTAATCACTAAGTATCACACATTTTTAGTTGTACTGGCAATGACAACGACATTTTTATTCGTACTGATTGTCGACGCAGCAAAACATTAAAATTATAACACGCGACCTCAATTTCTAGGACGAATTGCTTTTTGCACAGACTCTAAGGGCCAATTTCATCGGATCCTGACAGTCCTATTAGGAACGTACGTGATTTTTGAGAATTTTAAAGCTTTGTATTAACACGATCCCAAACAAGGCATATCTAACTCTGACCGTCTAGCAGTTCCAGGAGCAGTATCCGAATTGCACCATCAGGTCAGTCAAGTCACTCGTAGAGAAAGATCTCGTCACGGCTCACAAAACTAGCCGTTTGGGCTCGTTTTGTCCCCTTCTTACTAAAATCTAAATAAAATTCTACCATGCGGTAGGAGGCACAGCGACCGCCAGAGCGCGCGCGCACTTAGTATAACATACAAAAAATTGCTTGTCTGTAAAGTTGCTTTACGGACGATAGTTTAACGTGACAACGTCATAACAAAACATTGATGTTTATATCCATATTCACATTCATACAACAAAACATTGACGAAATCGACGCATGCGTACAATGAGCGTAACGGGACAATGAACGTAACGGGACAATGAGCGTAACGGGACAATGAGCGTAACGGGACATTTTTCGGGCATGCAGCCGGCGTTCTAGCCGGCGTTCATCGATTTATTAGACATTTTCACGTAAAAAATATATAAACATGATTACTATTAGTAAATTTTATTGTACATTTTTTACACCAGATAATCAAACACTCGCCAATCACCATACAATCTCACCTGATGTTAGTATTCAGTATTTTATTGTTAAGTATTAACATACTTAGTAACGATGCAAACGACTATGTAGCACGCTTACCTAGAAGATACCTGTTCACTCGCGATTTGAAGACTCCCGGCTAGTAACCTATACATTTGTAAATAACTTCTTCACTTACCTCTATATACACCAGATGCCAAGGATTTGTTATAAGCGATATGAGAGCCATGCGAATGCCGTAGCATATGAGCGAGAACGTTAACGTCGCGCCGAAACCGAACCGCTTTATTATTTTACCTGAAAATAAGTTTAAGATCGTTAAAAAAATATAAGAAAATAAGTTGAAGATCATTAAAAAATTGGTTATCTGTAAAGTTGGTTTACGGACGATAGTTTAACGTGACAACGTCATAACAAAACATTGATGTTCATGTTTAGATACATATTCACATTCATACAACAAAACATTGATGATATCAGCGCATGCGTACAATGAGCGTAACGGGACAATGACCATAACAGAACATTTTTCGTGCATGCAGCCAGCGTTCGAGCCGGCGTTTATCGATTTATTAGACGTTTAACGTCAAAAAATATTCCGACGAGTTGAGAACCTCCTCCTTTTTTGTGAAGACGGTTAATAACTAAACGAACTGATTTCAAATGCCGCGCTAGTCATGTTTAGTACCAAGTGTGAGGTGTTTATCTCCATATCTCTGGAGGTACTGAACATATCTCGATAAAATTTAAAGGGTTACCCCCTTTGAAACAAAAAAATAATTTTCTAAATCGGTCCAGGCATCTTCGAGTAATCGGTGAAAATACATTAATAAAAATATATATTCCGACGAATTGAAAACTTCCTCCTTTTTTGTGAAGTCGGTTAAATACAACCGACTTCCACGCCGCGCGAGTAAGTTTCAGTAGCAAGTTTGAGATGTTTATCGTATTTATATTAGACGAATTCAGACCCTCCTCTTTTTTGGACGTCGGTAGAACAGATGTATTATTAACAGAAATAAGTCAAGTATTAGTAAAGTAAGTAATAAGTAAATTTAGCGGCAATAGCCCAGTGGCTAAGGCGTCGGCTTGGCGATCGAGAGGTCGTGAGTTCGATCCCCACCCATTGCACTATTGACGTGAACCCACTCCAGACACAAGGATATTTAGCTTAGTTGGAGGGGTTAACAAGAATACTAGTAATGTGCAACCCACATTGCTAGTAAGCTTTTTAAATAAACTAGCCAAGTGCAAGTCGGACTCGCACTAGTAGGGTTCCGTACCACACTACAGTATTTTATAAGATCGAGCAAAAAATACCACTATCATTTTAGGCCAGCAAAAAATAATAATTAATAAACATTTTATTTCTTATAACGCCATCTAACGTCCAACAAAGTTGTTAGGGATCGACATTTCAATATAACGCCATCTATGGGACGTTTACCTAACTAAGCGTTCATAGATGGCGTGAAATGCCGAAAAAAACACGTTTCTTGTATGGGGACCCTCTATTATTTTTAACTTTATTTTGTTTTTAGTATTTGTTGTTATAGCGGCAACAGAAATACATCATCTGTGAAAATTTCAACTGTCTAACTATCACGGTTCATGAGATACAGCCTGGTGACAGACAGACAGACAGACAGACAGACGGACAGCAGAGTCTTAGTAATAGGGTCCCGTTTTACCCTTTGGGTACGGAACCCTAACTTAAAAAAAACCACTTACCCGAAAAGAAGAAACAGAGGAGTTCTCCAATGAAGCTCTGCGCGGCTACAACGACGCCCTCTATGAACTTGATCTGTGCCGTGTGACCCGTTATCTCTGCTATTTCTTCTAAATACCTGAAATATTACAAACATAAGATTGTTAAAAAACTAAAAGATCCGACTTCAAATGCCACGCTTTTTAACCGACTTCAAAAAAAGGAGGTTTCCCAACTCGACCGTTATATTTTTTTTGTTTTTTTTTATGGGTGTTCGCAGATAACTTCGTCGTTTATGAACCGATTTTGATAATTCTTTTTTTGTTAGAAAGGGGATATCCCGAGGGTGGTACCATAGTAATTTAATCGAGATCTGATAATTATCTCCAGAGATATGGAGATAAAACCTCAAACTTGGTACTGAAAATAAATAGCGCGGAATTTGAAGTCGGCTCTTTTAGTTCTTAAACGATCTTATAATTTTCAGTACCAAGTTTGAGGTGTTTATCTCCATATCTCTGGAGATACTTATCAGATCTCGATGAAATTATGGTACTCAATGGTACCATACCCTTAGGATATTTCCTTTCCAACAAAAAAAGAACCATCAAAATCGGTTCATAAAAGACGAAGTTATCCGCGAACATACATAACATATATGACACGGTCGAATTGTGAAACCTCCTTTTTATAATTTGGGTAAAAATATGAAGTTGTTTATTTTTGGCGGGATGGAAATGTGTGAGTACTCTCATTGTATTTTGAACCCCCGACGCAAAAAGAAGGGGCATGATAAATTTAGGATGTGTATCTGTGTATGTCTGTGGCACCGTTGCGCCCAAACGGATAAACCGATTTTGATTTAGGTTTTTTTTTTCGATAGGTGAATTAATCGAGAATGTTCTTAGCTTGAGTGATCAAAATCCGTTCAACCGTTTTGGGGCTATAAGCTTTTTAGGGTTCCGTACCCAAAGGGCAAAACGGGACCCTATTACTAAGACTCCGCTGTCCGTCTGTCTGTCTGTCTATCTGTCTGTCTGTCCGTCTGTCACATGGCTGTATCTCATGAACCGTGATAGTTTCCTTTGTTAGATGTTAGATGGCGTTATAAGAAACAAAATGTTTATTAATTATTATTTTTTGCTGGCTGATAGTGGTATATTTTGCTTGATCTTATAAAATACTGTAGTGTGGTACGGAACCCTACTAGTGCGAGTCCGACTTGCACTTGGCCAGTTTATTTCTAGTTGATGACGCTACGAGATCAACTTTCGTCCGATCAGTTCAAAATTCGGTATTCTTTTACTTTAATGATATTGTAATGACATGATAGCATTATTAGCTTTATCATTGACCTGATGCTGGGACATCTCCTGGAATCTGCAGAATATTCAACTCCTCACTAACTCAAAGGTGACATGTCGTATTTGGGCTCAAGTGGCAAAAGACACTCTGGGTTGTATTCTTGCACCGACTGGTGCAAGGAGGGAAGGGGGGTGGGTCAGGGCGTTGCCCTCTTTACCTGGCATTCTTCTCCACCTATGAGGATGGGCGCGTCTTTCATTGATCCTCGGATTCCGGGAGGAGTACCAGTGGCGACCACTATATGCCAGCGCGATCACGCCCTGCCGTGCCCTGCATACTCAATGCGGGGAGGCCCAGCGAACAGATCCCATTTTAATTTCGAGATATGTTCAGTATCTCCAAAGATATGGAGATAAACAGGCGTTTATCTTCATTTTCTTGAGGGCCCGGGATGTCGTTGGGAATGGTCGGCTTTGATGCCAGAGGTACCGAGTTCAATCCCCGCCGTGCACCAATGTATTTTTTTATCGAAAAATGTATGTGCGCTTTTCACAGTGGTGAAGGAAAAACATTGTTAAGAAACCCCTCACCCTCGCATGGTGGTAGGACACTATCTAGTGTCCGCCTGGCCAGCTACCACCCTCAAGTTACAAAATCTGTCGCCAAACATCTAATGTGTTCCGGCAGCTATACTTGAGGGCCAGTTCCCATTCTAAGCTTAGCGTGCTACCATCCTCGACCGCATCATCACTTACCAACAGGTGAGATACTGGTCAACCGCTAACCTATATGATACAAAAAAATATTCTTCATTCAAACTTGGTGGTAACTGAAAATGACTAACGCGACAGTTAAAGTCGGATCTTTTAGTTTTTTAAACGATCATAAATTATTTAGGACCTTTATATAATTTATCGTCATATCATAGAAGTACGAGTAACTTACCAGAACATATAATATATGATGAAACTATCAAACGTGCCAGCCACTACAGCGAATGTGATGAACAGTAGTACCCGAGGTATTTTCAGAACCTCCCGTAATGCCTTGCCTGAGTCTTCAGGGCTTGATAGTGAAGGTAGCTGGAACCAAATGATGTATCTTTTTAGAACCAAGTGAAGGTAGCTGATACCAGATGATATAACTTTTTAGGACTAAGTGAAAGTAGCTGAAACCAAACGATTTAACTTTTTAGGACCAAGTGAAGGTAGGTGAAACCAAATGATGTATCTTTTTAGAACCAAGTGATGGTAGCTGAAACCAAACGATTTAACTTTTTAGAACCAAGTGATGGTAGCTGAAACCAAACGATTTAACTTTTTAGAACCAAGTGATGGTAGCTGAAACCAAACGATTTAACTTTTTAGGACCAAGTGAAGGTAGGTGAAACCAAATGATGTATCTTTTTAGAACCAAGTGATGGTAGCTGAAACCAAACGATTTAACTTTTTAGGACCAAGTGAAGGTAGGTGAAACCAAATGATGTATCTTTTTAGAACCAAGTGATGGTAGCTGAAACCAAACGATTTAACTTTTTAGGACCAAGTGAAGGTAGGTGAAACCAAATGATGTATCTTTTTAGAACCAAGTGATGGTAGCTGAAACCACATGATATAACTTTTTAGGACCAAGTGAAAGTAGCTGAAACCAAACGATTTAACTTTTTAGGACCAAGTGAAGGTAGGTGAAACCAAATGATGTATCTTTTTAGAACCAAGTGATGGTAGCTGAAACCAAACGATTTAACTTTTTAGGACCAAGTGAAGGTAGGTGAAACCAAATGATGTATCTTTTTAGAACCAAGTGATGGTGCTGAAACCAAACGATTTAACTTTTTAGGACCAAGTGAAGGTAGGTGAAACCAAATGATGTATCTTTTTAGAACCAAGTGATAGTAGCTGAAACCAAACGATTTAACTTTTTAGGACCAAGTGAAGGTAGGTGAAACCAAATGATGTATCTTTTTAGAACCAAGTGATGGTAGCTGAAACCAAACGATTTAACTTTTTAGGACCAAGTGAAGGTAGGTGAAACCAAATGATGTATCTTTTTAGAACCAAGTGATGGTAGCTGAAACCAAACGATTTAACTTTTTAGGACCAAGTGAAGGTAGGTGAAACCAAATGATGTATCTTTTTAGAACCAAGTGATGGTAGCTGAAACCACATGATATAACTTTTTAGGACCAAGTGAAAGTAGCTGAAACCAAACGATTTAACTTTTTAGGACCAAGTGAAGGTAGGTGAAACCAAATGATGTATCTTTTTAGAACCAAGTGATGGTAGCTGAAACCAAACGATTTAACTTTTTAGGACCAAGTGAAGGTAGGTGAAACCAAATGATGTATCTTTTTAGAACCAAGTGATGGTAGCTGAAACCAAATGATATAACTTTTTAGGACCAAGTGAAGGTAGGTGAAACCAAACGATTTAACTTTTTAGGACCAAGTGAAGGTAGGTGAAACCAAATGATGTATCTTTTTAGAACCAAGTGATGGTAGCTGAAACCAAACGATTTAACTTTTTAGGACCAAGTGAAGGTAGGTGAAACCAAATGATGTATCTTTTTAGAACCAAGTGATGGTAGCTGAAACCAAACGATTTAACTTTTTAGGACCAAGTGAAGGTAGGTGAAACCAAATGATGTATCTTTTTAGAACCAAGTGATGGTAGCTGAAACCAAACGATTTAACTTTTTAGGACCAAGTGAAGGTAGGTGAAACCAAATGATGTATCTTTTTAGAACCAAGTGATGGTAGCTGGAACCAAATGATATAACTTTTTGGGACAAATTTAACTTGTAAAATTTGACCAACATACACGGACAGGTGAAACTAGACTGGACTGCAACGAATGCTGGTCGATTACAAAAGCGACGACTTACAAAATATTTGAATAACTGTTTAAAAAAAAACGACCAAATCGAGTTGGACTAGCCAACCGAGGCTTTCGTACCAACTTCTCAAACTAAATTAATGGACAAAATTAACTTTGCAGTTCGTTGCGTTGAATTTACTATTAAAAACGTATTATTTGTGGTTGGTGCAATACATTTTCTATGGATCAAACTGCAAAATTAAGCTTGTCTTTTACCCTAGTGTGACAAATGTGTACGGAAGCCTCAGTTCACGAGTTCAACTCGCACTTGCCTGTTTTTTTTTTTAATACGAGACCGTTGCGTTTGACCACAATCTCACCTGATGTTAAGAGGGAACGCGGGGTGCACTTTTCTATACAAATGTTTTCCCCGTTTCCTCCCTGGAAAATGTATGTTTCTAGAGCAAAATTTGTTTTTACAAAAAAAACAAGGTCTGCTGTAGCTACGCCCCTATCATTTGCTTTTTTTGACCAACCAATTGTAAAAAGAAATATAAGCCTTCTAATCATTCCTTTAAGGTTTTTAGTCATATGGGTCATATTTCTATTTGCAAATTGTTAGTCGAAAAAAGCAAATGATGTATCATAATATATGCTAGGGGATTAGCTACAGCAGATCTTGATATTTTGAAGGAACAAATTTTGCTCTAGAAGCATTTTCCAGGGAGGAAACGGGGGAATACATTTGTATGGAAAAGTGCACCCCGCGTTCGCTCTTAAGTGACAGTGATTAAAACAAAAGCTTGTACATACTCACGGTTAAAGATCTGCAGCTGTATAAATCCACGACGGTTGCAATAAAAGCTATGACAAAAGCTGGAGTAAAGTCCTTATAAGCACTGCCTGAGACCAGGTCTATTAGCCATCCGCCTGCTAAAGCAGTGAGACCGTAGCCAGCTGTGCCCCACGCTCTTTGGGCACCATATTTTGATCCACCATCTGGACCTGTGATAATTAAACAACTTTTATTTAGGGGCTTTTGGGACCTGTGATAATGCAAGCGAAACTACTCCTAAAACTAAATACAGATTATAAAATCTACATGCAAGTTAATCATTATAAGATCGTTTAAAAAACTAAAAGAACCGACTTCAAATTCCGTGCTATTCATTTTCAGTACCAAGTTTAAGGTATTGATCTCCATATCTCTGGAGATAATTATCAGACCTCGATAAATTACCATGGTACTACACTTGGAATATTTCATTTCTAACAAACAAATAATAATCAAAATCGGTTCATAAACAACGAAGTTATCGGTGAACAAACATAAAAAAATATATATACGGTCGAATTGAGCAACATCCTCCTTTTTTTGAAGTCGGTTAAAAATAATTTAAAGTCAAATATTATGTTTCTTTGAAGTGTTTCACACTTTATATTTTTTTGTAAATTGTTAAACACAATTCAAGTCCCGTCGGTACAATGAAATTTTGGATTGTGTTTAACAATTTACAAAAAATATAAAGTGTGAAACATTTCAAAGAAACATAATATTTGATTTACGCAGTGCAACATCTCTCGTCGGATTTGAAAACTGTAATGATTAACTTACGTAATAAGTAGTCATAGATGGCGCCACCAATGCATAATTGGTTTAACAAAAGCAATCCACTAATTTCGTCGTAACGATACTTCGCACCGTGGCTTAATTGGCAAAGCACCGGAACATGTTATTCCGGAGGTTGCGGGTTCAAGTCCGTCGGTACGATGAAATTTTGGATTGTGTTTAACAATTTAATTTAAGATCATTTAAAAAACTATGATATCGTTTAAAAAACTAAAAAATAACCGACTTCAATGCCGCGTTATTAGTTTTCAGTACCAATTTTGAGATGTTTACCTCTATATATCTGGAGATACTAATCAAACCTCGATAAAATTAACATGGTACCACACTTGGAATATTTCCTTTCCAACAAAAAAAGAATAATCAAAATCGGTTCATAAACGACGAAGTTATCTGCGAACAAATATAAAAAAAAAATATTGCGCTAGTCATTTTCAACCGACTTCCAAAAAGGAGGAGATTCTAAATTCGTCTGTATTTTTCTTGTGTTCTATGTATGTTGCGCGATTACTTCGTCAATTGTGAACCGATAAGGTGGTCCCATTGCAATTTCATTAAGATCTTATAAGTACGAGTATCTTCCAGAGATATGGAGATAAACACCTCAAACCTAGTACTGAAAATGACTAGCGCGGCATTAGAAGTCGGATTTTTGTTTGTTTTATAAACGATCTTAAATTATCAGTACTATATTCGAGGTTTTTATCTCCATATCTCTGAAGATACTGTACAAAATATCGATGAAATTTAAACGGGACCACCTGGGGAGTATAGCCTTTCAAACAAATAAATAATGTTCTAAATCGGTTCCTAGGCGTCTTCAAGTAATCGATAAACATACATTAAAAAAAAAACCGACGAATTAAAAACCTCTGAGGGCCCAGTGGCGTAATCGAGAGAACGGTCGGCGTTGATGCCGTGGCACCGAGTTCAAACCCCGCCGTGCACTAATGGATTTTTCTATAGAAAAATTTATGTGCGCTTCTCACAGTGGCCCTCCGGTGAAGGAAAACATCGTTGAGAAACCAACAACCCCCGCATGGTGGTAGGACACTATCTAGTGTCCGCCTGGCCAGCTACCACCCTCAAGTTAGAAAATCTGTCGCCAAACATCTAATGTGTTCCGGTAGCTATCCTTGAGAGCCAGTTCCCATTCTAGGCCTAGCGTGTTACCATCTTCGACCGCATCATCACTTACGAACAGGTGAGATAGTGGTCAAACGCTAGCCTATAACATATTAAAAAAAAGACCTACTTTTGTGAAGTCGGTTAAAAAAGGCAAAGAGGTCGATTATTTTACACAATTAGTCAAACGCTTACAACTTGGCTTTAAATGAACATGAATCATCAGCCTGTCTGTCCACTGCTGAACATAGGCCTCACCTATGGCACGCCACTGAGCTCGATCTTCATCTCTTCGTTTCCAACCACTGCCAGCCAGCTTACGTTTATCATCGCTCCATCTAGCTGAAGGGCGCCCTAAACAACGTTTGCAGAGCCGTGGTCTCATAAGTGGTAGGTACATGTATAGAGATATTTTATATGTAACTAGCTGCACACCGCGACTTTGATCGTGGTTAATCCTGGTTATAAACCTTCCTATTGAATCACTCTTTCTATTGCTGAAAACTGCATTAAAATCCACTGCGTAGTTTAAAAGATCTAAGCGTACAGACCATGGGAGCAACTTTGTTTTATACTATCTAGTAAAGATGTAAAAGGCCGAAAGATTTTTTTTAATTTGCTCTTTCAAACCATAGACGTGATACAGCGCAAATATCTATAAATCATAATTATCATGTCCAGTTAAAATTTGCCAATTACAAACACTACTTTATTGATAAAATAAATATACAGGAAAATAATCAGAAATTTAAAATATGGCTAAAATCACTTAGTTTTAATGATGTTTATACAGTTTAGATGAAGAAACATAGTCTCCTTAGGAGGTAGAAGCATATGATATCGATGTTTTGCCTGACTTGCTACCAAATAGTAGCTTACATCAAGGAGAAAATTTGCAGCCATAACCTTACGGTGTTCCGGCAGCACAAGCCCTTGAGAGTCAGAGTATTCACCATCGTCGACCACATCATCACTTACCATCAGGCGAAATAGTGGTCAAACGCTAGGTTACGCTAGCCTATATTACCAGATTCAGACCAGGCGATTTTTGTTGTTCAACTTTCTAGGGATGTCCGATACGAGTTACAAAAATACTCATTAGATACTTTTCTATCGACACATAATACTTTGCTATCGATTCAATCGCGCTTCATGAGCCAATCAAATAGATTAATTCTAAACCATAGTATCGCTCTATAATGCCAGCCTAAATGTTCTTCCGGCATAAGTAATTGAGTAACGAGACAAGTACTTTTAACCGTTACCTACTCAGTAAAGATTCCAAAGTATCGATACTAAAAGTACTTGGAATCGAAAGAAAACTTGCACTATTGACGTGAACCCACTCCCACACAAAATCACGCCTTTTTCCCGTTGGGGTAGGCAGGGATTACTTCCTTCCACAAACTTAACTTAGTTGTAGGGGTTAACAAGACTACTAGTAATGTACAACATTGCTAGTAAGCTTTTATTAAATATAAAAAAAGTAAATCCCTGGGAAATTGAACAACAAAATTCGCCTGATGTGAACTCGATATACTCTAAGAATAAAACTCACATACTCAAAGAAACTGCTTCTATGGCATCAAAGAATTAATTGACTTTTGTAAGAATATAAAGTGACTAAATAGCTTATGTATTTACACGCTGACTTATTTTAATGTTAATGATATAGTTGAAACTATTGTATGTATATTTATATACATAAATTTAAATATTCGCGCGTCTGATTGCAGGCAGAATATTTGCACACACCATGTTTTTAAAAACCTAAATGTTAAACTGTATTCTTGCAAATAAATACTTGATTATGATTATGATCATAAAATATTTAAAAAAGTCTTACCCAAAACATCAAAGCAAACAGCATCTCCGATACAGTTGGCGACATTGAACGCCACTGTTCCAACACACATCAAAACAACAAATCCCCAAAATGCCGCCGTCATATAAATACCAACTGCAGCATCCGTCACGTCTTCCGCCGTCCTTGGAGGTATCTTTACCTTATTCCTCACATCTTTATCAGATATATTACCATTATTTAAATCTACAATTACATGATTATCAGTATCTTCAATATTTGTACCATTATTTGTCATATTATCACGAGTTAAAGCATCTTTATCTCCATTATCTTTAATATTTGTTGCATTATTATTCAAAATATTACTAGACGAACCATCTATGGCTCGTTTCTGTCTTCTAAAATCTCTCGCGTCCAGTTCATCTTCATAACATAATAGGTTGCAGCCAGTTTTGGGTATGCAAACAGTCTCTCCTTCTCTAATACCATCTAAATCCATATGAAAGAGCGAGCAAGAATCATTTGTCAAACTTACGTCGACATATATCGTGTTGACATAAGAAGAGTTAGGCAGGTAAACATCGAAACGAGTTTCGTTGGAGCAGTTCCAATGGCATGAATATCTTTCTACTTCCAAGCTTGGATCGTCGATTTTTTTCAAGTATACTGTGTCGTTTAGTTGGTATATGTATTGAGCTATGGTCGGTTCTGGAGGATCAGGCATTGGTAGAAACCAGAGGCAGCAGTAAGACCCCGACATGACAGATATTAAAAGCATGAAGACCAGTTTTCTGTGAGCCTGGAAATAAAAGAAATATTGAGATTTAGTATTTATAAACTGACCATGTGCAAGTCGGACTCGCACTCGTAGGGTTCTGTAGCACAGTAGAGTGTTTTATAACTATAATTTTTCGCCATTAAACAATTAACTTTGTTTTTCATAGTGTTTGTATGATATATTTGTCGTTGCTAGCTAAATCTCAATAAGTGCTGAATATAGTACTTACCATCTTCGACCGCATCATCACTTACCAACAGGTGAGATAGTGGTCAAACGCTAGCCTATACGATATAGATTAAAAAAAAACTCGTTCAAACATCGATGTGTAAGTACTACGTACCAGACGACGCGTCTCGAACTAGCTCTACGTTCAAATAAAAAGCAGTGCTCAAGATTCAGCAACCATGTGATGTAGATACCTCTCGCTTAGTTTACCCATAGAAAAGATAATAATATGGTTTATCGTAAGTACTCCTCAGTCCTCACGCCCGATCGCGCGCCACTCGGCACGTAAGTCAATTTATGATGGGCGCCTCTGGTTTACATGTACCTCGATGCGATCAAACCAATTTTTGTTAAAAGTGTTAGGTTAGGGAATATGGTGATAAAGCCTGTAGGTTTTTTTTTTTTTTTTGTAAAATTTTAAGTTTTTTTGTTAAATAAGTTGGCACGAGATGAACTTGTAAGATTAGGGTAATTTTACTTTGGAGTCTTAATTGTCTCAAAACTATAACAATTCTAGTATAGAATTGTGTCATTCAAGAGATTATTTAAAAGGTAATTGCTTATTTTTAGATACATCCGCTACTGCGGTTTCCGGTCAGTCTGAGCGTGTTAGAACTATGCTTATGTATTTTTATAAGCGTTTATAACTATGAAATATTCTTAATAAGTAATATTGAAAACGAATAGCTGTGTTCATTATGGAAATTAACCATCACTGTAACATAATGTTTATAAAATGAGTATTTAAATAGGAAAGCGTCCGGTCGGCACTCTAACGCATTCATTGTGGCTTTTTGACATGCACTTAAGACAGGTAGCGCCATCTTTCGCGCCCATAAATTTACCACAGGCAACTTCAACATTTTACTAGTAAATAACACAGTCTTTACAATTACACTGATGTAGTTCGGTCGTGTGATAATAGATGGCGCTGTTAACAAGTATCAAAGAATATGACTGTTTGATTTTCAACTTCTCAGCAAATTTCACGTGTCATCTACGTCACACTAAGCAGGTCAATGCCATTAACACAATGTATATTTTTAATCTCAAAATAACATATGTGCTAAATGTTTACAACTCGACGTCCGCGTCCGAGACGTCACCAAACAAAGTATAAGTAGGTATAGCCAATTAGGGTTCCGAACCCAAAGGTACCAAGGGAACCCTATTACTGAGACTCCGCTGTCCGTCAGTCTGTCTGTCTGTCTCTCTGTCTGTTTGTCAGTCCGTCTGTCACCAGGCTGTATCTCATGAACCGTGATAGTTAGACAGTTGACATTTTCACAGATGATGAAACTACACAGACTATTTATTTTGCCGCTATAACAACAAATACTAAAAACAGAATAAAGTTAAAAATGAAAGGGGGTCCCCATACAAAAAACGTTTTTTTCGGCATTTTACTATAACGCCATCCATGAACGTTTGACTGTATTAATTATATTAATTACCTGTGTTTAGTTAGAAGTTGAAATTTTTACAGATGATGTATTTCTGTTGCCGCTATAACAACAAATACTAAAAAACTGGCCAAGTGCGATTCAGACTTTTGTCCCACACACGGAGGGTTCCGAACGCCATCTATCGAATTTCTAACGAACTTCTAACACCAACTAAGTAAACGTTAACACAAAGGTAGAATATTATTATATAGTAGTAATAGTAATAGTAGTAATAGTAGTAATAGTAATTGTAGTAATTAATATTATTAAATATCTGGTTGACCGAGCTTTGCTCGGTATTTTTTACCACTTAAACAGACAAATATAACTCTTCCCGACATCTATTGACGAATAATAATACTATTTTTTTAATTGAGAGCAACTAAAGGCCCATTTAGACGGGGAGAGTTTCTCGTCTCGAAGATACGATTATCGAAGGAATATAAAGAAGATTATATGTCTAAACATTCACACCTCTCGCTCTTCCACTCTGGCGACAATTGACTCGCAATAGAATATTGATAGTGTCGCTCTAAACAGAAATTTCTCGTATTTCGATTATCGCACTCAAAACCGTTTAACCCGATTTGTACGGTACTCGTATGAACTTGAAAAATGTCATACGAGATCGTGTTTATACAAGTCGAGACTCTCATAAACAAGGATCTGCTTACTATACTTTTGTTGTGTAAACAAACTTAGGCAATTATCGCCTAGCGATAAGTCATATGCGAATCTCGTATGACATAATCGTAGGCGAGATTTTAGTTCTTGCCTGTATGTAAACATTTTGATACGATTGTGTTATAGCGATTATTGCTTGTGATAGTAGCGTATGGTTTCTCGTAAGGAAACGTACGAGAAACTCTCCCCGTCTAAATGGGCCTTAATTGCTTTACTGACACAGTACTTCTACTCGCCAATAGATGTCGGGAAGAGTCATATTTTAAGTTGATTATCAATAAAGTTGATTATTGAAAGCACGAATAAAACCACATTTTCTGAAAATGACTCCTAGCTAGATCGATTTATCGCCCCCGAAATCACCTGTAGGTATACTAAATTTTATTTAATCGTTGGAGCCGCTTCCGAGATTCAGATTAAGGTAAAGACGATAGCGCCATCCTTGATGCTAGGTAGATGGCGCTACGCTATCGTATAAAACTTTTTTTATACTTTTCTTTTATTTTTAACTTTGTTCTGTTCTTAGTATTTGTTGTTATAGCGGCAACAGAAATACATCATCTGTGAAAGTTTCAACCGTCTAACTGTCACGGTTCATGAGATACAGCCTGGTGACAGACGGACAGACAGACAGACAGACATACAGACAGACAGACAGACAGACATACAGACAGACAGACAGACAGACAGACAGACAGACACAGACAGACAGACAGACACAGACGGACAGCGGAATCTCAGTAATAGGGTTCCGTTGGTACCTTTTGGGTTCGGAACCCTTAAAACAGAATAAATTAAAGGGGGTCCCCATACAACAAGCGTGTTTTTTCGGCATTTTACTATAATGCCATCTGTAAACGTTTGACTGTATTAATTATATTAATTACCTGTGTGTTAACTTTCACTTAGTTGGCGTTAGTTGTAATATGATGTGGTACTAAATAATCACGCGGTTCTGTTTTTATAAATGTTTGGAATTGACACGTTAATATAATATAATAAAATCTGGATGACCGAGCTTTGCTCGCAATTGTTTTTTTTTTTGTAAATCGTGTTTTATGTAAAGTTTTGGCTCCCAATAATTCTCTCACAAAAGAACAAACTTGGAAAAATTAATCATCTCGTCTGGAATCGAACCGGGTCCATCTGATCGCCATCCGATCGATCTTCCACTGAGCTATCAATAACAATGTAACTATGGCGAAATTTACCTTCATGTTCTAATTATATTGTAGAAGTTTTTCATTACACAAATTATAAAACAACATTTTCTGTAAATGAAAACCTAGCTAGATCGATTTATCAATTTATTACGTTATTTCTTTCAGCATTTTTTGCTCAATTTTATAAAATATTGTAGTGTGGTACGGAATCGGAACCCTACGAGTGCAAGTCTGACTTGCACTTAGCCAGTTTATTTTTCGTAGGGAAGAGTTTTGGCTTTAAAAAAGCACGCTCAGCTGGCCAGTGCGGCTTGGTGACTTTATGACCGTCCGTCAGAGCTTCGTTCGTTAGTTAGTAGGGACACCGCGTGCAGGTGAGGTTGACTTGGGTAACTAGATGTTGTTGTCACCCCTTAGCAATTGACCACTAGCACACTTGTTGGTAAGTGATGATGTGATCGAGTATGGCAGCACGTTAGACCTAGAATGGAAACTGGCACGCAAGGACAATTAGAAATAAAAAAAACAGCTAAGTCCGTGTCAGGCCAGGCTCCGTGTAGGGTTCCTTAGTAGTATAATATTTAACATCCAACACCTATGTTCAAGGACTATTACTGCTAAAATGATAATAAAGTTCATGATATGCACTATCATCATAATTTTTTCCAGATTTTAAGCTAGCAGTTTAGCTTTTGTGGGGGAGGGGGCGCCCTACTGGAACAAAAATTTGCACTTTAAAGTTTAATATTTCGTAAATGGAGCATTAAATTGAAAAATAGTATTAGCAACCCCTAAGTAATTTTAAAAGACCTATTCAACGATAACTCACACAATGGAGTTGACGACGAAAAAAAAATCATCCCCACTTCACATGTTAGAGAGCTACCCTAAAAACAATATTTTCCAAAATTTATTTTACCACTTTGTCAGCGTAATTGATATACACAGCCCTACAAAATTACAGCTTTCTAGTAATCGGTCACTTAGCAAACCCTCGGACAGACGGACAGGCAGACAGACGGACATGACGAAACTATAAGAGTTCCTTGTACTACGCTACGGACTACGTACTAAGGATCCCTAAAAACTGGCCAAGTGCAAGTCGGACTCATGGAGTTCCGTAACACAGTAGGTACAGTATTTTATAACTATCATTTTACACCAGCATGTTTATTGAGATTACAGCATAATATTTCTTTTAGGTTTTTAACTCTTATTTTAAATGTTAGTGTGGACACACATACACATATCACTACTTTGTAAGTGTCATCTTTCAAACGATAGACTGAGAAAAAATGGTTTTAGAACCTCAATATCATTTTAAACACCTTTCTATAGACACCCCTCATATATAGGTTTGATGAACATTTTTTTTGTTTCAGTTCCATGTATATAATATGAACTTATAGGGGGAGCCCCGTTTAATCTTAGTTTGTTTTATTTTTGTATAAAAATCGTAAAGCAGTTCACAGAATACCTTTCAAGTTTCAACTGTTGTTTCAGAATAAAGTGGCTGTGACATACAGACGGACAGAAAGACAGACACACAGACATGACGAACCCATAAGGGTTCCGTTTTTAGCCATTCGGCTACGGTACCCTAAAAATGAGGATAAAGCATTGCTTACCGGCCAGAAATCCACCACATATCCAAACAGAGGCTTAGCCAAGGCCCACAGCAGGGGTAGAACTGCTGTCACCAGCCCCATGGTAGATGGTGACACTCCCAGCTGCCGACCGAACACATTTAGCTGGGGGAGGATCGGGCCTAGAGCTGGAAAAGAGAAGAATACCTACATATAGATTGGTACATCACTACATATTATAAAATAAAGTACCTACTCGCGCCGCATCTGTCTGTCTGTTCGCGATAAACTCAAAAACTACTTACTGAACGGATTTTCATGCGGTTTTCACCAATAGATAAAACTATTCATGAGGAAGGTTTAGATAAAAAAATTAGTCAAGGTTTTGTTCAAATTGGTTCAAATATGATGATAATTGTTGGAAGTGTCGGCAAAAGTCAAGCCACCTGGGAGCTTTCATCGAAAACACTGCCTAACATTTGCCCATTTTGCCCTACATTTTGAATTTTGATATTATACAAAACAATGCATGGTGGGATATTCCACTTCTAGATCTACTAGCGACCTGCCCAGGCTTCGCATGGGTAGAACATACTTGTACCTATATGCCTGCATGTTTGCATCAGCACGTAGTATCATTTCCATCCTAAGGTTGTCTGGTAGACATCGCTTTTAGCGATAAGACCGCCATTTGTACCAGTAATTTACTTAGTGCTTCTTTTTTGTGCAAATCGGTGTCAATAAAGAGTTATTGTATTGTATTGTATTGTAGTACTACATAGTAATTATTCTGTGTCATCAGTTTGTTGCGTCGAGTATTAACGTCATACAATCATCATCATCATATTTCAACCAATTTACACAAAACCTTAACCTTATGTGTCGCTAGTATGTACATGATATAACTTAAACTTATTAACTAACTTCTAAAATAAATAATAGTTTAAAAAAACTAAAAATATACGCTTTTATAGGAAATCCAACTAAAAAATAGAAAATAAAATTTAATAAATTTGAATTAAAAATAGTGTAAGAAAAAATGATTTTATTGTAAAAAAAAGCGTGGGGTGCATGGTACAATAGTTCCAAATATTTTATGAACAGATATGACTAGAAGGGTTATTTTGATAATATCCTGAAAAGCACCCCACGCTTTTTTTTAATAATAAAATCATTTTTTCTTACACTATTTTTAATTCAAATTTATTAAAATTTATTTTCTATTTCTTAGTTGGATTTTCTATAAAAGCGTATTTTTTTAGTTTTTTTAAACTATTATTTATTTTTCATTTTTTTGTCGATTTATTTTTTTTTATTTATATTTTTTATTTTATTTATTTTTTGTCATCGGTCCTTAATAAGTATGCCAAATTTCGAGTTAATCCGACGTTTTGAAGGGGGTTAAAATCATGGTCAAAGATTCCGTTACATACTAACATACAAACATAAATACGTCTGAAGCTAATACAAGCGTATTAAAAATCGCTGATCAATGAGGTATAACGTATATTTTAAAAAATCCGGCCAAGTGCGAGTTGGACTCGCGCACCAAGGGTTCCGTACAAACTTGTCAAACTAGGTTATAAAAACTACAAATACTAAGTTACCTATAGTAAATTATTACGTAGTATTTATATATTCTTTTTTTTTCAATATCTTATAGGCTAGCGTTTGATCACTATCTCATCTGCTGGTAAGTGATGATGCGGTCGAAGATGGTAAGCACGCTAGGCCTAGAATGGGAACTGGCTCTCAAGGATAGCTGCCGGAACACATTATTTATTACATGTTTTGGCGACAGATTTTCTAACTTGAGGGTGGTAGCTGGCCAGGCGGACACTAGGTAGTGTCCTACCACCATGCGGGGGTTGTTGGTTCCTTAACGATGTATTCCTTCACCGGAGGGCCACTGTGAGAAGCGCACATACATTTTTCTATAGAAAAATCCATTGGTGCACGGCGGTTGAACTCGGTACCACGGCATCAAAGTCGACCATTCTCCCGATTACGCCACCGAGCCCTCAAAACTAAAATAAAATTAATTAAAATTAAAGTAAGTTTAGTAAATTAGCTTTTCATATAGCATAAGTTTTCAGATTTTTGCCTTTATAAGTGCTGTAAGACCTTGCTCCTTTCAAATTTCATGACTCCCGATCAACGGGAAGTACCCTATAGCCTCTATAGCCCCTATAGGTAACGTAGTATTATTGTGCTATAGGTTCAAAATGTTCAAATGCCGTTCTAGTTATTTGTTTGTGAAGTTTGCGGTGTTTATCTCCATATCTGGAGATACTCATCAAATATAGATGAATTTACAACGAGACCACCTCAGCAGGGCTATTCTCAATCATTCGAAATTGCCTTTTCTTCGACTTAGATTTTTGCAATTCACAATTTTCCGATCGGTTACTTTTGATATTTCCATTCGAAAAAATCTGTGATTTTAATTGGAAAGGTTTCCGCGACAAAATAGCTCACGGATTAATAATTAATATTCAAAATTAAAAATGAAGCTTCCGAATTCTTTCAAATAAAAAAATATTTTGAAAATCAGTCCACACCTGACAGAGATATCGGTAAACATTCCTCAAAATTCCGTCACTTATTAACCGTAATTCGTCTGTATGTTTTTTTTTGTGTGTATGTTACGCGATTGCTCCGTCAATTGTGAACCGATTCGAATGATTCTTTTGTAATCGGTAGGGTGCGTACCCTACCGATTACAAAAAGAATCATTCGGACGCGTGTCCGAGGTGGTCCCATTGTAATTTCATCGAGATCTGATAGGATCTCCAGAGATATGACGATAAACGTCTCAAACTTGCTACTGAAATTGACTCGCGGGGTATGAAGTCGGTTGTTTTAGTTTTTAGGGTTCCGAACCCAAAGGGTACCGACGGAACCCTATTACTGAGACTCCGCTGTCTGTCTGTCTGTCCGTCTGTCACCAGGCTGTATCTCATGAACCGTGATAGTTAGACGGAATTTTCACAGATGATGCATTTCTGTTGCCGCCATAACAGCAAATACAAAAAACAGAACAAAGTTAAAAATTAAAGAGGGTCCCCATACAAAAAACGTGTTTTTACTATAGCGCCATCTATGTGAACGATTGTTTAACTGATTAATAAATAATATTAACTACCTTTGTTTACGCAGTAACTTTTATATAATCTGTGCCTTTGTGTTAAAGTTCACATAGTTGGTGTTAGAAGTTCGTTAAATATTCGTTGGCGTTGTAGTTAATAAGCTTGTTTGGTATTGACACGGTAATATAATATAATATTATACTTATATATTATTATACTGCGGTTCGGAACCCTCCGTGTGCGAGACAAAAGTCTGACTCGCACTTGGCCAGTTTTAGTAAGATCGGATCTTCCGTTTAGGCGCAATTAGATAACCAACGAAAGTTTGTTTATTTTATTTAAGGTGTTCAATAAAGTGTTTCTATCTATCTAAAGATATGCTAATAATAGTAAAGATAAAGTAAGTATGTAACAGGTACTTATATCAGAAACCTTGATAGGTATATGACGTGGTATCAAGTCATTGCTCTCCTATCATGCAGCTGCACCGAGCCACAGAACAGATAATATAATAATACTACGTGACTGTGTTTAAATAAATACTTACCTATTTATATTCATGGTGTTTGTATAAATGTCTTTACTTTTTAACCCCCGACGCAGTGATCTGAGACCACACAAAAAGTTGATTGACAGAGCTTTACAGTGATCAAATTCTTGATAGTCAATGAAGTATCAGTTAGTCAGTATATACAAAACTAGCAGCCCGCCCCGGCTTCGCACGGGTAGAACATATATGCCTACAAAATTTGCATCAGTTTTGTTTACGCCATTTTCAAGTCAATTATTTTGCTTCAAGTAATCTTAAGATTCTAACTGTCTATGTTAAGTTGGCAGCATTTCCCTTTCCTGTATTCCATCCGCAACCTATATTTTATCTCCTTCACGCATGCACGCCTGCTAATATCTATCTCGCTCGCACGATAACGCAGCGAGTGCCGTGTGTGTCGAAGACGCAACACATTCGAAAAGAAGCTCCCGCGCCGCCGCCATCGAAGAAAACTAGCTCGCTAGTTATCCCCGCGATTAAACGTGAATCCGCGCAACGTAAACAACAAAATATAATAATAAGTGTTGTGGTACATTTGTGTGCAAAATTAAACCCATCGCAGTGCGCCTCGCGCACGCGGTGATCGCCGCCATTTTCAACACAACACAACACGGCAACGCAATATTAAACGAAGGAAGCCAGCAGGCCAACTGGCCCGCTCAACAAGAGAGAAGCAAGAAAGGAAACCACCACTTCAAGGTAGGCGTGCATCCTCTCTATTTCCGTCCGTACCTATATTTCGGCTGCCAACTTGCATAGTACCTATATATACCGCACCGCGAACCAGTCCTAACAGGATACCTATTCAAATACAGTCCACAACCGCGGGGTCTCATGTTAACACCTTGACTCCACGCACCAGAATTTAGAAGCTGGCCCATTGAGTCTGCAGTGCAGTTCAATTTAGGATAAACTCTCCCGCTAAATCTTCAAGGAAGATCTTAAAGCCCGAAGGGCCATTCACTTTTGGCTCCTCGACCGCCCCGCCCCCCCATTTTTGGTACTTCGACGCCGGATTCACTTTATTTGATCCTCGGGAATCTCCGCTATTTTAAGTCTAGATTTGTCTAACTTACTCCCGCATTAGGACTAGATTCGTCTAGTTTCCACCGCTATCTAGGTATATATTAGTATAACCTACACCCGCTTCAAGTCTAGATTCGTCTAGCTTAAAATCGTAATTATTAAGCCTAGATTCGTCTAGCTTAAACCCGCATTAGTTCTACTTCTTTCAATCGTAAACTCGCCCACTAAAGTGTTACCTGTCCGTTTGATAAAAACAACTTAAAAAATAATATAAACCGCATACCTAATTAACTATTAAACTATATCATATCATAAATAAATTACGTATCTTTTATACTTAACCTAATACAAGTCGTAAGTTGTCTCGTCATATTCCGCACTCAAACAAATCGTACGTACCTACGTAAAATTATATTTTCTATCTACTTACTACCGCTCGCTCTCAACATAATTCTGTTGTCTACCTCCTATTTATTTTACCGCGCTGTGATCGGCGATAGCCGGCCGGCCGGCATTGCAACTATCGCAAATAGGTAGATATATTTCATTCAAGTAGGTACATATTAGTTAATAACACTCGTTAGTCAAAATGCCGCCGACAAAAAAGGCCGACGACGAATTAGACAGAGATGTCGTTCTCTTAGAAACTAAAAGAGACACATTGTTTGAGTATATTCAGATCGTTTATGATAACTCGAAAACCGCACACACAAGCGAAGAATGTTTAGAACATTTCTTATGCTCTGTCGTGACTTTAGACGATATACGGTCTGAGTATCGAGATATAGTTAATGAGTACAATCGCGCATTGCTAAAAAGCGACCCTACTAGCAAGCCTAATTATCAGTGTTTGAATTCATTTGAAGACATGTATTGCCGCATCAAGCGTGTTTTAAAACGTGTTGAACCTTCACCTTCCAAGGTTGACTTAGACTCTGATCTAGATCGCAAAGCTTCAGTTGACCGCTCGGGTTTAAGATGTAGAATGCCATCTTTGCCGCCAATTGAAATAATGACGTTTGACGGGGATATTCGAAACTGGCCCTTATTCTACGCTGGTTTTAGATCCATGGTTCACGACAATCCAATGCTGACAAACGCTGAGAGGTTGTATTATTTAATAGGTAAGCTTTCAAAGAAAGCGCAAGCTGTGTTCTCAGGCATAACGCCATGCGCAGATAATTATGATATGATAATAAAGTGTCTCGAAGATAGGTATCAAGACACTCGCACGCTCGCATCTACCTACTTAGATCAGATGATAAATCTCAAGTTGAGCGGCAACGATACTTCTTCTAAATTGCAATTATTTTTAGATCAATTTGTCACTGCCGCTAGTGCATTAAATAACTTGCAATTAGATAATTTATCTGACTTCATATTGCTTCAGATCGCGTTAAAGAAGTTAGACGAAAGCACGGTCCGTGCGTTTGAGTCACAATATCGCGATGTGAAGCTACCTACTTTCGTTCAACTGACAGATTTCATTAGAGGACAGTATAGAATATACCACAACATGCAATCTAGTACAAGTGCTTCAAATTCTTCTCGTAATAATACTTCAAATAAACCGCGAAGCCATGTACCTAACCCTCAGGCTTATGTAGCAGTCTCCGCTTCTCACAAGAAATGTCTTTGTGACAACATTGTACATGATCACCTATATAAATGTCCTAAATTCAACGAATTAACGCCCTCCGCTCGATTTAAATGTGTCAAAGATCATTACGCATGCATTAATTGCCTTAGTTTAAAACATAAAGCCCGCGAATGTAACTCAAATTTTAAATGCCGTAGTTGTCAACAAAAACATCACTCCTTATTGCACTTTAATACCTCACATAATCAAACCGCATCGCAATCGCACGATAATAGATTATCGACCGCGCCGGCATTCGAACCCGCACCGACTAGGTCACGCGACTTATGCGCTATGCCAGTGGGCAGCGCCGCGGCCGGTGCGAACCTCGCGCCTCGAGCACGATCGCCCGCTCCTACACACGCCGCGAACGTATCGTCACTGTACACATCCATTGCTGCGCCAGTTCCGAACGATTCGAGTCGTACTGTTCACAGCACGCAATGTATGCGTCCTACAACGATACTATTGTCAACGGCTCAAGTTGTAATTTACGATAGTAAGGGACGACAGCATTTAGTCAAGTGTTTACTAGACACGGGATCGCAAAGTAACTTCATAACAAATGAATGCTGCTCGCTATTAGGTTTGAGTTACAATAAAAATACGCAAATGACTGTTAAAGGTTTCGGTGGGTCTGAAAAGGATATTAAGGGCTCCACGGACTTTAAAATATATTCACGCTTTTCTAATTCGAACGTTCATTATGACGTTTCGGCACTTGTTGTCGACCGCATCACGGATAACCTCCCATCGGTTCCCGTTGACGAATCTGCGTTCGCGCACATTCAATCGCTACCGCTCGCGGACAGTACGTTCGCTACGCCCTCTGGAGTGCAAGTACTTCTAGGTGCTAATATTTTCTCTCACCTGTTACTACCTGGCATGGTTAAAAACGGTGTGAATGGAATGCCGCCCGCTATTGAAACAGTTTTAGGGTATATAATTATGGGTTCCGCTCCTGTATTATTACCTAAACATAAAATAAGGTCGACATCGGCTTGCTGCGCCGTCCTCGAGCAGCCATCTTTGGACAACCTTCTTAAAAGGTTTTGGGTTCTCGAAGAGGTTTGCGCTCCGCCCGCCCACAGTCAAGATGACCTTGAATGTGAGAATCATTTCCGCGCCACCACTACGCGCGATGCTAGTGGTAGGTACACCGTCGCTTTACCGTTTAGTGACGATGTTTATAAATTAGGTAATTCGTACTCCACCGCATATAGACGCTTCTTGTGTTTAGAAAGGAAGTTGGTGTCGTCGAGTATACTGCGCGCCGCCTATGACGATATCATTCGTGATTATGTCGATAAGGGCTATATTAGCGAAATAGGACCTATTGATAAAGTTTCTCCCGCCGCATCCTATTTTGTACCGCATCATTGCGTGCGCCGTGACGACAAGACGACGACTAAGGTGCGCATGGTCCTGGATTCCAGCAGTAAGACAAGTACCGGGTTGTCACTTAATCAAATACTGCATGCCGGACCTAATCTACAGGGTGATCTTAATTGCATCCTTTTGAATTTTCGCCTTTTTAAAATCGCGATTTCTGCTGACTGTCGTCAGATGTTCTTACAGATCGGCATGCACGAATCCGATCGTAAATATCAGCGAGTTCTTTTTAGATTTAACCCGCAAGACCCAATATCGGTTTTTGAATTTAATAGAGTTGTTTTTGGGACAAAATCCAGCGTCTTCCACGCTGTCCGAGTAATTCATCAACTCATCGCTGACGAGAAGCATAAGTTTCCTACAGCTGCTGCGATTGCATCTAGTTCGACGTACATGGATGATGTATGCTTCAGTATAATGTCAGATGACTCGTCGCTAAATGATGAAGCTGTCGCTGTTGCCGCATGCATCCAGCTCATTGAACTTTTCAAGTGCGGTCGATTTGACCTTGTCAAGTGGACCAGCAACTCCGCCGCCGTTTTACGTGAAATACCCGCATCGCATCGAGCCTCCTCAGATCTCGAGATCGATAGGGGTGCCACACCGCAGAAAATACTGGGTACACATTGGGACAGGTCGGACGACGTTTTTAAATTCAGAGTTGCCGCACCTGAAACGGGATGTACTAAACGCATAATATTATCCGCTGTCGCGCGCCTATGGGATAACCTAGGTTTAGTGGCTCCTGTCATATTGCATGCTAAGCTTCTCATACAGGAGCTTTGGCTATTGAAATGTGACTGGGACGACACGCCTCCAAAACGCATAATAGCACTTTGGTCACAGTTTCGTAACGAGTTGCCGGCGCTAAACGAAGTGCGTATACCGCGACACCTGGGAGTAGTTCAGGGCAGCGTTGCTAACCTGTTAGGGTTTGCAGACGCTAGTGAACGCGCTTACGGTGCTGTTGTATACCTCCAAGTTGCCGTCGGTGACAGTAGAACTGTTACAATCGTGTGCTCAAAATCCAAAGTTGCGCCGCTCAAAACACTTTCGACTGCAAGGTTGGAGTTGTGTGCTGCAGTCCTTATGTCAAAATTGATGCGTAAAGTGATTGATATATTTCAACCGCGATACAAAATAGCAAATGTCTTCGCCTTCACTGACTCAAAGGTTGTTCTTTGCTGGATCAACTCATCACCGCACCGCTGGCAAACGTTTGTTGCCAATCGCGTTGTCATGATTGTTGACAACTTACCGGCAAGTTGTTTCCATCACGTAGCAGGGACTGAAAATCCTGCCGATTGCTTATCGCGCGGTCTATCTCCCGCGATGCTTATAAATCACCCGCTATGGTTTTCGGGACCGCCGTGGGCTTCGAAAAGTCCAGCAGAGTGGCCTATCGCAGAGTTTTGTCGTGATGACGTCGGTGAAGTGCCAGAACAAAAACCGTTTGCACATACTGTGACTGTACCCGCTACCGAATCGCCAGTTTATGAACTCGCCAATCGTATATCTTCGTGGTCGAAGCTTTTACGTATTGTTGTTTTTGTTTATCGAACGTTAAAATTATTACCGCGCAAATCGACCGTAAGTCGCTCAGACTTAGAATTTGCTGAAACTAAAACTATACTCGCACTTCAACGTGTCCACTTCGCTGACGACAAAAATAAATTAAAATTAAAACAAAATTGTTCGCCCGCTTTACAAAAATTAAATCCGTTTTTGGATGTAAACGGCATCATTCGCGTTGGTGGCCGCTTGTCAAATGCTGATATCAGTTATGCGCAAAAACACCCGTGTGTTCTTCCGCGACACGACCACGTGGTAGATATGATAATTGATTATCATCACAGAAAGCATTTGCACGCTGGCCCCGAACTCCTGATGTCCTTACTCAGGCATCATTATTGGATACTCGCTGCGCGGCGAGTTATTCGTCACCGCATACACAAGTGCAATACTTGTTTCAGAGCAAAGCCGCGCCCATCATTTCCAATGATGGCGGATTTGCCCGCATTTCGCGTCAACCAGGTTGACAAGCCGTATTCGCATACAGGCTGCGATTTTGCAGGTCCGATTTCATACACACCTGTGCGTGGCAGAGGCGTCAAAAGCCGTAAGGCATGGCTCTGTATATTTACCTGTCTCACTACGCGTTGTTTGCATATTGAGATAGCCACGGAGTTGAGTACGGTTAATTTCCTCGCTGCATTCAAGAGGTTTCTTTCACGCCGCGGTCCTGTTCAGTGTCTATACACTGACAACGCTACAAATTTCATAGGATGCAGGTCATATCTGCGTGACCTGTATAAGTTCCTAGATGAATTCAAACCGCACCTTGATCATGAACTCTCAGAAAGTCGCATTGACTTCAAGCAGATTCCACCAGTTAGCCCTCATTTTGGCGGATGCTGGGAGAGCATGGTGAAGGTTGTGAAGTCTCATCTCTTCAAGGTTATAGGTCAGCAGATACTGTCTTATGAGGAACTCTTAACAGTGCTAGCTCAAATCGAAGCGTTAGTAAATTCGCGTCCACTCACCGCTTTAAGCAGTGATCCCGCTGAGCCGACTGCGCTCACGCCGGCTCACTTTCTTCACACCGCGCCATTATTTTCATTACCCGCGCCTCACGTAGAATCTAATTTGATTGAGAGGCATTCGCTATTAAATAGTATGGTCCAGTCGTTCTGGCAGCGATGGAGAGTCGAGTATTTGCATCAATTGCAATCTCGAGCCAAGTGGATCATACCATCCACCCCGATCCAGTTGGGATCAGTAGTAGTTATCATAGTCGACAACGCGCCGCCGCTTGCTTGGCCTCTCGGTGTAGTAGAAGCTGTTCATCCTTCGAAGGATGGTACAACGCGTGTAGTTACAGTGAGAACTAGTAAGGGGAGCTTTGTGCGCCCAGTTGTTCGATTGTGCCCATTGCCAAATCAATAAATTTGTGTGGAGCAATGCTCTGCATTTCATATAGCTTATAGTTTAGTTAAGTACCCGCATTTAAATTACCGCATCCGCAACTTTAGTTTTTAAAGGTAACCCTTTAAGGCCGGGGGAGATGTTTACGCCATTTTCAAGTCAATTATTTTGCTTCAAGTAATCTTAAGATTCTAACTGTCTATGTTAAGTTGGCAGCATTTCCCTTTCCTGTATTCCATCCGCAACCTATATTTTATCTCCTTCACGCATGCACGCCTGCTAATATCTATCTCGCTCGCACGATAACGCAGCGAGTGCCGTGTGTGTCGAAGACGCAACACATTCGAAAAGAAGCTCCCGCGCCGCCGCCATCGAAGAAAACTAGCTCGCTAGTTATCCCCGCGATTAAACGTGAATCCGCGCAACGTAAACAACAAAATATAATAATAAGTGTTGTGGTACATTTGTGTGCAAAATTAAACCCATCGCAGTGCGCCTCGCGCACGCGGTGATCGCCGCCATTTTCAACACAACACAACACGGCAACGCAATATTAAACGAAGGAAGCCAGCAGGCCAACTGGCCCGCTCAACAAGAGAGAAGCAAGAAAGGAAACCACCACTTCAAGGTAGGCGTGCATCCTCTCTATTTCCGTCCGTACCTATATTTCGGCTGCCAACTTGCATAGTACCTATATATACCGCACCGCGAACCAGTCCTAACAGGATACCTATTCAAATACAGTCCACAACCGCGGGGTCTCATGTTAACACCTTGACTCCACGCACCAGAATTTAGAAGCTGGCCCATTGAGTCTGCAGTGCAGTTCAATTTAGGATAAACTCTCCCGCTAAATCTTCAAGGAAGATCTTAAAGCCCGAAGGGCCATTCACTTTTGGCTCCTCGACCGCCCCGCCCCCCCAAGTTTGTTGCATCGAATATAAAATATGAACAAATTCAACAATCATCGTCATATTTCAACCAATTTACACAAAACCTTAACGAATTATGCACCTAAACCTTCCTCATAAACACTCTGGCTATTGGTGAAAACCGCAGGATAATCCGTTCAGTAGCTATTGAGATTATTGCGAACAGACAGACAGACGCAGTGATGGACTTTGTTTTATAATACTTACGTAGTGATATTGGACGGCCCTTTGGCGTAAAGGATAGTTACCCTGATTCTGACCCGACCAACAAGGAGAATATCTGCCGCCTTAACCCTACGGCGTTCCCCGACGCAAAAAGTAGAGGTAATATACGCTTAACGTGTGTATCTGTCTGTAGCATCTTAGCACCTAACCGGATGAACCGATTTTGTTTTTATTATTGATATTTTTTTTTGTTTGATAGATGTCTTCATCGAGAGTGTTCTTAGCTTTGATTCATGAAAATTCGTTCAATCGTTATAAAACTATGAGCTTTTTTCTAGTTCATTGCGCTATGAAATCAACTTTCATAGGTCTGATCAATTCGAAAATCTTCTTCTTCAACGATATTGTAAGAACATGGAACATTGACCTGATGCTGGGACATCTCCTGGACTCTACAGAATACTCAAATCCTCACCAACTCAGATTTTAAATGTCGTGTTTAGAGTCATTGGAATGCTTTTAATGAAAAGATTATACATAGATCAGTCGGGGTGGTTTAAAATATTATATTATATTATATATATATATATATATATATATATATATATATCATTATTATTTTATACAATAGATCATATTATTATACTATATTGATTTCAAATTGATTGCGATCGGTGGGAATCTACAGAAAAGCTAAGCTTATAATAATATTTTCGTAGTAACTATGACCTATTCTGTGGTTTGACTGCAAATATTTTATTAATTTTGCGATGCGTGTATGTAAAATCCGTGATATCTTCTAGTTTTCATTAGAACTATATAATGGAAAGGACAATTTTAATCTATAATATGTGGCCAAGCTAATTAACGTAATTATTTTGATAAGGATTAATACTATATACTTGAAATTAGCCCTGGAAGTTGTGTAATATTTTTTAAGAATAAATTAAAGATAAAAAGGGGTTACTGTGAGTCAACCTTAAGAGATAGACATATGCTGTCGCGGACTTTTTTGTAGGTCTTGTTAAGTTGTACAACTCTTGCATAGAAAGTATTCTTCTATCTATTTTCAATTGAGCAGCGTTCGTAAGAAACGTGTCTTTTCGACCGTTTTATTGCCGACATAGGTTGCAAATTAGGTCTCCACGAATGTACCTTTGATTTAAACGGGATAATATATAGCCTATTTTCATTCCGAAAGTCCATTCTATGTATTAGTGAAAGAATTTTTTAAATCGGTTCAGTAGTTTTTGAGCCAAATCATTACAAACATACAAAAATACAAATGTTCTCTCTTTATAATATTAGTATAGATATAGATAAAACCGGCCATGTGCGTGTCGGGCCACGCAGTGTAGGGTTCTGTAGTAGTATAATATTTAACATAATTATTTTTAAAATTATCCAACACCCAAGTTCAACGACTATTACTGCTAAACTGATAAAGTTATCTTAACCGCTATAATTTTCCTTTAAAGTTTATGAAATGCACTATCATCATGAATTTTCTCAGATTTTTTCGAGCGAGGTAACAGGACATGCACGACGCTCGCTGATGGTAAACGATGAAGTCTACCTATTACAGATGAAGCGGCTGGATTTTTTTCCAGCCGCTGCCAGCCAGCTTGCGTATATATCATCGCTCCATCTAGCTGGAGGGCGCCCTACACTACGTTTTCCGAGCCGTGGTCCACTATTGCGTCTGTTACCTTGAGACAATAATATGTTAAGTCTCACATACCCTGTAATTTCACTGGACACTAAGCCATTCAAACCGAAAAACATTCCTATGTCACGACTGAATAATTTGCAAAGCGGTGGTACCGCGCCAGGCGGACTAGCAAAGGTTCTACCACCACAGAAAAGACAATAGTACTATACCACTACAAAAATCTTCTGTTGTATTGAAAGAATACGGCGCCATCGAAACGTGCAACACAATGTAATAAATGACTTTATGACTGCGAGTTGTCTATCCGATATAGAATACAATTTATTGTAGTGTGATGACTATTATAGACCAACTTCCTAGTTAGTGTTCCTAATTAGATTTCCTACAAATTGAATATTATATATTAAGTGCTACAGTTATAGTTTTATTTTTTATATAATATAGTCTAGCGTTTGACCACTATCTCACCTCTTTGTAAGTGATGATGCGGTCGAGGATAGTAGCACGCTAAGCCTAGAATGGGAACTGGCTCTCAAGGATAGCTGCCGAAACACATTAGATGTTTGGCGACAGATTTTCTAACTTGAGGGTGGTAGCTGGCCAGGCGGACACTAGATAGTGTCCTACCACCATGCGGGGGCTGGGGGTTTCGTAACGATGTAACTTTTCTTTGACCGGAGGGCCACTGTGAAAGGCGCACACACATTTTTCGACAGAAAAATCTATTGGTGCACGGCGGGGATTGAACTCGGTACCTCTGGCATCAACGCCGACCATTCTCCCACTACACCACCGGACCCTCGGATTATTAGGATTTCTTCAACGGACTTTCAAAAAGGAGGAGTCTCAGTTCGTTCCTATTCTAGGACTAGCGTGCTACCATCCTCGAACGCATCATCACTAACCAACAGGTGAGATAATGCTCAAACGCTAGCATATAATGATATAAAAAAAATATTATTAAAATCCTAACAGGTGAGATAGTGGTTAAACGCATCTTACGCATATATGTATACGTATCATATTATTTTTAGGGTTCCGTATGATAGTTAGACAGTTGAAATTTTCACAGATGACGTATTTCTGTTGCCGCTATAGCAACAAATACTAAAAACAGAATAAAGTTTAAATTATAGGCGGTCCTCATACAAGAAACACGTTATTTCGGCATTTCAATAAAACACCATCTATGAACGCTTAGGTAAACGTCCATTGATGGCGTTATATTGAAATACCGATCCCTAACACCTTTATGTGTTAACTTTCAGTTACATAGTTAGATGGCGTTAAAAGAAATTAGCACGCGGCTCACAACTCTGTTTTGATAAAATGTTTAATAATTATTGTTTTTTGCTAGCGAAATTTTTCGCTAGCAAAAAAATCATTTGATAGTGTTATTTTTTGCTCGATCTTATAAAATACTGTAGTGTGGTACGGAACCCTACGAGTGCGAGTCCGACATGCACTTGGCCAGTTTATTTCAATATAGCCACATGAGTAAAATAGCTGCACAACCCCGCCACAATATTATAATGTGTATATCCTTAATACTAAATCCTAAAGGCTTATTATTAACAAACGCTGTCATAATCGACGAGTAACTATCTAAAGTATATAGCGGTACACTAGCTAATGGTATTTGGGCTCTAAATACCTTTAAAAGCCTTCATTTATAAAACACATATGACTATCTACATGATGGCACTAATAACTGCGTGATATAAACTAATCTACGTATACAATGGGTAATAAAACTGAACAAATGTCGTATATTTACAATGTAATGTACCTAATAACACTAATTGGATCTTGCACACACTAGCTGTGCCCTGCGTTCTTACCCGCGTAGACATCGTATAACCTTGGGAATATCGAGATGAGAATATGTTATTCCAGGGTCTAGGCTATCTACATACCAAAGGCCTAGCCACAGATTACATAAAAGTTACTACGTAACAGATACTTCACTCCCCTACAAAAAATACGATACCAACGCTTATTTCAGACAATACAAGTAAAAATGTGTCTTTAAGGCGCTCGACCTAGCGTTGTTATAACTTCGTTCAGCGCGCGATGTACCGGCGCGCACTTGATACAGTAAAGGGTTGACTCAAATAAATAAATAAAAAGTTTACGAATTCTTTTTATTTACCTCACAAAATAACATCAAAATTCCTAACTAAGAGTCAAATTTGAAGTCGAGAAAGTGAATTTTACGCCGTTTTGTCATTTTAGTATCGGTAGCATAAAAAAATGAAACATATTATGCTTGTTTTTTGTCAAACCCATTGTGGGTTTCACAAAAAATGACTATGAAAAACTTTCGTTTTTTCGTCGAAAATCGTTTCTAATATAGAATACAAATGCGCAGTTATCCCATCATTTGAATAATAATATACGTTGCGCGTGCGTGAGCAGTTACAACCGACTGGCAGATAGTACCGCCGGAGTTGACGAAAGCTTAGGTATAAATCGCAGTAGCTATGGGCGAGTGAGGGAGGCCTGGCCTAGCTATAAGCTAAGATAATCTGCCCCCGGAAGTTTCGATTGATATTTATACGATATGTAGGTACTAATAAAAAGTGTATTTTCTGAGAGTTTGAGATCTCTCACTCAATTGGTTTTTTTTTAACCAAAAAAATGTAAAAAACAGAAAAAAAAAATTTTAAGATTGACTGCAGCAATTACTCCAATTTTTTATATATATTTAGGACTAATAATAGCTATTATAAAAAAAATTAAGAGCTTTATAACATCATAGGATCATAGACCTATATTTAAAAAAAAGAATGTTAAATTTAATTTTTTTTACATGATACAATTTAGGCACAACTACAAAAAAAAATTTTGACGTACCTTTAATTTTTCCCGTTAATAATATAATATTTATTTAAAAAAAGGTTCGCAATAGTGACATACGTAGCCGAGACGTGGACACTCACGGTTCGTCTAGTCCACCAGTTTAAGACGACGCTCCCTGCAGAATGCTATACTTTGCCTAATGACAGTAAATCAATCAATAATATTAGCTCAGCGAGCTATGGAAAGAGCTATGCTCGGTGTTTCTCTGCGGGATCGAATCCGGAACCAAGTAATTCGCCAGAGAACTAAAGTGATCGACATAGCTCAGCAGATTAGCAAACTGAAGTGGCAGTGTATCAGTATCTGCCGCAGGACCGATAACCGTTGGGGCAGACTGGTTCTAGAGTGGAGACCGCGAATCGACAAACGTAGCGTAGGACGCTCTGTGAATAGGTGGAGCGACGACATACGCAAAGCGGTGGGCAGTGACTGGAACAGCAGAGCCGAAGATCGGGCTCAGTGGCGCATCTTGGGAGATGATGACGATTCCAGAAATTATCTTATTTACCGAGATGTACTTTTCGCAAAGTCAATTGGTGTCTTCTGGCCTTAATCATATCATATATAACAACTAGAAGTGTCCCGCGGCTTCGCCCGCGTTAAACCCTTCTTTTATTTACTTAAAACTTTTCTTTTGTAAAAACGATTCTATCATTAAACACATCAAATAACAATTTGCCAAATCGGTTCACCCGTTTTCATGTTATCGCGTGACTACGGCAATTCTGGATTCATATTTATAAAACCCTAAAAACCTAAATTTACAGACTTTCTTACCTACCCCATTTCGAAAATCCTACAACACGTACTTTATCCCATCTTGTTTCGCCATACAAACTTTGTATCCTTGTTCCGTATCCGGGAGGAATTTTCAGAAAATTATTTCTGAGCGGATAGGTATCCGCTCAGAAATAATTTTCTCACACGTCATAATAACTATCTGCAATCTGAATTTCAGCGCAATCCAAAACAATATTGATTTTAAGACTTTGTTACCCCAGTTTATCCTCTTAGGGTGGCATTTTGAAAAAGTCTAAAACTCGTATTTACTTATTTATTTACAGAAGTACTTGTGTAAAATGTCGAATAAAACGACTATCCAAACTTTGAACCCCCGCTTCATCCCCTTAAAGAGTGTATTTTGAAAAATTCTTTCTTAGCGGTTACCTAAGTCAAAATAACTATCTGCATGCCAAATTTCAGCGCAATCCGAAACAATATTGATTTCAGACTTTGTTACCCCATTTCACCCTTTTAGGGGTGGAATTTCGAAAAAGCCTGAAACACTTATTTACTAACTTAAGTACTTGTGTTAAATTTCGAATATAAAAGACTATCTAATATTGTTTTTCCATACAAACTTTGAACCCCCGTTTCATCCCCTTCAGGGGTGAATTTTGGAAAATCCTTTCTCAGAGGGAATTACCGTCGTAATAACTAACTGCATGCCCAATTTCAGCGGAATCTGAAACAATATTGATTTTCACACTTTGTTACCGCATTTCACCCTCTTAGGGGTGGAATTTCGAAAAAGCCTGAAACACGTATTTACTTACTTAAGTACTTGTGTTAAATTTCGAATATAAAAGACTATCTAATATTGTTTTTCCATACAAACTTTGAACCCCGTTTCATCCCCTTCAGGGGTGAATTTTGGAAAGTCCTTTCTCAGAGGCAACTATCGTCGTAATAACTATCTGCATGCCAAATTTCAGCGCAATCCGATACAATATTGATTTTCACACTTTGTTACCCCATTTCACCCTCTTAGGGAATTTCAAAGAAACCTGCAACACATATTTACTTATTTTTTACTGAAGCACTTATGTGAAGTTTCGGATAGAAAAGACTATCTAATAATGTTTCTCCATAGAAACTTTGTACCCCCGTTTCATCCCTTCAAGGGATGTCGAAAGCCTGAAACACGTATTTACTTACTTAAATACTTGTGTTAAATTTCGAATATAAAAGACTATCTGATATTGTTTTTCCATACAAACTTTGAACCCCCGTTTCATCCCCTTCAGGGGTGAGTTTTGGAAAGTCCTTTCTCAGAGGGAACTATCGTCGTAATAACTATCTGCATGCCAAATTTCAGCGCAATCCGATACAATATTGATTTTCACACTTTGTTACCCCATTTCACCCTCTTAGGGAATTTCAAAGAAACCTGCAACACATATTTACTTATTTTTTACTGAAGCACTTATATGAAGTTTTGGATAGAAAAGACTATCTAATAACGTTTCTCCATAGAAACTTTGTACCCCCGTTTCATCCCGTTTTAAGGGGTGAATTTTAGAAAATCCTTTTTTAACAGATACTTATGTCATAATAACCATCTGTATGCCAAATTTCAGCGCAATACGAAACAATATTGATTTTCAGACTTTGTTACCCCATTTCAGCCTCTTAGGGGTGGAATTTCGAAAAGGCTAAAACACGTATTTACTTATTTATGTACTCAAGCAGTTGTGTGAAGTTTTGAATAGAAAAGACTATCTAATGTTGTTTCTCCATAGAAACTTTGAACCCCGTTTCATCCCTTTAAGGGGTGAATTTTAGAAAATCCTTTCTTAGCTGATACTAACGTCGAATCATAATAACCACCTGTATGCCAAATTTCAGCGCAATCTAAAACAATATTGATTTTCAGACTTTGTTACCCCATTTCACCCTCTTAGGGGTGGAATTTCGAAAAAACCTAAAACACGTGTTTACTTATTTATGTCCTGAAGCACTTGTGTGAAGTTTCGAATAGAAAAGACTATCTAATAATGTTTCTCCATAAAAACTTTGAAGCCCCGTTTCATCCCCTTCAGGGGTGAAATTTGAAAAATCCTTTTTAAAAGGTAACTAACGTTGTAATAATTATCTGCATGCCAAGTTTTAGCGCAATCCGAAAAAATATTGATTTTCACACTTTGCTACCCCATTTCACCCTCTTAGGGGTGGAATTTAAAAAAAACCTAAAATACGTATATACTTATTTTTGTACTGAAGCACTTGTGTGAAGTTTCGGATAGAAAAGACTATCTAATCTTGTTTCTTCATACAAACTTTGAACCCCCATTTCATCCCCTTAAGGGGTGAATTTTGAAAAATTCTTTCTTAGTACACCCCTACGTACTAAGACAAATTTACTCTCCAAATTTCAAGTCTCTACGACCAGCGGTTTAGGCTGTGCGTTGTCTGTCAGTGAGTCAGTCAGTCAGTATGTCAGGACAAAGATTCTTATAGTATTAGAAGTATGGATTTTTGTGAACAACAATTTTAGAACGGCTAAAATTTATCTTTTACAAGAACAAGAAAATAATCATAAAAATGACGCTTAAAATCAAAATTTTAAAGTTGTCTTGAATCGGTGGAGAGATAACATCTTCACAACATTCCATAACTTAAAGGAAATAGAATACACATAAGAAATGTACACAGACGCTTCCTTGACAGAATGGGGAGCTGTCTGCGCTGATAATAATACTTGGATTCAAAATTTAAAACCACCCCCGACTGATTTGTATATGTATAATTTATACATTGAGACCATTCCAATGACCTATAATATACGACATCTCAGACGAGGAGTTGAGAGTATTCTGCAGATCCAAGGAGATGTCTTGTCTCAGCATTAGATCAAGTTGACCATATTCTTGCAATATCATTGAAGGAACAGGATACTGAATTTTAAATTAATGCATTTGATTCTTTGAGTATTCAAGATTTGATTTAACTAATGTAAACTACGCTAAACAGACGGCAGCAGTGTGACAGGTAAAGTAGTGTGCAGAAGCGCCATTTTGATTTTTTTGACGTCCGCGGTCATAGTACTATGAGTTTATGAAAGTTGCTATCGTAGTCTTTTCAACCAAAAAAGAGCTGATAATATGTAAACGGCTGAACGGATTTTCATGAAACAAAGCTAAGAACACTCTCGATGAAGACACCTATCAAACTAAAAAAACTAAATCTAAATCGGTTCATTCGTTTGGGCGCTACGATGCCACAGACATACACACATATACATAGATACACACGTCTTTATAACACCCCTTCTTTTTGCATCGGGGGTTGAAAACTTAAACGGTACGTGGAAGGAAGTAGAAAAACAGTAACTATATTCATTATCTCGAATTATTAGCAGTGTTTCTCGGTATCAAAAGCTTGATTCACAACGAATCTAACTGTACAATATTGTTGCGTGTTGATAACACTAAGTGCTGCGATAAGTTATATTAACAGGGCATGCTAACAATGGCTGGCATTCAATTTCCCCACTTGACTAAACGTGCTAGAGAAATTTGGCAATGGTGCGAGAGCCGCAATATTAGGCTTTTTACCCGACTGCGAAAGAAGGAGGGTTATGTTTATCGAGTGTATGTATGTATTTTATTAAATTTAAAATTAAGGATTTCTGGCGCCAAAAAGCAATCTCAAAAAAAAAAAATTTATCAAAATACATCGAGTGTGGTATGAACTGAACTCTGCGGACAGCATTTACTGCGCCAGCGTCCCGCCGGCTGCACTCGACTACTTGTACTTGTATTATTTGATTTGTGACTCGACCTAATGCCACAGAATATATAATAGTAGGTACAAAACGCTGGTGTCACAGTCCGACAGCAACCTCAAACAATACAACGTTACATTCAACCTTTGGTCGTAGGACTATTATCTTTTCTGTGCTGTGGTGGCAGTTTGCGAGTTTAATGAGACGTACGTCGAGACGTTCACAATGATTCAATATCATTAGTCCTAATATCTTTTCTGACTGATCAATTTAACAAAGGTTGCTTTTCTGGAACCTTAAACAACCATAGGTCAGCCCTATCGTTACTATTAGGAGACATAATCGGATCGGATGATCGCATTAGGCGCCTCCTCAAAGGTGCATATAAAATAAAGCCCATTTATTCCAAATATACTTCAACATGGAATCCACAAGTAGTTCTCAACCACAATACTAATTGGTATCCAAATTTAGATTTATTTTTTTACTCTTTATATAATGAGATTTATCAACATGTGATTAAGTCGCTCAGTACAAAATCAACTCTTATATTATACTCTTATCATAAACATACCAAAAACAATCACCTAGATCTATTTTGCATGCATATATTATATAATATGTACATTAATTTTGCTCGTTCTTAGAGAGGGTTTGCCAAAATATAATTAAATTCACCTACCATAATTCGGTGTTTTGTTTACACCGCCGAAAGACCTCGTTCCGGACACATTCCACTAAATCACAGAATAATGAATAGAAATTTAGAATTAAACATAAGACAATATCACAAAGAACCTTTTGATACTTCTAGCTTTGTAGAAAAAAGAATTTTTCGAGACATAAGATGTAGGTTAAGTTAGTTTAGTAAGAACTTAAATAATGTTTAATTTCTAAACAAAGCAATATTACGACAAAGGTATATAATTGATCTTGTAAATAGGTAGATCTAGTTAGATTTAAATATGCCTGTTATACCTGCATGATGTTCGCATGCCAAATAGGCTAAGATATGAATGAACCAAAACTAAACAATAACACCTCATTGTAACCATATCTGATGCGAAATAAATAAATATGAAATATATTGTACACTGCACATTGAGTCCAAACTCTGTCACTAATATATTTAAGATAGTTTAAAAATAAATTATAAATAAAAAATATTTTTAAAAACAAGCTTTTATCTGGGACAAAGAACTAAAATGTTAAAAATAAATTCTAGTAAGTATTTGGCGTGTAGGTACTCAATAGCACTACCCGTTTTTCAGGCTAGGTAATTACCATATTTCAGTGCCTCAAGCTTTTAAAAATATAGGTAAGTACCTACACGCCAAATACTTACTAGAATTTATTTTTAACATTTTAGTTCATTGTCCCAGATAAAAGCTTGTTTTTAAAAATATTTTTGACTTATAATTTATTTTTAACTTTTTAGTAGGTAGGTATAGATACCGACCACCTACCTACTACCTAAGTATTTAAGAGAAGGCATTATGTTTTAAAATAGTCCAAGGATATTTGATGTGATTATGGGTAAAGTGCTCTTCGCGGAAAATCAATCGACTCGGTGGGGCTATGTTGCTTTATAACAGAAATGCCATGGCCCCCTTACAGCTTCATCATCAGATCCTGGCTATCATTTAAGTGTAAAGTGCTCCTCAAGACGAATGATTTGAGCCCAAATTCACTGGGGTTACGTTATTTTATCACAGAGATGCCGTGGCCACCTTCCAGCTTCATCACCAGTCGCTAAATATCATCTAGGTGTAAAGTTCTCTTCAAGACGAATCAATCGAGACCAAACTCGGTAGAGTTACGTTGATTTATCACAGAGGTGCCGTGGCCACCTCCCAGTTTCATCATCAGACCCAAGATATCATCTAGGTGAAAAGTTCTCTTCAAGACGAATCAATCGAGCCCAAACTAGGTAGGGTTATGTTGATTTATCACAGAGATACCGTGGCCACCTTCCAGCTTCATAATCAGACCCTGGATATCATCTAAGAGAAAAGTTCTCTTCAACACGAATCAATCGAGCCCAAACTCGGTAGCGTTATGATGATTTATCACAGAGATGCCGTGGCCACCTTCCAGCTTCATCATCAGACCCTGGATATCATCTAGGCGTAAAGTTCTCTTCAAGACAAATCAATCGAGCCCAAACTCGTTGGGGTTATTTGTTTTATCACAGAGATGCCGAGGCTACCTTCCGTCTCCATCATCAGACCAGCTCCATGGTACCATATCATTGTATTGTCACCGAAGATACATAAGTACACCAAATTTGAGTCCAATCGGACATCGGGAAGTGGGTCTAATTTAGCTTCCAAGATTCCACCCGAACATACATAGTTACATACATACATACATACATTGCAAGTTAAATAAAAGCTTGTAACTAAAACAACCAACTTCCATGCCCCGCGAGTCAGTTTCAGTAGCAAGTTGGAGACGTTTATCGTCATATCTCTGAAGATACTTATCATATCTCAATGAAATTACAATGGGACCACCTCGAAAACGTACCCTACCGATTACAAAAATAATAATTCGAATCGGTTCACAATTAACGAAGTAATCGCGTAACATACACACACAAAAAAAGAAAGAAAAAAGAAACATACAGACTAATTGAGAACTTCCTTCTTTTTGGAAGTCGGTTGAAAAGTAGCCTACCACCAAGAAGAACATCTGCCGCCGTAACCTTACGGCGTTCCCCGACGCAAAAAGTAGGGGTATTATACGTTTAACGTCTGTATCTGTGTGTCTGTCTGTAGCATCTTAGCACCCAACCGGATGAACCGATTTTAAACGGGATAATATATAGCCTATTTTCATTTCGAAAGTTATATATTAGTGAAAGAATTTATTATATCGGTCCAGTAGTTTTTGAGCCAAACCATTACAAACATACAAAAATACAAATGTTCTCTCTTTATAATATTAGTATAGATAATAATACGGATTAGATAAGATTGTTGGCTCTTTTGCAAATTAATTATAGGCCTATAAGATATTTTAAAAAAAAACTAGTTTCCTAAATGTATTTATTTACAGTGTAGCAAAAAATAGCAAAACACAGCTTCATTATCTAATTCTGCCTAGTTAAAACTATATACCTACTTACTACCTAGTTAACATAACACTTAAATAATACTATATATCTGAAAAATGAAGTGAAATGATCAAACAGTGAAGTTCAATCATTATTATATGAAACACTTCATTTGAAGATATAGGTACCTAACCACAGATATATATATATATATATATATATAATATACATACCTAACTACCGGCACAGAATAATGAATAGTACAACCGGGCTGCCCAATTCCACCCGAGCCACTTGTACTATTCATTATTCTGTGCCCGAGCGTGGATGGAGTGTTAAATGGATCTGGCATTTCAATAACAATAATAATATGAGAAGGATAAAACTATACAATCACTAGCATGAGAGAGCGAGATGGGCAACATTGTTTTATCCTTCTCTGCGTATGCGATTTTATTGTTTGGAGCAAGCTCTGGCTCCCAGTTAAAGTGCACCCATTGGCTTTCACCCGCTGTCATGTATAACCCAACCAAATTACGTTGTTCATTGTATCTTATAGCTGGCATATGTATCACGTGTTCATAATTTTAGTCGGGTTATATCTCTATAGCTATTTCATTCGCATACGCTAATGTTCTCTTTATTTAATTTTTCCTCTACGCACCCGAGGAATACGGCTTTACCGGCGGTTTTTTTTTTTTGTCAAATCTATGATTGTCGTTAAAAATTACAATACTCTAATAACCGGCCAAGTGCGCGTCGGGCCACGCGCAGTGTAGGGTTCCGTAGTAGCTTGTTATTCAATGCAAGTCTTTACCCGTTACAAACAAGCAACAAGGTACTCCGTCTTTGTCACTTTAAAGGATTTATTCTAAGGATTTTGTATTTGGTACAAAATTATCCAACACCCAAGTTCAACGACTATTACTGCTAAACTAATAAAGTTATCTTGACCGCTATAATTTTCCTTTTAAGTTCATGAAATGGGCTATTATCACGAATTTTTCCAGATTTTTTCAAGCCAGCAGTTAAGCTTTTAGAGGGGGGGGGGGGACGCCCTACTGGAACAATAATTTGCACTTTAAAGTTTAATATTTCGTAAATGGAGTATTCAATCGAAAAATGGTATTAGCAACCCTTAAGTCATTTAAAAAGACCTATTCAAAAATACCTTACACGATGGGGTAGACGATGAAAAAAAAATTCATCCCCACTTCTCATATAGGGGAGCTACCCTAAAAAAAAATATTTTTCACAATTTTATTTCAGCACTTTGTCGGCGTAATTTATATACATACCCCCACAAAATTACAGCTTTCTAGTATTAACGGTCTCTTAGCAAAACCTCGGATAGACAGACAGACAGACGGACATGACGAAACTATAAGGGTTCCTTGTCAGGACTACGGTACCCTAAAAAACGTACTTTTAAACAATAAATACCTACTACATATTATATCTTTAAATTAAGTGACTCATAAAATAATGATGGAACTTCACATGGGAGCTCGTTTGATCATGTACTTTTAACCGTCTTAACAAAAAGGAGGAGGTTCTCAATTCGACTGCTTTTTTAGCTTCGAAGTTTTTTATGTCAGGACTCCGTCAAATCTTAACCGATTAGAATCCTTTTTTGTTTTGAGATATTATGCCTCCCGTTTGGTTCCATTCAAAATTTATCGAGATCTGACAATTATCTCTGGAGATATGGAGATAAGCAATATAAGCAAATTTGTATACTTTGATGAAATGATTATTCAGAATCAGAATTATTTATTTGCCTAAAAAATGTTGGTATCATTGGTGTTAACAAATTGTAAAAAATAGTTCCGTAAACATTTTACCATAAAGCGGCATGCAAATATCACACATAAAATCAAATTAAAATCTAATCATTAAAAATTATTATTATTATCATATTTACTAAGTCATAATCAAAATAAAATAGAATTATAATTTTACATGTATACTAAGTCATTATCATTTAAATTAGAATTAAAGCTACATTATAGATTTATATAGATGTCAATTATTGTAGGATTATAAATTATAAAAACTCTGCTACATTATAGAAACATTTTTCTTGTAACCAACACTTACGTTTTTGACAAAATCGTGTCATTAGAAGATTTTTTATCTCTGTAGGAACAGAATTGTAAATGTATTACTAGCCAGTACTTTAACTATCGCGGCATGTGAAGTCGGTTTTTTTTTGTTTTGTACGATCATACATTATTGCTTATTTGTTTAAGATATTATGCCTCCCGTTAGGTTTCATTTAAATTTTATCGAGATATGACAATTATCTCCGGAGATATGGAGATAAACAATATAAGCATACTAGCATATGTATACTTAGATGACATGATTATAAATAGCCCAGTACTTTGACTATCGGGGCATGTAAAGTCAGATATTTCATTTTGTACGAACACTAATTATTAAAGCAAACGAAGCTGTCACGCAACCAATAAATGAGTGTATTGTCAGTGCATACAACCAAGGTACATATTAGATCAGTTTTACTAACTGTTTTTATATTTGCAGGTATTAAAATGATAAACGACACTCGCACAATATCCTTGATAAGGAAAATAAACTTAGCTAAGAAGAACTCATTACAACGAATTAAAACTTAAACAACGCTTATCTCGCTCAAAGAGAAAATCTGCCGTCATACCTTTTTAGGGTTCCGTAGACGAATGGCAAAAAATGGGCCCTTTTAGATTCGTCATATCTGTCTGTCTGCCCGTCCAAATGTCACAGCCACTTTATTCCGAAACTATTAGGATTATACAGTTGAAACATTGGTAGGTAGGTGCTACCAGTACTACACTTAAAAAAAGAATGTTTCTCAATTCGAAAGTTTTTTTAAACGTTTTTTTTTTTTAAGATTACTCGCAAATCGCAATGTGGGTTGCACATTACTAGTATTCTTGATAACCCCTCCAACTAAGCTAAATATGCTTGTGTCTGGAGTGGGTTCACGTCAATAATGCAATGGGTGGGGTGGGGATCGAACTCATGACCGCTCGATCGCCAGTCCAACACCCTATCCATTGGGCTATGGCCATCTTAAAGTCGGTTGAAAATGCTGACTATGACATTATTTTTCGAAATCTTTCTAATATGAACAAGCTTATTCGTTTGCGTAATTCATATAAATTAATTTCCTTCTTTTATAATTGTTACCTTGGTGGTAAGTGCCTACATTATTATGTATCACTTCTAATCAAATCTACTAATCTATGTCAGTTGTTAATAAATAATTTTATGCCGAGTTCACACCAGGCAATTTTTGTTGTTCCAATTCTAGGGATTTACTTTTCTCTCGATTCCAAGTAATTTTAGTAACGAGACTTCGGAATCGATAAGAAGTATACAGGTTGATTTTTTCAAGTGGGCGTGGATGGCCAAATCAGAAACTACTTATGAGGAATTGCGAAAAATACTCAATGGAGTCTCGGGCCCGATTTTGATGAAAACTAAAACTGCATCATTGTTGTCTGCTCAGATGATAGCCGTGGTCGTATTTCACTGAACACCACTATGAATATTTATGAAATACAATTAAATATTTATGACAAGTAAGTTGTTTATATAATACACGATACATATTGAATAGTTTGTACATAGCGATCTCAGATGAGAATATTTTCTTGTTTCATACTTTTTAGAGTGTGATTTTTCAGTAGTCGGGTTTTAGTTTATGAACTTATTTTTTGTTTAACAAAATACTGTTTTATTTTCTTACATTACCTACCTATTAAACATTAACTTCAAAATGATGGCCGTAATTGTTCTCAATACATAGATGGATGTGTCGTCTCAAGGACACTATTATATATTGAATTTTCATAAATCCAATAATGCAAACTGCATTATTGGATTTTTGTATTGGAGTTTTCATCAAAATCGAGCCCCAGACTCCTTTGAGTATTTTACGCTATTCCTCATTGTTTGGGATTGGGCCAACCATGCCCACTTAAAAATTCACTGTGTATATACCGGTATATGTAGATACCGGTAGATAATAGATATAGATACCGGTAGGTATATAGATACCGGTTAAAAGTACTCGTCTCGTTACTCTATTATTTGTCTCGAAGAACATTTAGGATGACATTATAGAGCGATAATAAGGTTTAGAATTAAACTATTTGATTGGCAAGCCAAGCGCGATTTAATCGATAGAATAGTATCGAATGAGTATATATTGTAACTCGTATCGTACATCCCTAGAAAGTTGAACAACAATAATCGTCTGGTCTGAACCTGGTACTATAGATAGTGTTCCACACTCGTACAGAATGAACAATAGTACAACCACTTGTAAAACATGTATGTTTATTATGTATAGCTTGTACTTTTAGGATAAAACGTACACTTACAGTTTCGTACCTACAATGTATGTTTTTGAAAAAAGAGTATTAAAATATACATATATATATATATATTAAAAAAAGTACTAAATAGAAATCTCGATACGCAGCAAAATGACCTAAACGGCGGCGCTTCCCCTTCCACCCCGCGCGATGTATCACAGTCCTTAAATTCTTTGATACTTTAGCTATCCAGTGCTACAATTGAATATTGGATAGTGATGATAGATTTAAAGCTGTAACACAAAACTGTATCTTCCGAATTTGTTATCATTAGTTTTTTTGAATTGTCTCCCTATGAAAGCAATTTTAAAAACGTATTCACGTCAATAAATTATGATGACCTGAGAGAAAGAGAGTTCGAGACGTAAAGGTAGTCAAACCGTCTCACCTGTTGGTAAGTGATGATGCGATCGAGGATGGCAGCACGCTAGGCCTAAAATGGGAACTGGCTCTCAAGAATAGCTGCTGGAACACATAAGATGTTAGGCGATAGTTCTTGCGGTAACCAATATTTTATACACAAGGAAACATGGCCAACATTTTTGAAGTGAAAACTTCTTTAGCGGCGATGTGCACTTTTCTTGTGATGGTTAAAAAATTTTAAACTCGCGTCAGGCCACGTATAGGGATTGCAATCCCGCAGCTCATTCAATCCCGCGGGATTGATATGCGGGATTACTCTAATCCCGCACGATCCCGCATCTTTGAAAATATGTCATAAAAAACATTATTAACAAAAAAACACACTCTAAGTTATACATAATGTTTCACGCAACACTATGACATTAAATTGCTATAGATTTAAATTCATTTATTGCATTTTTACACCAAAAAAAATTGATTACTATCATCGATAACCATATCCATAATCATTATATGAACATAAAGCACTTTAAGTCATAATGTTTCAGAGTGAGGACATAAAAAGCCAGGTAGAGCGCCAACAAACCGGTACCAATCCGTATAGGTAAAATATTTCAATGTTATTGTATGCGCTCGCACATAAAGAAACAAGTTGCAGAAAATGATAAAACAATTGAATATTTTACCAGTACGTATCGATACCGGTTGTCTGCACTGGGAACCTGCCTCTTTATGTCTCCACCCTCACGCAACATTATGACATTATTCTAAACTTTCGCGATTTACACACATAATTATATTGGAATACGGAACTTATCGCGCTAAAAACATTGATCGAAACATATCAATCGGTAAATAAAATTATGTTTTTAGCGCGATAAGTCCCGTATTACAATACAATTATTATGACATATTAAATTTATGGCATAATCTGCTTTTAAAATTCGCGGCGCACTGTGCGGAACGACAACGTCACGCTCGTGCTATTTGCGATTTACGCGAAAGTTTTAGAGGCAAATTTTAAATTTGCGGGATCCGCGCTTTGAACTTGCGGGATCCAGCAGGTTAATAAAAGCTGCGGGATCCCGTTTTGCGGGATCGCAATCCCTAGTCACGTATCCTGATGAAAAATTCGTAAGACGGAGCGCAGGGCGCTAGGGCGAGGTGTAATTCCAAAATATTCAAATATGACGTGGTCAAGTTTTCACTTCTGCCGGCACTCCCGAAGTGCAACCCGTTGTTAGGGTTCCGTAGCCGAATGGCAAAAAATGGAACCCTTATAGATTCGTCATGTCTGTCTGTCTTTCTGTCCGTCCGTATGTCACAGCCATTTTATTCCGAAACTGTTAGGACTACAGAATTGAAACTTGGTAGGTAAATGTATTCTGTGAACCGCTTTCCGATTTTTATACTAAAATAAAAAATATAAAAGTTTAAGGGGGGACATCCCATACATGGAACTGAAACAAAACAAAAATTTTTCTTCAAAACCTATACGTGTGAGGTGTCTATGGATAGGTCTTTAAAAATAACATTGAGGTTCAAGTCAATCATTTGAAAAATAGGCGCGTTTAAAGTGGTAAAAAGTATGTTAATAGATCGATCGTATTACTCTGTACAAGAATATCTTGATGACAAAAAGGCATGGCATGACATTTTTAAATTGGAAAATATTATTAAGTTGCTAAGGTTAATCTTATATTGAATTGTTGTTAGATATTATTTTTGTTTTATTGTTTCCTAATTTGTGACATGTTTAAATTTATATTTATATTCTGACATTTTGTCTTTACGCTTATTGTTACATTTTGTATTAAAATATTTTTTGTCTTTAATCAGGTTTGCCTTATTGACATTTTTTTCCTGATATTAACTTTGAACTATTATTATATTGAACTATTTATATCTCTTGGCAACAATTCATTTCGTATTTACTTTTTGTACGATATTTTTCTTACATAGGATTCACACGTATAATGCATTGTTGTGTTCAACCATTATTTATTTTACGTTCGTACTGATATCGCAATGTTTACGTTATTGTAATTTAATGACGTTGATAAGTATACAATGTACCCAAAGGAAAAAAAAATGAATAAAGACAATTTTAAATTGATATTGAAAAACATTTATATTTCACGGTTAAATTGATTGACAAAGTGGTGGTACCGCCCCAGGCGAAAGTAGTAGAAGTCCTACCAGGACAAAAATTCGCTTCGCTTCGCTCGGTTCATAAATAGAAAAAGATACATTTTGCATTGTATAACTTGTAGTTAGTAATTCGTATCGTACTCGAAATCATATAATTTGATAGTTTGTGTATAGACTATGTAAACATGTAGATCGTAAAGTTGAATAACCTACGTAACCTAAATAGATAGAACAGCATTCTAGATAGCCTAGGTAGTGCTTGTACTATTATTTATTCTATGTTAGTGCAACAGGCACCTACATACATAAAATCCCACGTAGAGCATATTAAGCTCTTCAAATGAGATCTAGAACATATTCGGTTCTAGGGATAGTAATTGCTACTTGCAAAAATTGTAAGTCTAGAGGAGATCCGCACTCTGCACTGGCTAACACTCGACTAACGGAGCCGTCTTCTCACCCAACCCTCAGGTTGTGTGGGTACCTGGTTCCAGGGCATTGCCCCCTGCCTACCGCACGTGAAGACGTGTGCGAGATGGAGTCGCCATTTTTCGGCCGTGGAAGATTCCCCGACAGGCAGGGCGACCCTGGTGCTGGTCTGAGTCTCGTGATTTTGTGTTGGGTTGTTGCGTGCGGAGGTGGTGGTTTTCCCCGGGAACTGTTACCTAGGCGAGACACCTATGCCGCATGAGACCCCTGGCAGACCAGAGGAGGCCCAGCTAGACGTCCCAGCGATCGTCTAGGTTCCCGGGGTCAGTCGCGACCATCCGAGACTGGGACCTGCAACGTGATCTCTCGGGAAGCCCTTTCTGTCCGATAGCCGTCTGTGGTAGGGGCAATGTCGTTAAGGTGCTGTCACGAGAGGCGTCCGCTCTCTTGAAGAGTTTGTTGCTGAGTCTCAGAAGACTCACATACATTGGACACATTCATCGGAATGAATGTGTCCAAACTTTCCACTTTCAAATCTTGCGTATGGTGTCATTTCGTACAAATTTAGGTGCCTTCACAATCCGCCTCAGTATTTTGGACTGTACTGCTTTTAATTTCCTGTTGTTCGTTGCACTTGACAGCGACCACGAAATTGGGGTGGCGTAGGTTAACCTCGAGCGTATGAAGGTTTTATAGATCCCCACCTTGATATTCACTTTCAAGGAGGAATCTAGTACGGGACGAATTTGTTGTGCTGTTGCGTGACCGCTGATTGCGGCGTTCTTTGTTTGCTTGCCCATATTCAGCTTGTTGTTGATCAAGATTCCCAGGATGAATAGGTCAAGACTAGAAAGTCTTATTCATTATTCTTATTCATAGTCCTATTCATCCTGGGAATCTTGATCAACAACAAGACTTTCTAGTCTTGACCTATTCATCCTGGGAATCTTCAATGTTCTTATCTTCTGATAAGAAAATTAAGTGAATGATTAGTGCTTCAATATTGAACAAGACGTGTTTGAATCCTGCGTATTCCGCTTCATAGTGTAAGTGTCGGCGAGGCAAAGCTCCTTCACCGAGTCATCGAGCACAAATATTTTTGTCATACAGTCCACTGTTCGCCCTGGGCTTCGTGTTCGCCACAATAACTTCCAAAAATGGGTTTCAGAACACGCATTTTATAATGTACTTATTGTAATGTAATGTATGTAATGTAATTTTATAATATACCTTTATAGGTAAACCAAGCTGTTAAGTTGTTACTGGCGACTGGCCAATTTTCACCGTTTTTTCGTTTCAATACCTATTTTGGACCTATAGATTTTGACAACTTAATTCCAAACATTTTTTTTAATAATAATAAAATTTAAGTAAAATAATAAAATAAATATTATTTCGTCTGATTTGAAAGTTCTGGTGCTTATTTTAATCATATTTTTTATTTTCTACTAGAAAAACTCAGCTAGGGGAATATTAAGATTGGCCGAAACCTCAACGATTGAAGACCAAAATGAGTATGTACAAGGTACGTGCAAACACGTCGCATATGTTTAAACACAAACAAGCAGCACGGACTGTATCTCTGCAAGTTGTCCAGAACGTCGCCCTTTTGTGCATATGGACCGGTCAATAACTTCGCAGTGGTACGTTTACCAGAGACGATAAGATCGAGGTGAAAACATTCTAGGTACAACCGAACGGACAACGGACCACACTGTATTTGAGGAACATAGCGCCGCATCACGCTTTACCACCTCACAGTACCACACCGCTATGAAGGCCACCGAAGTCTAAAAAGCCTCGATGGCCATTGAATTAAGCCACACAGCCATGATACTTCTGGCCAGCGTACCATTTTGGAGTATTTGGAGTTCCACTCAAGAACGTTTCACGCAGTCGGAGCTGTTCCTGTAGATTCGTCGCCTCACGCGCTAGGAATAGAGGCCTCTTCTCGCTCTCGAGTTAACAGTCTCGACCCCATAGTATAGTAATATGATTGTAAAACTGTGGTAATACAGTGTCAGTGAGAGACTGAGAGCACATGTGTAAATAAATGATAAGATATTCTCATTGTTCATTACGACATACATTTGATTTCCACAAATAAAAGCCTTATGTTGCCATACCTACCGTGTATTTAATTATTACTTGTTTGATTTTTAAACTTTTGATGTAAGATAATTTGCCAATTGCTTTTTTGTCGGCTTTGGGGTCGCTGCACATATCCGCAGAGCAACTCGGCACATTTGAATTGGCAGTTAAGAGGTAACGCGCGGTGCACTTTTCCATACAAATGTATTTCCCCGTTTCCTCCCTGGAAAATGCTTCTAGAGCAAAATTTCTTGATACACAAAAATCAAGGTATGCTGTAGCTACGCCCCTATCATTTGCTTTTTTTGACCAACCAATTGCAAAAAGAAATATAAGCCTTTTAATCTCTTCTTTAAGATTTTTGAAGGGTCATATTTCTATTTGCAATTGGTAGGTCAAAAAAAATAAACTGGCCAAGTGCAAGTCGGACTCGCACTAGTAGGGTTCCGTACCACAATACAGTATTTTATAAGATCGAGCAAAAAATACCACCATCATTTTTCGCCAGCAAAAAGTAATAATTAATAAACATTTTTTTTCTTATAACACCATCTAACGTCTAACAAAGGTGTTAGGGATCGACATTTCAATATAACGCCATCTATGGGACGTTTACTTAACTAACCGTTCATAGATGGCGTGAAATGTCGAAAAAAACACGTTTCTTGTATAGGGACCCTGTATTATTTTTAACTTTATTCTGTTTTTATTCTGTCTGTCCGTCTGTTACCAGGCTGTATCTCATGAACCGTGATAGTTAGACAGTTGAAATTTTCACAGATCATGCATTTCTGTTGCCGCTATAACAACAATTACTAAAAACAGAATAAGTTAAAAATAATAATGGGTGTCCCCATACAAGAAATGTTTTTTCGGCATTTCAATATAACGCCATCTATGAACGCTTAGAGTAAACGTCCATAGATGGCGTTATATTGAAATGCCGATATCTAACACCTTTGTGTTAACTTTCAGAAATAAAATGTTTATTCATTATTATTTTTTGCTCGATCTTATAAAATACTGTAGTGTGGTACGGAACCCTACGAGTGCGAGTCCGAATTGCACTTGGCCAGTTTATAACACATATATAATTAAAATAAGCACAAGCAGGCTTGCGCGATGCTGTTTGTATGACAGTTTAACAGGGGTAGACTTAGGGAGACCTGCTTTTCACACGGTCGGTAATACGTGGTCTGCTCCAAAGTAAGCTTATGGAGCAGCATTGGTTTTGGATATTGTCAGTTTGTATATACTATATTCAATTGAGAGTGAGTGAGAGCACTTATAATATTAATTTCTGAAGAAAAATATGTATTTAATTTGTTTATTTGTTATTTGTTGTTTTAGGCCACGCGAGCAAAATGGGCAGAAGCTAGTTTAAACATATACCTTACAGACTAACATAGATATAAAAGTCAGCGGTATTTTAATATTCTGCGACGTGCGACGTATATCTTTGATATCAGGTAATCGACCTTTAAAGCGGCAAAACTTGACACCTCTCTCTAAACACCTCTATATCTCGACCACAGATATCAACTCGACCGTGATAGTGTAAGTTCAAGGTCTACTTATACGAAGAACATTGAGTGCACTACACGTAATGACGTAATGAACCAATCGCTCACTCTAGCTGTCATTGAGCTGTGTGGCTCACTAACTAGGGTTGCTACACAGATATCTAGAGATTTGGTAATTGCGCAGTTTCTTTCAAGTCCCGATATCCGCTACTATTCCCACCACATTTCAAACGGACTCAAGATGCGGCCGCATCTAATCTCGAAATACTCGTAAGCGTGGATGTGAAATTCTTAAAAAAAAACAACTATTACGTTCCGCGCGCCGGTTAGTGCTTTACCGGTGAATACTAAATGTGCAATGGTTGTCGAATGAAGCGAAAATAAACAGGATGCTACTTCACGACGTGGTAAAAGACACCAATAGACCATTTCGACGGAATCGTTCGAACAAAAACATATTTTAGCAAACCCGTATATTAAGGAGTTACGCCCGAACTACTAAAAATATATAAACATCCTAACTGATCACCTCCTTCATAGAAATTGGTTAAAAAGTGCAGTAGGTCATATAATATAGATTGTTTTTCTATGTTTCAATCAGTATTGTGTGACACTAACAAGTGACAACCCTACTGAGTCACTGTCAAGGACCTTAAACAGGAGCTTCCTGGTTGATGTAATTGAAATGGGATTCAGACACAGATTCATGTCAAGTTTCTATCACGGAATTTACAGGTTTAGTATTTGTGTTTTAAAAATATTTATTTTTCAAAAGAATTTACATTTCACTGCCTGAGAAAATAACAATATTTTTTTATTAGTGTACAGCAAGCAATGAGATGTAGGACGCACCTACTCTAAATAATTTTAATTTAAATAATAATTATTTTAATTTTAATAATTGTCTTTATTGTAACAACTTCATACTAAATAATTAAAATGTATGTCTTTACAATACCAGGGAATAGGGAATATGCATGTTTTTTTAATATTTTTATTTCACTCATTACATCCATATAACATATTAAAAAAATAAAATACTGCTGGAATTAGTCTAATTATTTTTTAAATAAACATTTAATTATACAAATAAATTTGAGCAGTTTAAACGCCATCATTTCCCGGGCTCTTTGGTAATGCATTGTGACGTCACGCACTTACGTCAGACACACGCCGCTTGAATCAAACTAGCTTTTTAGGGTTCCGTAGTCCTGACAAGGAACCCTTATAGTTTCGTCATGTCCGTCTGTCTGTCTGTCCGAGGTTTTGCTAATTTTGGAGGGGGGGGGGCGGTATGTAAATAAATGACGCCGACAAAGTGCTGAAATAAAATTTTGAAAATATTTTTTTTAGGGTAGCTCCCCTATATGAGAAGTGGGGATGATTTTTTTTTTCATCGTCTACCCCACCGTGTGGGGTTTCGTTGAATAGGTCTTTTAAAATGACTTAAGGGTTCCTAAAACCATTTTTCGATTGAATGCTCCATTTACGAAATAACCCCCCCCCCCCCTCCCCCTCTAAAAGCTAAACTGCTGGCTTGAAAAATCTGGAAAAAATCGTGATAATAGCGCATTTCATGAACTTAAAAGGAATATTATAGCGGTTAAGATAACTTTATTAGTTTAGCAGTAATAGTCTTTGAATATGGGTGTTGGATAATTTTGTACCAAATACAAAATCTTTAGAATAAATCCTAAGTGACAAAGACGGATTACCTAGTTGCTTGTTTATAACAGGTAAAGACTTTTGACATTGAATAACAAGCTACTACGGAACCCTACACTGCGCGTGGCCCGACATGCACTTGGCCGGTTATTTTTCTTTAACTAAGACTCCGCGCGATTATTGTATTTAGCCAATGGCATGTTTTTATTAAATTATACAGTTTCTCTAATCTCGTACTCATTTTTATCTATATTAAATGATTAGCAATATACATTTTTGCACAATAATACGCGGCAAACACAATTTTTGGAAATAAATACAATACCACACCATACATTTATTTTAATGTTCCCGCGCTCAATGTTTCTATCACGTGGAGTAGTGCATAATGACGTCAAATTTCGATTCCACCAATGGTGATCTGTTTTACAAACTTAAATTTCCCTCGCTTAAATTGCATTGCTGCAAATAAACTGGAATTATATAAAAAAAAAAGGTTTTACATATAACTCCAGGACAACAAAGAATCGAGAAAAAAATATTTCCAATAAATCTGAGCTTCATGCATATTCCCTATTGCGTAAGAAAATGTAGTAATAACGGACTTTCGTGATAGAATAATGATGGACTGGACATGTCTGTACTTAGAGCTATTTTTGCACTGTTGTTGTTAATATTAGTACTAGTACTATTCATTATTCTGTGATATTAGGAACACTATTAACTTAATAATAGGGAATATGCGTGTGGTATAAATTTACTTGAAATCATTTATTTTCGAATCATTATCGTTCTGGTGTTGTATGTTAAACATGTTATGCATTATAAAATAGTATGCACTGTAGTACGAATATGTAGTATTTCTATTAAAAATATTTAATCTGTGGAGACCGTGTCGTGCACTGTGACGTCACAAAGGCGCGCGAAAATTGGGCAGCGTTTTAGATACCTCATATTTTTCAATGCTAAAACTATATTTTGTAGCTTAATTTGAACACTTTCAGTATTATTTAATTTTTTTACTCTGTTAAATGGATGTATTCAGTGAAATAAACATATTAAAAAATATCATGCAAATTCCCTATTAGTGATGTTTTTAATATGAATTGAAGGAATTACCAGAATAATAAAACAATCATGAAATGAAATGTCATTCCGACCTATTCAGTCGTCGTGATAGCACGTGTGTCAGTTTATTGCTCAGCGCGCTCAGTGTCGGTTTTATTATTAAGCTTGCGCTTGCGCAACGCGTGGATTGTCGAGCATTGGGTGCATGTAAAAGTGCACCTTATTAACCATGGCGGAGGACGCTTCTTCTAATGAATTGGAGACAAATCCTACCCAATTGGTAGACAATGCAAAAGACGAGCTAATAGCAATTGTGGAAGATTGTGATAAAGTAGAAGAGGTAATGGAGACAGAAGAGAAGAAGAATGGACCGACTAAACGTAGACGAGAGGAAGAGGAAGAAGAACCATGGCATGTGGTAGGTAGGGATGGAAAGAGACACAGATTGCGAAAAAGTAGTACGGAAGAAGAAGAAAATTTAGTAGAAGATAAAATAGAAGTATTTGTGACATCTGGCGTCGAGTTGCCTAAGCAGTTCGCCTTTGCACGGATTTTAAAAGAAAACAAAATAATAGATATATTAAAGATAAAGTATATAAATGCTTTCAAGATGTTAATACACTTAGAGAACGAGAAGAGTCTTCAAGATTTTATCGACTGTCCGAAAGTTAAAGAAATGGGATGGAGAATCTATAGAACGACAGACGTGGGGAATTCATATGGCGTTATAAGAAACGTTGAATTAGATTTGAAAGAACAGGACATTTCAGAAAGTATAAGCTGTGAAGTGGAAGTTATATCGATCAAACGATTGGCGCGGAGATCGGATGATGGCAAGGCGTGGACAGACAGCGAATGCGTGAGACTTTGTTTTAGAGGCCCTATGTTGCCCTCATTCGTGTGTGTACATGGGATACGTGTAAAGGTCGATAATTATAGTTTTCCAGTAACACAATGCTCTAATTGCTGGAAGTTTGGCCACTTCAGAAAGATGTGCCCTAGAAAAAGGCCCTTTTGCCCTAAGTGTGGCAAAAATCATCAAAATTGTGATGCCACTAGTTTTAAATGTATCAATTGCGCAGGTAATCATATTTCGCTTAGTAAACTATGCCCGGCTTACCTGAAGGAAAGAAATATAAGAAGGATAATGGGAGATTATAACTGTACTTACCGTAATGCCCTCGCTAAGTATGTGCCGGAGTTAAATCCAATGCCAGCTGAAGAACAAGGGCCTTATATTTCAGTGCCACAAACAGAAAAACCTGTGACTGATCCTGGATGTGGCAGTACTGCATACGAACAGGTGTCTTTTACACAAGATACCTCATCTTACGCTTACGCTCTTAAAAAACCTGTGTCTAATAAAGAAGGAAATACGGAAGAGGCTGGTTTGGCGCCTAGTTCGAGTAAAAAGAAGAAAAAAAAGAAGAAAGGACAGAATAATAATGTTACAGCGGAATTTAATGACGTATTTAATTACGGTGACGACGGTGGTACTGAATCTGGGTCTGATGGTTATTGCGAAAAAATGATCATAGAAGATAGCACAAATGAGAAACCGAGAAGAAATAATAATGAGAAGAATGAGATGACATTTGAAGCGTTTTTGGAGACGGTGAAGAGTTTTTTTTATAGTGAAAGCGGCTCATTTATGGATAAGATAACGGCTGCAGCTAAATTTGGTGTTAAATGGCTAGGATCATTTTTGGCAAGACACATCTGTGACTTGCCTTTTATAAAACCATTCTTCTCTTATTATGGATAGACACAACCTACGAAAAAACCAATTAAACATTATCCAATGGAACTGTCAGAGTTTGAAAAACAAACTAATTTCGGTTGAACAATTATTATCGCAAGAAAAGGTACATATCGCGGCACTTAGCGAGACATGGTACGACACACAGTCGGACTTAAGGGTGAGTGGTTATAATGTATATCGCAAGGACAGGGCAGATGGCTATGGAGGAGTAGCTATTTTTACCCACTATTCAGTAAAATCTCAACTAGTTAAATCTACTATTTCTAATACTGGTATCGAAATTTTGCATGTTAAACTTTATAATTGTTTTGCTCTCAAAAACGTATTATCTGTCTACTGCCCTCCCTCTATACAAACGTCACAACGGGACTGGGAAGAATTGTTTTCATTATGTAATAGTAATACATTAATACTGGGAGACTTCAACGGACATCATAGTAGTTGGTCGTGTAAAACGGATACCCGCGGCATACAATTATTTGACTCACTATTAAATGTTAACTATATCACATTAAATAAAACATCTCCAACCAGGGTCAAATCCGTAGACGGTAGGCTACAAGAATCTTCGCCTGATTTATCTTTGATTTCAACCGACATCGCAGTAGATTTTAAATGGAACGTTACGAATGAGTCCTTGGGCAGTGATCATCTTATCATAAAAATTTCAACAGAATACAATTGTAATATTAGACCGATTAAAAAAAGAAACTTCAAAAAAGCTGACTGGTCAGCATACAGAACCACCCTTGAATGTTCATTTTCCGACTTGTCAATTCCAGACGACTGTCAAAGTGCATATGACCTATTCGTAAGTAAAATTAATAAATCAGCCGAAGCCCACATTCCACTAATTAAAATAAACCAAAACCCCAGTAATAACTTTGTCCCAAAACCGTATTGGAATGTAGCATTATCCGCGGCCGTGGCCGAGCGTAGATTGGCTCTTAAAGCATTCAGAGATAATCCAATTCCTACTAACCTTTCAAAGCTTAAAGAAAAAAATAGTTCGGCACAACGACTAACACGGCAAGCTAAAGGCGAGTCGTTTCATACATTCTGCTCATCCGTAGATAATGAGACATCCGCGAGCGTCGTCTGGAAACGAATGAAGTGGCTAAAGAGCTATAAAAGTAACTGTTCATATGTAGATAATAACCGCAGTCGATCATTGTTACAAAGTCTCACTCCAGACTACGTGTTATGCAATAAACCGGTTCTCCTGTCAACAAACAGCACTCTCGAACTCCCGATCTCTTTACCAGAAATAGAAAAAAGCATTAAGCCATCAGACACTGCGCCCGGTGATGACAGCATATCCTTTTCTATGATTAAAAACCTACCGGTTATAGGTAAACAAATATTACAACATATTTACAATATGTTTTTTGCGAGCGGTTTCGTTCCGCATCAGTGGCGTGACATACAAGTTATAGCTATACTTAAGCCCGGCCGGGATCCGAGTTGTCTGTCATCACTGCGGCCGATATCACTGATGTCGTGTTTATGCAAGGTATTCCATTCGATTATAGCCAAGCGACTAGAATGGTATGTGGAGAGTAATCGCATGTTTTCAGTTAATACAGTTGGTTTTAGGAAATCTAGATCTTGTTTAGATAATTTAAGTCACCTAACGAGCTTGATTCAAATAGGTTTTACCAAAAATCAATTCTGTGTTGGATGTTTCGTCGATATAAATAACGCCTACAATAATGTTGATATAAAGAAATTAATAATAACCATGGACGGTTTGGATGTCGGAACGAAAGTTTGTAATTATTTATGGAATTTTTTGACCGAAAGATGTTTAAAAATAAAAAATAATGATGAATTATTATTACATAGGAATACTGGGCAAGGGTTAGCACAGGGCGATGTGTTAAGCCCCATTTTATTTAACATCGCAACGATTAATATTTGTAAACAAATAAACAATATATTTATATCGCAGTATGCAGACGACTTCGTTTTACTGTCTGTTCACGATGACCTTGGGAGTGCGGTAAATAGTTTACAAGACGCCTTAAAAATTATGTCAAGTCACTTACAGGACCTGGGCCTGGAGATTTCACCCGCCAAAAGTAAGGTCTGCTTGTTCAGCAGAAGAAGAAAACGTTTTGACCATTTAGTTAACTTAAATATTGATAATACCTACTTAGAAGTTGTCGACACGGTTAAATACCTTGGGCTTTGGCTAGATCGCTCTTTACGATGGGGTAAACATGTGAACGAAATTTGTCAGAAGATAGTGAAGCATATCAATCTGTTCAAGGTATTAGCAGGTCCAGGCTGGGGGGTGCACCCGAAACACTTGCGACGTTTATATATTGCACTTATCCGGAGCAGACTTGACTATGCGAGCTTTCTTTATGGCAACAGCTGTAAATCCCATCTGAGTAAACTAGACAAGGTCCAGAACCAGGCGATGCGCGTCATCGGCGGGTTCATTAGAACGACCCCGATCCACGTGATGGAAGTTGATCTCCATCTACCACCCCTGGAAGTTCGTAGACATTACCTAGCTGGCAAGTTCTTTTTAAAGACTAGTTCTTGGGACAGAGCCCCTGTAACATCTGCCATAAAAGGTTTGTCTGAACTAAAAGACAATAGATACTGGAGAAATAAAAAACTAACTTTGTTAGTCACTTTACATGATCTCATAAAAGATATACCTATTCATTCGACTTCAATGTTAGAGATGTTTTCCTTCGATATCTGGGTTCATCATATAGACATACAAGACAACATAAAATTCATTACTTCTTTAACTAAAGCCAAGAGAGACATTAATAGTACGGAATTATTAAACATATGTAATAAATCGCTGCAACATTACAATAACTATCGCAAAATTTTCACGGACGGGTCAAAGGACTCTAATAGTAAAAGTATTGGTGCGGCTTTTTACGATGACAGTAACAGCTACAGTATAAAATTTAAAATTAATTGCAATATATCGATAATGCACGCGGAACTAATCGCTATCGCAGAAGCCTTATCGTATGTGGGATCCACTAATTTTGAGAAATGTGTCATACTCACAGACTCTAAAAGTGCATTACAACATCTGGCACGATGCACCTCGACTTATCGAGGACTACCGATTGCCTACACTATTATAAAAACAATTTTAGAACTACAACAACGCTCTAAGACTGTTATGTTTCAGTGGATCCCTTCCCACATTGGCATAAATGGTAACGAAGTAGTCGACTCCTTAGCCAAACAAGCGTGTAGTGACGGTATAGACTTGCAATTACGTCCGACTTATAACGAATACTTGTATGTCGTGAAAGAAAAGTGTTATGTCTTATGGAACGAATACTTTGACGAACGGTCTCGGTCTAAAGGTATTTGGTTTAAGACGATACAGCCACAGCCGTTGAATTCACCATGGATTGACAAGTGTAGATTAGGTAGACAAGATATTACTTTGTTACTGCGGCTTCGCTCTGGGCACATTCCGTTGAACAAGTTTGCGTACCTCATGAAAAAAGTCAGCTCGCCTTTGTGCAATGACTGTAGTCAAGAGGAGGACGTTTACCATGTCTTGATGGAGTGTGTCCGGAATGTAGGCCAAAGACGTTTATTGTTCGATGACAGTTCTATTGGATTATGTAATAGTTATCTATCCCAGCCCATGTGTCAGCAAATTAAAATGATTCTAGCCATGGTTAAAACAGCTCTGATGGTCAGAGCACAACAACATTGATTTGTATTGTTTTAATTTTAGATAGTGTTAAGACGTTTAGACGTATATGTATATATTTAAGATTGTTAATTATTACTTTTTTTTCTGACTAAGCGGAGCGGCATATTCGCATGAGCGAAAAAGCTCCAGTTCTAAAGAAATTAAAAAAAAAAAAAAATGAAATGTACAATCAAACTAGCCGCGATAAACGCCCTAGGGTGTGTACAGACTATGTATATAACATGTTATAAAATTGTTATTCAACATGTTTCAGATAATGTGAACACGGAATGTTATAAAACATCATATTATAACAAGTTACTATAACATGTTTTATGACATTCTGTGTCCACATTATCTGAAACACGTTTAATAACAATATTATATTATAACATGTTATGTTACATACTCTGTACGCACCTTTAGCCCACTACGATAGTATGTATAATGTATAGTGAATGGTGCCAGATCTATTTATCTTATAATAGTATTTACAGATCTAATAATAGTTTTTTTATTTAATCTTTCCCATATCATTGTATATCCTACTAACAATGTCAAGGTGGAAGTTTGTGAGTGTGTGTTTTGTACTTCGCCACGCTCAAACAGCTGGACCAATTTTGATGAAATTTGGTACATACATAGGTACCTAACTCCCTAACGTAACTACCAAATGTCAGCTCAATCGGTCGAGTAGTTTGAGGGCCCGGTGGCGTAATCGGGATTTGATGCCAGAGGTGCCGAGTTCAAACCGCCGTGCACCAATGGATTTTTCTATCGAAAAATTTATGTGCGCTTCTCACAGTGGCCCTCCGGTGAAGGAAAACATCGTTAAGAAACCAACAACCCCCGCATGGTGGTAGGACACTATCTAGTGTCCGTCTGGCCAGCTACCTTGAGGGTTCAAGTTAGAAAATCTGTCACCAAAACATCTAATGTGTTCCGGCAGCTACCCTTGAGAGCCAGTTCCCATTCTAGGCCTAGCGTGCTTACCATCTTCGACCGCATCATCACTTACAAACAGGTGAGATCGTGGTCAAACGCTAGCCTATAAAATATTTAAAAAAAGTATTAAAAAAAAAAGAAGTTTTAGTGTGAAGTAGTAGGTACTTTACAAACATACACAAAAACTTTCGCGTTTGTAATATGATACTAGGAAGTAGGAAGTAGGAAGGAGGATAGTAGGAACACACCCCGGACACTCGCTAAATCTCCATACAAACTAGCGTTTTAACGACCGACTCTGTGACACCGACACAGACACTACACACGGGTCGTTTTTCTATACGCGCATTTGTGTGCGTGATGTCTAAGGTTGTCGCCCGTAATCACCGTATCACAGATTATATAATAGTTACTACGTACATACGTACTACGTACTGACCGTATGAATATTTTTTGTACACTTACCCAAAAAGCTTTTAACACTAAAAATATTAGTCGCTATTTCATAAACCATCATCTCCAGGTCCAGTCGACTTGCATAGAACAAACTGCACCATAGTAACTATTTTTTATTCTGTGTTGGGCGGCCAGCCAGAGCTGTACGAAACAATGTCGTGTGTCTTGCTCGCACGTTAGAGCGACATCAAGTAATATAAATACTACGTACCTACATCAAGTTCCCAATTGCTGTGTTATAAAAATGTTTAAACGTGAAAGTTTTATTTAATATTTTACAAATTAAGCGTTATTTACCTGTGATGACATACGGAGCCGAGACGTGGACACTCACAGTTAGACTGGTCCACCAATTTAAAGTCGCTCAGCGAGCTATGGAGAGAGCAATGCTCGGTGTTTCTCTGCGGGATCGAATCCGGAACAAAGTAATTGGCCAGAGAATGATCGACATAGCTCAACGGATTAGCAAACTGAAGTGGCAGTGGGCTGGTCATACCTGCCGTAAGACCGATAACCGATGGGGTAGACTGGTTCTAGAGTGGAAACCGCGAATCGGTAAACGTAGCGTAGGACGACCTGTGACCAGGTGGAGCGACGACATTCGCAAAGCGGTGGGCAGTGACTGGAAACAAAGAGCCGAAGATTGGGCTCAGTGGCGTGACTTGGGAGAGGCCTATGTCCAGCAGTGGACTGATACCGACTGATTATGATGATGATGTGTAGTTTTCATAGGTAGCTGCTATGACAGCAGTTGACGTGACACTTAGCATGTATACAAATATCCGCCAATCACAGCTAGACCTAAATGTCATACATCATTACCCACAGATCAAGCTGAAGTATCGGCTGTAATGCGAGGTGCGATAGAGGGACAAAAAAATGAAGGCGATGTAATAAAAGTTTTACTATACTAAGATCGTTTAAAAAACTAAAAGAACCGATTTCAAATGCCGCGCTATTAATTTTCAGTACCAAGTTTGAGGTTTTTATCTCTATATCTCTGGAGATACTTATCAGATCTCGATGAAATTACTATGGAACAATTCTAGTGATATCTCCTTCCCAACAGAAAAAATAATCATCAAAATCTGTTCGTAAACGACAAAGTTTTCCGCGAACAAACATAAAAAAATATTGAGGAGGATATTTTTTTTATAGGATATTATAATATTTTACACCTCCTTTTTTTAAGCCGGTAAAAAACAAAGTAATAAACCATTCAACTGTCATCCAATCGTCGACGTCAGACTATTAAACATTATTAAAGTACGGTTACCACCGTAAGAATATAGGTAAGTACCTACACGCCAAATACTTACTAGAATTTATTTTTAACATTTTAGTTCATTGTCCCAGATAAAAGCTTGTTTTTCAAAATATTTTTTACTTATAATTTATTTAATTGAGAGATTATGCCTCCCGTATGGTCCCATTCAAATTTTATCGATATCTGACAATTATCTCCCGAGATATGATGGAGATAAACACTATAAGCAAATTTGTATACTTTGATAACATAATTATAACTAGCCTGTACTTTGACTATCACGGCATGTGAAGTCAGGTTTTTCGTTTTGTACGATCATAAATTATTTCCTTACGAGATACAGAACCGTAAAAATGTGAAATAATGAAATCATGAAACATTCAACATCATCATCGACATCAGCCTATGCTAGTCCACTGCTATACAAAGGCCTCCCCAATGGCACAATACTCGGCAACTCTCATCCATCTCCTGCCAGCCGCCTTGCCTTGCCATCATCATCATCAGCATCAGACTATATTAGTACACTGCTTGGCATAGGCCTCTCTAATTGCTTAAAGCCTTGCCAACTGGATATAAATAAATTTTATCATAATCACTCTTTATTTAATATCAGCGAGACAATAATCTTTTATCATTTTATTATAATTACTGTTTATTTCATATCAGCCAGATAATAATCTTTTATCTTATTGTGTAACTACCTTTATATCTATTGTAATCTTAACGATAGTTTGTAAGAGTAATTATAGAACAATAAGCCTTTACGTTTTTGAAGATAAATAAAATAATATTTCACTGTTAAAGTATGTATTATCATAAAGAAAGTATTGTTTTTGAGTGTATTTAGACCCGCTTGCAGTGCCCACAGTTGATACATATTACAACCGACTTTCAAAAAGGAGGATTTTTCTGTGTTTTTTTTTTATTATCATCATCAGCCGAGCCGGTGTCAGTCCACAGCTGGACGTTCTTCCACAGCCGGCTCTTATTTTCCAGTCACTACCCACCGCTTTGCGTATGTCGTCGCTCCACCTGGTCACAGGACGTCCTACGCTACGTTTGCCGATTCGCGGTCTCCACTCTAGGACAAGTCTACCCCAACGGTTATCAGTCCTTCGGCAGATATATCTGCCCACTGCCACTTAAGTTTACTAGTCCGTTGAGCTATGTCGATTACTTAGGACGCCGCCTTGGGATGGCTGATCTCCTTCTTTGTAGTACATAAGATGGCCCGATTCTAAGGTTATGGTGTCCTCTCCCTGTCTTCGGACATCACATAACACCAAGATGTGCCATCTTATGTGTTTCAGGTCCAGGCTTGGCTTTAGATGACCTTCCACCTTCTTATACATTCCTTGGCATATCCCGCCCTAATCGCCACGCTGGGCAGGCGGGTTGGCGATCGCAGGACGTAGTTTCTCGCACCGGTGACGCTGCTGCCCGTCATCAGCCTGTAGGATTTAGCTACGCCATAGTATGAAATGGTTATACCGCCATTTGTCGGCACCAGAGCCCCGTCAGTTGGTCAGCAGGATGCACCACGGGCAGGTGAGGTTGGCTGGGAGCACTGAGGTGGTATTTGTGCTCCCTTACATCTCATTTTTCCCATTCTCATCTTTTTTTTTGTTAATTGAAATTGAATTTAAATTGAAGTATTTTCATTGGTAGGTTTCATCTTTAAGGTGGTCTCATTTAAATTTTACCTAGGTGTGATAACTGATAAGTATCTCCAGAGATATATTACCTCGATAAACATCTCAAACTTGCTACTGAAACTGACTCAGGCTTGTACTATTCATTATTCTGTGCTCAGGCGGCAATTACATACATCGATATAACCTACGAATAAATCATAAGTCAGGAAAAGTAACTGCCTCATAAAAATGACCCAACAAAAGTCGTGTCCAGACAGGCGGGGTTAAAAGTCGTGTCCAGCGCGTCATTAGTTGGACATTTGTCTTGTTTGACTCAACTGTCATAACAGACATTGCAGCACATGCGCGAACCAATCCCTGCTTTCGTACCGATTTAAATCAATTTCCAAGCTAAATAATTTGTAACTTCGAAAGTGATTCTTATTTTGAATCTACCTCATTTTGGTTTGAAGGAGGGCCACTTATCGTGTGGAATTTGTTCTGAATTAGAGTTTCCGACTTATGATTTATTTGTAGGATATACGTAATAAAAAAATACAATTTCGTTAGAACAGGTCTAATTTATATTTTATTTTTGAAATAAATATTTATATAACCAAATAGATTTAAGCAGTTTAAAAGCTATCATTGCCCGGGTTCATTGGTAGTGTTGTGACTTCAGGCGCTTACGTCAGATATACGCCATACATACATTTTCATGTTCCCGCAAAAATTCTACTCAATGTTTCTATCACGTGACGTAGTGTGTTGTTGTGTTGTGATGTGACGTAAACTTTCGATTCGACGAACGGTGATTTGTTTTACAAACTAAAATTTCCCTTGCTTACATTGCATTTTTCATTTATTATTTAAAGCAAATAGAATGTAAGTAAAATAAAAAAAAAGTGGTTTCACTTATAATTCCAAGAAAACAAAGATTTAAAAAAAATATTTCTAATAAATCTGAGCTACGTGCATATTCCTTTCTACAATATACAAATGCTAGCTGCACCCCAAAGCTTCCACCGCATTTAAAAGTCTAAAAATGACCATTAATGTTGCATATTTTCGCATATTTTGCGATATCACACGGGAATCAAAACCTATATAGGGTACTTCCCGTTGACCTAGAATCATCATATATGGCAAGAAGCTCGATCTTGCAGCACTTATAAGGGCAAACATCTGAAAACCGTAAATATGAAGTTTAACAACAAAAACAAAGCGAATTTACTATTAACTCATTATTTGCAGTTAGTGCATGAACATTGTCCAGGCATTGGTCTAGGAATCAAACTGCAAAGTTAAATTTGTCCCTTAACTCGTTCGCTGCTAAAAACACACACCGTGCGTTTTTCGATTTTTGGTATCGGAAGTAAAATTAAAAAAAATATATAATACATGTTTATTTTAAATTAATTTTTTTACAAGGGGTGCGTGTGACCTTCTGCTGTTGGATTTTAGTTTTTATTTGATGCCACACCTACGAATAAAAATAATTAAAAAATAATTTAAAAAATGAAATAATATGCGAAAAAGTGCCGCAGTCAAAGTGTTAACCTAGTTTGACAAGTTTGTACGGAAGCCTCAGTGCACGATTCCAACTCTCACTTGGCCCATGTACCTATGTACATTTCATTTGTTCTTTAATGGCTTCACACTGAAGTGCATTTCTCTGTAATGCTAATATTATATTTTAATGAACATATGTTTTGTTTTATGTCAAATTGTAAAAGATACAACATAACATTCATAGGCGAACAATGTACTGTGAACAATGTAATGTGATAATTAATGAATTATCTTGATAATAAAAAATTTGGCTTTACACTCATCCAAACGCGTTTTGCCGCTTTGGAGCACATAATAAGACACACACAGAATGTAGATTAAAACCAATAAAGCCACTGAACTCATTGTTTAAATTTTAATAATCAATAATCAGAAAATTATCAGATCAAGGATAATTAACAGAGAAAATATTTATATTGATCATTTCGAACCCTGCAATGTACCCAAATGAAGGAATAGATTATTGATGGATAAACTCTTTATTTCTAATTTTGTTACACCTTAACAAAACTTTACGTTGTATCATCTTTAGTATAATGTGTAACAATCTTCGAGCATTTACCAATGGAGATGTTAACGCAAGGCGTACCCCTCTGCTGGCCATATAGCCATTTTTGGCCATACGAGCGTGCGTAACTACGCTGTATTTTTAATACTGTGTGCGTGTTTCAAGCTAGTGTGTGGGGTCGTTAAAGTGAATGATTTGTGTGTGTGCAATGCGTGTTTACCTCGTACCCCGTAAGTATCGGCAGAAAAATTTTTTTACAGGTTACAACGTTAATATCTCCATTGGTAAATGCTCGACGGTAACAATGGGTCTTATCGCTAATAGATATCTCTTCCAGACAACCTTTGGATGGAAAGGAACTTATAAATAATGACAGGTGTAAATTGTTAAATACAATCCTAAATTTCATCGTTCCGATGAGATATAATATAAAGTGTGTAACACTTCAAAGAAACATAATAAATGACAGGTGTATTAAACAGCCTACCTATAAACTTAATATTTATATTAAGTTCATGTAATTCATTTTCATTTTATTTATTTTTCATTTAGATACATTGTACACTTATGAATGTCAAACTTTACATAAAATTAATAACAATAATCACAGATTTAAATCTATATACATAAAAGAAAGTCGTGTTAGTTACTACACTTATAACTCAAAAACGGCTGGACCAATTTTTATAATTTTTGTATTTTTAGAATTGTCTTTGTTAGGAATAGGATAATAAGTATTAAAAACAATGAATAATTGACCTAAAAAAAATAATTAAGAATAAATATTTTGCCAAAATTTTCCTGGGTTTAACTAAACTGCCAATTATTTGATGTTCAATTGTTTATCCCGGCGTATATTTTTTTGTATAATTATAGCTCCACACGATTAGTGTATTTAGCCAGTGTCAAGTATAAAAATTCTTCCCATGTGTGGATAGCATTGCAATATTCGGATTATCACGTTTTTTTTTTTGTATAATTATGGCTCCACACGATTAGTGTATTTAGCCCGTGTCAAGTAGTAAGTCAAGTAATAATTGTTCAAGTTTTTGTGAATTCAAGTCGTGTAGATTTTAAAAATGTCAAATTTTGTCAGTAATAACAATTGTTTGACATATTTATTGATTGTCAAATATGCTCGCGTTCACAAATGTATGCTTACAAGCAACTTAAAAAAGTTTATATTTCCAAAAACTATTTTTACCAATTTTTATTCTATATCTGGATTGCCATAATACATTAATTAACATAATATCTCTTTTGTATTCATTTATTACGTTCATAAAAGCCTAAAACAAGTTCATTTAAAGGTAACACAACATTCATTGTCTGTTAGGTGGTACGAAGTTCGCCGGGCCAGCTAGTTATATATAAATTAAATTAGAGTAGCATCCCTTGTTTCCCGCTTTCGCATCCCTCTCTTTTGCTCTTTCCATTCCTTTTATATATAAGCTTGAAATATGGTAAGTATTTAATATGTGTTTTATTTCAGGTAAAACACGGCTATTTCATTTAGGACCACTTATGTTGAATTAATTCTAAAATATACAACTATAATATTATGTATGTAGAATTTAGGTACAATATTATTTAATTATAGTACGAGCCAGTTTCACGGGTACTAGATAAAGTATCGGATAATTCTCTGACACATGACAAGTTTGAGTAAGGCTTATCTTAACAGAAATGCACTACATATATTTAAAATATTATGTATTTAATTAAATGTCATTAATTATCAATATGTAGGTATGCTAATTACATATTTAGATATTTACATTATAAGCCACATTATATGAGGCAAAGATATCATAGATGGTCTATTTTAATAGTATTTAACTCTGGATACTGTTAGTAATTATGAAAATAATTTATAGCAAAACTTTAGCTCTTGCGAGACGTGTTTTCGCTTGATAAAAGCTACAACTCGTACATCAACATTTAAATTAAATGTATGCATTTAGACCCGAGAGTATTCTATATAGTAATATATAAATCGTGAAAGTGTTTACAGACTGAATTTACGTTTCACTTACCAGCAAAGAAGAAGAAGAAATGAGCTTTTATAGGCACGAGACTTCTGTCTATTTTAAACTTCATTTTGATGATAAAATTCGTGATATAACTTAGAAAAACATCAACTCATTTTACATCATCGGTAAAAATTTAATTCACTCGCTGTTTTCGCACGGGCGTCTGCTCGCGTCGCGGCCTGCGGTTGCGATTCGCGCATTAATTAACGCACTGCAGACTGCGAATTTTAAGTTTTATTATATTTACTCACTACACAACACAATCTACGACTAGCACAAAAAATAAACTACTCATTCATTTCATTCCAAAGAAAGAAATAGGTAAAGTAAAGATAATATTTGCAAGCTATCTCTTTCCCAATCAGTATGAAAAAGCGAGATAACAGCAACGGTGAATGTTGTATTGACATTGACTGACGGTTTGGTTTGTCATTCTATTCTTGGCATACGGCAAACGTATAATTTGCGTGAATTGCGTGAAATGGAACGGTGTTGAAATTAGTCGATAGATTATTTAAACGGAAGTTCTATCTCTAAAGTATTTCCATAATAAAACATTTAATTACCTCAGCTCTTTTTATAATATCCGGATGGGTTGGCACTAGAGTCTGTGCTAAAAGAGAACCGTCGTAGAAATTGAGGTCACGTCAGTCGTCAGTCGTTTTAATTTTCTGTTTTTGTTGCATTAATAACACTGCTGTCATTACTAGTACGACCAAAAATGTTTAATAATAATACTTGGTAGGTACCTACTCTTATCGTTATCGTGTGCTACTAGGTAGATATGTAGGTACCTTCCTTCCTTATCTTTGAAAGTTAGTAATGAACTAACGCCACGATGGTTCTCTTTTTGCATAGTCTACTTTTACTACAACATTAGTACACTATACACGATACATTATACACGAACACACGACGCGCAAGCAGCGCGTGCTAACCCTAAGCTCAAATCTGCGCATGAGTTTCTTCCCAATAAAGAAAAGAACTTTGAATTAAGCAACAAACACGGGTAAATTACATACTTTGAATTAGAAAAATATTATTCATACACTTACCCTAATTATCGCTTATAAATCTGAATCTGAATTGAAGAAATAAACTAATGCAAAATGTCGTTAAATTCATCCTATTTTATTACTTTCTAATGATATATAATTCTGCAGGGTAAGTCATCGGGTATGTGATAATATCATACAAGGTAGTTGGAAAATCTCTAATTGACAATGAGTTTCTGAGTACTACTACTATGGGTATTTCAATATTAACTAGCAATACCGGATGGCGCTGTCGTGTCGATAGTCATTTGTCAGAATAAAACAAAAATTTGAAATTAAAAAAATGGCCTCTTTTGTGAAGTTGTGAGGCAAGACAAGAAATTAGTTTTCTTTGAATCATGGAGGAGGATGAATTTCTATGTTGTATCAGCTGCATGAAGGCTAACGACTTATACGATATATTCGCTGTGTATGAAGAAAATGGAGAAACCTACGCTACCATGTTTGAAACCTGCTTCGACATCAAGGTAACTTTTAAAACTTTCTCGTGAATAAATGCTCTTTGCTTTTACTATCCAAACTTTTAGGCAAATTCTACTAATGATTCATTAATTCTGAGAATAATCACCATCACTACTTTGGTTTGTCTTATAATATGATAAAAAGTTTTTACAACTTTTCATCTCAGCTTTTCTCCTTCGTGACCACTACAGATTTATTACTATTATGTACTTGATAATGGTATTAACTGATACATAGGCAGAAAGTATTGTAGGGACATTTATACTTCATTAATTTTTTAACAAACTATTTATTTTAATTTTGTACACTTACATAAATAATATAAAATTTATAACTTAAATATTACTAACTTCACATGGTGCAACAGGGATAATAACAACTCCCTAGCTTTAGATATACCGTGTTACGAGCGTCCTACCCCTAGTGGTCCCCCCTAAACTATGATAATTGACCAAGCGAGCAAAGCGCCTTAGTTTTGACTTAGCCATTCTTTTGTCTGGTATGTTTGTCTGCCTGTTTTCGCCTACTGCCCCCTTATCACGAAATGTGACACTTGACGATTGAATGAAAAAAATGACGGGGATGCAGCTATGCAAGCTGTATAGCTACATCTCTGTTGTTTCGTTCATTTCAATTCTTCGAATAAATGATAAGTCAGGAAGTCTAATTCAGAACAAATTTCACTTAAAAAGTGGCCCTCCTTCAAACCAAAACAACGTAGATTCAAAATAAGAATCACTTTTGAAGTTACAAATGATTGGCTTGAAGATTGATTTAAATTTGGAATGAAAGCAGGCATTGGTTTGTGCATGTGCTGCGATGTCTGTTACAGGGTTCGAGGATATAGATCAATGGATATATATCAAGATATATATCAAACTGGATTTGACGATATATATCAAATATTTTTTTTATAATATTTGCAATACAAAAATGGTTTAAATAATTAATATTGTTTAGTAAAATTTAGCGTTTGTTACTGTATCTACTATTTCTACTTCCTATTTTGTTTTTTTGTTGATTTGCCTTATCTAAAAGAAGATTTTATATTTTGGTTTAATTTGTCTGATTTTAAGCACATACAAATAAATAAAACATTGTAGTTTTTATTTGATAATTTTAGTATGTTTATTTAACACATAAGCAAATAGTATAATACAATAAAATAATAATATGGCTTTCATACAAAATTGATATATATCATAAATATCCGATATTTTGATATTTATAATAAATATTGGATATTTCCGAACCCTGGTATGTTATGACAGTTGAGTTATACAAGACTAATGTCCGACTAATGATGCGCTGGACACAACTTTTAACCCTGTCTGCTTGGACACGACTTTAACTGGGTAATTTTTTTAATGCAGTTTTATTTCCTGACTTATTATTTTTTCGTAGTTTCAATCCCTATCAAACTTCGTGGTAGGCCTGCTAGTCACATTTTTCAACCGATTTTGATGAAAATTGACACAGGAGTACCTTGATTATGCCGACAAAGTGGTAAAATAACATTTTGGAAAATATGGAATATGGAACCCTACACTGCGCATGGCCAGTTTTATTTAAACTTTATCATTATGCCTATTATAGCTGCCTTGGGTTGCCCTCGCTGGCAGAAGGATATGCACAATACACCCCAAGCGGGACCTCAGAGCAGGTCTAATCGCCCCCATCCCCAATTAGAATTTGGCTGTCTATCTATCAGGCTATGAGGCATGCCTTTTAAGTTTTGTTGTTTGAAGACAAAAACACAACTAGAACCATAAGGTTCTAGTTGTGTTTTTGTAACAATAGAAAGTACTATAGTACTTTCTATTGTTTTTCAAAGTATTCACCATGTAGCTTATTACACTTTTTCATTCGCTGAAACCAGTTATTATAACATTTATTCCACTCTAAAGTGGGGGTGTTCAAAATGGCTGACTTGAAAGCGTCGACTACTTCTTCACCGGACTGGAACCTTTGACCACGAAGACTTGTCTTAATTTTAGGAAATGTAAAGAAATCGTTAGGGCTTAATCAAGAAAATCGCTAAGCTAAATCGTCAAGAATTTCTACTTTTCCTGCTTCAAATACTCAATCGTTCGACGAGCGCTGTGTGAGCTTGCGTTGTCGTGGTGCAGGATGATGCGTCGCTTTGAGTTAGATTTTCGAAGTTCGGCGATGACTTGTAGTAAACAAACTGTGGTAGACCACTCTGAGGTAACCGTTCTACGATCTTCAAGTGCAATAGTCGCAACATGACCAGTTTTTCCAACGAACGTGGCCACCATCTTCTTTGAAGCGCTTCGAGAACGAACTACTTTAGTCGGCTTTGGCTCGTCTTGAAAGACCCAGATTGTAGATTGTTGTTTGGAATCAGGATCGTAGGCATATATCCAAGATTCGTCACCACTGATGATGTAGACGTGATTTGACTCTCCTCGGTTGAACCTTTGCAGAGTTTTCTTACACCATCTGATGCGGGCCGCCTTGTGATTGTCAGAAAGCAGATGCAGTATCCAACGGCAAAGTAGCTTTCTCACACCAAGGGCTTCATGCAAGATCTTCTGAATGGTTGTCCCTGAGATGCCTTATAGAGCCTCTATCTCTCGATACGTCACATGACGATCTTCGAGAATTAGTTGTCTCACAGCAATGATGTTAACTTCAGTGAAAGCGGATTTTGGGTGTCCTTCATGAGATTTGTCACTAACACTAGTATGTACACGCTGGAATTCTAAATAACAGCATTCGACAGTCCGCAGACATGTGGCTTCGTCACGGAACACAGATGTTAGCTCTTCAAAACACTGAAGCCGTGTCAGGCCTCTTCTATAGTTGTAGAAAATTATTGCACAAACATTTTCCTTCGAAAGATTCATTTTCGTACGTGACCTGACAGATTCCAATTTGGAGGGTATATTTGTCGTAGTACGTAAGGGTGTACTAAGAAAGGATTTTCCAAAATTCACCCTTTAAGGGGATGAAACGGGGGTTCAAAATTTGTATGGAGACACGAGATTAGATAGTCTTTTCTATTCGAAACTTCACACAAGTGCTTCGGTAAATATATAAGTAAATACGAGTTTCAGGCATTTTCTAAACTAACGTCGTAATAACTATCTGCATACCGAATTTCAGCGCAATCCGAAACAATTTTAATTTTCAGACTTTGTCACACCATTTCACCCTCTTAGGGTTGTAATTTCGAAAAAGCCTGAAACACGTATTTACTTATTTATTTAACGAAGCACTTGTGTGAAGTTTCGAATAGAAAAGACTATCTAATCTCGTTTCTCCATACAAACTTTGAATACCCATTTCATCCCCTTAAAGGGTGAATTTTGGAAAATCCTTTCTTAGTACACCCTTACGTACTAAGACAAATATACCCTCCAAATTTCAAGTCACTACGACCAGCGGTTTAGGCTGTGCGTTGTCTGTCAGTCAGTCAGATTCTTATAGTATTAGATTACAACCCTAAGAGGGTGAAATGGGGTGACTAAGTCTGAAAATTAAAATTGTTTCGGATTGCGGTGAAATTCGACATGCAGATAGTTATTACGACGTTATTTCCTTTTGAGAAATGATTTTCTAAAATTCACCCCTTAAGGGGATGAAATGGGGGTTCTAAGTCTGTATGGAGAAACAAGATTAGATTTTTTTTTTCGTTAACTTCACACAAGTGCTTTTAAAAATAAATAAGTAAATACATGTTCCAGACTTTTTCGGATTGCGCTGAAATTTGGCATGCAGATAGTTATTTTGACGTAGGTATACGTTAATAAAGGATTTATCAAAACTCACTCTTTAAGGGGATGAAACGGAGGTTCAAAGTTTGTATGGAGAAACAAGATAAGATAGTCTTTTCTATTCGAAACTTCGCACAAGTACTTCAGTAAATAAATAAATACGTGTTTCAGACTTTTTGAAATGCCACCGTTAACAGGGTGAAGAAGGGTAACAAAGTCTGAAATCAATATTGTTTTGGATTGCGCTGAAATTCGGCATGCAGATAGTTATTACGACGTTAGTTCCCTCTAAGAAATGATTCTCTAAAATTCACCTCTTAAGGGGATGAAATGGGGGTTCAAAGTCTGTATGGAGAAACAAGATGAGATATTTTTTTTCGAAACTTCACACAAGTGCTTTTAAAAATAAATAAGTAAATACATGTTTCAGACTTTTTCGAAATGCCACCCCTAAAAGGGTGAAATGGGGTACAAAGTCTGAAATCAATATTGTTTCGGATTGCGCTCTAATTTGGCATGCAGATAGGTATTATAACGTAGGTATCCGCTAAGAAAGGATTTTTCAAAATTCACTCCTTAAGGGGATTAAATGGGGGTTCAAAGTTTGAACCGATTTGGCTTTTACTTCTTTGATGTCTATTATGGTAGGAAGGTTATTCAAAATAAAAGTTTTTTGTAAATAAAAGAAGTCTTTAACGCGGGCGAAGCCGCGGGGCACTTCTAGTTCGAATATAAAACAGTTCCAAATTCAAAATTGCCGGGAAATATGGAAACGACAGAACTTAAAAGGCATGCCTCGTATCTCTCTATCTGTTATACATATAATCTAGCCCTTCTTTAGTGATGTAGAGCATTAATGCTTTTTTTTTTAAATATGGGCTACTGTTTGACCACTGTCTTACCTGTTATTCCAACTAATTGGGTAGTTTACAAGGAAGACCAATAAAAGTTGTTATGTTGTGTTACAGGTACCACAAAATGTAAAATATCTGTGTTCTGATTGCGCTGATCAGCTGGAGAAGGCAGCAGCTTTTAAGGAACAAACCGCTAAAAGTGTTGCCATGCTGAAGGAGGCTCTGTCACAAGGTAGTTAAGTATTCAGAATCATTTATTACAGTACGTATAAGTAACTTGCTGATCGCTGACTTCATTCACGTACACCAAGAATTTTAACACTGTCAAGCTCTGTCAATCAACATAATGATGTCTAATAATAATCTAAATGTAATATAATAAGATAATGTATGATTTGAGTTATTAAAGTTATCTATACTAATATTATAAAGAGAGAACATTTGTATTTTTGTATGTTTGTAATGATTTGGCTCAAAAACTACTGGACCGATTTAAAAAATTCTTTCACTAATATATAGAATGGACTTTCGAAATGAAAATAGGCTATATATTATCCCGTTTAAATCAAAGGTACATTCGTGGAGACCTAATTTGCAACCTAAGTCGACAAAAAAAACGGTCGAAAAAACACGTTTCTTACGAACGCTGCACAATTGATAACAGATGGAAGAATATTTTCTATGGAAAAATTGTACAACTTAATAAGACCTACAAAAAAGTCCGCGACAGCATATGTCTATCTCTAAAGGTTGACTCACAGTAACCATTTTAATCTTTAATATTTTGTTAAAAAATATTACTTAACTTCCAGGGCTATTTTCAAGTATACAGTGTGGAAATTAAACTCAGGCCCTGGAGGGAAACTACTTTAAATCCTTAAGCTAGCTCATTTTACTTAAAGGAGACATTCCTTTATTTTTGAAAAGAAACAAATCTGCATTAAAAGATTTTTTAAAACTCGCTTGCTTCGCCCGGGACTCGAACCAACTAAAATTAAAAAAAATAAACACTCTTTATTTTAATATACTAATCGGTAGTATTAATATTCAGGATAAAGTTTCTCTAACAAACATTAGGTCTTAAAAATAAAAATAATCGTTAAATCTAACATCAACTTTATTTTACTATAAATTTTGTAACACTTAAATTATTTAACTGATAAATTGTTACTCGCGATACCACTGCAGAGCTAAATCGTAGCTCTTGTTGCAAACAAAGTAAGCTTCTAATAACTCGAATTGTTCTTGATACGCCATTATGAGATCATTTAATTACGTAAGGAAAGCAACACTACTTAAATAAAATCTGTTGATAAAAATCGTTCGAATTTTAAAATTATTGTCCCGCATTGCAAACAAAGTCAAACGTTCCATTTTTAAACTTCTCCACTGAACGCCTCGGATCATGTAAGAAGGAAATGTGCATAGAGGTATTACCACCATTGAACAATTTTCTTATCGAAGATTTCAACAAGGTACTTAACGATAAATTAGCAAGCGTGTACTTCATACAAGTCTTTGAGTGTTGGAGAGATAACAGAACTGTTACGTGTCTTTTACTTGTTAAAAGTGAACAGTAACTAAACATTTTTTAGAGAAACTTTATCCTGAATATTAATACTACCGATTAGTATAATAAAATAAAGAGTGTTTATTTTTTTTAATTTTAGTTGGTTCGAGTCCCGGGCGAAGCAAGCGAGTTTTAAAAAATCTTTTAATGCAGATTTGTTTCTTTTCAAATATAAAGGAATGTCTCCTTTAAGTAAAATGAGCTAGCTTAAGGATTTAAATTAGTTTCCATCCAGGGCCTGAGTTTAATTTCCACACTGTATAGTATTAATCCTTATCCAAATAATTACGTTAATTAGCTTGGCCACATATTATAGACTAAAATTGTTCCGGACAACGACGTACACCGACAATATGAACGCACTATGTATAGTTAGTTATAAGATGTATATAATAAAGATAAGTTTTAGCTTAGTACTCTAGGATAGGTAGGGTACTTTGTCATGTATAGAGTTCGCATTTCGTTATAGCTTCGTATAGATAGACATATAGTTTGTAATTGTATCGCATTCGTAAACTGCCTTATTATAGATAGATTTTGTTAGATTCTTATTAGAACATAGGAATATAACTTGTATAAGGTTTGTAACAGTGTAATAGGTCTTATAGGTCTACAGACAGGCCATACGTACAACCTAAGTAGATAGGTAATAGATAAAATAAAGCATGTTCGGCTTTAATAGATGTAACAGATAGTCAACCTAGACCATGTTAGGTTTAGGAATAGGGTTGGTACTTGCAAATAGCATAGGTCTGGGAGAGCTCCGCACTCTCTGATGGTTAGCGCTCGACTAAACAGCATCTCGGGAGAGTATATCTCCGAAAAGTCGGCATCTCGTGCGTGCGCTCACACAAGGACACGCCCCGCGAGACAGAGTGCGGGCGCTCCCAGACTATCGACCTCTCGCTCTTTTGCAAGTACCAACAACAATATAAATAGAGCGTCGCTACCGTGCCAAATTGTTCAGTTCACCAACGGCGGCTCTAAAAGAAAGAAGAAAGGAAAACTAGGAAGAATAGTAAATAGTGATAGTGACTAGTGAATAGCTCAGTAGCTATAAGAAGATTGTGAAGAAGGAATAAATTAGCGTTTCAAGGCTTGAAGACGTGTTTAAATCCCAGCTCCAAAGCTTCATAGTATAAGTGTGGGAATCCGAAGGCCTCAACGCCGAAGAAATACAGTCCACTGCTCCACCGCTGTGCTTAGGGTTCCCCACAAAAATTGTCCTTTACAGTATATAATTATAATGAAAACTATAGAAGATATCACGGATTTCACATACACGCATCACAAAATTAATAAAATATTTGCAGTCAAACCACAGAATAGGTCATAGTTACTACCAAAATATTATTATAAGCTTAGCTTTTCTGTAGATCCCCACCGATCGCAATCAATTTGAAGTCAATATAGTATAATAATATGATCTATTGTATAAAATAATAATGATCTATGTATATAATATAATATTTTAAACCACCCCGACTGATCTATGTATAATCTTTTCATTAAAAGCATTCCAATGACTCTAAACACGACATTTAAAATCTGAGCTGTAAGTTGGTGAGGATTTGAGTATTCTGTAGAGTCCAGGAGATGTCCCAGCATTAGGTCAATGCTTCCATGTTCTTACAATATCGTTGAAGAAGAAGATTTTCGAATTGATCAGACCTATTAAAGTTGATTAAAGCTCATAGTTTTATAACGATTGAACGAATTTTCATGAATCAAAGCTAAGAACACTCTCCATAAAGACATCTATCAAAAAAAAACTATCAATAATAAAATCAAAATGAAGTTCTCCTTGGTGGTAAGCTACTTTTCAACCGACTACCAAAAATAAGGAAGTTCTCAATTCGTCTGTATGTTTCTTTTTTCTTTCTTTTTTTGTGTGTGTATGTTACGCGATTACTCCGTCAATTGTGAACCGATTCAAATTATTATTTTTGTAATTAGTAGGGTACGTTTCCGAGGTGGTCCCATTGTAATTTCATTGAGATGTGATAAGTATCTTCAGAGATATGACGATAAACGTCTCAAACTTGCTACTGAAATTGACTCGCGGGGCATTGAAGTCAGTTGTTTTAGTTTTGAAACTATCTTAATTATTGGTAGATTTAATGATTCTACGAAAACCCACGATTCATGTATGCACATAAAACTTTCAGTGTAAGGTATGTAGCTAGGATTAGAACCATCGACCCTCGGGTCAGAATCAGGGTAACTATCCTTTACGCCAAAGGGCCGTCCAATATCACTACGTAAGTATTATAAAACAATGTCCATCGCAGTGATGGACATTGTTTTGTATTTTTTGTAGTATTATAAAACAAATTCCATCACTGCGTCTGTCTGTCTGTTCGCAATAATCTCAATAGCTTCTGAACGGATTATCATGCGGTTTTCACCAATAGCCAGAGTGTTTATGAGGAAGGTTTAGGTCTAAGGTGCATCTAGGTCTTAGGTCTTGGTTGACATATGACGATGATTGTTAAATATGTTAATATTTTATATTCGATGCAACAAACTGGTGCAAATTTTGTAGGCATATATGTTCTACCCGTGCGAAGCCGGGGCGGGCTGCTAGTGTGTAATAATTTAAGATTGTTTACAAAACGAAAAAAACCGACATCACATGCCGCGATAGTCTAAATAGCCAGTAGCATCATGTTGTCAAGGTATACAAATGCATATGTCGTTAAGGTATGTAATGTGTTTGAGATGTTTATGTCTATATCTCCGGAGATAATTCATACCTCGATAAAATTTGAATGGGACCAATCAGGAGGCATAATCTCTCGAACCAAAAGATTTTATTAAATCGGTCAAGATTTTACAGAGTTCTTAGGTAACAGACGTTCAAATTGAGAACCTCCTTTTTATGAAGTCGGTAAAAAATCATGTTTTAATTTCACCAAAACTTAGCCTATGTACATCCTCATGTTATGCATATAAAGTATCTCGTTGTTAAATTTCAGTAAGATTGGATCATCCATAGGCGTCATTAGGTAAAAAACTGTCTGTTTGTTATCTATATACGAGGGTCATTCAATAAATACTTAGCCTACAAAAAGTAAACGAAAATTTTAGAAAAGTGGCAATTTATTTTTCAACATAGTCTCCTTTTAGTTCGATACACTTAGCCCAGCGATGCTCCAACTTTTTTAACCCGTCCGAAAAATAGTTTTTGTCAAACTCTGCAAAATAGGCCTCTGTGGCGGCGATGACCTCCTCATTTGATCCATATCTATTCCCGGCGAGAGATTTTTTCAAATTAGAAAACAGAAAGAAGTCACAAGGGGCCAAATCTGGAGAATACGGTGGATGGGGCAGCAATTCGTAGCGTAATTCGACCAATTTGGCCATGGCAACGGCAGACGTGTGAACCGGTGCGTTGTCGTGGTGAAATAGCAGTTTTTTCTTAGCCAGATGGGGTCGTTTTTTCTTTAATTCGGCGTCGAATCGGCCCAATAAATCGGCATAGTAAAGGCCTGTAATTGTTTTACCCTTCTCGAGGTAATCGATGTAGATCACACCTTGTGAATCCCAGAAAACGGTGGCCATAACTTTTCCGGCCGATTTTACAGTTTTCGCCTTCTTTGGAGCACGTTCCCCGGTCTGGATCCATTGTTTTGATTGCTCCTTGGTCTCTGGTGTGTACCAGTGGATCCAGGTTTCATCGACGGTCACAAAACGACGCAAAAACTCCGCTGGATTCCGCTTAAACAGCGCCAAACACGTCTCCGATGTGGTCTCGCGGTTGCACTTGTTTTCCGGTGTGAGTAAACGCGGCACCCATCGCGCCGACAGTTTTCTCATGCCGAGTTCCTCATGAAGAATATGATGCACTCTTCCTTCTGAAATGCCTACAGTCTCAGCTAGCTCCCGAACCTTCAATCGGCAATCTGCCAATACGAGATCATGGATTTTTTTAATTTTTTCCTCCGTAGCAGCTGTTTTCGGTGCCCCTTGACGTGGTTCATCCAAAACCGACGTACGGCCACGTGCAAACTCGTTGAACCAATTCTTGACGGTGGCCATCGATGGAGAAGAGTCACCGTACACAGCATCCAAGCGCTCTTTGATTTCGATCCGCGTTTTCCCTTCCAAAAATAGGAATCGAATCACCGAACGATATTGCTCTTTTTCCATTTTTGTAAAACCGATCGATACGTTCGCTTCCATAAGTTGTCAAAATAAAACAAATGAAGGGATTGGAATGAAAATTTGAAAAAAGAATTAAAAAAGAATGTGTACAACTCTTTTGAAACTACAGCGCCCTCTGGCGATGAGGCTAGGTACTTATTGAATGCACCTCGTATTAGTCGATAGTGAATAGAAGTTTGACCACTCACCTCATGTTAGTAAGGACAATGCAACTGGGAATGGTAGCACACTAGGCCTAGATTGAAGCACGTGCTAGACAATCGAAAACAAGGATTTCTGCAGGCGATCGTCAGAGTCGGTCGGTTGGCAAAACCATTTGTATGTTGGCTACGGTTGACAACGAGCCCCCAACTAACTAACTGCACTACAGAAACCCATGCCGAGAACCTTTGGCAAGAGGCCGGTTTTCATCCATGTAGCAAGGGTTTGAGAACTGGCTATTAAGGACGGATGTCATAACATACAAATGTTTGGTGACAGATGTTCCAACTTGAGGGTGACATTAGACTGACCTATCACCATGCAAAGACCTGCAATGTTATCTCGGTGAGATCGTCAGCGACTACCCAAGCCAAGTATGACTCTTAAGTTGCTCGCACATCTCATCCAATGTGAGGGTGATAATTGATGATAAATATAATAATATCGTTTAAAAATTAAAAAACAACCGACTTCAAAGCCGCGCTATACATTTTCAGTACCAATTTTGAGATGTTTATCTCAATATCTCTGGAGATACTTATCATACCTCGATAAAATTACCATGGTACCACACTCGGGATATCTCCTTTCGAACACAAAAATAATAATCGAAATCGGTTCATAAACGACGAAGTTATCCGCGAACAAACATAAAAAAATATATATATATATACGGTCGAATTGAGAAACCTCCTCCTTTTTTTTGAAGTCGGTTAATAATATTTAATAATATATTACAGACGAAGAATACCTTGACGAAGCAATATTAGAAGAAGATGAGAAAATAACAAAAGAAGACTTGAAAGAGGACTTAGACACAGAGGTTAAGAAAAATTCTGACGCTGAAGAAGAAATTGAAGGAAATGAAGGTTTTTACAATTTGTTTTTAAAAACCCTTATATATTTAGCTCTATTGTCTACCTACCAATACCTACCTACCTACCTACCAATAACAAAAATTAAGGATTAAAATTCAATTTGAAATTTATTTATGTGTGCGGTGGCGTAATCGGAAGAACGGTCGGCTTTGATGCCAAAAGGTACAGAGTTCAAATCCCGCCATGCACCAATGAATATTTCTATCGAAAAATGTAAGTGCGCTTTTCACAATGGCCTTCCAGTGAAGGAAAAACATCGTTTACAAACCAACAACCCCCGCATGGTGGTTGGACATTATCTAGTGTCCGCCTGGCCAGCTACCACCCTCATGTAAGAAAATCTGTCACCAAACATCTGACGTGTTCCGGCAGCTATCCTTGAGAGCCAGTTCCTATTCTAGGCCTAGCGTGTTTACCATCTTCGACTCCATCATCACTTACCAACAGGTGAGATAGTGGTCAACCGCTAGCCTATAAGATATAAAAATATATATATTATGCAATAAATTTCAAAGCGGGTTAGACGCGAATGTTGACGCGCGTGGCTTCCGCGTAGCTAGCGCGTGGCTTGCGAGTAGCAGTCGCGTGGCGTGCGCGTAACAGGCCCGTGTCGTCGAGGGGCTGTGCTGTTTTCTGTCGGAACACCGTAAAGTTATAACATTATGACGGCACTCGGCAGTTTTTATTCCTTGCTATAATATGCTCCTTCTACCGGGTGAACGAACACCTGTGCTAGAATTTGAACCAGCGATCTCTCGCTAAGAAGCCAAGCCATCTATCCATTACCCCATCGGGGCTCTCAAGACTCTCAATACCTACAGAAAAACACATCTATGGTTTTTCAGAAGTGGCAGAAGATTCACCGGTGGAGCCAGCCTCGCTGCAGGAATGCCATGTCTGTGGCCTTTCAGTGGAACATTTAGATCAGCATATACACAGGTGAGACACGGTATCATCATGCTCTTTTTAGGGTAGTAAAATAGTAGATTAGTAGCCAAGGGCTGTAAGGCATCTATAGTTATATTTCGAGAGGAGCGCCTATAGTTCGAGGGTGCAATTGATGCTTACACCCGAGCTAACTACTCTGCTTTACATCTCGATTGTGAGGTAAGTAGAAAAAACCGGCATTACAAGAATAAAACATTTTATTAGTTAAAATGTATAGTGAAATGAGAACAATTTCCAAATTTTAGGGACAGGTGTTTTTTTTAACATTGAATAAATGCACCACAAACTAGATGGCTGCAGCTTTTAGATAGCTCACTAAAGTATGTTAAGAATACAGTCTCAGATAAAGACTTTAATCGTTTTTCTTTTCGCCACTTCATGAACTCGTCGTAAGTTTTCAAATATCTCTCTTTAGAACTTTCAGGCAAAATATTGTTAATTGCTGCTTCAGCTTCCACTTTAATTGAATCGGGAGTGCAGCTTATTTCATCATCACTTGCAGAACTTATGTTTTTTTCCTAATTAGCACGTAATTATAAAAAAATCCCAAAAACAAACAATATAAAATAAAAGTTTTCTATTCCCGCCATTTTTCATCTTTTTTTTTTCAAGAATGAAATTGAGCTTCGCCGTTCGATATTTAAAATTGATGTCTATTATACTCATACGAAGACAAGGCTGAATAGCGAAGCGACCTCTTTTGTCATTGGGCTGAATGCATGATGTCTATTGCCAGTATGATGGTTAGATGTACGCGAACTTTTTGAAAGAGTGAAGAGTTTTTTTTTAATTACTTACCGCCCTAGGGCTTTTCTAGCTACATTATTACCCTAGAGCGCTAATTGGTTACCTACAAGCCCCATTTGGGGGTAATAAGGACCTACTTACCGAATATGAGAGATGTAAAGTTATTTTAAATATGACCTTTGGACTAGAACTTTCAGTCTTACTGCTGATGGGAAGGGTGCCGGAGGTTGCTACATAGTCGCTTTTTAGATCTTGCGGGAAAGATTGGCTGACTTTGACTTGGCTTGAACTAAGCTACCAAGACTTGTAATCTATTGATAACATCAATATCCTCATTCTTGCTTGAAATCCCATTCTCACCTGAATTACCTCAATCACAACTACAATTATCGCCATCCTAATTACCGCCATGTTAGCCCCAATTACCCCTATCCTAGCCCCAATTACCCATATCCTAGCCCCAATTACTCCTATCCTAGCCCCAATTACCCCTATCCTAGCCCTAATTACCCGTATCATAACCTAAATTAGTCATCCTAACATCAATAACCCCCTATTATAGCCCCCAATTAATTCTATCCCAGCCCCAATTACCCCTAACCTAACCTCAATTACATGTATCCTAACCTCAATTACCAGCATCCTAACCTCAATTACCCGCATCCTAACTTCAATTACCCGCATCCTAACTTCAATTACCCCTATCCTAACCTCTATTCCCCATCATAGGTGCCACTCTAAAGCGGAGCAAGATAATCGCAAGTATCCCTGCCATTTCTGCGAGAATGTTTATATCAGCAAGAAAGCTTGCTTCACGCATTTAAGGATGAAACATGGATGTAAGTATTGTGTGATATTATAATACTATTTATTGTGTCTAAATATGTATGAAAGACAAAGGAAGGCAAATTTGGAAAAATAATGTGAACTGATTTTGACTTCATCGCACCATTTCAATAAAAACCACATAACTTGGGTAAACAAAATTTGCGCAGGTAGTAAGTAGTAGTTGTTCCGGACAACGACGTACACCGACAATATGAACGCACTATGTATAGTTAGTTATAAGTTGTATATAATAAAGCTAAGTTTTAGCTTAGTACTCTAGGATAGGTAGGGTACTTTGCCATGTATAGAGTTCGCATTTCGTTATAGCTTCGTATAGATAGATATATAGTTTGTAATTGTATCGCATTCGTAAACAGCCTTATTATAGATAGATTTTGTTAGATTCTTATTAGAACATAGGAATATAACTTGTATAAGGTTTGTAACAGTATAATAGGTCTTATAGGACTACAGACAGGTCATTCGTACAACCTAAGTAGATAGGTAATAGATAAAAATAAAGCATGTTCGGCTTTAATAGATGTAACAGATAGTCAACCTAGACCAGGTTAGGTTTAGGAATAGGGTTGGTACTTGCAAATAGCATAGGTCTGGGAGAGCTCCGCACTCTCTGATGGTTAGCGCTCGACTAAACAGCATCTCGGGAGAGTATATCTCCGAAAAGTCGGCATCTCGTGCGTGCGCCCACACAAGGACACGCCCCGCGAGACAGAGTGCGGGCGCTCCCAGACTATCGACCTCTCGCTCTTTTGCAAGTACCAACAACAATATAAATAGAGCGTCGCTACCGTGCCAAATTGTTCAGTTCACCAACGGCGGCTCTAGAAGAAAGAAGAAAGGAAAACTAGGAAGAATAGTAAATAGTGATAGTGCCTAGTGAATAGCTCAGTAGCTATAAGAAGATTGTGAAGAAAGAATAAATTGACGTTTGAAGGCTTGAAGACGTGTTTAAATCCCAGCTTCACAGTATAAGTGTGGGAATCCGAAGGCCTCTCCCGAAGAAATACAGTCCACTGCTCCACCGCTGTGCTCAGGGTTCCCCACATTTTTGGTCCATCGAGCCTAGATAATGCTTCCAAATTTTTTTTTTTCAAAAAAAGATAGCATAGATAATGATTCCAAAACCAGGCAAAGACCCGAAGAAGCCAGACAGCTATAGGCCAATCACGCTACTGAACACGATGAGCAAGCTGTTCGAAAGGCTCATCCTACAGAAATTGACGCCACACCTGACTCCAAGGCCTGAGCAATTCGGGTTCAGAGCAGAACATTCCACCACCCTCCAAGTCACGAGAATCGTGTATGAGATGGCCACCTCCTCGAACAAAAAGGAAGTCATAGCAGCAGCATTCTTAGACATGGAAAAAGCGTTTGACAGGGTATGGCATGAGGGGCTGCTATACAAGCTGTCAACGACTACCGCCCCCCGACAAATCGTCCTGGTCCTGGCGTCCTATCTTAAAGGAAGATCGTTCCAGGTCGCAGTTGAAGACTCAACGTCAAGCCTGAAGCCGATAAAAGCGGGGGTCCCGCAGGGAAGCTGTATCTCCCCAATAGCTTATGCTCGGTACACCGACGACATCCCTGTCGTTGGGCGAGCTAAGCTCGCTTTATATGCGGACGATGCAGCGTACTTTGCGGCATCCATGAACCCAGCACAAGCCGTCCGCTACCTCCAGCAAGCCTTAGACGCCTTACCAGACTGGCTGGAGAAATGGAGGATGAAGATGAACGTCTCCAAGACTCAAGCGCTAATGACTGGAATGGAGAGACCAAACGCCCCCAAAATAATATTAGCCGGACAAGAGATCAAATGGCAGCCTCACATAAAGTACCTGGGAGTCACAATAGATCGCAACCTCACCTTCCAGAAGCACATTGAAGAGGTCATCGGGAAGGTGAAAAACGCAAGAGCTAGACTGAATCCTCTTCTGACCTCCAGATTGCCACTCCGGACGAAGCTTATGATCTACAAGACATACATAAGATCCAGGCTGACGTACGCTTCGCCGGCGTGGTACATCTATGTCGCAGCCACCGGAAAGAAGAGGATTCAGGCTCAAGAAAACCTAGCGCTGAGAAGCATAGTGAGAGCTCCCAGGTACGTGAGAAACGAAGTCATCCGAAGGGATCTGAAGGTGGAAGGCCTGGACGCCTTCATTGGACATCTCGCCAAAAGGATGTTCGAAGCCGCGGACAAGTCAGCATTCGACCACATCCGCGGCATCGCACCACTCCACGCGCGCCCCCCAGACAGACCGGGAAAAAGAAGATTGAAGCCGTCACAGAGGGAAATCATACCAAAGACAGCCAATGTAGAACGGATAACAATAACGACTACCACTACTATAGAAGAGGAAGAAGAAGAAGCACAAGAAGACAGGGTGGGACCGCAGGCGGCCGCTGCCGTGCGAGCTGATCGGTTCGCTGGGCTTCCCCGAACGGGGATTAACCTGGCAGGGCTTGATCGCCCCGGCGCATAGTGGCTGCTTGCGGCACCCCCACCCGAGAAGCCCAAACACAAAAGCCACACCTGTCGTAACAGGTGGAGATGAAAGCCAGGGGAAAAGGGCATAGCCCTGAACCCCTCTACCTGCACCAGTGGTGCATGAAGAAGCAACGATGCCAAATTGATCAGTTCACCAACGGCGGCTCTAGAAGAAAGAAGAAAGAAAAACTAGGAAGTCTAGTGAATAGTGATAGTGACTAGTGAATAGCTCAGTAGCTATAAGAAGATTGTGAAGAAGGAATAAATTAGCGTTTCAAGGCTTGAAGACGTGTTTAAATCCCAGCTCCAAAGCTTCACAGTATAAGTGTGGGAATCCGAAGGCCTCACCGAAGAAATACAGTCCACTGCTCCACCGCTGTGCTTAGGGTTCCCCACATTTTTGGACCTTCGTGGCCGGATAATTGGGACCTTAACAGTCTTTTTCAAGACTAAACGTTAATTTAAACGCCGTAAAACAGTCTTTTTTAAGACTACTTCTCGTCGACTTCGATAACTAACGCCGCAAACAGTCTTTTTCAAGACTTGTCGTTGACTCTTCGATTCGATATCCGCTACCATGCCGGTCACCCGCTCCACAGGAAGAGGACGAGCGCCGGCCTCCGAGCAAGAGTCATCCGCCGAGACCACGACAACGGGTACAACGGCGTCAACATCGGGTACTTCGCGCACCGGGGCAACGGTCATCACGGAGGACCAACCTTCGACCAGCGGCTACGCGTCAGCGGCTGTGGTCTCACCAATGCGACGGGCATCCTACAGCTTCAAGCCCGCCGCGACGGCGCCACACGCCGTTCCAGAGCATCACACCGCGACCGTGCCGCCCCCCGCCGCCGTGATGGCGCCACCGGCGCCCACCTCCGCTTCACTCGCCGCGCCGCACCCTGCCGCCGTGATGGCGCCACTGGCGCCGACCTCCGCATCATTCGCCGCGCCGCACGCCGCCGCGCTGCACGCGCCGCGCGCTGCCGCGCCACACACCGCCGCCGTGACGCTGCGGACACCGCCGTTGGGGACTGAAACATTCGCCGCGCCGCACGTCGAGCTACATGCGCCGCACTTCGAGCAACATGCGCCACATTTCGAGCAACATGCGCAACACTTCGGGCAACACATCGAGCGACACATCGAGCATCACTCCGAGCGTCGAGAGAGGCCGCCACGGGACACGAACAGTCTCGCGGAGCAGCGCGCACGCAGCCAACGTGCGGAATCTCGCCGCTCGAAGAAGTCGCACCGCAACGCTACAGCTAAACAAGAACTTCTTCGACAGATCGAGTACGCGACGAGTCGTCTCGCCGCGCTCGAACAATCCGACAGTGAAGAAGGCACCGAGGGGGGCTCTGTCGTCACCGAGTCCGACACCCAACATCGAGTCGACACCTGGTTGAGTGACCAGGTACCACCGCCGCCGCCGCCGGTCTTGTTGGCCATGACCAACGAGACCCTCCGCCCAGCTGAGACGCCACGTGAGCCGCTACCCTCCGTGCCACCGCCGCCGACCGCCGCCGTGTCACGTGATCACCCACGTGTGTCGCCGCCAGCGGGCTTCGAGCTCCGCGCCGAGCTGAGCTACCATTCGACGTGCCCACCTGAGCCGCGTGGACCGCTGCTCTCCGTGCCACAGCCGCCGCTGCCACCGCCTGTGCCACGTGATTCTCCACGCGCGCTGCTACCAGTGGGACCCGAGCTTCAAGACAGAAGCTACCAACAGCAACGAGACTACGAACTACGGCGTAGCCAGGAGCTACGAGAGAACTACGACCTACGGCGTAGCCAGGATCTACGAGATCAACAGCTACGAGAGTGCTACGACCTACGGCGTAGCCAACAGCTACGAGATCAGCCGCTACAGGAGAGCTACGGACTACGCAACAAGCCGAGCTACGTGCATCCACCGATGGGAGGGCAGACGCCGCCACCGTCCATACCGGCGGGAGCCTGCGACCTCTCTCAGCTGTCGACTGCCATCACACAAGCTGTCATCGCCGGACAGCGCCCGAGATTCGCCGAGCTACCGATGTTCGACGGGTCACACCTCGACTGGCTGCCGTTCCAGGCTGCGTACATCGAATCTGCACCGATGTTTTCACCAACTGAAAACATTAACCGCCTGCGCCGGAACCTGAAGGGAAAAGCACGAGAAGCCGTCAGCAACCTGCTCATCACTAACGCGAGACCGGAAGAGGTCATGGAAACGCTCACAACGCGCTTCGGTCGTCCTGAAACGTTGGCGATGGTCGAGATCGACAATCTTCGGTCTCTGCCGCGCCTCACCGAGTCACCGTCGGACATCTGCCAGTTCGCCTGCAAAGTGACCAACGCCGTGGCGATGTTGCGAGCCCTCGACTTCGGCTACTACCTCTTCAATCCGGAGCTAGTGGCGGCCATCGTGGAGAAGCTACCACCGACGCTGGCGCGCAACTACTACAAGTTCGCAGCTACTCAACCACGTGACACGCCGGACCTGATCAAAATACAGAGCTACTTGAAGAGCGAAGCCGAGTTTTGCGGACCATTCGCGAAACCTGACTCGAAGATGAACTCGTCAGCTCCGGGGCCTCAGAAGAGGATGCAGCGAGTACACAACGTCTCCGAGACCCAACAGCAGCAGCAGCCTCAACAGAAATCGCAGCAATCTACAGTACGGTGCCCTGCGTGTGAACAAGCGGGACACTTCGCCGACAACTGCGACAAATTCAAGAGGGCTGATGAAAACGGGCGCTGGGACATAGCGAACAAACAGAGATTATGTTTCAGATGCCTGCGGTACCGAAGAATGGGTCACAAGTGCCGAGCCAAGGTGTGTGGGGTCAACGGCTGCAAAACCCACCACCACCACATGCTGCATTATGAGAAAAAAGAAAAGGATGCAGTAACAGAAGCGATCAACTCAGCGTGGACAACGGAACGCAAGAGTTCTTACGTGAAGATCATCCCGGTTCGAGCTGTGGGCCCAGCGGGCTCCGTCGACACCTTCGCGCTACTGGACGACGGCTCTACAGTCACCCTGATCGACGAGAGCATCGCCAGCGACATCGGAGCCGAGGGACCCATCGACCCGCTGTATATAGAAGGCATCAACCGACTGAAGACTTCTACAAGCGACTCAAGTACAAAAAAGCGCGAACAGTACAGCGTCTACACGTCTCGCCGCAAGAAGTGAACGAGTCTGCGCTACAAGGCTGCGAACACCTGCGCGACATCAGCGGGCTGGTGACCTACCAGCACGTGACACCGAAGATCCTGATCGGCCAGAACAACTGGGAGCTGCTGCTAGCCTCGAAGACACGCCGAGGCGCCCGAGACCAGCCGGTGGCGTCGCCCACGCCGCTCGGGTGGGTGCTGCACGGGACCAACAGCAGGACGCTTGGACGAAGCGTCGACGTCGTGACACATCTCTTCGAGTCTCCCACGGCCGCCCTGGACGACATGGTGCGAGAGTACTTCACCATGGACGCGCTGCTACTCAACCCGCAGAAGCCGAAGTCAGACCCAGAGCAACGAGCGCTTCGTATCCTGGAACAGAACACCGTCTGCAAAGAAGGAAGATACGAGACATCGCTGCTATGGCGTAACGAGGACGCCACGCTACCCGACAACTACGAAGCTTCACTGAGACGTCTCCACGGCATCGAGAAGAAGATTGATCGCAACCCGCAGCTGAAACAGAAGTACGATGAGCAGATGGAAGCTCTCGTCACCAAGGGCTACGCTGAGCCCGCACCCGCAGAGAAGACAGAAGGCAGAACCTGGTACCTGCCGCACTTCGCCGTCGTCAACCCGATGAAGCCCGACAAGCTGCGTGTCGTCCACGACGCAGCTGCCAAGACCCGTGGAGTGGCGCTGAACGATCTGCTCTACAAGGGACCCGACCTACTCGAATCGCTACCGGGCGTCATCATGCGTTTTCGACAACACGCCGTCGCAGTAACCGCGGACATCAAGGAGATGTTCATGCAGGTGAAGCTGCGCCCAGCTGACCGAGACGCACTGCGCTACCTCTGGCGTGGTAACCGCCGGGACGACCAGCCGCCCGACGAGTACAGAATGACTTCACTAATTTTCGGAGCTTCAAGTTCACCGTCTACAGCAATCTACATCAAGAACTTGAACGCAGAGAAGCATCAACAGACGCACCCAGAGGCCGCAGCTGCAATAGTAAAGAAGCACTACGTCGACGACTACCTCGATAGCTTCACCAACTTCGAAGACGCCGTTCGAGTCGCGAGAGATGTTCGCGACGTCAACAAGGTCGCCGGCTACGAGCTCAAGCAATGGAAATCCAACGTACCCGCACTACTCGAAGCGCTTGGAGAGCAAGCTGAAAATCACTCGACGGAGCTCTACAAGCCGGACATCGCCGAGCGAGTACTGGGACTCATATGGAAGCCGACAACCGACGAGCTCACCTTCAACCTGAACATGGCCCGCATACCGCCGCAGCTACTACAGGGCAAGACACCGACGAAGCGCGAAGCTCTCCGCGTCGTGATGTCACTATTCGACCCACTCGGCTTCGCATCACCTGTCACCATTCGAGCGAAGCAGATACTACAGGAAGTGTGGCGCCGCGGCACTGCGTGGGACGACGCGATCGACAGCGACTTAGCCGAACAATGGCAAGAATGGACGTCGCACCTACAGAAGCTAAACGACGTGAAAATTCCTAGGCGCTAGTAGGCGAAGTAGCATACTCAACAGTGCTATTTTGGCGGGCGGTTTCACCGAGCGGCACCGTCGAGTTGTCACACATCGTAGCCAAGGCGAAAGTGGCTCCACTCAAGCTCACCAGTATCCCGCGCCTCGAGCTGCAAGCGGCCGTCATGGGAGTACGGCTGGCCGAAGCAGTAATAGAAGAGCACGAGCGGAAGCCCGACAGCAAGACCTACTGGACCGACAGCCGCACCGTACTTTCGTGGCTGCGTACGGGCTCAAGATCGTACAAACCGTACGTAGCGCATCGTGTCGCCGCAATAGAAGAATCAACAACAGTCAGCGAGTGGCGCTGGGTGCCCACTAAGCTCAACGCGGCGGACGACGCAACCAGAGATGTACCTGCCGACTTCAACAGACTTCATCGGTGGTACCAAGGACCAGACATCCTCTACAAGGGCGAGGAAACATGGCCGACCGAACCAACAGCGACTTCGTCTACAGACACCGGTGAAGAACGGGTTCATCACCTCATCGAGCGCCGACAGAAGCTGAGCGAAGCCCTACCCGACGTGTCCCGCTTCTCCAACTGGGACCGACTTCGCTACACTGCAGCCCGAGTACTACAATTCATTGACCTCTGCAGGGGCGCTCAACGGGTGTACTACAAACGCACCAAACAGAACAAGGTCGATGACCCCGCCTGGACTAACAAGAAAACAGCTAAGAAGCCCGCACCGGTACAACAACCGAAAAAGGAAGAAACAGAAAAGTTCCTGCCTGTTCCTGCGCAAACACTGAGGGCCGCGGAGGCGCTACTTATGCGCGCCTCACAAGAAGAATCGTTCGCGGACGACATCGATGATCTGCAAAAAGGAAAACCACTTCGGAAAGATAGCCGCCTACAACAGCTGAGCGTCGTATATGAAGACAACACTCTACGACTGCGGAATCGACTCATCGCTTCAGAGCTACCGAACCTCCGAGACAACCCGCTGATTTTGGACGGCGGCCACCCAACAGTCAAGCTCTGGATTCTGCACGTCCACCGCCGCCTGCATCACGCCGGAGTCGAAGCGACGGTGAACGAGAGTCGTCAACAGTACTGGGTGCTACGCTTACGCCCAGTAACCCGAACAATTGTAAGGCGATGTTTATTTTGCAGACTTCGCAGCGCAGCACCACCGTATCCGAGAACCGGAGACCTGCCGACGTGCCGGCTGGCTCATCATCAGCGGCCCTTCTCCTGCACTGGCGTCGACTACTTCGGGCCGGTGACAGTGACTGTCGGCCGCACCAACCAGAAAAGATACGTGGCGATCTTCACGTGTCTCACCACCCGGGCCATCCACCTCGAGATCGCCGCATCGCTCAGCACCGACTCCGCGGTGATGGCGCTGCGACGCATGATGGCGCGACGGGGCTGTCCGACTCAAATTTGGTCTGACAACGGGACCAACCTCCGAGGCGCCGAGAGAGAGCTGCGACAGACGATCGACGCAGCAACAGCACAGGAAGCAGCCAAGCGGACCATCGACTGGCGATTCATCCCACCGGGCGCGCCGTTTATGGGAGGCGCGTGGGAGCGAATGGTTCGCTCCGTGAAAACTGCACTCGCCGCTACGCTCCACGAGACCCGACCGCGAGAGGAAGTTCTCGCCACTCTACTCGCCGAGGTGGAGTTCACCGTAAACAGCCGACCACTCACACACGTGTCGGTCAACCCCGAGGACCCAGAGGCCCTGACTCCGAACCACTTCCTTCTGGGCGGCCCTGCTCGTCTCCCATACCTGGGGGAGGTTGAGCGCACCGTCTCCATCTCCAGCTGGCGCGCTGCACAACGCCTCGCCGACACATTCTGGGCGCGGTGGCTGAAGGAGGCGCTTCCCGAGCTACAACACCGGCGGGAGCCCCAGGGGAAAGGAGCTGAGGTGAAGACCGGAGACCTGATCCAGCTCGTCGACCCGAATCTACCCCGAAACGTATGGCTCAGAGGCAAGGTCATCAACACGTTCCCGGGACCCGATGGCATCGTGCGCACCGTCGACATCCAGACCAAGGGCGGCGTGCTACGACGGCCTGTAAGGAAGCTGATTATCCTACCAATCGAAGACGTCGTTCCTACATCGGGCTCTTCTGCTGCAGGCAGCACGGCGGGAGAATGTTCCGGACAACGACGTACACCGACAATATGAACGCACTATGTATAGTTAGTTATAAGTTGTATATAATAAAGATAAGTTTTAGCTTAGTACTCTAGGATAGGTAGGGTACTTTGCCATGTATAGAGTTCGCATTTCGTTATAGCTTCGTATAGATAGATATATAGTTTGTAATTGTATCGCATTCGTAAACAGCCTTATTATAGATAGATTTTGTTAGATTCTTATTAGAACATAGGAATATAACTTGTATAAGGTTTGTAACAGTGTAATAGGTCTTATAGGACTACAGACAGGTCATTCGTACAACCTAAGTAGATAGGTAATAGATAAAAATAAAGCATGTTCGGCTTTAATAGATGTAACAGATAGTCAACCTAGACCAGGTTAGGTTTAGGAATAGGGTTGGTACTTGCAAATAGCATAGGTCTGGGAGAGCTCCGCACTCTCTGATGGTTAGCGCTCGACTAAACAGCATCTCGGGAGAGTATATCTCCGAAAAGTCGGCATCTCGTGCGTGCGCCCACACAAGGACACGCCCCGCGAGACAGAGTGCGGGCGCTCCCAGACTATCGACCTCTCGCTCTTTTGCAAGTACCAACAACAATATAAATAGAGCGTCGCTACCGTGCCAAATTGATCAGTTCACCAACGGCGGCTCTAGAAGAAAGAAGAAAGGAAAACTAGGAAGTCTAGTGAATAGTGATAGTGACTAGTGAATAGCTCAGTAGCTATAAGAAGATTGTGAAGAAGGAATAAATTAGCGTTTCAAGGCTTGAAGACGTGTTTAAATCCCAGCTCCAAAGCTTCACAGTATAAGTGTGGGAATCCGAAGGCCTCACCGAAGAAATACAGTCCACTGCTCCACCGCTGTGCTTAGGGTTCCCCACAGTAGTACTAGATAAATACTTAGGTTTTGAAGTAGCTATGAAAAAAAATGTGATTTTTTTTTGTATTGGCCTCGCAAACTTTATGCAGTAGCATTGGTCAATGAGATTTGTGTTAGTTTTTTTTTATTATTATGAAAGTATTTACTTTTCGAGTAAAATAATAGTTGTACCATTCGTTAGGTTTATTATTTACCTACGTTTTCAAAAAAATCTAGCGTTCTAGCGTAAAGGGTTAAGCAGACAAAAAAAAATTGACCAAACCGGCGGAAAACAAAAATATATCTCACTAGCAGCCCGCCCCGGCTTCGCACGGGTAGAACATATATGCCTACAAAATTTGCATCAGTTTGTTGCATCGAATATAAAATATGAACATATTTAGCAATCGTCAAATTTCATCCAATTTACACAAAACCTTAACGAATTATGCACCTAAACCTTCCTCATAAACACTCTGGCTATTGGTGAAAACCGCATGATAATCCGTTCAGTAGCTATTGAGATTATTGCGAACCGATAGACAGACGCAGTGATGGACTTTGTTTTATAATACTTACGTAGTGATATTGGACGGCCCTTTGGCGTAAAGGATAAGTTACCCTGATTCTGACCCGACGGTCGTTGGTTCTAATCCTAGCTATATACCTACCAATGAAAGTTTTATGTGCATTCATGAATCATGAGTTTTCGTACAGTGCTAGTGGGATCTTTAAATCTACCAAAAAGTAGCTTACCACCAAGGAGAACATCTGCCGCCGTAACCTTACGGCGTTCCCCGACGCAAAATGTAGGGGTAATATACGTTTAACGTGTGTATCTGTGTGTCTGTCTGTAGCATCTTAGCACCTAACCGGATGAACCGATTTTGTTTTTATAATTCATAGTTTTTTTTTTGTTTGATAGATGTCTTCATCGCGAGTTTCCTTAGCTTTGATTCATGAAAATTCGTTCAATCGTTATAAAACTATGAGCTTTTTTCTAGTTAATTGCGCTATGAAATCAACTTTCATAGGTCTGATCAATTCGAAAATCTTCTTCTTCAACAATACTGTAAGAACATGGAAGCATTGACCTGATGCTGGGACATCTCCTGGACTCTACAGAATACTCAAATCCTCACCAACTTAGAGCTCAGATTTTAAATGTCGTGTTTAGAGTCATTGGAATGCTTTTAATGAAAAGATTATACATAGATCAGTCGCGGTGGTTTAAAATATTATATTATTATATATATAGATGAATATTATTTTATACAATAGATCATATTATTATACTTTATTGACTTCAAATTGATTGTGATCGGTGGGGATCTACAGCATAGCTAAGCTTATAATAATATTTTCGTAGTAACTATGACCTAATCTGTGGTTTCACTGCAAATATTTAATTAATTTTGCGATGCGTGTATGTGAAATTCGTGATATCTTCTAGAGTTTTCATTTGAATTATATACTGTAAAGGACAATTTTAATCTATAATATGTGGCCAAGCTAATTAACGTAATTATTTGGATAAAGATTAATACTATATACTTGAAAATAGCCTTGGTATTTATATAATATTTTTTAACAACAATTTTAAGATTAAAATGGTTACTGTGAGTCAACCTTAAGAGATAGACATATGCTGTCGCGGACTTTTTTGTAGGTCTTATTAAGTTGTACAACTCTTGCATAGAAAATATTCTTCTATCTATTTTCAATTAAGCAGCGTTCGTAAGAAACGTGTTTTTTCGACCGTTTATTTGCCGACTTAGGTTGCAAATTAGATCTCCACGAATGTACTTTTGATTTAAACGGGATAATATATATAACCGTTTTCTACCCCTAAGGGAGGAAAACGAGTATTTCAGGTCTTGCCTAGGCTTGACCTTCCGGAGATTACCCTACTGAATCCTTACCTGTGCGCGTGTTCATACCTAAGCAGTGAGAGTGAGATAGCCTATAAAGGGGAGCCCCTCCCGCTAGCAATGTGCCGGCGAGGCGCAGCGCGCGGCGCGCGGCGCGCGCTCGCTCCTCTTCAGTACCTATCGGGATCTGGACGAAGTTCCCTGATGACGGCAAGGGACTTTCTCCAGGTCAAGCCTAGGCAAGACCTGAAATACTCGTTTTCCTCCCTTAGGGGTAGAAAACGGTTATATTTCAGTTCTGTGCCGTCGGCTTGACCTTCCGGAGACCTGTTTCAATATCTGCCGGCACTAAAAAAGCGTACTGTGACTCCAATATAAATAGTAAGTTTAGGATTGTAGGTACCTATTTAAAATATAAAAGGAAAAACACCCATAAAATTTTAACAAAATTTGTTTTATTCTAGCATTAATTCAACAAGGTACAAATTGCCAGACAGAGCGAATGCTTCCCTTAAAATATTAACTTATACAAAAATAAACTTTCTGCTTCGCAGATAAATATTATAATAACAATCACAAACTTAAGGAATCATCTAGTAATACTTCAATAACACTTTAATTGACTAATAGGAACACATTATTTACAAATCAGACTCATAATGACAAGAATTGTATTTTTTTTATTTTTTTATTCCAGGTTAAGTTTGCTGGTATTCATTTTATTTAATAAGGAAATTAAACAGGTACAAAAGAATCCAACAAAATGTTATTGGAATGTAAAGAAGGCGCTGACACAGATTTATAATAATGTTTGAAAAAATTACTTTCGCCTTGCCAATTGCCTCTCCTCAATAAATCATCTAGAGGTAAATTAATTTCATAATTGTAAGAAGCCACAGCCGATCTGATTGATCCTGGGGCGACATCCAAACCCAAACTAACAAATGTAGGCTTGAGCCATCCAGCAATTACTGTTCTGGAGGCAGGTTTTACTTTTCCTCTAGTCGTTAAAAATAGGTTCACTAATCCCGGACAAGCTTTCCGCCTAATGGAAGATAAATCTAGCAAAAGCTTTATCCATTTTATAATATCAAATTCCGAGTGCTGGTGCTTGAGCAATAACCAACTCGATTGCCTGTGTCTATTACGATCTGTTTTGGAGCCGAAAGCCGGCCAGAACGTAACCGAGTCGTCCTTTATGGAACAGTGTTTGTCATCCACCCGTGACAAAGTTAAATCATGTATTCTTCTCCCCGACGCTAGAAGTAATAATAACGCGCAAAACTTAGAGACTTCATAAATACTTCCCGTATCTGGAGAGTTACATCTCAGCCAATTAATCAAATCCTGAATGTTCCACACCTGAGAACGAGGGGATACATTTTCAGCAGATTTCATACTGATTGCTCTAAGAATATTCTTTACCACTGCATGAGAGCAGACACTAACACCACTTTCAGGATTAGCGAATGTAGCAATAACCGATTTTCTAACTAAAATTGTACTGTATGCTGCCTTCTTTATTCGGAATAAATAGCTAAGATAACTTGCTACTTGATAAGGCGTGGGGTTGCTTGGGATAACCTCTTTGGACCGACACCACTTTAACCAGTCATTCCAAGCGGAGGTGTAAGTTACCCATGTTGAAGGCCTCCAGGCTGACTTTAATAAATCTACGTCTGCTGACGGAAGCTCTTTCACTAACAAGTTCCAGCCTGTATCCTCCAAACCTCCAAAGTCATTGACAACACATCCGGTGGCGGACAATTCGTAGCTAAGTCCATCAGATGGCATGACAGATTTTTTATTACTAGAGGTGCGGCCGTCGCTTTGGCTTTCAGAGCTGTCCGCCAAAAGGCCCGCGTCCATCTGGGAACTACTACCAGGTAGGTTCCCTGCGCATGATTCAAATGTTGAATGACTTTGGGAATCAATGGGGGTGGAGGAAACACCCAAGCTAGGTTGTACTCCCATTTTCTGCTGAAAGCATTTACAAAATGAGTCTGCAAATCTGTCGCATCTAACGAAACATACAGGGGAACTACTCTGGACTGCAATGTCGCGAACAGATCTATTTGAGGAACTCCCCATCGGCTGAAAATTATTTGCGTCACCCTGCTGCTTAGATGCCAATCGGTTGCTGTTGAATTTCTTGACAAGCGGTCGGCTATTGTGTTGAATTTTCCGGGTATGTAGTAAGGAACCAGCACAGTGTTGAATTTTTTTTTTGCCAGTAGCAGTATCTTTTTTGTCAACAAAAATAACTGTTGAGACTTTGTTCCGCCTTGGTGGCGCAGATAAGCCACTACTGTACGATTGTCTGCCTGTACCATTACCACTTTGTTCCTCATCTGGGATTTGAATTTTTTCAAAGCTATGTAGACTACGAAAAGCTCTTTCAGATTTATATGCCAACCCTTTTGAACTGGAGTCCAACTTCCGGACCAATGGACATGTTCTAACTGTATCCCCCAACCCATGTCCGACGCGTCTGTTGTCATAAATACACTGGGATCTCTCTGGAATATTGGGCTTGTTACTCCTAGGTGATCCAGCCACCACAGGCATTCTTCGAGCGCTGGTTGAGGTAATAGTACCCGTCTCCTTGGCCTGTTTTCTTCGAGACCTCGACTCGCTCTCTGAAGCTGCCTGCAGAAAAGACGACCCAATGGAACCACTTGTGTCGCGAATTGAAGCTTTCCTAGCAACGTTGTTCCTTGAGACCAGCTCCACTGATGAGAACGTATAATTTTTTTGAGAAGTATCTTGAGATTTGTAATTTTGTCTTCGGGAAGGATCTTCATATTTGAATGTGTATTGAAAATTATTCCAAGATAACTGATTTCCTTCGTTGGATTCACAACAGATTTGTTCCAGTTTATTTTCCAACCTAGGCTCATAAGAAGTTCTATCGCTATTTTGACCTGATCCCGAAGAACATTCGGGTCTTGATTGGCAAAGAGGAAGTCGTCCAGGTATACTAAAACTCTCATTCCTTTTGATTGAAGTATGTTCGCGATCCAACTTGTGATTTTTGAAAAAGCTAGAGGTGCACTGGATAACCCCATAGGCAGGCAAGTCAGTTGGAAGAGAACACCTCGATAACTGAGAGATAGGAACCTTCGATGACTTTTCTTTACTGGGACATGAAGGTAGGCCTGAGAAAGATCTAATTTGCACATAAAATCTTCTTGCTGTAGAAACTTTGGTACTTTTGACTGATTTATTTGACGGAACTTCTTTGGATTTAAGTAAAAGTTTAAGCGACGTAGATTGAAAATTTGGCGTTTGTTCCCGTTTTCTTTTTCTATCAAAAACATCCTTGATAAGAATCCGGTTTCTGGTGGCACCCTCTCGATTATTCTGTCTCTCTCCATTTTTAATATTTCCAAAGTTATTTCTTCTGATTCTGGTGTTGCGAACTTCTTTAGAACTTGGACTGACAAACGAGAGAGAGGTGGTTTTTGGACAAACGGTATTCCGTAACCTTTTACCATCTTTAGAATTTGGTCCGGAGCACCGAAATCTCTCCAAACGGGAACAAACGAAGCCAGCTGGCCGCCTCTGAATTGATTGTCAGTAGGACGATGAGCGATGTTTCTTGTGAGGTTGATGCTTTTTTGTTGTCTTAGGATTTCCTTTGACATCTTTAAACTGTTTGTTTCGAAGATCTGGTCTTGAGGTAGACGGCTGAGGTCTTTTCCAGTCCGTTTTCTTGGCTTTTTCTCTATCAGATTTCGATTTTGCTCGCTTGTTCTGATAGTAGGCGAAGGTAGGATTTGTCTGTAGAGGTCTTTTTGCAGAAGGGAAAACCCGAAATAACCCTCCTTGCTTAGAAATAAACTCTTCCAGACGGTCTTCATTGAAAAGATGCGTTTCCGAAGGTGGAATTTGTGACAATTTCGCAGCCAGGAAGTCATTTGACGGCTTAAATGCCTTCCTTCTGAGGTCAATAATTTCCGCTCTGCGAGCACAAGTATATTGCAGCAAAACATCCGAAACATTTTTAAAAGCCGAATCTGAATTCGAAAGTAAATTTTGAACCTCGTCAAGAGCTTCAGGGAATTTAGCAATTAATCTTTTTGCTTGTTCTGCCACGGCTTCTCTCTGTTTCAGCAGACCGTGGCAAATAGTGCCTAAAGTAGTATCAACTGCAGATAAAATGTTGGCACTAAAACTTTTTGATTACATACTTCCAAGACGATCATTAACTTTAAGTGCTTCGAATACAGGAGCGGCCCGTAGTTTTTTCTGTACTTCCTTGTACCTGATTCTATTCCAAGAAGAAGACCCCAGTTTCTGGCAAGAAACACCTTGCTTTTTAATATTTTCTGACGGAGCAGGTATCAAAGGGTCATCTTCTTTCACCTCCGGCGCAAAACTGATGTCCTTGAGTTGATTTTCACAAGACAGAGTTTTATCTAAATCAAACTTCGGAGCTTCAAAATCGCTTGAAGCTTCCATATCTGAAGTATCATCATTCTCTTTATCGGAAAGATCCAAATTCTCTATATCTGATTCATCCAGGTTATTGTGCTCATAATTATCTCGGGACAAATTAACGACACTTTCCACGCCACTAGCTGACATCTGGCTTGTAAACTCTCTGTTCTTTAGAGAATCTATCTTTTTGCACAACTGCCCAAAGATACTATCCACTTTTTTCTCCAAACTGTCAATGCAGCTTCGTTTAGGAGATATTTCTTGAACTTCGTTTTCTTCGCTTGAATCCGAGCGTAACTGTCGGCAAACTTCTTTTCTTGTAAGGATCATAGGACGCACAGGTTGTATAGCATTAATGAATATCTCAGCTTGAGCCGCAGAACCTTTAATCTTATTAACAATCGCAGGAGGACTTATTATTACCGCCCTGCACAATGCCCAATTCAACATAAAGACTTTCATTTCTCTAAAAGGCTTCTCAGCCACAAATTCTGCTTCAGGCATAAAAATTCTCACACAGCCAAATGTAGGTAATGCAAACCGCAACTTGTTTAAGATTTGGGGATCAACCTCATCACCGAAAAGATCAACTTATGACGGGCTTAAAGTTTTCCAGTTTTTCCAGCCTTCTGGTTAAGATTCACGAATTAAGTCTTTCATCTTATCCAACAAGACATCGTCTTCTTCTGTCTCTGCAGACTCCTCCAAAAACTCTCCCATCGTAAGATTAGATGCTGGCTCTACCATCTGTACCAACAAATAACCTTCGTTATAAAGGGTCTAACATTATATGTATCATGTGGCTGACGAGCCTTAGGCGGCTGCATTTGACGAGCCTCAGATGGGTGCGGCTAACGAGCCTTATCCGGTTACGTCTGGCGAGTCTTAGACGGCTGCGGCTGACTAGCCTTAGACGGCTGCAGCTGACGAGCCTTAGACGGCTGCGGCTGACGAGCCTTAGACGGCTGCGACTGGCGAGCCTTAGACGGCTGCTTCTGGCGAGCCTTAGACGGCTGCGGCTGACGAGCCTTAGCCGGCTGTAGCTGACCAGCCTTAGAAGGCGAGAAGGCTAATCAGCCAACAATTGCGGTCGAAAACCGGCAAATTGTGACGCCAGTAACCCACCGAACCTGAAGAGGTTGCGGCGAAAATATATAAAATTCACACACTGAAAGAAACTTTCATACAATTTATAGCATAATCCAACAATATATCCAAAATAATCCAACAATATAATAAATCGCAACGCACGATATTCCGACAAAAAATAAAATAAACCAAAGCACTCATTTTAATATAAAACGCACATCACCGAAGTAAAGAGTGAATTCAAAACCTTCGTTTTATTTCTTACAATCCAACGATAACATCGTTTACAGGACCGGATTAAATCAAATATAAGGTTTTTTAGGCTTTATAATGCTCACTTTCACATAATAAAGGTAAATAGAACTAAAAAAACTTACCATTCCGACGTATATCTGTCAAAATGAATCCAAGGTAAGTAACACTTGCACACGATTGGGAAAACAATAGCGTACTGAAGAGGAGCGAGCGCGCGCCGCGCGCCGCGCGCTGCGCCTCGCCGGCACATTGCTAGCGGGAGGGGCTCCCCTTTATAGGCTATCTCACTCTCACTGCTTAGGTATGAACACGCGCACAGGTAAGGATTCAGTAGGGTAATCTCCGGAAGGTCAAGCCGACGGCACAGAACTGAAATAGCCTATTTTCATTCCAAAAGTCCATTCTATGTATTAGTGAAAGAATTTTTTAAATCGGTTCAGTAGTTTTTGAGCTTACTCATTACAAACATACAAAAATACAAATGTTCTCTCTTTATAATATTAGTATAGATAAACTATCCAAAATGGTACAACATACATGGGGGTGCAATAGATGCTTAGTGAGGTCCTCTACTACCCTGCTTCGTTAGATCCATCGGTGCTGAATAATTCTGTATATGAAATAATAATTTTGATTCCCGATTTTGTTAGAGATATTTTGAAATTTTAATGTGCAAATATTGCCAGATATAAGAGACTGATGTAAGGCGAAGTCATGGCGCTGAAGTTTTTTTTTATTATGCAAAAATGGGTAGCTCGACTAAAAGATACCTATTCACTCGCGACTTGAAGACCCCTAACTTGTATTGAATATTTAAGTATATGGATTCTTTCATTTTGTTTTTGGAGGCAAATAAACTTTTTTAATGTAATTAGTTTGACCTGACTAAATTCTCAACCATATCATGGATTTTCGTAGTTGGTTTCATACTATACTCGCACATTAGCATAACAATGAAGCATTCTATAAAAACATACTCCACTCCACATCTTAACAATCTCAATCACATAAATTGCTGCTACATGTACACAAACTCATCTCATCAATTCATAAATCCTCATACACACAGACAAACACACACACACTATTTAAACTCGCAAACAATCATTATTCACTCACACACACGACTTATTTAAGTTGACATAATAAACTCTCTCTCTCTCTCTCACACACACACACACACACACACACACACACACAAACACGAGCGCTCAGACCACATGTAACGTACAATAAGAAAGAGGCTAAGTCCCGCGACACAGGATTACTCCTAGTGCAGGATTTATGGCTCCTTAATATTACGTATAATTGAAGTTAACTAAATTGTAACAGAATTTAGATTAACATTACCTTAGACCTATAATCATAAGTACTTTCATTGTAAGCCTATGTATCTTCTTCTGAAATAAATAAAAATAAATAAATAAATGTTTTATTTTATAATTTTTCAGTAAAGCTGTGCACAGAACAAGCGAACAAGTTGGTACAACGCGAGCGCAAGAAATGTCACATGTGCAACCGTGACTTTAGTCAGAAGCAGATATTGAACAAGCATTTGTGGAAGGCGCACGGAATGGAGGTATGCGCTATTTGAAGTAAAATAATTATAATATCGTTTAAAAACTAAAAAACAACCGACTTCAATGCCGCGCTATTCATTTTCAGTACCAATTTTGAGATGTTTATCTCAATATCTCTGGAGATACTTATCATACCTCGATAAAATTACCATGGTACCACACTTGGGATATCTCCTTTCGAACAAAAAAATAATAATCGAAATCGGTTCATAAACGACGAAGTTATCCGCGAACAAACATAAAAAAAAATATATATACGGTTGAATTGAGAAACCTCCTCCTTTTTTTGAAGTCGGTTAAAAATATTGAGTAGTTACTCTTTCTTATCACATATGATGCGTCGTCAGTCACATATGGCTGTCATTTTACAAACCATAAGTAATTTACATTATTAAAAAAATATTGGACACGTATTTTTTATTTTGTCAATTTAACAAAAAATTACGAAAATATAGAGCGTTGAAATTCACGGGAACGGGACGTCAGACAGACAGACGGACACCATCTGTCTTTCCGTCCGTCAGTCAAGACCCCTTTTTTACGTACCCAAAGGGTAAAACGGGACCCTATTACTAAAACTCCGCTGTCCGTCTGTCTGTCTGTCTGTCTGTCTGTCCGTCTGTCACCAGGCTGTATCTCATGAACCGTGATAGTTCACATGAAATTTTCACAGATGATATTTCTGTTGCCGCTATAACAACAAATACTAAAAACAGAATAAAGTTTAGAATAATGAGGGGAGAATAGAAACATACAAGAAACATGTCTTTTTCGGCATTTAAATATAACGCCATCTACGAACGCTTAGGTAAACATCCATAGATGGCGTGATATTGAAATGCCGATCCCTAACACCTTTGTTAGACGTTAGATGGCGTTATAGGAAATAAAATGTTTTTTATTATTCTTTACTGTAGTGCGGTACGGAACCCTACGAGTGTGAGTCCGACTTGTTGTTGCACTTGGCCAGTTTATTTCAGGAACGCGTAGAGATATCAAGTTGAAACTCATATCAAATACTGGGGTTGGTCTCTTTTGGCTGTGAAAAAAAATCAAACTTGTAAGTCTACGCGACCAAAGATATGACCGAGTATGTCGCATATTTTCGCATATTTTGCGATTTCACAGGGGAACCAAAACCTATAGGGTACTTCCCGTTGACCTAGAATCATGAAATTTGGCAAGAAGCAAGGTATTGAACGACCTATGCAGGCATAAATCTGAAAACCATAAATATGTAGCTTAACAACAAAAAAAAAGTTAATAAATTAACTTATTATTTGCGGTTGGTGCAATACATTTTCTATGGATCGAACTGCAAAGTTAAGTTAGTCCTTTAACCTAGTTTGACAAATTTGTACGGAAGCCTCGGTGCGCGAGTCTAACTCGTACTTGTCCGGTATTTTTTGTTTTATACTGTCATAATGTCCTCTACTACCCTGCTTCGTTAGATCCATCGGTGCTGAATCATTGTATATGAAATAATAATTTTGATTCCCGATTTTGTTAGAGATATTTTGAAATTTTAATGTGCAAATATTGCCAGATATAAGAGACTGATGTAAGGCGAAGTCATGGCGCTGAAGTTTTTTTTTTATTATGCGAAAATGGGTAGCTCGACTAAAAGATACCTATTCACTCGCGACTTTCCAGCTTTCTCAACATTCCAGCACATAATACTAACTTTTATGATGCGTCATTCTCTGTGCAAGCTGCGCGCCTCTGGAATGATCTACCAGTTGATATCAGACGTGCTCAGTCGCTGTGTACTTTTAAAGCTCATGTCAAAAATTATTACTTGTCACTTAAATAATATTATGTTAGTATTAAGTCATTCGTTTCAGCATTAGAAATATTATAATTTGATTATTCATTGTGCATCTATATATATATATATATATATATATAGTAAATTATATATAGTATATATATTTGTATTATGTATGTATATGTTTATACATGTAGATTATTAGTAAGTCTATGTATTTTATATTAATTTAAACCCTTTCCTCGTCATACCTATCATGCCACCGTCCATCCATCTTTTAGCGATAAGACCGCCCATTGTACAAGTAATTTACTTAGTGCAAATGTTTGTATCTTCTTTTTTGTGCAAATTGGTGTCAATAAAGAGTTATTGTATTGTATTGTATTGTAATGTCTTAATCGTTATTGTATAGGTAGAGAAACGGAAAGCGTTCTCCTGCCCGCTGTGCTCGGAGCGAGTCAGCTACGGATCTAACTTCAGCGCACATCTGCTTCGCGCGCACAATGTTCATGAACACGTTGAAAGATTGCAGTTTCATAATATGGAAGGTATGCTATTATAGAACACTTTTTTTATCATACAGGCTAGCGTTTGACCACTATCTCACCTGTTGGTAAGCGATGATGCGGTCGAGGATGATAGCACGCTAGACCTAGAATGGGAACTGGCACTGAACACATTAGATGTGTGGCGACAGATTAACGATGTTTTTTCGTTCACCGGAGGACCACTGTGAAAAGCGCACATACATTTTCCGATAGAAAATCCATTGGTGCACGGTGGGGATTAAACTCAGTACCTGAAAAGAACTGATACATTTATTAGGCATAAGCATTTAAAGTGCAGCGTACTAGTTGAATAAGGATGATAAAATATGTAATGAAATTAGTGTTAATAAAGAAGATTTATATACAAAAAAATATTTACTGATAATGGCAAAATTAGTTAAGTAGTTAGTTATTAAGCACATAATCTTTTATATGTCCCTTACTAGAGGTGAGATAGTGGTCAAACGCTAGCCTATACAAGGTTTTTGCATTCTCGCCATATTTACATAGACGATTGTAACGGGTACCCTTGATCATTTAATAATATTATTTAAGATCTACTGTTAATTAATACCCGGGTCCCGGATATTTGTTAAAACAATTTTGTGATATCCAGAATAATCACCGAAGCGATATTAGAATAACCGCCACGTACCGCGAAGCCGCACGCACACAAACCCGCTAGGCGCCACAGCTGACCGCTGTTAACTGGCACGGCACGACGTTAATAATGACATTTGGAATCCACTTTTACATAACATTTTAACTAGGTATTTATTTACAGTTGATATTACAAATTTATGTTACCTTGAGATACTGCTCAGAGTGTACATCGTTTTTAATGCACGAGTGAGCACGATGTCGTAGGTACAAAATCTATCACGTTGATAGATTTTTTAGCACTTGTACATTGGGTCTTTTATCAAATACCTACTTCAATGATTACATTACGCACAACACAACCACTTAACCACACACAAAATACGCGACAAACGCAAGCGCGTTGCCACGCTAAAATAGTGGCGTTACGACTGCGCTGCGACACGACAAGTGACCGACTGACGAATACACGTGTTTCGCCGATGAACGCAGCCTGCTTTGAACTGTTGTTCTGAACCTGCTTTTGCCGCGTCGCTTTGCAAATGTGCGTGTACTTCGGCCAAGAGCGAGTCGTTTTTAGGAAGGTTTTATTTTCAAGTAATTATTGTTTTTCAAAATATTTTTTTTTACTGATTCGTGTTCTATATATGGAGTATTGGGATGTAAGGGAGCAAAATTCCACCTGATTGCTTTCAGCCAACCTATCCTGCACGTGGTGCATCCTGCCGATCAGCGAACGAGGCTCTGGCGACCGACAAATGGCGGTATATCCATTCAGAACGACGTAGCTAAATACCACCGGCCGGTGACGGGCAGCAGCGTCACCGGTGCGAGAAGCTACGTCCTGCGATCACCCAACCCGACTGCCCAGCGCGTGGTGATTATTACCACACAACGGCCCCCAGTTCCCGGTCGCCCCGCTATTCCTGACCAAGGCGGCGGTTACGGTAACGGCGGGGCAGGGGGTGCTAAGAATCCGCGGGCGACGGAAGGCCGCCAAAACCGACAGACCCTGGCTACATTTAACGGACGCACGCTACGGCTTGATACACACTTGGCACTTCTGGACGAAGAGCTGAAAAACATAAGATGGCATATTCTGGGGTTATGTGAAGTCCGAACAGAGGGGGAGGACACCACAGATATATATATATATACATAGATAACGCCAATGTATGTACTTCCCGTGTCCGAACGCGGCCAAAGCGACCAGGTTGGCCGCCGCTACTTACAGTCCGCGCGTGTCTGTTGTTGTAGTCGGACGGCCGCAAAAACTACAAAAATGCCTCGTTGCGTGATAATTAACTGCAACAGCTCAAACATTTCAAGTCCCCAAAGGCAAGGACATATTTCCCATCACAGTTAAGTTATTTTAAAATTATATTATGCGTCAGTTCATTATGAAACTAATTTTTAAGTATTCCAAGCTGTGATTACAAGAATATACCTAAGTAACTATAGATTAACGTAAGTAAAACTATTTACATTACATTGCTGCGTTTGCTTTGATTGTTTGATCTAACGTTGTGTGTTAAGAGACAATGAATATCGGAACAAGCGATACTCTCGCGATCCCTTCAACTTCGTAGTACAGGCAATTTCTCATTCGTCTGTCAAATCTCGCGAGTAGTGTTGTTCGTTCTACAACATATATCAATAATCGATTTTACTCGATATCGGATAGACGAATGATAAAAGCACAGTTTTACAATCATACAGTTTGGAATCGAATGTACTTGCGCAGAGCAACGGCGGGGCAGTCGCGGCGCGGACCGCGTCTCACAATCTCGCTTAGTTTGTGGGATCGACCGTTGGAGCAAACGATACCGTGACATAGTCGGGTTTGGTTTTTATCCGACTACGGTCTAGCAAAAGGGAGGGTTACTATTTTTTACCGGTATGTGTGTATGTATGTATATAATATACATGTGTACACATTACGTACTTTACATACTTACAATGTACGTATATATTATTATGTAGGTATGTATGTATTAGAGATGCGCCTAGTACTCTTTACTACTCGGTTTTCGGTACACTCGGTGTTTATTAGTACTCGTAGTCGGCCGAGTAACACTGTTGACAACAGTTACTAAACATTACTGAACATAAACAGTCGGTAGGTACCTAACCTATACTGCTATACAAAACCATTACTTTTCTTCTAATTTTTAACCGACTTCTCTAAAAATGACGAGGTTCTCAAAACCGATTTGAAAAATATATTTTTGTTTGAAAGATTATTGCCTCCCGTTCGGTCCCATTCAAATTTTATCGAGCTTTGACATCTCCACAAAAGAGATGGAGATAATTGTATGCAAATTTGTGTATACTTAGATGACACGATTATACCTAGCCAGTACTTTGACTGTCGCGGCATGTGAAGTCGGTTTTCTTTCGTTGTAAACAATCTTAAATTATCGTTGTAAACGATCTTAAATCGTGCCGTGTACGATTTACATATAGCCGAAAACAAGAGAACGGATAGCGAATACATGACGGCGGGGGTGCTTACGGCGAGGTTACCGCTCGCTCGCGGATGGCACGGCGGAACATGACATGTACTGTAAACTTGTTTTCGCGCCTCTAAGGATGTGTCTAAGGTGGCGATCTGCGTATATTTATTTTAATTTTGAAATCATTTATCAATATCTAGTGTCCGCCTGGCCAGCTACCACACTCAAGTTAGAAAATCTGTCGCCAAACATCTAATTTCTAATGTGTTCCGGCAGCTATCCTTGAGAGCCAGTTCCCATTCTAGGTCTAGCGTGCTTACTGCTTACCATCTTCGATCGCATCATCACTTACCAACAGGTGAGATAGTGGACAAACGCTAGCCTGTAAGACGTTAAAAAAAATGATAATTTAATTCTATATTTAATAATTCCGTTTAATATCATTCGTCTGTCTATCATTGGTTTCTTATCATTGGTATCATTTATTCATTGTCTGTCATTGGTCTGTTTATATAATTCGTCTGTCAGAAAATCAATGTCATTCATGTTAATCGATTCATGATTTTTAGGTTATCAAAAACTACTGTTTCTTACCAGGCATATAATATGCTAATCCCTGGTGTTTCTAAGAAATATCAACAAATATATTTTTGTCAAAGTTTTGAGTTTAAGCGAGACAATCACGGCGGCGGTTCCAGTTGAATCGTTGGAATCGTAGCGGAGCGGAGGGGCGTCGGCGGCATCGGTTTCTTTGAATCGGTTTGAATTTCCCATCACTAAATTTCGTCTGTGACGTCACAGTAGGTGTTAAAAAGTTGGCACGCTCGATTTCAATACAAATCTTGATACTTGCGTTATCTATGTATATATATATACGAGGTGCATTCAATAAGTACCTAGCCTCATCGCCAGAGGGCGCTGTAGTTTCAAAAGAGTTTTACCACAGTGTAGCACATTCTTTTTTAATTCTTTTTTCAAATTTTCATTCCAATCCCTTCATATCTTTTATTTTGACAACTTATGGAAGCGAACGTATCGATCGGTTTTACAAAAATAAAAAGAGCAATATCGTTCGGTGATTCGATTCCTTTTTTTTGATGGGAAAACGCGCATCGAAATCAAAGAGCGCTTAGATGCTGTGTACGGTGACTCTTCTCCATCGATGGCCACCGTCAAGAATTGGTTCAACGAGTTTGCACGTGGCCGTACGTCGGTTTTTGATGAACCACGTCCAGGTGCACCGAAAACAGCTGCTACGGAGGAAAAAATTTAAAAAATCCATGATCTCGTATTGGCAGATCGCCGATTGAAGGTTCGGGAGCTAGCTGAGACTGTAGGCATTTCAGAAGGAACAGTGCATCATATTCTTCACGAGGAACTCGGCATGAGAAAACTGTCGGCGCGATGGGTGCCGCGTTTACTCACACCGGAAAACAAGTGCAACCGTGAGACCACATCGGAGACGTGTTTGGCGCTGTTTAAGCGGAATCCAGCGGAGTTTTTGCGTCGTTTTGTGACCGTCGATGAAACCTGGATCCACTGGTACACACCAGAGACCAAGGAGCAATCAAAACAATGGATCCAGACCGGGGAACGTGCTCCAAAGAAGGCGAAAACTGTAAAATCGGCCGGAAAAGTTATGGGCCACCGTTTTCTGGGATTCACAAGGTGTGATCTACATCGATTACCTCGAGAAGGGTAAAACAATTACAGGGCTTTACTATGCCGATTTATTGGGCCGATTCGACGCCGAATTAAAGAAAAAACGACCCCATCTGACTAAGAAAAAAGTGCTGTTTCACCACGACAACGCACCGGTTCACACGTCTGCCGTTGCCATGGCCAAATTGGTCGAATTACGCTACGAATTGCTGCCCCATCCACCGTATTCTCCAGATTTGGCCCCTTGTGACTTCTTTCTGTTTCCTAATCTGAAAAAATCTCTCGCCGGGAATAGATATGGATCAAATGAGGAGGTCATCGCCGCCACGGAGGCCTATTTTGCAGAGTTTGACAAAAACTATTTTTCGGACGGGCTAAAAAAGTTGGAGCATCGCTGGGCTAAGTGTATCGAACTAAAAGGAGACCATGTGGAAAAATAAATTGCCACTTTTCCAAAATTTTCGTTTACTTTTTGTAGGCTAAGTATTTATTGAATGACCCTCGTATATCTGTGGAGGACACCGTTACCCTCGAATCAGGCCATGTTATGTATTTCAGAGAGGGAGAACAACCATCCCAAGGCGGCGTCGTGTTCTTGGTCCACAAGATCCTCTCTGACAACGTTTTAGAAATCTCTAGTGTGTCGACAGGGTAGCTTATCTTGTGATTAAACTCACCGAGAGTTTATAACCTTAAGGTTATCCGAGTATACGCACCAACTTCGGCACACTCGGACGATGAAGTGCGTTCATTTCCAAAGCCTTGCACACAACCCAAAAGGCCCACTACAACGTTGTCATGGGGGATCTCAACGCTAAAGTGGGAGTACAAACAAGCGGCGAATCGGTAGTAGGACCACACGGATTGGGAAGCAGAAATCATAGCGGGCAAATGCTCGTCAACTTCCAAGAAAAAGAGGGGCTTTTTCTGATGAACTCTTTCTTCCAGAAAGATCCCCAGCGGAAGTGGTCGTGGCAAAGCCCCGACGCTATGACCAAAAATGAGATCGACTTCATTATGACAGACAAAAAGCGCATATTTAGGGAAGTCTCAGTGATCACTAGTTTTAAAACCGGCATTGATCACTGACTAGTCCGAGGCTCTCTAGATATTGACTGCAAACTTGAACGAGTTCGTCTAATGAAGTCCACGCTCCGACCCAATATGCTACAATCTGTGGTCGGTTCTGAAACGTTCCAGCTGAAAATGGAAAACCGATTTGCTGCACTGGAAACCACAATCGACGTTGACGTTGACCAGGATATCGACCATGTGGTGGACATCCTCAGGGAGGAAGGGACAAAATTCTGTGAGACTCGAGGTGCTGGCAAGAAGTCCAAGCTTTCACAGGAATCTCTGCAGCTAATACAAAAGCGACGTGAAAACCCTGCAGTCACTTCGTCAGATCAACGGACCCTAAATAAAAAGATTTTTAAATTGGTACGACGTGACCTCCGGAGCTCCAACACACGCTCAATTAAAGAAGCGATCGAGCAAAACCGGGGGTCAAAAGTCTTTGTCCAACAGCTGGGCCGAAGCCATCTGACGAAGTTGACCACTTCTAGCGGGAGTGTCGTCGCTTCTAAGCCAGAGATTCTTAGGGAAGTAAAATACTTCTACAGCCAATTATACACCTCACAAGCGTCCCTTCCCCAAGCCGGCATCGAGGATCCTAGAGCCACTCTGACCCGCCACTATACCGAAGATTTGCCAGAAATCAGCCTAGATGAAATTGTGATGGCTCTCAGACAGCATAAAAACGGAAAAGCCCCCGGAGAGGATGGAATTACAATCCCTTGTAATTCCATCTCTTAAAAGCCGGTGGAACTCCTACGCTACTACAGCTTCAGCGTATTTTCAATTCCGTCCTCTTTTCGGGGAGAACTCCGAAGACATGGAGTAAGAGTGTGGTTGTTATGTTCTTCAAAAAGGGAGACAAAACGCTTTTGAAGAACTTTCGACCTATCTCGCTCTTAAGCCATGTCTATAAGTTGTTTTCTAGAGTCATCACAAATCGTCTCGCGCGTAGGCTCGACGAATTTCAACCCCCCGAGCAGGCTGGATTTCGAGGAGGATACGGCACCATAGACCACATCCACACAGTGCGGCAGGTTATACAGAAGACTGAGGAGTATAACCAGCCCCTGTGGTTAGCGTTTGTGAACTATGAGAAAGCCTTTGACTCCATTGACACCTGGTCTGTTCTGGAGTGTCTGCAACGGTGCCAAGTTGATACGTCCAAGTGTTGAGAGGTCTATATGACGCCGCGACTATGAGCGCCCAAGTACAAAATCAGGAGACTGAACATATCCACTTACATCGAGGAATGAGACAAGGGGACGTTATTTCCCCCAAATTGTTCACAAACGCTCCAGAGGATATGTTCAAAACGCTGAACTGGAAAGAACAGGTCATAAATGTCAATGGCAAATACCTCTCACACTTGAGATTTGCGGACGACATCGTCATCATGGCTGAAACCGTGCAGGACCTGCAATACATGCTGACCACCCTCGCTGATTCTTCTGCACGCATCGGTCTCCGGATGAACCGGATAAGACCAAGCTTATGTTCAACGAACATCTTATTCCGGAACCGATTGCCTTAAACGGAGTTCCTCTCGAAGTTGTTCACGAATATGAATACAGCTTGGATGGGCAGCATTCGGAAAACTTCGTCGAGTCTTTACATCGCCCATACCACAAAGCCTGAAGACGAAAGTCTTAACGAGTGCGTCCTACCTGTTATTACTTACGGAGCCGAGACGTGAACACTGACAGTGCGACTAGTTCACCAATTCAAAGTCGCTCAGCGAGCTATGGAGAGGGCTATGCTGGGAGTTTCTCTGACGGATCGAATTCGAAACGAAGTCATCCGTCAGAGAACCAAAGAAATCGACATAGCTCAGAGGATTAGCAAGCTGAAATGGCAGTGGGCCGGTCACATCTGTCGCAGAACCGATAACCGTTGGGGTAAACGAATTCTAGAGTGGAGACCACGGCTCGGCAAAAGTAGTGTAGGACGCCCTCCAACTAGATGGAGCGATGATATACGCAAGCTGGCTGGTAGCGGTTGGAAACGAAAAGCTGAAGATCGAGCTCAGTGGCGTGCCATGGGAGAGGCCTATGTCCAGCAGTGGACGGAAATTGGCTGATAATGATATGGAGTATACCTACCCCTGCAAATATGACGGGAATGCTAAACAACACCTTGTATTATTTTATATAGCTAATATGATTTGTTTTTGTTTTACACGTTTCCGTGCAATTTTAGGAATTACATACATTTCCGGTAACATATACATATTAAAAGATGGTATAAAAAAATAAATAATTCATAAATTACAACTTTTAGGAAGACTATAATAAGAATGAATGAATTAGTTCACTGAATTGATATGACTCCATGAACTTGAATGAATCTTTGATGATGATTAAATCTTTTATACCACATGCCTATTTTTATTTAATGAAAAAGTGGCAATACTCGTAATATCATATTACTCCGTTTAATTAAAATTCGACTATATACAGTGTCCCACGTGCAGCATCATTGTATTATGTCTTATTCGTTAAGATTCTCATATCCCCCAGATTTCCTGCTATACAAAAGCGCCATACAAGAAGAAACAAAGTACAGGTTCAGAAAAACGACGGCCAGCAAACAGACGATAGAGGGCGTGCGGAGCCACTACATGTGTAGCCAGTCTGGGGTTTATGTTTACCAGGTTAGTTGTTCAGGCCTCCCTCACTCGCTTATAGCTATAGCGCTCTATACCTAAACTTTCGACCAGTGCCGGCACTGGTATCGCCAGTCGGTTGTCACTGCTCACGCGTGCACAACGTATATTAATATTCAAATTACTGGTTATAGGATTAGGGAATATGCATGATTTTATAAATATTTTTATTTCACAGATTACATCCATTTAACATAGTAAAAAAATTGCATTGAAAAAGTATAAGGTGTTTGAAACGCTAAATTTTCGCGCGTCTTTGTGACCTCATAACATACCACTGCTGTCACCACAGGTTAAATCTTTGTAATAGAACTATTAGAAATATTACGTATTCGTACAACAGTGCATACTATTTCTATGACAAAGATTTAGTCAGTGGTGACAGCAGTGTATGTTGTGACGTTATTGTTCCGAGGTTGTGACGACACTTTCTAATTGACACGTGGTAATGTGTTCTGCAAATTAAAATTTCCCACGCTTGTTTTGCATTTTTCATTATATTTTAACCAATTTAAGAGTATTTTATTTATAAAAAAATGTTTAACATACAACACCAGAACAATAATAATTCGAAAATAAATGATTTCAAGTAAATGTATACCACTTGCATATTCCCTATTGCGCATTCGTTTTCTATACTAAAAATGAATTATGTTTTCCATAGTTATTTTGCGATTATTATTTTTCATTTTGTATAACTATTTTGCTAACGATACTGAAATGACAAGACGGCGTAAAATTCACTTTTTCTACTTAAAATTCGACTTGTAGTTGGGTACATAATGTGTTATTTTGTGAGGTAAATAAACAGAATTCGTATGTTATTTTTATTTCATTGAGTTGACCCTTCACTAATGCACATCGTATCGGGCGCCCGCCGGTACACCGCGCGCTGAACGAAGTAATAACAACGCTAGGTCGAGCGCCTTAGACACATTTTTGCTTGTATTGTCTGACAGTAGGTTAAAATAAGCGTTGGAGTAACTATTATATAATCTGTGCCTAGGCCCACTTGAAAAATTCACCTTATATATATATATACCTCACCTCTATATTTATGGTTTTGCAGGGTAAAGGCAAACGGCCAGCGCCGGAGAGACAGATCTACAAGACTGGCAAGGCGTGCCCGGCACACATGATCGTAACCGAGACCATGCATGCTGTTATGGTCACTTTCTACAAGACGCATGTCGGACACGGACGTATGTATATAAACTTATCTATAAATAATACTTCAATTAAATTTTTAGGGTTTCGTACCTTCAAAGGAAAAAAGTGACCCTTATAGGATCACTTTGTTGTCCGTCTGTGTCCGGCCGTCCGTATGTCACAGCCACTTTATTCCGAAACTGTTAGCACTATCCCGTTAAAACTTGGAAGGTAAATGTATTCAGTGAACCGCTTTACGATTTGTATGAAAATTAAAAAATAAAAAGATTAGGGGGGCTCCTAATACAAGGAAAAAAAATGACATTGAGGTTCCTAAAACCATTTTTCTCACAATCGTTTGAAAGATGGACACTACTTAAGTGGTAAAATGCGTCCCCTCCCCCCTTCCTCTCACTCTATCTTTTAAAATAAGAGAGTGAAAATCTAAAAAAAAAAATGCTGTAAATCTCAATAAACACGTTTAACGAAAATTGTAAAATTGAATAAAAATGGAAAATTGTTTGAAAGTGATATAGCCAGCAGTTTTGGAGATATAGCACATGTTCATAACCGCACATGTAACTTTGTCATTCATACAAACACTATGAATAACAAAGTAATTTTTTGCTGCCGGAAAATGATAGTGGTAGTTTTCTCGATCTGATAAAATACTGTTGTGTGATACGGAACCCTACGAGTGCGAGTCCGACTTGCACTTGGCCAGTTTATTTTTAACAACTCCATCTGTTGAACGTAGCAGGATGAATGCCGGAGAGATAGCAAATACGTCTTGGTACTTACGCCGTGCTGCAATAGAGGGCGTTTATATAAACATAACATGACGCTTACGTCAGTTCTGTTGCATTTTACCCCAGTGCGCCTAAAGAAGGTTCAGTTCAATAATTTACGATCGTTCAAAAAACTAAAATATATGTTCCGGACAACGACGTACACCGACGATATGAACGCACTATGTATAGTTAGTTATAAGATGTATATAATAAAGATAAGTTTTAGCTTATTTTAGTACTCTAGGATAGGTAGGGCCCTTTGTAATGTATAACGTTCATATTCGTATAGATAGATATATAGTTTGTAATTGTATCGCATTCGTAAACAGCCTTATTATAGATAGATTTTGTTAGATTCTTATTAGAACATAGGAATATAACTCGTATAAGGTTTGTAATAGTAAAATAGGACTTATAGGACTACATACAGGTCATTCGTAAAACCTAAGTAGATAGGTACTAGATAAAAATAAAGCATGTTCAGCTTTAATAGACAGATGTAACAGATAGTCAACCTAGACCATGTTAGGTTTAGGAATAGGGTTGGTACTTGCAAATAGCATAGGTCTGGGAGAGCTCCGCACTCTCTGATGGTTAGCGCTCGACTAAACAGCATCTCGGGAGAGTATATCTCCGAAAAGTCGGCATCTCGTGCGTGCGCCCACACAAGGACACGCCCCGCGAGACAGAGTGCGGGCGCTCCCAGACTATCGACCTCTCGCTCTTTTGCAAGTACCAACAACAGTATAAATAGAGCGTCGCTACCGTGCCAAATTGTTCAGTTCACCAACGGCGGCTCTAGAAGAAAGAAGAAAGGAAAACTAGGAAGAATAGTAAATAGTGATAGTGCCTAGTGAATAGCTCAGTAGCTATAAGAAGATTGTAAAGAAAGAATAAATTAGCGTTTCAAGGCTTGAAGACGTGTTTCAATCCCAGCTCCAAAGCTTCATAGTATAAGTGTGGGAATCCGGAGTCCTCATTCGAAGAAATACAGGCCACTGCTCCACCGCTGTGCTTAGGGTTCCCCACAATATAAAAGAACCGACTTCAAACGTCGCGCTATCCAAAGTAGCCAGTAGACGCCGTGACTATTATATAATCTGTGCCAGTAGTTAGTAGTAAGTCGTCAAGGTATATATATATACATGCATCGTAATACAAATGTTGATATATCAAAAACGGCTCGACCGATTTCTTTAAAATTTAAATGGGACCACCTTTGTAAAGTACCCTTTGAAACAAAAAAATAATTTTCTAAATCGGTTCAGTAATCTTCGAGTAATCGGTGAACATACATTAAAAAAATGATTTCGACGTATTGAGAAGCTCCTCCTTTTTTGTGAAGACGGTTAAAATATGCAAAGTTTGACTGCGTATTTCAGCATGCCCATACTTCATACCTCGAGAGCCAAAGAAGCCGAAGATAGAGCAACCTTCCACATCGTACATCGTTCCCAACAATATTGAGCCCAAATTAGAAGAGGACGTCACAGTAGAGGTAACTCTAGTTGGAATTGTAAAATGTTGATTTATTATTTTCTTAGAAAGCTCTGTGGCGCAGTGGTAGAATGGTCGGCTTTGACGCCAGAGGTAGCGAGTTCGATCCCCGCCGTGCACCAAATGGATTATTTTGTATAATTTATGTGGTCCTCCGGTGAAGAAAAACATCTTTAAGAAACCCTCTCATGGTGGTAGGACACTATCTAGTGTCCGCCTGGCCAGCTACCACCCTCAAGTTAGAATATCTGTCGCCAAACATATAATGTGTTCTGGCAGCTATCGTTGAGAGCCAGTTCCCATTCTAGGCATAGCGTGCTACTATCCTCGACCGCATCATCACTTAACAACAGTTGAGATAGTGTTCAAACGCTAGCATATCATGCAGAAATAACTTATAGTTTTGATTCTAAATTCAGGTGCCAATTTCACCCTATAACAGTGTAAATATTGATTGAATGTGTATATATATATAATAGGCGTGACGAAAGATTTTGAAATCCTCTTCCGTAATGTGGGAACACATTTACTATTCACGAAAAAACCTATATCGAAATATAAAACTTAAGTTTATTACCGAAGTAATAAACTTAAGTTTAACAAAGTTTAAAGCAACTTTTCGAATATTTTTTCAATAGTGCGCGAAAACAGCTCACATGTGTCTGTGACGTCACGCATAGGCTAATGACATACTTAACCCAGTAACTATTATATAATCTGTGACAATAGAATTCAATGAATACACATGGGCTTTCCAAAATTTAATAACATTTTCAAGAAAACCTCATATAAGAGGACCTAAGCGTGACGTCATGCGCTGTGATTGGTGTTTCAATCAAAATGGCGGATTGCAGTGTTTTAATGTTTTATTTCATTGAAAACCCTAATAATCTCAAGTTTTTATATAAAACTAAACTAGTGTTTTAAATTGTTTGAATATATATTTTCCCCTAAAATCATTAAATCTTCGATTTTTTTGATACCGTCGTCATACCTATTATGTATGTATGTATGTATGTTCAACAGGAGGCGGCAATCTGCGATACTTGCGGGCTCGTGTGCACAGACATAGATAAGTTCAGATCACATGCTCATACGCACGACAACGACTGTTATATCTGCCAGTACTGCCACCATGTTAGTATATAGTTCTACATTTTTGTTATACATTTTGTGCTACTTTCCAAGCCAAGGTTGTCTCAAAGAAATTGCTTTATGCGAATATAATAATAATAAATCTATTTATTTCAGGCGACTAATATAGATGTTACATAGGCCTATATTGAAACATATTCCTTACAGACTAACATAGATATAATATAACATTAAAATTCAGTAATATTTATGAGATAAGATCGCCGATTGTATTACCTCGATACTGTATCTGTTTCTATTAGTTTGTTGTACAAATTGTATAATATGGTAATCAATAAAAAAGAGGGTGCTTAGAAAGCTACGCGATAGAAGTTAAACTTCCTTTACGGAGTGGGAATTCTTTTGTACAACTCCATCTGTTGAACTTAGCGGGACGAATTTCCGAACGTTAGCGAATACGTCTTCGTAGTTACGCCGTTCTATAACAGAGGGCGTTTATAAATATAAAATGACGCGTACGTCACTTCCGTTACATTTTACCCCAGTACGCATAAAGAAGATTTACGTCAAAAAAACTTATTTAACTTAACTTATTGTATTAAATTGTATACTTATTATACTATAAATACATATATTATCACTAGCTGTGCCCGCGACTTCGTCCGTGTGGAATAGAGTCTTTGGGTAGCATATTTAAATATTTAGGCTAATTATTTTACAAATAAGACACATGCGTATCCCACCTACACCGCACCGTATCACGCCGCGAAATCCCCCTCCCCTCTCCCTCCCCCTTCCGCTCCCCTTTGTCTCTCTTCCCTCCGCCCCTTTCTCCTCACTTCCCTCTTCCCTCCCCTTTCCGCCCACTTCCCCTCCCCTTCCCTCACTTCCCTCTCCCCTCCCCTTTCCCCCTCCCCTTCCCCCAACATCACCTCCCCTCCCATTTCCCTCACCTCCCCTCCCATTTCCCTCACCTCCCATCCCTCTCCCCCTTTCCCCTTCCCCTCACTTCTACCCTCCCTCCCCTCACCTCATTCCCCCTTCCCCTTCTCCCTTTGCCCCTCACAAACTTTGAATGACATTAATTTATATCGAATCAACAGCCCAAACAATAAGTTTCAAGCTTCTAGCTTTAAAAATGACGATACTTCCATACAACTTTTCATCCTCCCTTTCAACCCTTTACAACCCTCTTTTCGCATTTAAAAGTAACCTTTGTCTTTTCTCGGGCTCTAGACTATCTGTGTACCAAATTCCATTTAAATCGGTTCAGTAGAACATTAACATAAACCTTACATATTTTCATACAAACCTTTATCCCCTATTGTTATTTTACACCCTTGAGGGTAAAACTTTCAGAAACTTTGAATGTCATATTTATTAACCGACTTCAAAAAAAGGAGGAGGTTTCTCAATTCGACCGTATATATATATTTTTTTTTTTTTTTTTTTTTTTATGTTTGTTCGGGGATAACTTCGTCGTTTATGCACCGATTTTGATTATTCTTTTTTTGTTCAAAAGGAGATATCCCAAGTGTGGTACCATGGTAATTTTATCGAGGTCTGATAAGTATCTCCAGAGATATTGAGATAAACATCTCAAAATTGGTACTTAAAATGAACATTGAAGTCGGTTCTTTTTTAGTTTTTAAACGATATTATTTATATCAAATTAATAGCCTACAATATAAGTTTCAAGCTTCTAGCTTCTAAAATGACGCTACTTCCATACAACTTTTCATCCCCCCTTTCAACCCCTTACAACCCTCTTTTCGCATTAAAAAAGCCTATGTCCGTTCTCAGGCTCTAGACTATCTGTGTACCAAATTTCATTTAAATCGGTTTAGTGGTTTTGGCGTGAAAGTGATACAGACAGACAGACAGAGTTACTTTCGCATTTATAATATTAGTTAGGAAGTTAGGATTATCATACGCCGGCTGGCCGGAAGAATTTAAATTAAGAGAGTTATCAATGAAAGTGGCTTCTTTTCATTTCTATATACATCCTCCACAATTATATCGATGTTCCGCCTGACTTGCTACCAATTATTTAGATAGTTTAATAATTTAACATTCAGACTTCAAAATAAACTTAGTATTGTAAATTACTAGTGAATTTCAATTATTCCATAATTCATTCATTTATAAGTTTATCTCCATATCTCTGGAGATACTTATCAGATCTTGATGAAATTACAATGGGAATACCTTAGAAAATATGTACCCAACAAATTTAAAGAAGAATCATTGAAATCGGTTTTCAAGTAACGGATTAATCGCATAACATACATAAAATAAACATGCAAGCAGACGTATGAGAACCTCCTCCTTTTTAAAAGTCGGTTGTAAAGTAGCTTACCACCATCACGGAGAAAATCTGCCGCCAGAACCTTACTTACAGTGTTCGGGCAACACCCAGCCCGACAAGTCGGAGTATTGTAGGCCTAGCGTGTTCACCATCTTCAACCATATCATTGCTTACCACCAGGTGAGATAGTGGTCAAACGCAAGCCTGTAAGATTTAAAAAAAATCCTTTTCGTATTCTCAAACGAGCAACAGAAAATCATGTATATCATGTACCGTAGTGGTAGGACTTCTGCTAGTCCGCCTGGAGCAGTACCACCACTGCCAATTAATTTAGCCGTGAAATAGGAATGTTTTTCGGTTCGAATGGAAAAGTGTCCAGTGAAATTACAGGGCATGTGAGACTTAACATCTTTATGTCTCTCGACTAGGCGCAGTGCAGTGACATGCAAAATTCTGGTTACCCAAAATTTTGCATGCCGCTGTATCTGTAATAGGTAGATGTCATCGCTTACCATCGGGCAAGCGTTGTGCTTGTCCTATACCCATATATAATATAAAAAATTATAATTGTACTTTAAAATTTGTTATTATTATTTCAGGATTTCAACGATATCGACGCGTGGAGCCATCACATACGCGTGGATCACAACATGACAGTATTCTAGTCATTATTATTAAACTGTAGTCTTATTGTTAAACTGTAACTTTATGGATCCACAACCATTGGATGTCTGTAGAAAGTGTTATCATAATTTTAAAAGTCAGTTTCAACGGTTCCTGCTAGCGTCCCTGGTAGCATATCGTCAGTTGCAGGTAAAATTGGTGTAACCGACAAAACACGAGTTTTTAAGCATTTAAAGTTTTTGTTCGTAATAAATTTAACATAACTTTTCTTTTACTTTACACAATCTTTTTTTAATCTCCTTTGACAAAATAGCTTCAAATTTACAAAGTTTTCAGCCTGAGCTTGAAAATTATTTTTATACACTCTACTTTCGCAAATATATTTAAGCTACACCCATTTTTCTTTTCAAACTTATGACAGTTACAAAAGTTTTACCTCAAGATTTCTTATTCTTAAAATATAAAAAAGCAATGCCTGTTTGTCTCTCTTACTCTAACGACATTTTTCGTTGATAGAAATACACCAATCTTACGTGTGCAAAAATGAACAACATTATTTGAAGGAAATCTGAAAAATTCACAACCAAAATGTCTAAAGTAAAATAAAATTAAAAATTAATTAAAATCTTTGACGTTAGAATTTTAAATTCCACCATTCTCGAAAGTGCAGAAAAATGCTAAGAAAAACTGTATACTCAACTTGTATTGTCAGTTACCCCAATTGAATCTGCAACTGACGATATCAGGAAATCTGCTAGATAAATGCAATATTATGTCGCAGGCAACCTTAATTAGCCGTTCAATCAACAGAATAGCCTCTTTACTAAACAGCGCCGTTCAACTAGATTCTTCAATGATCTTCAACCATTTGATCAAACATCTAGGCAAATGACTTGGATCGATGACGTTTCATTACTTGCCTAGCCTGTTCATTAGTGTGACACTAAGGCAACACACTAGGGAACAGTGACCACCGCGTGACGTGCGTCGACGAGCGTAGTTGGGAGAGGAGCCCAACGGTTGCGGCCACTCGTCTTCAAAAATGTATGTATAAGTTATAACTACATAACCTAATATTTATTTTCTATTTCACGCATTTGAAAGTTTTTCGCCCAAATTTACGCTATCGTAAATAAATTAACCTACGAATGGCCTAAGCATTAGCCAGCCAGTTTATGTAACAAACGCTATGGCTGAATATTATTCAGGAAGTTCATTTAACGGCGCTGTTTAGTAAAGAGGCTAGGCTGTTGATTGAACGGATAATTAAGCTAGTTAGCTGCGACATATATATGGCGCTATCGAAAACTTTACTACGGCCGGTAGTCTCTACATCAATAGCGATGAATTCCGAGCGATGATCGTCGCCATGGAAAGAGATGCAAAATATAACTGTTAGTTGCATCTCCTTCTATTAGACGTTTGCTACGACAGGTTTTATCATGTCAATGTAGAGACTTCCACCCCAGCTGGGCTAGCATGGCCTTATCCCCGGGGGAAAGACAAAGTTATTTCCCTGTTTTTCACCATTGACAGGAGATCAACACAACAATTTAAACGCTTGGTGAAGGTTAACCCCGAGTTTTGATTTTGTTTCGTATTAAAACATTTAAAAAAAGAATTGATTAAAAGTCAGCGGGCGTTTATAATTGTCGAATAACTTTACTCATCATTTTCCTTCTCCACCAAACAAAACACGGATAGGTGGAAAGACAAAATAGTACCCTTGCCATGCTAGCCCTGCAGGAATCGAAAAATCTGAAATGAAACTGGTCTTATAAAGCTCTTCACTTCTTCTATATTCCTTCACCAATGCCTAAGTAAAGTATCGAGTAGTTTAATTTCTTTTTACAAGCTTTTATTTATACCAGGCTCAGACCAGGCGACTTTTGTTGTTTAACTACCTATGGATGTACGAGTTACAACAAATACTCAGTCGATACTTTCTATCGATTAAATTGCGCTTAATTAGCTAATTAAATAGCTTAATTCGAGGGCCCGGTGGTGTAAGTGGGATAATGGTCGGCGTTGATGCCCAGGTACAGAGGTACCCAGTTTAATCCCCACCGTGCACCAATGGATTTTTCTATCGAAAAAATTATGTGCGCTTTTCACAGTGGCCCTCCGGTGAAGGAAAAACATCGTTAAGAAACCAACAACCCCGCATGGTGGTAGGACACTAATGACACTATCTAGTGTCCGCCTGACCAGCTACCACCCTCAAGTTAGAAAATCTGTCGCCAAAAAATATCTAATGTGTTCCGGCAGCTATCCTTGAGAGCCAGTTCCCATTCTAGGCCTAGCGTGCTTACCATCTTCGACCGCATCATCACTTACCAACAGGTAAGATAGTCGTCAAACGCTAGCCTATATGATGAGTGCGCTGTTGGTCTAACCGTTACCTACTCAGTATTGATTCCAAAGTATTGATACTAAAAGTACTTGAAATCGAAAGAAAAGTACATCCCTAGGAATTCAAACAACAAAAATAGCTTAATGTGAACTCGGCATTAGTTTCACCCGTCCCTGTGTCTGTAAAATCTTGCATGTTGAATTTTACCAACTGCCCGGTGTTTGATTGAATTGAAATTTTGCATACAAATGTAAATCTGACAATTCAATTCAGCCGAAAAGTGGCCTTAGAACTTCTAAATAACTTACACTTTTTAAATTAAAAATATTAAAAACCAGTTTCACCGGTTCCTGATAGGGCTATCAGGAACCGGTGAAACTGGCCCTTAATATTTTAATTATTTTAATTTTATCTGTAACTAATCTGACAGATTTTTGGCAGCTTTTCTATGACGTCATCTGTCAGATAACTAACTGACACATTGGCCCTTAATATTTTAATTTTTAATTATTTTAATTTTATCTGTAACTAATCTGACAGATTTTTGGCAGCTTTTCTATGACGTCATCTGTCAGATAACTAACTGTCACATTTATTACATTATCAGGAACCGGTGAAACTGGCTAATTTAAAAGCTTGTTTGTTGAAAATGTTTTAACATATTACTTATTATAGTACAACTAAATAGACTTCCATACTCAGATATTGGGAAATGTGTGGGAGTTCTCGTGATTAGCTCTTACTTGACACTTTTCTTGGGGACGGTGAAAGAGGACCACAACTGTTTAGTTTATATTGAAGTAAAGAAAATATTTTATGTAATTTCGGAATGATTGATAAGTTTAAATGAAATATTTTATTGTTAAATATAATATATTTTGTTCTATTTTTGTTATAATGGCGTTTTATTTTTTTCAATCAAAGGGGAGGGAATAAAATTTAAGATCGTTTAAAAAACTAAAAGAACCGACTTCAAACGTCGCGCTAGTCAAAGTAGCCAGCAGCAGCCAGTATCATGTCATCGAGGTATATAAATGCATCGTAATACAAATGTTGATATATTAAAAACGGCTCGACCGATTTCGTTAAAATTTAAATGGGACCACCTGGGAACCCTTTGAAACAAAAAATAATTTTCCAAATCGGTTCAGGCATCTTCGAGTAATCGGTGAACATAGAAGTCGGTTAAAAATTATAGTGTTTCAGTAGCAAGTCGTCTATAGTCATATCTCTGGAGATACTTATCTTGATATTACTGAAATGGGACCACTTTGAAGATGAACTCCACCTATGAAAATAATGTATTAACTGAGCTTGAGTCAGAGTGATGTGCAACACTTTGTAAAAATCTTAGAAACAGGTGTGATGCATATATAGATACGGTCTCAACAATCGCCAAAGACGTCCTCAGCATAGGCGTAGCAAGGTTTTAGTATGAGCAGAGATTATATAATAGTTACTACGTAACAGATACTTCACTCCCCTACAAAAACACAATACCAACGTTTATTTCAGACAATACAAGCAAAAATGTGTCTAAGGCGCTCGACCTAGTGTTGTTATTAATTCTTTTAGCGCGCGATGTACCGGCGCGCGCCTGATACAGTAATGGGTTGACTCAATGAAATTAAAAAAAAGTTTACGAATTCTTATTATTTACTTCACAAAATAACATCAAAATTCCTAACTAAGAGTCGAGTTTGTAATCGAGAAAGTGAATTTTACGCCGTTCATTTTAATATCGGTAGCATAAAAACATGAAACATATTATGCTTGTTTTTGCCAAACGCCCAAAATGACTATGAAAAACTTAGTTTCTAATATAGAATACGAATACGCAGTTATCCCGTCATTAGAATATACGTTGCGCGCGCGTGAGCAGTGACAACCGACTGGCAAATAGTACCGCCGGCGTTGACGAAAGATCAGGACTATTAATTAATTCTGTGGTTTAGGTATAAATCGCAGTAGCTATGGGCACAGAATAATGAATAGTACATGTACTATGGGCGAGTGAGGGAGGCCTGGTATGAGGGTGTTTCTTTTTACAAATATGCACTATACTTCATCCCGACTGAACATTCATAGGTTACCAAATGAGATGTGGTGTCATAATAAATATAATTGTAGCAACACGGCAAATGCAAAATATTGATGTAGGTGATACAAATTTCGGACGGGGGGTGGGGAGTATAGTTTTAAGAACAGTACTCTGTGGGGTGTTTGTTTGAACCCTCAAACCTCCGCCCCTGGATACGCCCGTGGCTCTCAGACTCGGTAGACGTGGAGCGATGATGTTCGCAAGGTGATGATGGCAGGAGCTGGATGAGACTAGCCTAGAGTAGCAGCTAGAGAGGCCTATGTCCAGCAGTGGACTAAGCTGATAACGACAATTGCTGCTCTGGTTTGCTTAGGTCTGATATGACCACAGAGTAGTTTTCCGTCATATGTCCTTCAAACTGGAAATAGTACTTTATGAAACTGTATGTAGCACAATGAGGGGTATTAAAACAAAGAGTGTTTAAAAACCGAGTCGCAGGCAGGTGGGATACTGTTCAAGTGCATGTCTGTCCGACTTAAAATAGGAGAACAATAAATTGTGGGGTTTTAATTGCTTGTATTATTTCTATTGGTATTTCGAAATGGCGCAACAGGTGACAACTAAGAAAATTGTAGTTGTCGCAACTAAGACGGCCTACACACGGTCCTAAAATCAGTGGTGATATCGGGTCAGTGGTGGTGTGGATGAAATCGGCTACTGCTCTACACGCTTCCCTGCCAGTGAGTACGTAACTGACTGACCGTGCAACAGACTGCTCGTCGATCCGAGAAGCCGCCGACACTCTCAAAACGCAGCAAAAATCCAAATCAGTCCCGTCCAGTCAGAAATCAGTCCCGATTTCGCTACACACGTGCCGACAACGCTCCCTAGACGATAATCGTCCCTAAATCGTGAGCTCGCCCGAATCGATTTAGAGTTATGGTACGAACTGTTTTAACTGTACGTCAGTTATTAGTTCTAATAAGTTATTTTTCAAAAAAAATAAAACCGACTTAATAATCACAAACAGGCACTCAAAAGCGAAAAATAATTTACCTAAAATTATTATAAGCGCTACCCACTTATCTATTTGAAGTCGGTGCCAGCCAAGTCTAATAGGTAGTAGATAGATAATACCTACATGTATCTACCAACTTACTAACCTACATGTACCTACTTACTACTACTACATACATAGTATCTATCTACTATCCAATAGACTTGACTGGCACCGACTTCAAATAGATAAGTGGGTAGCGCTTATAATAATTTTAAGTAATTTATTTTTCTCTTTTGAGTGCCTGTTTGTGATTATGAAGTCGGTTTTATTTTTTTTGAAAAATAACTTATTTTACCCTTTTTAGTGCATAACAAGTTTTAATTAAATTACATGCATCTATTACATTTGGTGTCTGGGCCGTTATACACTGACGGATATATACTTTTTGAAAATTTCAAGTATGTACCTATAACGGTTAAGAAGATACAGATCTGTAAACTGCGCACATATGTATAGACACACGGACGGACGGACGGACGAACGGACAACAAAGTCTCAGAAAGTGTTCATTTGGTACCCTTTGGGTTCGGAACCCTAAAAAAATTGACTTTGAATATTATCACTTTAGTGATAATATTCACTAGTAATAATTATGTCATCAAGGTATCAAAGGACAATGTCCAAAATGGCCCTGTGCAATTAAAGCATCTGACACACACGATAATTAATTGTCTATTTTATTACAATAATTCCAAATACTTTTATAACACGGACTAGTTGTATTCAAAAATGAATATAAAAAAGTATTATTTGCGATTATTAACATTACATGCCGCCATATGGCCAACAGAGTACTGAATCACTCTACTACGTTATAAGAGGCACTTCCCTATATTGTTGAAACCCGAATTATGAAAGCACTGTGTAGCCAACCTAACAACGGAAAGTATTATTTACGTAGTAACTATTATATAATCTGTGGTATTATTTATTTATTTTATTTATTTATTTAACCTTAATCAAAACGGTACAAAAACCAATTACATTAATTAAGGAATATTACAACTAAATTATAATAGAACATTTTAAACTAGGATGATGGATTATAATGGATGGCGCCATGTCAGCCATGTGACGTTGTCAGATCGACTTTCATTCTATCAACACATTGTCCTACCCTTTCTATCACAGGGGTTGCGAGATAAGAGTAAACGAGAAAGCTAATATCAAATTGACAACCTCGCGCATGGGTGATCGTGTCCATTTTTGACCAGCTAGCAGGCCATAATATAGCGACGCATCATACTTATAAATTAAAAATTAAATAGAAACATAGCTTTAAAGACTGAAACCCTGTTACATGGTTAAATTATATCGTGTTGTGCTGTGTTTTATCCATCAAGAACAACTAAAGGAGGCGTAAAAGATCCAGAATTATCATTTCACACGTAAGTCTTTGTGGGCATTTATTCTCATATATAACCACTTTTTGAATCAAAATATTTATTTTGCTTACATTATATACATCTTTTTCGTCATATAACTACCGAGGTGGTAAATGGTTATCATTTTAAAGCTTTAATTTATGTAAATAACAAACATTATTTTACGCCGCCCGGCTAGTGATGTACGAGAACCCTCCAAAACTTTGTCGATAAATATAGTTGATAGGGTATCAACTATATTTATTTATAAAAAGGAATATATAAATTCCTTTAAGTGTAATAATATAATATTACACTATATAAATATATAAATCGTTTATATACATTTTACACTAATTCTATACATATAAAAAAATTGAAGTGTCTGTTTGTAATTTCAAATTAACAGCTTTTCACTAAATGCATATGAAAGAATATACGGTACTTACATAAAAACAACATTTTAAATGTTTGTCTGTCTGTCTGTTTGTTCCGGTTTATCTCTGAAATGACTGGACCAATTTAACGGGACTTTCACTAGTAAAATGCTGATGTTAAAATATTAACTACCAAGTAACTTGGCTACTTTTATTTTAGAAAAAAATAAAGTTCCGCGAAATCAAAATTGAAGCTAATGAAATAGGGAACAATATCTGATTCAAATAGGGAATGTGCAAATAAGCAGTGTTTTCTACCGCGCACAGCCCACGCGCATGTTGCCGCTGTCATTAAACGCGGACAAAGCCGCGGGACCCAGCTAGTTGATTTATAATATGAAGATTTTTTTTAAGGATGGAACGGTTAGCTTAGGGCCTTGATTAGAACGAAATTTGAACATTTTTAACAGACTTCACAATAAAAAGATGAGTTTCTCAGTTCGCCTTTTTTATGTTTGTTATCTCATAACTCCGCAAGTTCTTAACCGGATTGGAAATTTTTTTTTTTCTATAGATTATTCTGCCCGTTTGGTCCCATTGTACATTTTTTTAAATCTGATAAGAATCTCCAGAGATATGGACATAAACACCTCCAACTTTATACTGAAAATGGATAGCGTGGCATTTGAAGTTGGTTTTTTCGTTTTGTGAACGATCTTAAAATATTATAAAAAGTGATCAAAGTAATTATGCGCAAAATTAGTAGTAACTAGGTACCTAATTATATTATCAGCACTGATACTTACTCGTATTCAATCTATTATTACTTATGATAATGCCAATATATTATATATTTTTATGAAAAATGTGTCACAGTTTACCACATTAATATATTATATAATTTTTTTGTAGGTTTCCAAAATGTCCGAAAATCCAATCAAGTGGATAAAGGCAGTAAGGCGTGAAAATTAGGATCCAACTAAACACTTCAAACTTTGTTCTAAACATTTTGAAAAATCAATTTTGTACCTACTAGATTATCAATCAAGCTGGAACTGACACCGAGGAAACGGAAAAGAATAGAAGCTAGTGGAATCAAGATAGAAAGTCTTCCTATAAGTCTTCCTATAATATTCCTCTGCGCGCAATGAAGGATGATGAAACGGTTTTGAAAGTGTTTTAATCGAAAGTGTTATAAGCTCTGATACATGAAAATCTGTTTAGCCGTTGTAAAAGTAGTAGTAGTAGCATTTTTCTAGTTGATGGCGCTATGAATTCAACTTTCATAGTGATTAATTCGAAATTCGGTATCCTTTTCTTCAACGACAAAGGACACTGAAGCATTGACATGATGCTGGGACATCTTCTGGAATCTGCTGAATTCTCAACTCCTCGCCAACTTACAGCTGAGATGTCGTATTCAGACTCATTGGAATATTTTTAATTTTCATTATAGATTATACATAGATCAGTCGGGGTGATTTCAAATTTTGAGTATTGGAGAGTGGAGATCGCGAAACGGCAAACGTAGCGTAGGACGTCCTGTGACCAGGTGGAGCGACGGCATACGCAATGCGGTGGGCAGTGATTGGAAAAGAAGATCTGAAAATCGGGCTCAGTGGCGCATCTTGGGAGAGGCCTACAGTCCAGCAGTGGACTGACACTGGCTGATGATGATGACGATACAATAGATCATACTATATTAACATCAAATTACTTTATATCGTTAGCATTTACAAAAGAGATGAGCTAATTTTTCTGTAGTGGTAGAACTTCTGCTAGTCCGCCTGGACCGGTACCACCACTTTGCCAATTAATTTTCATAGGAATGTTTTTCGGTTGAAATGGCAAGGTGTCCAGTGAAATTACAGGGCATGTGAAACTTAACATCTTTATGTCTCAAGGTAACTGGCGCAGTGGAGTGACATGCAAAATTCTGGACTGCCAGAATTTTCCTGTATCGCTGTATCTGTAATAGGTAGACGTCATCGCTTACCATCAAGGGAGAGTTGTGCTTGTCCTGTTACCTTTTACAATAAAAAAGCTGATTAATGTTTACAAAGTAAGTATGGCCTAATTTGTGGTTTCACTGCATATTTTTTATTATTTGCGATGCGCGTAGTTTTATATGATAATTTATCTAATACTATAAGAATCTTTGTCCTGACATACTGACTGACTGACAGAGAAATTTAAAGAGTATATTTGTCTTAGTACGCAAGGGTGTACTAAGAAAGGATTTTTCAAAATTCACCCCGTTGGGGGTGAAATGGAGATTCAAAGTTTGTATGGATAAAGAAGATTAGATAGTCTTTTCTATTCGAAACTTCATACAAGTGCTTCAGTAAAAAAATAAGTAAATACGTGTTTCAAGCTTTTTCAAAATTCCACCCCTAAAAGAGTGAAATGAGGTAACAAAGTCTGAAAACCAATATTGTTTCGGGTTGCGCTGAAATTTGGCATGCAGATAGTTGTTTTAACATAAGTATCCGTGAAGAAAAGATTTTTCAAAATTCACTCTTTAAGGGGATGAAACGGGGGTTCAAAGTTTGGATAGTCATTTTATTCGACATTTCACACAAACTGTACTTCTGTAAATAAATAAGTAAATAAGTAAATACGAGTTTCAGACTTTTTCAAAATGCCACCCTAAGAGGGTGCAGTGGGGTAACAAAGTCTGAAAATCAATACTGTTTTGGATTGCGCTGAAATTTAAAATGCTAATAGTTGTTATGACGTAGGTTGCCGCTGAGAAAGCATTTTCTAAAAATTCCCCGCGGATATAACTTATTATTTATAATTATATATATAAAAACTTATAGATTTACGTAAGTACTTCTATAAATAAATAAGTAAATACGTGTTGCAAGATTTTTGCAAGGGGTTGGTAAAAAAGTCTGACAGTCAATATGGTTTTTTGGGTTTTATAAATATTAATCCCTATTTCCCTTAGTCACGCAATAACTTAAAAACCGGTGAACCGATTTTGCTTTTACTTCTTTGATGTCTTTTATGATAGAAAGGTTTCAGAAAATAAAAGTTTTAAGTAAATAAAAGAAGTCTTTAACGTGACCGAAGCCGCGGGGCACTTCTAGTATTTTGATATAAATTATATCCTGTAAAGGACAATTTTATTCTATGATATTGGGCCAAGATAATTAGCGTAATTATTCAAATAAGGTTTAATACTGTATAGAAGAAAATAGCCTTGAAAGTTCTGTAACATTTTTTTATTAAAAAATAAAGATTAAAATAGTTACTGTGAGTCTGTGCGATAGACATATGTTATCGCGGACTTTTTTGTAGGTCTTTTTATGTTGTACCACTCTTCGATACATACTTTCTTACATCTTTTTCAGATTAATCATATTTCGTAAAAAACGTGTTTTCTCGACCGTTTTATAGGCGACTTAAGTTGCAAAATAGGTCTTCACGAATATACCTATCTTTTAAACAGGATAATATATAGCCTATGTAAAAGACCATATATATATTTATATATGAGAGAAAAAAATAATAGTCCTGTAGTCCAGTAGTTTTTGAGCTAACTCAATACAAACATACATGTTACCTCTTCATAATATTAGTATAGGAGTATATATAGCTTTGTAGCTCAAATTTGTAATATTTAATTGACGTATTGAAAAGGCAAAAACATTTAAGATTTGTGTTAAAGAAAAGCTAAGAAATCTATACCACCAGATTTAAGGTTGCCTAATTACAGTTAAGTACTGTAGCATTTTTTATCAATAACTAATTTCCATAAGTTCAATAAAGTAACTACGTATTTTATCACATAAATTGTTTTCTTTTTACATAAGGTTTAGTTTTCTACATTTTTCACCTTTTTATCGATGTGTTCTACACGAGTGATCACTTCCCTACTCAGGCACACTCTAGCAGTTCTAGACACTAACACAAACAGAAAATGGACATGCTGCCAAAGTTTTGACGCCATCCATTATAATCCATCATCCTAGATTTTAAATCATAATAAAAATAAATCAGTCTAGAATGTCATAAATATATGTCATATTATGCTTATAAATATTTTTTTGCAGTGTTGGTTGGTACAAAGTACGTTCATGATTCTGAGTTATTTAATAATGTATGCAGTGTCGCGGGACTGAAATGGCCGCCATCTTCGGCAAACGTCATGTCATGTCAAAAAATCTTAGGTATGTTTAAAAAAGTTTGCACCCTAACAAGACTTTGCCCGGTAGAACATTCCTGTGAAGACAAATTATTTATATTTATATATAATTATTTATTTATAATTATTTATGGCGTAATTGGGAGAACAGTCAGCTTTGATGCCGTGGTACCGAGTTCAAACCGCCATGCACCAATGAATTTTTCGATCGAAATATATATGTGCGCTTCTCACAGTTGCCCTCTGGTGAAGGAAAACATCGTTAAGAAACCAACAACCCCCGCATGGTGGTAGGACATATCTAGTGTCCGCCTGGCCAGGTACCACCCTCAAGTTAGAAAATCTGTCGCCAAACATCTTGTGTTCAGGCAGCTATCCTTGAGAGCCAGTTCCCATTCTAGTCCACTTCTCTATCTTCGACCGCATCATCACTTAGCAACAGGTGAGATAGTGGTCAAACGCTAGCCTATAAGATATTTAAAAAAATATATATTTATTATCCCCACCTTTATTTCTATCTCGCTCACAGTTACCGTTAGAATATCTGTCAAAAACCAAAATCAACGAGAAGAAAGATGTAAAAACATTATTCAAGGTCATATTTTTTAGTCTTTAAAAGTATATGCAATAGCAACCTCCATTGTGTACAATCTTCTTGGGACTCTTCTACTAAAACGTACATTCTCCTATGTTTGAGGTATTTATCTCCATATCTCTGGAGATACTTATCAGATCTCGATAAAATTAAAATGGGACCACCTCGGAAACGTATCCTACCTATTAAAAAAAGAATCATTTGGATCCGTTCACTATTGACGGAGAAATCGCGTAACATACACACAAAAAAAAAACAAAAAACAAACAGACGAATTGAGAACCTCCTCCTTTTTTGTGAAGTCGGTTAAAAATAATCCTAAGCACACATGTAACAGGTACTCGACATCCTTCTCTGGAAAATAAACGAAGAAAGGATCGCGTTCTTGTAATAAACCCCCATCGGACAGCTTTTTCAAGAAAACATAGACAGTGTATTGGCCCTTACCTGTATAATAAAATTAGTAAACAAATGACAATAAATAACCTCAATCAATACAAATGCAAAAACATCGTTAAAGCTTTCCTAGGAAAATTATCATATGATGAAACTGAGTCACTGTTATATATACCGCAATGATAATAAAACACACACACACACATTCGCGCACAGGCACACACGCACATACGCACACACATTCGCGCACACACGCACATACACACTCACAGATCATCTATCATTTTAATAATTATGTTTAAAACTGACAAACTAACTATGAACATTAAGTTATGTCATGACTAACCACGAATTGTAACTTGCGCTTATCGCACAGCTACGGCTAGTTTAACCGCCAGTGCAGTAATTGCTTATAATACCTTAAATAATATGATCATATGTTATAAAACATACGTACTTTAGAAATAAGGTCTCTTTGGTACTAATAAACTGATCTTATCTTATCTAACTAGCTGTTCCTCCCCATTACTGTCACATATCGCCACTGATTGGAGGGCCGTGTGTAGGCCGTTTTAGTCAGTACCTAGCACGGACGTACCACCCAGTGGACACCTATTGTTGTATCACCCCCGCGCGAAACACATAGGCGCAATGGGGTATTTATAATATCATCCTTGAGCGGCCACTTCAGTTCGGACCAAATACCAGACCCGTACACACGCACAATTTTAATCGTTCAAAAAACGAAAATGCCGTTAAATATGCCGAATTGCGCTATAAAGTGGTGTGGTCCAGTAAATCATAAAATTTTACAAAGGACAACGTTTCTTTTCACCGCTACGTAAAATTCAATTAATTATTAACAATTTGTAAATATAATTCATAGTTCAACATATACTGGTAATCAGATGCCCCGTGTATCAGTCTATCCCTTTCCTGCAACGGCATCTTTATATCGTTCGTACTCGCTCCGCCCTTGTAAGCTGCGGTACTTGTGCACTTTTAGTGATGTTTTTCTGTTGTTTTGTGAAAGTTATCGACAATGATTACTGATAGATAATGAAAATGCTTAATTCAACTATATTATATGTATATATTTATGTTGTTAATCCAAATTATCCTACTGGTGTACTTAATAAACGCAACAGCTGGAATGTTTGTTTGTTTTGCTATTCAATCACGCCAGATAAGTACATAAATAAAGGTCAAGTAGATAAATAATTTTAAGTTACATGATGCGTGTAATAACCAATTTAGTGGTAAGTAGCATGTTAGAATTTAGCAAACGAACATTTTTAGGGTTCCGTACCTCAAAAGGAAAAAAGGAACCCTTATAAGATCACTTTGTTGTCCGTCTGTCTGTCTATCTGTCCTTCTGTCTGTCAAGACCCATATTTCTCAGGAACGCGTAAAGATATCAAGTTAAAAACTTATACTAAATACTCGGGTCTATGATCTCTCATGGCTTTGAAAAAATCAAACATGTAAGTCAATGCGATCAAAATATATGACCGTTTATGTTGCATGTATTTACAAATTTTGCGATTTCACAAGGGAATCAAAACCTTAGAGTACTTCCCGTTGACCTAGAATCATGAAATTTGGCAAATCCAGTAATCAAGCTATATTTCATGTGACTGATGAAATTATCGATAATGTCAAGGTGGTGTCACGTTATCCCAGCACTAAGCATGATTTATTGCTATGAATCAAATTGAAGTTGTCCAATCACAGCGCTGTATGTCCAATAACCCCCCGCAAAATTTTTCGCTCGCGAATTAGTTCATAGTTTTTCTCATGCGGAGTCCAGTAGTACGTAGTAGTGGGTAGTACGTCCGTGGGGGTTATTCCACAAATCCCCATTGACATTCCCCATCAATGGGGATTAGTGAACTTTTTGTCCACAAATCCCCATTGCGCTCTTAATGGGGATTAGTGGAAAAAATATTCCACTAATCCCCATTGATGGGGATCGTCAATGGGGAATTGTGAACTTTATTTCCACAAATCCCCATTGAAGCTCGTACGGCTCATAATGGGGATATGTGGAAAAACTATTCCACTAATCCCCATTGATGGGGAACGTCAATGGGGAATTGTGAACTTTATTTCCACAACTCCCCATTGTCGTCTTATGCACCTCGTAATGGGGATTTGTGGACAAAAACGTTCACAAATCCCCATTGATTTTAAATTCAATTTATGTTCATACATACATAAAGTGAGACTACTTTTTTCCACTATAGGTCCGTTGTGTTAACATATAATAAGTAACAAATAAGTAAATTAAATATAAACAACATTATTTTATGTAACAAGTATTGGATAATATTTTTTTGCAGAAGTGGCTGGAGCCACTTCTGCAAAACAATATTATATAATTATATAAATTATATAAAAAAAAATAAAACAAAGATTTGGTGGACCAAATCTTTGTTTTATTTTTTTATAGAACCACAACTTAACAGTTAATATAAATAACCTTGTGTTTATCATTTTTGGACCCTATCTCTCTCTCTTCAGAAAATTCTATCCCTCTCTCTCTCTTCGGTCTCACACCTCGAGTGAGCCGCACGCGTTCCTCGTTCACACAAATTATTAAATTAAAACTAGGTAAAATTAAGTTCTTTAATGAAAATAAACAGTTAATAAATAAGTGGTGTTGTCATTGATTAGGACCCTAGGCAGGAATACTTAACAGAGCTAGAAGCTTGAAATGTATTTTTTAGGCTTAGATTTGATATAAATAAATATGAGATTCAAAGTTTGTAAAAGTTTTACCCTCAAGGGTGTAAAATAACAATGGGGGATGAAAGTTTGTATGCAAATATGTAAGGTTCATATGAATGTTCTACTAAACGGATTTAAATGGAATTTGGTACAAAGATAGTCTAGATCCTGAGAAAGGACGTAGGTTTCTTTTTAATGCGAAAAAAGGGTTGTAAGGGTTTGAAAGGGGGGACGGAATCCGCGGTGATATTTGAATTTCATACTACGAAATTAACCGTATTACGAACAATTGAATTTCATAGTACAAAATTCGAATCCCGCTCTCGAGATAGCTTACGGAGTAGCCTAGCTGACCTAGGTAAGGACTTTTATTTTTTAATGAAGTTAAATGTTAATGGAGAAAAAATCACATATCAACAAATGGCAGAATTTTTAAATTACTTAGTATCTACTAAAATCAGCCTTATTAATAAAATCACAGATGTTTACAATTTCTTATTACCTAATATAATCACAATTTTACAGTCATTAAGAATATTGCAGACTTTTATAATTTCTTATTACCTTATTAAATCATATATAATTTTAAATTTCTTACTACCGAATAAAATCTCAGATATTACAATTACTCTTTTGACATTTAAACAGTAAAAATATAACATACCTAGTTACCTACGCAATTTTTATTAAATGCAAGCTTTGCAGTATAATGAAGTTACAAATCTACAATTGCGATAATAAATAACAAATAAAAAAAATCACATATGAACAAATGGCAGATTTTTTTAATTACTTAGTATCTACTTAAATCAAGTAGTACCTAGTGACAATTGGCAATTTATATTCGAACGTTCCGTTTGATTTTCGCGCGTCGAATAAAAAGCAATAAAAATCTAAAATATTTTTATTCAACAACTTTAAAATCTAGACATAATTATTCAACGGTCTACATCACCAAATACAATATCAATAGTCGCTATAAGTATCGCAATATCTGCCAACATGAGCCCCTGTCCCAACAAACGTAGCCCCATCAGATGTGGTAAGGAACAAGCTCGTAAATGGACCCTATAGGGCTTTGGAGTACCGTCAGCTACCATGTAGATCCCTAACTCTCCTTTAGGCCCTTCGATCGAGGCGTAAGTCGCTCCAGGCGGAACCGCGTAACCTTGGCTACAAAGCTTGAAATGGTGAATCAAAGACTCCATGGATGTTTTCATTTCCTTCCTCGAAGGCATACAAATTTTTGAATCGTCGGTTTTGTACTCCCCCGCAGGCATCGTATCTAAAACCTGATTCAAAATACGAAGCGACTGTCGCATCTCTTCTAAACGGAGTAAATGTCGATCGTAACTGTCCCCGAAAGTTCCCACGACGCAATCGAAATCATACATTTCGTAACCGTCGTATGGGAATGCGATGCGTAGGTCCCATTTTACGCCTGTACATCGCAACATTGGGCCGGTGAAGCCCCAGCTTATAGCGTCCTTCGCGCTCACTTGTCCAATCCCAGCTGTTCGGGCGTAATACAATCTATTTTCATCTACTAAATCTGTTGTTTCATCGAATCTTTCTTCTAGCTTCGCACATAACTCGTAAACATCATCTAAATAGCCGATGGGAATGTCTTGGGAAACGCCCCCCGGTCTTACGTAGGCGCAATGTACTCGAGCGCCGCATAATCTTTCGAACAACTCGTACATCTTTTCTCGTTCTTCGCACATCCAGAAGAATGGCGTGATGCCGCCAGCGTCTAGAACAGTACCTAATACGAAACAAATAAAAATGATTTAAGTATACGTTACTTTGTTAACCGACTTCAAAAAAAGGAGGAGGTTTCTCAATTCGACCGTATATATATATATATATATTTTTTTATGTTTGTTCGGGGATAACTTCGTCATTTATGCACCGATTTTGATTATTCTTTTTTTGATCGAAAGGAGATATCCCAAGTGTGGTACCATGGTAATTTTATCGAGGTCTGATAAGTATCTCCAGAGATATTGAGATAAATATCTCAAAATTGGTACTGAAAATGAACATTGAAGTCGGTTCTTTTTTAGTTTTTAAACGATATTATTCGTAACTAGGTATACCATACTTTGTACAAATATTTATGGATGGTGTAGAGGTGCAACGTTACAATTTCGCAGTACATTAACACTGATGGTAAGTGACGACGATATCTAAGATGGAAACAGGGATCTAACTTCACAAATACGTGGTGTTACTCAATTAATATCCATTTTTTATGTTTGTTACCTCAGAACTCCGGTATTTATTAACTGATTTGGAAAATTATTTTTTTGTTTGAGAGAGTTTGCTTTCCGTTTGGTCCCATTGCAATTTTATCGAGATCTGATAAGTATCTCCAGAGATATTTACATAAACATCTCAAGCTTATTGCTGAGAATAACTAGCGCGGTATTTGAAGTCGGTTTTCAACCGACTTCACAGAAAAGGAGGAGGTTCTCATTTAACGGTTTCTTTTTTCATGTTTGTAACCTTAAAACTCCGTCTAGTCTTAACTGATTTGATTTTTTTTTGTTTTAGAGATTATATTATGCTTCCCGTTTGGTCCCATTCAAATTTTATTTAGATCTGATAATAATCTCCGGAGATATGGCGATAAACAATATAAACAAATTTGTATACTTTGATGACATGATACTGGCTACTTTGACTACCGCGGCATGTGAAGTCGGTTTTTTTCGTTATGTACGATCATAAATTATGTCGTTTTGTCAACGATCTTAAATTATTCTTGCCAAAAACGCATACATGCATTTCACAGTGCCAGTCTGGCCAACTACAATCCCTCAAAAACCCTTGGAAAATGTCGGCAGCTGTCCTTGAGAGCCAGTTCCCATTCGAAGCCTAGCGTGCTACCATTCTCGACCGCATCACGTACCACTAGGCGAGGTAGTATTCAATCGCTAGATTGTAAGAAAAAAAAAAGACCCTATTTTTAACCAATTTCCATAGAGGAGGTTCACAATTCATTTGTATGTTTTTTTATGTACCTATGTTACGTTACGCGATTACTCCGTCAATTGTGAACCGATTCGAATGATATTTTTTTTAATTGGTAGGGTATATTTCCAAGGTGGCCACATTGTAATTTCATAGAGATCTCATTAGTATCTCCAGAGATATGGAGATAAACACCTCAAACTTAGTACTGCAAATGGCTAGCGCAGCATTTGAAGTTTTCGTTTTGTACACTATCTTAAATAATGTCTCAATGACTACGAGTACCTGATACATTTAGCATATGATTAGCAATACGGCATAACTCGCTGCAAAGCACTCGAATAGCTTTGGCTCGGGGCGGCACTTCAATATTCATCAATTGCTCGACTGCCACCGCAAAACCTATTTCATTGGAAATCGTCGACACATAATCGAGCCGGTCCATGTACGGTAAGCTCTGATTGTAATGTTTATGTTCCATTAGTTTCTCTGTAGCTCTATGAAGGTAACCAATGTGCGGGTCTGCTCTAATCACTGTCTCGCCGTCTAGTTCCAAAATAAGCCGTAATACTCCGTGCGCTGCCGGGTGTTGCGGGCCGAAATTGATCCACATATTCTTGAGCTTTCTTTCAGAAGGACGTATTTTAGAATTATAAATCATTTTGTAGTACGAATCTGATGCCTTCGTGGGATACATAGTCGACTTATTGAACTGTTCGACATATTCTGGGTCCGGAAACCATTTATGAGCGTGCAGTGATGGGTAGACGGATATCTGTCGTGTGCATGGTCTTAGTTTTGATGATAATCTCAGGTAATTCTGCATTTGGAAAATAGATAATGCGATACGAATAACAAAGTATGTAATTATTGTGCTGCGTCAAAGTGACAGATAACTCCAATTATTGTGGCAGTTTTAGGTTATATTTTCTTTTGAATTTTTAGGCCCTGTCTCCACCTAAGTAGAAAGAATAATTTTATGTAGTGGTAGGATTGGAAGTGTTTTTGTAGTGGTAGGACTTCTGCTAGGCCGCCTGGGGCGGTACCACCACTTTGCCAATTAATTTTCAGCCGTGAAATAGGAATGTTTTTCGGTTGAAATGGCAAGATGTCCAGTGAAATTACAGGGCATGTGAGACTCAACATCTTTATGTCTCAAGGTAACAGGCGCAGTGCAGTGACATGCATCCAGAATTGTGCATGCCGCTGTATCTGTTACAGGTAGACGTCATCGCTTACCATCAGGCGAGCGGCGTGCTTGTTGAAATAGGGCCAATGGATAGGGTGTCGGACTGGCGATCGAGAGGTCGTGAGTTCAATCCCCACCCCACACATTGGACTATTGACGTGAACCCACTCCAGACCCAAGCATATTTAGCTTAGTTGGAGGGTTTACCAAGAATACTAGTAATGTGGAACCCACATTGCGAGTATTATTTAAAAAAAAATGTTTATAAAGTAGTGAATCCAAGTCTGCGATTATGTTACTCTTAGAGAGAAGCTTAGATAAATAATCAAAACTTATAATAAATGACCAAACGAGCGCAAAACGCCTTCGTTTCAACTATTCTCTGTCCAGATGTTTGAGTTTGACCCACACATACCTACCTACATACACAAGTAACAAAATTAAAATTTAGAATAAGTACCCACGACAGCGTCCTTTAGAAAGTAAGGATCAATTTATACTAAAGCAGAGTCGAAGCGCATCGAAGCTTCGATCCAAAACTGAACATAACAAATTCAACCTTAATTCCACAGCGTAACGCACACATTACTTCTGAGATTTTAAAAAGACGCGCGCATTCTTCCGAATTCGCGCGTGTGCACGTGACATTCGTGCGGCGCATTCGTGCGAGTTGTAAAGAATTTGACGCTTCGACGCGCTTCGACTCTGCTGTAGTATAAATTGACCCTAATGGAGGCCATACACGTTAGGGTTTGCATGCTGGTTTTAGCCTTGCATGCATAACCAACAGGTAAACCCTAGCGTATATGTGATAAAACTGTACAGTTATCGGTGCATGTACATGCAACCGAGCAAATATCAAAATTGATATTTTATGCCGCTCGGTTATGTTTGCGCGCGAGCATAACCGAGCGTGTGTGGCGTCCGGCGAGCATGCCTGCCACAGTTCTCAGTATTAAATTGACTGTGACGGCGGAAAGTCGCGCGCGCACTAATTTGATCGCGTCGCTTCGGAAATGGCGAGTCGCAAGCGCAATGCCAAATTAGAAGAATTCATAGAAATTTATAAATCGGTATAATAACAGTATCTTGTCTTTGTATTAAAGGAGTAATCAATGATAATAGTTTCAAATACAGTTTTTCATCCATTCGTAAATAGTTTTCGTAATCTGTAGGTGAAAATCTCATCGTCGTACACACACCGTCACGTAGCTCAACTGAGAGTTAATGGCAAAACTGTGCATGCAAACCCAAACGTGTATGTGTTATATGAAACTCGGTTATGCCTGTCGGTTATGCATGCAAGGCTAAAACCAGCATGCAAACCCTAACGTGTATGGCCTCCATTAATGGCAAAACTGTGCATGCAAACCCAAACGTGTATGTGTTATATGAAACTCGGTTATGCCTGTCGGTTATGCATGCAAGGCTAAAACCAGCATGCAAACCCTAACGTGTATGGCCTCCATAACGTCATAACATCTATATTAAAAGGATCTCTTGGCACGTGGCCAAAATCAGTACTAACACCGTCATCTTGTAAAGTGTCACTTATTATGATCACTTTTGACAGACAGCTGGAGATGATATTTGTTGTGGATAATTCGTGCTTTTATTGTAATAAACATATCTCAAAATGTGCCAGAAGTGATAAAAAGTGGTGTTAGAGAGTTGATGCAAAATGGAGATTTTTTTAAAAAAGGAAAGCAGTCTATCGCTTTGATTATTCCATTTGAAAAAGTAAATGAGCGCGTCGCAGCTTTAACAGGTAAGTGTTACCATACCATACCTTGTGTCTCCGTTATTACAAAAAAAAACTAATTCATATTTTGTTGGCTTAGGTAAATTAATACTTAGGTTAAGTACCTATCTACTTAATTTTGCTGCCCTTTTTTGTCAGATATTGCAGTTACCACGATATCATTGTGATCATCATCCTATTGAAATGGTCTGGGCATCCATGAAACGAAAAGTAGCCGAGGTAAATATTTTGAAGTGATCCAATCAAATGCCAGAAATGTTACAGAATGCTTTTGATTCCATTCCTGTCGATGAATGACGCAATCGTTGAGCCCACGCCAAGAAACTAGAAGAAGAGTATCGAAAAAGAGATGGATATTTGGACGAACCTTTCATCATACAATTATGCTCTGACAGTGAAGAAAGCAGTTACGATGATGATTTTGAAGATACAGATGGTGAAGAATTTCATATTATGCAATCGCTTCTCAATATAGTTAATGCAGAACATAATTACAGCAAAAGAAAACAAACTGTTTTATTATTTAATATAATTTACATTATTTTTATTTTCATGTAATAATACATCCTATCATCAAAACAATACCTAAGTTTACATTTTATTACGGTGGAGTTAAACAGTTCCCTAAAACTAGGGAGATTTTATTAGCTGCTAATTGTAATTCCACACCCACGCCCTCATGGCAATGTCATTCATCCAAGTGCCAACAGATCCTTGTAGCACTGTAAGAACCATCACTGATTAATTCTGAACCGTTTAAAGCTTTGAGTATTAAGTGAATAATCAAAGGTTTAAAGATAAAATCGAACTAGTATTTATGGAGTATAATAATATCGTTTAAAAACTAAATAAAAAAGAAACGACTTCAATGCCGCGCTATTCATTTTCAGTACCAATTTTGAGATGTTTATCTCAATATCTCTGGAGATACTTATCAGACCTCGATAAAATTACCATGGTGCCACACTTGGGTAACTCCTTTCCAACAAAAAAATAATAATCAAAATCGGTTCATAAACGACGAAGTTATCCGCGAACAAACATTAAAGAAAAAAAAATATATATATATACGGTCGAATTGAGAAACCTCCATTTTTTGAAGTCGGTTTTTTAACCAAATCCATGGTGCCATAAATATGGCACCATGGATTTGGTGGCACCAATCAAACCGAACCCCCGTATACTTACAGTACTCTATGCCCGAACCCATAACTGAAAAATGCATCAAAATCGGACTAGTCATTTTGGAGAAAAATGGCAACACGGTTTGCCCAATGATATGTTTACTGCAGCGCCCCCTGGTGAGTTGTCACCTTAACACCTATCTAAGCACATGCACCAATCAAACCCGAAGCCATAACTGAATAATATCGTTTAAAAACTAAAAAACAACCGACTTCAATGCCGCGCTATTCATTTTCAGTACCAATTTTGAGATGTTTATCTCAATATCTCTGGAGATACTTATCATACCTCGATAAAATTACCATGGTACCACACTTGGGATATCTCCTTTCGAACAAAAAAATAATAATCGAAATCGGTTCATAAACGACGAAGTTATCCGCGAACAAACATAAAAAAAATATTCATTTTCAGTACCAATTTTGAGATGTTTATCGCAATATCTCTGGAGATACTGATCAAATATCAATAAAATTACAATGGGACCACACTTGGGATATCTCCTTTCGAACAAAAAAAGAATAATCGAAATCGGTTCATAAACGACGAAGTTATCCGCGAACAAACATAAAAAATAAAAAAAAAAAAAAAATACGGTCGAATTGAGAAACCTCCTCCTTTTTTTGAAGACGGTTAAAAATACATAAAAATCGGACTAGTGGTTTTGGGGAAAAATGGCAACATTGATTTGCACACACAAACAAAATATCCTCTCACCCAAACGCATATACCGTCTCCGTTGCGTCGTGGGGAAAAAAGCTTGTAAAATAGAATATATCATTTTTAACACCCCCCTCCCCCTAGACGAGTATATTACTAGTAATACTTGTGTTACTTGTAATGTACATAATATACTTGTATAATAAAATACAAAAAGTTATTGTATCTACCAATGTCCGTTATAGACTTTGAAACCACCTGGATGTATACTCAAAGCATTCAACCGATGTGCCCCAAACTGTTTTCATTAGACAGGTCACATTGCGAAGATGGTTTTAGACTACTAAACCATACATTAGGCACATTTGGTCACGTAGCTGCGTAGTAGCACACGCCGACTATTCACTAGTCATCAATAGTAAAAACAATAATGTATTTATTAATATAGTTTATTTTAAAATTATCACATACAATTCGAAATCACATTTAAGGGGTACAGGTAAAAACAAAGCGAAAATTGTGTATTTAATTTAGCACCAATTTCATTCTAATTACAATTTTTAAATTACCGATAGATGGCGCTGTACTTCAAGACCGCTCATTTATAAAAGACAAATGATTAATTTTATTTAATTTGATGATATTATTTCTTGCTTAAATCGAGTGGTCTTAAAGTTTTACCTTGATTATATCATAATTCGTACAGTTCATATATAAAATAGTATATTTTTTCACTGATGTTATTTTAAAACATAAATACTTATTACTTCATTGATAATATTTAACACTTTTGATATTTCCAATTTTATTTTATATCTAATAATAATTCGAGCATTAATACATCATATTATGAAAAAAAAATACACTATGACTAGTTACACAAAATAATACATATATATATACAAAACAGTTAGTTTGTCAGGTCTATTTTTTTTCGTTCAAGAAATGTAAAATAGGTTGTATGCAAGTTTTTTTTTTAGTTATATAAGGTAACAGGACATGCACGACGCTCTCCTGATGGTAAGCGATGACGTCTACCTATAACAGATACAGCGCCATGCAAAATTCTGGACTGCCAGAATTTTGCATTGCACTGCACTGCGCCGGTTACCTTGAGACATAAGGATGTTGAGTCTCACATGCCCTGTAATTTCACTGGATACCTTGCCATTTCAGCCTACTAACTAAAACATACCTATTTCACGGCTGAAAATTAATTGGCAAAGTGGTGGTACCACCCCAGTGGTGGGAGTAGTAGTGGGACTAGCAGAAGTCCAAACACTACAATATATGCTGTAGTCGAAGATGGTGAACACGCTAGGCCTAGAATGGTGTAACTGTCAAGGGCTGTGCTGCCGGAACATCGTAAGATTATAGCGGCAGATAAGGTAAGCTACTTCTTGATAGCAAGTCAGGCGGAACATCAATTTAATGTGCCTCCTACCACCTGTGAAATGTATCTTAACATCAGAGGTGAGCGTTGGCTTGTCCTGTTAGCCTATATCATTAAAATACATACCTACTAAATTAAATTGGATGCATTTTCAAAAGTACAAACTTTAATATTCTACAAGAATTAAAACAGCGTAATTTTAGTGCAGTTCTACAACACAAAACCCATTAAAAAAATGCTAATTTATTTCTATAATACAAAGGATGTAAGGAAAGTATTTCGATAGATAGATTTCGAAATCGATCGAAACTCAAAGATAAAAGAACTGAAAAATTTACTAACGGATACCAACTCAAAATTTTCTGCTACAAGTAATGCAAAGGACGTTTTTCGCTTATGACGATATATGCCAAGCAACTGTAGAGAGAATTAACAGTGTAATGAAGAACGGTGTCATATCGGTTTATAAACATTTTTAGCTCAGTTTTATTTTATATGCCATACTAAATATTATGCGCAGAGATCAATATTCAAAGCCACGGGGCACAGCTAGTCTAGTATTTAATAATAATCGGATATGAAAATGGTTAAGAAATTATATGAAATTGTAAAATAAATGTTATACGTGTATATTTTATAGATAGACAAGTAGGTTTGAAACAAATTAAGAAAGATTAAAAAAATAATAGGTTTCGAGCATATAATAAAGAAAAAGATAATTTTATAGAAATATAAAGATGCTAGCTGTGCCCCGCGGCTTGGCCCGCGTTAAAGAGTATAATAATGGCCTGATCCATAATACTGGCTATCCTTGTGCAAAATTTAAGCTAAATCGGTCCTGCCGTTTGGGAGCGTTGAAGTATTACGTAACGCAGTTTTTGGAGATTTTTGACCCCCCCCCCCCCTTCCTCCATGTAACGCGCCCGTAACGATAATAATAATCTACGGCACATGAGGACCCGGCTTTGACACCAGAGGTAGCGGGTTCAAACCCCGCTAATGGATTTTCTATCAAATAACGAATTTGCGCACAGTGGCCTTCTGGTGACGGAAAAACATCGTTATGAAACCTTCAATATGATGGTAGGACACTGTCTTGTGTCCACCTGGCCATCTACCACCGCATTGACAGCATCATCACTCACCAACAAGTGAGATAGATAGTGGTCAAACGCTGGCTTATTTCACACAAAAGTTAAAAAAAAACCTTGAATTAGATAGAGATTTTAACAGAAAATTTATTTTTATAATGTATTGTTTTTTTTAATTATTTTTTCCTTACATCCTTTTAAAACAATTAAATAGTACATAGAACAGTTTTTAAACAATCATAAATATCATAATAAGCACAAAAGATCAATATCATTGATTTTCAATTTATTTTTTCTACCGTCATATTTATTTTATTAACAGTTTAAAACATTTCTAATATTTATAGTGCTAAAACGGTGTCTTAACTAAATTAATTGACTAATACATATTTACACAATTTTTTTTACATATATAAAATAGTTTAGGAGAATAAGGGCTGATTTTCAAAGACAAAAATAATGTAATTTTTATAAATAAGTTGAAATTAAATTTTAAAAAATCAGTAAAATAAATCAATATTATTCATTTGTATTACTAAATATTTCATAAATAATTATTGCAATAGATTTTATTTAATTTTTTTATAATAAATTAAATCTATCTCTGTCATTATATAATATATTATATAATTGTTCATAATTAAAACATATCATTGTTAGTATTTTATTTATTACTTTACACAACGAATTTACAGATATAAAAAAAAACATTTAAAATTTACCTATTAAGAAAAAATAATTAAAACAAAATTATTGTTCTATTTAATTGATCTTAAATTACAAACTCTATAATCCAAAGTCTTTGAATACCAGCCTAAGGCATCACATCGACGCACGTATACATCGCGGCGTTTTTACCACACGAGGTTGTGAGGCCTTAATTTTTATTAAGTCACTTTAATATAATTACCTCACTCAAAACATCAAATAGGGCCGATGTCCTGACCAGCAGATGTCAACCAAACTTTTCTTGCATTTTTGAGTTTCGTTTTCAGAGCATTCCATGTTATTCTAAAAAGAAAATAATAACTACTATAATAAAATGACTTAGGGCTCCGTGGCGTGTCTTAGGAGAGGCCTATACCCAGCAGTGGACTAATCATCATAGTCAGCCTGTGTCAGTCCACTGCTGGATGTAGGCCTCTCCCAAGATACGCCACTGAGCCCGATCGTCAGCTCCTTGGGAGGGATATGCCCTAATCGCCACGCTGGGCAGGCGGGTTGGCGATCGCAGGACGTAGCTCCTCGCACCGGTGACGCTGCTGCCCGTCACCGGCCTGTAGTATTTAGCTACGCCATACTTTGAAATGGTTATACCGCCATTTGTCGGTCGCCAGAGCCTCTTTCGTTTGTCAGCAGGATGCACGACCGGTAGGTGAGGTTCGCTTAGAGCACTGAGGTGGTATTTGTGCTCCCTTACATCCCTTGTGGACTAATACCGGCTGATAATGATGATAAGAAACTAGTTTTTCCTTCCATCTATTTGGTTATAGGGATGGGCAAGTGAAAAACTAAAATATTTATGTATATATGTATTGTATCTAACTTTTTATAAATATCAAAAACTAACTATGGCCGCGGCTTTGGCCACGTTAAAAAGTATCCTACAGCCTAATCCATAATACAGGCTATCCCTGTGCAAAATTTCAGCAAAATCGGTCCAACCGTTTGACCATGACGAAGTCCGCAATAAACAAATATAGAAATTGACTTTCGCATTTATAATATTTGTGTTGATTATGGAGTAAAAATCAAGACAGACCATTCTAGGCCACAGAATAATGAATAGTACAATCTAGGCGTAGCATGTTTACCATCCTCGACCACATCATCGCTTACCACCACGCGAGATAGTGGTCAAACGCTTGCCTATAACATATAAAAAAAGTGTGTGTGAATACTTATTAATGTTACGCACTTAAGAAGTTATACTTATTAATGTTACGCACTTAAGAAGTTATACTTCGCTGATGTAACAAGACAATAATATCGTTTAAAAAACTAAAAAAGAACCGACTTCAATGCCGCGTTATTAGTTTTCAGTACCAATTTTGAGATGTTTATCTCCTCAGACCTCGATAAAATTAACATGGTACAACACTTGGGATATTTCCTTTCCAACAAAAAAAGAATAATCAAAATCGGTTCATAAACGACGAAGTTATCCGAGAACAAACATAATATATATATATATATAATAATACGGTATATATATAATAGCCAAAGATTCCATCCCGTACGCCACAACTCTTTGTTTTTAAAAGAAAATACATTTTAAGAAACAGTCAACAGCTAACTTCAGCGCTGTCGGTGTGCCGGCGCGTCGTAAAAAACAGCTAACTTTATCATGTCGCTTTTTTGGCTGTAGGTCTGCAAATTTTACTCTCATAATATTTCCAAACGCGCCAAAGGAAGTTAAACTTCAATAAACTCATACATACAATGTAAAGTGTCCCGGAGACGGTCATTCGCAATTGTCAATTTTTACGTTAATGATGGACCAAATGATTGTCTACAGAGGCAATTGAAGCCCATTGACAATCCCAATGATGCAACCACTGAACGTCTCGTTGTGCAATTGCAGAGAGAGGTAGGTACCTACTCTTATTATTATCGGGTGGTACTAGGCAGTACAGGCTACTATATACTTCCTTCCAGCAAATGTGGAGCAATTGACGCTTCGATTGCAGCTGCATCATCATCACCTCCAATTGAAACGGTCAATCTCAATCCTGACTGAGATGTACGATTGACGAATGACAAATGACTGTCTCCAAAGCACTTTAGTTAATGCAAGACATGCTTACGTTCAGCGGGTTTCCTGCAATAAGGACAAGTGGAGCGTTCCCGGAGCCACGGCACGATGCAGCGCTGGTGGAAGCGGTGAGTGCACGGCAGGGAGACCACTTCCTGAGGGTCTACCATCACGTCGAAGCAGATGGAACAGTCTTCGGGGGACCACGAGCGTTCACGGCTGGATTGATAATGTTACACTCATTAAGTCATTACCATTAGTATATAAGTAACGTTAGAATTGGTGAAAGACATCAGAATTGGGAAATTAAATTAGAATCAGTAAGAGAAATAAAAATATCGTTTAAAAACTAAAAAAGAACCAACTTCAATGCCGCGCTATTCATTTTCAGTACCAATTTTGAGATGTTTATCTCAATATCTCTGGAGATACTTATCAGACCTCGATAAAATTACTATGGTACCACATTTGGGATATCTCCTTTCGAACAAAAAAAGAATAATCAAAATCGGTTCATAAACAACGAAGTTATCCGCGAACAATAAAATATATATATATATATATATATACGGTCCAATTGAGAAACCTCCTCCTTTTTTTGAAGTTGGTTTAAAATAAGTATATTACATACGAGTTGGAAAATAAAATTAGAATTTAATTAGAATCAACAAAATAAATAAGAATTTATTAAAGTAATAATAAATATAATATGTAATCTAATTGGAATAAGAAATGTGAATAGGTAAATAATATCGTTTAAAAAAATTAAAAAGAACCGACTTCAATGCCGCGCTATTAATTTTCAGTACCAATTTAGAGGTGTTTATCTCCATATCTCTGGAGATACTTATCAGACCTCGATAAAATTACCATGGTACCACACTTGGGATATCCCCTTTCCAAAAAAAAAAAAAATAAACAAAATCGGTTCATGAACAACGAAGTTATCCGCGAACAAACATAAAATAAAACTGGCCAAGTGCGAGTCAGCATCGCGTCTCTTATTCTTAGGGTTCCGTACGATACGAAACAACAGAGTTTCAACTTCATATATTTGATTAATTGATATTACCAAGAATATTTGGCTTGGTCGCGATCTAGAAAGACGGGGCTCGTTTAGCGCCATCTATGTCATTTTGCCGAAACTAATTAGATAGATGACGTTTAAAAACACGTTTTTTGTATGGGGACCCCCTTTTATTTTTAACTTTATTTTGTTTTTAGTATTTGTTGTTCTAGCGGCAAAAGAAATACACCATCTGTGAAAATGTCAACTGTCTAACTATCACGGTTAATGAGCTATAGCCTGGTGACAGACGGACAGACAGACAGACTCAGACAGACAGACAGACAGACAGACAGACAGACAGACAGACAGACAGACAGACAGACAGACAGACAGACAGACAGACGGACAGCGGAGTCTTAGTAATAGGGTCCCGTTTTACCCTTTGGGTACGGAAATCTAAAAAATAAAAAAAAACATATACGGTCGAATTGAGAAACCTCCTCCTTTTTTTGAAGTCGGTTAATGAAATAGAATTGATCAATTAAATTAGAATTGGTAAAAGAAAAAGAATTGCAAAATGAAATTAGAATTGGCGAAAGATATTACCTACTGTTAACAAAATACTTAGAAGAAGCGGCAAAGGTAATTTTATTCGACAAAAGAAATAAGAAATAGCAAATGAGGCATAACTAGTACAATAACTAAATTTATTTGTATTATGAACGAAAAAAGGAACTTACAATTGTTGGTCCCTCAGACGTTCAGCTTCATCTCTGAAATTAAATAAAATTGGATTAATGAATGTACTTGTACTTAAAATATATCTCTTAGGAACATTATATTCCTGAGAGCCAAAATTAAAAAAAATATGGATGCCATGCCATATGCAACTTATTTAAGTTACTAATTTGTTAAAATGTAGGTTCGACTCATCTTCGACCGCATCATCACTTACCAACAGGTGAGATAGTGGTCAAACGCTAGCCTTTAAGATAGAAAAAAAAAAGTTTATCTGATGAAAACATGATCATGTGATTGTCTGACTTATGATTGTCGTATAAGCAATATAATCTATGTTACTCAACAAACACTTATATTTTTATATTAATTTAAAAGGAAACATATTATTTGATGATGATCATGGATGAACTGTAAAGCCGGCTTTTCACAATGGGATATAATATAATATGTTACATTTTGAGATATAAAATTGTATCACACTTTATACATTTTGTACGAGACCGTTTCCACTGTGCGACCGACTGAGCAATATTTTTGAAAGTGTATATATTACCTCACGTCCCCGGATACCGCGCCTCCCCCTGCCTCGCCCTCAGTTTTTTATGTTTATTAGACTCCACACAATTAAAGTATTTAGCCAGTGTTATTTACTAAAGTCTTCAAGTTTTAGTGAATTCAAGTCCTAGAGATGGGTCAAATTCACATTTTAGTTAAGTTGAATTCGTCTGATTAACTGTCGTAGGAATCAAGTAAAATAATCTCCATATTATTCCATTTCAGAATTCAACCGTTTCGATAAAGAATGTGACGACACAGTGGTGACCGAAGCTGAACTGTTCCAAAATATATATCTTACAGTGTGAACAGCAATCGCGGGATGTATAGTCTGGCCATAACTGCTGTACACTCCCTGAGGTATGCGCGGCGAGGAGAAACAGAGGCTCGCCGCGCGCATACCCGCGTCCCCCCCGTCTCGCCGCGCGCATACCTCAGGGAGTGTACAGCAGTTATGGCCAGACTATAATATAATAGCTCAAGATGTAATATACATTATATCCCATAGTCAAAAACCGGCTTAAGATTGCGGAATATTGCGGATAGAAGTTATGTTTATAAGCAAACAAAGCGGTCCACTCACTTTAGTTCGTTTCGGACGTTTGAACATTAATACAAACAATATAAAACATGGTAAATATCGCGTTGATAGACCAATAATAGTACTGCAGAAATTTAAAAAATAAACTGCTGCCAAAAATCAAATAATATTAAAAAAAAACCTAACTTACGGGACTCTTCCAGGGCTGAACATGTTAGATACCAAACTAGAAATTGCAGTTATGAAGCCCCTGTCCGCTGATGGTATATCTTGCGAGGTAGTCGTTATATCCCACTCGTTTTCCGACACGGAGACATTTGTAGAATTATTCATAGAATTAAATTGAGATGAATCTGACTCAGTCGATATCACACGTGCTGGGAAAGCAACAGCTGGACCATCCCCACGACTTCTCCCGTTAGTTAAAGCAAAGATGTTTCGTCGAGTCGCAAACGCTGCTCTTGCAATTCTAGGCAACAACCTTCGTGCTACATCGACGTCTAATCTGGTCAATCCTGGTGCTTCTAAGTTTGGTTCTTGTTCATTCGTGACAGATTCTTGTCCTGTAATCGATTCTGCTTGTGTTGTAGTCGATTCCAGCTCATCCACGACCGACTCAACGTAATTTCTTATTAGATTTACAAGCGAAGTATACTGTGAATTCTGCGAAATTGCCGGTATCACTTCTATTTCTTCAGGTTCTTCTATGCCCGATGAATATGATTCGTATTCAGAATCAGAGTCAGTCGATTCTGATTCCACTAAATCTTCATTTGTAAGGTTATCTAGCATAATTCTTAACGGCGTGGTGTCAGCGTTATTCGTTGAATCGGGATGTGTTAACAGCGCGGAATTAACTGAGTCAGACTGATCTCTTCTCACCAACCTGTCTGAATCTTCGTCGTCTGAATACATAAAGTCCGACATCGATTCATCCGATTCTGGGTCATCCAATTGTGAGGATTCCGATTCTGTTTCTGTGCTAGGTTCGGAATCAGTATCAGTGTCAGTATCATTTTCGGATGTTGTATAATTACGCATGCTTGTATCGGTTGTTGTATTCGCAGATTCTGTTGTGTAAGAGTCGTCTGATGAAGGATCTGAATCTTCGTATGATGAGTTTCTGGATGGGATGATAGTGCGGTGTAAGCAAAGCAGTGAAATGGAAACATGGATGCGTGACGGGTCTTTCAGCAGGGTTAACATGCGAGAATTCCTAAAGTGATTATATTTTATTAATTGTGCGCTTGTTTGAGCTAGAAACTTAGTAGAATTGTATTGGTTGTGCTCTTGATTTTAAAAAAAAAGTGATTTTGCATTCATAATTAGTAGCATTTCTCAATACAGTAAAGTTATGGCGGCAGATTTTCTCCTTGGTGATGGTAAACTAATTTTTGTTAGTAAGTCTGATGGAACATCATCATAATGGCTCCTAACACCAGTTGACGGGCAACCATGAATGCATATAGAAAAATTGGTGCACGAGCATGGCTAGGTTTTGAACTGAAAAAACTAACTGTTATCGCAAATCTAAAAGGCTCAATGGCGAAAACAATAAGGATCTGGTTTTAGGGCACGACCAAGAAGATTATAGCCCTACAAAAGTTCTTTATAACAAGTCACAGAAGACAATATCATGAGTATACTTTAGTATGCTTTCTATCCCACTCACACATAACAAAAGAAGTCTGTATTCAGTATATGTAAATTATACCCTATCTGATTGTGTAACTGAGGAATGAAAATCGGCCCATCGGCTAATATTCTGTCTAACACTAACTGTCTAGGAGTTTTGCACTATCTCCACTCTGACTCGAATCTAAATCTAGGAAACTAAGACAGAATTCGGATATCAACCTTCAACTAAAATCTATAATCTCTGATCCAAATCCAAGCAAATCAGGTGCCACCTTTTGACATACATCATTTGTACTATGGCTACTTCGTCAATAATCTTCTCCGAATTGGAAATTCATGGATGACGGAGAGAAATCGGATTTAGTGCGTAAAGTACCATGCAAATATTTCTACGACTACTCTGGAATGCATTTTCAGGGCTACGGATCATAATGTATGGAATCAAGAATCAAAGCATTTATTCAGTATGTAGGCAGTATATATATATATATATATATACACGTCAAAATCATAAATAATAAAATAAATCATAATCAATTATCAAGTAAACATAGCAAAAGCAGAATTTAATGCTTTGAATTAAAAAAAAAAACAAAAGTAACGAACCATTCGCTGTCATCCAATCGTTGACGTCAGATTATTAAAAAAATATTAAAGTAGGGTTGTATTGTAATACAGTAGAATGACATTTATGTTTCCGCAACAAAGATGTCATCCCTATACTTTTGAAGTTGCGATAGCGTGAATGGAAACAGGAAATTGGATTTTGTCTAGGAGCCCAGAGTGCCCAGACTTAGTACAGAAACGCTATTTATACTTGCTCACACATATTTTATCAACCGACTTCCAAAAAGGAGGTTCTCAATTCGTCTGTTTTTTTTTTGTAATTCAAAGTCAAGGTCAAAGTCAAAGCATTTATTCAGTATATGGGCAAATTAAAAATTTGCACTTACACTCGTCAAATTACATTAAATAGATCATATTCAATAAAAAATATTATAGATATCACAGAAACATAACTTATTGCTTTGAATTTACAAAAAAAACAAAGGTATTGAGCCATTCAGCTTTCATCTAGACGTCGAACGTCACACTTAAAACACATGTTTAATGCCCCTGATTAATGTAGGGTTGCCAACCGTACTATTACGAGCACCCGCAACCCAGTGGATGTTTCAGTACTTATTATTATAATTGTGTGAATGTTACGCGATTTATCCGTCAATTGTGAACCGATTCGAATGATTCTTTTTTTGATCGGTAGGGTACGTTTCCGAGGTGGTCCCATTGTAATTTCATCGAGATCTGATAAGTATCTCCAGAGATATGACGATAAACGTCTCAAACTTGCTACTGAAATTGAGTCGCAGGGCATGGAAGTCGGTTGTTTTAGTTTTTAAACTATCGTAATTATTGAACAAAAACAATACAGGTAAATTAAGAAACATCCCCCTTTTCTGTGAAGTCGGTTAAAAATATGTCATACTCATTCACACATAAATTGGATACTTGCCAATAGAAAATAAGCTAATTTTGGCACTCGAAGGGTAACATAACATCATGAAAATATCTTTTTACTAGCTGTAGCCAATTCTTCGATTGCTGGCTTCACTCGATTCAATTTAAATTTCAATTCAATGTATTTTGAACATAATTAAAAAAATAGAAGGTTTATAATTTGTTGCACGATTACTCCGCTAATTGTGAAACCGACTTATATAATTCTTATTTTTCTTAGGTAGGATACATATCCATGGTAGTTTGGTGGATTATATTTTTATTCATTGAGATTTGACGAGTATCTCCAGAGATATGGAGATAAACACATGAAACATGTCACTGCATATGAACACAACACATCAGACACACGCACACACACACACACACACACACACACACACATACATACACACGAGTCTACTGTAAATAGGTAATATACTACATCTCTACATTTTTCATGTTTTAAATTTGATAGCATTTGTTTACTTTTTATTGTTTCAATATATGTATCACTTTAATTGACCCGCTATAACTACAAATCGGCGATGACCATAGACCAAATTTTCGGGTCAATTACAAAAACAGCATTGTGTGTCTAACAATTATGCTGAAATTGATCCTTTTGTTGTTCATATTTACTTTAACCTTTTATGTGTATTTGTTATGTACTCTAGATATGACAATAAATTATTTTTCAATTTCAATTTCAATATTAACCGATTTTAATTATTCTTGAGTTGACGTGGTCCGTTTGTAAATTTTATCAAGATCTTATTTGTATATTCAGAGATATGGCGTTAAAATCCTCAAACTTGCAATGTGAAGTCAGTTTCTCAGTTTTTAAACTATATTGTCATATAAGTTCAAAATGATACGTAACTTCACTAGATCAGATAATCAGATGCATATTTACCCACAGTAAATTTATTGGTATCAAATTTAAATGTATATGAACTGTCTGAATACTTTTTAGGACAATAATGAAGAGTCTGATCAAACTTTGATATTGATGTTTAGTGAATAAGAGTACTAGCGACCTCTGTATTAGTATTTTGCATAAAACCTGTACAGATTCGTAGTGACTGTCATTGTCCTCAGTCCAACGATTGTCAGGAAATAAATAGGCACCCAAGATACAGGCCTAGCCTAGTTTGCGGCCCGATTGGTTAACTGTACAATGTCTGTTAACAATGATTGAAGCTATATTTTTGATTTTTCTAATATTTATTAAGATTGCAAAACCTATAATCAGTGTAACTACTAATTATTATTGGTTTGTAATTATAAATGTCCAAATGATAATATTATTTCTAATTTTGAATTTATTAACTTACGTAGGCAATTAATGAATTTATAATTTATTATCGAATGTAACATGAATTGAACTAAAATGATGTACAATGTAAATGTAAAATTTTTGAAATAAATATCTGTATCTTTACATATTATAAAACAAACTGGCCAAGTTGAGTTTGACTCGCCCATCGAGGCTTCCATATCAACTTCTCAATTGGGTTAATGAACAAACTTAACTTTACAGTTCGATCCATAGAAAATGTATTGCAACAAACACAAATAATAAGTTTGTAAATTCACTTTTTGTTGGTTATTAAACTACATATCAACAGTTTTCAGATTTATTCCTATATAAGTGTTTTAAGACCTTTCTTTATGCCAAATTTTATAATTCTAGGTCAACAGGAAAGTATCCTATGGGTTTTGATTCCCTTGTAAAATTGCAAAACATGCGACATAAATGGTCATATCTTTTGATCGCGACTTACAAGTTTGGTTTATTCACAGACGAAACAGACCGTAGACCCGAGTATTTGATAAAGTTTCAACTTGATATCTCTAAATGTTCCTGAGAAAAAGGGGTCATGACGTCAGACAGACAGACAGACGGACAACAAAGTGATCCTATAAGGGTTGCCTTTTTCCTTTTGAGGCACCGAACCCTAAAAAGCAACCGTATTATGTTGTAACAGCGCATATATAATTTGTGTCAAACCAGGTTTATTACATCTCGCTGAATATACACATACATTTGTTAATCCCGGAATCGCAGATTTTTTATAAAAAAGTGCTTACTATGTAATAAAAAATTTTGTTTATAAAAAAATAAACGTTACTAGTTGTAACATGAAGGTTATAGAGTATAAAAAGCTAAAAACTAATGTTAGGTAGACAGTATTTATGAATATCGAGCGCCCTTGTTCTACCAAGATCTAAAACGTACCAGGATAAATCAGCGGTGTCATTGAGACTTTTAATCTCGGACCGGGGGACTGGCAAATGATAACACGGTTTTGGGATTGTATGACAAATTTTAATACTTCGAAACGTCCCTTACCTCCAGAATGAGATACACATTATTTAGTTAAAGCCGGAATACTATGTCTAAACATTTGACTATAAATACCATTCGGTTTTCGTTACTTTTTAGGTTAATTTATTTTACATTTTACAACTGAAATTTGGTTATTGTCTTTCTTGCATCTTGCAAATATGAAATTAAAGTTTTAAGGGTAATAAAAAGAGTTATAATGAAATTGGCTTAGCTGCAGCGTCAGGGGGCGTCTGAGCACACCACTCTAAACAGACGTCATTCATCGTCGCACCAACAGCTCAAAACTACGACGACATCGAAACGGTGTGCGTCGCACGAACACCTCAAACTAACGACGTCTTCCAGCGTCGAACCAACAGTTGGCGACACCCATAGTCGTCCAAACAGTAGACGACAGTCGTCCAAACAAACAGCGCCAAAGGCGCAAAATCACGACGTTATCATATGGCACTACGCCATAAGCACGCCGAGTATCATCGCAAATTTAATTAACAAGATGGATTAATCTTGTAAAATCTGATTAAGAAAAAATACAAAAAGTTTAGCTCTTTGTAGGCCCCAGGGACAAGAAAAAGTGACGTCTCCGATCGAGAATTGACAGATGTCAAAGTCATTTTTTTTTTAAAGATTGTCTATAGGATATGGAATGATCCACAGACCAAGTAATAACTCGATTATTTAAAATCGACTAAAAATGGCTAAATACGAAAATGTTCTAAATTATTTAAAACCAAAAGGTAATTTTGTCAGTCTTAGAAGCTGAAATGTGCTTCCAAACGAAAAATATGTAACGAGTCGAAATACCTCGTTACAGTACATACCTTCCCAAAAAAAAATAAAAGAATGAAACTTCTTTTATTTTTGAGAAGAACTCCCAAAAAATTCCTAACAAAAACTTATTCAAAAAAATTAATAAACAGAAAATATTCCGCCACCAAAATATGAAATTTATTCAAACTAAAAGAAGACACTAATAAAGCATAACATTAAATCAGTTAAGCTTCTAGCCACTGACTAAGTTGCTCTAGAAAAACAAGTTATAAAAACTTTCTAACTAAGTGAAAAACAATGTTAAGGTTTACCAAAACTAATCCATCAATATGACTCAATCCTAAAATCCATCACAAATTAATTATACTCAAGAGTGGATAAGCACCATAGCCTCCATCTACTTATCTGTATTACAAACCAAATAAATATTTCTGAAATATTTAACAAAAGTGTAGATAAGCACCATCGCCTCTATCTTTTATAATCTCAGAACGATTCTAACTAAATTAAAAGGTAATAACAAAGGTTATCCATATTGTAGTACGGTTAAGCATTAGCTGCCGACTTTAGATAATTATTCACTGCAAAAGATTCAGTGAACAAGTTTTCAATGAAAAAGTTGAACAACAAAAGTTCAAATTATTCTCATAAAAATAGAGAACCAAAAATAATAAGTAGTGACCGGCTCAACTCTACCGACTTTCCGAACACTAACAAATTAATAAAAGGGTTTGTCAAAAAGACCAAAAATTGTATATTGTGACCGGCTCAACACCACCGACATTCCGTGCACAAAAACAAGTTAACAAAAGTTTGTTGGGAAAACAACAAAGTTGTATTGTGACCGGCTCAACACCACCGACTTTCCGTTCACAATATCTAAAGTTTCCAACGCTTGAACCAAAAATGTCAAAGCGAGGAAAAAATGAAGAGTAAAAAATTACCCAAAAAGGTTAACTGAGACAAAAGCTCAAAAGAGTCAAATCCGAGAGGCAAATCCGGGTAAAAATTATATAGAGCTCTAAGTGTCAAATCCGAGGCTTAGGTCTACAACAAACACAAACTAAATAATCTAAATAATATATAACATGCTTCACAAAGACTGAAACACATCTATATTAAAAATGTATTTACACTATGTGCAGGCTATTTGAAAAGTGGAAAGCTTTTCATAGCAATCTAAAACAATATTTATACTAGAAAAGTGGAAAACTTCTCAAAGTATCTAAAAGAAAGTTGAGTACTTGAAAAGTGAAAAGCTTTTCAAAGTAACCAAAATAATAAAATATACAAAAATATACATAAGATCTTTTGATGCCAAGAAAATTTCTAAAAGAAAATATAATCGTTAGATGTAGCTTTTAAAGTTGGGTAAAAGTTCAAAAGTAGGATAAAAGTACTAAAATAAAATAAAATTACCAAAAATAGACCTAAGTTAGGTTTAGTATATTTAAAGTTGTATTTGAATAAAGTGTTGGTTTCCTTTCAGATAATCATCTTTCATCCTGCACGTCCTCTTCCATACATCAAATCTCATACTTCCACAATCAACGTGCCTCCCAAAACAGAATACCAAAACAAAGTTAAATAAAAGTTAAATCCAAAAATGAAAATTTTAATATTTAATTATATCTTTAACATGGTAACGTCCAGTACTTGTTTTATTAAATTCCTTTAGTACATAAACGTTAGGAGAAATTCTCTCTACAATTTCACATTTAATAAACTTAGGTGCTAATTTAGCCGAAAAATATGCAGGTGCATTTGACTGTACAAAACTTCTACGCCAAACTACATCACCGACATCAAAAGAAATGACTTTTCTTCCCCTATTATAATAAAGAGCATTACGCTTATAAGCTTTCAAAAGATAAGCTTGAACTTTAACAAAAACTTCACTAAGTGAATTTAAAGAGTGAGCATAAGTATCTCTAGTACCAAGCTCAAGTTGATCTAAGTTATCAAAAGAGTTACTAAAACGGTGCAAAGATGCATCAAAAATAAGTTCTCTACCGAACATCAAAAAGTTAGGAGTGTACTCTGTAGCAAGATTTACACTACTATTTAAAGCTAATTGGACATGAGGCAAAAACCTTGACCAAGTTCGATGATCATTTTTAACAAAACAAGAAATACATGTTTCTATTGTCTTATTATATCTTTCTACTGGATTATTCTGTGGAGTGTATAGTGCATTATAAAATATTTTAGTTATGTTGAAATTTTTTAAGAAATCTACAAAATGTTTAGATATAAATTGGGGTCCGTTGTCGGCCACTAAGATTTTAGGTACACCAAATTTAAGAAATATTTCTTTTTCAAAGATTTTACAAATTACTTTAGAAGTAGCATTTATCATAGGAAATATCCAACAATATTTAGTAAAAACATCTACAATTGAAAGAATGAATCTATGTCCAGAATAAGATTTAGGTAAAATCCCAATAATATCAACGGATAACATTACCATGGGTTGATCAACTTTCTTAGGGTTAACCATCTTACCAGCAGGAGCAGATGTTGAATGTTTATAAGCTTTACAAATGTCGCAAGAAGAAATATATCTTTGAACGTCTCCGAACATTCCTTTCCAATAATAATGTTGTTTTATTTTATTAAGAGTTTTATGTATTCCAAAGTGTCCAGAATTAATATCATCATGATTAGAACGAATAGTATCTAAAACATGTTCTTTAGGTATTACAATTTTCCAATTTAAACGACTATTAGGGTCAAATTTATTTTTACAGTAACGATACAAAGTATTATCTTCTACTCGAAGGTTTTTCATTCTAGAAGGGTATTTTTGACAATTTATAAAGACTTTTCTATACCAAGGGTCTTCTATATCTTCATCTGGTGAGACAATATTTATAGCGGAAACTAATATTGAAGTTATATTGATTCTAGATAAAGCGTCAGGAACTTGATGTAAAGATCCTTTTTTATGAACGATATCAAAAGTAAATTGAGAAATACGTGCAGCCCATCGAGCTAAGCGTCCACTAGGGTTATTAAGTTTTAAAAGCCACTTAAGACTAGCATGATCTGTCACAACTGTGAATTTCATTCCTTCGACATAAGGTCTAAAATGTTCAATTGAATCTAAAACTGCCAAAAGTTCACGTTCAGTGGTACTATAATTTCTTTCACATTTATTTAAAGATCTTGAATAATAAGCAATTGGATGTTGTTCATTATTTTCGTCTTCTTGACTCAGAACACTACCAATTCCTACAGAACTAGCATCGCAATGTAAAAAGAAAGGTTTTTCAAAATCAGGACACTGTAAAACAGGTGTAGTTATTAAGGCCTTTTTTAAATTAATGAAGGCTTCTTCAGCTTCTTCATTCCAAACAAAAGTATGTTTTATCTTTTTACTTCCGGAAGTTAATTTAGTTAAAGGGGAGGCAATATCAGCGAATTTACAAATGAAACGTCGATAATATGAACATAATCCTAAAAAGCTTCTAAGTTGTTTTACGGACTCTGGTCGTGGAAAGTTTTCTATAATTTCTAATTTAGACGGATCAGTATGTAGGCCTTGACTGTCTACAATATAACCGAGATAACGGAGTCTTTCTTTGCAAAATTCACATTTTTTAAGATTTACTGTTAAGCCTGAGTTTTTAAGTATTTCATGGACTTTTTTAAGGTACTCTATATGATTTTGAAAATTATCATTTACTAAAATCAAATCATCTAAATATTTAAACAGGACATTGTCAAATTCAGGTCCAAAGAGTTTATCAACCAAGCGTTGTAACTCTGCCGGTGCGTTGGTGATTCCAAAAGGCATCCGAACAAAATGGTACAAGTTTTTTCCAGGAACTACAAAAGCAGTCTTTTCACGAGAGGACTCTTCAAGTTTAATTTGCAGAAATGCTTTAGAAAGATCTATGGTAGATATGAATTTAGCCCCACGAAGGCTGTCTAATATCCTAGAAGGGTACGGCAAAGGATAAGAATCTTTAACAGTTATTGAATTTAATCGTCTCGAATCTAAACATAATCTGGTTCCACCATCTTTTTTATCGACGGCTAATACAGGGGAACACCAAGGAGATTTTGAAGGTTCTATAATTCCTTCTTTTAATAAAACTTCCACTTCATCATAAAGTTCTTTTTGTTTAGCAGGACTCAACGGCCAATATCTACTTTTAAAAGGTTCGCCAGTAACGTTAATTTTATGTTCCACAAGGGTGGTAAGGCCTAAACCTTTTTTCTCATAAGAAATATCTTCAAACAAAGCAATGGTTTCATCTAATTGTTGTTTCTCAGAAGGAGTTAAATGAACTGTAGAAGTAACAGCGTTCACTTGAATTTTATTATTGTGAACATATTCAATATTTTTCCACAAGTCTTTAGCTAAGTTAAATTTCAACCAAAAATCAAATCCCAATATAATAGGTGGATCAAAAGAGGGTATTATTAAAAATTCTACAAGTTTACAAACATTGTCAACGGTAACCGGTAATCGCATAGAACCGATAACTTTTCTTGATGAACCGTCAGCAGTACAAGCGGAGGCATCAATAGGTTTAATTTGAAATCCTAGTTTAGAAAAATGCATGTGTTGGTTATTACCTAAAACACAGCTATTTGAACCACTATCTAGCAATCCAGAAAAATTTTCATTATAAATGGTAAATTTTAAAAATGGTCTAGTATCATTTTGTTTAGTAAAAAGTATAGGAGCTGCTTTATGAACAGAAAAAAATGTTTTTAAATAGTCAAGCCATTCTGAAAATTCTCTCTTACACGTATCATCATCAGGTTTATAATTGGATATCGGAGCACCTGAAGTTTCTTCAAAAACTTGGGCCCGATGCCTTACAAGTTTTTTGAATTATTATTATTTTTAATATTGTCAGAATGACAAGTATCACAGTTCTTTGTCAAAACGCCTCGTTTATGACATTTAAAGCACACAGGTCCAAGAATCTCTGTACACTCTTTATAAGTGTGGTCAGTCGACTTACACTTCAAACAAGAAAGTTTGGTTTCAACCGCATGAAAGTTTTGTTTAATTTCCTTTACAGGTTTTCAGTTAACTAAAATCTCTAATTCCTTACTAATTCGGATAAACTGTTCAATAGTGTCTATTGATTTTCCAAATAAAAACGGTGTGTAAATAGGTAACATGTTGTGTTTAATTATAGTTATCAAAACATTCTCAAAAGTTGGATTAGCTAATCTGCTAGACATATCTAAAATCTCAGTAATGAAATCAGGAAGTGACTCATTACTCCGTTGTTTGCGAGTTCTCATTTCATACTCCAAATGATAATCAAATTCAGGTTTGTCGAATCTGTTCAACAATTCAGTTTTAAGTGTTGTCCACGAAGAAACCCTAATTCGAATACTACGGAACCATTTCGATGCTGTTCCAGTGAGCAGATCAGAAAAAGAACCGACTAAAAAGTTTTCATCAAAGTTTTTATACAAAAAATATTCCTCAACCGAAGTGATAAAGTCTCTAACACAAGTTTTCCCATCAAAAGATATCTTACTACGCTTCAAATCAGGAAGTTTATTTGTTGAAGGCAAATGCTTTTTCAATTGTTCATTGAGTTGAACATTCATCGAGTTAAACGAAGGTAAAGGTGTAAAATTATGCAAGCTACTATGACCAAGGTTAGGTAAGAAAGGGTCAACCTCTGTTGCATTCTGCATAACTAAATTATCCAACGCCGGATTAGAAATAACATCCCTAGAAGTACCAGGTAAATTCTCTTCCAACAAGGGTGGAAATTGAACCTGTTTGTCACTCATGATGAATAATCAAAAATATTAAAGAAACAAAGACAAACAACCAACTAAAAATTCAAAGAATAGTTAAAATGCTTCAAAGTTTATAAGATTTTTAGTTAAAAACCGGTTGAAGTTATTATGTTTTAAAGTTTATGTTAATATTTAATTATGTTCAAAAGTATTTAAAGAAATTTGAATGTACAAAGAAACATTCAAATTGTGAAGTATGTAAGATGCAAAAAAGATTCACAATTTATCTCAATTTTCAAGATTATTAACAACGGCTAAGGTTATATCTATTTGTGAAAAGTAAAATCAATAAACTGGTTAATAATTATGTTAATAAGCTAGTATTTTCTAATATGAATGTAGCTTAATGCTTCTCAACAGTAAACAAACGTTATAACTTTATATAAGACAAAGTTATATCAATTCAAACAAAAACTTAGCACTTTCAATGTGGTCAAGGTCAGTTCCTTACAAAATGTAAACAACGCATATCTCAAATGTTATTATATAGTAAGTACACACTTAGATTAGTCTATCCAGTATATAAGACATAAAGAACATTGTATGTTAATTAGTTTTGTTAAAATACAAAAAAAGTTGTAAACAAAGTTACAATTGTGTTTTCAAAGTACACAAAACAAAGTAAAAATGCTAAAAATAACAAAAAATTGCACTAAATTGTGACAAGAAAAACAAAAATAAGATGCAAGAAAGATTATATATGTGGAGGTAACTCCGGTCCCTGTTCTCGCGCTAATTGTAATAAAAAATTTTGTTTATAAAAAAATAAACGTTACTAGTTGTAACATGAAGGTTATAGAGTATAAAAAGCTAAAAACTAATGTTAGGTAGACAGTATTTATGAATATCGAGCGCCCTTGTTCTACCAAGATCTAAAACGTACCAGGATAAATCAGCGGTGTCATTGAGACTTTTAATCTCGGACCGGGGGACTGGCAAATGATAACACGGTTTTGGGATTGTATGACAAATTTTAATACTTCGAAACGTCCCTTACCTCCAGAATGAGATACACATTATTTAGTTAAAGCCGGAATACTATGTCTAAACATTTGACTATAAATACCATTCGGTTTTCGTTACTTTTTAGGTTAATTTATTTTACATTTTACAACTGAAATTTGGTTATTGTCTTTCTTGCATCTTGCAAATATGAAATTAAAGTTTTAAGGGTAATAAAAAGAGTTATAATGAAATTGGCTTAGCTGCAGCGTCAGGGGGCGTCTGAGCACACCACTCTAAACAGACGTCATTCATCGTCGCACCAACAGCTCAAAACTACGACGACATCGAAACGGTGTGCGTCGCACGAACACCTCAAACTAACGACGTCTTCCAGCGTCGAACCAACAGTTGGCGACACCCATAGTCGTCCAAACAGTAGACGACAGTCGTCCAAACAAACAGCGCCAAAGGCGCAAAATCACGACGTTATCATATGGCACTACGCCATAAGCACGCCGAGTATCATCGCAAATTTAATTAACAAGATGGATTAATCTTGTAAAATCTGATTAAGAAAAAATACAAAAAGTTTAGCTCTTTGTAGGCCCCAGGGACAAGAAAAAGTGACGTCTCCGATCGAGAATTGACAGATGTCAAAGTCATTTTTTTTTAAAGATTGTCTATAGGATATGGAATGATCCACAGACCAAGTAATAACTCGATTATTTAAAATCGACTAAAAATGGCTAAATACGAAAATGTTCTAAATTATTTAAAACCAAAAGGTAATTTTGTCAGTCTTAGAAGCTGAAATGTGCTTCCAAACGAAAAATATGTAACGAGTCGAAATACCTCGTTACAACTATAATTCCATCTGAACCACAGATTATACAATACAATACAATAACTCTTTATTGATTACCAAGAAGAAGAAAAAACAATATTCAGTTAATATGATCGGCGGTCTTATCGCTAAGAGCGATCTCTTCCAGACAACCTTAGGACGGACAGTAGTATTAATAGTAATGGACGGCGGTGCACAATAAAAATAAAATAAAAACGAATGCCTACTTTAGTACAATTTAGTTTTGTTTGCAATTGAAATTTTATGAGTCTAAATACATACATACAAATTCTAATAAATGTATAAAAATAAAAATATACTAATATATATGGGTATAATAAGATAAAGATAAACAAATATATCGATAGCTTTTAGTTGATAGATGACAAGAAGTGATTCTTTACCATGTCTTTAAATACTGGCAAAGATTTGGCACGTCTAATTTCCAAGGGCAGAGCATTCCATAAACGGATAGCGTAAACTGTGAAAGAATATTACTACGTAATCTGAACTGCAGTCAAATATGCATCTGAATATGCAATAATATCTAGTTAAAACATCAATTGGTTGAAATTTAGAATCGTTTCGCACGAAAAAGGGGGAATGGAGGGGTGGAAGGGGTAGGTGAGGGTCCCCCTTTCAGTACCCCACCACTCTCACTTGGTAAAAATTTTGAATCGTTTGGCACGAAAAAGGGAGGGTGAGGTGATGGGGGGGTAAGGGAGGGTCCCCCTTTCCTTTTCCCACCACTTTTATTACAAGGTAATGCATAGTTTTAGAGTTATGCGTATTTTTATAAAATCATAACCACACTTTTTTGTAACACTTTGCTGATCAATATCACTCCTTTGTTGGATGTTTAACAGACTTTTTGCGCTTCGCCGGCCGCTGCTGCGGCACGCTCGCTTCGCTCGCTCGGCTCGCGCGTTGTGTTGTCGCAGTTTCAACCTAACCTAACCTAGTTTTTTTTCTAGTGGGGTGTTCTTATTAATTTAGTAGTGGTAAAAAATATTACTAAAATTTTTACTAAGTTATCTAGCCCTTGTAATTATTATTTGCGCTTTGTTTTTATGGTTTAGTATATTTTTAGGTTAGATTTTATTTATATCGTTTTATTGGAAACTGTGCATTACCTGGTTATAAGAATGGTATTGTTACAATCAGGGACCTAACCTCTACCCATCCCCATAACATTTTATATGAAATTCATGCCAAACGATTCTAAATTCAACCAAAAATCCAAAATCAAACCCAACAAAAATAGGCATAACTCAAAAACTATGCATTACCTTGTAATGGGAGTGGTAGGGTAGTGAAGGGGGGATCCTCCCCTTCCCATTCCACCCCTCTACCCTCCCTTTTTCGTGCAAAACGATTCTAAATCCAACCCCATCAATTAACCAGATGATAACACCTAGCTCTGTCATTTCACCTACATTCAAAAGTAGAATTAGCATGTTCTTCTACGACCAGCCAGATCATTGCTTACCACCAGGTGAAATGGTGGTCAAATGCAAGACTAGGTATCAGATATTAGTCTTTTTAAGAAGTTGTCTTTTTTCACAATCTCATAAAAAAGAAGAACAGACCGCCTAGTTGCCAAAACTAGCTAGTCCACCGAACACCTATTCTACTAAATCAGTTAAAAATGTAAACAGTATAAGAGAGCGAAATTAAGTATAAATACTATATAAAATACTGATTTTTTATTTTAACAGTAGTAAGGTTGGCAACCCCTGATTATACCCATAACTTAAACTTGGCTAAGTCCAAAAAACACATGGCTGTAACAAGTTACCAGTTAGTAGACACCAGGTATTATTTTAGACCTACATTGTTTAAAAACTGTGAGCCTTACAATGAGAACTGCCAATTAAAAGAATTACTTTTACATGTGGCCATTATGAGAACCTTTATAACATATGCCTCAATTTTAAATCTATTACACTTCCTGCATATTTTACAAGCAATTCAATTAGATCAACTAAGTCCTAACACACTTTGGATAATTTACTTTAGTACATACCTAGTGTCACGCATGGTTCTCGAATATTAAAATTATCTAAGAAATAAATGGACGGAGGACTCACCAATTCGAATAGATTGCTGCTAAAATGTTAAAATTCCTACTTTGTTTAAGTGTACCCTACTTTTATCAAACGAAAATATAAGGATTATAAAACTACCTACACATAAATAATTATTTCATTTTGTGTCAAAAAATATTGTGTTATTACAGAAGTGCAAAACTAAAATTATATGAGTCAAGAAAAAGTGTAGAATGAGAATGTATTATAAAATGTAATTTTAATAGTCTAAAGCGTGAAAGTTTGAACGCAAAGCCAAGGTAGGCATAATAAACATAACTTGCGCAAACATAAAGTAAGCATGCTGATTTAGATCTTATGTCGTACTCACAAGGCATTAGATTGCTCGCACTCCCATTCTGTTGTTGATCCCTCGCCATTAGGATTTTGTGATCGTTTGTTGAAAAAGTAGAAGAATGCGGCACCAACGCCGACACCAATCGCCGCGGCCGCTAATCCGAGGCCGCGACTTGGGCAGCTTTTATTACGATCTCGATCTTCTCTTAAGCTCATTTTGGATCTAAATTGTGAAACAACGAAAGAAAATTGCAAACAATCCACAGATAACTGTATATTCCGAGAGAAACAATCGAAAACAAGCCAACCATGAACCAACTTAGCCAACCCACCACAGAGTACTTTTCTGTCAGATCACGATCAGATAGTACATAGAGTACTGTAATATACGGGGAAATATAGTATAGTAGTGTAGTCTGTGGTTGGCTCTGTCGGTGGGCTAAGGCCTTGTCCGCACAAAGATATTTCACAGCGCGATTTTTATTCAAGCAATTTATATTCCGCGATCGGAATTACCGCTTCGCGTACAATTTGCATCAAATAACAGATTATTTTCTCGCGCGTTTTTTTGCGCCAGTGCGGATACGTCCAAATGATTCAATATATCGCTGTGCGTACAGGGCCTAAGTTGGCTTGTTTTCGATTGATTGCTATTTTCTTTAGTCTGTGTAAAAACATTAGCGTATGCGAATGAAATAGTTTAGAGATATAACCCGACTAAAATTATGAACACGTGATACATATGCCAACTATAAGATAAAATGAAAAACGTAATTTGGTCGAGTCATACATGATAGCGGGTGAGAGCCAATGGGTGCACTAGAACTTGCTTCCAGTGCTGGAATCAGTTTGTAAAATCGCATACGCAGAGAAGGATAAAAAAATGTTGTTCGTCTCGCTCTCTCATACTAGTGATTGTATAGTTTTATCCTTCTCATATTATTATTGTTATTTAAATGCCACATCCACTTAATACTCCATCCACGAGTTTATCTATCTATATTATGTAGAGTACGTAGCACGGTATGTAGTATACTAAGTATGTATGGAGCACAGGCACCGTCGAGGGAAAACTAAATAGAGAGAACATTAGCGTATGCGAATGATATAGCTATAGAGATATAACCCGACTAAAATGATGAACACGTAATGCATTTGCCAGCTATAAGATAAAACGAACAACATAATTTGGTCGGGTCATCACAGCGGGTCAAAGAATCAAAGAATCAAAGCATTTATTCAGTATGTAGGCAGTATTAATATACGCACATATACACGTCAAAATCATAAATCATAACCAATTATCAAGTAAACATAGCAATAGCAGAATTTAACGCTTTGAATTAGAAAAAAAAAAGTAATGAACCATTCAGCTGTCATCCAATCGTTTACGTCAAAATATTTAAAAAAAAATTAAGTACGTTAATACCAACCATACATGTAACTGTGTGTTTCAGTACTTCAGACAATTTATATATAAAAAAAAATAAAAAAAGTGAAATAGTGAAACACAACTTAGAGAAACGCATACCGATCACAGTACATATCATGATCCGAATGGAACTGATAGGGTGAAAGCCAATACCCATTGGCACTAGAACTGGGAGCTAGTGCTGGAGCCAGTGTGTAAAATCGCATATACAGAGAAGGATAAAAATTGTTGATCATCTCGTTCTCTCATGCTAGTGATTGTATAGTTTTATCCTCCTCATATTAATGTTGTTATTTTAATGCCAAATCCATTTAATACTCCATCCACGTCTTATTGCAAATGCATTGCATTGCATACCTCATATATATATAGTAATCTGTAATCTGTGTTGCATCCTACGTAGAATCTCTACTTAGTCTGTGCATCCTACCGAGTACGGCCTATCTACCAGCAGGCTTCGTTCACGTCCTCCGGAGAACATGGATTAAATATTAAGCGGATTTGGCATTTAAATAATAATAATAATATGAGAAGGATATAACTATACCTAGATATAAAGAATATATATATAGAAAACTAAATAATATTTATAATAACTACAAATCTGTCAATAGTTTTTTAAAAGTATGCAATACAGTTAGAGATTTAGGGGTGATATTTGACAAAAAGCTTACATTTGTTCCACACATAGATCATGTCACTAAAAAAACATCAAAAATGTTAGGATTCGTAATTCATAACAGCAAAGAATTTAGAAAGCCAAAAACAAAAATAATGCTCTACAACTGTTTAGTTTGTAGCATCTTCGAATACTGTTCTCCTGTATGGAGACCACACTACGCGGTGCATACGCTACGTATGGAGAGAATTCAGAAACGTTTTCTATGGCACTTAACATACTCTGTAGGTAAGGCTAAGTCGTTACGCTCATACACTACTAGATTGTCTCATTTCAATATTTCGTCACTTTCTATTCGTAGATCGAAACTAGACCTAATATTTTTGCATAAGCTTTTTCACAACGCCGTAGAATGTTCGGACCTCCTTACTAAATTTAAATTAAGAGTTCCCTATGGATAATATCCTCGAAAGCCATTAACTCCGTTTGCACCTCCATTTCATAGGACAGTATTAGGCGCTAACTCTCCTGTACCTAGAATATGTACCTTAGCTAACGACAATTGTAAATTATTAAATATATTCGGTGACAATCTTCTCATTTTAAAAAAATCTCTAAGTCAAGCATTGGCTTGACCTAGGATGATGGATTACAATGGATGGAGCCATGTCAGCCATGTGACGTTGTCACATGGTCTTTCATTCTATCAACACATTGTCCTACCCTTTCTATTACAGGGATCGCGAGATAAGAGTAAACGAGAAAGCTAATATCAAATTGACAACCTCGCGCATGGGTGAGCGTGTCCATTTTTGACCGGCTAGCAGGCCATAATATAGCGACGCATCATACTTATAAATTAAAAATTTAATAGAAACATAGCTTTAAAGACTGAAACCCTGTTACATGGTTAAATTATGTCGTGTTGTGCTGTGTTTTATCCATCAAGAACAACTAAAGGAGGCGTAAAAGATCCAGAATTATCATTTCACACGTACGTGTTTGTGGGCATTTATTCTCATATATAACCACTTTTTACATCAAAATATTTATTTTGCTTACATTATATACATCTTTTTCGTCATATAACTACCGAGGTGGTAAATGGTTATCATTTTAAAGCTTTAATTTATGTAAATAACAAACATTATTTTACGCCACCCGGCTAGTGATGTACGAGAACCCTCCAAAACTTTGTCGATAAATATAGTTGATACCCTTATAAAAAGGAATATATAAATTCCTTTAAGTGTAATATTATAATATTACATTATATAAATATATAAATCGTTTATATATATTTTACACTTATTCTATACATATAAAAAAAATTGAAGTGTCTGTTTGTAATTCCAGATTAACAGCTTTTCACTAAATGCATTTGAAAGAATATACGGTACTTAAATAAAAAACAAAATTTATATTTTGTCTGTCTGTCTGTTTGTTCCGGTTTATCTCTGAAATGACTGGACCAATTTAACGGGACTTTCACTAGTAAAATGCTGATGTTAAAATATTAACTACCAAGTAACTTGGCTACTTTTATTTTAGAAAAAAATAAAGTTCCTCGAAATCAAAATTGAAGCTAATGAAATAGGGAACAATATCTGATTCAAATAGGGAAGGTTAATGTGCAAATTAAGCAGTGTTTTCTACCGCGCACAGCCCACGCGCATGTTGCCGCTGTCATTAAACGCGGACAAAGCCGCGGGACCCAGCTAGTTGATTTATAATATGAAGATTTTTTTAAAGGATGGAACGGTTAGCTTAGGGCCTTGATTAGAACGAAATTTGAACATTTGTAACCGACTTCACAATAAAAAGATGAGGTTCTCAGTTCGCCTTTTTTATGTTTGTTATCTCATAACTCCGCAAGTTCTTAACCGGATTGGAAATATTTTTTTTCGATAGATTATTCTGCCCGTTTGGTCCCATTGTACATTTTCTGAAATCTGATAAGTATCTCCAGAGATATGGATATAAACACCTCCAACTTTATACTGAAAATGGATAGCGTGGCATTTGAAGTTGGTTTTTTCGTTTTGTGAACGATCTTAAAATATTATAAAAAGTGATCAAAGTAATTATGCGCAAAATTTGTAGTAACTAGGTACCTAATTATATTATCAGCACTGATACTTACTCGTATTCAATCTATTATTACTTATGATAATGCCATTATATATATTTGTATGAAAAATGTGTCACAGTTTATTTATTTATTCATTTATTTGCAAAAACAATGTACAATAGTTATAACTTAGTCTAAAACTAATCTAATTATGACTACTGAGCGTTTACCACATTAATATATTGTATCATTTTGTTGTAGGTTTCCAAAATGTCCGAAAATCCAATCAAGTGGATAAAGGCAGTAAGGCGTGAAAATTAGGATCCAACTAAACACTTCAAACTTTGTTCTAAACATTTTGAAAAATAAATTTTGTACCTACTAGATTATCAATCAAGCTGGAACTGACACCGAGGAAACGGAAAAGAATAGAAGCTAGTGGAGTCATGATAGAAAGTCTTCCTATAAGTCTTCCTCTGCGAGCAATGAAGGATGATGAAACGGTTTTGAAAGTGTTTTAATCGAAAGTGTTATAAGCTCTAATACATAAAAATCTATTTAGCCGTTGTAAAAGTATGAGCATTTTTCTAGTTGATGGCGCTATGAAATCAACTTTCATAGTGATTAATTCGAAATTCGGTATCCTTTTCTTCAACGACATAGGACACTGAAGCATTGACATGATGCTGGGACATCTTCTGGAATCTGCTGAATTCTCAACTCCTCGCCAACTTACAGCTGAGATGTCGTATTTAGACTCATTGGAATATTTTTAATTTTCATTATAGATTATTATACATAGATCAGTCGGGGTGATTTCAAATTTTGAGTATTGGAGAGTGGAGATCGCGAAACGGCAAACGTAGCGTAGGACGTCCTGTGACCAGGTGGAGCGACGGCATACGCAATGCGGTGGGCAGTGATTGGAAAAGAAGATCTGAAAATCGGGCTCAGTGGCGCATCTTGGGAGAGGCCTACAGTCCAGCAGTGGACTGACACTGGCTGATGATGATGACGATACAATAGATCATACTATATTGACATCAAATTACTTTATATCGTTAGCATTTACAAAAGAGATGTGCTAATTTTTCTGTAGTGGTAGAACTTCTGCTAGTCCGCCTGGACCGGTACCACCACTTTGCCAATTAATTTTCATAGGAATGTTTTTCGGTTGAAATGGCAAGGTGTCCAGTGAAATTACAGGGCATGTGAAACTTAACATCTTTATGTCTCAAGGTAACAGGCGCAGTGGAGTGACGTGCAAAATTCTGGACTGCCAGAATTTTCCTGTATCGCTGTATCTGTAATAGGTAGACGTCATCGCTTACCATCAAGTGAGAGTCGTGCTTGTCCTGTTACCTTTTACAATAAAAAAGCTGATTATTGTTTACAAAGAAAGTATGGCCTAATTTGTGGTTTCACTGCATTTTTTTTTATTATTTGCGATGCGCGTAGTTTTATACGATAATTTATCTAATACTATAAGAATCTTTGTCCTGACATACTGACTGACTGACAGACAACGCACAGCCTAAACCGCTGGTCGTAGAGACTTGAAATTTAAAGAGTATATTTGTCTTAGTACGCAAGGGTGTACTCAGAAAGGATTTTTCAAAATTCACCCCGTTAGGGTGAATTGGAGGTTCAAAGTTTGTATGAATAAACAAGATTAGATAGTCTTTTCTATTCGAAACTTCAAACAAGTGCTTCAGTAAAAAAATAAGTAAAAACGTGTTTCAAGCTTTTTCAAAATTCCACCCCTAAAAGAGTGAAATGAGGTAACAAAGTCTGAAAACCAATATTGTTTCGGGTTGCGCTGAAATTTGGCATGCAGATAGTTGTTTTAACATAAGTATCCGTGAAGAAAAGATTTTTCAAAATTCACTCTTTAAGGGGATGAAACGGGGGTTCAAAGTTTGGATAGTCATTTTATTCGACATTTCACACAAACCGTACTTCTGTAAATAAATAAGTAAATACGAGTTTCAGGCTTTTTCAGAATGCCACCCAAAGAGGGTGCAGTGGGGTAACAAAGTCTGAAAATCAATACTGTTTTGGATTGCGCTGAAATTTAAAATGCAGATAGTTGATATGACGTAGGTTGCCGCTGAGAAAGCATTTTCTGAAAATTCCCCGCGGATATTACTTATTATTTATAATTATATATATAAAAACTTATAGATTTACGTAAGTACTTCTATAAATAAATAAGTAAATACGTGTTGCAAGATTTTTGCAAGGGGCTGGTAAAAAAGTCTGACAGTCAATATGGTTTTTTGGGTTTTATAAATATGAATCCCTATTTCCCTTAGTCACGCAATAACTTGAAAACCGGTGAACCGATTTGGCTTTTACTTCTTTGATGTCTTTTATGATAGAAAGGTTTCAGAAAATAAAAGTTTTAAGTAAATAAAAGAAGTTTTTAACGTGACTGAAGCCGCGGGGCTCTTCTAGTATTTTCGTATAAATTATATACTGTAAAGGACAATTTTAATCTATGATATTGGGCTAAGATAATTAGCGTAATTATTCAAATAAGGATTAATACTGTATAGAAGAAAATAGCCTTGAAAGTTCTGTAACATTTTTTTATTAAAAAATAAAGATTAAAATAGTTACTGTGAGTCTGTGCGATAGACATATGTTATCGCGGACTTTTTTGTAGGTCTTTTTATGTTGTACCACTCTTCGATACATACTTTCTTACATCTTTTTCAGATTAATCATATTTCGTAAAAAACGTGTTTTCTCGACCGTTTTATTGGCGACTTAAGTTCCAAAATAGGTCTTCACGAATATACCTATCTTTTAAACAGGATACTATATAGCCTATGTTCATTCTAAAAGACCATATATAGATTTATATATGAGAGAAAAAAATAATAGTCCTGTAGTCCAGTAGTTTTTGTGCTAACTCAATACAAACATACATGTTACCTCTTCATAATATTAGTATAGAAGTATATATAGCTTTGTAGCTCAAATTTGTAATATTTAATTGACGTATTGAAAAGGCAAAAACATTTAAGATTTGTGTTTAAGAAAAGCTAAGAAATCTATACCGCCAGATTTAAGGTTGCCTAATTACAGTTAAGTATTGTAGCATTTTTTATCAATAACTAATTTCCATAAGTTCAATAAAGTAACTACGTATTTTATCACATAAATTGTTTTCTTTTTACATAAGTTTTAGTTTTCTACATTTTTTACCATTTTATGTTCTACACTAGTGATCACTTCCCTACTCAGGCACACTCTAGCAGTTCTAGACACTAACACAAACAGAAAATGGACATGCTGCCAAAGTTTTGACGCCATCCATTATAATCCATCATCCTAGGGCTTGACTGTAGAGTAATTTATAGTCTTGTTTACTTATACACACCATTCTTAATTGTAAGTAATTATCAATGTAGCCTTCAGCATATTAACATATTAAGAAGACACTTTTTAAATGTAGACTTACTTAATTGCTGTAATGTTGATAAAAAAAGATAATTTGTATATTGTAAATGCATGCGGTACTTCCCTTAAAAAATAGTGCATTTAGTTATATATATATTGTTACGTGCGGGGTGGTATTAAAATGCCAATCCGATGAGATGAACGTTTATTTCCACTTATCACTAGGTTAGCACAATGTTCCACAGTAGTTGTCCAAATCGTCTTGCACAATTATCAAAAGTCCGTTAACACACACTGAGGTCGTTGGTAATCACAATCACTGATTTCACTGTTCACAGTTCACAACACTAGTTCACTGATAACACTTAACGATCACTTGGTCGCTATCCGCGCTTAGATAGTTACACTGTCGCTTCCAGAGAAAGACTGCCTGAAGCCGCGGTTTCAACGTCTTATATAGGACGAGAATATTTCTACAGAACTTTCCAGTATTGACTCGAAACAATAGACAAAAGACGTTCAAAGCAAAGCAAAAAAAATCACAAACAAAAGGGGCGGCTTTCCTTTGAGCATCTTATGTAAACAACTTTACCATACATGCTAATTTGATCTCTAACTACTTATGAATAAGGTTCAATCTTAACTACAAAACTAGGTACATTGACTAGGGTCTGAATTCCCGGAAAGTTACTTTTATGACGGTCGGGTCGGGTGTTTATAGCCCCTAATTAGTCTATTCTTTCCCACGGTATTTTTGTTCGAGAAGCTTGGCGAAACATCGCGACTCGACGACGCGATGTAACAATATATATATATATTGCGTAAGTATACTTAAGTATTGTTATAACGTAAATATTACAGGGTAGCCAAATAAATAAATAAAAAAATAAAATAAAAAATATACAATCACTAGTATGAGAGAGCGAGATGAACAACAATTTTTTATCCATTACCTGCGTATGCGATTAAACTCATAATCATAATCATAATTTATTCATCAATTTAACTTATTACTAAACTGGTTCCAGCAATGTTTGGAACCAATTTCTAGTGCACCCATTGGATTTCACCCGCTGTCATGTATAACCCGACCAAATTACGTTGTTTATTTTATCTTATAGCTGGCATATGTATCACGTGTTCATCGTTTTAGTCAGGTTATATCTCTATAGCTATTTCATTGGCATACGCTAATGTTCTCTCTATATATAAATATACTTTTTCTATGAGCATAAGGGTTACTTCACACCACGACGCGACGCGACGATGTATTATAGATGCAGCAAAACGCGCGCTGCCACCAAATTATCTCAAAGCTATTTGTATCTTATTATCTAGTTAATAAAGTTCAATTGTATATCACGCGGTTCAATTGTTTCTTCCCGCTGCGTCGCGCGGGACAGCCTGAAGCGAAGCGGCGCAGCGAGACGCCGCGCGGCGCAGCCTGAAGCCGCCGAACTAACACAATGAAATGTGTATCTTTTTGTATGGTAAATAAAGTTCTTTTTAGGGTTCCGAACCCAAAGGGTACCAACGGAACTCTATTACTGAGACTCCGCTGTCCATCTGTCTGTCTGTCTGTCCGTCTGTCACCAGGCTGTATCTCATGAACCGTGATAGTTAGACGGTTGAAATTTTCACAGATGATGTATTTCTGTTGCCGCTATAACAACAAATACTAAGAACAGAACAAAGTTAAAAATTAAAGAAAAGTTTAAAAAAAGTTTTTTACGATAGCGCAGCGCCACCTATCTAGTTGCTAAGATGGCGCTATCGTCTTTACCTTAATCTGAATCTCGGAAACGGCTCCAACGATTAAATAAAATTTAGTATACCTACAGGGGATTTCGGGGGCGATAAATCGATCTAGCTAGGAGTAATTTTAAGAAAATGTTGTTTTATTCGTGCTTTCAATAGTCAACTTTATTGATAATCAACTTAAAATATGACTCTTCCCGGCATCTATTGGCGAGTAGAAGTACTGTATCAGTAAAGCTGTTAGATGCTCTCAATTAAAAAAAATAGTATTATTATTCGTCAATAGATGTCGGGAAGAGTCATATTTGTCTGTTTAAGTGGCAAAAAATACCGAGCAAAGCTCGATCAACCAGATATTTAATAATATTAATTACTACAATTACTATTACCACTATTACTATTACTACTATATAATACTATTCTACCTTTGTGTTAACGTTTACTTAGTTGGTGTTAGAAGTTCGTTAGAAATTCGACAGATGGCGTTCGGAACCCTCCGTGTGCGGGACAAAGTCTGACTCGCACTTGGCCAGTTTTATTTGTAATACTCTCTGAATAAGTCGCGTCGCGTGTGAGCCGACCCTAATACTTTCCGTTTTTAGGTTGGCTACAAAGTACGTTCATATTCAATATTTGGGTATCAAGTGTATCAACAATGTAGGGAAGTGCCTACTCTTATAACATAATATCTAGACACAGACACAGAATATCTAGATGGAGCGTGCCGAACACGCGAGTACACGCGATTTTTTACCACCACGTACTTTTTACTCTGTAGCGATACGTGCGTCTGTGGTATGTAATGTTGCTAGTTTATGAAATAAAATACCATTCGCTTTTCGATTAAACATTTTATTAATACCTACATCCAGTGACTGTGTTTGAAGTTGTAATAATACAAGTAGATAAATGTATAGTCCAAATTATTATTTATTCGTAGGTCTGACAAATAATTCAATTCAATCATTTAAAGTTTGCTGAGGTCCTATTTTTTGAGATAAAAATATACCCAGTGGTGCGAAATATTTAATGAATAAATATTTATATCAAATAAATCTTATAAATAATTATATATATTTTTATATTTAGTAGGCTAGCGTTTGACAACTATCTCACCTGTTGGTATGTGAAGATGCGGTCAAAGATGGTAAGCAAGGCCTAGAATGGGAACTGGCTCTCAAGGATAGCTGCCGGAACACATTAGATGTTTGGTGACAGATTTTCTAACTTGAGGGTGGTAGCTGGCCAGGCGAACACTAGATAGTGTTCTACCACCATGCGGGGGTTGTTGGTTTCGTATCGATGTTTTTCCTTTACCGGAGGGCCATTTTGGGCCGCACTTCCTTTCTTTGGTAGAAAAATCTATTGGTGCACGGCGGGGTTTGAACTCGGTACCTCTGGCATCAAAGCCGACCGCCCTCCCGATTACATCACCGGGCCCTCATAATTAGTGGGTTTTAGTTATGAAATTTGTTCGAAATTCCTTGAATAATATTGCAATTAAAGCAATAATATGCTTTCAGTACGCTTAGAAGTGCTCGCCATTTGATTCATATAAATAATGTATATGTATATATATACATATACAGTATTATTTATGTCTTACTAATATATATTACTATGGTCACAATTAACTCAACAAAACCATAAATGTATATAGAACTCAGTGACACAAAGCAAAAAACAATCATTATATGGTATGAAATGATGAGAATAGTGCCAAATAAACTTTACAATTTCATAAGACCCCCTTAAAGTCAAAGTTTATTTAGCTAACAACGTTGCTGACCCTGAAAAAACCGGCCCGCACTGAGAAACGGAAATCGTATAGTCCGTCCTTTTCCGTTACATGGAATAACTCCATACTACAGCCCTTTTCATGTGGGAAGGAGACGGAGCTACCCACCGTCTATTCTTTTCTCTGTCTACGGGTCTGAACTAAATAGTTTAACGAAGCACTTTAGCACTTTATAATAATGCAAACAATTCTACTAACCTCCCGTGAAGTAGAGAAAAGTACCCCAAAATTTCGGATAAAATAAACTTGTCACGCTGACTAATCTTGGTGGATTTTTGTTTACGTTTTGCGTTCCAAGTCGTATTTCTAAAATAATTTGACGATTTAGACGATTATTTAGTAAAAGAACAAATTTACCTGTGAGATACCATCGTGACTCTTCTGTTTCTGTGAACTATTCTTGCAGTCCCGAAAGACGCAATACGACATAATTACAACGAAAGCAACGCTGCGAGGTATTAAATTAGCAAAGCGTACGACGCAAAGAGTATAATAACTGTTCACAAAGATGTACGACCTTGCTGTTGCTTGGTACTCTTGGTAGCGGACTGAGCGCGGAAACGTATTACTCAAGCATTTAGTATTACTGAACTTGCGTTCACTCTTGTCTTCAAGCATGCACCAATTCAATTGTGTTTGGCACCGCTAATAGCTATGTCTACCTTTTTTCTTGTAGTCTGCACGTAGTATCTCCTTAGTAGTCTGTGGTAGTCTGAGAGCTAGAGAAGGTCGTTGCAAACCGTAAATAGTTTCAATAACTAGGTGTAGGTACAATACCGAAAACATGGTATTGGATGTCATAATAACTGTTTATCGGGCGAAACCAGTTTTCGCGAACTAAAAGCGTTGCAGCCGATGCAAGAACCGATTGGATAACGTAGTAACTATTTATTTGCAATACCTAACCTATACAGGTGCTAGGCGTTGCGAGTGACGATCGAAACCAATGAAGTTATTGTTATGAGTGGCGCCCGATTCAATCAAAACTATATAGTAACCAATTTATGTCGAATCACAATTCTTTTACTTTATTTAGGTGATATCAATATTATATATTGAAAAGTATATATATTATATATTGAAAAGTATATGTATTATATATTGAAAAGTATGTATAAAAAATATTGAAAAGTGAACATTTGTATTTTAAAAAAATCATTAAAAAAAAATTAGATACATGTTTAGTTATAGCTATCGATACATTTCCGCATATTATATCGATGTTCTGCCTGACTTACAAAGACTATCTTACCACAATCACGAAAAAAAATCTGCCGCCATAACCTTACGGTTTTCCGATAACAGATTTTGTCGAATTTCAAATACCGACCGCAATGCCGCAATAACCAGTTATAGAGAATACCATGTTTCGGAAACCGGTATTGGTGTGAATACCTACAAAGGTTATCGGTATTGCAAAATGGCGTACCGACCCACCGCTACTGAGAGCATAACGTACAGTCCAGCAAGTATAACTTGGCGTGCCTGTGCGCCACTGTGCTTTTACTTTGTACTTTGATAACAGTTTCTCTTAAACCACTTTTAATTATTTTTGGCATTATTTAACTATTTTAATATAGCAGATTTATCAACAATAATGTCGCGGTAATCTCTCAAACGTCAAAATCACAGTTTCAATTAAAAGAATTAGTTCCAAAAACCACCACCGCCAAGTTATACTTGTGGCACTGTAGTAGTAGAGTGATTCAGTACTCTATGCCTACTTCAAGTTCATTCACTCATAGTCACTTCCATAGTATTATTTCTCTTTGGTCACTTCCAAAGAGCATATAACCACTACGTTAAGAGTCACTTCACTTTTCTAAATATTGAAATTGTAGGTAGTCCCTTCTTTTCTATTCTAAAAAGATACTAAAATAATCATTCAAGAAATGAAGTTAAATATATAAATATGGAAGGCGACAACGACACAAACTTAGTCTGTCGTGTTTGCATCAACGAAATCGATGCAACTGAAAAATGGTATTTGTTATTCATGAAGTATGAAGACTTATTGACGCCGGGGCAAGAGCAAAGCGACGTCTTGATAGCCGACAAGATTACCACTCTCACTGATGTGAGTATTATAGAAACTGATGGACTGCCGAGCCAAATCTGTTCCACTTGTCTGCTGGAACTCGAAGACGCGTATAATTTCAAACTGAAATGCGAACACTCTGACAAACTCTTGCGAACTAATCACAGCTCGAATAAGGAATGTGGAAAATTAATTAATGTGGAATCTATTTTTAAATTAGAAGATGTGCATGACTCTGAACAAATATATTCTGATGGTGAATTGAATACAACTTATCTAGCAGCCGAAAATGAGGATAATTCAAGTACTGATATTAAATTTACTGATGAAAAGGAATCTTTTGAGAATAAAATAGAAGAAGAGATCAAAGATTCTGAGCTACAAAGTGATGTTAAACTAGAAAAGGAAGAAGAAAAAGACAAAGTGCTAAAAAAAATTAAATTATTACAAAACAAAAGTAAAAAAAAAGATATTTCATTTAAATGTGACATCTGTGACAATGTTTTCAAAACCGAATGTAAGCTGCGTGTACACAGAAAGAAGGAGCACAAAATCTTTGAATGTAGCCGTTGTAAAACACAGTTTAAATCTGTATACGAATTGAGAGGCCATAAGCTTGGTAACATTTGTTCGAAGCATATATCGACAACACATACTAATCCACCCACTGAAGCTGCTCAAGTAAATATGTTGGGAAATAAAACAGAAAGTAATAAAAATATAAGTAAAACAACAGATTTAACACCACAATGCCACGACTGCGGCAGCTTCTTTAAGAGTAAATGTAAGCTTAGAGTCCATTGGCATAAAGTTCATTATGCATTCAAATGCCCGATCTGTGGACAGCCATTTAAAACTTCTCATGCTGTAAAATCGCACAAAAAACAAAAATCTAAGATGTGCCGCAACGCTGCTATTATAAATCTGGAAATGATCAATGGGACAGTTCATTATAGTTGTAAATTATGCAATTACAATTCAAAATCTAGATGTGGTATGAGACAGCATTTAAATGTGCATTCAGGTATTGGAAATTCCTGCAATCTATGTTCCAAAGTTTACAAATCTGCAACGATGTTGAGGCAACATAAAGCCGATGTCCATATGCAGGGTTCGCTAAAGAAAGAATGCCCGAAATGTGGTGAAATCATTATTGGATACAGGAAATATGAATATCATATGGCAAAGCATAAGCAGAAACAAGAATATCAGTGTGATATCTGTAAGAAGAAATTAAGCAATAAGACGTGTCTCCAACTTCATATATTGAAACACACTGGAGTAAAAAAATATCACTGTGCTCAATGTGATCGTTCGTTCTACGCTAGATTTCAGCTTAAACAACATAGATTTCTTCACGGACCGAAACAATTTTGCTGTACCATATGTGGTTACGAACTTAGAACTAAAATAGCTTTGGTAGCTCATGAAAAGAAGCACAATTCTAATAGTGTTGCTTGTAAGATCTGTGGCAGATTCTTTGAAAATGGAACGCAACTATCTTTTCATAAGACACGCCATTTGGATAAGAAGTACTCTTGTACTGAATGCGATATGATGTTTTATGATAGAAGGGCTCGATCAAAACATTTCACGAGTGTACATAAACTGAATAAGACCAAGTCTTTGAAATCAAAATGAATAAATAATAACTTAATTTTGATTAATAAATTGCTGCATTTTTAATTATGTTATTTTATAACTGTGTACATATTTTATCAACATTGATATGAATATAATGCTAAGCTAATATGATAAGAGGCAATAGCTCAATGGATAAGGTGTCAGATTGGCGATCAAGAGGTCGTGAGTTCGATTGTCACACATTGCACTATTGACGTGAACCCACTCCAGTCACAAGCATATGTAGCTTAGTTGGAGGGGTTAACAAGAATACTAGTAATGTGCAACCCAAATTGCTAGAAAGCTTTAAAAAAAAACTCCTTCCTACCATCTATGGTAGTTATTAGTAAGATATGACTGTATTTCTGCTACATCCAGGTTTGTGACTAAAAACCCGCATGAGACGAGAAAGAGCTCTGCATTTTGCTTGGTTTTTATTTTTACTGACTTCATAAAGGAGGACAAAAAAAATGAACTGAGTACATTTATCTGTATGTGTTTTTTTTTTGTGTGCATGTTCACTGATTACCGATTTTGAAAATTCTTTATTTACTCAAAAGAACATTTTCTTAACATACACACCTCAAACAAATGACGAGAGCGGCATTTAAATACTGTTTTTTCGTTGGTCATCTAGCTGGGCGCCGCAGTATGAGCGAACAGATTGCCCAGTATATAAAAGTACTGTGTGCAGATCACAGAGTACTTTTTTATACGGGGTGCAGATTGCCTAGTGCGAGTTTCTTTACATTTATTTACTCGATCACGCTACAGTAAACGCAGATTTGCATGGAAATTACTATGCTACCTCTTATGCACACTAGATGGCGCTTTTTAATTCCATCTGCGTTTACTGTATCGTGATCGAGTTTGTAAACCAATCTATAAAACTCGCACTAGGCACCCAGACCACATACGGTCTGTAGACTCAGTAGATTGGTACATATGGAATGAATGTCTATCCTTAGCTAGAAGTTTTTAGCAAGGCTTGCTATTTGCTCCGAGATCCTCAGGTCGTATATGGTCTGTAGACAGTTAACCTTTTAAATGAATTCATTTTTATTATGCGACTTCTAAAAAGGAGGAGGTTCTCAATGCGTCTGTATGTTTTTGGGGTTCCGTATCCAAAGGGTAAAATGCGACCCTATAACTAAGACTCCGCTGTCCGTCTGTCTCCAGACTGTATGTCATTAACCGTGATAGTTAGAGAGTTGACATTTTCACAGATGGTGTATTTCTGTTGCCGCTAGAACAACAAATACTAAAAACAGAATAATGTTAAAAATAAAGGGGGTTCTAATTCAAAAAAACGTGTTTTTTAGTATAACGCCATCTATGAAGGTCTAGGTGTCATCTGGGTGTTAACAACTCCTTCGTGTTTGTTAAGCTAACAACCTTTCTAATTATTTTCGGCAAAATGACATAGATGGCGCTAGTTAACGAGCCCCGTCTTTCTAGATCGCGGTGACGAGATTCTCCATGAACTCGTATACCAAACAAAATGTTCTTAGTAATATCAATTAATCATATATAAGGATGAAACCAGTGCTCCGCTTAATTTAACCCAGACTATTAATTACTAGACATGCTCAAATCATGTTCGGCAGCGGATTAAACCTGGAACGGTTCCTCGCCCTGCCGGAACTAGTTCCCGGAAACAGGTTCGCGGAACTAGATAGTTCCACGGTTTGAGTATAGACATGCCGGAGTATAGTGTACACAGCGCTCCAGTTCCAGGGATAATATATATGAACCGATTTACCAGATCCCCGGACTCGGATCGTGACTCAATACTAAATGCACATTTTAGGACATAATAATTTACGTACACCATACCGTAGCTATAGCTATTTATTACACTTATCGACTCGCACTTTTAGCAGTTCCACTCTTCCACTCAGTTCCGGAGCGGCCGCACCACTACGTTTCTTTCTGGCCCTGCCGGAACTAGGTCAAACCAGGTTCGCGGAACTAGATAGTTCCATACTCACAGTTCCGGTCCGGAGCGGCCGCAGCGCGCGCAGCGCTTCCTTTCTTTCTCGCCCTGCCAGAACTATGTCGAACCAGGTTCGCGGAACTAGATAGTTTCATACTCACAGTTCCGGAGCGGCCGCACCGCGCGCAGCGCTCCGTTTCTTTCTTTCCCGTCTCCATCTCTATCTTGCATCTCCGTCTCCAGAACTAGCTGAACCTGCTTTAGCGGACCTATCGGTCCGAACTGCCATAGTTCCGATAGAGGACATAGTTCCTGGAACTATTTAGTTCCGGAACTACACATGACTATTAATTACCCTCAAAATGTTAACCTATAGATGGCTAATATACGTATTTTATTATAATAATAGTATTATAAGATTTACAAGTATTGAGTATTGAATTGTTTTTTACCACTTGATACTTAAGAACCCATAGTAGATCAAGGGCTCAAGGGTGTATACAGATTATGCAACATAACATGTTATAAAATTGTTATTTAACATGTTTCAGACAATGTGGACCCGGAATGTTATAAAACATGATATTATAACATGTTTTATAAAATTCCACATTATCTAAAACATGTGAAATAATAGTGTTATAACATGTTATGTTACATAGTCTGTACCTAAGAGCAATAATTACTAAAGTACTTTAGTAATTATTGCTCTGAGGTCTGTACGCACCGCAAAATTCTACGGTCCCCGCGCTTGCTTAATCCGGCACCGGTTGAAACTCTGTTATGTTTCGTATTGTACTGTAGTACGGAACCACATGAGTAAAGAAAATATCTTTACTCATGTGACGGAACCCTCCCTAAAGGGCCTTATTCACGATCTATCCCGGCTGTACGTCAGCTCAAGGACATGCACGATGCAAAAGTACCGTGAATAGGCTTGACGTACGTCGATAATTATTATTAATTGTTTGCTGGACTTGCACGACCTTGCATTGATTTTGCATTCAGCGAGCACCCCCACCACCGCGAGCTTTGCCAGATGGACAGTGAATAACGCGGACGTACGTCAGAGCAGTCCAGCATCGTACGGCTGCGGCTTGATGTTGTATTCTGTATAGACTTGCTGTACAGCAGATTTAACATATTCGTATAATATACATTTATAATTTAAAACATTTTTAGGGTTCCATACCCAAAGGGTAAAACGGGACCCTATTACTAAGACTCAGCTGTTCGTCTGTCTGTCTGTCTATCTGTCTATCTGTCTGTCTGTCCGTCTGTCACCAGACTGTATCTCATGAACCGTGATAGTTAGACGGTTGAAATTTTCACAGATTATGTATTTCTGTTGCCGCTATAACAACAAATACTAAAATCAGAATAATGTTAAAAAATAAAGAAAAGTCTGTCAAAATGGAACCAGGATTTTTACTTAGGCAAGCAAAGAATCTGCCGAAAGTCGACCTTCTTATTATGGTTGGGGATTATTTCACTAATCACGCAAAAAACCTACATTAGTGCAGAAATCCAAGGACAAAAACTTGTAAAGTAAGTGTCTCAGTTTAGCTAAGTGTTATATTTTAACCGACTTCACAAAAGAAGAGGATGTTCACAATTCGACGGTTTAAAAAAAAAATTAGCTTTGTTACCTTAGAACTTTACGTCCGCTCCGTAAAATATTACCAGATTTAAAATAATCTTTTTAGGGTTCCGTAGCCAAATGGCAAAAAACGGAACCCTTATAAATTCGTCATGTCTGTCTGTCTGTCTGTCCGTCTGTCCGTCCATATGTCACAGCCATTTTATTCCAAAACTATTAGGACTACAGAATTGAAACTTGGTAGGTAGATGTATTCTGGGAACCGCTTTCCGATTTTAATACAAAAACAAAAAATATAAATGTTCAAGGGGAAGGGGGGGCATCCCATATGATAAAAATAAAAAATAAAAAAGTTTAAGGGGGGCCAAACCTATACGTGTGGGGTATTTATGGATAAGGTCTTCCTCTACCCTCCCCTTCCACTCTCCCTCCATTCCCTTACCCTCCCCCTTCACTCCCCCTAACTTCCCCCTCCACTCCTCCTACCCTTCCCCCTCCACTTCCACTACCCTTCCCCTACACGCCCCCTCCCCTCCCCCACCACTCCCTCTACCCACCCCTTCCACTCCCTCTTCCCCCTCAGTAATTTTGAACGTCATATTTGTTTATAACGAATCGATAGCCTGAAAATAAGTTTCAAGCTTATATCTCTAAAAATGACGATACTTCCATACAACTTTTCACCCCCCCTTTCAACTCCTTACAACCCTTTTTTCGCATTATAGAGTAGCCTATGTCCTTTCTCAGGCTCTAGACTATCTGTGTACCAAATTTCATTTAAATCGGTTCCGTGGTTTTTGGCGTGTAAGTGAGACAGACAGACAGAGTTACTACTTACTTTCGCATTTATAATATTAGTTAGGACAGTAAGGATTTAACATGTAAAATCAACACACCACCGTCCGTTACAGTCTCGCAATATCTTTCTCTGATTGGTTGTTTGGAAGAAGTCGCTTTAAGCGATAAGACCGCCCTTTGCATTACATAGATTAAGTATTCATTATTTAGGTCTTTGGGTTTAGGTTATGTTGATTTAAAATTGGTGTGCAAATATAGTGTTATCTATCGATCTATTTTGTTTTTGTACGTGACAGCTCCTCCCTTTTGATTACTCTCTACACCTTTTATTTCTCACTTTTTTTTCATTTGGCACAAGGAAAATTTTTTTTAAGCAGTTGTAACAGTTGTATTTGTACATAGAGGTACTATACAATATCTATACGGTTTTTTCCCCATATTTACAGAATACCTACAAATAAAGCAAAAACACTGCATACGATAGTACGCACGGCCGAGCAATAGAGCGATGTGACGTCACACGTCGAGCGGTCAAGTCAGCTCTGGATTTAAAAACTCTTAACTTTAAATAAACTGGCCAAGTGCAAGTCGGACTCGCACTCGTAGGGTTCCGAACCACAAAACAGTATTTTATAAGATCGAGCAAAAAATACCACTATCATATTTCGCCAGCGAAAAATAATAATTAATAAACATGTTATTTCTTATAACGCCATCTAACGTCTCACAAAGATGTTAGGGATCGACATTTTAATATAACGCCATCTATGGGACGTTTACCTAAATAAGCGTACATAGATGGCGTGAAATGCCGAAAACACACGTTTCTTGTATGGGACCCGCTATTATTTTTAAATTTATTATGTTTTTAGTATATTTTGTAATAGCGGCAACAGAAATACATCATCTGTGAAAATTTTGACTGTCTTACTATCACGGTTCATGAGATACAGCCTGGTGACAGACGGACAGACAGACAGACAGACAGACGGACAGCGGAGTCTTAGGAATAGGGTCCCGTTTTACCCTTTGGGTACGGAACCCTAAAAATTGCTTAAAATACAGTTTTTGAGATATCGCAAAAATTCTTTCACTGATATTTTTCTAATTTTTAGTTTGATTTTTTGAGATAGTAAAAAAATTACACTCATCTTCCCCGTTGTTTGTCATTCGGCTTCCCGCTGGCCGCGCGGCGCAGCCTGAAGCCGCAGAATTATCTTAATGAAATGTGTATCTTTTTGTTTAGTAAATAAAGTTCTTTTTTAGGGTTCCGAACCCAAAGGGTACCAACGGAACCCTATTACTGAGACTCCGCTGTCCGTCTGTCTTTCTGTCTGTCCGTTTGTCACCAGGCTTGCATCTCATGAACCGTGATAGTTAGACGGTTGAAATTTTCACAGATGATGTATTTCTGTTGCCGCTATAACAACAAATACTAAGAACAGAACAAAGTTAAAAACTAAAGAAAAGTTAAAAAAAAGTTTTTTACGATAGCGCAGCGCCATCTAGCTAGCATCAAAGATGGCGCTATCGTCTTAACCTTAATCTGAAACTCGGAAGCGGCTCCAACGATTAAATAAAATTTAGTATACCTACAGGGGATTTCGGGGGCGATAAATCGATCTAGCTAGGAGTCATTTTCAGAAAATGTTGTTTTATTCGTGTTTCCAATAATCAACCTTATTGATAATCAACTTAAAATATGACTCTTCCCGACATCTATTGGCGAGTAGAAGTACTGTGTCGGTAAAGCAGTTAGTTGCTCTCAATTAAAAAAAATAGTATTATTATTCGTCAATAAATGTCGGGAAGAGTCATATTTGTCTGTTTAAGTGGCAAAAAATACCGAGCAAAGCTCGGTCAACCAGATATTTAATAATATTAATTTCTAAAATTACTATTACTACTATTACTATTACTACTATATAATACTACTAGCTGACCCTGCAAACGTTGTTTTGCTAAAACCCAAATATCTTACGGAACCCTATTTTTTTCCAAAATAAAATTTAGCCTATGTTACTCGTGGATACTGTGGCTTTCGAATGGTGAAAGAATTTTTAAAAACAGTTCAGTAGTTTTTGAGCCTATTCATTACAACCAAACAAACAAAGTTTTCCTCTTTATAATATTAGTGTAGATTCTACCTTTGTGTTAACGTTTACTTAGTTGGTGTTAGAAGTTCGTTAGAAATTCGATAGATGGCGTTCGGAACCCTCCGTGTGCGGGACAAAAGTCTGACTCGCACTTGGCTAGATTTTTGTATCTATGTATATTCTCTTAATAAATGCGCGCTGCGTCGCGTCGCGGTCTGAGCTGACCCTTACTGAATGAAAATGAATTGCCTTGCATTGCGCGGCATTATAAGTAGTTTTTTTTCGTTTTTTAAACTTATTACGTTTTTAATCTTAAATTATATTAACTCTTCTCACCAAATTTTTTGTAATGAAATGTGTTTGTTTTCCACCGACTTCCCAAAAAGAAGTAGGTTCTCAATGCGTCTGTTTATTTTTTGTATGTATGTTACGCGATTACTCCGTCAATTGTAAACCGATTTGAATGATTCTTTTTTTAATCGGTAGGGTACGTTTCCGAGGTTGTCCCATTGTAATTTCATTATGATCTGATAAATATCTCCAGAGATATGACGATAAACGTCTCAAACTTGTAACTGAAATTGACTCGCGGGGCATGGAAGTCAGTTGTTTTAGTTATAAACTATCTTATTGATGATGATTATGATAATATTTCCCCACAACATTTTCAACAGTGACATAAAATGTAAAAAACATCTTATATTTTCAAAGGTAAAATGCGTGTATTGGAACGCTATCACTCGGAAAATTGTTTTTCATAGACTATATTCTTAGTTTTCATTAACGTAGTATTCTTATACCTATTCTCTTTGGTTTTCATTTGTTTTCATGGTCGTAAGACGTAATCTTTATATATTATTTTGTCGTATTATCCTTTATCATTGTACAAATATTAATTGAACGCTCTAGGCGATCGTAACGAAATCCATTGTTTCTATCTAGGTATATTTATTAAACAAGGGCAGTCAGCAGTGTGCCTGCCTAGCATGTCACGGTATATTGTCTTGTGTGAGTGAGCTGTGTTTGGATTTCTTTTTTGGAAGGAATATATTGTAAACTCTGGTAAGTATATTGATTTACATTTGACTTTGAGGTACGTAAGAATATTTAATTATAAATAGTACCTAACTACATAACATTAATAGTGTATATCATCTATGGTATGGTATCAACTCATGCTACATTTGGCGGGCTTTTCAGTGTCTTCAAGAAACCGAAATTAAACTATCGAATAATACATGTCCAGAAGACAGTGTAAATAAATTAATATAGTACCTACATTGTAATATTATTATTTCAAGCGTTTTCCCACCATTAATATACAAAAATGCGCAGATCAGTTTGTCTGTCGTCGGTTTGTTCTCCTTTCATGGCTAAATCACTAATATACAATAGTAGAAACATATTTATGAATTCAAAATTCATATCTTTCCTATATGAGTGTAGCATCGAATTATAAATTCGATGGGAGTACCTATAAATAAATATTTTTTTAAAGGATACATATTTACTTAGGTATCTTTTCTTACGTAGGTACACATTGATAGTCAATAACCTGAGTAGGTATAAATATAATCACACTAGCGGCGCCTCGCGGCTCCGCCTGCGATAAAAATATCCTAAATGTAGTTGCTTGAATCAGTTGTTGAAGGCAGTGGCGAAGCAAATATAGTCAGTTTCAACGCGACTAGGGTTTAGTTTTAGTTTTTAGTTCCGAGACGGTCTAACAGCTTGATGGCAACCACGTAAATTTTTGCTTGAGCCAAGCATGTTGACCGTTTACAATGTTTGCTTGGTGTTTGAGTCAAGCATTTAAGTGCTTGTCTCGTGGTTGATATGATTTTATACTTTTGCTTGACGCCACGTTTTGTTAGTGTTCGCGACCGGCTTGATCAAGCATAGCTCAGTTGTGCGTCAGCATATGAAGTGAAAAAAATGCCTCACCCTGAATCAAGCAGTTTGACGGCCGCATCAAGCTGCTTTTGCTCAAGCCAAGCAAATTTACGTACATGCCATCAAGTTGCTTGACCGTCTCGGAACCCTTAGGTGTGTCTGTGGCCGCCAAATGGAGTCCACTCCAACTGGCTCCTGTATAAAAACATATCTATACCGACTACCTCTAGCTTCTTGGCATATCGATTACTCCTACTCTCAACTTTGGATCATATATTAATACAAAAGCAAACTTTGTGTGCTTGCGAAAGTGAGGCAGTAAGTACATAATAATTAAGATACTTCACGTCGGGGTAGTTGCTTAATTTAATTTATATCAAGCACAAGTCCGGTCGTGTATAAAGTAGGTACTGTACTGCTCTCACTGCTGGGACAATTCCGCAAATTACCAGCTGGAAACGCTGAAGGCTATTGAGAGCAGAACCAAGAAGCTATTTAATGATGATCCGTTTTATTAAACTCTTGCTCTTGCTAATAAGCAAGAGGCTCAAAAGCCTTGACATCTTTGCATCGCCACAAAGTTGCTTGTCTATGGGTTTTTATATGGTTTTTATCAGATACATTTTGAAGAGCGTGCTACCCAGTAGCACGAGCTAATATTGTCATCCCAATTTTGTCATTGGCTAACCAGACGTAGGTACTGACATGCGACTCTGATAGGTACATGGTGAACAATAGTATATTTCATCACAAGTGCGGAAAGGCTGTCATTGCAAAGAGTCCCGACAAATGCTACCCGAGCCGAGGCGCAGCCGAAGGCGAGCGTTGACAGTCGGAACAAGTTGCAATGACGGTTCCGCACGTGTACTGAACGACTATTTTTAATACAGTTGCGAAAAAATGAAGAAATTTAATAAAATAATAAAAACACAATAAACTCAATAACTCAACTAACTTAACATTTCTCTCCACGCAATAAATTCGTCGTAAGTAGATATGTAGCGACTTTTTGACTTTTCCGGTAAAATGTTCTCCGAAGCATTTTGTGCAATTATACTGAGTTCCGGTGGTGTTAATTCAAAAAAACTAGGGTCGAAATTACTCATTTTCTGCAACAAACAACTAAACTAGCATAGAACATTTCTGAAAAATGGCGCCAACCGTAGAATATAAGCAGAGTTTTTTTTCTTCACCATTTCTTCAAAAAATGAAATTTTAATGAAATGAAAATGAAATTTAATGAGATGAAATGAAATGAAACCTAACCTAACTCATTCAAACAAATCATTTAATATGATATTGAAACAAATTAGTAGCTGCTTTTTAAAAATATACGTATTTGCATGAATCATAAAAACTTCTATGAATTTTTTTAGTAAAAACTTCATGGTTGGTTTTTCTTTTTAATAGACATTATTTTGACAGTTGGGAAAGAGAACGCACGAGTTCGGGAAAGGTAAAAAAAAAGCACGAGTGTGTAATAGCCCACATCCCGAACGCTATACGTCCCTGCAATACGCCACTTTTTGAGCAACTGTATTAAAAGGGACATTTCGTCCATATGCAAGAAGCGATTTGCTTCCACATTCATCATACGCACTGCCAAGGAATTAAAATTCCTTCACCAGCTACTTACTACCTACCTTACAAGCCGTTTTTCCTGTAGCTACCATGTAGCGGTTTTCAAGTCGCGATAAAAGGTCTGTCCTTATGAAAGTCTTTATAATCTACAGGTGGTCGGAGCAAATTATATCGATGTTCCGCCTGACTTGCTACCACAAGTAGAAAATCTGCCGCCATAACCTTACGGTGTTCAGGCAGCATACAGCCCTTGAGAGTCAGAGTATTCTAGGCCTAACGTGTTCACCATCTTCGACCACATCACATCAGAGCCAGAGCTTACCACCAGGCGAGATAGTGGTCAAACGCTAGCCCATAATAACTTTACATATATATATTTTTTTAATTTTGAAAACAATATAATTTTTATTTCAGTCTCGAGCCATGGAAGTATTAGTAAAAGGATTACTACTTGGCGCCGCGGTCGTGGTGGCAGCGGTGACGGTGGCCGTCGAGTGGTGGCAGTTCAGACAAGTGCCGCCATCTTACGAGGTTTACGGACAACAGCGGAATAGAAACGATTGATTTAAAAATCGAATAGACCTTAGTTACGATTAACTTACGATTAAATTAGATATAAGGTCTTAGTGACCACACACGGTTGGGAACCTAATACAAGCCGCCTACGTAGTACGAAATGTCCTTGTTTGGCGGCGTGTCAGAAAGAGACTTTTTCTTTAAAAAAAAACCTTGATATTTTCTAGAGACTCAACAAGTGGCTTTTAAAATGGTCTGACACTGTAATACATCATAATGGATGAATCTGGCAAAACCTCTTATCTTCTTTTCAATCGTTTTCGATTGATATCTATACCGCTTTCTTGTTATATTTTTAGAAATATAACAAGAAAGCGGTATAGATCAGTAAGGGTCAGTTCACACCACGACGCGACGTGACGGTGCTTGTGGTTTCGTGCCACGCAGCGAGAAGCCGCGCGGCGCAGCGCGGTGCAGCCGAATTATCCCAATGAAATTTGTATCCTTTTTTGTAGTAGATAAAGTTCATTTTTGTATCACTCTCTTAAAATGTGCGCGCCGCGTCTCGTCGTGTCGACTGACCCTAAACAATACCTACCTAAATATTTTCGCTACAAAATATTATACAAAGATTCGCTATTAATTGTTTTTACTTTTTCAAACCGTGTTGTAAGAAATAGCCGTTATTGGATAGCACATAATTTTATTAGAGCCCTAACATAGTACATATTTAAATGAATATTATTTTTGTATCATCGTTTAGCTAGAATTAGCAATTTGATTTGTAAGCTAGTACGTAATAATTAATTAGGAATTTAAACGAATTGCAATAATTAGAATAGAGTAGAAAACATATTTATTGTACACCGACAATATAAATGAATTGATATTATTTTTGTGTCATCACTAAGTTAGCTAGAATTTGCACTTTTTATTTGTAAGCTAGTATGTAATAATTAATTAGGAATTTAAACGAATTGCAATAATTAGAATAGAATAGAAAACATATTTATTGTACACCGATAATATAAATTAATTGATATTATTTTTGTGTCATCACTGACTTAGCTAGAATTTGCTTTTTATTTGTAGTACGTAATAATTAATTAGGAATTTAAACGAATTGCAATAATAAGAATAGAAATAATTAAGATAGTTTAAAATCTAAAACAACCGACTTCAATGCCCCGCGAGTCAATTTCAGTAGCAAGTTTTTTTTTCTTAGATTGAGATGTTTATCGTCATATCTCTGGAGATACTTATCAGATCTCGATGAAATTACAATGGGACCTCTTTGGAAACGTACATCCTACCGATTACAAAAATAATCATTCGAATCGGTTCACAATTGACGGATTAATCGCGTAACATATTACAACAATTTAAGCAAAGAACCGACTTCGAATGTCACACTATAGTTAGTCATTTTCAGTACCCAGTTTGAAGGTGTTTATCTCCATATCTCTGGAGATACTCATCAGATTTTAATGTGATTTAAATGGGACCAGCTGGGAAATATGCCCTTTCAAACAAAAAATAATTTTCCAAATCGGTCCAGGCGTGGTATTCGATTAATCGAGGAACATACGAGTACATAAAAAATAAAAGAACCCAATTGAGAATCTCCTCCTTTTGAAGTCGGCTAAAAATAATCATAACGATATTTATGATACTAGAGGCAATACAATTAACGCTTATTTATAAAATTTATTTAATTTTAAAACTTATTGTTGATATTAATTACTACTTCTCCTTTGAGAATTAACTAATTGAAAGTGTTGTTTAAATTTTAATTGCGTCTATAGATAGTTTAGTTACTATAATTATTAATTATTTATTGGTTAAGGTCTCGCCGTGTCTTATAAAATAGATGTGTTTGATGAAGACCTGCGTTTTAGCACAGAATAATGAATAGTACAAGCTATAATTAACATCTACCTACGAGTACGTGTGAAAATGTCGACCGCTCGCTCATCGATTCGATATTTAGTCATAGCACAGTACCCTTAGCATAGAAAAGATAATAATACTACGTATAGAACGGACACTCTGTTCCCCCCACCAATTCCGGGCTTCCTCACCCCGCCACCGACTCTGGAGCTGTCGAGGAGCTGCGCTGAGCAAGGACGCCACACGCGTACGACTATAGAACAATTACTACTCACGGAGAGAAGAACATAAACTTCATACATTTATGTTGGGACCAGTAGACACTGTAGGTTCAAATTTACGTAGGTTCTTATTACGTAGGTATATAATAAACACTTAATTATATTAGTATACCTACCTACATATTCGTATTTTAGAATTCATTTTCATAAATGAAACAACGATATATACTCGTGCGTAAATAACATTTAGTTTGTAAAATTAAAAAAAACTCACGGTATAACATTTTTATAACACAGCAATTAGGAACTTGATGTAAGTGCCTACGTAGTATTTATATATATTCTCTTTGCTTGTTGAAGTGTTGTGATTTTTAATGTTTCTGCAGACGATGGTTTACGAAATAGCGACTAATATTTTTAGTGTTAAAAGCTTTTTGGGTAAGTGTACAAAAAATATTCATACGGTCAGTACGTAGTACGTATGTACGAAGTAACTATTATATAATCTGTGATACGGTGATTACGGGCGACAACCTTAGACATCACGCACACAATTGCGCGTATAGAAAAACGACCCGTGTGTAGTGTCTGTGTCGGTGTCACAGTGTCGGTCGTTAAAACGCTAGTTTGTAAGGAGATTTAGCGAGTGTCCGGGGTGTGCCCTTATTACGAGTTTTCATACCAAACTCGATAGTCGATATCATATATCGAACGAATATTGTATGAAAAACAGTAGAGCGCCTCTAGTAGTTACTACACGTCACCAACTATTCATTATTCTGTGACGTCACTAAATTTAGACCAATCAGAGAGCCAGAGTAAGTCAAAAACTATGTGAGATCTGTCAAAAGCGTTTACGATGAATCGTACTGGGGGTCCAGTAATGGTCATAGTATCGGACTATACGCGCGCGTGTAGTATTAATCGGACATTTTAAAAAGCATTCGTTAATTAATTTCAATTTCTTTTTACTTTTTTTATTTCATACTTTTTTATTGTAACCAGGGAAATCGGGTAATTACTATAATTAACATTTTCCGCCTAACGCGACAATATATCAGGCTCTGGCAAAGTTCACCGCGCAGCCATCTTAATACGCTCTTCCCCTTCTGGCTGCTTGCTATATGCGACTGCACGTCGGCACGAGACAGAGAAACTATTTTAACATCATAGAGAAAGTATATATATGGAGAGAACATTAGCGTATGCGAATGAAATAGCTATAGAGATGTAGCCCGACTAAAATAATGAACACGTGATACAGCTATAGATAAAATGAACAACGTAATTTGTTCGGGTCATACATGACAGCGCGTGAGAGCCAATGGGTGCACTAGAACTCGGTGCCAGTGCTGAAGCCAGTTTGCAAAATCGCATACGCAGATAAGGATAAAACATTGTTGTTCATCTCGCTCTCTCATAGAAGTGATTGTATGGTTTTATCCTTCTTATATTATTATTGTTATTTAAATGCCAAATCTATTTAATACTCCATCCACGCCACGTTTAATATACTCTGTCTACGGCACGAGACATTTTTTGTGAAAAACTGCGATCTTGCGCTCTTTATGGACTCTATCCGATTTACCCGAATGCTTTAATCACGAAACCTGGCAAGTTAGCAATAACTTTGCAATAATATTATTGATGATCATGTTTTACACTAATAAAGTATCCAAGATTTTATTAATAGTTTGTTTTATTAATGTATTAGCGACCCGCCCCGGCTTCGCAAGTGTAGTTAGATCATAATATATGACACCATTTTTGCATCAGATTGCTGCGTCTTCAACAATCATCGTCATATATAAACCAATATACACAAAACCTTAACGAATTATATACGAGTACATAACACTTCCACATGAATCACTTCATATTGGTGAAAATCGCATGAAAATCCGTTCAGTAGTTTTTGAGTTCATGACAGACGGCGGTGGACTTTGTTTTATAATGTTATATCTAGCTTCTGCGCTAATAATAAACAATAACGTCGCAATAATAAGGGTGACTTCATAAGTATTATTGTTTATTGTGTTTTACACTAATAAAGTATCTAAATGATTATTATATGTAGGGTTTAATTAATTGATCCATGAGTAGCGACCGGCTTCGCAAGGGTAGAGCATATATGCCTGCATTAACGTCTTCAACAATCCTAGTCATATTTCAACCAATACAAAACTAACGAATTATTGACACATAAAACTAAGGGCCGGCGCTCACTGCTGGCAGGGCACGGCGTGTCATGGCAAAGGATTTTATTACTAATCATTATATTTGAATGAGTTTAGAATTCACGTTACTTTATTTTGATACCACGATGCCGCGGCATAACGTGACGTGCCGCGGTAAGCTGCTGCATGACGCGACGCGCCACGGGATGCTGCGGCATGGCGTGTCATGCCGTTTCATTGTACGGGTTGCATTTCCCAGAATTGCGGAAAAACCCCCAATCTAACAACATTGGCTGGGCATTCAGTAAGATGCCACGGCATGCCCCGGAACGCCGCGGGATGCCGCAGCACAAGTTGCCGTGCCATGCCGCGCCACGCCGTCAGTGAGCGCCGGCCCTAAGTCCCTGGCCCGGCCGCTATCTCTTATAGTTGCAGACTTTCCACAAGCCTTTGGACTTTCTAAAGCCCTAAGTGAACAACGATTACCTACCGGCCACTGCATATTTTAGGCTGGTAATATAATGTCCCACCACCTCCCAGTGGTAGCTGTTGGCATAGTATTCTGTGATGTTGGCACAAAAATTAATACTTGGTTCTAACGTACCCCACCAGTGCCCGTTTTAGTGGGAGCCGTTGGGAGTAAACCCTCTATCTCCATATATCAAGAGATACTAATCAAATCTCGAAGAATTTACAATTGGATCACCTCATGAGTAAGTTTTTTACTCTCTCGAGTAAAAAATCCCGAGAAATCGGTGAACATACATATAAAAAAAAACGCATTGAGTACATCATCCATTTTGAAGTCCTTACAAATTGTAACAATAAAGGCTAGACCGCACTAAGCGACACTTCACAGCAGCGGCCCGACGCGACACGTAGCCATAGAAAAGATAATAATACTACGTAACGTAGCGAAAAAATGTTCTTTGTAAGATATTGTATGAGGTATAACGCACTACGCAGCAGCGTAACTACGCGCCGCGTCAGGGCGCTTGTAGACGTCAGTTTTTTTCACCGGATAACGGACCGTCAATAAACGGCTATCCTTGTATACATATTTTTTTTACCGGATGGATGGACTGCCGTCTATTATATAATATTATAGAAAACAGGCAATACGTCCGGCAGCGTCAACACGCACCGATACACTGGCGTCAACTGGCGTGGATGACCACCCTTTCTTACACCGGACCGGTGTCCGTCGCGCCGAGGGGAAGCGGTGGTGCATGGTACACACATTCATTATAATTCATACACCACCGCGAATCCGGCAAAAAACACGGTCCGTTATCCGGTGAAAAAAACGGACGTCTACAAGCGCTCTCACTGCGCGTCAAAGTTGACCATCTCATTGAATTTGACGCGCCGTGTAGTTCCGTTACGTAGTATTATTATCTTTTCTATGGTTCCGTTGCCGTTAGTGCGGTATAGCAAGCGACGCGACACTTTACTTTATTCAAGTTAGAACGTGTTTGGTTCGTAGTACAAGTTTTGTTTAAAATGGCTTTCTACGAACAGAAATTAATTGTATTACTCGGTATCCTGAAGTATATGACCAGCAAAATGAACATTACATGAATTCTTTTAGGAAAAACAACATTTGGAGGGAAATGGCGAGTAAATGGGAGCATCGATTGAGTAAATTCAACTCTCAAAAATCAAATCAGATTCTTACATCTTCCTCAGAAATTGCCGAACGATTGACAGACAACATTTGCGGCAAACTGTCGCGGCACTGCAGTTCAAGTGCGGTATTCCCGTGGAGGGAAATTATCCATCTACGGGTATACCTAAGTGTCGCTACGTGTCGCGTCGCGCCGCTGCCGTAAAGTGTCGCTTAGTGCGGTCTAGCCTTTAGGACAACTGGGCATAGACGCAAAGTGCGGTCAGATGTATAGGTATGGATGTAAATAAAACAACAAATAATTTGAAACATTCTAACATAATTTCTGCTTCCTTTATTTACACTTCCGTTCACATCACTTACTAAATAAAAATACACCTTATTGCTAATACAAAATAAAAAAAATGCACAATTTTTTAATGGCAAAAGTTTAGGCTGGGTTTACATCATATTCACAATAAGCTTACTTAGCGGCTAAATGTCAGCAAGCCGACTAGGCTTCAGTCAAATCAGCGTTGACAGAAGTTGAAAAACAAATTTAAGAAAAAAAGTAAAATTTTAAATAGTTTTCACCAATTTGTTACTTATTGTGGCAAAATTCGTACAGAAACGGAGATTTGTCTCCCTGCAGACTAATCAAATCGTACCAAATATTTTCCGACAAGCCAAATGTGAAAATAACTGTATCACGCGATAGTAAGTACTTACAATTAAAAGTCAAGCAAAGGTATAAAAAGGGGTACATATTTAAAAAAAATCAAACTATAATACACCAAGTAACTAAATTATTATAGGCTAATGAATCATAATGATAAGCGCTTACTATCGGTTCTGTACCCAGCCTATATTATTCATATATATCAAGGCAATGGCCCTATTTCCATCACGGGTAAGATTAAGATTGCTTTCATACATTATATAATAAATTTTACTCTTTCTAATTGTATACATATCAATTTATCAAACAATTAGACAGCTTAGTATCAAAACGTCTTATAATTTCATACAATGTTCGTGATTTTTCTACAGGATTAAAACAAAACCTCCTACGGCGATAGAGCTGGGGCGCTTACCTCGGACAACGCATTAGTTTCGACATTCAAAGAGGTAATGTCGCCAGCTTTATGTGTAACCCTATCAGCAGACAGCGACCTACATTCTGTACCATTATTACGAGTTTTCATACCAAACTCGATATCGTGTATCGAACAAATTTTGTATGAAAAACAGTAACTTCACTAAATTTAGACCAGTCAGGTCCAGAATAAGTAGAACCTTTTTGTATTTTATATTATAATTTTAGTCATAGTTTAATTTCTATATTGAGTTCATACTATACGAATGAGAGTATAATCTTATTAATTTTCTTAATAGCCCTATAGAAAAATCACTAACAACAAAAAAAAACAGCTTCAAGCATAAATTCAGCCAATCAAACAGTCTTATAAAAATATTAGTGAATTGCTTATTCAAAGACAGGCACCAAACGCGCGATTTTAAATGAAAACAAAAAATAATGCCTTATTAAATAAAAGGGCTTAACTTTAACTACACTGCGAAGTTAAAATTCACTGGAATTAATTTAATCAATGAAATGTGCAAAACTAAAGTTTAACCATCCTTCGAAGTCTTTTCTATTTACGAGCTAAAAACCGATCCGAATCGAACCTATTCGGTTCGGTTTTTAGCTCGTGACCTAAATAAAGAAGATTTTTTAAATAGGCAATCTGCTCGAAATTTTGATTAAAATAAAACCGCGCGACTTTTTCTCGCAGTGTAGCTTGCTCTAGTTGAATGATATTTTAAAATACAAAAGTTATGTTTATTTAAGTGTTATCTACGCTTTATATTTTTGAACATTATTATTTATTACACACAATTCAAAATGTTTCCGTCCAGAGGGACTCGAGGAATGCATAATTGGTTAAAATGCATTCCGGAAGTTTCTATGTTTCAGTAGAAGTCATCCATGGCTAATTTGGTTACAGCGCTTGGTCGTGTTACCCAGGAGGCGAGGGTTCCGAGTCCCGCCAGACGGCGAAATTTTGGATTGTATATAAAAATGAACATTTAAAATACAATTTGAACCTTTCTGCAACATAAGACAACATTTTATGATATTGCATCAACGATTGTCAACATATTATTTAATTGCGTTAGAACCTTAAACAGGTACAACTGAATAATACTTAATGAAATCTCAATAAATGATGAAAATGATCGCGATCCTGTCGCTTTAGAATTAAAAAAAAACATCGCACTCTTTCTTGCATTCAAAATTAATATAAAACATTGCCATTTTAAATTATTTTATAAATCCAGCCAACATTTTTCAGAGACAATTCCGCAAATTGATTGTGCTTTTAAAAATGCCTGCTATTTAGATATAGCATAGCGTACAATCATTAATCTAAAATGGCAACATTGTTGTGTTCACAAAATCTATTACAAAATAATGAAAAAAAAAAAAAAGAAAACACGCAATCTATAACATCTCTAGACATCAGAATGAGGTCACAAACGACTTCACCCAACTTAAAAATAATGAATTGAAATGCAAACTTTATGGTTCACTGTTTTATATAATTGAGAACGTTTAAAAAACTATATAACCGACTTCACAAGCCGCGCTAGTGATGTTCAGTACTCCGTATGAGGTAGGAGGCGCAAAATGCCCAATTCTCAAAATGGCATATGAGTCTTAAAAGAACCAATTTTCAAAATGGCAAATTCTCAAAATGGAAAATTCTCAAAATGGCAAATTCTTAAAATGCATAAAAATGGCGATATTTTGTTATTATTTATTTTAATTAAAAAAGCTTACGATCAATGTGGGTTGCACATTACTCTTCTTGTTAATCCCTTCAACTAAGCTGTGCTTGTGTCTGGAGTGGAATTTGATTGGAAGCTTTTTTATTTAAAAAATAATAATAATAAAATTTCGCCATTTTAAGAATTAGGCATTTTGAGTATTTGCCATTTTGAGAATTGGGCATTTAGAGAATTTGGCATTTTGAGAATTTGCCATTTTGAGAAAGAGTCTTTTTAAGACTCATATGCCATTTTGAGAATTGGGCATTTACCTATACGCCTAACCTATAAGACAATGTTCACTGCGTGACCTCACTCCCGAGGAAGAGCGACAGATACAGTCGCAACCTAGGTCGAGAAAATTCGACTAAAGCTACGTGAGTTAAAGCCGGTATATAACATTAACAATGTAATGTAATTAAAAAAGTATGCTCTACACGACACATAATCAAGCTCATATTTCAATACATTATTCAATTTTCGTTGAGGGTTGAGTCCAATGCGCGAAGACCATAAAATATCAACACCTGGTAGACGGTAATTAGTTACACGACTTAACTGTATTACTTTATTTTTATTAATAATAATTAATTTGTAGTTTTTATTTTCGTAATAATTATGGAGTTTTGGAACTATACCTGTTACAAATTTAATTTATATTGTTTTGGAAATACACAAACGACCTTTTTTTTCAATTCTGTCGTTACAAAAGTTGTCCGGGAAGAGATGGTTATTAACGATAAGATTATTGATAAATTACTATTTATATAGTTATTGGAATGCAATATGGAGTTTTCGTATTGTACGAGTATATTTCTATTACATTTATATGTCTTTTAGGGTGCCCTCCAGCTAGATGGAGCAATGATATAGGCAAGCTGGCTGGCAGCAGTTGGAAACAAAGAGCTGAAGATCGAGCTCAGTGGCGTGCCATAGGCGAGGCCTATGTCCAGCAGTGGACAGAGATATGCTGATAATGATGATTTCTTGCTATGATATCTTTTGTATATTTAGTTAGGTAAAAACGTTAATAAATATATCGAAAATATTTCACAAGACTGTGTTTCATACAGGCGGATCATATAGTCCTAAAAATATTAAAATGTTCCATCGAAGATTTAGCCCATGTTTTGTATACAAATATCAAACAAATTTAAAAATCTTTGAAGTTTAATCTACAGTCTCAGCACTTTATAGTATCAAAATGCCAAAACGCGCCTCACAAAATTTACCTTCGTCTGTACCCTTAGTACGAGTTTTCATACCAAACTCGACATCGTATATCGTACAAATTTTGTATGAAAAACTGTACAGCGCCTCTAGTGGTTACTACACTTCACTAAATTTAGACCAATGAGAGAGCCAGAATAAGTCGAAAACTATGTGAGATCTGTCAAAAGCGTTTACGATGAAAACATGTACTAAGGGTACTGTAATCATATTAGTCAGTCTGTCACGTTTTTCATACATTGCCGTTCCTTGCTAAATCCCTAAAAATGTATTCCATGTTTCAAGTAGATACATCAAAAATAGACTAGAAATATATTCCTAAACAGCATTTAATTTCAGATTAACTATTTATCTAACAATAAAAACTTGTTGCAAAATATATGGTGTGTTTATACATTAATTATTAGAATTATAGTATTTGTCTGTCTCTATCAGTTCCAAAACCCCATTAGACTTGACAAGTTTGCGCCCACACACCAACATTACACAAATACCGATAGACATCTATTTTTTATTTTTATAGTTAAAATTATATAGTGTATGTCATATACTAAAACATATACGGATATGCCACAAAATTAAATGTTTGTACTACACCTGTGCCCAGCGGTTTCGCTCGCTTCAAAAACTTTCATTTGTTTCAAATTTTTCTTCAATGCATACCGTGTCCTAAAAATTATTTCAAACAGTTGTTATTGTTACGGTACGGGAACGTTCTTTAACTATAACAAAATGTTTGTAAAAATATTAATTTAAGATCGTCTAGAGAACTAAAAGAACCGCCTTCAAACGTCGCGCTTAAAAGTAGCCAGTAGTTAGTAGCATGTCATCGAGGTATACAAATGCATCGTAATACAAACGTTGATATATTAAAAACGGCTTGACCGATTTCGTTGAAATTTAAATGGGACCGCCTGGGAAGGGTACCCTTTGAAGGACAAAAAGACTTTTCCAAATCGGTTCAGGCATCTTCGAGTAATCGTTGAACAAACATTAAAAAAAAGATTTCGACGAATTGAGAACCTCCTCCTTTTTTGTGAAGTCGGTTAATAATTGTCAGGACACGGTACGGCATACATGCCGTACCGTGTCCTGTTCATTTGTTTAAAAATTTTCTTTCATACATGAAAGAAAAATTTTAAACAAATGAAAGTAGTTTTTACACAGTTATTTTTTTACCAATTTAGTTTTAACTTTTTTGTGAGAGGAATTTGATGATATTAATTTAAAATTATTATAAGTCATAGCCATTTTGGTCTGAACTTGGCGAGCTCTAATTTTATTTAATTTTCTTTTAGTGATGTGGCATACACTACTTTTAAATATTGTTCAAATTTAATCGATTCAGGCGTATATAAATTAACACTTATTTGCTATTCTTTAGAAAGCATCTTATACATCATATGAAAATAATATAGCTCTATATGCAAATAACTAACGTAATTTATTTAATTTATGTACTATAACGTGTACGAGTATTTTGTCGAAATTTGTATGTACATATATGTTTATGTATGGACTACAGTGATGGAACTTCAAAGATTGCTTATTTATATTTATGTTACAATCTAAAATGCAATTATATGTATAGTAGATTTATATTTTTTAAACAACGATATATGCATTATGATGGCGTTAAGCGCGAGACAACTTTTGTCGAGTCTGTTATTGCGCATACAACATTTGAAAGCACTACGATTGTTGTCTCTATTTATCTTCAAAGGAGAGACAAGGATGGCGGGTCCATAATAATAGGATAGGATTATGGAGGGTAGAGGGAAATAGAACAAACTCCATGTATGAAAAGTGTTCGTCAAAGTTCATTATGAAGGTGGTGGCGTAACTGTAGCAAAAAGGTATTTATGAAAGTTTAATTATGGCTCCACATTATTAGTGTATTTAGCTTGTGTCAAAGTATTAGAATAGTTCAAGTTTTGGTACATTAAAGCCGTAAAGTTGTGGCAAAGTCACATTTATGTCAAAGCACAGTCCGAGTCATACCCTCAGTAAGGATTACTGAAGACTTTCAGTGAATTTTTTGTGAGAACGTAAAATAGCACGTTTTTCAACACTGTTACCATACACTCACACAAATTCACCAGCGCTTAACAAAGAATAATCCAGATTTATTACACATTAACTCGCGAAAGAACACAAGTCTTAGAGAAAAAAAATATAAACAAATTATTATAAAAACATAAAATACTATAAAAAACCTAAACCTAGGGTGCCGCCGGCAGCGGGGCAGGGCCCAAGCTACCGGTGGTTAGGACTGCAGAGAGAGGAACCTCCTGACGATGCGTGCCGTGTCAAGAAGTACCGCCTTCTGTATCTGGCCCTTGATCCAGCCGTCTAGCGAGAGTCTCTTCAGATGTTAGTCGAGACTCTTCGCTATTAGGCCGTTTGCAGACACGACTATCGGGACAATGATAGTCGAGTCAACATCCCACATGGCGGTAACCTCGTAAGACAAGTCAAGGTACTTGCTAAGTTTGTCCTTTTCGGCCTTTACGAGGTTCTCGTCATGCGGGATGGTGATGTCGACTAACACTAACACTGCCCGCCGCTGGGACCGGTCGACTATCACGATTGTTATAAATATTATGATATATAATAATATTATTATCATTTATTCGATGAAGTCTCTCGGGTCGTAAGACGCCCGGACCTTTGGAAGGCATTGACGGAGCCGAAGCCAACGTCAAGAGGCCCTTTACAATGTATTATATTAATTATAAATTATTGTATATGGATGGGAGGATATGATAAACTATGGAAAGATGGTACAAAACATAGGCTATTGTTATGAATTCTTAATGGTCAGTGGTCTGGACTATGGGATGAGGTACGGCACCCGCCAATTATGCCTCATTACAAAATATAAGGCGGGTGGTGACTTGCTAAACACTGAATGGGCCCCCCATAAAGGCGGACCGTTATGTCGGCGCCGAGGGGCAACATTGGCGTGGATAGCTAAGGGTGTTGAGAGGTGTGCTGCACTTTCACTAAACGCTACTAGCGGCTTTATGCCTTTAACACTTCCACCCTGGAGCTTAGGTCTTAGCTCTTGCGATTCCCACCACCGGCCGGCCGGTCAAGGCAAGCCGGGGGTCAGAGGGTCTCGTTTAGCCCTCACAGGATAGGGGATGCGGTGGCGCCACTCACCGTCGGCTCGCCACAAAGCCGCCCCTGCGGGTATATTATTATTATTATTATCAATATTATTATTTATTATTGTCTCCAGAGATATGACGATAAACGTCTCAAACTTGCTACTGAAATTGACTCGCGGGGCATTGAAGTCGGTTGTTTTAATTTTTCAACTCTATGTTAATTATTCTGAGATAATAACTACGGACGAACACTACAGAAAGAAGTATATACAGAAAGGTATACAGTAGATATCAATCTAAAAATGTAACACTTTTTTAATTTCCGTGCAGTTGGTCGCTCCGAACCGTTGAATGGGCGGTATCGCGAAATTGTGGAAACGCTTACAAAGTTCGCTTTCAACGAGGTTTTCTATTGGACACAGTACAGATGGAGTGAATGAACTATACCGAATTGTTATTAAAAAATGTAGAAAATGTAGTAGTGTATATCATCTATGGTATGGTATCATCTCATGCTACATTTGGCGGGCTTTTCAGTGTCTTCAAGAAACCGATATTATATACTGATATATACTATTGAATAATACATTTCCAGAAGACAGTGCAAATAAATTAATATAGTACCTACATTGTAATATTATTATTTCAAGCGTTTTTCCACCATTATTATACAAAAATGCGAAGATCAGTTTGTCTGTCGTCGGTTTGTTCTCCTTTCATGGCTAAATCACTAATATACAATAGTAGAAACATATTTATGAATTCAAAATTCAGATCTTTACTATATGAGTGTAGCATCGAATTATAAATTCGATGGAGTATAAATTAATATTTTTTTAAAGGATACATATTTACTTAGGTATCTTTTCTTACGTAGGTACACATTGATAGTCAATAACCTGAGTAGGTATAAATATAATCACACTAGCGGCGCCTCGCGGCTCCGCCTGCGATAAAAATATCCTAAATGTAGTTGCTTGAATCAGTTGTTGAAGGCAGTGGCGAAGCAAATATAGTCAGTTTCAACGCGACTAGGGGTTCCGAGACGGTCTAACAGCTTGATGGCAACCACGTAAATTTTTGCTTGAGCCAAGCATGTTGACAGTTTACAATGTTTGCTTGGTGTTTGAGTCAAGCATTTAAGTGCTTGTCTCGTGCTTGATGTGATTTTATACTTTTGCTTGACGCCACGTTTTGTTAGTGTTCGCGACCGGCTTGATCAAGCATAGCTCAGTTGTGCGTCAGCATATGAAGTGAAAAAAATGCCTCACCCTGAATCAAGCAGTTTGACGGCCGCATCAAGCTGCTTTTGCTCAAGCCAAGCAAATTTACGTACATGCCATCAAGTTGCTTGACCGTCTCGGAACCCTTAGGTGTGTCTGTGGCCGCCAAATGGAGTCCACTCCAACTGGCTCCTGTATAAAAACATATCTATACCGACTACCTCTAGCTTCTTGGCATATCGATAACTCCTACTCTCAACTTTGGATCATATATTAATACAAAAGCAAACTTTGTGTGCTTGCGAAAGTGAGGCAGTAAGTACATAATAATTAAGATACTTCACGTCGGGGTAGTTGCTTAATTTAATTTATATCAAGCACAAGTCCGGTCGTGTATAAAGTAGGTACTGTACTGCTCTCACTGCTGGGACAATTCCGCAAATTACCAGCTGGAAACGCTGAAGGCTATTGAGAGCAGAACCAAGAAGCTATTTAATGATGATCCGTTTTATTAAACTCTTGCTCTTGCTAATAAGCAAGAGGCTCAAAAGCCTTGACATCTTTGCATCGCCACAAAGTTGCTTGTCTATGGGTTTTTATATGTTTTTTATCGGATACATTTTGAAGAGCGTGCTACCCAGTAGCACGAGCTAATATTGTCATCCCAATTTTGTCATTGGCTAACCAGACGTAGGTACTGACATGCGACTCTGATAGGTACATTGTGAACAATAGTATATTTCATTACAAGTGCGGAAAGGCTGTCATTGCAAAGAGTTCCGACAAATGTCTACCCGAGCCGAGGCGCAGCCGAAGGCGAGCGTTGACAGTCGGAACAAGTTGCAATGACGGTTCCGCACGTGTACTGAACGACTATTTTTAATACAGTTGCGAAAAAATGAAGAAATTTAATAAAATAATAAAAACACAATAAACTCAATAACTCAACTAACTTAACATTTCTCTCCACGCAATAAATTCGTCGTAAGTAGATATGTAGCGACTTTTTGACTTTTCCGGTAAAATGTTCTCCGAAGCATTTTGTGCAATTATACTGAGTTCCGGTGGTGTTAATTCAAAAAAACTAGGGTCGAAATTACTCATTTTCTGCAACAAACAACTAAACTAGCATAGAACATTTCTGAAAAATGGCGCCAACCGTAGAATATAAGCAGAGTTTTTTTTCTTCACCATTTCTTCAAAAAATGAAATTTTAATGAAATGAAAATGAAATTTAATGAGATGAAATGAAATGAAACCTAACCTAACTCATTCAAACAAATCATTTAATATGATATTGAAACAAATTAGTAGCTGCTTTTTAAAAATATACGTATTTGCATGAATCATAAAAACTTCTATGAATTTTTGTAGTAAAAACTTCATGGTTGGTTTTTCTTTTTAATAGACATTATTTTGACAGTTGGGAAAGAGAACGCACGAGTTCGGGAAAGGTAAAAAAAAAGCACGAGTGTGTAATAGCCCACATCCCGAACGCTATACGTCCCTGCAATACGCCACTTTTTGAGCAACTGTATTAAAAAGGACATTTCGTCCATATGCAAGAAGCGATTTGCTTCCACATTCATCATACGCACTGCCAAGGAATTAAAATTCCTTCACCAGCTACTTACTACCTACCTTACAAGCCGTTTTTCCTGTAGCTACCATGTAGCGGTTTTCAAGTCGCGATAAAAGGTCTGTCCTTATGAAAGTCTTTATAATCTACAGGTGGTCGGAGCAAATTATATCGATGTTCCGCCTGACTTGCTACCACAAGTAGAAAATCTGCCGCCATAACCTTACGGTGTTCAGGCAGCATACAGCCCTTGAGAGTCAGAGTATTCTAGGCCTAGCGTGTTCACCATCTTCGACCACATCACATCAGAGCCAGAGCTTACCACCAGGCGAGATAGTGGTCAAACGCTAGCCCATAATAACTTTACATATATATATTTTTTTAATTTTGAAAACAATATAATTTTTATTTCAGTCTCGAGCCATGGAAGTATTAGTAAAAGGATTACTAATTGGCGCCGCGGTCGTGGTGGCAGCGGTGACGGTGGCCGTCGAGTGGTGGCAGTTCAGACAAGTGCCGCCATCTTACGAGGTTTACGGACAACGGCGTAATAGAAACGATTGATTTAAAAATCGAATAGACCTTAGTTACGATTAACTTACGATTAAATTAGATATAAGGTCTTAGTGACCACACACGGTTGGGAACCTAATACAAGCCGCCTACGTAGTACGAAATGTCCTTGTTTGGCGGCGTGTCAGAAAGAGACTTTTTCTTTAAAAAAAAACCTTGATATTTTCTAGAGACTCAACAAGTGGCTTTTAAAATGGTCTGACACTGTAATACATCATAATGGATGAATCTGGCAAAACCTCTTATCTTCTTTTCAATCGTTTTCGATTGATATCTATACCGCTTTCTTGTTATATTTTTAGAAATATAACAAGAAAGCGGTATAGATCAGTAAGGGTCAGTTCACACCACGACGCGACGTGACGGTGCTTTTGGTTTCGTGCCACGCAGCGAGAAGCCGCGCGGCGCAGCGCGGTGCAGCCGAATTATCCCAATGAAATTTGTATCCTTTTTTGTAGTAGATAAAGTTCATTTTTGTATCACTCTCTTAAAATGTGCGCGCCGCGTCTCGTCGTGTCGACTGACCCTAAACAATACCTAATACCTAAATATTTTCGCTACAAAATATTATACAAAGATTCGCTATTAATTGTTTTTACTTTTTCAAACCGTGTTGTAAGAAATAGCCGTTATTGGATAGCACATAATTTTATTAGAGCACTAACATAGTACATATTTAAATGAATATTATTTTTGTATCATCGTTTAGCTAGAATTAGCAATTTGATTTGTAAGCTAGTACGTAATAATTAATTAGTAATTTAAACGAATTGCAATAATTAGAATAGAATAGAAAACATATTTATTGTACACCGACAATATAAATGAATTGATATTATTTTTGTGTCATCACTAAGTTAGCTAGAATTTGCACTTTTTATTTGTAAGCTAATGCTGTAATAAATAATTAGGAATTTAAACGAATTGCAATAATTAGAATAGAATAGATAACATATTTATTGTACACCGACAATATAAATTAATTGATATTATTTTTGTGTCATCACTAACTTAGCTAGAATTTGCACTTTTTATTTGTAGTACGTAATAATTAATTAGGAATTTAAACGAATTGCAATAATTAGAATAGAAATAATTAAGATAGTTTAAAATCTAAAACAACCGACTTCAATGCCCCGCGAGTCAATTTCAGTAGCAAGTTTTTTTTTGTTTTTTTTTCTTAGATTGAGATGTTTATCGTTATATCTCTGGAGTTACTCATCAGATTTTAATGTAATTTAAATGAGACCAGCTGGAAAATATGCCCTTTCAAACAAAAAATAATTTTCCAAATCGGTCCAGGCGTGGTATTCGATTAATCGAGGAACATACGAGTACATAAAAAATAAAAGATCCCAACGAATTGAGAACCTCCTCCTTTTGAAGTCGGCTAAAAATAATCATAACGATATTTATGATACTAGAGGCAATACAATTAACGCTTATTTATAAAATTTATTTAATTTTAAAACTTATTGTTGATATTAATTACTACTTCTCCTTTGAGAATTAACTAATTGAAAGTGTTGTTTAAATTTTAATTGCGTCTATAGATAGTTTAGTTACTATAATTATTTATTGGTTAAGGTCTCGCCGTGTCTTATAAAATAGATGTGTTTGATGAAGACCTGCGTTTTAGCACAGAATAATGAATAGTACAAGCTATAATTAACATCTACCTACGAGTACGTGTGAAAATGTCGACCGCTCGCTCATCGATTCGATATTTAGTCATAGCACAGTACCCTTAGCATAGAAAAGATAATAATACTACGTATAGAACGGACACTCTGTTCCCCTCACCAATTCCGGGCTTCCTCACCCCGCCACTGACTCTGGAGCTGTCGAGGAGCTGCGCTGAGCAAGGACCCCACACGCGTACGACTATAGAACAATTACTACTCACGGAGAGAAGAACATCAACTTCATACATTTATGTTGGGACCAGTAGACACTGGAGGTTCAAATTTACGTAGGTTCTTATTACGTAGATATACGTATACCTACCTACATATTCGTATTTTAGAATTCATTTTCATAAATGAAACAACGATATATACTCGTGCGTAAATAACATTTAGTTTGTAAAATTTAAAAAAACTCACGGTAAAACATTTTTATAACACAGCAATTAGGAACTTGATGTAAGTACCTACGAAGTATTTATATTCTCTTTGCTTGTTGAAGTGTTGTGATTTTTAATGTTTCTGCAGACGATGGTTTACGAAATAGCGACTAATATTTTTAGTGTTAAAAACTTTTTGGGTAAGTGTACAAAAAATATTCATACGGTCAGTACGTAGTACGTATGTACGAAGTAACTATTATATAATCTGTGATGCGGTGATTACGGGCGACAACCTTAGACATCACGCACACAAATGCGCGTATAGAAAAACGACCCGTGTGTAGTGTCTGTGTCGGTGTCACAGTGTCGGTCGTTAAAACGCTAGTTTGTAAGGAGATTTAGCGAGTGTACGGGGTGTGCCCTTAGTACGAGTTTTCATACCAAACTCGATAGTCGATATCGTATATCGAACAAATATTGTATGAAAAACAGTAGAGCGCCTCTAGTAGTTACTACACGTCACTAAATTTAGACCAATCAGAGAGCCAGAGTAAGTCAAAAACTATGTGAGATCTGTCAAAAGCGTTTACGATTAATCGTACTGGGGGTCCAGTAATGGTCATAGTATCGGACTATACGCGTGCGTGTAGTATTAATCGGACATTTTAAAAAGCATTCGTTAATTAATTTCAATTTCTTTTTACTTTTTTTATTTCACACTTTTTTATTGTAACCAGGGAAATCGGGTAATTACTATAATTAACATTTTCCGCCTAACGCGACAATATATCAGGCTCTGGCAAAGTTCACCGCGCAGCCATCTTAATACGCTCTTCCCCTTCTGGCTGCTTGCTATATGCGACTGCACGTCGGCACGAGACAGAGAAAGTATTTTAACATCATAGAGAAAGTATATATATGGAGAGAACATTAGCGTATGCGAATGAAATAGCTATAGAGATATAGCCCGACTAAAATAATGAACACGTGATACAGCTATAGACAAAATGAACAACGTAATTTGTTCGGGTCATACATGACAGCGCGTGAGAGCCAATGGGTGCACTAGAACTCGGTGCCAGTGCTGAAGCCAGTTTGCAAAATCGCATACGCAGATAAGGATAAAACATTGTTGTTCATCTCGCTCTCTCATAGAAGTGATTGTATGGTTTTATCCTTCTTATATTATTATTGTTATTTAAATGCCAAATCTATTTAATACTCCATCCACGCCACGTTTAATATACTCTGTCTACGGCACGAGACATTTTTTGTGAAAAACTGCGATCTTGCGCTCTTTATGGACTCTATCCGATTTACCCGAATGCTTTAATCACGAAACCTGGCAAGTTAGCAATAACGTTGCAATAATATTATTGATGATCATGTTTTACACTAATAAAGTATCCAAGATATTATTAATAGTTTGTTTTATTAATGTATTAGCGACCCGCCCCGGCTTCGCACGTGTAGATAATAATATATGACACCATTTTTGCATCAGATTGCTGCGTCTTCAACAATCATCGTCATATTTGAACCAATATACACAAAACCTTAACGAATTATATACGAGTACATAACACTTCCACATGAATCACTTCATATTGGTGAAAATCGCATGAAAATCCGTTCAGTAGTTTTTGAGTTCATGACAGACGGCGGTGGACTTTGTTTTATAATGTTATATCTAGCTTCTGCGCTAATAATAAACAATAACGTCGCAATAATAAGGGTGACTTCATAAGTATTATTGTTTATTGTGTTTTACACTAATAAAGTATCTAAATGATTATTATATGTAGGGTTTAATTAATTGATCCATGAGTAGCGACCGGCTTCGCAAGGGTAGAGCATATATGCCTGCATTAACGTCTTCAACAATCCTAGTCATATTTCAACCAATACAAAACTAACGAATTATTGACACATAAAACTAAGGGCCGGCGCTCACTGCTGGCAGGGCACGGCGTGTCATGGCAAAGGATTTTATTACTAATCATTATATTTGAATGAGTTTAGGATTCACGTTACTTTATTTTGATACCACGATGCCGCGGCATAACGTGACGTGCCGCGGTAAGCTACTGCATGACGCGACGCGCCACGGTATGCTGCGGCATGGCGTGTCATGCCGTTTCATTGTACGAGTTGCATTTCCCAGAATTGCGGAAAAACCCCCAATCTAACAACATTGGCTGGGCTTTCAGTAAGATGCCACGGCATGCCCCGGAACGCCGCGGGATGCCGCAGCACAACTTGCCGTGCCATGCCACGCCACGCCGTCAGTGAGCGCCGGCCCTAAGTCCCTGGCCCGGCCGCTATCTCTTATAGTTGCAGACTTTCCACATGCCTTTGGACTTTCTAAAGCCCTAAGTGAACAACGATTACCTACCGGCCACTGCATATTTTAGGCTGGTAATATAATGTCCTACCACCTCCCAGTGGTGGCTGTTGGCATAGTATTCTGTGATGTTGGCACAAAAATTAATACTTGGTTTTAACGTACCCCACCGGTGCCCGTTTTAGTGGGAGCCGTTGGGAGTAAACCCTCTATCTCCATATATCAAGAGATACTAATCAAATCTCGAAGAATTTACAATTGGATCACCTCATGAGTAAGTTTCTTACTCTCTCGAGTAAAAAATCCCGAGAAATCGGTGAACATACATATAAAAAAAACGCATTGAGTACATCATCCATTTTGAAGTCCTTACAAATTGTAACAATAAAGGCTAGACCGCACTAAGCGACACTTCACAGCAGCGGCCCGACGCGACACGTAGCCATAGAAAAGATAATAATACTACGTAGCGAAAAAATGTTCTTTGTAAGAAATTGTATGAGGTATAACGCACTACGCAGCAGCGTAACTACGCGCCGCGTTAGGGCGCTTGTAGACGTCAGTTTTTTTCACCGGATAACGGACCGTCAATAAAATAAAAATAACTATCCTTGTATACATATTTTTTTTTACCGGATGGATGGACTGCCGTCTATTATATAATACTATAGAAAACAGGCAATACGTCCGGCAGCGTCAACACGCACCGATACACTGGCGTGGATGACCACCCTTTCTTACACCGGACCGGTGTCCGTCGCGCCGAGGGGAAGCGGTGGTGCATGGTACACACATTCATTATAATTCATAGACCACCGCGAATCCGGCAAAAAACACGGTCCGTTATCCGGTGAAAAAAACGGACGTCTACAAGCGCTCTCACTGCGCGTCAAAGTTGACCATCTCATTGAATTTGACGCGCCGTGTAGTTCCGTTACGTAGTATTATTATCTTTTCTATGGTTCCGTTGCCGTTAGTGCGGTATAGCAAGCGACGCGACACTTTACTTTATTCAAGTTAGAACGTGTTTGGTTCGTAGTACAAGTTGTGTTTAAAATGGCTTTCGACGAAGAGAAATTAATTGTATTACTCGGTATCCTGAAGTATATGACCAGCAAAATGAACATTACATGAATTCTTTTAGGAAAAACAACATTTGGAGGGAAATGGCGAGGAAATGGGAGCATCGATTGAGTAAATTCAACTCTCAAAATAACGTTCAAATCAGATTCATACATCTTCCTCAGAAATTGCCGAACGATTGACAGACAAAATTTGCGGCAAACTGTCGCGGCACTGCAGTTCAAGTGCGGTATTCCCGTGGAGGGAAATTATCCATCTACGGGTATACCTAATAGTGTCGCTACGTGTCGCGTCGCGCCGCTGCCTTAAAGTGTCGCTTAGTGCGGTCTAGCCTTTAGGACAACTGAGCATAGACGCAAAGTGCGGTCAGATGTATAGTTATGGATGTAAATAAAACAACAAATAATTTGAAACATTCTAACATAATTTCTGCTTCCTTTATTTACACTTCCGTTCACATCACTTACTAAATAAAAATACACCTTATTGCTAATACAAAATAAAAAAAATGCACAATTTTTTAATGGCAAAAGTTTAGGCTGGGTTTACATCATATTCACAATAAGCTTACTTAGCGGCTAAATGTCAGCAAGCCGACTTCAGTCAAATCAGCGTTGACAGAAGTTGAAAAACACATTTAAGAAAAAAAAGTAAAATTTTAAATAGTTTTCACCAATTTGTTACTTATTGCGGCAAAATTCGTACAGAAACGGAGATTTGTCTCCCTGCAGACTAATCAAATCGTACCTAATATTTTCCGACAAGCCAAATGTGAAAATAACTGTATCACGCGATAGTAAGTACTTACAATTAAAAGTCAAGCAAAGGTATAAAAATGGGTACATATTAAAAAAAATCAAACTATAATACACCAAGTAACTAAATTATTATAGGCTAATGAATAATAATGATAAGCGCTTACTATCGGTTCTGTACCCAGCCTATATTATTCATAAATATCAAGGCAATGGCCCTATTTCCATCACGGGTAAGATTAAGATTGCTTTCATACATTATATAATAAATTTTACTCTTTCTAATTGTATACATATCAATTTATCAACCAATTAGACAGCTTAGTATGAAAACGTCTTATAATTTCATACAATGTTCGTGATTTTTGTACAGGATTAAAACAAAACCTCCTACGGCGATAGAGCTGGGGCGCTTACCTCGGAAAACGCATTAGTTTCGACATTCAAAGAGGTAATGTCGCCAGCTTTATGTGTACCATATCAGCAGACAGCGACCTACATTCTGTACCATTATTACGAGTTTTCATACCAAACTCGATATCGTGTATCGAACAAATTTTGTATGAAAAACAGTAACTTTACTAAATTTAGACCAGTCAGGTCCAGAATAAGTAGAACCTTTTTGTATTTTATATTATAATTTTAGTCATAGTTTAATTTCTATATTGAGTTCATACTATACGAATGAGAGTATAATCTTATTAATTTTCTTAATAGCCCTATAGAAAAATCACTAACAACAAAAAAAAACAGCTTCAAGCATAAATTCAGCCAATCAAACAGTCTTATAAAAATATTTGTACACTTCGATAGCTCGGTAAATGAAACACTAGTAACTTTCACCACCGGATTTATTGTTCACCAAAATTAACATATCGCGGCACGTATACCATTTTTGAAAATGAAACGATAGCGTGATTCAGGAAAATGTTCAAGCGACGCTATCGCCATCTGACATACTTCTTAAGTACTAACTTAGCAAGTACCTAGCTCATCGACTACATTGATGGTTCCCACTTTAACATTCCGCCCACCAAGGACAGAATGTCCTTTCCGACCGCCCACCATGACAAAGTTTTCTATATTACATTAATTATACAGTATTATATGGATGCCATCGAGAGCAATATTACTAACAGATTTTACATATTTACCCACGCAGAATCTTAAACTAGTTAGTCTGTAATTGGTAAAATGCAGAGTTTTGAAGTTGGACGTTTGATAACCCGGTTTTTACATTTTAAAGAGACAACTCTTGTAATTCCATCAGATCCAGGATGTTTCTCGAGAATTTTACCAAAAACCCATCTACATGGAGGTAAATCATCCTCCCTCACCAAAACAATATCCCCAACCTGAGGTTCAGGAATCTTGTATGCCCATTTGTAGCGATGCATAAGATGAACTAAATATTCATTTGACCATCTTCGCCAAAAAATTTGTAGCATAGATTGCGTCAGTTGCCATTTTTCAATGAGCTAATCTTTGCTGTTTCGTAGTTGACCTCGGGAACTACGATAATTGGCTCCCCAATTAAAAAGTGTCCTGGAGTTAGCGCATTGGCTTCACCTGGTTCATTGTAAATGACAGACAACGGTCGAGAGTTTAGACAGGCTTCTATTTGATTTAACAATGTAGTCAGCTCTTCAAAAGTTAAAGTAGATTCTCCAATAACGCGTTTAATGTGGTATTTAGTAGATTTAATACCCGCCTCCCATAATCCACCGAAATTTGGTGCCCTTGCAGGTATAAAATGCCATTCAGTGCCCTGTATTGCTAGACTGTCAGCTATTTCTTGGGCCATTGTGGATTTTTCTACGTTAAACATGTCCTTGAGCTCTTTTGACGATCCTACAAAGTTTGTACCATTGTCACTATACAGGTTAGCACAATGACCACGCCTTGCCACAAACCGTTTAAATGCCTCTAAAAAACCTCTTGATGTCGCGTCGCTTACTAATTCTATGTGAACGGCTTTTGTAACCATGCACACAAACAAAGCGACATAACCCTTATATGCCTTGTGTCCTCTACCCTTTGCAGTTCTTAGCATAATTGGACCCGCATAGTCTACTCCGCTATTTAAAAACGCTCTGGCAGGTGTAACTCTTACGGAAGGCAGAGATCCCATCAACTGGGTTTGTGTTTGTGCCTTGTGGCGTACACAAATAACGCATTTGCGAACGTGAAATTTCACCAAATTTTTTGCCCCTATAATCCAATACGCTGACCGTAAATAATTTACCATCAGTTGCACGTCCCCATGTAATAATTTTCGGTGAGCTTCATCAACTAATAACCTTGACAAAGCTGATTGAGGTGACAGAATGATCGGATGTTTAGCGTCCTCAGTTTCTTGAGACTTCGATATCCTACCGTCTGATCTGAGCAACCCTGCTTCATCGAGGAATGGGGTGAGGGATAAAATCTTCGATGATTTCGACTTGACTTGTCCATGTGATATTATTTCGCTGATTTCTTGTTTAAACGCTACAGCCTGAGACAACTTGATACACGTTTGTAGAGCTTCATTTAATTCTTGTGTGTTTAAATGCCTTCCTTGGGAAACAATGCGTTTCGTAATAAATCGCCTGCAGTATGCTACCACACGAACTAATTTCGTGAGCGATGAATATTTCTCCAAAATAGACTCGTCTACAGCGCCAATATGAACCCTGATCGTTTCTTCCTGTGTGTCATTATCTTTAAGTTTGGTATACGTGATCTCTTTTTCCCATAAATACTTTGGACCAAACTTCCACAAGTCATGTTGAACTAGTTCGGTAGGCCGTACCCCACGAGATGCGCAATCTGCGGGATTATCCTTTGTGCTAACATGCGACCACTGTGACGATTCCAGAGTTGAATGAATCTTTGAAACTCTGTTGGCCACAAAGGTTTTCCATGTGCTGGCATGTTTATTAAGCCAAGCTAATACCACTGTGGAATCTGTCCATGCTCGTACTCGATTTCTTGGAATGTCTAATACCTGAGCAGCCTCGACCAACAACTTAGCCAGCATAACTGCACCACAAAGCTCTAGGCGTGGTATACTGACTTGTTTCACAGGGGCCACTCTCGTCTTTGCTCCGACTAGGCTGACATGGACGTTGCCTGCAAAATCTATTACGCGTAGGTATGCTACAGCTGAAAAAGCCAAAGTCGAGGCGTCTGAAAAACCATGTAATTCTTCAACTGCATCATCTAACTTCGTGTGCAACCATCTTGGAATACGAAATTCACACAGTTCAGCCAACTCTCTACGGTAAGTATACCAATCTTGTAATATTTCATTTGGTGGTTCTTCATCCCATCCTGTTCCTGCAATCCACAATCGCTGTATAAAAACCTTTGCTTTAATCACGCATGGCGCTAACCATCCTAAAGGGTCAAACAGACGTGCCACATCCGATATAATTTTTCTTTTTGTTACAGGTGCAGATAATGGATGCAGATTCACCGAGTACTGGAATTCATCACGGCTTCGGTTCCAGGTAAGTCCTAAAATCTTTACAATATTATCTTTAATGAACTCCAATTCCTTATCCTTTACTTCCTTTCCCTTTGTGCATGTTTTCTTTTCTCCTTTTGCCTTTTGTTCTAAATCATCTAATAACTCATCCTTATTACTTGACCATTTTTGTAGCTTAAATCCTCCTTTTTGTAGTAGTGCATCCATATCCCTCATTAGTTCTCTTCCTTCCTCTACAGTTTGACAGCCAGTCATTAAATCATCCATGTAAAATTCCTTCTCTACTCTCTCTGCTGCAATTGGGTATTCCGTCTTGTGATCTATAGCCACTTGATTTAAAGCCTTTACGGCTAAATACGGTGCTGAAGCTGTACCGAATGTGACAGTTAGCAGTTTGTAGTCGCGTATTTCCTCTTCAGGTTGATTCCTCCATACAATGCGTTGGTACTCACAATCTTTATCTGCGACTCTTACCATACGGTACATTTTCACAATATCGGCTATTATGCACACCGGATATTTTCTCCAATTCATAATTAAATGTCGCAATTCTAGCTGCAGTATTGGTCCAATCATTAAGGTGTCGTTTAGTGACACGTTATTGATATTTTTACAGGATGCATCTAATTCCCAAAATCGTTTTAATTCATCATCTTCATTATGACTATGCAACACTGTGATGTTATTGTTTCCTGTGGCTGCGTTTACTGGTCCAGATAACAACCAACCTAAGGTTGTGCATTGAGCTACGGGGGATCCCGAGGGCCCTCGTAACAAACCTTCTTTTAAAATCTGGCAGTAAACTTCTGCTCCTAGCAGCACATCTATTTTATTTGGTACATCGAATGCGGGATCAGCCAAACACAACTGTCGTACGTCTACCCAACTGTCAAGTGATACCTTTTTGCCTGGTAGATATGTGGTAATGTTGCTGAGAACATACGCCTTCAAATCCATTTTAAACGTCTGATCAATTCTAGATTTTATTTTCAATGCCACCATGTGTTTTGAAATGACGGACGACTTATCACCGCCTAATCCGGATATAACATTATTCACAGACCACTTCTTCAATCCCAATTTTTGAACAATGGCTTCTGTCACGAACGAAGCCTGTGATCCCTGATCCAGTAATGCCCTTATAACTGAATACTGACCAGTCCTATCCTCAGCTTGTATTAGGGCTGTAGCCAATAGTACTTGATTACTCACTTCACTTTTGGCACAACATGCTACCGTTTCATTTGCCAATGTAGTGGGCTTGTTCTCACTTGCCTCAATGTTTAGTGCATGTTCAGGCCCGACACTATTCCTAGAAGAAACCTTCAGTGCATCGGTGGGAATACCCTTCGGGTGAAGTAAGGAACGATGCCTTTTATTACAAATCTTACAATTAGTAGGAGTTTGGCAAAATCTGACACCGTGGTTGCTACCCAAACAGTTAAAACAGATTCTATTATTGGTAACAAAGCCTCGTCTCTCCTCGTAATCTTGAGAGGCAAATTTCTTACAGAAACATAATTTATGTTCGTCACCACAAAACTCGCATTGAATTTTAGATACATTTGCCGCGTGTAAAACCTTAGTTTGACTAACCTTTTGACTTATAGGATACCTTGCATATGATGCACCTGGCCTGTTGACATAATTAGGTACTATGAATTCTAAAGCACGATACCTGCTTGTAAGAAATTGTTTAAACTGACTAAAAGTGGGCAAGGAATCTGAAGTAATGTTCGTTGTAACATTGAGTTCCCACTGCTTTCGAGACTCAGGATCTAATTTTAGCGAAAGCAGATGTATAATAATGATATCCCATGTAGAAACATCAATGCCAAGATTACTCAACGCGTTCAAGCAATCCGATGAAGTATCCACTAGTTCCTTCAGAGACCCTGCCGACTCCGTAGTTGCATTCTTTTGACCTAACAATCGAGTTAGAATGCAATGTGACAAGTACTTTTTATTACTATACCTTTCCTCTAAAACCTTCCAACATTGTATGTAGTTAGTGTCGGAAACCGGTATATAGCGAATCAACTGCTCTGCTTCGCCAGTCAAATAACCCTTTAAATATTGCAACCTTTGCACGTTATCCAAAGAATTATTCTTGTGAATCATTGATACGAATAGATCCCGGAATGTGATCCACTCAGTATATTTGCCCGAAAACGTTGGAATACTTATTTGAGGCAACTTGACATGGCTTGATTTATTAGAATTTCCGTCACTACTATCCTTAGGCTTAGCCTCTTTATATTTCAGCAAACTATTTTTGATATCACTTTTATAATCTGTGTATTCCTCCTCAGTTTTATCATAAATGTCCTCAGTCACATATGATTCTCTATTTAATAATTTAGGATCAACCTGTTGGACTAGATTTTTATGACTCTGTCTAAATTCAGACCAAAGTTGTTCTAATGATTCCAAACGCATTTGAATATAGTCATAATTTAAGCGATCTTTTGGTGATTTTTTAAAGTTTGTTCTAGCCTTAAAAATCCGCTTCGATATTTCAAATTGGAAGTTTAGCAAAGATTCCATTTTTGACATTATGAAATCACCAATCAATACAATTCCGAAAGACTTCTATGATATGACAAAATAATCTGTCAACTGTAAACAATGCAAATATTTCCAATTTTCAAGAAAATTATTCTGAGTATCAAAATCTCGCGAAAATTTTACAAGTGTTTTTAGTTATTACAACCCTAAGTAAAATCGGGCATGGATTCCCCGTATCCCCGATTTTTCACTTATTTTTCTAAGTCCTAAACTAATTACTAAGTAACTACTAAACTACATTTTCTAAGTATTCATGTCCAGTTCCAAGATGATTTTTTTTCTATCTTCTTGATTGAAATCCGCCTACTGAATAGTATAAATGTACTCACAGTTGCACTTCACACTCACGACACACATGCACATAGAACCTCCAGATATGTGACGTCGTCTCCTTGCTCCTCTCCTATGGCTACCGCCGCTCCCTCAGTTTGGCACCGCTCCGGCACCTGCTTGACGGCTCAGCAGCCTGTACTCCGATCTGGTCCTCCCGGTGGTGTGGCTCCTTCCCGCCAGTCCTCCTTCCACGTGCTTAGCCTTTGCAGCTATCCACTGCGAGCACGGGTTCAGTGGTCCCCAATGACCACCGTGCAAAACTGGGTTCCTAAGATCCGCTTGCAAGGACCAATGTACACTTCGATAGCTCGGTAAATGAAACACTAGTAACTTTCACCACCGGATTTATTGTTCACCAAAATTAACATATCGCGGCACGTATACCATTTTTGAAAATGAAACGATAGCGTGATTCAGGAAAATGTTCAAGCGACGCTATCGCCATCTGACATACTTCTTAAGTACTAACTTAGCAAGTACCTAGCTCATCGACTACATTGATGGTTCCCACTTTAACAATATTAGTGAATTGCTTATTCAAAGACAGGCACCAAACGCGCGATTTTAAATGAAAACAAAAAATAATGCCTTATTAAATAAAAGGGCTTAACTTTAACTACACTGCGAAGTAAAATTCACTGGAATTAATTTAATCAATGAAATGTGCAAAACTAAAGTTTAACCGTCTTTTCTATTTACGAGCTAAAAATCGATCCGAATCGAACCTGTTCGGTTCGGTTTTTAGCTCGTGACCTAAATAAAGAAGAATTTTTAAATAGGCAATCTGCTCGAAATTTTGATTAAAATAAAACCGCGCGACTTTTTCTCACAGTGTAGCTTGCTCTAGTTGAATGATATTTTAAAATACAAAAGTTATGTTTATTTAAGTGTTATCTACGCTTTATATTTTTGAACATTATTATTTATTACACACAATTCAAAATGTTTCCGTCCAGAGGGACTCGAGGAATGCATAATTCATATCATAATGCATTCCGGAAGTTTCTATGTTTCAGTAGAAGTCATCCATGGCTAATTTGGTTACAGCGCTTGGTCGTGTTACCCAGGAGGCGAGGGTTCGAGTCCCGCCAGACGGCGAAATTTTGGATTGTATATAAAAATGTACATTTAAAATACAATTTGAACCTTTCTGCAACATAAGACAACATTTTATGATATTGCATCAACGATTGCCAACATATTATTTAATTGCGTTAGAACCTTAAACAGGTATAACTGAATAATACTTAATGAAATCTCAATAAATGATGAAAATGAACGCGATCCTGTCGCTTTAGAATTAAAAAAAACATCGCACTCTTTCTTGCATTCAAAATTAATATAAAACATTGCCATTTTAAATTATTTTATAAATCCAGCCAACATTTTTCAGAGACAATTCCGCAAATTGATTGTGCTTTTAAAAATGCCTGCTATTTAGATATAGCATAGCGTACAATCATTAATCTAAAATGGCAACATTGTTGTATTCACAAAATCTATTACAAAATAATGAAAAAAAAAAAAGAAAACACGTAATCTATAACATCTCTAGACATCAGAATGAGGTCACAAACGACTTCACCCAACTTAAAAATAATGAATTGAAATGCAAACTTTATGGTTCATTGTTTTATATAAATGAGAACGATTAAAAAATTATATAACCGACTTCACAAGCCGCGCTAGTGATGTTCAGTACCCCGTATGAGGTAGGAGGCGCAAAATGCCCAATTCTCAAAATGGCATATGAGTCTTAAAAGGACCAATTTTCAAAATGGCAAATTCTCAAAATGGAAAATTCTCAAAATGGCAAATTCTTAAAATGCATAAAAATGGCGATATTTTGTTATTATTTATTTTAATTAAAAAAGCTTACGATCAATGTGGGTTGCACATTACTCTTTTGTTAATCCCTTCAACTAAGCTAAATGTGCTTGTGTCTGGAGTGGAATTTGATTGGAAGCTTTTTTATTTAAAAAATAATAATAATAAAATTTCGCCATTTTAAGAATTAGGCATTTTGAGTATTTGCCATTTTGAGAATTGGGCATTTAGAGAATTTGGCATTTTGAGAATTAGCCATTTTGAGAAAGAGTCTTTTTAAGACTCATATGCCATTTTGAGAATTGGGCATTTTGCGCCTAACCTATAAGACAATGTTCACTGCGTGACCTCACTCCCGAGGTAGAGCGACAGATACGGTCGCAACCTAGGTCGAGAAAATTCGACTAAAGCTACGTGAGTTAAAGCCGGTATATAACATTAACAATGTAATGTAATTAAAAAAGTATGCTCTACACGACACATAATCAAGCTCATATTTCAATACATTATTCAATTTTCGTTGAGAGTTGAGTCCAATGCGCGAAGACCATAAAATATCAACACCTGGTAGACGGTAATTAGTTACACGACTTAACTGTATTACTTTATTTTTATTAATAATAATTAATTTGTAGTTTTTATTTTCGTAATAATTATGGAGTTTTGGAACTATACCTGTTACAAATTTAATTTATATTGTTTTGGAAATACACAAACGACCTTTTTTTTCAATTCTGTCGTTACAAAAGTTGTCCGGGAAGAGATGGTTATTAACGATAAGATTATTGATAAATTACTATTTATATAGTTATTGGAATGCAATATGGAGTTTTCGTATTGTACGAGTATATTTCTATTACATTTATATGTCTTATAGGGTGCCCTTATATATGGTGGTCTTATATTCGCCTTAACTCGGCGATTGAGCGCTATTGAAGTCTGTAACTGAGCGAAACTTAACTGAACTGTAACTGTAAGAAAATCGCCGCAGCTCTTTGACGACCAAACAAGCTCGTCAAGCATGTCTACAGGAACTTACAAAAAACGAGTTCTATGAACGTACCGAAGGACTTCTATATGGCCCTGGAATCGCTGAGCCTGTAATCATACTGTTTCTGCCAAACTTTAAACGCGTTTTTCTCGAAACGACTTTTTTGAAATTTGCGGGCGGGATAACTCAAAAAGTCGGTTGAGAACTTTTTCTAATGAAATTTTTTACACGTCTACTTTATAGTAATAGCTTCTAGTTAAACCTCAAAAATTCCAAAAACATTTTCAAAAATTAACCCTTTTTACCAAAAAACCATTGAAAAAAAGGGTAAAAAATCGAACTTTTTTTTCTGAGGTGTGCCAATTTACGATTTTTTTACTTTTTTTGATTTTTTGTGGTTTAACTAGAAGATATATGTTTTATGAACACGTACAAACTAATTTTTTTAATTTCAGATCACCGTACGAGAAGTGAGAACGCCCGCAAATTTATGTCTTTTTCTGAGAGGGTCTCGGCAGATTCATTTTTACGGCGGCCATTTTGAAAAAAATAATAAAAAAATAATTTTTTTCTGTACTTGAATATGTAATAAATAACCCCACAAAATTTCAAAATGATTCAGTTATTCCTTCCCAGTTTAAAAAGTCCTCAAAAAAAGGAAAAAATTAAGACGTTTACATGTATCGCCGGCCTTAAGGGTGCCCTCCAGCTAGATGAAGCAATGATATAGGCAAGCTGGCTGGCAGCAGTTGGAAACAAAGAGCTGAAGATCGAGCTCAGTGGCGTGCCATAGGCGAGGCCTGTGTCCAGCAGTGGACAGAGATAATCTGATAATGATGATTTCTTGCTATGATATCTTTTGTATATTTAGTTAGGTAAAAACGTTAATAAATATATCGAAAATATTTCACAAGACTGTGTTTCATACAGGCGGATCATATAGTCCTAAAAATGTTAAAATGTTGCATCGAAGATTTAGCCCATGTTTTGTATACAAATATCAAACAATTTAAATCTACAAAAATCTTTGAAGTTTAATCTACAGTCTCAGCACTTTATATTATCAAAATGCCAAAACGCGCCTCACAAAATTTACCTTCGTCTGTACCCTTAGTACGAGTTTTCATACCAAACTCGACATCATATATCGTACAAATTTTGTATGAAAAACTGTACAGCGCCTCTAGTGGTTACTACACTTCACTAAATTTAGACCAATCAGAGAGCCAGAATAAGTCGAAAACTATGTGAGATCTGTCAAAAGCGTTTACGATGAAAACTCGTACTAAGGGTACTGTAATCATATTAGTCAGTCTGTCACGTTTTTCATACATTGCCGTTCCTTGCTAAATCCCTAAAAATGTATTCCATGTTTCAAGTAGATACATCAAAAATAGACTAGAAATATATTCCTAAACAGCATTTAATTTCAGATTAACTATTTATCTAACAATAAAAACTTGTTGCAAAATATATGGTGTGTTTATACATTAATTATTAGAATTACAGTATTTATAGAGACAGTTCCAAAACCCCATTAGACTTGACAAGTTTGCGCCCACACACCAACATTACACAAATACCGATAGACATCTATTTTTTATTTTTATAGTTAAAATTATATAGTGTATGTCATATACTAAAACATATATGGATATGCCACAAAATTAAATGTTTGTACTACACCTGTGCCCAGCGGTTTCGCTCTCTTCAAAAACTTTCATTTGTTTCAAATTTTTCTTCCATGCATACCGTGTCCTAAAAATTATTGCAAACAGTTGTTATTGTTACGGTACGGGAACGTACTTTAACTATAACAAAATGTTTGTTAAAATATTAATTTTAGATTGTTTAGAGAACTAAAGAACCGCCTTCAAACGTCGCGCTAGTCAAAGTAGCCAGAAGTTAGTAGCATGTCATCGAGGTATACAAATGCATCGTAATACAAACGTTGATATATTAAAAACGGCTCGACCGATTTCGTTAAAATTTAAATGTGACCACCTGGGAAGGGTACCCTTTGAAAGACAAAAAGACTTTTCCAAATTGGTTCAGGCATCTTCGAGTAATCGTTGAACATACATATAAAAAAAGATTCCGACGAATTGAGAACCTCCTTTTTTTTGTGAAGTCGGTTAATAATTATCAGGACACGGTACGGCATGTATGAAAAAAAATTTAAACAAATGAAAGTAGTTTTTACCCAGTTATTTTTTTACCAATTTAGTTTTAACCTTTTTGTGAGAGGAATTTGATGATATTAATTTAAAATGATTAGTCATAACCATTTTGGTCTGAACTTGGCGAGCTCTAATTTTATTTAATTTTCTTTTAGTGATGTGGCATACACTACTTTTAAATATTGTTCAAATTTAATCGATTCAGGCGTATATAAATTAACACTTATTTACTATTCTTTAGAAAGCATCTTATACATCATATGAAAATAATATAGCTCTATATGCAAATAACTAACGTAATTTATTTAATTTATGTACTATAACGTGTACGAGTATTTTGTCGAAATTTGAATGTATATGTTTATGTATGGACTACAGTGATGGAACTTCAAAGATTGCTTATTTATATTTATGTTACAATCTAAAATGCAATTATATGTATAGTAGATTTATATTTTTTAAACAACGATATATGCATTATGATGGCGTTAAGCGCGAGACAACTTTTGTCGAGTCTGTTATTGCGCATACAACATTTGAAAGCACTACGATTGTTGTCTCTATTTATCTTCAAAGGAGAGACAAGGATGGCGGGTCCATAATAATAGGATAGGATTATGGAGGGTAGAGGGAAATAGAACAAACTCCATGTATGAAAAGTGTTCGTCAAAGTTCATTATGAAGGTGGTGGCGTAACTGTAGCAAAAAGGTATTTATGAAAGTTTAATTATGGCTCCACATTATTAGTGTATTTAGCTTGTGTCAAAGTATTAGAATAGTTCAAGTTTTGGTACATTAAAGCCGTAAAGTTGGGGCAAAGTCACATTTATGTCAAAGCACAGTCCGAGTCATACCCTCAGTAAGGATGGGGACATTACTGAAGACTTTCAGTGAATTTTTTGTGAGAACGTAAAATAGCACGTTTTTCAACACTGTTACCATACACTCACACAAATTCACCAGCTCTTAACAAAGAATAATCCAGATTTATTACACATTAACAAGTCTTAGAGAAAAAAAAAATAAACAAATTATTATTAAAACATAAAATACTATAAAAAACCTAAACCTAGGGTGCCGCCGGCAGCGGGGCAGGACCCAAGCTACCGGTGGTTAGGACTGCAGAGAGAGGAACCTCCTGACGATGCGTGCCGTGTCAAGAAGTACCGCCTTCTGTATCTGGCCCTTGATCCAGCCGTCTAGCGAGAGTCTCTTCAGATGTTAGTCGAGACTCTTCGCTATTAGGCCGTTTGCAGACACGACTGTCGAGTCAACATCCCACATGGCGGTAACCTCGTAAGACAAGTCAAGGTACTTGCTAAGTTTGTCCTTTTCGGCCTTTACGAGGGTCTCGTCATGCGGGATGGTGATGTCGACTAACACTAACACTGCCCGCCGCTGGGACCGGTCGACTATCACGATTGTTATAAATATTATGATATATAATAATATTATTATCATTTATTCGATGAAGTCTCTCGGGTCGTAAGACGCCCGGACCTTTGGAAGGCATTGACGGAGCCGAAGCCAACGTCAAGAGGCCCTTTACAATGTATTATATTAATTATAAATTATTGTATATGGATGGGAGGATATGATAAACTATGGAAAGATGGTACAAAATATAGGCTATTGTTATGAATTCTTAATGGTCAGTGGTCTGGACTATGGGATGAGGTACGGCACCCGCCAATTATGCCTCATTACAAAATATAAGGCGGGTGGTGACTTGCTAAACACTGAATGGGCCCCCCATAAATGCGGACCGTTATGTCGGCGCCGAGGGGCAACATTGGCGTGGATAGCTAAGGGTGTTGAGAGGTGTGCTGCACTTTCACTAAACGCTACTAGCGGCTTTATGCCTTTAACACTTCCACCCTGGAGCTTAGGTCTTAGCTCTTGCGATTCCCACCACCGGCCGGCCGGTCAAGGCAAGCCGGGGGTCAGAGGGTCTCGTTTAGCCCTCACGGGATAGGGGATGCGGTGGCGCCACTCACCGTCGGCTCGCCACAAAGCCGCCCCTGCGGGTATATTATTATACTCTTTATTCAATTCACATCACGGGCTGCAAATCGCCCGGTCCTTTGGAAGGCATTGACGGAGCCGAAGCCAACGTCAAGAGGCCCTTTACAATATTAAATTAAATAAAAATATGATTTGTGGATGGAGACATGAAAAACTATAAAAAGATGGTACTATAATTTATTATGGCTATGAATATGTGCTGCTTGATGACTGTTTTCTGGTCTATGGGATGAGGTACGGCACCCGCCAATTATGCCTCATTTCAAAATATTAAGGCGAGTGGTGACTAGCTATACACTGAATGGACCCCCCATAAAGGCGGACCGTTATGTCGGCGCCGAGGGGCAACATTGGCGTGGATAGCTAAGGGTGTTGAGAGGTGTGCTGCACTTTCACTAAACGCTACTAGCGGCTTTATGCCTTTAACACTTCCACCCTGGAGCTTTGGTCTTAGCTCTTGCGATTCCCACCACCGGCCGGCCGGTCAAGGCAAGCCGGGGGTCAGAGGGTCTCATTTAGCCCTCACGGGATAGGGGTCCGCGGTGTCGCCACTCACCGTCGGCTCGCCACAAAGCCGCCCCTGCGGGAATATATATTATTATTATTATTATCAATATTATTATTTATTATTGTCTCCAGAGATATGACGATAAACGTCTCAAACTTGCTACTGAAATTGACTCGCGGGGCATTGAAGTCGGTTGTTTTAATTTTTCAACTCTATGTTAATTATTCTGAGATAATAACTACGGACGAACACTACAGAAAGAAGTATATACAGAAAGGTATACAGTAGATATCAATCTAAAAATGTAACACTTTTTTAATTTCCGTGCAGTTGGTCGCTCCGAACCGTTGAATGGGCGGTATCGCGAAATTGTGGAAACGCTTACAAAGTTCGCTTTCAACGAGGTTTTCTATTGGACACAGTACAGATGGAGTGAATGAACTATACCGAATTGTTATTAAAAAATGTAGAAAATGTAGCTAAAATTTAACGTGAAATTTTATTATTAAGCGACTTCCAAAAATGAGGAGGCTTTCAATTTGTCTGTATTTTTTTTTGCTCGTATGTTACGCGATTACTCCGTCAATTGTGAGCCGATTTGAATGAATATTTTTTTTATTGGTAGGGTACATGTCCACGATAGTTCCATTGTAATTTTATCGAGATTTCTTTAGTATCTCCCAAAGATATGACGATACTCGTCTGAAACGTGCTTCTGAAATTGAGTCGCAGGGCATGGAATTCGGTTGTTATAGATTTTAATCTATCATAATTATTATTAATTATAATCTGGTAACCTATTTTGACTACTATATCGCCTGGTGGTAAGCAATGGTGTTGTCAAAGATGGTGAATCAATAGGCCTAGAATGCTCTGACTCTTAAGCTGCATGCTGCTGGAACACCGTAAGGTTAAAATTGTTGATGGTAGTAATTTAAGAATCAAGAATCAAAGCATTTATTCAGTATGTAGGCGGTATTAATATACGCACATATACACGTCAAAATTATAAATAATAAATAAAATAAATCATAACCAATTATCAAGTAAACATAGCAAAAGCAGAATTTTAACGCTTGGAATTAGAAAAAAAAAACAAAAGTAATGAACCATTCAGCTGTCATCCAATCGTTTACGACAGAATATTAAAAAAAAATTAAAGTAGGTTAAAACCAACCATACATGTAACTGTGTGTTTCAGTACTTTAGACAATTTTTATATAAAAAAAAGAATGTGAAATAGTGAAACACAACTTAAATAATATCGTTTAAAAACTAAAAAAGAACCGACTTCAATGCCGCGCTATTCATTTTCAGTACCAATTTTGAGATGTTTATCTCAATATCTCTGGAGATACTTCGATAAAATTACCATGGTACCACACTTGCAATATCTTATTTCGAACAAAAAAAGAATAATCCAAATCGGTTCATAAACGACGAAGTTATCCGCGAACAAACATAAAAAAAAAAATATATATATATACGGTCGAATTGAGAAACCTCCTCCTTTTTTAAGTCGGTTAAAAAACGCATACCGATCACAGTACATATCATGATCCGAATGGAACTGATAGTCCATCTGTCAGCTGCATAACATTGTTTAAATAAAAATGGCAAGCCTAGAAAGAAAATCGGCGGAAATATTTACTTTTTGGTAGCAAGTCATATAGAACATCGATATAACTCCTACCACCTGCGTCCAGTAGTCTAAAGTAGTCCAGCGCATTATCCAACAGCCATCTACTACATCCAGACATGTTTATTCCATCGAGATGGCATGAGGACCCTGTGGTGTAACGAACGGTCGCTTTGATGCCAGAGGTACCAAGTTCAATCTCCGCCGTGCAGCAATGGATTCTATCGAAAAATGTATGTGCGCTTTTCAAAGTGGCTCTCCGGTGAAGGAAAACATCGTTAAGAAACCAACAATCCCCGCATGGTGGTAGGACAGTATCTAGTTTCCACCTGGCCAGCTACCACCCTCAAGTTAGAAAATCTGTCGAAAAAACATCTAATGTGTTCTGGCAGCTATCCTTGAGTGCCAGTTCCTATTCTAGGCCTAGCATGCTTACCATCATCGACCTCATCATCACTTACCAACAGGTGAGATAGTGGTCAAACGCTAGTTAAAAGATTAACACTGTTAGCGTTCTTTTATCCTATATCAATACTATCGTCTATCTAATACAATACAGCAAAAAAAACAACGGGTTGCACTCCGGGAGTGCCGGCAAAAGTGAAAACTTGAACATACTCGTAAACGTTGTTCATTTGGTCTACTCTCCCTCCGTCTTACAAATGTTTGATCAGGTCACGTGTCCTGATGCGAGCTTAACATTTTTTACCCATCCCATAAAAGTTTCTACTCTTCCTCCGTCTTACGAATTTTCGATCAGGTCACATGTCCTGACGCGAGGTCCTGACCTGACCTGATTTTAAATTTTTTTATCCATCCCAAAAAGTTCACAACGCCGCTAAAGAAGTTTTTACTCCAATAAGACCGCTCATTGTACTACTTACTGATGTATTACTTGTACTGCTTTTCTATTACTTTTGTTATTTTTTCTTGGTGTGAATATAAAGTATCATTAATTAATTCATTCAATACCATCGTATAGTCGCAACACTAGTAGCTGTTCTCGTCTGGCGCAGTGCAGTATGATGCCATCCATCGATAAATTTCATCTGTAGCCTACCTAATTTTGTTTGAGGCTGCCATTTAGGGCGGCGACAACTTCAACGACTATTTATACTGCTAAACTAATAATGTTATCTTAACCGCTATATTTATTTTTTAAGTCCATGAATAATAATATATCATATAATCATAATAATTATCATCATGAATTTATGATATATAATATTTATGAATTGATAGGGTAGACGACGGAAAAAAATCCTACTTTACATGTAGGGGAGCTACCCTAAAAAAATATTTTCCAAAATGTTATTTTACCACTTTGTCGGCGTAATTAATATACTCTCCCCTGCAAAATTAAAGCTTTCTAGTACTAACGGTCTCTTAGCTAAACCTCGGACAGACAGACAGACAGATAGACAGAAAGACGGCATACATGACAAAACTATGAAGGTTCCTTGTCAGGACTACGGAACGGAACCCTAATAATATCGTTTAAAAACTAAAAAAGAACCGACTTCAATGTTCATTTTCAGTACCAATTTTGAGATGTTTATCTCAATATATCTGGAGATACTTATCAGACCTCGATAAAATTACCATGGTACCACACTTGGGATATCTCCTTTCGAACAAAAAAAGAATAATCAAAATCGGTGCATAAATGACGAAGTTATCCCCGAACAAACATAAAAAAAAAAAAATATATATACGGTCGAATTGAGAAACCTCCTCCTTTTTTTGAAGTCGGTTAAAAAAGTGAACATCGCGATCTCACCGCGTGACCTCAATCCCGAGGAAGAGCGACGGATTCGCTCGAAACCTAGGTCGAGACGAGAACATTCGACTAAAGGCACGTGAATTACAGCCGGTATACAACATTAATAATGTAAATAAAATCTTTTATTACGACCCCACTACCCTACCCCACAAGGCTCGAATCGAAACAAAGACTTACAAAATCTACCCTCATATAACTACTACAGTAACATTATGACTATTTCACATATTGCCTCGCCACGACTCCGCGTGGTTTTCTCTCTACCCTCAGGCATATGAATACACAACTAAGTAATATTATGTAGTATGCATACACTGATGTAAATAGGGATGTGTGGGACCTAATTTGCTCTCATTAATTTTATACCTTCCGTCTTTTCGACAGATTTTTTTCAAAGATTCGTAGTTAGTTACAGTACACTTAATAAAATTAAGATAGTTTAATAAAACTGGTCAAGTGCAAGTCAGCATCGCGTCTCTTATCGCACACTTAGGGAGGGTTCCGTACAATACGAAACATAACAGAGTTTCAACCTCATATATTTGATTAATTGATATTACCAAGAATATTTGGTTTGGTCGCGATCTAGAAACACGGGGCTCGTTTACTAGCGCCATCTATGTCATTTTGCCGAAACTAATTAGATAGATGGCGTTTAAAAACACGTTTTTTGTATGGGGACCCCCTTTAATTTTTAACTTTATTTTGTTTTTAGTATTTGTTGTTCTAGCGGCAACAGAAATACACCATCTGTGAAAATTTCAACTGTCTAACTATCACGGTTAATGAGCTATAGCCTGGTGACAGACGGACAGACAGACAGACAGACAGACAGACAGACAGACAGAGAGACAGACAGACAGACAGACAGACGACAGCGGAGTCTTAGTAATAGGGTCCCGTTTGACACTTTGGGTACGGAACCCTAAAAACTAAATCAACCAACTTCCACGAACCGCGAGTCAATTTCAGTAGCAGGTTTGAGACGTTTATCGTCATATCTCTGGAGATACTAATTAGTTCTCGATGAAATTACAATGGGACCACCTCGGAAACGAACCCTACCGATTAAAAAAATAATTATTCAAATCGGTTCATAATTGACGGAGTAATCGCGTAACATACACACAAAAAAATATTAAAAAACCATACAGACGAATTGAGAACCTCCTTTTTTCTTGGGAAGTCAGTTGAAAATAGAGAAATGGATGCTTACATGGTTTGGACATCTAGAGAGGATGGATGAAGAAAGATCCACTCCAGACACAAGCATATTTAGCTTAGTTGAAGGGGTTAACAAGAATACTAGTAATGTGCAACCTAAATTGCGAATAAACTTAAAAAAAAAAAAATTGATGAAACAGATTTATGAGGCGAGTGTGAATGGAAAGGCCGACCTAGGCGAACGTATCGCGACCAGATCGGAGACGTTTTAAAGAAAGGCCAAGTCAAATGTACCTATAACCGGCGAGCATGTATGAAGGCGCTCATGAAAGTGGAAGAAGCGAAGGAGGCATGTCAGGATCGTAGCATGTGGAAAAAAGTAGTCTCTGCCTACCCCAACGGAAAAAAGCGTGATTGTATGTATGTATGTATTGTATATAATGCCTAAGACATAGGTTCAGCCGCCATTGTTTGTCCATCAATTATTAATACAATAAACATTATAGTAAACTATAATGTTTATTGTATTTATAATAATAATAAAATAAATAAGTTACAGCTGCATTTGTTTAACCATCACAAAAGGTCAAAATAAACCGCCATCTTTGATATCGCTGTAATATAATATCGTTTAAAAACTAAAAAACAACCGACTTCAATGCCGCGCTATTCATTTTCAGTACCAATTTTTAGATGTTTATCTCAATATCTCTGGAGATACTTATCATACCTCGATAAAATTACCATGGTACCACACTTGGGATATCTCCTTTCGAACAAAAAAAGAATAATCGAAATCGGTTCATAAACGACGAAGTTATCCGCGAACAAACATAAATATATATATATATATATATATATATATATACGGTCGAATTGAGAAACATCCTCCTTTTTTTGAAGTCGGTCAAAAACAAACGGACCACAGACACTTTTTCACGTGCCCGCCAAAACTCCCCCAGACTGCCCCAGAGTGAATTGTTGTTTAGGTTGTATTCCTAGTTCATATAATATGCTCTGTCAACACTAGCGAAATTCTCGTTGTTTTTCCAACTATTCACTACATTTTGCCGGATTTTTTCCAGTTTGATCGCGATACAACATAACCCTCCTTGTCCTTTACCTTCTATAGTATATTTGTCCTTTGGTGTCCTTATCATGTAGTATATGGGTGCTTCGCTTGTCTATGGTGTGTAGGACGCGTGTTTGTCGTTTACTCGCGCAGTTTCAGCGCATGATCCTTGATGGCGCCACCGTCGCCTTCCGATACGAACCTTTTGTGCCCTCTGTGGATAAAATTCAGCAATAGTTCAAAAACCAAAAAAACAGACTACCATTTTGCGCGCGTCTGTTTCAGTAGCAATTTTAAGACGTTTAATCGCCATATCTCTGGAGATACTTATCAGATCTTGATACAATTTAAATGGGACCACCTTGGCGATGAAACCTACCTATGAAAAGAAGAAACATTCAAATCGGTTCACAATTGGCGAAGTTATCGGGTAGTAAACATAAAAAAAAGTGCAGACGAATTGATAACATCCTACTTTTTGAAATTCGGTTGAGAAGCGTAAGTGTGTCTGTGTATGTTTATGTCGGACAGACAAGCATTGACCACTATCTCGCCAGATAGTTCGATAGATAGTTTGGGATAGCTGCGCCCAGTGGATTAGACTAAAGTCAGTTGTCTAGTGCCTAGTCTTATTTTTTTATATGATGTAAGGTAACAATACAAGCAAGACGCACGACTGATGGTAGACAATGATGTATGCCTATAACAGAGGCAGTGGCACGCTAAATCACGTCATTTATCATCAGCTGAGATAAAGAGGTCAGGTTGTTAAATACTTAATGTGGTATTAAAAAAATATTATGTTCTCATCTACGAATAAATACTAAGTAAGGAAGTCTAATACAGAACAAATTCCACACAAAAATTCCATCAAACCAAAACGACGTAGATTTGAATTCGATTCCGAAGTTACAAATGGATATGCTTGGTGTTTGTTTTAATTCGAAACGAAAGCAGGGATCGGTTCGCGCATGTGTTACAATGTCTGCTATGACAGCTGGACAAATGTCCGACTAATGACGCGCTGTATACGACTTTTAATCCCCGCCTACTTGGACACGACTCTTGTTGGGACATTTTTTTAAAACAATTACATTTCCTGACTTATTATTTGTTCGTATCCGTCCATAAATAACGCTAAAGCAAACTTTTGCCCTTTCCCCCTATATTCCCCCAATTTAAAAAAAAACATAGATTGACAAACATTCTTAAATAAATGAAGTGTGCCAATTTTCGTCAAAATCGGTTGAAAAATGCGACCTGTAGGCGAGAACAGACAAACATCCCGAGAAAAGCTTTCTTCTGCCAATCCCGAAACTGAGACGCTTTGCTCGCTACGCTCGCTCGGTCAATAAAAGCACACACACTTTTTAACGTTCCCGCTAAAGCCTCCAATATTCTTCTTTTATTCAATATACTTTTAATCGTTATAGTTTTTGTGTTTTACACCCAGCATTTTCCTCGCTGTAGTGAAGTGAAAAGTTTTGTGTTGCGCTCGACAGCAGTTTTTCTGCGTCTCGTACCTTTGGAACCTTTGCTACGCTCAGGATTTCGCTCGTGGTTCAATCCTAGAATCCTTCGCTTGCTTAGGTTTCAATACTCGCGCCAAAAACGAACTGCAGCCTTGCAAACAAATAACTATAGATTTAAATATAGGTTGTATGTATAAGTATATTATATTATTATTGTATTGCATGTCATATTTTATGTATGTGTATTATTTATTTTATTTTTATTTAATTCAGTTTTTAATTGTACGCTACCGCCATATTTCGTTTTTTGACATGCTAAGGTTGTCTGAAAAAATTGCTTCTAGCGATAAAACCGCCGATTGTGTTGCCATACAGTTTTAATTTTGTTGTTTTTAGTTTTTTTCAAACATACATACATTCACGCCTTTTTCCCGTTGGGGTAGGCAGAGACTACTTCTTTCCACATGCTACGATCCTGACATACCTTTTCGCAATCAATAAAGAGTTTTTGTGTATTGTAGTTACCTGGTAAGCATGCGCTTGAGCACGTCAAGTCCCAGCTTGAACCGGTGCTGGCAGCGCTCCATGAACCGGTCCAGCATTATGTAGGCCAGCGGGACGTCCAGAACTATGTCGCTCATGTCCTCCAGTACTCGCAGGAAACCCTGCCGAGGGAACATAGTACATTACAGCTACTAGACTCTACAGCTATAGCCAGGCCATAGAAAAGATAATAATACTACGTATAGAACGGACACTCTGTTCCCCCCACCAATCCGGGCTACCTTACCTCGCCACCGATTCTGGAGCTGTCGAGGAGCTACTGTGAGCAAGGACGCCATACGCGCACGACTACAGAACAATACTACCTCACAAGGAGAAGAACATCAACTTCATACATGTATGAATATAAAACACAGAAATATTAATAATAAGTATTATGGAATATTTCTGTGGGACTAGGTAGACACAGGAAGTTCAAATTTACGTAGTTTCTATATATTTTAATATAGTACATTACGATATTAGTGCGTTATAACCAATACGCACGTATATCGCACGACGTTTTTTAACACATTTGCGAGGAAACAGAAAAAAAATACATTTTATATTTTGGTCATTTCTAATTATTGAAACAGTTAGTGAAATTACAATTATTAAAATGATACGTAGTTGTAGTTGGTTTTTTAATTATGTTTTCATACGTGGTTATGTATCTGTCTTTGGATATTGACGGCAGCAAGCTGTCGCATGCGGTTCGCGCTTCTGTTAGTATATCCGGTGGAGTTGAAGTTATATTCTCTCTTCATTATTGAAAGTTGTCATATTTAAATTTTCACAAAACAAGTACAAAGAAAAGAAAATTTAAGAAAAATGGCGCGAGAATTAACTTCTGCCGTAGCTGCGTGAAAATGTTGGCAAAGACGTTGGAGCATGCAGCCAAGTTTTTAAATTACCGAATAAACTGATTTTTTTATTTTAAATAAACTGAATCTGTGAATGCACACTGTTGCTTTCCCGCCATTTTAACAGCGCGCTAGCGCTGCCTACTGACTGGCGCCGCGCGGCGATTAGTTCGAAATTTGAATAGCAACAGCGCGCGAAATGGCAAATAATACTGTTATGGAATTTGTATGGACTATAACTTAACTATTTGCTTTGGTAACACACGCGTTTTTTATGACCCGCTTGTATTTGCTATCCCTGCTCAAATTCCAAAAATAAAATATAAAGTTCCAATATCCTTATGATTTGTTGAATAAAGTCATTTTCGCATAATAAAATGGCTGAGGTTTAAGCGATAAATTGTAAATTTATTAACGAGAAATATTCTCTTTTATTATTAAAGTCTTATATTCAAAAAATGATATAAAATTGCAAATTTTAAGTTATAATTAATAATTATTAAGGCTTAAAGAGAATATTTCTTTATAAATAATTTTGAAGATTATTAGTTTAAATTTAACTTAAAACCTTCTTTGAATTAAAAAAAAAATATAGTGCTTAAAATAATTCCTATAATAGATAAAATTGAAAAAAAAATTATAATTGAAAATATATTATTTTTTATTGTAATTTTAAATCATTTTATTTTAAAATAATTTATTATAAAAGAAGAATAAATAATTCGAATATAAAAAAATAATATAATTAAACTTATTATAATAAATAAAAATGTTATTAAATAATAATTATTTAATAACATTTTCATCAGCTTTACGAGCAACGGTGTTAAAAATATATTTACTTTTGTTTATAGTTCTATTAGGTAGTTTTAAAAAGATTTTAATATATATACTATTATGTTAATTTACTAATACACTTATATTTGTATACTTAACTATATATTCGTATTTTAGAATTCATTTTCATAAATGAAACAACGATATACTCGTGCGTAAATAAACCTTAGTTTTTAAATATTGAATAAAAACTTTCTTAATAATTTATTTATATTTGTCACTTTTTCAAATCAAGTAACTTAAGTATATGAAATGTCCCTACCTAACTCTACACTATTCAAATAACGTAATCAAATATTTAGAAGGTTTTAGTTTGCAAAAACTTTCGCAACTGTTCACTCGCACACACGCGTATCAGTCTTCGTTCGCAGACAAGTGTCTTAGTTATGGCGTATCGCGTTGAGTAAATGAGAATAATTTTATTATCTATTATACTTTTGAAAACAGAGCGAAGTAGGTAGGTTACGGTAACATCCTTAGACATCACGCACACAATTGCGCCTGAAAAAAAAACGACGTGTGTGTAGTGTCTGTGTAATAGGTCGTTAAAACGAGAGTTTGTATGGAGATTTAGTCGAGTGTCCGGGGTGTGGCCAGGCAATCTCGTGCGCGACCGTCCCGCGGGGGGACAGACGGTGGCGGGGACGAGGTAGCGGTCATTCTAGCACACGGCTACACACGCTTCCCTTCCCCGCTACAGCACCCGCTAGTCCCGCTACCAGCAGACTTGGGTACCTCGTCCCCGCCACCGTCTGTCACCCCGCGGGACGGTCGCACACGAGATATCCGGGCTATAGTAAAAGTTGACACTAGAATTAAATGCATTTTTACATGGAAATAATTATGCAAATGGAGTTTTGGCGGAAACTTGGAAAAATATGTGTGCTCTAATGTATTTTTTTCTAAAACTTGTGTTCTTCCGCGAGTTAATGTGTAATAAATGTGGATTATTAACCATTAAGTGCTGGTGAATGTGTGCGAGTGTAGGGAGACTGCACAATGTTGGAAACATGCTATTTGCGTTCTCACCAAAATTCCACTGAAAATCTTCAGTAAAGTCCACATTTTTACTGAGGGTTAGGAAGTACATTATGATTTAGACTGAGACTTGGACTTTAATTTGACTTGAAATGTGACTTTAACCCGTCTCTATGACTTGAATTCTCATAAACTTGAAGAATTTTAATACTTGACACTGGATAAAATACTCTAATCTTGTAGAACCATCATAATTAAAAAAATATGCAAATGTCATACATGTCAAAATCATCACAAGATGGCGGTTTTATATTCATATATTTATTCATAATTCACCTTACAAGTCATCCATATATATAGGATAGCCTTCTCATCCAATTCACATTCATTTTATATTGATTTATCATTAAAAAAATAATAATAATAACAAACAAAAAACTAAATTATTATTAATAACATTTAAAAAAAAATGTCAATGCATATATTATTATTACGTAAGTAATATAATAAGTATCAAATATATTGTAAAAATATTATAATTTGCATTCAGCAAATTCATCATAGCTATAGAATGTCTGCTCGATAAGCCAGTATTTAAGCCGCCGTTTGCAACTGGTCAAACTCGGCGCTGAAATTATTAATTCAGGTAGTTTATTATAGTATAGTATGCTGCAAATACTTTGATACTTTTTTGTGCCTCTCGGACTCTGCTAGTTTAAAGTATCAAAATGAGTCAGTCGAAATTTCCGTTGCAGTCGAGACTGCCATACTAATTTTTTTTTTAATTTGATTTTGCCGCGCTTTTTCAGTCTTTTCATTGAATTTCATTTAAGGCTTCTTTACCTATTTTATGGCATATTTTTTGTAAGTCAGAGTTTAGTACTTTAAGTAATACCTAAATTTAAGTAAAAACTATTTAAATTTATTTGTTTTCGAAATTTTTTATGATCAAGTGAAGTCGTAAATATCGTGTTTTGAACAATTAAATAATCAAGAATGTTTCTTGAACTACATCATATATTTTTTCTGATCAAAACAAATAATATTTCATCGTTTGCTGTTGAATCAAAAACTTGTCAATTTGGAATATTTAAGCCGTAACATGTGATGACTCGCGATCTCATTTACTAAAGAGAGGGAGACTTTGCAAGTAGATTAATACATTAGAATAGGTATACACAGTTTAAATATTACTACACCCTTTTGTTACACCTTGTATAAAAGGTGCAATGATGCGATTTTTTTTACATATCTTATAGACTAGCGTTTGACCAATATCTCACCTGTTGGTAAGTAATGATGCGGTCGAAGATTTTAAGCACGCTAGGCTAGAATGGGAACTGGCTCTCAAGGATAACTGCCGAAACAGATTAGATGTTTTGGCGACAGATTTTATAACTTGAGGGTGGTAGCTGGCCAGGCGGACACTAGATAGTGTCCTACCACCATGCGGGGGTTATTGGTTTCTTAACGATGTTATTCCTTCACCGGAAAGCCACTGTGAAAAGCGCAAATACATTTTTCAATAGAAAAATCCATTGGTGCACGGCGGTTTGAACTCGGTAGCTCTGACATCAAAGCCAAAGTTCTCCCGATTACTACACCGGTGTATTGTATTGTTTGTGATTACAGCAGGCTTATCACGAAAATTGATAGATATTGAATTTAACGAAAAGTCAGTATCATGCATAGTAACGTCCCCGTCATTTAGTTCGTTCAATAATCCACTGTCAAATTTCGTGATAAGGGAGCAGGTGTAAGTAAGTGCAATTAAGAATTTGACACATTCTTAATAAATTGTTAAACACAATACAAAATTTCATCGTACCGACGGACGGATTGTGTTTAACAATTTACAAAAATATAAAGTGTGAAACACTTCAAAGCAACATAATATTACATTCTTAATATTTATAAAGTGAGTATGGACAACTCGTTCTTATACTAACTCTGTCCATTTGATCAGGTGTGACGATGACACACTCGCAGCTCGGCCAGGAATATGCACAGTTGTTCTTCTACCGTCGAGTTCACAGTCTCCAGAGCTAGTAACACCGTCTGAAACATAATATACCTAAATGTACTGGAAACATTAGATGGTAGGCGCATGTTATATCGATGTTCCGCGTATTTAGTTACCGAAAAGTAGCTTAACACCATCAAGGAGAAACATAGCCCTTGAGAGTCAAACTATTCTAGACCTATTGTGTTCATCATCGACCACATCATCGCATACCACCAAGCAAGATAGTGGACAAACGCTAGACTATAGGATATAAAAATAATACTAATATTATAAGGAGAAAACAAAGTTTTTTGTGTTTGTATAAATCAAATCAAATCAAAAAGCATTTATCCAGTATCTAGGTAGTATTAATATACGCACATATACACGTCAAAATCATAAAAGAAATTTAATACAATTTTGTAATAATAAGTCAAATATAATAATAATTAATAATTTACTAGAGGAATTTAGCCTTTTTCAATATTGTCCTCTAGGTATTCGCTTACCGAGTAGTACGCTTTTTGACATAGCAACCGTTTTAATTTAATTTTAAATACATTGTCGGAAACTGCGTCTTTCATTGTTTGTGTCAGATTATTATAGATCCATTTTTTTTTTTTTTTTTTTATACGTTATAGGCTAGCGTTTGACCACTATCTCACCTGTTGGTAAGTGATGATGCGGTCGAAGATGGTAAGCACGCTAGGCCTAGAATGGGAACTGGCTCTCAAGGATAGCTGCCGGAACACATTAGATGTTTGGTGACAGATTTTCTAACTTGAGGGTGGTAGCTGGCCAGGCGGACACTAGATAGTGTCCTACCACCATGCGGGGATAATGTCCATGCTCCTTTTATGTATACAGACTTGCTTGATTTGGTCAAGCTATGTGCTGGCGTCTTCAACTTGTATTTGTTGCGCGTCTGATACTTATGACATGCACCAAGACATTGGAATTCATTCAAGTTGGCGCGCACGAATAGACAAACTTGGTAGATTTGTATAGACGGGACGGTTAAAACTCCTAGTTCAACAAAGAAAGGCTTTGTTGAAACATCCCATGGTACTTGTACCATCGCGCGGATTGCCCTCTTCTGTAGGATAAAGACTCGCTCACGATCGGCTGCGTCTCCCCACAGCTCACATAAGTAAGGAGTGAATTGTGGCAAAATAACAGTTACGCACAGCGTGTCTGGGTGCTGTTTTCGCGAGTCGACTTATTGCGAAGCAAGCTTGGGCTAATCTCGCACACAGCATATCTATGTGGAATATCTTTGGTTCTCTGACGGACAACTTCATTTCAAATTCGATCCTTCAGAGAGACTCCGAGTATAGCGCTCTCCATAGCAAGTTGCTTATTATTTGTTCACTATTTATTCTTTCATAGTTCTACTTCCACTCACCATACGACGTCTTGGACATAACGCAGCCGCAGCCGGCTTCATTCTTGTACACAGGACTGACTCGCGTCATGGAGGTGACCGTCATAGAGACTGGCTGTGGCAGGGGAGTGGACCTCCTCACTGCGCAGAGGAGGGACTGCGCGTTCACTTATGAACCCGCTAAGGGGAGGAAGGTGTGTTAATCATTCCTAAAACTTGCCATAATGATCCAACCTAACCATCAAACCTAACCACCAACCTACTTTATCGCATTCTGTAGAGAAGTCTGTAAAAAACAGAGGGTGGGTAGAAAGCTACGCGTTAGAAGTTGAACTTCCAATTTCATTCAATTTTTTCTCAACATCACCAATTATTTTTTTGTACAACTGTTCTCTGATTGTTCAAGCTGTTGAACTTAGCGGGACGAATGTCTCATGTGTTCATTCCGAATTATAGCGAATAGGTCTTCGTAGTTACGTTGTTCTACAATACAGGGCGTTTATAAATATAAAATGTAGTATGACGCTACTGTTAAGTTACTTCCGCTGATTCGCTACAATTCGGACCGTGATGCTACGTCACTTCCGTCAAATTTTACCCCAATGCGCCTAAAGAAGCTTAACTTCAAAAGTTTAGTTAAAAGACTATGTAGGTTTCAGTTTATTTTAATGAACGAATCGTGAGTAATTTATTGTAACGTTAACCGTTACTCATGTAAAAAAGGGGTCACTTGTCTGTATAACCAGTGACCGGCCCCCGTATGCTTGAATTTGATAGGAATTTGAAATGAACGAACGTGACATAAATGGAGCTATACAGCCCTATCCCAGCCGTATCTCCGTCATTTAGTTCATTTTGTTCATTCAATAATCAACTGTCAAACTCAAGCATAAGCCCCCGGTTTCCAAGCAATGAGTGCCTCATCTTCATTGGCGAGTACGTGTGCTCCTGCCGAGCACCTCACCCGAACTGACTACTGTCTTGGACTATTATTTATTCTCTGCTGCTGTAAGAGTTCCAAGCATGTATTATGTATATGGGTATTATTTATAAACCAAATAAAAATACAAAAACACATGCCAAAAATCTTTAAATAACTAGATCATATCAATCAAAAAGTAAAGTAATGTGCAATTCTGTTCCGGACAACGACATACACCGACAATATGAACGCACTATGTATAGTTAGTTATAAGTTGTATATAATAAAGATAAGTTTTAGCTTAGTACTCTAGGATAGGTAGGGTACTTTTTCATGTATAGAGTTCGCATTTCGTTATAGCTTCGTATAGATAGACATATAGTTTGTAATTGTATCGCATTCGTAAACAGCCTTATTATAGATAGATTTTGTTAGATTCTTATTAGAACATAGGAATATAACTTGTATAAGGTTTGTAACAGTGTAATAGGTCTTATAGGACTACAGACAGGTCATTCGTACAACCTAAGTAGATAGATTATAGATAAAAATAAAGCATGTTCGGCTTTAATAAATGTAACAGATAGTCAACCTAGACCAGGTTAGGTTTAGGAATAGGGTTGGTACTTGCAAATAGCATAGGTCTGGGAGAGCTCCGCACTCTCTGATGGTTAGCGCTCAACTGAACAGCATCTCGGGAGAGTATATCTCCGAAAAGTCGGCATCTCGTGCGTGCGCCCACACAAGGACACGCCCCGCGAGACAGAGTGCGGGCGCTCCCAGACTATCGACCTCTCGCTCTTTTGCAAGTACCAACAACAATATAAATAGAGCGTCGCTACCGTGCCAAATTGTTCAGTTCACCAACGGCGGCACTAGAAGAAAGAAGAAAGGAAAACTAGGAAGAATAGTAAATAGTGATAGTGACTAGTGAATAGCTCAGTAGCTATAAGAAGATTGTGAAGAAGGAATAAATTAGCGTTTCAAGGCTTGAAGACGTGTTTAAATCCCAGCTCCAAAGCTTCACAGTATAAGTGTGGGAATCCGAAGGCCTCTCCCGAAGAAATACAGTCCACTGCTCCACCGCTGTGCTTAGGGTTCCCCACAAATTCAGTGGTCACCAAAGAATATAAATACTACGTAAGAGTTGTCACCCAATGGTCAATGACAGACTACTTAAAAAAATTGGTTTTATTAGGGTTGCCAACAGTACTATTTCACAGAATGTGCATGGGCTTTCTATTTCTTGAACAGTTTCTGTGGGAAGAAACTGCCATATACGTACGTTTCTTATTGGCCCTACGCATCGATATTTTATATAATTAAGATAGTTTAAAAACAAAAACAACCGACTTCCATGCCACGCGAGTCAATATCAGTAGCAAGTTTGAGACGTTTATCGCCATATCTTTTTTTTTTATTGCGAACTGTGCAAGCGTTCGGCCGCTATCTCACCTGATGGTAAGTGACGATGCGGTCGAGGATGGAGCACGCTGGAAAAATAGACGCCGGCAAGTATCTCTGGAGATACTTATCAGATCTCGATGAATATACAATGGGACCATCTCGAAAACGTACCCTACCGATTACCAAAATAATTATTCGAATCGGTTCACAATTGACGGAGTAATCGCCTAACATACAAAAAAACACACACACAGACGAATTGAGAACACCTCCTTTTTGGAAGTCGGTTGAACAATATCTTACAAGAATGGTACATTATCTCTCTTTCTAGGTTTACAGCACCAACTCCTGTCGACAATCATGCAGAAGCAAAATCGCCATAAACAAGTGTGGATGCAGACCTTTCTACTATTTCTATGAAGGTTTTCAGACTTTTTTTAAGATAATTTATTCGTAGCTGTTATTATTCTTTATTTTTTATGTCTGACAGAGAAGCACTTTACTTTCTTTTATTTTATATCTCACTAGCTGCACCCGCGACTTTGCCCGCGTTTAGTCCTGCTCAATACAATTAATTATTTAATGAACAAAATGAAATATTATTTGTCACTCGTGTAAATATATTATTTATTTATTTATTTAATATTATTATTAATTTATTATTTATATAATTTTTTTATTTATTTGCCAAGTATGTTTTTTTAGTGTTATATGTATTGTATGGTATGTACGTATATGTAACTATGTGTAATGTGTTTTAGTAATACATCATGTTGATATTTATATTTTGTGAATATTGTTTTATATTATTATTATAGAGTAACAATTTATATTTTACATTTATTTATTATACACCACCGTCTAATACTTCCTGCAATTCTGTCCATCCAAAGGTTGTCTGGAAGAAATCGCTGTTAGCGATAAGACCGCCCATTGTACTACCTTAGTTATTATTTTCTGTACATGTTTTCTTTTCTTTTTTCTGTATGTTGGTATACAATAAAGAGTTTTTGTATTGTAATGAACTAAGTGACGGGGACGCTGAATCTAGCTGTATAGCTCCATCTCTGTCATTTCGTTCATTTAAACCCCTATCAAACTTCGTAATAAGCCTGCTGTTTATAAACCTTCCTCTTGTATCAATCTATCTATTGATGAAAACTGCATTAAAATCTGTTGCGTAAATTGTTAAACACAATCCAAAATTTCATCGTACCGACGGGACTTGAACCCGCAACCTCCTGAATAACATGTTCAGGTGCTATGCCAATTAAGCCACAGTGCGATATATCGTTACGACGAAATTAGTGGATTGCATTTTTTTTACCCAATTATGCATTGGTGGTGCCATCTATGACTAATTATTACGTAAGTTAATCATTCGGAAGAAATAATTACAGTTTTCAATTCTGACGAGAGATGTTGCACTGCGGAATTTGCCCACTATCTCGCCTGGTGGTAAGCGATGATGTGATCGAGGATGGTGAACACGGTAGGTATTTAGGTAAGATAAGTAGGTGGATAAGCATTTAGCACTTTTTGTAATTATACTAATGATTGTCCCAATTCCAGCTGGCCCACCTTGCTCCCCTGCCGGCATGGCGTGTCTCGCCTCCATATCTCACGAGATAGCCAGTGTGAAGGACGTCAAATGCGTGTGTAGCGCTCAGTGTCTGTACTCCGTGTTCAGAGACGTCAACATCGATGATAAGATCTGGTCAGTTTTAGAAGACAATCATATTGGTTCTAGTTTTCAACCGACTAGGCTAGCCTATATGATATTAAAAAAAAGTCGTTTGACCACTCTCTCACCTGTTGGTAAGTGATGATACGGTCGTGCATGGTAGCACGCTAGGCCTAGAATGGGAACTGGCTCTCAAGGATAGCTGCCGAAACACATTAGATGTTTTGGCGACAGATTTTTTAACTCGAGGGTGGTAGCTGGCCAGGCGGACACTAGACAGTGTCCTACCACCATGCGGGGAATGGGGGTTTCTTAACGATGTTTTTCCTTCACCGGAGGGCTACTGTGAGAAATGCACATACATTTTTTTTTACTTCTACCAGCTTCTAAAATGGAGGAGTTTCTCAATTCGTCTGTATGTTTTTTGTAAGTTAACCGATTACTCCGCCAATTGAAACCCGATTTGAGTGATTATTTTTTCACATGTGGTATCTCCAAGGTTATTTCTTTAAATTTTATCAAGATCTGATTGGTATCTCCAGAGATATGACGATAAACGTCTGAAACTTGCTACTGAAGCTGACTCGCGCGGCAAGAAAGTCGGTTTTTTGGACTATTAAAAAAAACATATTATTGTCTAATTGACCAGCACTTAATATCTCAACTGATGATAAGTGACGATGCCGCCAAGATGTTATTATGACTTGCACTGAACATTATGCTGTAACTTGGCGAACCGATTTTTATAATGATATAAGGTAACAGGACAGGCTCGACGCTCGCCAGATGGTAAGCGACTACCTATCACAGACACAACAGCATTTAGATTAGCGACATGTATGGACGGTGAGTGCTCCGGAGCCTGCCATCTGTGGTCACCAACATCCAGCTAGGGTCACGATAACTCCATAATTTGATTCCACTATCCCCATTTGAGAGACGTGGACACTGACGGTGCGACTAGTTCACCAATTCAAAGTCGCTCAGCGAGCTATGGAGAGGGCTATACGGAGTTTCTCTGAAGGATCGAATTCGAAACGAAGTCATCCGTCAGAGAACCAAAGTTATCGACATAGCTCAAAGGATTAGCAAGCTGAAATGGCAGTGGGCTGGTCACATCTGTCGTAGAACCGATAACCGTTGGAGTAGACGAGTTCTAGAGTGGAGACCACGGCTCGGCAAACGTAGTGTAGGACGCCCTCCAGCTAGGTGGAGCGATGATATACGCAAGTTGGCTGGCAGCGGTTGGAAACGAATAGCTGAAGATAGAGCTCAGTGGCGTGCCATGGGAGAGGCCTATGTCCAGCAGTGGACGGAAATTGGCTGATAATGATGATCCCCATTTTATAATCAGACATCCAGGGACAGTAAAAAGCGCCACCGATTTATGGTGGACTAGCTGTGTCCCGAGGTTTTACCCGTATAGGCAACGTTCCCGTGTGAATATCGAGATAAAAAGTACCCTATGTGTTATTCTAGGTAGAGGTGGGTCGTAATCGGTTTTTCGCGTAACTAGTTATACGTAGTTTCATGATTGCGCGTAAGCAGTTTTAAAAACGCTTATTTTAGTAACCGGTTATTTCTACACAGCACACACTAGAGCTACTTACTTCGGAAAACAGTTTTGCACGCGTACTAATTATTGATGCTGTTAAATGTCACGTTACAAAGATAAGAAAGCTTAGCATTATTTCGGTAATACATTATTTTGATTTTATTCACTATTTTGTGAACGTTATTAGCTTGTACATAGTTAGTCATAGCACATCGCCGCACAACACTGCGTACGCGTAATCTGATAACCATTTTGCGTAAAATTCTTGAGAAAAGGAACGTTTCTTATCTCGAAATCGCTTACGAAAAATAACTGCTTACTTTTGATCCGTGAAACTACGTATAAAGTTATTAGCCTCGTAAGCAGTTTCTAGAACCGCTTTAGTTTCGGAATAAAATGGCTGTGACATACGGACGGACAGACATACAGACAGACAGACAGACAGACAGACATGACGAATCTATAAGGGTTCCGTTTTTTGCCATTTGGCTACGGAACCCTAAAAATGATGATGATGATGGTATAATTCTGTCACCACTGCGCAGGAGTACGGGAACATTCGCGCTGCAAGGGTCCGTGAAGTACGTAGTGCTGCCTCCGAAGATCAGGTACACCAGGGAGATCGTGTTCCATTTCCAGGATTTAGTTGGTAATAATCATATTTTTTCTTTTATTGCTCTTTTGGGACCTCCGGGAAAATCCCAGCTACTTGCACGTGCCTTCCTTATAATCTACTGCTTAAAACTAAGGTAGGATGCGGAAAGGCACTTGATAATCCGGCGATTTGTTACTAAATTCCCAGTCACGAGAAGCTATAAATTATGTAAACAAGTGTTCAGGAGTTCACAACATTTGGACCAACAAAAAAAATGAATTTGTTTAAGATTTAATAAATTATTAAGTAACAAATATTAATTAACATATATTATTTAAGAATAATTATTCGTCAGATTCAGATGTTTCCATTTCCATTTTTTCCATTATGAAACAAACTCGTACGCATTCGAAACCCGAATGACGCGTTTATTTCAAAATGGCGTCCCGATAGTTTACAATCCCTGCGTCCGGTACCAAGAAACACAAACGATAGCGCTTTGCGTCGTTAAAATATGATCCGACTAAATTAAATAGGTTGTTACTTTCATAGAACCCGTCTATATTTCATGTCGATTGAATATGGTCAATTTATTATTATCTCGCAGTATAAAATGTTTACTTAGTAAAAGATGTTTGTTTACATAATTTATAGCTTCTCGTGACGGGGACTTTAGTCGAGCGATGGTACTTGTTCACAAATCCCGGCTATGGACAGAGCTATATCTAACTGTGTGCAGCGTGTCTACATATTAGATAGTTCAATATGGTTCAAATCATCTGTATCGTAGACGGTTAGATCGGACGACCAAAACCGTATGGGGCGCTCTGGTGTGTTACTTCACTAAAACACAATGAAATTTATATTCTTTATTTTGTAACTGAAAAATATACGGAGCCCCGGCCTCTTCACACACCGGGTGCACTAAACAATGAAAACGTATTTAAGTTCACTTTCTTATTCGAACATTACGTGATGTATTTATATGACTACTTTTGGTCAGAATTTAATATATACTGAATAGAAAAATGCACGTCAAATCCCCTGACGACAATTCTACCATCGACATATAAAAATATTTAAATCTGTCACTGATGAGAAGAAAACAAGCCATCGTCAAAGAGTTAAGAACGTCATACAAATAAGGCGAGGTCGCCACACTCTTAATTATAAAAACTTCATCTAATATACAGGCCATTAACAAACCTTAAATCTATACTAATATTATAAAGAGAGAACATTTGTATTTTCGTATTTTTGTATTTTTGTATTTTTGTATGTTTGTAATGATTTGGCTCAGAAACTACTGGACCGATTTAAAAAATTCTTTCACTAATATATAGAATGGACTTTCGAAATGAAAATAGGCTATATATTATCCCGTTTAAATCAAATGTACATTAATGGAGACCTAATTTGACCTAAGTCGACAAAAAAACGGTCGAAAAAACACTTTTCTTACGAACGCTGCTCAATTGAAAACAGATGAAAGAATAGTTTCTATGGAAGAGTTGTACAACTTAATAAGACCTACAAAAAAGTCCGCGACAGCATATGTCTATGTCTTAAGGTTGACTCACAGTAACCATTTTAATCTTTAATTTTTTGTTAAAAAATATTACATAACTTCCAGGGCTATTTTCAAGTATATAGTATTAATCCTTATCCAAATAATTACGTTAATTACCTTGGCCACATATTATAGATTAAAATTGTCCTTTACAGATTATAGTTCTAATGAAAACTCTAGAAGATATCACGGATTTCACATACACGCATCGCAAAATTAATAAAATATTTGCAGTCAAACCACAGAATAGGTCATAGTTACTATGAAAATATTATTATAAGCTTAGCTTTTCTGTAGATCCCCACCGATCGCAATCAATTTGAAGTCAAAATAGTATAATAATATGATCTATTGTATAAAATAATAATGATCTATATGTATAATATAATATTTTAAACCACCCCGACTGATCTATGTATAATCTTTTCATTAAAAGCATTCCAATGACTCTAAACACGACATTTAAAATCTGAGCTGTAAGTTGGTGGGGATTTGAGTATTCTGTAGAGTCCAGGATATGTCCCAGCATCAGTTCAATGCTTCCATGTTCTTACAATATCGTTGAAGAAAAAGATTTTCGAATTAATCAGACCTATAAAAGTTGATTAAAGCTCATAGTTTTATAACGATTGAACGAATTTTCATAAAACAAAGCTAAGAACACTCTCGATGAGGACATATAAAAAACAAAACTATCAATAATAAAATCAAAATCGGTTCATCCGGTTGGGTGCTAAGATGCTACAGACAGACACACAGATACACACGTTAAACGTATAATACCCCTACTTTTTACGTCGGGGAACGCCGTAATGTTACGGCGGCAGATGTTCTCCTTGGTGGTAAGCTACTTTTCAACCGACTTCCAAAAAGAAGGAAGTTCTCAATTCGTCTGTATGTTTCTTTTTTCGTTATTTATGTGTGTATGTTACGCGATTACTCCGTCAATTGTGAACCGATTCGAATGATTATTTTTGTAATCGGTAGGGTACGTTTTCGAGGTGGTCCCATTGTAATTTCATTGAGATGTGATTAGTATCTTCAGAGATATGACGATAAACGTCTCAAACTTGCTACTGAAATTGACTCGCGGGGTATTGAAGTCAGTTGTTTTAGTTATTAAACTTAGTTTTTAATCTTAATTATTGGTAGATTTAATGATCCCACGAAAACCCATGATTCATGAATGCACATAAAACTTTCAAAGGTAGGTATATAGCTAGGATTAGAACCAACGACCCTCGGGTCAGAATCAGGGTAACTATCCTTTACGCCAAAGGGCCGTCCAATATCACTACGTAAGTATTATAAAACAATGTCCATCGCTGCGTCTGTCTGTCTGTTCGCAATAATCTCAATAGCTTCTGAACGGATTATCATGTAGTTTTCACCAGGAAGGTTTAGGTGCATAATTCGTTAAGGTTTTGTGTAAATTGGTTGACATAAGACGATGATTGTTAAATATGTTAATATTTTATATTCGAAGCAACAAATTGATGCAAATTTTGTAGGCATATATGTTCTAACCGTGCGAAGCCGGGGCGGGCTGCTAGTTTTAAAATATAATGAATATGGTTTCTTTACAATAATAAAAGTTGACATGCTATTATGAGTAAGCTTAAAACTTGGCTCAAACAGTAATTAAAGTAAAGTAAGTAATAGTATATAGTATAGGTTCATGGCTGCAGCCTAACTCCTAACTAGGTTTCCCTGTATTTAGGATATTTAAATCCTTCCGGTCGCCGACAATTTTTTATCCGACTTCAAAAAAAGGAAGAGGTTTCTCAATTCCACCTTATATATATACATTATGTATATATATATATATAATATATATTATGTTTGTTCGCGGATAACTTCGTCGTGCCTAGTGCCCGAGTGCGAATCCGACTTGCACTTGGCCAGTTTATTTTACCACATCTAATCTACCTCCACATTCATTATTATTATTTTTATACAGCAATGTATGAATACAGTATGATAAAATATTTACCTCTGTAAGAATTAAAATTAAAATTTATATAATATCGTATAAAAAACTAAAAAAGAACCGACTTCATGCCGCGTTATTAGTTTTCAGTACCAATTTTGATATGTTTATCTCCATATCTCTGGAGATACTAATCAGACCTCGATAAAATTAACATGGTACTACACTTGGGATATTTCCTTTCCAACAAAAAAAGAATAATCAAAATCGGTTCATAAACGACAAAGTTATCCGCGAACAAACATTATATATATATATATATTATGTTTGTTCGCGTCTCAAAATTGGTACTGAAAACTTTTAACGCGGCATTTTTTGAATATAGAAGAATAGAAGAATGTGCTGTTCTTCAAATTTATGTGTTCGTAATGGTAGATGTTATCTTTTATTAGGATGGTGCTGCCTCCTCTTGCGGTATTATCGGGGTGCAGTGCGTGATAAGTTTTATATCCTTTTAATTTGATGTAGTATTTGCGTGTAAAATGTGATTCAGAGACCAAGCACACATCGATATTTTCTGTGTTTAGGACTACCTGTAGCACATTTTGATGATGTAGCAGTTCATTAGCGTTCCAGGCCATTATCTTTAGTGACTTGTTCATGATGAATGTTTTGCTGTAGCCATTTTAGTGCTATTTTCCAGTTTTTTTAACTTACTATCGAATGAGGTCATAAGAGACAAAATTTGATTTATTTTCTCGTCGATGTTGGAACTTTTCTGCTGGGCTTGAGGTTGTGGTAATCTCTGTGGCTGAGTTCCTTTGGTCATTTGAGCGTACGTGATATTTTTAGTTACGTTTTGTACCGCAATGGACTTTTTGGTTTTATTTACAATTGAAGCCTGGGTGGTGGAAGGTACGACATTTTTCTTTATTTGCTTATTTTTTAAGCTTTGGAGTTCTTTGGCTACCATACACCCTCTATAGTTAGCAGGGTGCGGTTCACCACAGTGAACACATTTAGGTTTAGAATCCGCTGGCTTATTACAGTCTCTGGTCAGATGCCTGCCCGGACATTTCACGCATCTTGGCTCCTTAGAGCAGTACTTTTGCGTGTGCCCATATGATTGGCACCGCTTGCATTGAGGGAGAAGTCTGGCGGTTTTAATAGGTTCAATCTCCACTCTGCATCCTATGATTGTTCTGATGTTGTAAATTTTATTTATATCCTCTTCTTTTTCGAATGAAAGAAGAAACATATTCAGCGGTTCCTTATTCTTACAACTGAGTTTCTTGACGGCATTTTGAATTTTAAATCCGTTGAATTTCAAATCACTTACAATTCTATCAGGTTTGCATGTAGAATAAAGATTTTTGGCCATAACCTTATTATAGGTCTATCTTGCTTATTCTCTTAAGAATGCCAGTGTAAGTTTCCATCTGACAGCAATTTGGTAATAGCTCTGTACGAGTCTTCATCGCGTGCGTTTATTTTAGCACATTCCCCATTCAATACCTTTATGGTGAACGCATCTCTCGAGGCGCTTGTCAGCAAACAGTTGTAAAACGCTGATAATTTCGAACGTTCTCCACAACAATAGGTGGAGGCTGGGGAGGTTTTTTTACTTTTTCCTTGGTGGCCTCACTAGGAGGATCATCTTGCGTCGGGGAGGGAGACTTCAACAACTTCCGTTTCTTCCTACTCTTTTCTCGCACCCACCCGGTTTCTCTCGCTAGTTCTTCTTCGTCAGTCTCGTACTGGACTGCGGCTGAAGGTTCCTCATTACTGGGCTGTTGAGTTGGAGCAGTGTCATACTGCTCCCGAACATGTCTCAGATGGCACTGAAGCTCGTGTATCTGATTTTTTAGGTCGCTAACAAGATCTTCTAATTTTATTCTTTGTCTTCTTTCGTCTTCAAAACGATTGTATAACAGTTGTTCTGTCTCGGTTGTTAAAGTTATCTTAGTAGGAGAAGCCATGATTATAAATAGCTTCGCCTTAACATTTATTTACACAAAATGTACGTGTTTCACTCACTACGCGTATCTGGGTCATCGCGGTGACCGTATAAACAATACACTCGCGACGGCTAAGTAGGCTGCTGCGTCAGCGCCTTACCCGAGCGTACTAGAGCAAGTGCAACGCGAACGCGACCTTTCTCTGCGGAAGTAGCGAACTCACTGTGATATATAGAATAACGCGGCATGAAGTCGGTTTTTAAACGATATTATATAAATCTATATATATATATATACGGTCGAATTGAGAAACCTCCTCCTTTTTTGAAGTCGGTTAAAAAGAAAGAAATTTTTGATTTCGAGCTTACGTAGTGTAACTTAGTATCTATTATTTATACTACATCTTCTTATATTCTTATCTAGATTTTATTTATTGGAATTCTATTCTATTCTACATATTATATATATATATATATATATGTATATATATAGTGTTCCGGACAACGACGTACACCGACAATATGAACGCACTATGTATAGTTAGTTGTATATAATAAAGATAAGTTTTAGCTTATTTTAGTACTCTAGGTTAGGTAGGCTAATTTGTAATGTATAACGTTCATATTCGTACAGATAGATAGATATATAGTTTGTAATTGTATCGCGTTCGTAAACAGCCTTATAATAGATAGATTTTGTTAGATTCTTATTAGAACATAGGAATATAACTCGTATAAGGTTTGTAACAGTGTAATAAGGTCTTATAGGACTACAGACAGGTCATTCGTACAACCTAAGTAGATAGGTACTAGATAAAAATAAAGCATGTTCGGCTTTAATAGACAGATGTAACAGATAGTCAACCTAGACCAGGTTAGGTTTAGGAATAGGGTTGGTACTTGCAAATAGCATAGGTCTGGGAGAGCTCCGCACTATCTGATGGTTAGCGCTCGACTAAACAGCATCTCGGGAGAGTATATCTCCGAAAAGTCGGCATCTCGTGCGTGCGCCCACACAAGGACACGCCCCGCGAGACAGAATGCGGGCGCTCCCAGACTATCGACCTCTCGCTCTTTTGCAAGTACCAACAACAATATAAATAGAGCGTCGCTACCGTGCCAAATTGTTCAGTTCACTAACGGCGGCTCTAGAAGAAAGAAGAAAGGAAAACTAGGAAGAATAGTAAATAGTGATAGTGCCTAGTGAATAGCTCAGTAGCTATAAGAAGATTGTGAAGAAAGAATAAATTAGCGTTTCAAGGCTTGAAGACGTGTTTAAATCCCAGCTCCAAAGCTTCACAGTATAAGTGTGGGAATCCGAAGTCTTCATTCGAAGAAATACAGTCCACTGCTCCACCGCTGGGCTTAGGGTTCCCCACATTTTTGGACCTTCGTGGCCGGATAATTGGGACCTTAACAGTCTTTTTCAAGACTCAACGTTAATTTCAACGCTAAAACAGTCTTTTTTAAGACTACTTCTCGTCGACTCCGATAACTAACGCCGCAAACAGTCTTTTTCAAGACTTATCGTTGACTCTTCGATTCGATATCCGCTACCATGCCGGTCACCCGCTCCACAGGAAGAGGACGAGCGCCGGCCTCCGAGCAATAGTCATCCGCCGAGACCACGACAACGGGTACAACGGCGTCAACATCGGGTACTTCGCGCACCGGGGCAACAGTCATCACGGAGGAGCAACCTTCGACCAGCAGCTACGCGTCAGCGGCTGTGGTCTCACCAATGCGACGGGCATCCTACAGCTCCGCGCCCGCCGCGACGGCGCCACACGCCGTTCCAGAGCATCACACCGCGACCGCGCCGCACCACGCCGCCGTGATAGCGCCACCGGCGCCCACCTCCGCTTCACTCGCCGCGCCGCACCCTGCCGCCGTGATGGCGCCACTGGCGCCGACCTCCGCATCATTCGTCGCACCGCACGCCGCCGCGCGCTGCCGCGCCACACACCGCCGCCGTGACGCCGCGGACACCGCCGTTGGGGACTGAAACATTCGCCGCGCCGCACGTCGAGCTACATGCGCCGCACTTCGAGCATCATGCGCCACACTTCGAGCAACATGCGCAACACTTCGGGCAACACATCGAGCGACACATCGAGCATCACTCCGAGCGTCGAGAGAGGCCGCCACGGGACACGAACAGTCTCGCGGAGCAGCGCGCACGCAGCCAACGTGCGGAATCTCGCCGCTCGAAGAAGTCGCACCGCAACGCTACAGCTAAACAAGAACTTCTTCGACAGATCGAGTACGCGACGAGTCGTCTCGCCGCGCTCGAACAATCCGACAGTGAAGAAGACACCGAGGGGGGCTCTGTCGTCACCGAGTCCGACACCCAACATCGAGTCGACACCTGGTTGAGTGACCAGGTACCGCCACCGCCGCCGCCGGTCTTGTTGGCCATGACCAACGAGACCCTCCGCCCAGCTGAGACGCCACGTGAGCCGCTACCCTCCGGCCGCCGACCGCCGCCGTGTCACGTGATCACCCACGTGTGTCGCCGTCAGCGGGCTTCGAGCTCCGCGCCGAGCTGAGCTACCATTCGACGTGCCCACCTGAGCCGCGTGGACCGCTGCTCTCCGTGCCACAGCCGCCGCTGCCACCGCTTGTGCCACGTGATTCTCCACGCGCGCTGCTACCAGTGGGACCCGAGCTTCAAGACAGAAGCTACCAACAGCTACGAGACTACGAACAACGGCGTAGCCAGGAGCTACGACCTACGGCGTAGCCACCAGCTACGAGAGTGCTACGAACTACGGCGTAGCCAGGAGCTACGAGATCAGCCGCTACGAGAGAGCTACGGACTACGCGACAAGCCGAGCTACGTGAATCCACCGATGGGAGGGCAGGCGCCGCCACCGTCCATACCGGCGGGAGCCTGCGACCTCTCTCAGCTGTCGACTGCCATCACACAAGCTGTCATCGCCGGACAGCGCCCGAGATTCGCCGAGCTACCGATGTTCGACGGGTCGCACCTCGACTGGCTGCCGTTCCGGGCTGCGTACATCGAATCTGCACCGATGTTTTCACCAACTGAAAACATTAACCGCCTGCGCCGGAACCTGAAGGGAAAAGCACGAGAAGCCGTCAGCAACCTGCTTATCACTAACGCGAGACCGGAAGAGGTCATGGAAACGCTCACAACGCGCTTCGGTCGTCCTGAAACGTTGGCGATGGTCGAGATCAACAATCTTCGGTCTCTGCCGCGCCTCACCGAGTCACCGTCGGACATCTACCAGTTCGCCTGCAAAGTGACCAACGCCGTGGCGATGTTGCGAGCCCTCGACTTCGGCTACTACCTCTTCAATCCGGAGCTAGTGGCGGCCATCGTGGAGAAGCTACCACCGACGCTGGCGCGCAACTACTACAAGTTCGCAGCTACTCAACCACGTGACACGCCGGACCTGATCAAGATACAAAGCTACTTGAAGAGCGAAGCCGAGTGTTGCGGACCATTCGCGAAACCCGACTCAACAGTGAACTCGCCAGCACCGGGGCCTCAGAGGAGGACGCAGCGAGTACACAACGTCGTCGAACAACCGCAACAGCAGCAGCCACAACAGAAGTCGCAGCAGTCAACAGCTCGTTGTCCCGTGTGTGAACAACCGGGACATTTCACCGAAGACTGCAACAGTTTCGAAACAGCAGATGAACACGAGCGCTGGGACATAGCGAAGAAACAGCGGCTATGTTTCAGGTGTCTACGCTACCGGAGGCGAGATCACAGCTGCCGTGCCAAGGTGTGTGGAGTCGACGGCTGCAAGACCCACCACCACCGAATGCTGCACTACGAGAATAATGAAAAGGGTGCAGTGACCGAAGCCATCAACTCCGCGTGGACCACAGAGCATCACAGGTCTTACCTGAAAATGATTCCAGTTCGAGCTGTGGGGCCAGCGGGCACAGTCGATACCTTCGCGCTACTGGACGACGGTTCGACGGTCACCCTAGTCGACGAGCGCATCGCCGTCGAAATCGGAGCAGAGGGACCAGTCGACCCGCTGTACATCAACGGCATCAACGCATCGAAGTCGTCCACAAGCAACTCGAAAAGGATACAGATTAAAATGCGTGGCCCGAACAAGAAGGAAGAGAAGATTCGAGCGCGCACAGTACAGAACTTGGACATCTCGCCGCAGGAAGTAAACAAGTCTGCGCTACGAGGCTGCGAGCATCTACGTGACATCGGCAGCCTACTGACGTACCAGCGTGCTTCGCCGGGTATCCTGGTCGGCCAGGACAACTGGGAGCTGCTGCTGGCTTCGAGGACACGCCGAGGCGCCCGAGACCAGCCGGTGGCGTCGCTGACGCCGCTCGGGTGGGTGCTACACGGGGGCCACAGCAGAACGCTCGGGAAGAGCATCGACTTCGTGTCCTACGTCACCGAGTCGCCTGAAGATGCAGCCCTGGACGTGATGATTCGCGACTATTTCGAGACTGACGTCATGTATATTAACCCACAGTACACATCGAGATCGGAGCGGCGTGAGGTCAACGAACCACCGGTCACGGACGCGCTCAACGGCGAGCGGCGTGAGGTCGACGGACCACCGGACACGGACGCGCTCACCATCAAAGACAGCAACGAGCGGCGTGAGGTCGATGGACCACCGGACGCGGACGCGCTCAACAGCATCGAAGAGTACGTCGAGGACGTACCCCTACAGAACACAGACACCGGTGAAGAACGGGTTCATCACCTCATCGAGCGCCGACAGAAGCTGAGCGAAGCCCTACCCGACGTGTCCCACTTCTCCAACTGGGACCGACTTCGCTACACTGCGGCCCGAGTACTACAATTCATTGACCTCTGCAGGGGCGCTCAACGGGTGTACTACAAACGCACCAAACTGAACAAGGTCGATGACCCCGCCTGGACTAACAAGAAAACAGCTAAGAAGCCCGCACCGGTACAACAACCGAAAAAGGAATAAACAGAAAAGTTTCTGCCTGTTCCTGCGCAAACACTGAGAGCCGCGGAGGCGCTACTTATGCGCGCCTCACAAGAAGAATCGTTGGCGGACGACATCGATGATCTGCAAAAAGGAAAACCACTTCGGAAAGATAGCCGCCTACAACAGCTGAGCGTCGTATATGAAGACAACACTCTACGACTGCGGAATCGACTCATCGCTTCAGAGCTACCGAACCTCCGAGACAACCCGCTGATTTTGGACGGCGGCCACCCAACAGTCAAGCTCTGGATTCTGCACGTCCACCGCCGCCTGCATCACGCCGGAGTCGAAGCGACGGTGAACGAGAGTCGTCAACAGTACTGGGTGCTACGCTTACGCCCAGTAACCCGAACCATTGTAAGGCGATGTTTATTTTGCAGACTTCGCAGCGCAGCACCACCATATCCGAGAACCGGAGACTTGCCGGCGTGCCGGCTGGCTCATCATCAGCGGCCCTTCTCCTGCACTGGCGTCGACTACTTCGGGCCGGTGACAGTGACTGTCGGCCGCACCAACCAGAAAAGATACGTGGCGATCTTCACGTGTCTCACCACCCGGGCCATCCACCTCGAGATCGCCGCATCGCTCAGCACCGACTCCGCGGTGATGGCGCTGCGACGCATGATGGCGCAACGGGGCTGTCCGACTCAAATTTGGTCCGACAACGGGACCAACCTCCGAGGCGCCGAGAGAGAGCTGCGACAGACGATCGACGCAGCAACAGCAGAGGAAGCAGCCAAGCGGACCATCGACTGGCGATTCATCCCACCGGGCGCGCCGTTCATGGGAGGCGCGTGGGAGCGAATGGTTCGCTCCGTGAATACTGCACTCGCCGCTACGCTCCACGAGACCCGACCGCGAGAGGAAGTTCTCGCCACTCTACTCGCCGAGGTGGAGTTCACCGTGAACAGCCGACCACTCACACACGTGTCGGTCAACCCCGAGGACCCAGAGGCCCTGACTCCGAACCACTTCCTTCTGGGCGGCCCTGCTCGTCTCCCATACCTGGGGGAGATTGAGCGCACCGTCTCCATCTCCAGCTGGCGCGCTGCACAACGCCTCACCGACACATTCTGGGCGCGGTAGCTGAAGGAGGCGCTTCCCGAGCTACAACACAGGCGAGAGCCCCAGGGGAAAGGAGCTGAGGTGAAGACCGGAAACCTGATCCAGCTCGTCGACCCGAATCTACCCCGAAACGTCTGGCTCCGAGGCAAGGTCATCAACACGTTCCCGGGACCCGATGGCATCGTGCGCACCGTCGACATCCAGACCAAGGGCGGCGTGCTACGACGGCCTGTAAGGAAGCTGATCATCCTACCAATCGAAGACGTCGTTCCTACACCGGGCTCTTCTGCTGCAGGCAGCACGGCGGGAGAATGTTCCGGACAACGACGTACACCGACAATATGAACGCACTATGTATAGTTAGTTATAAGTTGTATATAATAAAGATAAGTTTTAGCTTATTTTAGTACTCTAGGTTAGGTAGGCTAATTTGTAATGTATAACGTTCATATTCGTACAGATAGATAGATATATAGTTTGTAATTGTATCGCATTCGTAAACAGCCTTATTATAGATAGATTCTGTTAGATTCTTATTAGAACATAGGAATATAACTCGTATAAGGTTTGTAACTGTGTAATAGGTCTTATAGGACTACAGACAGGTCATTCGTACAACCTAAGTAGATAGGTACTAGATAAAAATAAAGCATGTTCGGCTTTAATAGACAGATGTAACAGATAGTCAACCTAGACCAGGTTAGGTTTAGGAATAGGGTTGGTACTTGCAAATAGCATAGGTCTGGGAGAGCTCCGCACTCTCTGATGGTTAGCGCTCGACTAAACAGCATCTCGGGAGAGTATATCTCCGAAAAGTCGGCATCTCGTGCATGCGCCCACACAAGGACACGCCCCGCGAGACAGAGTGCGGGCGCTCCCAGACTATCGACCTCTCGCTCTTTTGCAAGTACCAACAACAATATAAATAGAGCGTCGCTACCGTGCCAAATTGTTCAGTTCACCAACGGCGGCTCTAGAAGAAAGAAGAAAGGAAAACTAGGAAGAATAGTAAATAGTGATAGTGCCTAGTGAATAGCTCAGTAGCTATAAGAAGATTGTGAAGAAAGAATAAATTAACGTTTCAAGGCTTGAAGACGTGTTTAAATCCCAGCTCCAAAGCTTCACAGTATAAGTGTGGGAATCCGAAGTCCTCATTCGAAGAAATACAGTCCACTGCTCCACCGCTGGGCTTAGGGTTCCCCACATATAGTATAGGTAATATTCCATCATATAACTTTTGGATAGCCCGTTGTACATCGTACATGATAAATCTTCGGTTCAAATCTTACCCGTGCACCAATGGCGTTATAACAACAAATACTAAAAACAGAATAAAGTTTAAAATAATAGAGGGTTACCATACAAGAAACGTGTTTTTTGCCATCTATGAACGCTTAGTTAGGTAATCGTCGCATAGATGGCGTTATTGAAATGTCGATCCCTAATACCTTTATTAGACGTTAGATGGCGTTTTAAGAAATAAAATGTTTATTAATTATTATTTTTTTCTGGCGAAAAATGATAGTGGTATTTTTTGCTCGATCTTATAAAAAACTGTAGTGTGGTACGGAACCCTACGAGTGCGAGTCCAACTTGCACTTGGCCAGTTTTATTTCTAATTCGTCCAGTAAATATTAATTCATGAGTGTTCGCTCACAGGTGCTAGGAGCATTATATCGATGTTCTGCCTGACTTCCTACCAAAAAGTAGCTTTCCATCAAGGAGAAAATTTGCCGCCAAAATGTTGCGGTGTTCCGGCAGCACGATCCTTGAGAGTCAGTCCGTCTTTTCCTAGCGTGTTAACATTACTAGACTATATCATCGCTTACCACCAGGTGAGATAGTGGTCAATGGTCAAATGCAAGCCTATCAGACACGGGCGTAGCCAGGGACGGTTTTGATTACAGATATATATATACATAGATAACGCAAATACGTGTAATTCCCGAATCCCGTGTTGAACCCCGACCATACGTCTAGGTTGGCCACCGCTACTTATAGTCCACGCGTGTCTGTTTGACGGCCGCAAAATGTATAAAAATGTCTCGTTGCATGATAGTTCACTGCAATAGCCCAAAAATGTCGATCCCCCAAAGGCAAGGATATATTTCCTATAACTTTTTCCGTTACTACATTTCGACTGTGCCGTCACAGAATGTAATTGAAAAGTTGACACGCTTAGTTTCAATACAAATCATGATACTTGCGTTATCTATTGTACATTATATATCTGTGGTTTTGAGGGTTCAAACCACAGATCTAGGAATTAGTTTAGTGAAATCCTAGATCTTTTGTTGTGCCAATCAAACAACAAAAGAATTTATGATCGTACAAAACGAAAAAAAAAACGACTTCACATGCCTCCATCCTCCTCGTCAAAATAGCCAGTAGTATCAAGTCGTCAAGGTGTACAAATGTATAATAATGTCATCAAGATATGCAATGAGTTTGAGATGTTTATTTCTATATCTCCACGGAAGGCATATAATCTCTCAAACAAAAAAGAATTTTTGAAATCGGTCAAAATTCGACGGAGGTCTGGTATAACTACATATATTTTTGTTTAAATACAGTCGAATTGAGAACCTCCTCCTTTTTTGAACTCAAGAATTGAATATGGAACAAATCATCCATTCGCGATACTTTTTTGACTGAATGTATAGTTCTAAATCGAAGCCCTTACAAAACGAACCCTACATGCACTTGACCAGTCCTTACATTCCATGTTCTAGTATCATTCGGTGGAGCAGCAGGGCTGTTCCTTGGAGCCAGCTTCATCAGCTTCGTGGAGATCATCTACTTCGTGCTGGCGAAGATTCTGGGAGCCGTAGCGGTGAGATCTGATGATAAGCGGCTGCAGATGACGGTGACTATTTTATTTTTAAATGGAAGTTTACCCAACCCCAACCCAAGTTTAGTGTCCCTTACCTCAAAAGGCAATGAACCCTTATAGGATCACTTTGTTGTCCGTCTGTCTGTCTGTCTGTCTGTCCGTGCTTGTTCACATGTGTGTGGGTGTTAGTCCACGGGTAGTGGGATCATCGAATTAACCTGTGTGTGTTTTTTTTATTTCAGAAGAATACGAAGTCAACATTCGAAGAACAACGGGTAATTGAACTTAACAAAATATTGGAGAATAATCTCAATTATCAAAAGTACACGAGAGACACATACTTTTAACATAATATTATTAGTTAAACTCGCGGATTTCAGAGTTATCGGAATTGCTCCGAACGCCCCCTGTAGTAGAGGTGGCTCATAATCGGTTTTTCGCGTAACTAGTTATACGTAGTTTCATGATTGTAAGCAGTTTTAAAAACGCTTATTTTAGTATCCGGTTATTTCTACACAATACACACATAGAGCTACTTCGGAAAACAGTTTTTCAAAAGATTGATGCTGTTAAATATCACGTTAAAAAGATACGAAAGATTCGCATTATTTCGATCATAAGTACATTGTTTTGATTTTATTCACTTTTTAATGATATTAGCTTGTACACAGTTAGTCACTGCACATCGCCGCACAAAACTGCGTACGCATAATCTAATAACCAGGTTGCATTATGTTTTTGAGAAAAGGAACGTTTCTTATCACAAAACTGCTTACGAAAAATAACTGTTTACTTTTGATCCGCGAAACTACGTACGTATACAGTTATTACCCTCATAAGCAGTTTCTAGAACCGCTTACGTTAAATAACGCCCACCATACTCTGTAGGGCTATTGTGTAAGCTTGTTTATACATATCGAAAGCGGAATCCGCGGTGAGATATGTATAAACCAGCTTATAGAATAGCCCTAATGATTCTCAATAAGTTGAAAACTTATATTAGGATGCTTCATTTTAAATTTTGAATATTGATGAATCAAGAATCAAAGAATCAAAGCATTTATTCAGTATGTAGGCAGTATAAATATACGCACATATACACGTCAAAATCATAAATCATAAAATAAATCATAACCAATTATCAAGTAAACATAGCAAAAGCAGAATTTAACGCTTTGAATTAGAAAAAAAAAAGTAATGAACCATTCAGCTGTCATCCAATCGTTTACGTCAGAATATTAAAAAAAAATTAAAGTAGGTTAAAACCAACCATACATGTAACTGTGTGTTTCAGTATAAGATAAATCCGTGAGCTATTTTGTCGCGGAATCCCTTCCCATTCGAATCTCAGATTTTTCTGAACTGAAATGTCAAAAGCAACCGAAAAAAGAAATACATAGAGAATAGAAGAGGCAGTTTCCGAATCCGAATTTTTCTTACGTATTATTGAGAATAACCCTGCAGTTTCGGACATATGATTTCATATAACATAATGATCTAAGGCATGGTCTTTTACGCGAACGGTTGAGGTACTTACTTACCCACAGTTACGTATTTCCTTCTTCTGGGAGCCACGTCTACCCTAAGCTCCTCGCGCAACGAGCTTCGGTACGTAACTGATTTAACATTAACAACCTTAGACCTTTAAGGCTGAGTTGTACCATCTTACTTTAACCATAACAAACATCAAAAATCTGTCAAAATCCATATAATAAGTCGCAACCGGAGTGAAACAACCGAGTCGTTGTTGTGTGTCGTTCATCGTTCACGACTGAACGACACACCGAGTGCGACGCTCTGAGGTCGTGAACGGGGTTAGAGCGTTTGGGTGCACTCCGAGCGTAGGTCGTGAACGCAGCCCAGGAGGTTGCAAGTTCAAAACCTAGCCGTGCATCAATGAATTGTTCTATGTGCATTCATGGGTATTCGTCTACCGGTAGCAGGAGCATTATATCGATTTTACGCCTGTCTTGCTATAAAAAAGTAACTTCCCACCATCAAGAGCAATAAAACAACAAATATTATTTTAATGTTATATTTACTGATCATGCATTCGCACGTAGTAAGTTTGGAATCTAATGTAGAAGTAATGGAACTACAAATAATTAATAAACAATAAGTCTAATGAAAGTACTTAATTTTAACAAAGAGTTCAATAATTTTCCATTTTACGAGACTATAATGTGAACATTTCACAGTAAGTAACACTCAATAAAATCTATATAAATGTAATAAACATAAAACTAACTATAATCTAGGAAACTATAATAGTAGGCACTATTATAGTTTCCTAGATGGTAGGAAGGAATGGTAGGTAGGAATGGTGCCCAAAATACAGGCGGGCTTGTCACATTGCGCCAAATATTTTAAATATTGAGGTTGAGTTGTACCATATTACTTTAACCATAACAAACGTCAAAAGTCAGTCAAACTCCATACAAAAAAAAATATATACGGTCGAATTGTGAGACCTCCACCTTGTTTTGAAGGCGGTTAAAAATACCGGTTATGGTTATAGTTATACGGTTTAAGTAAAATGATGGGAGAGTTTTGCGGGAACGTAGAAAAGAGTGGGCTCTTATTGTATTTTTTTCCTAAAACTTGTGTTCTTCCGCGAGTTAATGTATAATAAATGTGGATGACGGTGAATGTGTGCGAGTGTAGGGAAACAGCACAATGTTGAAATACATGCGTTCTCACCAAAATTCCACTGAAAATGTTCTGTAAAGTCCACATCTTTACTGAGGGTATGACTTGGACTTGACTTTGACCTTAAGTTGACCTGAAATATGACTTTGACCCATCTTTATGTTACCTTTACCTCAGTTGTTAACTGAAGAACTTAAGACTTTAACTAAAGCAGCAACCTTTAAGAAACCTTTCTTAGGCTGAGTTGTACCATCTTACTTTAACCATAACAAACATCAAAAATCTGTCAAACTCCATATAAAAACACCGGTTAATAGTTATAGTTACCGTTAACCGTTAACCGTTAGTAACCGTTAGATTGTGCAACTCAGCCTAAGAAAGGTTTCTTAAAGGTTGCTGCTTTAGTTAAAGTCTTAAGTTCTTCAGTTAACAACTGAGGTAAAGGTAACATAAAGATGGGTCAAAGTCATATTTCAGGTCAACTTAAGGTCAAAGTCAAGTCCAAGTCATACCCTCAGTAAAGATGTGGACTTTACAGAACATTTTCAGTGGAATTTTGGTGAGAACGCATGTATTTCAACATTGTGCTGTTTCCCTACACTCGCACACATTCACCGTCATCCACATTTATTATACATTAACTCGCGGAAGAACACAAGTTTTAGGAAAAAAATACAATAAGAGCCCACTCTTTTCTACGTTCCCGCAAAACTCTCCCATCATTTTACTTAAACCGTATAACTATAACCATAACCGGTATTTTTAACCGCCTTCAAAACAAGGTGGAGGTCTCACAATTCGACCGTATATATTTTTTTTTGTATGGAGTTTGACTGACTTTTGACGTTTGTTATGGTTAAAGTAATATGGTACAACTCAACCTCAATATTTAAAATATTTGGCGCAATGTGACAAGCCCGCCTGTATTATGGGCACCATTCCTACCTACCATTCCTTCCTACCATCTAGGAAACTATAATAGTGCCTACTATTATAGTTTCCTAGATTATAGTTAGTTTTATGTTTATTACATTTATATAGATTTTATTGAGTGTTACTTACTGTGAAATGTTCACATTATAGTCTCGTAAAATAGAAAATTATTGAACTCTTTGTTAAAATTAAGTACTTTCATTAGACTTATTGTTTATTAATTATTTGTAGTTCCATTACTTCTACATTAGATTCCAAACTTACTACGTGCGAATGCATGATCAGTAAATATAACATTAAAATAATATTTGTTGTTTTATTGCTCTTGATGGTGGGAAGTTACTTTTTTATAGCAAGACAGGCGTAAAATCGATATAATGCTCCTGCTACCGGTAGACGAATACCCATGAATGCACATAGAACAATTCACTCGAAATTGGAGTCTGCACAAAATGTCAGTCACAATTTGAGCGTAAAATACCCGTGGTCGTTCCGGACCTTTGAGCGAGTTGCAAAACAACCAAAAAACCTTCTCCGGAGGACGTGAACGCAGCCCTGGTTCGAAGGCATTCCTTTACGGTTGAGGTACCCACAGTTACATAGTAACTGTTATATAATATGTGCCCACAGTTGAAACTGTGTTGCTACCACTATTAATACATACCAGCAGGGCTGGCATGGCAAGGAAATTATTTTGACTCTTCCACCTATCCGTGTTTTGTTTGGTGGAGCTAAGGCAAATTATAAGTAAAGTTTTTCGACAATTACTCAGAATAATGAATACAAGTAACAATTATAAACTCCCGCTGACTTTTAATCAATTCTTTTTTTAATCTCTTTAATGCGAAACAAAATCAAAACTCGGGGTTAAACTTCACCAAGCGTTTAAATTGTTGTGTTGATCTCCTGTCAGTGGCGAAATACAGGGAAATACTTTTGTCTATCCCCCGGGATAAGGCCATGCTAGCCCTGCTGGTAGGTACCACCTTGTACTACCAACCAGCTATCTAATACCTATCTTATACCCTATCAGAGGTATCAGGTAGCTGCCATACACCTTGCCTTACCTGATAATAAAGTTTGAGATTTATGACCGACTTCAAAAATAATTTAAGAGCGACTAAACGAAAAAAAACCCGAATTCGAATATTTTTTTGTTTGAGAGAATATGCTTTCCGTTTAGGGTCCCATTGTTTTATCGAGATCTGATAAGAACGATTGCCAGAGATACGGAGATAAACACCTCAAAATTGAGTACTGAAAATTACTAGCACGGGATTTGAAATCAGTTTTTGTCGTTTTGTAATCTACCTTAAATTATCCCTTTATTAAATAAGAATAAAAAGAAATAAAAGTACTATAGTAAAATAACAATATTTAATTAGCATTTACAATGTATAGCGTCGTGTATTAGATCGGCTAGTTCAGTATACAGTAAACAATGGCGGCTTGAAGGTTTGCAGACTTCTCGATGGTCTACTGCCACTCCAGTCAACTGGCCTATTCCTGCGTCTGGAAGAAATAGGATATCATCAATACATCATCACGTTTACTGCGGCATCATTTTCAAAAACTTTCAGCTTTTGCGTTGGAGACCTAAAAGATCTCGAAACTAAATCATGTGGTGCGTATGAGGCCTAATCCTCTAGTCTCCTAAAACAACTGTTTTGAAAATGTATATCTTTCTCAAAACCAATGATTAATATGTATATTTTTCTTACTCATACACAAATAACTTAAGATGTTAGGGCCTCAGGCACAGAGTGAAACAACACGATTTTAGTCGCCGCACAATGCGAAATTCTTGCAAGAGATCGAATAAATCTCCTAACGCAATTAACGTGTTAAGTGGGGTCGGTGCAACATGTCATACTTTTCCATTTGGGTCTTAACCGCAGTCATTTCCGCATCCACTCCTTTTATATCCAAACCTTCCATCACACATCCATGCACACTTTCTTCAATCTTCCTCTTCCTGTACAGCCGAATATCAAGACTGACTAATATTATAAATAAAACCGGCCAAGTGCGTGTCGGGCCTCGCGAAGTGTAGGGTTCCGTAGTAGCCTGTTATTCAATGCACGTCTTTACCCGTTATAAACAAGCAACTAGGTACTCCGTCTTTTTAACTTTAAAGGATTTATTCTAAGGATTTTGTATTTGGTACAAAATTATCCAACACCCAAGATCAACGACTATTACTGCTAAACTAATAAAGTTCTCTCAACCGCTATAATTTTCCTTTAAGTTCATGAAATGCGCTATTATCACGAATTTTTCTAGATTTTTCTAGCCCACAGTTTAGCTTTTAGAGGGGGGGGGGGGGGGACGCCCTACTGGAACAAAAATGTGCACTTTAAAGTTTAATATTTCATTAATGGAGCATTCAATCGAAAAATGGTATTAGCAACCCTTAAGTCATTTTAAAATACCTATTCAACAATACCCCACACGATGGGGTAGACGATGAAAAAAAAACATTCTCATATAGGGGAGCTACCCTAAAAAAATATTTTTCGCAATTTTATTTCAGCACTTTGTCGGCGTAATATATATACATACCCCCACAAAATTACAGCTTTCTAGTATTAACGGTCTCTTAGTAAAACCTCGGACAGACAGACAGACAGACAGACAGACAGACAGACAGACAGACAGACAGACAGACAGACAGACAGACAGACAGACAGACAGACAGACAGACAGACAGACAGACAGACAGACAGACAGACAGACAGACAGACAGACAGACAGACAGACGGACATGACGAAACTATAAGGGTTCCTTGTCAGGACTACGGAACCCTAAAAAGTTTGTAACTCTGTCACTTTGTCCGTTTGTTACCTAATCACACCTAAACGGACGATCCGATCTTACTGTAATTTAACAAAGAGATGTGAACATAGGCTACTTTCTGTGAAAATAAAATCATGGTTTTTACAAAAAACAAGTAACTTAGATCACCCAAATGTTAATTGACAGAGCTTTACAGTGGTAACATTCTTGGTGTATACGTGAACAAAGTCGCGGGTATTAACTAGTTTTTAGGGTTCCGTAACCCACACACCGTACAGGGTACCAACGGAACCCTATTACTGAGACTCCGCTGTCCGTCTGTCTGTCTGTCTATCTGTCCGTCTGTCTCCAGGCATCTCATGAACCGTGATAGTTAGACGGTTGAAATGTTCACAGATGATGTATTTCTGTTGCCGCTATAACAACAAATACTAAAAACAGAATAAAGTTAAAAATAATAGGGGGTCCCATACAATAAACGTGTTTTTTTCTACATTTTAATACAATTTCATTTTTTCAATAGATGGCGTTATATTGAAATGCCGATCCCTAACACCTTTGTTAGATGGCGTTATAAGAAATAAAATGCTTATAAATTATTCGTTTTTGATGGCGAAAAATGTAGTGGTATTTTTTTGCTCGATCTTGTAAATTACTATATTGTGTTACGGAACCCTACGAGTGCGAGTCCAACTCGCACTTGGCCAGTTTATTATATATTTGTGAGGCTAGCGTTTCACCACTATCTCGCCTGGCTGTAAGTGCCGTACCTCATCCCATAGACCAGAAAACAGACATCAAGCAGAACACATTCATAGCCATAATAAATTAATGTACTATATTTTTATAGTTTTTCATCTCTCCATCCGCAAATCATATTTTTATTTAATTTTATATTGTAAAGGGCCTCTTGTCATTGGCTTCGGCTCGGCTCCGTAAATGCCTTCAATAGGACCGGGCGATTTGCAGCCCGTGATGTATTATTGAATAAAGAGTATGATAATAAAATTATTTATTGCCATAAATAGGTACAATACAAGTTTCACAATGGGCTCCAAACAGGCTATGCCTGAGAGCCTGATATGCCCTTAAGAGCCCAGAACATTATAAGAGTAATATTAAATAAGGTATTCTGTGCGTGAGCCACCTAGTTATACATAGATTGGAGTACATACTTACTACAAATTCATAAATTATACATCTATTATATAAAAATGAATCGCAAGATGTGTGAAAAAATCGAATAATGGCCGGAAAACCCTAAAAAACAGCCATTTTCTTTTTCCCATACAAACGTTTTCTAACTAAAACGAGCTTTATTGCTATTGTATAAAGTTCATATTGAATGATATATAATATAAAAATGAATCGCAAAATGTGTTGGTAAGCGCATAACTCAACAACGCCTGATGATGAAACAAAAAACTTAAAAAAAAAAAACTACATTAACAAGTTTTTTTGGGACATGCCGAAACGATGATTTTCCACAAACATTGCTTTATTCTGAAATGCCAAAATATTATACTTGGAATCAATCCTCAAGGAGATTTATAAGACAGAAACAAAGGAAACAAGTCCAAGGATACCCAGATGTGTATTCCACCGATGCCATTGGTCGAATTTATTCAGTACATCCAAGCAATGATGAATGGTTTTATTTACGACTTATATTAGTCAATGTACGTGGCCCAACATCATTCCAACATTTACGAACTGTTGATGGTGCATTGTGTGGATCTTACAGGGAAGCCTGTCAACGTTTGCAATTGCTAGAAAATCACGCTCATTGGGATCAAACTCTCAATGATGCTGTCATACACACATCACATCACACGCTCATCAAATACGAACATTATTTTCTATAATCATTTCTACATGCTTCCTATCAAATTATTAAGTAAATTAAGTGTTTTTTTTTTTGGCAATCATTAGTGTTTGTGGTATTAATTTGGAAAACCCATGATTCTCACATGGTCAATTGTATGTTGCCTGTTCCCGTGTTGGAAAACCAGATCAGATCAGATTTGTTTGTCTATGCGCCAGATAATCAACAAAAAACATCGTATATCACAAAGCACTACAATGAAAATAAAACTAATTTTAGGTAATAATTATGATTCACATGATTAACAATAAAGAGATTACTTATTTTTAAATGCTTATATATGTTTTATTTAATTATATTTCTTATTCACAACGCCCTATCACCAGGGTGACGGTTCTGTTCAGGAGTATTTTTTGCCCTGACTATAAAAAATGTAGGAACAAAAATATTTCACATTACAAACAATTTTGACAGGTTTTTATTGCAATTTAATTAGGCAGTACGGAGTCTGCCGGGTCAGCTAGTTTAAATATAAAATCATGCAGCAAACATAAAGACAACGGATAAAGAATATATAATACTTATTGATTTCAAATAGAACTAACTTATTGTTATTATTACTTATTGTCTATGTTCATTCAGAATTCAGAATTCAGCCATTCAGAATATGTCGCAAATCTTGCAGCGTTTCGTCATGATGACAATGTCATCCGCAAATTGCAAGTGTGAGAGGTACTCGCCGTTTATGTTAGAGTCTGTACAAAAAGAGAACCGTCGTAGAAATTGAGGGCGCACGTGTTGATGGTTCTAACTTACTTTTTTACTTGCGTTGATAAAGTTGCTCTGTCATTGCCAATGTTTAATACCTTAGTAGGTACCTACTCTTACCATTATTGGGTGGTAGGAGGTAGGTATATAAGGAAGATCCTTACCTTTGAATGTTAGTTCAACGCAAAGCCACGACGGTTCTCTTTTTGCACACTCCGATGCCACGTCCCTTCCAGTCCAGCGTCTTGAACATACCCCCCAATGCATTCGTGAACAATTCGGGGAATATAACATCCCCTCATCTCACGCAACGTTTCTATAAAGAGTTCAAACCTTCAGATATTCGTTGACGAAACAAGTGCATCTGATCCTAACATCGCGGAAAATATCGTTTGCGCGAAAGAGAGGAGAACGGTGCAAAATGCTTAAGCGCCATCTAGTGTATTAAGTTAACTAAAATATTTACCTGCAGAGTGAGTGCTAACAATCCTAAGCCATAGCACGGACATGAGTGTCCGGCAGGTTTCCACGAAGCTGCGCACACGCACACGCTGCGGGCCATCCCCATCCGTATCCGTGACCACATTGTTGTCCGCATCCGTGCGAGACTGCGTCGCACGCAGCCACCGCGAGTGTAACTCTAATACCAGGGGACAGTCTGAAAGATAAGGAAACACACTGTTTTTATCCCTTAGAGAAAAAAAAAGCACAAAAAATATATAAAGTAATTTAATGACACACTTTGTAATTCATAAAAGAAAATAGAATCCATGGTCTCTAAGTTTTAGGCTTCACCCATTATCATTATCATCGTCAGCCTACACTTGTCCACTGCTGGACATAGGCCTCTCCAATTTAACGCCACTAAGCACGATCCTCGGCTACTCTCATCCAGCTCTTGCCAGCCACCTTGCGAACATCATCGCTCCACCTAGTCTGAGGGCGACCTACGCTACGTTTGCCGATTCGCGGTCTCCACACAAGTACTCTTTTACACCAGCGGTGGGCAATTCTTCTCCCATTATTACTTCTACTATTCATTATTCTGTGCCATTATATAAGTTACAAATAAAAGTTGTCAATCAATGCCACATATTATATATTTTAAACCTATGGTGCGTACAGGCTATATAACATAACATGTTATAAAATTGTTATTTAACATGTTTCAGATAAGGTGGACACGGAATAATATAAAACATAATATTATAACATGTTATTATAACGTGTGTTGTAACAGTCCGTGTCCACATTATCTGAAACATGTTAAATAACAATTTTATAACATGTTATATTACATAAGTAGTCTGTACGCACCCTTAGAAAGAATTAGAATATTGCTCGCCAATCGAGTTTTTTAGGGGTGTGTACCCAAAGGGTGCTAACGCCCTACTACTGGTGGTCCGGATTCCGTTTGTCCGTCACGGGGACAGGTACAACACCTATATCAATGGTACAAGTTAAACATACTTTGAATAACTTTTATTGGTAGACTGTGGTCAAGTGCATGTCTGTACCTTTAGCGATCTCGAGTAGGTCTACGCTGCGCGCGGTGACTGGTGTCTTTATGTCGGCGAGCGGAGAGCCGCGGTGAGGGACCGAGTAGAACATGAACCCCCGACTCTGTGAGTATAAGTGTTCTACTAGAATGCTCGCTTCTGAAAGAAAAAAACGGTCGTGATATTTTTTTACTGGTACTACTTAAAAGGACTAGCGCGGCGCTCGCCTGAAGGTAAACGATGACTTCTACCTATTACATATCTGTAATAGGCTGTATCCAGCGGCATGCAACATTTTGGAAAGCCAAAACTTCGCATGTCACTGTATGTATGCCTGTTACCTCGAGACATAAAGATGTTAGGTAAGTCTCGCATGCCCTGTAATTTCACTGGACTCATTGCCACTCTAACGGAAAATCATTCCTATTGCACGGCTGAATTAATTGGCAAAGTGGTAGTACCGCCTCTTAAGCAGACTAGCAAAAGACCTACCACTACAAAATATAGGCACATAAGACTAGGCTTGCCGGTTCGCATAAGACACTTTTTAACCGACTTCACAAAAAAGGAGGAGGTTCTCAATTCGTCTGTATGTTGTTTTTTTTTTTGTGTGTATGTTACGCGATTTCTCCATCAATTGTGAACGGATTCAAATGATTCTTTTTTTAATAGGTAGGATACGTTTCCGAGGTGGTCCCATTTTAATTTTATCGAGATCTGATTAGTATCACCAGAGATATGGAGATAAATACCTCAAACATAGAAGAATGTACTAGTTTTAGTAGAAGAGTCCCAAGAAGATTATACACAATGGAGGTTGCTATTGCATATAAGATATTCTTACGGTAACTGTGAGCGAGATAGAAATAAAGGTGGGGAAATTTTTATTTTTAATATCTTATAGGCAAGCGTTTGACCACTATCTCACCTGTTGCTAAGTGATGATGCGGTCGAAGATAGAGAAGTGGACTAGAATGGGAACTGGCTCTCAAGGATAGCTGCCGGAACACATTAGATGTTTGGCGACAGATTTTCTGACTTGAGGGTGGTAGCTGGCCAGGCGGACACTAGATATGTTCTACCACCATGCGGGGGTTATTGGTTTCTTAACGATGTTTTCCTGCACCGGAGGGCCACTGTGAGAAGCGCACATATATTTTTCGATAGAAAAATTCATTGGTGCACGGCGGTTTGAACTCGGTACCACGGCATCAAAGCCGGCCGTTCTCCCAATTACGCCACCGGGCCCTCAATAAATAATTATATATTAATAATTATAATAAATAATTATATATAAATATAAAAAAATTGTCTTCACAGGAATGTTCTACCGGGCAAAGTCTTGTTAGGGTGCAAACTTTTTTAAACATACCTAATATTTTTTGACATGACATGACATTTGGCGAAGATGTCGGCCATTACAGTCCCGCGACACTGCATACATAATTAAATATCTCAGAATTATGAACGTACTTTGTACCAATCAACACAGCAAAAAAAATATAAGCATAAAACCACATATTATATAATAGTTACTACGAAAATAATACTTTCCGTTGTTAGGTTGGCTACACAGTGCTTTCATAATTTGGGTATCCACAATATAGGAAAGTGCCTCTTATAACGTAGTAGAGTGATTCAGTACTCTGTTGGCCATATGGCGGCAATTAATGTTAATAATCGCAAATAATACTTTTTAATATTCATTTTGAAATACAACTAGTCCGTGTTATAAAAGTATTTGGAATTATTGTAATAAAATAGACAATTAATTATCGTGTGTGTCAGATGCTTTAATTGTACAGGGCCATTTTGGACATTGTCCTTTGATACCTTGATGACATCATTATTACTAGTGAATATTTTCACTTTAGCGCGGCATTTAAAGTCAATTTTTTTTGGGTTCCGAACCCAAAGGCTACCAAATGAACACTTTCTGAGACTTTGTTGTCTGTTCGTCCGTCCGTCCGTCCGTCCGTGTGTCTATATGTGCGGACTTTACAGATCTGTATCTTTTTAACCGTTATAGGTATAATAGATGCATGTAATTTCATTAAAACTTTTTTTGCACTAAAAAGGGTTAAATAAGTTATTTTTCAAAAAAAATAATACCGACTTTATAACCACAAAAAGGCACTCAAAAGCGAAAAATAATTTACTTAAAATTATTATAAGCGTTACCCACTTCTCTATTTGAAGTCGGTGCAGCAGTTATGAAGTCGGTATTTTTTTTTTTGAAAAATAACTTATTACAAGCTTTTATTTCACTTGCAATGTATGTATGTATGTATGTATGTATGTATGTATGTATGTATGTATGTATGTATGTATGTATGTATGTATGTATGTATATATGTATGTATGTATGTATGTATGTTCGGGTGGAATCTTGGAAGCTAAATTAGGTCCACTTCCCGATGTCCAATTGGACTCAAATTTGGTGTACTTATGTATCCTCGGTGACAATACAATGATATGGTACCATGGAGCTGGTCTGATGATAGAGACGGAAGGTGGCCACGGCATCTCCGTGATAAAACAACATAACCCCACCGAGTTTGGGCTCGACTGATTCGTCTTGAAGATAACTTTTTAGCTAAATGATATCCAGGGTCTGATGATGAAGCTGGAAGGTGGCCACGGCATCTCCGTGATAAAACAACATAACCCCACCGAGTTTGGGCTCGACTGATTCGTCTTGAAGATAACTTTTTAGCTAAATGATATCCAGGGTCTGATGATGACGCTGGGGAAGGTGGCCACGGCATCTCTGTGATAAATCAACGTAACTCTACCAAGTTTGTGCTCGATTGATTCGTCTTGAAGAGAACTTTACACCTAGATGATATTTAGCGACTGGTGATAAAGCTGTAAGGTGGCCATGGCATTTCTGTTATAAAGCAACATAGCCCCACCGAGTCGATGGATTTTCCTCGAAGAGCACTTCACCCATAATCACATCAAATATCCGTGGAATATTTTAAAACATAATGCCTTCTCTTAAATACTTAGGTAGTAGGTAGGTGGTCGGTATCTATACCTACCTACTAAAAAGTTAAAAATAATTTATAGGTAAAAAATATTTTTAAAAACAAGCTTTTATCTGGGACAATGAACTAAAATGTTAAAAATAAATTCTAGTAAGTATTTGGCGTGTAGGCACTTACCTATATTTTTAAAATCTTGAGGCACTGAACAATAGTAATCACCTAGCCTGAAAAACGGGTAGTGATTAAAGCTTTTAAGATTATAGGTAAATACCTACACGCCAAATACATACTAGAATTTATTTTTAACATTTTAGTTAATTATTTATAAATCATATTATATCGACTTAACTTATTAAACTATCAACGAAAAAATGGAAAGTAGCCCGTAAATCAAAAAAATTGTGAAACCTCATTGATGTACAAAGTCAAAGCCATGCCAAACTAACAGTGCAAACATTTTTTTTCGGGACTAACATAAATAACTGTGAATCTAATACATACATAGATATCAATATATTCTTACAAAATGTATGTGGCATAAGTAACAAAAGAGATGAACTAGAGTTATATATCCAATCATTAGACCATACGATAGACTATATATGTATAACTGAGCATTTCTTGAATAAGTTATCAGCCCCCCTATTTAGCATGACAAATTATAACTTAGTGTCATTTAACACACGTGGTAAAAGGGGCGGAGCCTTAATATTAGGGCGAAATACACTCAAATGTGAAGAGGTTGCTTTTTGCAAAACAATATATAAATCAGAGTGCTTTGAGATATGTGGTATTAGGGACCAAAGCACTAATGTTTATATATGGTGTTGCTACCGGAATCCCAATGATAAACATTTTGACGTATTTATGACATCACTTGAAACATTTTTGGGAAAATTCTTTAACAAAAAGTGTATATTATGTGGAGATTTTAACGTAAATCTTCTAAAAGAAGATAAGAAACAACACGATTTCCTTAGATTACTCGATTGTTATAATTTAAGACCGCTCGTTGACATAGCCACTTATGTGCGCAATGATTCTAGCTCGTGTCTAGATAACTTTCTGACAAATATTACTTCTGAAAACATTAAAAATTACAATATAGACCATAATGGACTTGCGGATGGACACGCGGGATTAACATGTAGTTTGCAAATAGAAAAGACTTCAAATACAAACCAACCGCAGGGTTTACAACAAGAGAGCTTCTCACACATTTAGACAGCAAATTGATAACGTAAACTGGAATGGCTTGGGCATAAATAGTTTTTTATCCAATTTCACAAAAACCTTCAAAACCACCTTTATAAAGAAAAAACGCAAAGTAAAGCAAAAGGCTAACCAAATCCAATGGGTGACAAAAGGAATAAAAACTTCAAGCTTGATGAAAAGATTTCTGACCCTCAACATAAATAAAGATAGCGGTGAAGTTGCTGTTAAATATAAAAATAGATATATACAGATATTTAGAAAGGTCATAATAAAAGCAAAAAAAATATCAGTCCAAAAACAAATTAATATGGCTAAAAGCTCAAGCAAAGAGATCTGGAATATAGTAAATACATACAGAAATAAGCGAAGGAACAGGGAAGCAGACGTGATAGTTCTAAAAATAAATAATAAAATAACTAGTAGACCACAAGACGTAGTAAATACATTTTCCAAGCAGTTCAGCTTAATATCAAATACACAAGATGATTCTAAATCCTTGCAAGCAATCAAAATTATGATGCAAAACTCCAAACGTATAGAAAAAGATATGGAATTAGACATTATTCGGGATTATGAGGTAGAAAATATTGTAAAGTTTATGAAAAATAAGCCATCGTTTGGTATAGATGAAATACCAATTAAAGTAATAAAAGATAATATTGATATATTAGCTGAACCCTTAGCAAATTTCTTCAATACATGCATAGAAGAACACTTATTTCCGGACCAACTGAAAATAGCACGTATTCTGCCAATTTTTAAAAAAGGTGTGAAAAGTGACCCTGGAAATTATAGACCCATATCTCTGTTACCTATACTGTCAAAAATCTTCGAGAAACTCATGAAATCTAGATTGCTAAAACATCTACTAAATAATAAAATATTAAGTGACAGACAATTTGGCTATCGAAGATTCGTTGGAACTGTAGATGCTATAAATGCTTTAGTAGATGATGTGGTTGTAATGTTAAATGAGAAACAGAGAGTCGCAGGATTATTTTTGGACTTAAGTGCAGCTTTTGATACAATTAATCATACATTACTTTAAAAAAAATTAGAACATTATGGTGTAAGAAACTCGGTGCAAAAATTATTTCAGTCCTACTTGAGCAATAGGAAACAACTTGTTGAAATAAAAACTTATGATAACGATATAGAGACCATACATAGATCAAATCTGACAGATTTAAAAGTAGGTGTGCCTCAAGGATCCATTCTAGGACCTTTGCTATTTATTATATTTACAAATGATTTAATAACTTATATGGAAAAACATAACCCGGACATAAAATTAACAATATTCGCGGACGACACAAATGCAATCATATCTTCTGACAATATAGATACTTTAAGAATAAAAATAAATAAAGCCCTAGTACATTTCCAAGAATGGTTTAAAATAAATGACTTAATATTAAATACATGCAAAACGAATCTGATGTTATTCCGCACAACGGCAAGGCAAAAAGACACACTCAACATTAATTTAAACGGAACACAGATCGACTGTGTAGGAATGGTAAAATTCCTGGGTATGCATATAGATCAGTATTTAAATTGGAAGGACGAAATCAAAGCGATGAATTCTAGCATAAGCTCTGCATGTTACGCAATTAGAACTCTCAGAGACCTTATAACACTACAACAACTACGACAGGTCTACTTTGCGCTAGTTGAATCAAAGATCAGATATAGCATAATGTTTTGGGGAAATAGCTTTAATTACAATACTGAAGCGGCGTTCGTTACACAAAAGAGAGCTATAAGAACGATGGTACGGATCTCCCAAACAGAATCATGCAAGCCATACTTTCAAAAATTAAATATATTGACGGTGCCATGTGCATTGAGACAGAAGATCAGAGACAAATAAGACAGCAAACTAGACGAAAAGATCTGAAAAGTAATTTCGTTTCAGAATTACGTGTTGTTAATCACTCGTCAAGAGTTCAAGCTGTAAGATTGTACAATAAATTGCCGACTGACTTTAAAACAATAGATACAATATATGGGTTTAAAAACAAATTAAAAAAAATTTTAATACATAAATGCTATTACTCCATATCTGAATACATGAATGATCGTAAACAATATTGAACTCTTCTTCTTCTTTTTTATTGACATTGATAGTAATATGATTGGGAAAACCACTTGACATTTTTTTTTCTTGTGTTATGTAATAATTATATTGTTTTCATCAATTGCAACTGGACTAAATTGTTCTTATAATTTATTATAATTTGACATTGTTATATTTTAAATAAATTCTTTGACATTATCTACATTATTAGTATGTAGTTATGTATTCAATCAATAGTCTATTTATCAGAAATGTGAAGGTTTTAATGTAAATGTATTACTCATATGTTTTATTGTTCGTCGCTCATATTTCCAACACAATTTTGTAATTGTTTTCGGAATAAATAATAAAAAAAAAAAAAAAAAGTCAAAGTCAAAGCATTTATTCAGTATATGGGCAAATTAAAAATTAGCACTTACACACGTCAAATAACATTAAATAGATCATATTCAACAAAAAATATAGATATAACAGAAACATAACGCTTTGAATTTACAAAAAAAAAACAAAGGTATTGAGCCATTCAGCTTTCATCTAGACGTCGAACGTCACACTTAAAACACATGTTTAATTCCCCTTATTAATGTAGGGTTGCCAACCGTACCATTACGTGCACCCGCAACCCAGTGCATGTTTCAGTACTTCAGACAATTTTTATCCAAAAAATAATAATACATAATAACCGGCCAAGTGCGTGTCGGGCCACGTGCAGTGTAGGGTTCCGTAGTAGCCCGTTATTCAATGCAAGTCTTTACCCGTTAAAACAAGCAACTAGGTACTTCGTCCTTGTCACTTTAAAGGATTTATTCTAAGAATTTTGTATTTGGTACAAAATTATCCAACACCCAAGTTCAACGACTATTACTGCTAAAGTAATAAAGTTATCTTAACCGCTATAATTTAAGTGCACAACTATCACGAATATTTCTAGATTTTTCAAGCCAGCAGTTTAGCTTTTAGAGGGGGGGGGGGGACGCCCTACTAGAACAAAAATTTGAACTTTAAAGTTTAATATTTCGTAAATGGAGCATTCAATCGAAAAATGGTATTAGCAACCCTTAAGTCATTTTAAAAGCTCCTATATATAAACCTATTCCACGATACCCCACACGATGGGGTAGACGATGAAAGAAAAATTCATCCCCACTTCTCATATAGGCTACCCTAAAAAAAATATACACAATTTTATTTCAGCACTTTGTCGGCGTAATTTATATACATACTCCCACAAAATTACAGCTTTCTAGTATTAACGGTCTCTTAGCAAAACCTCGGGCAGACAGACAGATGGACATGACGAAACTATAAGGGTTTACAGAACCCTAAAGACAAAGATTCTTATAGTATTAGATAGGGAGATAGGGGACCCCGCTCCTCAATGTGGACCGTAAGAATAAGGTTCACGAAACCTAATTTCACCTTAGTCGCAATCGAACTGGCGTTTGTGTAGCACGTACAGAATTGCATGTGCAATTATCGCAGATCAATTTAAATCATTAGCAACAATGCCCTCCTCTGTTCTTCATGCACATCAAGCTCGACATTAGAATTTCGTGTTTTCATGTAGATGTTTCTAGGTCTATTATGTTTACGTGGAATAAGAGTGAGTACCGCATCTACCTTTTTATATCGATATAAAACCTGTTTGCATTTACTTTTCCATAAATGTATTTAGTTGGTATAGACAACGTCTGTCATATCAGCTAGTAAGTACCTTATAATTATAATATCAGGGTTGAACTTGCAACTCACCTTTGTTTCTTGAAGTGTCATCTTCGTTAGTATTTCTTAGATCCCGCCCTTCCATGGAACCTTCTTCCACTTTTCCATAATCTTTAATTACATTCACACTTTCTAAATTATTGTCAGTGTCATTTAAATCTTCAAAAATATTACTAAACTCTACTGTTTCATTCAAAACACACGCATCGTTGTTAATATTGTTATTTACTATAGTATGTTCATTGTCATTATTGGTATCTGTTTTATAAATATCATGATATTGTCTTTTATTGTCATTTGTATAATTTTTATAATTATAAATAATATCTTTGCCATTTGATGTGTTTTCTTTTGTATTGTTATTTTCGTTGTTATTATTGTGTATAGTTTCATCATTGCGACTGAAATGTTCTATGATTGTGTCGATGTTGTCGGCTGTAATGCCATTGTAATGTTGTTTTTCGATTGAAGTAGAATTGTCGGTCTTTAGATCTGTATGTTGAGTGGTAGGTACAGCATTCTTGTTTCTCTTCAGGTAGGCTTCGTATGCTGAAATATATTAAAAGATAGTAAATGAAACGGGCAGCAAATGAAATTTTAGTTCGTGTAATTTTTGCTCGTGACGTGACCTCTTCAGTCTTCACGTAGTTAATCGATTTGATTGAAATTTTACATACTTAATACTTACAGACAGTCAGTAAGACAGAATATTATATCTGCTATATTTTTTTGCGGGCAACAAAGTCAAGGATTGCAGTTATTTTTTCATAAAAGTTAACAGAACTAGAACTACGCTTACCTGATGGTAAAAGTTGACGTCTACCTATTACAGATACAGCGGCATGCAACATTTTGGTAACTGATAACGCAATTTTTGACAACGCTATACAGAGATGTATATTTAAATTTGAGTTTTCGACATTTGATCATTCGAACCGCAAGAAAATGTAAGTTGGAACACATTGGACACTTAGTTTCACCACCACATGGGGGTCTTCAATTCGCGAGTGAATAGGTATCTACTAGGCAAGCATGCTACATCTTGGACCACATCGTGACTTAACATCAGATAGTGATAACTTAGATAGTGGTCAATCGCTTACCTATTGAGCATAACAAAAATAATTAAGATAACTAAGCTTAAAAACTAAAACAACCGACTTCCAAGCCCCGCGAGCTAGTTTCAGTAGCAAGTTTGAGAAGTTTATCGTCGTCTCTCTGGAGATACTTATCTGATCTATATGAAATTACAATGAGAGCACCTTGGAAATAAACCCCACCAATTAAAATAAGATTCATTCGAATCGATTCACAATTGACGGAGAAATCGCGTGACATACACACAAAAAAAGTACAGACGTATTGAGAAGCTCCTAATATATGGAAGTCGTTTGAAAATTACTTTTAAACAGTTCTGGTAGTGTATGATTTCTATTCTGCTTACCTTGGCAGAATATCTGCTTGATGTAGAGCCCACCCTTGGAGTGCCCGACCCACACGATGGGTTTCTCTCCCACACCCATCGCCAGCAGCTGTTCCATCATCTGATCTGCTCGCTGGTACAGGTTCAACCTGGAAATTGGGACATGACAATTTTAAATTGCCTAATAAAGGTTCTCGATATTGAAACAAGACAACACTTAGGCACGCCACATACATCTGAAATTTCGAAACGGAATCCCGGTTTGTAATTTCATAATTTCGAACGCAGTAGATCGCATTCAAATCTATGGACCTACCACACACGTACGGTAGTTTTCTGTTCCAAGTTTCCTCATCATCAACATCACAATCAGCCAACTTCCGTCCACTGCTGGACATAGGCCTCTCTTATGGCACGCCACTGAGCTCGATCTTTAGCTATTATATTAAGTTTCCACTTCGAAACGGAATTCCGAATGTATGTGGCTGGTAACGGAATCTCGATTCGAAATTCCGTAATTATGTGGTGGGCCTAAGAGCGTCTGTCCACAGCAACGGCACCGGGACGTCACCGGCACCACAGAATAATGAATAGTACAAGTACCGGCACGAGATTATTTGGGGCCGGTTTGAAAATGATGTGACGGCGATCGTTTGTCCACCACCACCGATTCCGGTTTTGTTTCTTCTAGCTGTCATGCGTGACAGATGCGTTTCCATAGAAATAAAACAAACAACCTCAGACAAAAAAACAATAACTGATCGAACGGCACCGGGCGCCGGCAGTGTGTAGACAAGATCAAACGTGTTTTGTATTGCAAGCCAATGCCGGCACATCGGTCCGTCAAAATTTCTGGCCGGTTTCTAGCGGTCTCGACTCGCGCCGATCTACTCGAAATATCGGCGGCCGGGATGACGTCGCCCGGTGCCGGTCATGCTGTGGACAAACTGCCATACTATGTACCGCTACTTCGGCGCCGGCATTTTGTTTCCGTTGACGTCCCGGTGCTGTTGCTGTGGGCAAACGCTGAAAGGCTAGTTTAACTGATTCCGGACAGTCCTGATAAAAGAGTATTTGGCAGATTTTTGACAACTTTTATGAGACTTACCAAATGTCAGATCTGAAACTTAATCAGGAAATTATGAAATTGGTAATTAAATTGTAATAAACTGGCCAAGTGCAAGTTGGACTCGCACTCGTAGGGTTCCGTAACACAGTAAAGTATTCTATAACCACACCCCGGACACTCGACTAAATCTCCATACAAACTAGCGTTTTAACGACCGACACTGTGACACCGACACAGACACTACACACATGTCGTTTTTCTATACGTGCATTTGTGTGCGTGATGTCTAAGGTTGTCGCTCGTAATCACTGTATCACAGATTATATAATAGTTGCTTCGTACATACGGCTGGACAGATTTAGATGAATTTTGGTGTGTGTGTGTTTAAATTAGTCCATAGATGGTTTGGATTCACAATTGGACCCGATAGGTGGCGCTGCGATCGGGAATCTAAAATTATTTTTACTTTGGGAATCTAATAAATATATATGTATATATATATATATAATCAACACCAATATTACAATTTTATCATATCATATCCTTGGTATCCCGAAGACTCCGGTAAGTCTATATCTATACTAATATACTAATATAAAGAAGATTATATATAGTATATAGTACTATAAAGAGAGAACATTTGTATTTTTGTTTTTTTGTATTTTTGTATGCTTGTAATTATTTGGCTCAAAAACTACTGAACCGATTTAAAAATTCTTTAACTAATACGTAGAATGGACTTTTGGAATGAAAATAGGCTATATATTATCCCGTTTAAATCAAAGGTACATTCGTGGAGACCTAATTTACAACCTAAGTCGGCAAAAAAACGGTCGAAAAAACACGTTTCTTACGAACGCTGCTTAATTGAAAATAGATAGAAGAATATTTTCTATGCAAGAGTTGTACAACTTAATAAGACCTACAAAAAAGTCCGCGACAGCATATGTCTATCTCTTAAGGTTGACTCACAGTAACCATTTTAATCTTAAAATTTTTGTTAAAAAATATTACATAACTTCCAAGGCTATTTTCAAGTATATAATATTAATCCTTATCCATATAATTACGTTAATTAGCTTGGCTAAATATTATAGATTTAAATTGTCTTTTACAGTATTTAATTCAAATGAAAACTCTAGAAGATATCACGAATTGCACATACACACATCGCAAAATTAATAAAATATTTGCAGTGAAGCCACAACTTAGGTCATAGTTACTACGAAAATATTATTATAGGCTTAGCTATGCTGTAGATCCCCGCCGATCACAATCAATTTGTAGTCAATATAGTATAATAATATGATCTATTGTATAAAATAATATTCATCTATATATATAATAATATAATATTTTAAACCACCCCGACTGATCTATGTATAATCTTTTCATTAAAAGCATTCCAATGACTCTAAACACGACATTTAAAATCTGAGCAGTAAGTTGGTGAGGATTTGAGTATTCTGTAGAGTCTAGGAGATGTCCCAGCATCAGGTCAATGCTTCCATGTTCTTACAATATCGTTGAAGAAGAAGATTTTCGAATTGATCAGACCTATGAAAGTTGATTTCATAGCGCAATTAACTAGAAAAAAGCTCATAGTTTTATAAAGATTGAACGAATTTTCATGAATCAAAGCTAAGAAAACTCTCGATGAAGACATCTATCAAACAAAAAAAAACTATCAATAATAAAAACAAAATCGGTTCATCCGGTTAGGTGCTAAGATGCTACAGACAGACACACAGATGCACACGTTAAACGTATATTACCCCCTACATTTTGCGTCCGGGAACGCGTAAGGTTACGGCGGCAGATGTTCACAATTTTTTTTTTTTCTATCTCATAGGCTAGCGTTTGACCACTATCTCACCTGTTGGTAAGTGATGATGCGGTCGAAGATGGTAAACACGCTAGGCCTAGACTGGGGAACTGGCTCTCAAGGATAGCTGCCGGAACACATTAGATGTTTTTGGCGACAGATTTTCTAACTTGAGGGTGGTAGCTGGCCAGGCGGACACTAGATAGTGTCCTACCACTATGCGGGGATTGTTGGTTTCTTAACGATGTTTTCCTACACCGGACGGGCCACTGTGAGAAGCGCACATAAATTTTTCGATGGAAAAATCCATTGGTGCATGGTAAGGTTTGAACTCGGTACCACGGCATCAAAGCCGACCGTTCTCCCGATTACGCCACCGGGCCCGGGCTCCTTGGTGGTAAGCTACTTTTTGGTAGATTTAATGATCCCACTACCACTGTACGAAAACTCATGATTCATGAATGCACATAAAACTTTCATTGGTAGGTATATAGCTAGGATTAGAACCAACGACCGTCGGGTCAGAATCAGGGTAACTATCCTTTACGCTAAAGGGCCGTCCAATATCACTACGTAAGTATTATAAAACAAAGTCCATCACTGCGTCTGTCTGTCTGTTCTGCAATAATCTCAATATGTACTGAACGGATTATCATGCGGTTTTCACCAATAGCCAGAGTGTTTATGAGGAAGGTTTAGGTGCATAATTTGTTAAGGTTTTGTGTGAATTGTATGAAATATGACGATTATTGTTAAATATGTTCATATTTTATATTCGATGCAACAAACTGATGCAAATTTTGTAGGCATATATGTTCTGCCCGTGCGAAGCCGGGGCGGGCTGCTAGTAATTAATAACTTGATTATTTTAGTTTATTACTTTTACAATTATTTTTACAAATGTTATTTACGCACGAGTATATTGTTTCATTTATGAAAATGAATTCTAAAATACGAATATGTAGGTATATAAGTATTTATAATATACCTACATAATAAGAACCTACGTAAATTTGAACCTCCGGTATCTACTGGTCTTAACATAAATGTATGAAGTTGATGTTCTTCTCCTCGAGAGTAGTACCTATTGTTCTGTAGCCGTACGCGTGTGGCGTCCTTGCTCAGACTGACGCCTCGACGAATCAGAATCGGTGGCGGGGTGAGGTAGCCCGGAATAGGTGGGGGGAAGAGAGTGTCTGTTCTATACGTAGTATTATTATCTTTTCTATGCTATACTTAACTATGATTTTCGCAACTACAAAAATAACTTTGTTTAAGTAATTACTACAATTACTAAAGTACATTACTAAAGTATTCATAGTGTTTGCATGAAAAACAAAGTTATCTTAGCGGTCGCCATATCTCAAAAACTGCTGACTGTATCTCGTTCAAACCAATTTTCGTTGTTAGTTTTTATAGAAATCTACAGCATATCTTTTTTTTAGATTTTTTACTCCCATACTTTAGAAGTTAGAGGGGGGGGGGGGAGGCACACATTTTACCAATTTAGACGCGCCTATCTTTCAAGTGATTGACTTTGAGAAAAAAATATTTTAGAAACCTCAATGTCATTTTTGAAGGCCTATCCATAGACACGTATAGGTTTTAAGAATTTTTTTTGTCAGTTCCATGTATGGGATGCCCCCCCCTTAAACTTGTATATATTTTATTTTTGTATAAAAATCGGAAAGCGGTTTATTACAGAATACATTTACCTACCAAGTTTCAATTCTGTAGTCCTAACAGTTTCGGAATAAAATGGCTGTGACCGACGGACAGACAGACAGACAGACAGATAGACATGACGAATCTATAAGGGTTCCGTTTTTTGCCATTCGGCTACGGAACCCTAAAAAGCCGTCTTCTAAAATTTTAAACCCCTCTGCTGTAAGTTGTTGTTAAGCAGGGTGTCCTGTATATTTCAGGAAATGAACCAGCACTAGGTCAGTATTCAAGATATTGTTACAACTTTTACGTTAGCATTGCGTAATTTACTATAAGTTTATTATAATAATAAAAAAATATGATACATATCACGACAATAGTGCTAAGAATGCATAAGTCTCATTCAATGACCGGTCACTTACAAGCGAACGTTTTGTTTTCCTTTTTACCTATCTTTACCATTAAAAACATGCATAGAGTCCATAGACGGTCGTTTTCAGCCAAGCCTTTACAGAAATGTTTAAAATATTACCTTTTGTTCTCCTTGATCCACAATGGTCTCCAGAGATAGGGGTCGCTGGTGTAGTTCACAGAGATCACCCGAGCTCCAGGGAAGTCCACTTTGATCCAATCTCTTGGCCAACAAGTTGAATAACATTGGCTACAAATACACCCACATCCAACCTCGCATTTCTTTTCATTGCATATACACTCGTTTAACTCGCTTAATTCGTTAAAATTATTACCACATTCCATATCATTTGCATTTTCACTGTTATCGTTATTGTATTCGTTATTGCTTATTTTATCTCCATTATCATTATTAAAATTATATTTGGTGTTGTTTCCATTTTGCTGGTGATGTTGGTTTTTGTTGTCTTTATCACATTTATTTTTGTTTTCGATTATTTCACGTTCATCACAGTTTATATCACAGATTTGCTTTTTAAATATATCGCTTACGAATTGCGCTTGCGTGTTTTCTGTCACTGTTTGATTAAGTAGAGTGTTATTATAGAACTTCTCAGTAATTAGATCATTCTCTTCAGGGATTACTTTCTTAGATAGTTTTTCGTTCAGTTTGTTATACGACATGTGTGTTTCGTGTGTGTTTGTGGAGTCATCGTCGTTTTCTTTATCGATGTGATTTTGGGAGGTTTTTCGGCAGGTACAAGAGTCTTTGGAATGGTTTCTGAGGGTCACTCTTTGGGGTTCAGTTTTGTATTTTGGTCGCCAGTCACCTTGTCGCCATGTGTTGCCTAGAGAACCTGGAATATTGAAATAATCGGGTATATTAGACATGATAAGTAAATAATGTGGCTTTATTTCTGATATCCATCATTTTGAAATAACTTTTTATATGTAGATATATAGGTCTTCTAAGCCAAGCGTGCTAGCATCTTTTGGATTGGATCTCAAAGATAATTCGGAAAACGCTAGTGTTTGGCGCACATTTACCATCTTGAGGGTGATAGCTATTATAGCCATAGATGAATACTTTGACAGTGAGACAACTTTGCTGTAGTGGTAGCCTATCGCCTGAAGCGGTTCCTCCACTTTGCTTCAGTCGTGGAAAAAAGGCAGTAAGTAATAAAACGTTTAGATGTTTCATTATTTCAAAATAAATAAAACCGGCTATGTCGAGTTGAACTCGCCCACCGAGGCTTCCGTACCAACCAATTAAGCTAGACCTCTATGTTGTATCAGCGCTCATTTAACTCAGAGGTCTACCTTTATTGGCGCAGACTATGTATGTATGGGGACACCCTTTAATTTTCAACTTTTTTTATTTTTTGGAATTTTTCCTTACCTTTGTGCTGTAAGAACTTGCTTCTTGCCAAATTTCATGATTCTAGGTCAACGGGAAGTACCCTATAGGTTTTCGACACAAAACCTATAAGGTACTTCCGGTTTACCTAAAATTGTCAATTTTGGTTATAAGCAAAGTCTTAGAGCACAAATAAAGGAAAAATTCCGAAAAATAAAAAAGTCGACAATTAAGGTACATTTTGGTACTAACAAGTTTGCGCGAAAATCTAAATTTGCCCATATCTTTTTATTGTGTTGTGTACCTTGATTTTTATACACCCAATAGGAACTATAGACCTCAGTATCACGTATAAATTTCAACTGGCTAGGTCCACCCGTACCTGAGAAAATCAGTGGTGACACACGGACAGACAGACGGACAGATGGACAGACAGACGGACAGACAGACAGACAGACGGACAAGAAAGTGATCTGTGTGAAAGTGATAAGGGTTACTTTTTTTTACCTTTTGAGGTACGGAACCCTAAAAATTGTCTAAAGTACTGAAACGGAAGGATGCGTATAATAGTACGGTTGGCAACTCTACATTAATTAGGATAACACATGTTTTGGTAGTCTATCGTCGTAGATTGGATGAGAACTAAATGTCTCATAATTTTTTTTATCAAATCTTTAAATTATTCTTTTTCTATTTTTGATTAATTCTTTAGAATTCAGATAAGGCGCGAGCGCTAAACAGAGCAGTCACGTTACTCTTCGTTCTGTCTTCTAAATTCGTTAAAGTGCTCAAAAATAAAAGTTATAGCTCTAAATATATACCAGTGTGTACCTATAACTGTGAACAGTATTTTAGGAGAATATTCTTTTTGAGAAGAGTGTCATTTCAACCGAGAATCTCGAAAAGTAATCCAAATATAGTCCTTGAAATTTAAAATCAGTGCAGTGAATAAGTAAGGCGTGACAGTGTGGTGGGAACGGGTCATTTACCGAGCCACGCTCTTGACGCATGACGTAATCGTGCAGAGTTCTAAAGATTGATTGCTATTTTCGCGCTAGTTGTGCACGAGTCAGTGGCGTAGCGGCGACATCACTTGCCCTTCAAGCGGCAGTTCCGAGTTCGAGCCACAGTAGTGACGAACACTTTTTGCACTCAATTTATAATTAAACATACACGAGTAACCTTCAAGCATTAGAGATAGAACAATATTTTCGATTATCTCGTCCAATGTGCGCAGCGGGCAAAACTACAAGTGGGATCCGTAGATCGTGGTTTACAATCGCGCTGACTTTATAGTCATTTTGCGATCAAATATAATTTCTTCGACTGGTACTTTTATGAAATAAACGGACACAGAAGCCCTAGTCAGTCAGTATGGAGTTTACAGATTTGGACCATGTTACCTTTAGAGTTCCACAGAATCGGCGAGCTAATTCACTAGAGAACATGTCTCATTCGTCTCTTTTCGAATCGACTAGATTAGATATAAGTCTTCCACATGCGCTAGACCAAAGATATAATATTACTACTCTTCAACAAAAGATTCAGATTTTGGAAAGCAACTTGCTATCAGCAAATAATGAAGTTGATAACTTGACTACTCAGAACAACTCTCTTACAAAAGAGTTGGCCAGGAAGGATACAATTATTGAGGTTCTTAAAAAGATTGATTACACAGATGGACACTCCACGCCAATACAAGGAAGGAAAAGGAAGAAAGCTAAAATATTGCCGATCGAGGAAGAACATATACAATTAAGGAATCAAAGAATATTCACAGAAGATGACATAGACAAGCTTAGGGACGAGATAAAACAACTTAACTCATGGCTAGAAGAAGAAAAACAGAAAAACTATAATTTAGTAAAATGTAGTAGCAATATTAGTAGCAAGACATTGCAAAAAGAACTCCAGTTTCTACACCAAAAAGTCCAGAAGAAAAGGAGGACAAAATCTAAAAATAAATATAACAATACATCTCGTAATAGAAATTCTAGAACCCTTCATAATATTATAAAAAATCTGCAAAAACAATGCAAGAAATTAGAAAATGAATGTTTAGAGCTCACAGAAAAACTAAATTCAATAAAAAAATACTGCTACGCCACTGCAAATTGGAGCTGTATCAGAAGAACTCTTAACTAAAACAAAGACGATGACCACAAGTGGTACAATTAAGGGCAAAGACAACAAAAAAAGGTTTTAATTCTTTCCGATGAGTTGGGAAAAGGAATTGCTTGTAAAATTCATGGTTATTCAGACGAGGATATCACAATCACAAATCACTGTAAACCAGGAGCTGGGATAGAAATAATCCTTGACAATTTTAATGAAAAAACAAAGTCAATGAAATAAACATTAGACAATTTGGTTATAGGAAATTTGTCGGCACTGCCGATGCCATAAACACATTAATCGATGATGTAGCTCTAAAATTAAATGTCAAACAAAAAGTAGGTGGTATTTTCTTAGACCTCAGTTCTGCATTTGATACAATAAATCACAATTTACTTTTGAAAAAAATAGATCATTATGGTGTTAGAAATGCTACTCATAAGTTATTTCAATCTTACCTAAGTAACCGAAAACAACTTGTAGAGCTTAAAACATTTGAACAGAATGTTGAGGTAATACACAGATCTGGCTGTACTGATCTCAAAGTAGGTGTACCTCAGGGATCAATGTTAGGCCCCTTATTATTTATTATATTTATTAATGATCTCATTGCTTATATGACTAATTGTAACCCTGAAATAAAACTAACAGTATTTGCAGATGATACAAATGCAATTATTTCGTCTGACACAATACACAATTTAAGGTGTAAAATAACGAATGCTTTGGTCAACTTCCAAGAGTGGTTCGACATAAATGATCTCATTTTAATTACAAATAAATCTAATCTGATGTTATTTCGTACAACAGCTAAACACAAAGAGACTCTTCATATAAATTTTAATGGTGTACAGATAAATTGTGTACACACGGTAAAATTTTTAGGAGTGCATATAGACGATCATCTGAAATGGAAAGACGAAATCAAATCGATTGAAACTAGTGTTAGTTCTGCGTGTTATGCAATTAGAAGTTTAAGGGATGTCCTTACGACCCAACAACTAAGACAAGTATACTTTGCACTAGTCGAATCTAAAATTAGGTATAGTGTAATGTTTTGGGGACATAGTTATAAATATAACACTGACGCTGCGTTTATAATGCAAAAAAGAGCTATAAGGACCATGGTACGTATTTCACAAACTGACTCTTGCAAGCCCTATTTTAAAATATTAAACATTCTGACGGTGCCATGTCTGTACATCTTAATTATACTTACTAATTTGGTAAAAAAATTACACCTAATTGAAAGTAAAGAACAGGGCACCATAAGACAACAAACTAGGAGAAAAGATCTACGGAATAATTTTCTACCTACGATTACAGTTGTTAGTCATTGTGCAAGAGCCCAGGCTATTAGATTGTATAATAAATTGCCAACTGATTTGAAAGCAATAAATAGTACATATGTATTCAAAAATAAACTGAAAACTTATTTGTTAGAAAAATGTTACTACTCAATAACTGAGTACTTGAATGACCGTAAAGGAACATAACAAATTTATAATAATGAAATTGATATTATTCTTGTAACCTATCTTGGACATTATATTTATGAAACATGACGATATATAAATGACATACTATATTTTTATTCAATAGATTTTGTACAATTTGACATTTTGGTAATATAGGTTTAAATGTTTATGTTGTATTATGATATTATGTAATTATTGATGTTGATGTTTTTGTGTAATTTAAATATGTATGTAGTTAATTTCCCATACAATTTGTTATTGTTCGGGAATAAATGAATTGAATTAAATTATTGTTGTGATCTATTTAATTATATATATTCTTACTAGCTGTGCCCGCGACTTCGTCCGCGTGGAATAGTGTCTATGGGTAGCATTTTTAATTATTTACGCTAATTATTTTTACAAATAAGACACATGCGTATCCCACCTACACCACACCATACCACGCTGCGCAAATCCCCCCTCCCCCCACTCCCTCCCCATCACCCTTCCCTCCCCCCACCCCACCCTTTCCCCCCACTTCCCTTTCCCCACTCCCCTTTCCCCTACTTCCCCTCCCCTCCTCCACCACTCCTTTTCCCCTCACTTCCTTCTCCTCCTCCCCTTTCCCCTACTTCTCCCTCCCCCCACCTCTCCTTTTCCCCTCACTTCCCTCTCCTCCTCCCCTTTCCCCTACTTCTCCCTCCCCTCCCCTCCCCCTATCTCTTCCCCCACTCCCCTCCCCTCACCTTCTCTCTTCCCCCACTCCCCTCCCCTCACCTTCCCCTCACTTTCCTCTCTCCCTTCCCCTTTCCCTCACCTTCCCGTTCCCTTCACCTCCCCTCCCCCTTCCCTCACAAACTTTAAATGTCATATTTATTTATATCGAATCAACAGCCTAAACAATTAGTTTCAAGCTTCTAGCTTTAATAATATCGTTTAAAAACTAAAAAACAACCGACTTCAATGCCGCGCTATTCATTATCAGTACCAATTTTGAGATGTTTATCTCAATATCTCTGGAGATACTTATCACACCTCGATAAAATTACCATGGTACCACACTTGGGATATCTCCTTTCGAACAAAAAAAGAATAATCGAAATCGGTTCATAAACGACGAAGTTATCCGCGAACAAACATTAAAAAAAAAAAAAAAACGGTCGAATTGAGAAACCTCCTCCTTTTTTTGAAGTCGGTTAAAAATGACCATACTTCCATACAACTTTTCATCCCCCCTTTCGACCCCTTACAATCCTTTTTAGCATTAAAAAGTAACCTTTGTCCTTTCTCAGGCTATATGTGTTCCAAATTTCATTTAAATCGGTTCAGTGGTTTTGGCTTGAAAGTAAGACAGACAGACATACAGAGATACTCTCGCATTTATAATATTAGTTAGGATATCGTATGGGCTTCGCATAGGCAAGCTTTTCACCACTATCTCAACTGCTGGAAAGTAATGACGCGGTCGAGGATGGTAACAGGCGTTGAATAGGAACTGGCTCTCAAGGACTACTGCCGGAATACATTAGATATGTTTTTGTTTGGCGACAATTTTCCAACTTGAGGCTGGCAGCTGGCCAGGTGGACACTAGATAGTGTCCTATAACCCATCGATATAAAAAGGTGATGCGGTACTCACTCTTAAGCCACGTAAACATAATGGAACTAGAAACAACTACATGAAAACACGAATTTCTAATGTCGAGGTTGATGTGCATGAAGAACAGAAGGAGGCTTTTTTCCTTTTTTTTTCAGCCACTCTCAATTAGTCTTATAATTTTGCATGTGCCCAACGGGGTGATAATAACGGGGCCCAATAATTATCTCATGTACCTAGATAATATCTAGATGTAAGAACTTTATGTACAACAATTATGGAAACAATAAAGTATTGAGTATTGATGCATTGTTGCTAATTATTTAATGGATCTGCGATAATTGCACATGCAATTCTGTACGTGCTACACGAACGCCAGTTCGATTGTGACTAAGGTGAAAGTAGGTTTTCGAACCTAATTCATACGGTCCACATGGAGGAGCGGGGTCCCTTATCTCCCTTCTTTTATATATATCGATGGTCCTACCACCATGCCAGGGGTAGGGGGTTTCGTAACGATGTTTTTCCTTCATCGAAGGGCCACTGTGAAATACGCACATACATTTTTGATAGAAAAATCCATCGGTGCACGGCGGAGATTGAACTCGCTGTCTCTGGCGTCAAAGCCGACCATTTACCCACTGTGCCACTGGGCCCTCAAATCTGACTGATATAACCTAACACCCTGATTTGTACAAGTGCCTAAACTGCCTATATAGATACAGCATAACTGCATTGAACTTTTGAACTTTGAAACTTGTGTTTAAAATTAAGTTATTAATGATGAAACTTGTGTGAAAAATTAGAACATTGTTGTTCTAAGAAAGTAAAGTTTTGCATATCTCAGTTTCTGTTACAGGTCTTTATAGCAGAATAATATGCTATGTCGATAAAATATATAATAATTTGCCGATAGATATTGAACAAGTCAAGTCAAGTTTAAATTACTTCAAAAAACAATTAAAAACATTACTATTGACTCACTGTTTTTATAGTGTCAACGAATATTTACAATTTAAATTTGACAAACATTGACAATTCATTTTATTTTCATTACTTAAATTATTTAATTTTTGTTTATTTCAAATTAATTTCATGATGTATTTAATACTTTTTATTAATAGATTGACTAAATAATATCACACACCTTGTTGCACACTCCGAAAGGGAGTAGATTGTACGGCTCCTCATAATAATTAAGACCATCTTTGTATTTCATTATTAACCTACATTCTATGCAATAAATGAATTATAATTCACTTACCGTACAGTCCGTGTACGAATATAACGTCAAGTGCGTGTTGTTCAGGGTGATGCAGAAGCTGGCAGTCCACCCGGGGTTCGGGGTGCAGATGCTCTGTGCCGGGGCGCCTCAGAGGTGCTCGTGAGGCCTTCGGAGGGATTTTTGGACCTGCAAAACGAGAGGATTCTAGATAAGCAGCTATATCCGGATGGACAGAGTCCTAAGATTTATAAGATTATTAAAGCATTTCTTTTGGCCCTCCGGCGAAGGAAAAACATCGTTAAGAGGGAAAATGCTTCTAAAGCATTTAATTTTACAAAAAATCAAGGTCTGCTGTAGCTTGCCATCATTTGCTTTTTAGGGTTCCGTAGCCGAATGGCAAAAAACGGAACCCTTATAGATTCGCCATGTCTGTCTGTCTGTCTGTCTGTCTGTCTGTCCGTCCGTATGTCACAGCCATTTTATTCCGAAATTGTTAGGACTACAGAATTGAAACTTGGTTGGTAGATGTATTCTGTGAACCGCTTTCCAATTTTTATATAAAAATAAAAAAAATAAAAAGTTTAAGGGGGGCATTCCATACATGGAACTGAAACAAAAAAAAAATTCTTCAAACCTATACGTGTGGGGTGTTTGAAGACTTATTCATAGTCTTCAAAAATGACATTGAGGTTTAAAAAATCATTTTTTCTCAAACTCAATCATTTGAAAGATAGGCGTGTCTAAAGTGGTAAAATGTATAATCTAAAAAAATATATGCTGTAGATCTCAATAAAAACTAACAACGAAAATTGGTTTGAACGAGATACAGTCAGCAGTTTTAGAGATATGGCGACCGCAAAGATAACTTTGTTTTTCATACAAACACTATGAAAAACAAAGTTAATTTTGTAGTTACGAAAAATCATAGTTATGGAATACTTAACTGTGTTACGGAACCCTACGAGTGCGAGTCCGACTTGCACTTGGCCAGTTTATTTGACCAACCAATTGCAAAAAGAAATATAATCCTTTTTATCTCCTTTTTAAGATTTTTGAAGGGTCATGTTTCTATTTGCAATTGGTTGTTCAAAAAAAGCAAATGATTGAGGCTACTAGCTACAGCAGACCTTGATTATTTGTAGAAACAAATTTTGCTCTAGAAGCATTTTCCAGGGAGGATACAGGGGAATACATTTGTATGGAAAAGTGCACCCCGCGTTCGCTCTGTCCACCTGGCCAGCTACCACCCACAAGTTGGAAAATCTGTCGCCAAAACGAGTGTTCCTACAGTGAAGCTTCGAGTGCCAGTTCCTTCTACGCCTAGCGTGCTACCATACTCAATCACATCGTCACTTACCAACAGTACCCTTAGTACAAGTTTTCATCGTAAACGCTTTTGACAGATCTCACATAGTTTTCGACTTATGCTGGCTCCTTGATTGGTCTAAATTTAGTGAAGTTATAGCATTACGTAGTAACTATTATACAGGGTGATCAGCACCGATGGATCAAACGAAGCAGGGTGGTAGAAGACCTCACTGCGCATCTATTGAACCCCCATGTATGTTCTACCATTTTGGATAGTTTATGAGATATGACATTTTTTTAATATTTCTGCCTTCACCACCAAAGTTCACAAATATTTGTTTTTATGCTTAACCCTTTAGGGCGCATTTTTTTTTTATAATCGTAGGTCAATAATAGACCTACCAAATGGTATTATTATTATTTTAATCGAAAAGTAAATACTTTCATAATAATAGAAAAAGTTACAAAAATCTCATTGACCAACGCTACTGCATAAAATTTGCAAGGCCAATACAAAAATGAAACTGGCCAAGTGCGAGTCAGACTTTTGTCCCGCACACGGAGGGTTCCGAATTTCCGAAGTCCGAACGCCACGAACTTCTAACACCAACTAAGTAAATATTAACACAAAGGTAATTAATGTAAATAAATATCTGGAAGACCGTGTGTTTGTACGACTATCTTTCTACTGGTTCTAGCTATTTGAAGCTCTTTCAGTACCAAAATTGAAGATATATTATTCTATACTGTACAGTGTACACTACATATGTGCAAGTAAACCTTAACTAAGTAAATAAATCGACGTCTTAGTGCCGCTATAGACTGACTGGTAAAAGACTGTATATGTATACAGTCAATATGTATTGAAGGATACGATAGTTAATGGTCATATGTTACTAATAATAATAAGATTGTTTAAAAAACTAAAAAAGAACCGACTTCAATGCCACGCTATTAATTTTTAGTACCAATTTTGAGGTGTTTATCTCCATATCTCCGGAGATACTTATCAGACCTCGATAAAATTACCATGGTACCACACTATATACCAATATATATATATATATATATTTATGTTTGATCGCGGATAACTTCGTCGTTTATGAACCGATTTTGATATTTTTTTTTGTTGGAAAGGAGATATCTCAAGTGTGGTACCATGGTAATATTATCGAGGAGTAATATTATATATATATACTAGCAGCCCGCCCCGGCTTCGCACGGGTAGAACATATATGGCTACAAAATTTGCATCAGTTTGTTGCATCGAATATAAAATATTAACATATTTAACAATCATCGTCATATTTCAACCAATTTACACAAAACCTTAACGAATTATGCACCTAAGACCTAAAACTTCCTCATAAACAGTCTGGCTATTGGTGAAAACCGCATGATAATCCATTCAGAAGCTATTGAGATTATTGCGAACAGATAGACAGACGCAGTGATGGATATTGTTTTATAATACTTACGTAGTGATATTGGACGGCCCCTTTGGCGTAAAGGATAGTTACCCTGATTCTGACCCAAGTGTCGTTGGTTCGAATCCTAGCTATATACCTACCAATGAAAGTTTTATGTGCATTCATGAATCATGGGTTTTCGTGGGATCATTAAATCTACCAATAATTAAGATAGTTTAAAAACTAAAACAACTGACTTCAATGCCCCGCGAGTCAATTTCAGTAGAAAGTTTGAGACGTTTATCGTCATATCTCTGAAGATACTTATTACATCTCAATGAAATTACAATGGGACCACCTCGAAAACGTACCCTACCGATTACAAAAGTAATCATTCGAATCGGTTCGCAATTGACGGAGTAATCGCGTAACATACACACACAAAAAAAGAAAGAAAAAAGAAACATACAGACGCATTGAGAACTTCCTTCTTTGTGGTAGTTGGTTGAAAAGTAGCTTACCACCAAGGAGAACATCTGCCGCCGTAACCTTACGGCGTTTCCCGACGCAAAAAGTAGGGGTATTATTAGGGGTTTAACGTGTGTATCTGTGTGTCTGTCTGTAGCATCTTAGCACCCAACCGGATGAACCGATTTTGATTTAAAGTAGGGGTATTATACGTTTAACGTGTGTATCTTTGTGTCTGTCTGTAGCATCTTAGCACCCAACCGGATGAACCGATTTTGATTTTATTATTGATAGTTTTGTTTTTTAGATGTCTTCATCGAGAGTGTTCTTAGCTTTGATTCATGAAAATTCGTTCAATCGTTATAAAACTATGAGCTTTAATCAACTTTTATAGGTCTGATCAATTCGAAAATCTTTTTCTTCAACGATATTGTAAGAACATGGAAGCATTGACCTGATGCTGGGACATATCCTGGACTCTACAGAATACTCAAATCCCCACCAACTTACAGCTCAGATTTTAAATGTCGTGTTTAGAGTCATTGGAATTTTTTTAATGAAAAGATTATACATAGATCAGTCGGGGTGGTTTAAATATTATATTATATATATAGATCCCTATTATTTTATACAATAGATCATATTATTATACAATATTGACTTCAAATTGATTGTGATCGGTGGGGATCTACAGAAAAGCTAAGCCTATAATAATATTTTCGTAGTAACTATGACCTGTTCTGTGGTTTCACTGCAAATATTTTATGAATATTGCGATGCGTGTATGTGAAATCCGTGATATCATCTAGAGTTTTCATTTGAATTATATACTGTAAAGGACAATTTTAATCTATAATATGTGGCCAAGCTAATTAACGTAATTATTTGGATAAGGATTAATACTATATACTTGAAAATAGCCCTGGAATTTATGTAATATTTTTTAACAAAAAATTAAAGATTAAAATGGTTAAAATGGTGAGTCAACCTTAAGAGATAGACATATGCTGTCCCGGACTTTTTTGTAGGTCTTATTAAGTTGTACAACTCTTCCATAGAAAATATTCTTCCATCTGTTTTCAATTGAGCAGCGTTCGTAAGAAACATGTTTTTGCGACCGTTTTTTTGTCGACTTAGGTTGCAAATTAGGTCTCCACGAATGTACCGTTGATTTAAACGGGATAATATATAGCCTATTTTCATTTCGAAAGTCCATTCTATATATTAGTGAAAGATTTTTTTTAATCGGTCCTGTAGTTTTTGAGCCAAATCATTACAAACATACAAAAATACAAATGTTCTCTCTTTATAATATTAGTATAGAAGTATAGATATATATATATATACGGTCGAATTGAGAAACCTCCTTTTTTTGAAGTCTGTTAAATATATAATAAAGAGAGAATATTGATTAACTACAGAGTAAACCTCAACAAAATCAGCGTAGTAATATTTAGAAAATATGGCCACCGCCAAATATGATAACCGTATCACGGGTGACAGAGGCGCGCTATCAAGGCCATACTCCATGTGCCGTGGCTGGAGGACTCAGGACCGACCCATTCGTGAGGGTGTGAGGTGCGGTGCGCGGGAACAATGTTCTTCGAGACACCATGCCGACTTTGGATGACAACAAGGCAGTAGACGGCAACTCTAACATGAGGCATCATCATCATAATCAGCATATGTCAGTCCACTGCTGGACGTAAGCCTCGCTCAAGACACGCCACTGAGCCCGATCTTCGGCTCATTGGGAGGAATATGCCCTAATCGCCACGCAGGGCGGGTTGGCGATCGCAGGACGTAGCTCCTCGCACCGGTGACGATGCTGCCTGTCACCGGCTTGTAGTATTTAGCCACGCCATAATTTGAAAAGGTTATACCGTCATTTGTCGGTCGCCAGAGCCTCATTTGTTGGTCAGCAGGATACACCACGGGAAGGTGAAGTTGGCTGCGACCACTGAGGTGGTATTTGTGCTCCCTTACATCCCATACAAGATGAGGCACAGCAACCACAATACCAAGAAATCACAACCTCTAAGCCAAGACGGCCATCGATGTACAACCACTACGCCAAGATACGGCCACCAACCATATCGCATGCCAAAAGAGTTTTCTAAACCCACCCGTTCCCGGATAATCGCCCCACGCACCGGGTAAAAAGAACTGCCACGACCCCGTCTCAAAACATACCTAATAATAATGGCGTCGTGAGTCTTATTACCTAAGAGAAAGAGAACTCTGTATTGTATAAGGTACCTGAATGTACAAAATGTTTTGCTAAATAAATGAACTGATTGAGAACAGTGTTAAAGGTCATGAGCACAGAATAATAAATAATATTTCACGAGTTCGGTAAATCGCTGTCAGTAAACAATGAACTTCAATATCTATACGTGGGTGTCAGTACATAAATATTTTTAGGATAATTAGGTAAAATTTTAAGCACTGAACTTAGAGTTACTGAACAGTGAACACCCTCCTTCAGTATGTTCAGTCTTTTACCAATCACCCAGTTTAACATCTATGCCATATTATCCTCCAATATCTGCTTGACCGAGCTTTGCTCGGTATTTTTTGCCACTATTATTGCCACTTAAACAGAAAAATCTTAATACTCCATCCACGGAAAAATATGACTCTTCCCGACATCTATTGGCGACTATTAATACTTTTTTTTTTAATCGAGAGCAACTAACTGCTTTAACGACACAATAACACTAAAGCTACTTCTATTCGCCAATAGATGTCGGGAAGAGTCATATTTTAAGTTTATTATCGATAAAGTTGATTATTGAAAACACGAATAAAACAACATTTTCTGAAAATGAATCCTAGCTAGATCGATTTATCGCCCCCGAAATCCCGTGTATACTAAATTTTATGAAAATCAGATTTCAAATTCAGATTATATATGTATATTTATATACAAGAATTGCTCGTTTAAAGGTATTAGATTTTTAGTATATCGATAAATATCATATACACCATCATGTATTGTATGTGAAGAATAAATTATATTTAATATCGGACATCCAGAGACACCAAAAGGCATCATCATCATGGTGAATATACCATCTCCCCAACGAAGCGATTTGCATCTGCATTCATCATACGAACCGCCAGATAATGGAATGCCCTGCCTGAGTCTGTGTTTCCGGCTAAATATAATATGGGGGTCTTCACATCGCGAGTGTATAGGTATCTTTTGTGTAAGCGCGCTCCATCATCGATCACATCATCACTTAACATCAGGTGAGATAGTGGTCAAGTGCTCCCAGTTCTATGTAAAAATATATATATATATATACCAGTGATAGGTTGAAGAGGCGTCGTCATCAGTCGATGTAGCAGTACTGTGGCTGTACTCCATACGCACGACACGCACCACCGTCTGCAATATAACATAACAATATGAAATTAACATCAATCTACTCTCTCTCCGTCTTACGAATTTTCAACCAGGACACGTGACCTGACGCGAGCTTAACAATTTTTGCCCACCCCAAAAAAGTTCACAACGCCGCTAAATAAGTTTTCATTTTCACTTCAAAATATTATGTAGTTACCAGTTACATTTCGCTATTATAGTAAGTAAAATACAATATGCTAGAGCTGTTATACTGAGCAGTTCGTATAAATAGATCCAATTGTAGTCAATTCCAGTGTACAATCAGGCATAATCTTGCAAGGTATAGGACCCAAATTGATGTACGAATTGAGACGTACATACCAACCTACCTACTCACAGTTGTATATTATAATATGTGGGAGTTTGCGCATGCCTGGTTGAATAATTTAAGATTGTTTCAAAAACTAAAAGAACCTTTTATAGTAGTAGGACTACTGCTAGTCTGCCTGAGGCGGTACCACCACTTTGCCAATTAATTTTCAACCGTGAAATAGGAATGTTTTTCAGTTGAAATGGCAAGTGTCCAGTGAAACTACAGGGCATGTGAGACTCAACATCTTTATGTCTCAAGGTAACAGGCGCAGTGCAGTGACATGCAAAATTCTGGACTGACAGAATTTTGCATGCCACTATATCTGTAATAGGTAGACGTCATCGCTTACCATCAGGCGAGCATCGTGCTTGTCCTGTTACCTTTTACCACAAAAAATACCGACTTGAAAGATCGCGTTAGTCTTTTTCAGTACCAGGTTTGAGGTCTTTATCTCCATATCTCTGGAGATACTGAAGATACCTCGATGATATTTAAATGGGACCACCTGGAAAGTATACTTTTTCAAAATCAAGGATTTTCCAAATCAGTTCACGCTTCTTTGAGTAATCGAGGAACAAACATAAAAAATTAAAAATCCGACGAACTGAGAACCTCCTCCTTTTGGAAGTCGGTTAAAAAGTACCGTATTTTCTATTTTACCCTATCGGTTATGTGTAAAATTTCAAAGAGAGACAGAGATTTCAAATGTTTACCAGTTAGAAAAGCATTAAAACCCTAAAAGGCGTCGAGTATTGTTTCCTTCCGGTCCTCACCCAGATAATCACGTGATAAGTTCTAGAACTAAGTGTAGCGATAACACAGACATGTTAATAATAAGGTAAGAGCGATGATATACCTAGACTAGACTATTATTATGTCGCCTACGCTCTGCAACTCAGAAAACAGAAAAACTAGAAGCCGCGTCCAACCGTTACTACAAGCGACGCTGTGTCCTCGGAAACTGTCGGAAACTGTGACGAATCGGAAAATCCGCGCGCGCATGAGAGAAGGGATCTCTCATGAGTTCTCGGTGATTCTCTAGCATTTTCAACAGACTTCTAAAAATGAGGAGGTTCTCAATTCGTCTGTATCTTTTTTTTATGTATGTTACGCGATTACAATTATTTAGTCAATTGTAAACCTATTCGTTTTTTTTTTTTGGTAGGGTACATTTCCGAGATAGTCCCATTTTAATTTCATCGAGATCTGATGACTATCTCCAGAGATATGGAGATAAACACTTCAAGCTTAGTACTAGACTAGCGTGACATTTCAATTTTGGTGGATTTTTTGTTGGAATGATCTTGAATTATTACAGGTAGGAACGGCACAAGATGGCAACTTTTAAAACAAACTTTTACAGATTTTAATATTTTGGTATTTGGTGGTATAGCGACAACAGAAATACATCATCTGGTGAAATTTCAACAATCACGGTTCATGAGATACAGTCTGGTGACAGAGGGACGGACAGACGGACAGCGAAGTCTTAATAATAGGGTCACGTTTTTACCCTTTGGGTACGGAACCCTAAAAAGAAGACCTTTTAAGATCACTATTGTCTGTCACGATCGAAGGAGATCCAATTATGTCGTTAGTCGTCTTGTCTTAACTCTTAACATTACATCACAAAGAGGTAAATATTAGGCAGAAATATCTTTTACGAAATTTCGTCTGGCTTTGTTTTAGTCTTTGACAAATACTAGCTCAATATTCGAGAGCTACGAGCATGTTTCACTAGATGGCGCTAATAACAACTGCGCATTCTGTGCGTCGAATGCCCAAGGTCATTGGCCACTCTTAAACTCTTAATTAGACATTTCTATAACAAGTTTTCTACACAACGACGTTCACAGACAGAGTAACGTATTGAATCGCGGGCGTGTGGTACCACACTATTTACGAGTGGTTTTATTGGTTTAACTTAGTAGCTATACGTATAGTAGATTCAACAGTCATTCAGTTTTAATCTTTTGTTTGCAGATCTAGGGTTGCCTATTACGACGGTATTATGCAGCTGATAGACGGACAATCATCAGTTCCATTCGGAATATGATTTGTACTACACTTAGTTTGCGTTTTATTTGTTTATTGCGTTTCATTATTACACAATTTTTTGGACAGACATTGTCTGAAGTACTGAAACATGCGTTGGGGGTGCACGTATTACGTGCACCCCCAACGCATGTAACGCATGTACGGTTGGCAACCCTACATTAATCAGGGGAATTTAACATTTGTTTTGAGTGTGATGTTGGTGGACGTTTAGATGAAAACTGAATGGCTCATTACTTTTTTTTTTTTGTACTTTAAAGCAAAATTTATTTTTTGTTATATTTAGAATAATAATTATAGTTACGATCTATTTAATGTTATATGACGTGTGTAAGTGCAGATTTTTAATTTGCCCATATACTGAATAAATGCTTTGACTTTTGATTTTTGACTTTTAGGTGCACTGTTTAGATATGAAATGAAATGAAGTGAAATTGTTTAAGCGCATGAAATGTGGTACAAGGTGATGTTTACATTTAAATGATGTTCAGCACATTTCGCCACAATCTGGCATGCAACATTTTACTGTGAAATACATCTTCACTATCGCAGCCTCGATAAGGGCATTCAGAATTATAATAAAATTTACATTACATTGTATTACCTAAATAAGTAGCAGAAAAGTCCTATTATATTAAAATAAATAAACGCAGATTGACGTTTTTCTGCTAGTTTCAAAAAATAAAATTAATGATGGGAGTAAAATGTCATAAAATAGTGTCAAGTAATTCTAGGATTATAAATGTAATTATAATGTACATGCCAATATAATTAATGAAGTCAAGATTAGGTGAGTTGACACCTTCTGGGGCGGTAGTCTCTACATGAATAGCGATGAATTTCAAGCGATAATCGTCGTTACCAAAAGAGATGCAGATAACAACTGTCTAGCTGCATCTCATTCTAGTAGATATTTGCGATGACAAGACGCATCGCTATCAATGTAGAGACCCCTGGTTTGTATTCTGAGGCTCTGTAATACAGAATATAAACTATATTTAGCGAGTGTAGGCTGCCCGTATCATGTAACGACCAGGTAAGGTTTCACTTACAACCTTGACCGTGTCGGTCTATGTATAGACGTCACTACAGGTAGCTTATTATGCCACAGAATAAAGTAGATAGATAGATAGATAGACTTTTTGTTGACTTTCAATCAAAAAACGACTCTGTCCGTCCGTCCGTAAGTCACAGCCACTTTATTCCGAAACTATTAAGTCATTTAAGTCTACACAGTTGAAACTTGGTAGGTAGGTAGCTTTACGACGTTTGTACAAAAATAAAAAAAGACATACATGGAACTGAAAATTTCAAAAAAATGTCATCATACTTATAAGTGTATATATCTGTCTTTAAAAATGACATTAAGGTTCCTAGAACCATTTTCTCTCAAAGTAAATCATTTACAAGATAGACACTTCTGCAGTGGTATAATGTGTGTAGAGCGAGTCCGACTTGCACTTGGCCAGTTTATTATATCTTATAGGCTAGCGTTTGACCACTTACCTGTTGGTAAGTAATAAATGCGATCGAGGATGGTAGCCACAGTTTTACAAAAAACTGTGGTAGCACGCAAGGCCTACTCTGTTCGCCGAGATTATAGAATGGGAACTGGCTCTCAAGGATAGCTGCCGGAACACATTGGATGCTTGGTGACAGATTTTCTAATATGAGAGTGGTAGGTGGCCAGGCGGACACTAGATAGTGTCCTACCACCATGCATCCTACCCGTGCTTCAATGGATTATTTTTCTATGTGCATTCATGGTTGTTTGTTTGCCCACAGGTGGTAGAAGGCATTTATAGATGTTCCACCTGACTTGCTATCAAAAAAGTAGTTTACCACCATCAAGGATAAAGTCTGCCGCCATAACCTTACGGAGTTCGAGTCACAATTCTAGGCATTAAAAATAAACTGGCCAAGTACTAGTCGGACTCGCGCAAGGAGGGTTCCGTACCATTATCTATAAAAACGGCAAAAAAATCATGTCTGTTGTATGGGAGCTCCCCTTAAACATTAATTTTATTTTAATTCAATTATTTATTTTTAAAGTAAATAATATCTCATAATATAATTAATAATTCCGTTAATATTTCAAGCATCTACCTGTTGCCGTTATCAATAGCGAGTGAAAACGAGCAAAAAAATCACGTTTGTTTTATGGGAGCACCATTAAAAATTTAATTTAATCAGTTTTTTAGTATTTGTTGTTATAGCGGCAAAAGAAATACATCATTTTAAACTGTCTAACCATCACAGTTCATGAGATACAGCCTAGTGACAGACGGACAGACGAGATGTATTTTTGTTGCGCTATATAATATAACGCCATCTATTAAAGCTTAGGTAAACGTCCATAGATGGCGTTATATTGAAATGCCGATGCCTAGCACCTTTGTTAGACGTTAGATGGCGTTATAAGAAATAAAATGTTTATAAATTATTAATTTTTGCTAGCGAAAAATTATAGTGGTATTTTTTGCTCGATATTATAAAATACTGTTGTGTGGTACGGAACCCTACGAGTGCGAGTAAGACTTGCACTTGGCCAGTTAAAAATAATTTTGAATGTTTTTATTGGTCATTTAATTAACCTCAGTAAGGAGTATAAAAGCTATAGCTATAATATGCTTGAAAAGCAAGCTTAAAAACTTATGTAACATTTAAAACACGAATTTACTATAAATCTAGACATGAGAGGTGACAACATTAGACCTACTAATTAAACTTTATATTATGTAATTTTTAAAATCAACATTACATTTGTACTCTAATTTTGATGAATAATACGAAACGCCGGCAGATTAATTAACTACCGTTTGGTAAAGAACCCTAAAAAAGGTGCAAAACATTTATTTTCACGGAAAAAACTAGCAGATATTCTACCATAAGTAAAACTGTGCTAGATACTAAATGTACCATTTATATGTGTAAGTAACTACACAACAACATTTTTCCTTCATCATTAAAAGCAGACTGGTTTTGTGAGACCTTATTTAACATACCTAGGTAGGTATAAAGCCTAGGTCAGATAGAAGCTACTATATAAGGTGAAAACGGGACGCAAACGTGGTGGCTAATAAATTGACTTTCACAGAAAATGTAAGAAACTCTTGAGCCCCATCGGCGTAAAGGATGTTGTAGCTTTGTGAGTTTGTGAGATGTTTGTTAGTTCTTCACGTAAAAACTGCTCAACCGATTGAGCTGAAATTTGGTATGTTGGTGGTGTATAAGAAGCCTAAACCGTAGTATTAGTATCTGTTCTGTACCTAGACCCTGGAATAATACGGGTACTTTTACTCCGATATTCCCACGGGAACGATGTCTACGCGGGTAAAACCACGGGCACAGCTAGTTTATTTACGTATTCTGATTTGATGTAGTTAGTCTAATATTGGCTAAGTTGTACATTAGTTGACATCGAGTTGGGGACCAGGATTTTTTTCTCAGAAAGGTATTATTGCACGAAGGCTTCGTGTGAAGTTTTAACTTGCGGAAACTTATACTTTCCGAGATATAAATATTTCAAAATCAGAAAATTCGTCTTACATTTTTGCATTTTAACAGTTTATATCACAACCACAGATTACTTATATGTGTATAGCTAATCACAGCGAAAACTAACACTTTTTGAGATATTAATGTTTAATACCGGAATATTTGCACATTTTTACGTTTTGACAGTTTAAATCACTACCACAGATTATTTATATGTGTATAGCTAATCAAAACAACGCAAATTGAACGTTTCGTTATACCCGCTATAAAGTTCTAGTTCTATTTAACAAGGATCAATACGTGTACGTTACCCCAGCAAGAAAGTATCTCCTACAGTGATATGAGTAGGACGTATAATTAGTGCTAGGTCTGCTGTAAATGTGCGCCGAATTAAAAATTTGTGCGTCTTGCCGTTAAGGAAAAAAACACAAAAAACGATTCCTGCTGGAGTAACGTTGTTCCAGCAAGAAAATTTTAAACGAATGATCGGAGAGAGAAGTATTGTGTATAGGCAGAGAGCTTATATTTGTGCTAGAATATGCGCCGAAAATATAATTTGTGCGTCTTTACACATTTCAACACCCTACACCCTACCCGCAAAATACATACTAGAATTTTTTTTTAACATTTTAGTTCCTTGTCCCATATTAAAGCTTGTTTAAAAAATAATTTATTCATATTCACCTAGCTGGAGGGCGTCCTACACTTCGTTTACCGAGCCGTGGTCTCCACTCTAGAACAGGTCTAGAACAGGTCTACCCCAACGGTTATCGGTTCTACGACAGATGTGACCATCTGTCACATCTATCAATATCAATGTCAATAGCACATTTAAAACCTAAAAATATAACTTTGTCATTCATACAAACACTATAAAATCAAAGTGCGGCAATAGCCCAATGGAAGGTGTCGGACTGGCGATCGAGAAGTCGTGAGTTCGATCCCACCCAATGCACTATTGACGTGAACCCACTCCTGCTAGGCTATTCTGTAAGCTATCTCGACAGCGGAATCCGCGGTGATATTCGAATTTCATACTTTGAAATTCAATCGTATCACGTTCGCAATACGGTTGAATTTCGTAGTACAAAATTCAAATCTCACCGCGGATTCCGTTGTCGAGATAGCTTACAGAATAGCCTAGTAGACACAAGTCAAATATTTATTCAGTAAGTATTTATGGGCAATTTAGAAATCTGCACTTACACACGTCAAATAACATTAAATAGATCATATCAATAATTATTATTCTAAAAAAAACAAAAAAAAATTATTGCTCTGAATTTAAAAAAAAACAAAAGTAATGAGCCATTCAGCATTCATCTAAACGTCGAAAGTCACACTTAAAAAAATTTTGGATTCCCCTGGTTAGTAGGATTGCCCACTACTATTACGTGAACCCCCAATGCATGTTTCAGTACTTCAGACAATGTTTATCCAAAAAGTTGGGAAATAATGAAATACAATAAATAACTATAGTCCCCGTCACGAGAAGCTATAAATTATGTAAACAAGTGTTCAGGAGTTCACAACATTTGGACCAACAAAAAAAATGAATTTGTGAAAATAAACTCGAAACTCGAATGACGCGTTTATTTCAAAATGGCGTCCCGATAGTTTACAATCCCTGCGTCCGGTACCAAGAAACACAAACGATAGCGCTTTGCGTCGTTAAAATATGATCCGACTAAATTAAATAGGTTGTTACTTTCATATAACCCGTCTATATTTCATGTCGATTGAATATGGTCAATTTATTATTATCTCGCAGTATAAAATGTTTACTTAGTAAAAGATGTTTGTTTACATAATTTATAGCTTCTCGTGACGGGGACTTTACTTATAATTATTATATTTAAAATATACTGTAATAACATCGTTAAATATTATTGTAGCTATCTAAATTCATTTAAATGCACAAACATTTGTTTGTCAATGTTTTGGCGAAATATGCTGCGTAAAATTGTATTGTCATCTGTTTTTAATATTTTAGGCAAATAAATAACTTCATTTCAATTCATAAAATAAGTGACGATGTGATTCATTGAAGACCCCCAGGTGGTAGTGGTTAAGTGGCGCCATTTGCAAATTCACGCCATTTACATATTCAATTAGAAACGTGAAAGAAAGTTACGACTTGCCCTAATGCCTAATGATAACATTTATGTTTGTTTTGCTACCAAGTGTACTGTTTTCACGCAAATGTGTTGAAAAAGGTTGTATGACACACGTGCGGATATTGGTATTTACAAACGAGTAGACGAATGTAAAAACAAACAAAAATATGCCAGTCGGAAAGTTACCGCACTATAAGTATCATAAAAGGGTGAAAAAGTGTCTACAGAAAATGTTATTCCTTAGTCCGGATTCACTCAAAACTCGGTACAAATAAAATAACTAATAGGTAATTAAAACAAGTATTTTTTATATCTACCCCTAGGGGTGTATAAAATTAATAATGCTTGGAAAAATAGTAAAATACTCGTTGTTTTCACGTATCTCGATTCAAAATATTAGTCTACATAATAGGAAATATGCATGTTTTTTTTAATATTTTTATTTCACTCATTACATCCATATAACATAATAAAAAATAAAATACTGCTGGAATTAGTCTAATTATTATTTAAATAAACATTTAAATATACAAATAAATTAGAGCAATTTAAACGCCATCATTTCCCGGGCTCTTTGGTAATGCATTGTGACGTCACGCACTTACGTCAGACACACGCCGCTTGAAGCAAACTAGCTTTTTTTTCTTTAACTAAGACTCCGCGCGATTATTGTATTTAGCCAATGGAATGTTTTTATTAAATTATACAGTTTCTCTAATCTCGTACTCATTTTTATCTATATTAAATGGTTAGAAATATACATTTTTGCACAATAATACGCGGCAAACACAATATTTGGAAATAAATACAATAAGACCACACCATACATTTATTTTTATGTTCCCGCGCTCAATGTTTCTATCACGTGGAGTAGTGCATAAAGACGTCAACTTTCGATTCGACCAATGGTGATCTGTTTTACAAACTTAAATTTCCCTCGCTTAAATTGCATTTTTAATTTATTATTTTAAGCAAATAAAATGGAATTAAATAAAAAAAAAGATTTTACATATAACTCCAGGACAACAAAGAATCGAAAAAAAAAATTCCAATAAATCTGAGCTTCATGCATATTCCCTATTAGCGACTTTTTGTATATCGTGTCATGTATGGGTAGTTTCGGAGATTACCTTGGACTAATAAACTTACAACAGACTAATGTCTGATGATATGTGACCTCTTCATAATATTATTACTATAGTAACATACTGCAAACATATTTTTAGATACCGAGCACGCAGGCGGATTTAGTTGTCCAACTTCCGAGGGATGTACTAACTTTTATTTCGATTCCAATGGTTTAGTATCGCCCGTGGCATCGCTACTTTGGAATCGATACCGAGTATGTATTGGTTAAAAGTAAACGTATCTTTTTCACTTAATTATTTGTTTCGAAAACATAGGTTGGCATTAGAATTAAGCTATTTGATTGGTTAATCAATAACGATTTAATCTATAGAAAATTATTAAATAAGTATTTGTTTTAACACGTACCTATCTTTAACATCCCTAGGAAGTTGAACAACTGGGGCCTTATTCAGTATGACCATTTTAAAGTCTTACCGTGCCGTGTTACGATTTCTCCGCGTTATGGTATTCTCTATGCCAATTAAAATGCGGTAGGGTACGGTTATGAGCGCGTTTTGAGCTGTAAAAATATCGTGACATATGAGGACGTGTAACGCGCGCGTTTTGTATAATTTATCTATCGTGTGGCATACAAAATACAATTTTTCAATAACGTAACGTGACGTGTTAAAGAACGCGTTATCTCATTGGCCATACTGAATAAGGCCCCTGAATTCGCTTTACATTACGTCTTGTACTATTCATTATTCTGTGATTACGTTTGCAATGTATTCATTTGTCGCTAGATGGAGCCACAGGAAAAATTAGAACTTGCAAGCGTTTCATTTCTACTTTTTGATATTTATATATCTACACCCTTATTATTAACAATAATAATAGAACATAGGAAAATATGATATGTAGTACCTGTGTGTTTAATGTTTGTTGATGCCTTGTTTAGGATGCGAAAGCACATAAAGTAAAAGATAGCACATAGAGTAAAGAAAAGGTACAGAGACATAGCTTCATACAACTGCCCTGTGATGATGACGTAGACGCACGTGTGTCTGAGCACTAGCGGCCTGTGTGCCGCCTGTCACGTACGAAGTGAAACCGGTTTATAGTGGCACTGCAGGTGCTTTAACTCAGAGCAGTCGCTCTTGACGCGTCGGGGTTTATTATGTTATTTTTAACCGACTTCAAAAAAAGGAGGAGGTTTCTCAATTCGACCGTATATTTTTTTTTTTTTTTTATGTTTGTTCGCGGATAACTTCGTCTTTTATGAATCGATTTCGATTATTCTTTTTTTGTTCGAAAGGAGATATCCCAAGAGTGGTACCATGGTAATTTTATCGAGGTATGATAAGTATCTCCAGAGATATTGAGATAAACATCTCAAAATTGGTACTGAAAATGAATAGCGCGGCATTGAAGTCGGTTATTTTTTAGTTTTAAACGATATTATATTATTCATCCCATCTATTCGAAAAGTGATGGTTGGTTCCTCGATAAGCAAAGTAGGTATTTCCGCCCTAGGGCGGAAAATTATTTTTTAATTTTTGCCTTATGAATGTTCTTTTATAGTGACCTGTCCATGGAGGTTCAATGAAATTCCTATACATTTCATAACATACATAACATTTCGTGACATTTCATGAAATTTCGTGATATATCATGTTGTGACATTTCATGACCTAAAATGACATTTTATGACATGTCATGACATTTCGTGCATTTCATGATATTTCGTGACATTTCATGATATTTATGACATCTCGTGACATATATGACATTTCATGATATATGATATCTCGTGACATATACGACATCTCATGATATATGACATATCATGACATTAAATGACATTTCGTGAGATCTCATGACATTGATCGTTGTCGACAATGCTTGAAAAATAAATAAAACCGGCCAAGTGCGTGTTGGGCCACGCGCAGTGTAGGGTTCCGTAGTAGCCTGTTATTCAATGCAAGTCTTTACCCGTTATAAACAAGCAACTAGGTACTCCGTCTTTGTCACTTTAAAGGGTTTATTCTAAGGATTTTGTATTTGGTACAAAATTATCCAACACCCAAGTTCAACGCCTATTACTGCTAAACTAATAAAGTTATCTTAACCGCTATAATTTTCCTTTAAAAATCATGAAATGCGCTATTATCACGAATTTTTTCAGATTTTTCAAGCGAGCAGTTTAGCTTTTAGAGGGGGGGGGGGACGCCCTACTGGAACAAAAATTTGCACTTTAAAGTTTAATATTTCGTAAATGGAGCATTTAATCGAAAAATGGTATTAGCAACCCTTAAGTCATTTTAAAAGACCTATTCAACGATATCACACACAATGGGGTAAACGATGAAAAAAAAATCATCCCCACTTCTTATATAGAGAAGCTACCCTAAAAAAAAATATTTTTCAAAATTTTATTTCAGCACTTTGTCGGCGTCATTTATTTACATACCCCCCACAAAATTACAGCTTTCTAGTATTAACGGTCTCTTAGCAAAACCTCGGACAGACAAACAGACGGACATGACGAAACTATAATGGTTCCTTGTCATGACTACGGAACCCTAAAAAGCAGGTCATGTTTACTTGAAGGAGGATTGGGAGTTTTGGCGGGAACGTGGAAAAGTGTGTGTGATCTCATTGTATTCTTTCCTAAAACTTGTGTTCTTCCGCGTGTTAATATGTAATAAATGTGGATTATTAACCATTAAGTGCCGGTGAATGTGTGCGAGTGTAGGCAAACAGCACAATGTTGAAAAACATGCTATTTGCGTTCTCACCAAAATTCCACTGAAAATCTTCAGTAAACACCACATCTTTACTGAAGGTATGACTTAGACTAGACTTTTACTTGACAACTGACCTGAAATGTGACTTTGACCCATCTCTACGACTAACATTCATAAAAACTTGAAAAATTTCAATACTTGACACTGGCTAAATACACTAATCGTGTGGAGCCATAAAGAAACAAAAAAAAAAAAAAAGGAGGATTTTATTACGATGAAGATTTTTCTTGTACCAACCCTACTAGAATAGGTAAACGTTTTGTCCGTTCCTTAGAAGGTTTGTCTCTGTTCCTTTTTGATGAATCATGAATCAAAGCTAAAAACACTCGATTGAAACACCTAAAAAACTAAATTTAGGCGCTATTATGATGCCACTGACAGAGATACATACACAGATACACACGTCCAACTTATAACAACCCTTCTTTTTGCGACGGGGTTAAAACACTAGTGTGTGAGTAAAATTACGTTTACTGACGTTGAGTTAGTGTTGATTTAATATTTATTGATTAAATTTGGTATTTCCTGCACAGGGCAAATAGTTGTTTTGTTATTGATACAGTACAAATAACATGTTTAATAACACATTTTGACACATGATAATAACACATTTTGAGAGTCCCGGTGGCGTAATCAGGAGAACGGTCGGCTTTGATGCCAGAGCTTGTACTATTCATTATTCTGTGGCCAGAGGTACCTACCTAGGTGAATCCCCACCGTACACCAATGAATTTTTCTATCGAAAAATGTATGTGCGCTTTTTACAGTGGCCCTCCGGTGAAGGAAAAATATCGTTAAGAAACCCCCAACCCCCGCATGGTGGTAGGACACTATCTAGTGTCCGCCTGGCCAGCTGCCACCGTCAAGTTAGAAAATCTGTCGCCAAAACATCAATGTGTTCCGGCAGCTATCCTTGAGAGCCAGTTCCCATTCTAGGCCTAGCGTGCTTAGCATCTTCGACCGCATCATTACTTTCCAACAGGTGAGATAGTGGTCAAACGCTAGCCTATAAGATATTTAAAATAAAACATTAAATTAAAAAATTAAAAAACCCGACTGCGCAAAAAGTGAAGTGTTAAAAAACGAACTGAAAAGAAAAAAACAAGTAAGTCTAGTAGTTTAGACTTACTTGTTTACTTGACGTTACGTTGACTTACTGTTTTGTTACCATTTAAATTCTTTCTCGGTCGATACACTCATAAAATAAATTATACATTGTTATGTAGAGGAGATATGGAATGTAGAGACTTTAACAGTCGGGACACATTAATGGCTTAACGAATGGGGATTAATGTGTCCCGACACACAATAATACACACACATTAATGGCTTAACTAATGGGGATTAATGTGTCCCGACTGTTAAAGTCTCTATATTCCATATAACAATGTATAATTTATTTTATGAGTGTATCGACCGAGAAAGAATTTAAATGGTATAGTTTTTTGATATCCCTAAACAGAAGTCTAAACTACTAGACTTACTTGTTTTTTTCTTTTCAGTTCGTTTTTTAACACTTCACTTTTTGCGCAGTCGGGTTTTTTTATTTTTTTATTTAATGTTTTATTTTACACTTTTTAGGGTTCCATAGCCGAATGGCAAAAAACGGAACCCTTATAGATTCGTCATGTCTGTCTGTATGTCTGTCTGTCTGTCCGTATGTCTGTCTGTCTGTCCGTCCGTATGTCACAGCCATTTTATTCCGAAACTGTTAGGACTACAGAATTGAAACTTGGTAGGTAGATGTATTCTGTGAACCACTTTCCGATTTTTATACAAAAATAAAAAATATAAAAGTTTAAGGGGGCATCCCATACATAGAAATGAAACAAAAAAAATTTTTTTTCTTCAAACCTATACGTGTGTCCACTGATAGGTTTTCAAAAATGACATTGAGGTTCCTAAAATCATTTTTTCTCAAAGTCAATCATTTGAAAAATAGGCGCGTCTAAAGTGGTAAAATGTGTCCCCCCCCCCCCCCCCTCTAACTTATCTGCTATAACTATATAACTATGCTGTAGATCTCAATAAAAACTAACAACGAAAATTGGTTTGAACGAGATACAGTCAGCAGTTTTAGAGATATGGCGACCGCAAAGATAACTTTGTTTTTCATACAAACTCTATGAAAAACAAAGTTAATTTTGTAGTTGCGAAAAATCATAGTTATGGAATACTTAACTGTGTTACGGAACCCTACGAGTGCGAGTCCGACTTGCACTTGGCCAGTTTATTAGTTAAGTAAAGGATGGCAAATTCCGTACTATTAAACAACTAAACCAAAAGGAAGAGGTTGTTTGTTACCTCAGAACTCCATCAATTCTTAACCGATTTGGAAAATTCTTTTTTTGTTTGAGTTAATATGATTTTCGTTTGGTCTCATTGTAATTTTATTGAGATCTGATAAGTAACTTCAGAGATAAGCGCCGGAAACTTGTTACTGAAAGTGACTAACGCGGCATGTAAAATATTTTTCGATATGTACGATCATAAATTATTTGTTATAAATATATTTGAATCTCCATTTTAAGACCTTTAATTCGATACCCCACTCGATAGGTTTTAAAAAAAAAATTTTTTTGAATCCCAATTTTGGCGTCCGCCATTTTCAATTTTTCAATTTTTTATGTTCTCGTTGACACTCGCGCTAGCATGGCGAATCTATTGACGTGCCAATTATCAAAATCGGCCCACGCGTTTGGTCTCTAGTGTGCCACAAAGGAACAAACATACATACATTTATAGACTGATAAACACATTACCTCTCCTTTGCGTCGCGCAGTCGGGTAAAAAACATGTATGTGTGTCGTTTCATCACGTGTACGTTACGTGACCTCAACTGCACGCGATCTCACAATTTAACTGGCAATTTGACATTGAGTTCATTGTAATTGTATCGTGTAGGTTAGTACAACACAGTTAGCACTTCTGGCTAAATACTCACAGGTTAGCACCTATTTACCCATAGTAACTACAGTTCATAGTACTACTCTATACTTTTGTGTTATCACTTATCACCAATATACATATAATAAACTGACCAAGTACGAGTAGGACTCGCACACGCAGGGTACCGTTCCACAGTACAATAATACGATTGAACATTTGCCGAAAAACACGTTACTTGTATACCCCTTTAATTTTTAACCGACTTCAAAAAATAGGAGGCGGTTTCTCAATTCGACCGTATATATATTTTATGTGTGTTCGTTGTTTATGACCCGATTTCGAACATTATTTTTTTGTTGGAAAAGGTTGGTACCATTGTAATTACATCGAGATCTGATAAGTATCTCCAGAAAATATAAAGATAAACACAGCAAACTTGATACTGAAAAAACGTAGTTTTTTAAACGATCTTAAATCATTGTATTACCTTTGTACGGACAAGTCGTTCATTGCAAGCGTCATATTATAACATAACATAGGGGTTACGTAGTAACTATACGTTCAACTATTGTATTGTTATGTAGTTATGTAGTCTAGCTGAGGCCCGCAGCTTCGCCCGCGTGTAAATTGATCTGTAGTAAGTGGAAAACAATATCATATTCACACACACTTACTTTTAACCGGAATATAAACAGCAAAACAAAAAATAATTTTTATCGAGTTGTTTTTGAGTGAATCGAACTAAGTCATAAAATGTATTTTATTTTTTATAATTCTCGAAAATAAAATTAAGCCCATGTGTTATTCCAAAACCTACCTACACTATCTACATTTCCAATTTTATTAACATCGATTAAGTAGTAACGGAGATACGTGTAAACAAACATTTATTAATTTTCTGATTTTTCCAAACAAAATTAATTTTTCACACCCACTAGGGATAGATACGTGTTAGATTATTTGTTTTAAGGTTCATTTGTACCGAATTTTGAGTGAATCGGACCAAGGAATAATATTTTTCATAAAAACTTTATTACCCTATTTAACCCATTTAGGGCATGGTTTTAGAAAATAAAAATTAGCCTATGTCTTACTCCAGAGCCTAACACTATCAAAAACTGTTTCATAAATTAATTAAAATTGGTTCAGTACTTATGGATACGAGTATATGTGGTAACAGATATTCACACGTACCTACACTTACATTTGCATTAATAATAATAAGTAGGATGGAATGTATGGATATATCCTTATTGAACAGTTAGGTATATACCCCCGCCTTTGTTGAGTCGGCTTAGATAAGAATAATAAGACAAAGAGTAAGTGTAACCGCAATACTGTACTGTTACAGTGAGGTAATTACAAATACGTATTATCTAGAGAACAATAGAGTTTACTCTTTGTGTGAATAGCTTCCTCAGTAGTGTCTTTACTTCGCTCACAGAATAAATAACATTACAAGCGTAAGTGAAGTAAATTGTGCCTTAGGACACAGTTTATAAAATAGTTACTTGGCAACTTAGGCTGAGTTGCACCATCTTACTTTAACCGTAACTATAACTATTAACCGGTGTTTTTATATGGATTTTGACAGATTTTTGACATTTGCTATAGTTAAAGTAAGATGGTGCAACTCAGCCTTAGGGGGATTTAGTTAATACTATTACCCCTAATGCGCCAATAGCCCAATGGATAAGGTGTCGGACTGGCGATCGAGAGGTCGTGATTTCGATCCCCACCCCACCCATTGCACTATTGACGTGAACCCACTCCAGACACAAGCATATTTAGCTTAGTTGGAGGGTTTACCAAGAATACTAGTAATATGCAACCCACATTGCGAATAATTTGAGGGCCCAGTGGTGTAGTGGGAGAATGGTCAGCTTCAACACCAGAGGTACCGAGTACAATCCCTGCCGTGCAACAATGGATTTTTCTATCGAAAAATTTATTCGTGTGCGAAGGAAAAACATCGTTAAGAAAATCCCAAAGCCCGCGGTAGGTAGGTAGGTGGTGTTAGGCACTAATCTAATGTCTGCCAAAAGAGACAATAAAAAAAAATCTGTCGCCAATCATCTAATGTATTCCGGCAGGTATCCTTGAGAGCCAGCTCCCATTCAAGGCCTAGCATATGCTACTATTCTCAACCGCATCATAACTTTCTAACAGTTGAGATAGTGGAGTATTATTATTAGGGTTCCGAACCCAAAGGGTACCAACGGAACCCTATTACTGAGACTCCGCTGTCCGTCTGTCTGTCTGTCTGTCTGTCTGTCTGTCTGTCTGTCTGTCTGTCTGTCCGTCTGTCACCAGGCTGTATCTCATGAACCGTGATAGTTAGACGGTTGAAATTTTCACAGATGATGTATTTCTGTTGCCGCTATAACAACAAATACTAAAAACAGAACAAAGTTAAAAATTAAAGAAAAGTTTAAAAAAAGTTTTTTACGATAGCGCAGCGCCACCTATCTAGTTGCTAAGATGGCGCTATCGTCTTTACCTTAATCTGAATCTCGGAAGCGGCTCCAACGATTAAAAAAAATTTAGTATACCTACAGGGGATTTCGGGGGCGATAAATCGATCTAGCTAGGAGTCATTTTCAGAAAATGTTGTTTTATTCGTGTTTTCAATAATCAACTTTATTGATAATCAACTTAAAATATGACTCTTCCCGACATCTATTGGCGAGTAGAAGTACTGTATCAGTAAAGCAGTTAGTTGCTCTTAATTAAAAAAAATAGTATTATTATTCGTCAATAGATGTCGGGAAGAGTCTTATTTGTCTGTTTAAGTGGCAACCGTACCGAGCAAAGCTCGGTCAACCAGATATTTAATAATATTAATTACTACAATTACTATCACTACTATATAATACTATTCTACCTTTGTGTTAACGTTTTCTTAGTTGGTGTTAGAAGTTCGTTAGAAATTCGATAGATGGCGATCGGAACCCTCCGTGTGCGGGACAAAGTCTGACTCGCACTTGGCCAGTTTTATCTTTTCTATGATAGTGGTCAAACGCTAGGCTAAATGATATTAATAAAAAACTTTTTTTTATAGAGGTTGGCTTGGCAAACAAGCTAACGGCCGACATAATGGGAAGTGATCGCCGTCGTCTATGAACACTTGCAACACTAGGGGTGTCACTTATGGGTTGCCGACCTGTCAAGATTCCCCTTTTGAAGGACTCCATGTTGTAGTTCTGCGGGTAAACAGCAGACGGCAGCTGGTTCCACTTTTATAGGTGTTCGGGAGAAATGACCGCTTGAATCGAGATGAGTGCGAATTCCAAGTCTCGATATTATTATAGTATGTTCTTTATGAAGAGTAGGTATCCACTAAGAAAGGGGTTATCGAAATTCTAGCCCAAAAGGGGTAAAATAGGGGGCTGAACTTCCACTGAAACTTTTGATTCTCTGATTCGATTGAACCAGAAATTGGATGAGCGTGTTGTCTATGGCGAGAAGTGCGATGGTAAAATCGGGACGCTGGGATTAAATTCAATAGTTCTTCACACGAACACTTTCCCGTTATTAATGCGGTCTACCGCATCGGGTCTCTTTGTATCTTCTAAAATACAAAGAGACCCGATATTTATCTACGCATGCTCAGAGGTTCGATGTTGGAGGTAAGCACGGAGTCGTCAACAACTCTGACAGCTCTACGATGAATTGCATCAAGTGGCTGAACTTGATATTTGGGTGCTCCGTTCCAAAGGTAATAGCAATACTCCACGTGTGGTAGGACTCGTGCTTCGTATAGCAAAAGTCTTGACGTGAGGATCGCCGCCTCGCCATATTAAGCAATCCAAGTTTTTTTTTCGTGCCACGCCTTTTGTTTTTTACTTCCTAACTCTGTAAATTGCCACAGAGTCTTTACTAGAACTTCTCTGTACACTGCAGATCTATCCTGCTAAGGCCCAGTGCTAAGATACTAAGATATTATAGGTTCCTCCCTATAATATCTTAGTATATCCTGTTCCACAGAATACTTTATAGTACCTACAATGCAACAATATTATCTGGTCAGTATAATTAATAACATATTAATAATTAATTATATGTAATGTGTCAGTGTTACATAAAGTACATAGGTACTTACCTACTACACGTGGCAACACTTTGTTTGCTTGTTATCGACGTTATATACCGTGATTCATAGACGTATCACGAAAAATAATACTTAATGTTTTATAGAAAATCATATGGTTTGTACTTTGACGTTGGACTTTATTGAATCATTATTCAATTACAAATGAATATGAATGACAATGAATATTGTCATTGTTGCGGATCCGTGGTTGATTTAGTTAAACAATTATTTTTTCCTCGCTGACCAATAATACCTACTTGAATCACTGAGTTTTATTAATGAAAGTAGAACCTAAAATCCAAATTTCAAACCACCCCGACTAATCTATGTATAATCTGTTTATTGAGGCCATTCCAATGAGTTCAAACACGACATCTCTGCTGTAAGTTGGTGAGGAGTTAAGTATTCTGCAGATTCCAGGAGATGTCCCAGCATCAAGCTAATGCTACCATATACTTACAATGTCATTAAATGTTATATACCGGCTGTAATTCTCGTACCTTTAGTCGAATTTTCGGTGAACATCGCGATCTCACCGCGTGACCTCACTCCCGAGGAAGAGCGACAATCTCGCTCGAAACCTAGGTCGAGAAAATTCGACTAAAGGTACGAGAATTACAGCCGCTATTATAACAATAATGTCACAAATTCACGATTATTTTAAAACAAAAATGTCATTGAAGTAAGAGGATACTGAATTTCCCTTCGAGAATTTACCAATGGAGATGTTAACGTTGTAATCCGCAAACATTTTTTTCTGCCGAACTTACGGGGGACGAGGTAAACACGCATTGCACACACTCAAATCACTCACGTTAACGATCCCGCACACTAGCTTGAAACACGCACACTAGCTTGAAACACGCACACAGTATTAAAAATACAGCGTAGTTACGCACGCTCATATGGCCAATAATGGCTATATGGCCAGCAGAGGGGTACGCCTTGCATTGACATCTCCATTGGTAAATGCTCGAAGGAATTTCCAACCGATCAGCAAGGTTATTCTAAATAATTCGAAAGCAAATTCGGATTCGGAAACTGCCTTTACTTCAACTTGGATCTTTGCAGTTCACAATTCTCCGATCGGTTATTTTTACAAGCTTTTATTTAACTTGCAATATATGTATGTCACTATGTATGTTCGGGTGGAATCTTGGAAGCTAAATTAGACCCACTTCCCGATGTCCGATTGGACTCAAATTTGCTGTACTTATGTATCTTCGGTGACAATACAATGATATGGTACCATGGAGCTGGTCTGATTATGCAGACGGAAGGTGGCCACGGCATCTCTGTGATAAAACAACATAAAACCACCGAGTTTGGGCTCGATTGATTTGTCTTGAAGAGAACTTTACGTCTAGATAATATCCAGGGTCTGATGATGAAGCTGGAAGGTGGCCACGGCATCTCTGTAATAAATCAACATAACCCTACCGAGTTTGGGCTCGATTGATTCGTCTTGAAGAGAACTTTTCACCTAGATGATATCCAGGGTCTGATGATGAAGCTGTAAGGTGGCCATGGCACTTCTGTTATATAGCAACATTGCCCCACCGAATCGATTGATTTTCCTTGAAAAGCACTTTACCCATAATCACATCAAATATCCGTGGAATATTTTAAAACATCATGCCTCCTCTTAAATACTTAGGTAGTAAGTAGATAGGTAGTCTGTATCTATACCTACACACTAAAAAGTTAAAAATAAATTATAAGTAAAAAATATTTTTAACCGACTTCACAAAAAAGGAGGAGGTTCTCAATTCGCCTGTATGTTTTTTTTTTTTTTTTTTTTGTGTGTATGTTACGCGATTTCTCCATCAATTGTGAACGGATTCAAATGATTCTTTTTTTAATTGGTAGGATACGTTTCCGAGGTGGTCCCATTTTAATTTTATCGAGATCTGATTAGTATCACCAGAGATATGGAGATAAATACCCCAAACATAGGAGATTGTACTAGTTTTAGTAGAAGAGTCCCAAGAAGATTATACACAATGGAGGTTGCTATTGCATATAAGATATTCTTACGGTAACTGTGAGCGAGATAGAAATAAAGGTGGGGAATTTTTTTTTGTAATATCTTATAGGCAAGCGTTTGACCACTATCTCACCTGTTGCTAAGTGATGATGCGGTCGAAGATAGAGAAGTGGACTAGAATGGGAACTGGCTCTCAAGGATAGCTGCCGGAACACATTAGATGTTTGGCGACAGATTTTCTGACTTGAGGGTGGTAGCTGGCCAGGCGGACACTAGATATGTTCTACCACCATGCGGGGGTTATTGGTTTCTTAACGATGTTTTCCTTCACCGGAGGGCCACTGTGAGAAGCGCACATATATTTTTCGATAGAAAAATTCATTGGTGCACGGCGGTTTGAACTCGGTACCACGGCATCAAAGCCGACTGTTCTCCCAATTACGCCACCGGGCCCTCAATAAATAATTATATATTAATAATTATAATAAATAATTATGTATAAATATAAATAATTTGTCTTCACAGGAATGTTCTACCGGGCAAAGTCTTGTTAGAGTGCAAACTTTTTTAAACATACCTAATATTTTTTGACATGACATGACATTTGGCGAAGATGGCGGCCATTTCAGTCCCGCGACACTGCATACATAATTAAATAACTCAGAATCATGAACGTACTTTGTACCAATCAACACAGCAAAAAAAAATTATAAGCATAAAACCACATATTATATAATAGTTACTACGTAAATAATACTTTCCGTTGTTAGGTTGGCTACACAGTGCTTACATAATTCGGGTATCCACAATATAGGGAAGTGCCTCTTATAACGTAGTAGAGTGATTCAGTACCCTGTTGGCCATATGGCGGCAATTAATGTTAATAATCGCAAATAATACTTTTTTATATTCATTTTGGAATACAACTAGTCCGTGTTATAAAAGTATTTGGAATTATTGTAATAAAATAGACAATTAATTATCGTGTGTCAGATGCTTTTATTGCACAGGGCCATTTTGGACATTGTCCTATGAGATCTTGATGACATCATTATTACTAGTGAATATTTTCACTTTAGCGCGTCATTTAAAGTCAATTTTTTTAGGGTTCCGAACCCAAAGGCTACCAAATGAACACTTTCTGAGACTTTGTTGTCTGTTCGTCCGTCCGTCCGTCCGTCCGTCCGTGTGTCTATATGTGCGCACTTTACAGATCTGTATCTTCTTAACCGATATAGGTACACACTTGAAATTTTCAAAAAGTATATATCCGTCAGTGTATAACTGCCCAGACACGAAATTTAATAGATGCATGTAATATCATTAAAACTTTTTTTGCACTAAAAAGGGTAAAATAAGTTATTTTTCAAAAAAAATAAAACCGACTTCATAGCCACAAAAAGGCACTCAAAAGCGAAAAATAATTTACTTAAAATTATTATAAGCGTTACCCACGTCTCTATTTGAAGTCGGTGCCAGCCAAGTCTATTGGATATTAGATAGATGCTATGTATGTAGTAGTAGTAAGTAGGTACATGTAGGTTAGTAAGTAGGTAGATACATGTACTCGTAGGTATTATCTATCTACTACCTATTAGACTTGGCTGGCACCGACTTCAAATAGAGACGTGGGTAACGCTTATAATAATTTTAAGTAAATTATTTTTCGCTTTTGAGTGCCTTTTTGTGGCTATGAAGTCGGTTTTATTTTTTTTGAAAAATAACTTATTAAAAACAAGCTTTTATCTGGGACAATGAACTAAAATGTTAAAAATTAATTCTATTAAGTATTTGGCGCGTAGGTACTTACCTATATTTTTAAAAGCTTGAGGCAATGAAGTATAGTAATAAGTATAGTATAGTAGTTACCTAGCCTGAAAAACGGGTAGTGCTTTAAAGCTTTTAAGAATATAGGTACGTACCTACACGCCAAATAATTACTAGAATTTATTTTTAACATTTTAGTTCATTGTCCCAGATAAAAGCTTGTTTTAAACATTTTTTTTACTTACTATAATTTCAATTCGAGTCGAGACTGTCGAGAATCTAATTAGAAAGGTTTCCGCGACAAAATAGCTCACGGATTTATCAATATCCATAATTAAAAACCGGTCAAATGCGAGTTGAACTCGCGTGCCGAGGCTTCCGTACAAACTGGTCAATCTAGGTTAAAGTAAAAACTTAACTTTGTAGTTCGATCCATACAAAATTTACTGCACCAACTACGAATAATAAGTTTGTAATAATAAATTTACCTTTTTTTGTTATTTAACTACATATTTACGGTTTTTAGATTTATACCTATATAAGTGCTTCAAGACCCTTACTGCTTGCCAAATTTCATGATTCTAGGTCAACGGGAAGTACCTTATAGGTTTTAAATCCAAAATCTATAGGGTACTTCCGGTTGAACTAGAATTGTCAATTTTGGTCTTACAAGAAAAGGGAAAATTCCAAAAAATAAAAAAAGTTGAAAATTAAGGTAAATTTTGGTACTTACAAGTTATTTGCGAAAATCTAAATTTGCCCATATCTTTTTATCGTGTTGACTCAGGACCTTGATTGTTATACACCTAATAGGAACTGTAGGCCTCAGTATCTGGTATACATTTCAACTTGCTAGGTCCACCCGTTCCTGAGAAAATCGGTGGTGACACACAGACAAGACAGTCTGACAAGAGAGTGATCTTATAAGGGTTCTTTTTTACCTTTTAAGGTACGGCACCTCCGAATAGGTATTCGAATGATTGAGAATCAGGGGTATTGTACCCTGTATCCACGAAGATTTTGATACACGCATAATTATAGCGTTGGACTTTAAGCCATATCATCAATAATGTATTTGTTTGAGTGACCCTTTCCGTTCGCGAGCACTGTTACACGTAGTATTCTGTGTGAATACAAGCGTTAGTTCTACAAATAGTGTACTTTATCATAGTTGTTATCACAAAGTACATACAATATGAGACGGATGGCAGGTTACGTCATATTCACGTGCGTTGGTTCAATGAACCTTTGGCATTGAATGCGAGCGTGGCTTTATGCCAAACGAGAGTTATGTTATTTAACTACCTACTTGAATAGCAAATGAGAAACTCTCTCCGTTTTTAAGCAACTTACAAATACGTATATTATATTTATATCACACTAGCTGGGCCCTGCGGCTTCGCCCGCGTTATAAAGTATCCTATATCCATAATACTGGCTATTCCTGTGCAATATTTCAGTTAAATCGGTCGAGCCGTTTGATCGTGAAGAAGTCCCAAACAGACAAATAAAGAAGTGAATTATTGTAGGAACTAAAAACCCGACTGCTTGATAAAAATTAAGTGATTAAACTATGCCAAACTCCAATAAAACATATAAGTTTTATATATATTCGTGATCACCGTTAAAAATTCTTTATTTTGATACCACACTAAATCTATTTTGAAAACATTAACTTTTGTTAGTGTTTTGCTAATCCCAATTTGCAAGTTTGTGATACAAAAGACTTCAACGCGTGACTTGTTTTTCTTTCCGAATAGTCGAATTGCAATGTTCATTCTATGTGTTCATCTCATTATTTTGAGATTACATTTTGGCCTCAAAAATCGTTAATTTTTGTTATTTTTTTAATTTTTTTGTACCCAGTATCACTCTCACAACTAAGACAAATCTATTGAAACCACTCACATAAAAATACGACAAGCCGTTTAGGCTCTATGGCGTGCCAAAGAAAAATACATACATACATACACTTGAAAAACATAACCCTCCTTCTTTCGCAGTCGGGTAAGAAACTGACTATCGCATTTGTAATATTGGTGTTGAATGGTGATTATGGTCTAGTGTTTGACCAATATCTCACCTAAGTTCCTAGTTCTTTAGATGTGATTTTAATTACTAGCAAGCTAGACCCTAAAATGGGCACTGGTTCTCAAAGACAGCTGCGGAACATATTCGATTTTGACTTTGATTTGATTTTTAGGTTACTTTATAGACATTTGGCGAAAGGTTTTTAGCTTAAGAGTGGACTGGTTATAGATGCGGTCACTAGACATATTGAGTTTATAGGCGTATGTATATTTCCTGCATATTTTAAAATATTACTTCACATTTAAATTGAGTTAAAAATGTGAAATGTTCTTCCTTTTGCAGTGTTTCCGGCAAGTTACTACATGGAGTTCTTTTTTAGCGTTTGACCGCTATCTAACTTGGTGGTAACTGGTAAATGAATATGTGGTCGAAGATGGTGAATTGAACTCCCTAGGCCTAGACATAGATTATTCCTTCATCTATGGCCTAGATTAGTCTGATCTGACGCTTAAGGGCTGTTTGCTGCCGTAACAACGATCACCGTAAGATTATGGCGGTAGATTTTCTCTTTGATGGTGTTAAACTACTTTTTGGTAGTAAGTCAGGCGGCACATCGATATAATGTCATCTATGATAATTTTTTACAAAATAAAAACCGATTTCAAAAAGAAAAATAACAAGTAAAAAGTAAAGTTATCATCAATACAAATTAATCAAGCCCAAACACCAGTTAATTGCTGTAAATCATTGAGGACAGAGGACTGTCTTTCGGCTCCATCATCAGATCGACTTCAGACCTTCATTAAATAGTAGTGCTTTAAAATACTTAATGAAAATAGTTCACAAACGCACTAGTAGGTAGCCACTACGGTTTTCGAAGGTGTCCCTCGATTTCTCTGGGATGCCATCATGAGATACTGGTTTCCTTATGGTACCACCCTTGGGATATCTCCTTTCCAACAAAAACAGAATTTTCGAAATCGGTTCATAAACGACGAAGTTATCCGCGAACACACATTAAAAAAAGTTTTTTAAACGCTACCATTGTCACAGAATAAATATTAATTCAAGTAACATCGTTGCATTGTGAGATAATGCTACATCTATAGTATAGGTGAGGCGGTAATCTATGATTCGACCTCGACCTAGACGACCTTTACATTACAGCACGCTGTTGCGGCACGGTTGTGGAGATGAAAATAACCGGCCAAGAGCATATCGTACTCACACACACGTAGGGTTCCGTACAACCGTACAATCTGGGGGCACGACAGTGCCCCCGCCAAGCGAAGTTAAAAATAATAGAGGGTCCCCATACAAGAAACGTGTTTTTTTCGGCATTTCACGCCATCTATGAACGCTTAGTTAGGTAAACGTCTTATAGATGGCGTTATATTGAAATATCCTTGAAATATACCTAATACCTTTATTAGACGTTAGATGGCGTTATAAGAAATAAAATGTTGAATAATTATTATTTTTTGCTGGCGAAAAATGATAGTGGTATTTTTTTGCTCGATCTTATAAAATACTGTAGTGTGGTACGGAACCCTACGAGTTCGAGTCCGACTTGCACTTGGCCAATTTATTTTTAATATTTATAACTTGGGTTTGGATTATACCAGATAAACAAAATTCTCGGGATAAGATAAATAAGATAAGTCAATAGCGGACTTATTAAACATCTTGTTTCAATTGCTTAGCTCTTATACTTTAGATTTTATTGATATTTATATTAACCCGACACTTACTCATTGATGATCATAAAATTTTTAATGTGAACGTACCGGCTTTAGTTCGCGTGTATTTACTTCGGATATGCTCCGACCAGCCCCCGTATCACGAAAACCATTGAATGAACGAAATGACTGAAATGACGGGGACGCAGCTATGTAGGCTGTATAGCTCCGTCCCCGTCATTTAGTTCATTTCGTTCATTCAATGGTTTTCGTGATCAGCCCCCAGGTTTCAACCTAATACGTAGGTCATCTTCTGGGAGCGGCTAGGAACTAGGAACAAAAGCCGGTACGTTCACATTAAAATGAATAGTTTTTGCAAAAACTTTCAAACCAAAATCATCACAATTCTTAGGATACTTACTTTTTGAAGTACAGAAACAACAAAAAATTGCAAAATATGGAACTTTTACACCTCAACCCCATTAGGAATGGAAGTATGTACATAGGAGACTCCAGCAAAATTTTGATACTCTAGTATCAAAATTTTGTACCCAGTATCACTCTCACAACTAAGACAAATCTATTGAAACCACTCACATAAAAATACGACAAGCCGTTTAGGCTCTATGGCGTGCCAAAGAAAAATACATACATACATACACTGGAAAAACATAACCCTCCTTCTTTCGCAGTCGGGTAAGATGTAATGGAATGTAGAGACTTTAACAGTCGGGACACATTAATGGCTTAACGAATGGGGATTAATGTGTCCCGACTGTTAAAGTCTCTATATTCCATATAACAATGTTTAATTTATTTTATGAGTGTATCAGTGTATCGACCGAGAAAGAATTTAAATGGTATAGTTTTTTGATATCCCTAAACAGAAGTCTAAACTACTAGACTTACTTGTTTTTTTCTTTTCAGTTAGTTTTTTAACACTTCACTTTTTGCGCAGTCGGGTTTTTTGATTTTTTAATTTAATGTTTTATTTTACACTTTTTAGTTAAGTAAAGGACGGCAAATTCCGTAATCTTCTCATTTCATTTAGAGAGTTGATGTCATGTGGATTATTAAGCTTACTTACTTTACAGTTGTACTATTAAACGACTATACCAATTTGTTACTTCAGAACTCCATCAATTCTTAACCGATTTGGAAAATTCTTTTTTTGTTTGAGTTAATATGATTTTCGTTTGGTCTCATTGTAATTTTATTGAGATCTGATAAGTAACTTCAGAGATAAGCACCGCAAACTTGTTACTGAAAGTGACTAACGCGGCATGTAAAATCGTATTTTTTTTCGATTTGTACGATCATAAATTATTTGTTATAAATATATTTTGAATCTCCATTTTAAGACCTTTAATTCGATACCCCACTCGATAGGTTTTGAAAAAAAAAATTTTTTTTTAACCCCAAATTTTGGCGTCTGAAATCCGCCATTTTGAATTTTTTAATTTTTTATGTTTTCGTTGACGTAGCATGGCAAATCTATTGACGTGCCAATTATCAAAATCGGCCCACGCGTTTGGTCTCTAGTGTGCCACAAAGGAACAAACATACATACATACATACATACATATATAGACTGATAAACACATTACCTCTCCTTTGCGTCGCGCAGTCGGGTAAAAAGAAGTAAAATCACACCAAAAAAATGATCATGTAAAATGTTCAAAATGTTAAAATGATCAAAAAAAAGCCAAGCTTCTAACTCTAAGCGCCCAAACTGTACAAGCTCTAACTTCACAAGTTCTACACCTACGTCACCTACATTCAAAATATGTGGCTATAACGAAAACGCGTTACATTTTGAACATCATTATTTTTTTTAGTTATTTGTTGTTGTAGCGACCATAGTATACACATAGATTTTGTAAACATTTCAATCATTTTGATTTTAAAATTATCATGAATTTGTAACATTATTATTGTTATATACCGGCTGTAATTCAGTGTAATTCAGTGAACATCGCGATCTCACCGCGTGACCTCACTCCCGAGGAAGAGCGACTGACTCGCTCGAAACCTAGGTTGAGAAAATTCGACTAAAGGTACGTGAATTACAGCCTGTATTGTATTTAACAATAATAACATTTCAATTATATTACGATTTAGAAGATACAGCATACAGCCCATTGATAAGAGGGACTTACAGCGGAGTTTCAGTAATGGTTCCTGTTTGGTTACGGAACCCTAAAAAACTAGTTCCGAAATAGAATTTGTTTTGCGTAGTAACTATTATAATTCTGTGACATGTTTGCTTTGACACGAGACGAGGGACGCACGTGTTTTGCATGTATTTTTGTCGCCGAAATGTTTTCTCCAATCGTTTATAAATTACTTTTAAAAGAAACGACTTTAAGGGCCAGTTTCACCGATTCCTGACAATGTGTTAGATAGTTATCTGATACATGACGCCATAAACTGTCAAAAATCTGTCAGATTTCTTCATATTAGTTGTACTATTCATTATTCTGTGATATTAGCGGTATCAGAAACCGGTGAAACCAGCCCTAATAGGCATGACGACAGTATCAAAAAAATCTAAGATTTGATGATTTTAGGGGAAAATACATATTAAAACAATTTAAAACACTAGTTTAGTTTTATATAAAAAATTAAGTTTATTATGATTTTCAATAAAATAAAACATTAAAATAGGTACTGCAATCGGCCATTTTGAATTAAACACCAATCACAGCGCATGACGTCACGCCTGTGTCCTCTTATGAGGTTTTCTTGAAAATGTTATTAAATTTTGGAAAACCCATGCGTATTTTTTGTCACAGATTATATATTATTTACTGCGTTAAGTATGTCATTTATAACGCGTGACGTCACAGCCGACGCCATGACACATGTGAGCTGTTTTTACGCACTATTGAAAAAAAATTAGAAAAATTGCTCTAAACTTCGTTAAACTTAAGTTAATTACCGAAATAAAGGTTTTTTTCGTGAATAGTAAATGTGTTCCCACATTACGGAAGAGGATTTCAAAATCTTTCGTCACGCCTATTGTCGCGAATGCCACTTACAGTACCAAGTGGTAAAGTACCTACGGTTTTTATCTCCATATCTCACGAGATATTCGTAATTTTTTTTCGTAATTACATGCGGGGTGGTATAAAAATGCTAATCCGATGAGATATTTTATTTCCACAAAACACTAGGGTTAGCACAAAGTTCTAGAATAGTCGTCCAAATCGTCTTACACAATGATCAAATTTCTGTAACACACACTGTGATTGTCTGTGGTTTCAGTTTTTGTTTTTAGGAATATTCCAAGGGTGGTACCATTGTAATTTCATCGTGATCTGATAAGTATCTCCAGAGATATGGAGATAGACACCTTAAACTTAGTACTGAAAATGGCAAGAGTGGCGGTTTTTTTTCGTTTTGTAAGAAATATTAAATTACTATATAATGTATAAATTACTATATAAAGTATATAATGTAGGTATGCATACGCCATGCCATTTTTTTAACAAATAAATACTTTTTAAAAATAAAGGTTTTTATCAGAGATTCTATCAGGTACCGGTGCAACAGTTCCGTAAATGTACAAAGTATTACAATTATTTTATAAGTACTCACACCAAGGTGACTAGATACGGATGCAGTTTGACATTGCTGCCATCTTGCTCAACGGTTATGTCACCGGAAACCGCCATCTTGTATGTACTCATTTATACACCTGCGAATTAAAAAAAACCTTTGAACACACATGATACTTTACTCTCACTATAATTTACTCTGTGCCTATCATGTCAAACCTATATTATTTTTACCGTCTTGAAAAATGGGGGTGTAAGCTAGTAAGCGCTAACTGTTAATAAATTACAATAAGATAGTTTAGATAGTGTGTTAGACTGTGGTCATTTTAAATGTTGTAAGGGATAAAACTCTACTTTTCAGGAAAGCCAAAAAACAAAACTGTTTGATAAACCCAAAGATGATTTCCGCACATATTGTTTTTAAATCACTTAATATCACAAGAAATTGGGCAAACCAGGATAAATATTAAATACCTCAGACTACCATAAAAAAAAGCAGACGGATTCGTGCCGAACACACGAGTGAACGCAAGTTCAGTAATACCATAGAAAAGATAATAATACTACTTAGTAATACTAAATGCTTGAGTAATAAGTTTCCGCGCTCAGTCCGGCATAGTCAATACGGCATGATTACTACGTAAGCAACGCTGCGAAGTAATACCGCACGGACGCGTCCGTCCCTGCTGCCGCTTGGTGGTAGCAAACTAGGCTTGGGTAACTCCGGACACATCTATATCTTCGGATATATATGCCTAAGCGGATATATATCCTTCATTCCACATGCCAAATCTTAATATATCCCATATATCCGGTATATCTTGATGAAACATAAAACTTTTTTGTGAAGTCGGTTAAAAAGTCAAGCCGTAAGTGAATAGGTATTTTTTAGGCAACCGTGCTATATCATTATTTTAGATCACATCAACACTAACAACAGGTACAAAATCAATGTAAGTTCAAAACACAACAGATACGGTCTAATGTTAGAGAATATCGGTTAAGAAACGCAGATATGTTTAATTTTGGATATGGGATATACTAATGGATATAATTTGTCTTTTTAAGTGAGTTGCTCTGCAAAGTCTGAAACACAACTCACACGGGTATACTAGACATACGAAGCAGTTATACTAAGCGGATATATTAAGCGGATATACTAAGCGGATATATATCTTTATATGGAATGGTATACAATATATCTACTTCTCTGTCGGATATAGTAAGCCCAAGCCTATAGCAAACTGAGCGCGGAAGCGTATTACTCAAGCATTTAGTATTACTGAACTTGCGTTCACTCGTGTGTTCGGCACGAATCCGTCTGCCTTTTTTGTGGTAGTTTAAGTTAAATACATTAGTTGAAAAGATGATGTCGCGTATACACTGGAAATTTTGGAAGAGATGTCCGTAACGACATTTTGTTAATGACGTTTACAACGTTGGTAATAATTTTGTTACTACGTTGTTATACGTAATGTTTGTCTACTCACTTTAGTGCAATATTCCAGATTCCTGGTAAAGTTTCATAAACCCAGACAGCCCAGACCTGACCCATGACGTCATTTATATGATGTCATAAATATATTTTTTTTGTATCTTATAGGCAAGTAGAAGATGTAGTGACAAAGATAGAGAAAGGGATGCTTAGATGGTTTAGACATCTAGAGAGGATGGATGAAGGAAGATTGACGAAGCAGATTTATAAGACGAGTGTGAATTGGGCAGCCGGTAGAGGCCGACCTAGGCAAACGTGTCACGACCAGATCGGAGACGTTTTAAAGAAAGGCCAAGTCAAAAGTACCTATAACCGGCGAGCATGTATGAAAGCGCTTATGAAAGTGGAAGAGGCAAAAGAGATATGTCAGGATCGTAGCATGTGGAAAGAAGTAGTCTCTGCCTATCCCAACGGGGAAAAGGCGTGATTGTCGGTATGTTATAGGCAAGTCAAGTCAAGTCAAGTCAAAGCATTTATCAGTTTAAGGGCAAATTTAAAATCTGCACTGACACACATCACATAAAACATTATAAATAGATCATATAAATAATAATTCTAAATATAACAAAAACATAACTTATTGCTTTGAATTTAATTAAAAAACAACGAAAGTAATGTGCCATTCAGCTTTCATCTAAACATCGAACGTCACACTTCAATAAATGTTTAATTCCCCTGATTAATGTAAGATTGCCAGCCGTACTATTACGTGCACCCCCAATGTTTCAGTACTTCAGACAATTTATTAATTTACAGGCTAGCTTTTGAACACTATTTCGCCTAATTGTAGGCGATGGTGTGGTCGAAGATAGTGAATACGCTAGGCCAAGAATACTCTTGCCTCTGATGTGTGCTGCTGGAACACCGTAAGGTTACGATTGATAAGTTTCCATTAGAGTTAACAGACACCTGTGCAAGTACTAATGAGTGTGGATGTGTCTAGTAGAGGAAACGAGATGGGTGTACATTCCGGCGCGTTTTGACCTTTTTGCCCTCAAAATGTTCTTGTTTGAGAACAATGACAATTGTTCACGTGTTCATTATAAATTATAATAATCGAGTTTCGTTTTCTGGGCCATTTTAAATGTAGGCTTAAAGCACTACCTATCTCAATTGATTTTACGCGACGATGCGGTAGTTTTTATCCGACTGCGAAAGATAGAGGGTTATGTTTTTGGAGTGTTTGTATGTATGTATATTTTTTTGGCACGCCCTAGAGCCTAAACGGCTTCCCGTATTTTTATGTGAGTGATGTCAATAGATTCGTCTTAGTCGTGAGAGTGACACTTAGTTCATCAAAATTAAAAAAAAACAACATTAAGGATTTTTGGCGCCAAAAAGTACATCTCAAAAAAAAAATGTTTTCAAAATACATCGAATGTGGTATCAAAAGTAAGAATGTTTAACTGTGATTAATAATTGATTAATAAAAAAAAAATGTGATTAATAAGTAATATAACGTATATGTTTTATTCGAATTTGTAATAGGAAAAGCTAAAATCTCTTTTCACGCATTCGGGTTTTTTGTTCTTTTTAACCGACTTCACAAAAAAGGAGGAGGTTCTCAATTCGTCTGTAAGTTTTTTTTTTTTTTGTGTGCATGTTACGCAATTTCTCCATCAATTGTGAACTGATTCAAATGATTCTTTTTTTAATAGGTAGGATAATTTTCCGAGGTGGTCCCATTTTAATTTTATCGAGATCTGATTAGTATCACCAGAGATATGGAGATAAATACCTCAAACATAGGAGAATGTACTAGTTTTAGTAGATGAGTCCCAAGAAGATTATACACAATGGAGGTCGCTATTGCATATAAGATATTCTTACGGTAACTGTGAGCGTGATAGAAATAAAGGTGGGGATAATTTTTTTTTATATCTTATAGGCAAGCGTTTGACCACTATCTCACCTGTTGCTAAGTGATGATGCGGTCGAAGATAGAGAAGTGGACTAGAATGGGAACTGGCGCTCAAGGATAGCTGCCGAAACACATTAGATGTTTGGCGACAGATTTTCTGACTTGAGGGTGGTAGCTGGCCAGGCGGACACTAGATGTGTTCTACCACCATGCGGGGGTTGTTGGTTTCTTAACGATATTTTCCTTCACCGGAGGGCCACTGCGAGAAGCGCACATATATTTTTCGATAGAAAAATTCATTGGTGCACGGCGGTTTGAACTCGGTACCACGGCATCAAAGCCGACCGTTCTCCCAATTACGCCACCGGGCCCTCAATAAATAATTATATATTAATAATTACAATAAATAATTATATATAAATATAAATAATTTGTCTTCACAGGAATGTTCTACTGGGCAAAGTCTTGTTAGGGTGCAAACTTTTTTAAACATACCTAATATTTTTTGACATGACATGACATTAGTTAGACGGTTGACATTTTCACAGATGATGTATTTCTGTTGCCGCTATAACAACAAATACTAAGAACAGAACAAAGTTAAAAATTAAAGAAAAGTTTAAAAAAGTTTTTTACGATAGCGCAGCGCCACCTATCTAGTTGCTAAGATGGCGCTATCGTCTTTACCTTAATCTGAATCTCGGAAGCGGCTCCAACGATTAAATAAAATTTAGTATACCTACAGGGGATTTCGGGGGCGATAAATCAATCTAGCTAGGAGTCATTTTCAGAAAAAGTTGTTTTATTCGTTTTTTCAATAATCAACTTAATATATGACTCTTCCCGACATCTATTGGCGAGTAGAAGTACTGTATCAGTAAAGCAGTTAGTTGCTCTCAATTAAAAAAAAATATTATTATTATTCGCCAAAAGATGTTGGGAAGAGTCATATTTGTCTGTTTAAGTGGCAAAAAATTCCGAGCAAAGCTCGGTCAACCAGATATTTAATAATATTAATAACTAAAATTACTATTACTATTACTATTACTACTATATAATACTAATTCTACCTTTGTGTTAACGTTTACTTAGTTGGTGTTAGAAGTTCGTTAGAAATTCGATAGATGGCGTTCGGAACCCTCCGTGTGCGGGACTAAGTCTGACTCGCACTTGGCCAGTTTTATTAATATTCATTTTGGAATACAACTAGTCCGTGTTATAAAAGTATTTGGAATTATTGTAATAAAATAGACGATTAATTATCGTGTGTGTCAGGTGCTTTAATTGTACAGGGCCATTTTGGACATTGTCCTTTGAAACCTTGATGACATAATTATTACTAGTGAATATTTTCACTTTAGCGCGGCATTTAAAGTCAATTTTTTTAGGGTTCTGAGACCAAAGGCTACCAAATGAACAATTTCTGAGACTTTGTTGTCTGTTCGTCCGTCCGTCCGTACGTCCGTCCATCCGTCCGTGTGTCTATATGTGCGCACTTTACAGGTCTGTATCTTCTTAACCGTTATAGGTACATACTTGAAATTTTCTAAAAGTATATATCCGTCAGTGTATAACGGCCCAGACACGAAATTTAATAGATGCATGTTATTTCATTAAAACTTTTTTTGCACTAAAAAGGTTAAAATAAGTTATTTTTCAAAAAAAAAAAAAAAACCGCCTTCATAACCACTATGAAGTCGGTTTTTTTTTTTTTTTTTTTAAATAACTTATCAATAATTCACTTGTTTGTATATCTTATAGGCTGACTACTATCTCGTCTAGTGGTAAGAGACGATGTTCTGAGAGAGATGGTATGGTACATTTCCGAGGTAGTCCTATTGAAATCTGAAGAGTATCTTTTTTACCCGACTGCGCGACGCAAAGGAGAGGTAATGTGTTTATCAGTCTATATATGTATGTATGTATGTTTGTTCCTTTGTGGCACACTAGAGACCAAACGCGAGGGCCGATTTTGATAATTGGCACGTCAATAGATTCGCCATGCTAGCGCGAGTGTCAACGAAAACATAAAAAATTGAAAAATTCAAAATGGTGGATTTCAGACGCCAAAATTTGGGTGTCAAAAAAAATTTTTTTTTTCAAAACCTATCGGTAAACCTAAAACCTAGTGGGGTATCGAATTAAAGGTCTTAAAATGGAGATTCAAAATATATTTAAAACAAATAATTTATGATCGTACAAATAAAAAAAAAAACGATTTTACATGCCGCGTTAGTCACTTTCAGTAACAAGTTTGCGGTGCTTATCTCTGAAGTTACTTATCAGATCTCAATAAAATTACAATGAGACCAAACGAAAATCATATTAACTCAAAAAAAAAAGAATTTTCCAAATCGGTTAAGAATTGATGGAGTTCTGAGGTAACAAACAACCTCTTCCTTTTGGTATAGTCGTTTAATAGTACAACTGTAAATACTAATGTAAATACTCAATAATCCACATGACATCAACTCTCTAAATGAAAGGAGAAGATTACGGAATTTGGCGTCCTTTACTTAACTAAAAAGTGTAAAATAAAACATTAAATTAAAAAATCAAAAAACCGGACTGCGCAAAAAGTGAAGTGTTAAAAAACGAAATGAAAAGAAAAAACAAGTAAGTCTAGTAGTTTAGACTTCTGTTTAGGGATATCAAAAAACTATACCATTTAAATTCTTTCTCGGTCGATACACTCATAAAATAAATTATGCTTTGTTATATGGAATGTAGAGACTTTAACAGTCGGGACACATTAATGGCTTAACGAATGGGGATTAATGTGTCCCGACTGTTAAAGTCTCTATATTCCATATAACAATGTTTAATTTATTTTATGAGTGTATCGACCGAGAAAGAATTTAAATGGTATAGTTTTTTGATATCCCTAAACAGAAGTCTAAACTACTAGACTTACTTGTTTTTTCTTTTCAGTTCGTTTTTTAACACTTCACTTTTTGCGCAGTCGGGTTTTTGATTTTTTAATTTATTAACCGACTTCAAAAAAAGGAGGAGGTTTCTCAATTCGACCGTTTTTTTTTTTTTTTTTTTTTATGTTTGTTCGCGGATAACTTCGTCGTTTATGAACCGATTTTGATTATTATTTTTTTGTTCGAAAGGAGATATTCCAAGGGTGGTACCATGGTAATTTTATCGAGGTATGATAAGTATTTCCAGAGATATTGAGATAAACATCTCATAATTGGTACTGAAAATGAATAGCGCGGCATTGAAGTCGGTTCTTTTTTAGTTTTTAAACGATATTATTTTAATGATATAAGGTAACAGGACAAGCACGACGCTCGCCTCATGGTAAGCGATGACGTCTATCTACCTATTACAGATATAGTGGCATGCAAAATTCTAGACTGCCAGAATTTTGCATGTCACTGCACTGCGCCTGTTACCTTGACCTGTTACCTGACATAAAGATGTTGAGTCTCACATGCCCTGTAATTTCACTGAACACTTTGTCATTTCAACCAAAAAACATTCCTATTTCACGGCTGAAAATTAATTGGCAAAGTGGTGGTACCGCCCCAGGCGGACTAGCAGAAGTCCTACCACTACAAGTCCAGATCTCCAGAGATATGAAGATAAGCACCTCGAACTTGCAACTGAAAATTACTATCGCGGTATTTGAAAGCTGTTTTTTTTTTTGAGTTCTTAAAGATATTAAATTATTATTTCACTAGCTGTGCCCGCGACTTTGTCCGCGTGGAATGGTGTCTTTGGGTAGCATTTTTAATTATTTAGGCTAATTAATTTACAAATAAGACACATGCGTATCCCACCTACACCGCACCGTACCACGCCGCGCTAATCTCCCCTCCCCTCTCTCCCTACACCTCCCCCTTCCCCTCATTCCCTCTCCCCATCCCCTTTCCCCTCGGTTACCCCTCCCCTTCCCTTCTCATTTCCCCCCACTCCTCTCCACTCCCCTTCCCCTCCCCTTTCCCTCACCTCCACTTCCCCTTCCCCTCACCTCCCCTTCCCCTCTCCCTTTCCCTTTCCCTCACTTACCTCCCCTCCCCTCCCTCCCCCTTTCCCTTCCTCCTTCCCCCTCACAAACTTTGAATGTCATATTTATTTATATCGAATCAACAGCCTAAACAATAAGCTTCAAGCTTCTAGCTTTAAAAATGACGATACTTTCATACAAATTTTCAACCCCCCCATTCAACCCCTTTCAACCCCCTTTTCGCATTTAAAAGTCTAATGCCTCTAAAGTCTAAAATAATAAAAAAAAGCCTATGTCCTTTCTCAGGCTCTAGACTATCTGTGTACCAAATTTCATTTAAATCCGTTCAGTAGAATATTCACATAAACCTAACATATTTCTATACAAACTTTCATCCCCTATTCTCTTTTGTTATTTTACACCCTTGAGGGTAAAACTTAAACAAACTTAGAATGTCATACTTATCTATATCAAATCAACAGCCTAAAAAATAAGTTTCAAGCGTCTAGCTCTAAAAATGACGATACTTCCATACAACATTTCATCCCCCCTTTCAACCCCTTACAACCCTTTTTCGCACTAAAAAGTAGCCTATGTCCTTTTTCAGGCTCTAGTAGACTATCTGTGTACCAAATTCTATTTAAATCGGTTCAGTAGAACATTTACATAAACCTTACATATTTCCATACAAACTTTCATCCCATATTATTATTTTACACCCTTGAGGGTAAAACGTGTGCAAACTTTGAATGTCATATTTATTTATATCGAATCAACAGCCTAAAAAATAAGTTTCAAGGCTCTAAAAATGACGATACTTCCATACAACATTTCATCCCCCCTTTCAACCTCTTTCAACCCTTGTTTCGCAATAAAATTGTAGCCTATGTCCTTTCTCAGGCTCTAGACTATCTGTGTACCAAATTTCATTTAAATCGGTTCAGTGGTTTTGGCGTGAAAGTGAGACAGACAAACAAACAGACAGACAGAGTTACTTTCGCATTTATAATATTAGTTAGGAAGTTAAGATTAGGATTGAATCGTTATTTTTTTCAATACACAAAATACATACCTACAAAAATATAAGCACACAAAAACAGCAATTGAATCCCCAAAATTGTCTAAGACAATGACACCCGACATTTTTATTTTTTCTAACATTTTCGGCTTGGCACGTGTGACAACGTGCTATGCTATCATCCGTCCCACTTCCAGACTGATAGATAACCAATGTGCTGTGTGAACAATACTTAGATTATTGTGGAATTAGAGCAGCGTTGTTTAGGCACTGCCTATCTATCTAGCCTATCTAGCCTATCTATATATGTGAAACCCCGCGTGCCTGCCTAATAGGCAGGCACGCGGGGTTTCACCCGACTTCAAAAGGTAACGTTATGTTTTTAGCAGTCTATGTATGTATGTATATGGACATGCATGTTTAATATTTTCAACCTACTTCCAAAAAGAAGGAGGTTCTCAATTCGTCTGTATGTTATTTTTTGTGTGTATGTTACGCGATTACTCCGTCAATTGTGAACCGATTCGGATGATTCTTTCTGTAATCGGTAGGGTACGTTTCCGGTGGTGGTCTCATTGTAATTTCATCGAGATCTGATAAGTATCTCCATAGATATGACGATAAACGTCTCAAACTTGCTACCGAAACTGACTCGCGGGGCATGGTAGTCGGTTGTTTTAGTTTTTAAACTATCTTAATTATTATTAGAGATCATAAAAGATCATTGATGAAGGTTTAATAGTAAAACATTGGATCTACTGCGACATACATTTCTTATTATATCCATAACAAAATGACGATTGCATTAAAATGCAATCGTCATTTTGTTGCCATTTTGTAGTCGAATGCCATTTAAAAAAAAAATGCGTTACTAATTATGTATAATTAATTAATTTCCATCAATCAGACACATTTTATTGTTTTTTTTTTTAAATTAATTGTGTTAAATTCTGTTAATTGAGACAATTAAATACATAAATGTTATGTTTGAATAATTTACGTAGGTATATTCCTCTGTAGCGCCTAAACTATTTATCCGATTTTACAAGCTCTTATTTAACTTGCAATGTATGTATGTAGGTATGTATGTATGTATGTCACTATGTATGTTCGGGTGGAATCTTGGAAGCTAAATTAGACCCACTTCCCGATGTCCGATTAGACTCAAATTTGGTGTACTTATGTATCTTCAGTGACAATACAATGATATGGTATCATGGAGCTGGTCTGATGATGGAGACGAAAGGTGGCCACGGCATCTCTGTAATAAAACAACATAACCCCACCGAGTTACCACCTAGGTACTTCGTCTTTGTCACTTTAAAGAATTTACTCTAAGGGTTTTGTATTTGGTACAAAATTATCCAACACCCAAGTTAAACGACTATTACTGCTAAACTAATAAAGTTATCTTAACCGCTAGTTTTCCTTTAAAGTTCATGAAATGCACTATTAACACGAATTTTTCCAGATTTTTCAAGCCAGCCGTTTACTTTTAGAGGGGGGGGGGGCTCGTTTTACCCTTTGGGTACGGAACCCTAAAAACTAATACAACCAACTTCCATGCCGCTTGACTCGCGCGTGTCGGTTTCAGAAGCAAGTTTGAGACGTTTATCGTCATATCTCTGGAGATACTTATCAGATCTCGATTAAATTACAATGGGACCACATCGGAAATGTACCCTATGTCTGAGTACTATTAAGTATTCTGTGCCTATGCACCCCGATTAAAAAAAGGAATCATTCGAATCAGTTCACAATTGACGGAGTAATCGCGTAAAATACATACAAATAAACCGTACAGGCGAATTGAGAACCTAACCAAATGCCGATATTTTTTTTTTTTCACCATATATTTTGTTTAATGTAATAGTGATTGGGCTGGCCTGGGTGTAACTGAGCGTGCTGTAATCCGTCCCAGTTACAGACTGATAACCAATTAGCTGTGTGATAATACCTAATGCCTACTTAGATTATTGTGGAATTAGATCAGCAACGTTTCACAGGTGGGGTTATAGATAAACACATCAGACAATTTTTAGGGTTCCGTATTCGAATTGAAAAAAACGGAACCCTTCTAGATTCGTCATTTCTGTCTGTCTGTCTGTCCGTCCGTTCGTGGGTCACAGCCATTTTATTCCGAAACTATTAGAACTACACAGTTGAAACTTGGTAGGTAGATGTATTCTGTGAACCGCTTTACGATTTTTATACATTCTATTATACAAAAATGTAATCTAAGTCACCCGGGTTAAGGTACGACCTCACCGCTGTGATCTGTGGTGGCGATCGCGCGTTCAATCACTGTCTCATCGCGTTTGGTTTAACCCAATAGGCACAAATACTACTGCATTGATTGATACGTACTTTAAGGCCGTACCTTTACACAGACGAAGCTAAAGACACCTTACAAACCAAAACCGGTCCAGCTGTTTTCGCTACAAGCTGTCACATAATATAATATATACATAAGAGATACGTAGACACATGGGTACCCATTAAACCTATCACACACGCACGTAATAGTACGGGTGGCAACCCTATATTAATCAGGGCAATTAATTTTTTCAAGTTTGACGATGTGAAGTAGGAGAAGTTATACTTTTACGTTAACGTGTGCTTATAATGTAATTGCTATATAGTTTTAAGAGTTAGTAATAAAACATACGTCGTAACGAGCAGTCGTGTATATTATTCTTTACGCCACCTCCCCGCCTCATCTCATGGCGACCTTGCCATGCGCAAGCGCTGTGTCGGGTTCGAGTGGCCGAGTAAAAAGTGCAAGCTAGCGGATTCCTGTGTGCCTCGATGCAACGATTAAGACATTTATAATTGGAGTTTATTTTATGCATTATATAAGAAAGAGTGATTATGTGTCAATCAAAAGTGAAAAAGAAGAGGTTTTCTTAAACCAAAACTCAAATGCTGGAAATGATGCCACATTGTCTACCATCAAAGGACAATTGAGTAACATGAACATCTTTATCATCGCAATTCTGTGCATTATAATTCTTTTGCTGCTGTATTTTGTATTCAAAAAATACAAAGAAACCCACTTAAATTGGGTCAATGAACAGATGAGTCGAGGAGCCATCCAACGCTTCAGGGAGTCTTTGAGAAGGCGAGAAACGTCAAATGACCAGTAGACTAGATGTGATATTAGTAGCAGGCAGCCGGGCGAGTACTAGTTCAGATGGAAGGTTAATACCAGGCAGCAGGGTGAGTTCGAGTCCAGAAGGAAGGTTACTGGCAGGCAGCTGGGGGAGTACGAGACCAGGAAATGGCACCAGCCGGGAGATTGAAAATGCCTAAAGTGTGGAACAGTGCGGAACGGTGCGTTGAACGTGTTTAAATACGGTAATAAATATTATTATAGGAAAACTTATATTTTAATGGAACAGTTAGAATTAATATATCAAAGTCTATTACAGATAAGAACTTATTTAGTTAAAATCGGTCCGAGTAGACGTCAAGGACAAGTTTTAGAAAATAAGATTGTAGAGACGAAAAACTTAATCAAAGACTATAAAACTTTATTGTGTTTATTAGACAAGAGTATAAGTAAAGCGGAAAACTCTGAAGACTTTGAATTAATTTCGGAATCTACACAGAAAATAGATAGACTGTATAACGAGATTCTAAGTTTTTCGATTTCTAATACAAGTAGTAGTGTTGTAAAAACCGATACCATGGACAAGTTCGATTTTAAAACAGCGGCCTCTCTTGTGCCGGTCATGGACGGGAGCAATGACTCTATTGAAAAAATAATCCAAGGCATAGATATGTACAGTAGTTTTTTAAACGCTGAATCAGAAGCTCATTTAATAACTTATGTGCTAAAAACTAGATTAACAAAAGGTGCGAAATTGAAATTGAAGCCATCGTATGCATCATGCAAAGCGCTTATTAGCGATATGAAACAATATCTATTGCCAAAATTTTCGTCAAATTCGTTGTTATCACAACTGAATAATGTGTCCCAAAATGAAATGACTATTTCGCAATACGCAGACAAAATCGAAGATCTTTTTGTAAATCTCACTATTTCACAAGCAAATTCGAATGAAACAGCATGTGAAATATTGAGGCCCATAAACGAACAGCTGGCAATCAAAAAATTTGCTGACGGATTGCGAAATAGGCGTTTGAGTACGATAATAGCAGCCAGGGAATACTCGAACTTCAAGGACGCAGTGCGTGCGGCGGCAGACGAGGAACTTGCAAGTCCTAATAGTTCCAATACCATTCTCAACGTGAGAGGTAAGTCCCGAAATAACTACTATAAACCTTTTAATAGAAACTGGAGCACTTACAATCAGCGAGGTGGTTATAATCAGCGAGGTGGTAGCAATCAACAAAGTCGAGGAGGTTACAAATACCAAGGTCGAGGAGTTCACCACTACTCAGGTCGAGGTCATCAGTATCAGCGAGGACAAAATTATGGAATGAGAAATACACACGGAAATTTTGTGAGATCGAGTCGAGGTCGAGCTAACTTTAGTAGGCCCCCACAACGATCTATGTTCTCAGCGGAAACTTCTGCTGAAAATACTGCTGAAAATGATGTTGAAAATTTAAATCAGTTTTTTCGTGAATAAACATTACGCGTTAACATGCAATGACAATGTAAAATACATATATTTAGACCTATCAAATAAAAAATGTTCGTGGTTAGTCGATAGCGGTGCGTCATTATCAGCTGTAAGTACAAAAGCATTATCAGAGTGCATTCCAATTCACAGGGACCCTATCGTAATAAACGGTATAGGAGGTAAGACTTACTCGGAAGGATTTGTTTACCTTACACTGTATGCCGAAGACGGAACAACTTATAAACACAAGTTTTATTTGTTCGAAAATTTACCTTGCAAATCTAACGGTATAATAGGATTAGACTTTTTAAATAATTTTAATGCGATAATTGATTTAGAAAAAAATATATTAACATTATCTAATGAAAAACAAAGTGTTTTATCTTTGTTTACGTCACCTAAAAAATGTACCGAATTTTTAACCATACCAGCACGATGCGAGACTATTCATTATATAAAAATTGAGTTAAAATCAGATGCGAATGATGATTATGTGATTGTTCCGAAAGAATTGAAAGAAAACGTATTTTTGGCAAGTTTAGTAGTGAAACCTAAAAATAAAATTATTCCGATTCGTTTATTAAATACCAATGACCATTCGATTACTATTCCAGTATTTCAACCAGAATTATTACCTTTAAACGATTACTATATTTGTTCTTTTAACAAATGTGAATCAAATGCAGAGCGAGCAAAAACATTGTTGCAAACATTGAAACTTGATCACTTATGTGCTAGTGAACGTGACACAATTAGTTCAATTTGTTCTAAGTACGCCGATATATTCCATCTACCTGGCGATAAGCTTACAACAACAACTTTATGCGAACAAACGATATCATTAAAAAAAGACACCAGTCCTGTTTATTGCAAGCCATATCGTTTACCGAATAGTTTGAAGTCAGAAGTTGATAAGCAAATTAAACAAATGTTAAATGACGATGTGATTGAACCATCTAAAAGTGAGTGGTCAAGCCCCATCTTATTAGTACCTAAGAAGTCTGATGATCCAAAAAATAAAAAGAGGAGATTGGTCGTAGACTATCGTAAGTTGAACGAAATTATACAGGATGATAAATTTCCTCTGCCCAATATTACAGAAATTCTAGATTCACTTTCTGGGGCCATATACTACTCTCATTTAGACCTCAGTCAATCATATTTTCAAGTGACCTTGACCCCTGAGTCACGTAAGTTCACATCTTTCACAACACATACCGGCCAATACCAAATGAAACGTATGCCGATGGGATTAAAGACCAGTCCCAGTTCTTTTTCAAGAGTTATGACTGTGGCTCTATCAGGGTTAAACTACGAAAAATGTTTTATTTATTTGGATGACGTCATTGTTTTTGGACGTAATATGAATTCGCATAATAAAAATTTAATGGATGTGTTCGAACGACTTAGAAATGTTAACCTTAAGTTAAATCCAAACAAGTGTCAATTTTTGAAAACAAAATTATTGTATTTAGGACATACTATATCTGCTAATGGTATACTACCTGATCCTGAGAAAACAAATATTATTAAAACATTTCCGACTCCTAAAAATGTAGATGAGGTTCGACGTTTTGTGGCTATGTCAAATTATTACAGGAAGTTTATACCCAATTTTGCAGACATTACTAATCCTTTAAATAAACTTTGCCGAAAAAATGTACAATTTATATGGTCTCATGAATGCAAAAAATCGTTTGAAATTTTGAAAAATGCATTAGTTTCTCCACCAATTTTACAATATCCAGATTTCTCAAATGAATTTATACTACAAACAGATGCATCTGGAACGGCTCTTGGTGCCGTCTTATGTAATAACGACATGCGCCCAGTAGCATATGCAAGCAGACCTTTGAATAAAGCCGAATTAAATTATCCGACAATTCAAAAAGAATTAGCAGCTATAGTTTGGGGAGTTAAATACTTCCGACCATATCTTTTTGGTAGAGTTTTCACAATTATGTGCGATCATAAACCATTAATTTATCTATTTGGCATGAAAGACCCATCCAGTCGATTATTAAAATTCCGTTTAGCTTTAGAAGAATATGACTATAAAATAGTGTACGTAAAAGGAAAGGATAATACAGTAGCAGATGCTCTCTCTAGAGTACGCGTGACGTCGGATGAGTTAAAAAGTATAAATGAGAAAATCATAGCTGTAACTACACGAGCGCAAGCTAAAAATATAAAAAAGGAGGAAGAGAATGATAGAAATCAAAATGAAAGGAGGAAAATGAAAGGTGATGTCGATATCTCAAGTATTAACACTGACAATTGGCTTGATCAACCAAAAGTTGTGGAAATACTTAGGATACCTGACAGTGCGATTGAAATGAGGTTATTGAAAGGAGAAGAAATAATGAAGTTGAGAAAAAATAAATGTATAGATGTTGAAACTGAATGTTTTGCATTTGTAGTAAATAAAAAAATGTTATACGTAAACCTTGATTACAAAACACAATATACGCGAGACGTTTTTGTGAAAAAATTAAGTGTTTTTTGCGAAAAAATAAATATAAAAGAAATATGTATAATAAAAAATGATGATAACGCGTTATTCATTAAAAGTTTGATTCAAGAAATAAATAATACAGAAAAGTGGTCCGGACCACGCGTTTGTATATTACGAGGATTGAAGAGAATTGACAATGACGAAGAAAAGAATTTTATTTTAAACGATTATCACCTACTACCGACCAGTGGACATGCTGGAGTTCGTAGAATGGTAAATAATCTAAGACGGAGATTTTACTGGCCAGGAATTGAAAATGACGTTAAAAATTTTGTTCGTAAATGCGAAATGTGTCAAAAAATGAAACACTCGCGAAGTATTATTGAGCCTATGGTTATTACCACCACAGCAAAATCAGCCCTAGAGAAAATTTATCTCGATATTGTAGGGCCTATGGATACAGATGTAGAAGGTAATAAATATATATTAACTCTACAATGTGAGTTAAGTAAATATATAGAGGCATACCCTCTCAGGAATAAGGAAACAATTAGTGTTGCTAGGTCTTTAGTAAATAATTTTATTTTAAGGTATGGTATTCCAAAGACAATAGCAACAGACCGGGGATCGGAGTTCATCTCGTCCACTATGTCAGAGGTATGTAAACTTTTAAATATTGAAAAACTCCATTCAACGGCCTACCATCACGAATCAATCGGATCTCTCGAGAATTCCCACAAAGGTCTAGGTGCGTATTTAAGGATACAATGTGATAAAAATCCCGATACGTGGAGTCATTGGCTACCATTTTGGTGTTTCACATATAATAATACAGTCCATACTTCCACAAAATATACACCTTACGAACTTGTCTTTGGTAAATCCTGCGAACTACCTAGTAGAATAAGTGCAGACGTAGAACCATTGTATAATCAAGATAATTATAGTTTAGAATTAAAGTATAGGCTACAAATGGCTCAGAAAGATGCTCGTAACAATCTAATACAGTCAAAAGAAGTTAGAAAACATAACTATGACAAAAATGTTAATAATATCAAATACAAACCTAATGATATGTTACTTGTAAAAATGAAACGCGTAGCAAATTACAAAGTCTGTATAATGGTCCGTATTTAGTTATAGAAGAACAAGAACCAAATGTAAAGATTATGAGGGATAACAAAATAGAAATAATTCATAAAAATCGAACAAAACCATTCGTAGCTAATAATTAAGTAACTAGATATGTAAGAAGATAATACGTGAGTATTCATATGTTTAGTCTTAAGAAAAAGTAAATCATAGTTTATTTTTCTTTTTTATAAAAGCCCGTAGATGAAGTAGGAGAAGTTATACTTTTACGTTAACGTGTGCTTATAATGTAATTGCTATATAGTTTTAAGAGTTAGTAATAAAACATACGTCGTAACGAGCAGTCGTGTATATTATTCTTTACGCCACCTCCCCGCCTCACCTCAGATGGACGTTTGGATGAAAGCTGAATGGCCTAAACTTCTGTTTTTTTTTTTTTTATATATATTTGTTGTAATATATATAAACAAAGGAATAAGTTATGCTTTATAGGGTTCCGTAGCTCAAAAGGTAAAACAGGAACCCTTATACGATCACTTTCTTGTCAGTCTGTCCGTGTTTCACCACCGATTTTCTCAGGAATGGGTGGGACTTAGCAAGTTGAAATTTATACCAGATACTGAGGTCTATAATCCCTATTAGGTGTATAAAAATCAAGGTCCTGAGACAACACGATAAAAAGATATGGGCAAATTTCGATTTTCGCGACCACTTGTAAGTACCAAAATTTACCTTAATTTTCAACTTTTTTATTTTTCGGAATATTTCCTTTACTTGTGCTCTAAGACCTTGCTTTTGACCAAAATTGACAATTCTAGGTCAACCGGAAGTACCCTATAGGTTTTGGGTCGAAAACCTATAGGGTACTTCCCGAAATTTGGCAAGAAGCAACGTCTTACGGCACAAATAAAGGAAAAATTCCAAAAGTAAAAAAAGTTGAAAATTAAAGGTTAAATTAATACAAACATAGTTTACTCCAATTAAGATAGACATCTGAGATATATTAGCACTCATACAATTTAGAGGTCTAGCTTAATTGGTATCTTCCAACGTTGGTACCACGGTAATATAATAAACAGTATTGTGACTCCATACTAACGGTCGGAACGCGCGTCGTGCCTACGCGCCTCGAGTTCGGTACACACTCGGTACACAGCTCATGGTAAATGTAGTTGCGCCGCAGTGACGAACGAACCGTGTGAAGGTATATTCGTGTAATAAGGTAGTTTTATACAGTAAGCGTGCGAATTGTGAATATTCGATTGATTGAGAATATATATAAATACTAGAAGTGTCCCGCGGCTTCGCCCGCGTTAAAAACGTTTTTTTATTTACTTAAAACTTTTGTAAAAACTATTCTATCAAAAAAGAATTAGCCAAATCAGTTCACCCGTTTTCAAGTTATCGCGTGACTAAGGCAATTCGGGATTCATATTTATAAAACCCGAAAACCCAAAGTTTCAGACTTTGTTGCCTACCCCATTTCGAAAAATCCTACAACACGTACTTTATCTCATCTTGTTTTACCATACAAACTATGATTCCCCGTTCCGTATCCGGGAGGAATTTTTAGAAAATCTTTTCTGAGCAGATACCTACGTCTTAATAACTATCTGAATCCGAAACAATATTGATTTTTAGACTTTGTTACAGACTACCCCAGTTTATCCTGTTAGGGTGGCATTTTGAAAAAGTCTGAAACTCGTATTTACTTACTTATTTACAGAAGTACTTGTGTGAAATGTCGAATAAAATGACTATCTAAACTTTGAACCCCACTTTGAACTTCATCCCCTTGATGAGTGAATTTTGAAAAATTCTTTCGTCAAAATAACTATCTGCATGCCAAAACAATATTGATTTCAGACTTTGTTACCCCTCTTCACCATTTTAGGGGTGGAATTTCGAAAGAGCATGAAACACGTATTTACTTACTTAAGTACTTGTGTTAAGTTTCAAATATAAAAGACTATCTAATCTTGTTTCTCCATACAAACTTTGAACCCTCGTGGCATCCCCTTCAGGGGTGAATTTTGAAAAATACTTTCTTAGAGGGAACTAACTTCGTAATAACTATCTGCATGCCAAATTTCAGCGCAATCCGAAACAATATTGATTTTCACACTTTGTTACCCCCCCATTTCACCCTCTTAGTGGTGGATTTCTTTTCTAAATCCATCTACTTATTTATGTATTGAGCTACTTACGTATATTATTGAATTCGACGAAATAGCATTATGAAATTATTAAGAGAGTAATAAATGGCAGGTACACGTAATAAGATTTACATTGTAATTTACTTTTTGAGTAAGAAATGGAAGTAGGTATATAAAATATGTATTGTTATATTTTCACAACGAATTTCATTTTTTCATTTTATTAAACAAAAAATATAATATTATAATTACAAAAACCCAGAAAGGTCGTCAAGTAGGTAGATGCAATTAAAATACTGTAGGCGGGCAGCCCTATCGCGCGTGTACGTACCGCGCGGTGCCGCCGGCTGCCACGCGGCTTTAGCTTTTGATCTCAAGGACACGCCGAGTCACAATACTGTATTAATATTACCGTGTTGGTACGGAAGCCTTGGTGGGCGAGTCCAACTCGACTTGGCCGGTTTTTAGGGTTCCGTAGCCGAATGGTAAAAAACTAAACCCTTATAAATTCGTCATGTCTGTCTGTCTGTCCGTCCGTATGTCACAGCCATTTTATTCCGAAACTATTAGGACTACAGAATTGAAACTTTATAGGTAGATGTATTCTGTGAACCGCTTTCCGATTTTTATATAAAAATAAAATATATAAAAGTTTAAGGGGGGGCATACATGAAACTGAAACCAAATTTTTTTTTTCTTTAAACCTACATGTGTGGGATGTCTATGGATAGGTCTTTAAAAATTACATTGTGGTTTCTAAAATCATTTTTTCTCAAAGTCAATCATTTGAAAGATATGCGCGTCTAAAGTGGTAAAATGTTAAAGTAAGGAAGTGAAAAATCTAGAAAAAATATATTGTGTAGATCTCAATAAAATCTTTCAACGAAAATTGGTTCTAACGAGATACAGTCAGCAGTTTTTGAGATATAGCGACCGCAAATATAACTTTGTTTTTCATACAATAACTATGAAAAACAAAGTTAATTTTTTGGTTGCGAAAAATCATAGTTATATAATACTCTACTGTGTTACGGAACCCTACGAGTGCGAGTCCGACTTGCACTTGGCCAGTTTATTATTTTTTTAATTCAAAGCAATAAGTTATGCTTTTCTATTTATAGAATAATTATTATTGATAATCTATTCAATGTTATTTGACGTGTGTAGGTGCAGTTATTAGACGTGTGTATATTGGTATTGAATAAATTACTTTTGACTTGACTTTTGTTCCACCTAACTTGCTACCAAAAATTAGCTTATCACCATCAAGGAGAAAATCCACCATAACCTTACGGTATTCCGGCAGCACACAACCCTTAAGAGTTAGACCATTCTAGGCCTAGCGTGGAGGAGTTCGAGTGGAATCCCACTCGAAGTTGTCACGCAGTATGTTTACGTAGGGCAAACGCTCCAACTAGGCAAACACAACTTCGAGAAGGAAATCCAGAGAAGAATTCAGCTGGGCTGGGCAGCATTTGGGAAACTCCGTCGAGTCCTCTCGTCGCCTATACCACAGTGCCTAAAGACAAAAGTCTTTAATCAGTGCCTGGACTGATTTTTGTCTTTAGTTTTTGACCAGACTGGTTTTAGAATGGAGACCGCGAATGGGCAAACGTAGAGTAGGACGCCCTGTGACTAGGTGGAGCGACGACATTCGCAAAGCGGTGGGCAGTGACTGGAAGCAAAGAGCCGAAGACCGGGCTCAGTGGCGTGTCTTGGGGGAGGCCTATATCCAGCAGTGGACTGATACCGGCTGATAATGATGATGATGAGGCCTAGCGTGTTCACCATCTTCAGCTACATCATCGCTTCACTTCACTTCACACACATTCATTCAATCACCAGGCGAGCTAGAGGTCAAACGCTAATATTTGTATATTAAAAAAATAACATTGAGTAGGCACAAGCCATTCACGTCCTAGCAATGCCATAGAAAAGATAATAATACTACGTACAATACGTCAACGGCACAAGCCTATTTCTATAAAGTCGGTCAAATATAGGTATCTGGGTTAAGTATCTAAAAGATAAAAGTTATAAGTATTATGTAACTAATACGTGGTTCGTAAACTAGGGTGAGATTTACAAAGGTGGTTAATGTTATTTATTTTATATATGAATATCTCGCCTGGTGGTAAGCGATGATGTGGTCGAGGATGGTCGCTTGGCCTGACTGAAGAATGGTCTTAAAGGAAGAATTCTCAAAGGCTGTGCTGCCGAAACATCGTAAGGATATGGCAGATTTTTCTCCTTTATCGTGGTGTTATACGGGACCTTAGATAGATAGATAAATAGATAGATAGAAACTCTTTATTGAACATCAAACAAATAAAACTTAAAAAATAAACATTTAACAAAAGGTGTAACAACAGGCGGTCTTATCGCTTAAAGCGATCTCTTCCAGACAACCTTAGGGTGGAGAAAGAAAAACTTAACATACATGGCGGTATATAGGTGTTAAAAATGAACAAAAATAATAAATAAATAAATCAGAATAGGTAATAAGTACATTATAACAATAGTACGTACATATTTTCTACATTACAATACACATACATAACAATACCATACACACAATAAAAGTATACAATTACCTTAGACCATCGATATAAAAAGGGAGATATGGTACCCCGCTCCTCAATGTGGACTGTATGAATTAGGTTCGCGATCCAATTTCACCTTAGTCACAATCGAACTAGCGTTTGTGTAGCACGTACAGAATTACATGTGCAATTATCGCAGATCCATTTAAAAAATTAGCAACAATGCCTTTTTCTGTTCTTCATGAACATCAAGCTCGACATTAGAAATTATTTTTTTCATGTAGTTGTTTCTAGTTCCATTATATTTACGTGGCATAAGAGTGATTACCGTATCTACCTTTTTATATCGATGCCTAATACATTTTAGAATGGGCCTTATCACGCTAAAATATACCGGAAAATTGCGAGTCAGACTCGCACACGAAGAGTTTTATACCACCGCAAAAACGCCGGAACAAATATGAGTCTACTTTGGGGACCCCTTTTAAATAAATGTAACTAAACGCTCTATTTTTAACCAACTTCGCAAAAAAGAAGGAAGTTTCTCAATTCGATTGTTTTTTTAAATGTTATTTTACCTAAAAATTCCGTCAAATCTTAACCGATTAGAAAAATACATTTATTGTTGGAAAGATTATGCCCCCCGTTTGGTCCCATTCAAATTTTGTTGAGATATGACTATTATCCCCGGAGATATGGAGATAAACAATATAAACATTTTTGACACCTTGACGACACGATTATGACTAGTGGATATTTTCACTATCGCCAACTTTTAACTTTTCTGTGCTATCGCGGCATGTGAAGTCGGTTTTTTTTGTTTTTTAAACGATCTTAAATTATTATTAATTGCTGACAGGGCGGCCATAGCACCCTACCTACGTAACAACTCTGTGAGTTTCTGTTTACAAGTTGGCAAAATAGAGTAGAAATAAATAGGGGCGCCACTATTGCTATATACTAGTAACCTCGATAGCAGAGAGAGTGGCGGTAATATTTAAAATTACTTCTTTAGTGGAACTACGGATAGTCTTATTCATGTTAAAACATCTTTAAGTCGCGTAGGTTACGGAAAATATTAAAATACTACTAACTATTAAAAGTTGTACATAAAAACTTTCTTCATAAATTTTCAGTCACTGACCATAGTTAACATAGAAATTTTTATCACAGATTAGATTATTGCCAGGCCAGAAAAAAATAGTTCCGTTTCAAGACGTTTTTGCCAACCTATACTACGGTTTAGAGTTTAGGCGATACATTAGTTACATATTAGACGCATTTCAAAGTCTCTAGCTAATCTATTTATTTATTTATTTATTTATTAACAAAATCCACAGCCCTTAATTAACATAGTTTTAATGATATTGTGTTACTTAAGGCCAATAACAGATTTATTTTTTATTAATGTAACATATTTTTTTCTGTAGACAGTCATACATTATTTATACTATTAGCTATAATATATATATAGTAGTATGATATACATATTTAATTAAAGAAACAGTTTATGTGTCTGAGTGTGTATGTTATGCGGTTAGAAGCTACATAGAAATAATACAAATAATGATAAAAAAGTATATACGTGTGCGTAGATATGTTTATGTGTGTGCATGTGTTTTGTAATCTAGTTTCACTATAATATACTCCGATGAAGCTCAACTGATATTATGATTAAGTTAATTTAGTTGTTGTTATAATTTAATTCTTCTTGTAAATTTTAGTATAAGGTGTCTATGGGGCTGGCATGAACATGTTTTTCAAAAGCCCTTAAAAATTCTGAATATTTGAATAAAAAAATTAAAAAAGCCCTGTGAGAGACGGACGGGCTGACAGTGGAGTCCCAGTAATGAGGTAGGTACCTACCGTTGGCACCCGTTGGATATGGGAGCCTAAAAACTTTAATATTGTTTACCTCGACGTTTCATAATTAGGATATATATTTAGGGCCGTTTTTTTATACGGGTTCCTGATAGCGCTAATATAAAGAAATCTGACAGATTTTTGATAGCTTTTATATGGCGTCATGTCATGTGTCAGATAACTATCTAACGCATTATCAGGAACCGGTGAAACTGGCCCTTAATGTATCACAAATATATTTAAATATTAATAACAAAATACCGAATTTTGACCTCTACGCGCCACTATAGTTTAAATAAATAGTTTAGTTCAATAGGCATCTATTTTTGATCGATTTATTTTTCAATGATAAAATACTAATTCAATTTACCTTGAGGCAGAGTACATAGATCCATAGCATCAAATGACAACAAAACACACTATTAATTTAAAAGCTGTTAGCCGCCTTATTTAACACTTCTGTACAAATTTATGGCAAATATTTATTTACCTACTCCATCAATGTTACGAGTTACAACCGCTCTACTTAGAAATTGTAAATAAAAATACGGAAAATTATGAAAAACGCAACGGCGTCTTTCCGTGCCGCGGATTCCCGCCAGACTGACTGAACTGATTGAAATGGAAAGAAGTAGGTATATTGCATTTGCTAGCTACTCTAGCTTGTGATGTGATGTGAATGAAAATGAAAACTTGATTGTGTAAGTATCGCCAAATAACCGGCCCAACGCAATTGCTCGCGCAATTGTTTGTTTATTGCCATACATTTTGCCTAATAATAAGCCATATTTGCCACCACTACTACGTAGTATTATTATCTTTTCTATGCCACTACATAGGCAGCACAACCTTTTATTACCGATTTCAAAAAATGAGGAAGTTCTATGTTCCACTGAAGGTATACAATACAATACAATACAATACAATACAAAAACTCTTTATTGTATACCAACATATAGAATAAACTGGTCAAGTGTAAGTCGGACTCACACTCGTAGGGTTTCGTACCACACTACAGTATTTTATAAGATCGAGAAAAAAATACCACTATCATTTTTCGCCAGCAAAAAATAATAATTAATAAACATTTGATTTCTTATAACGCCTTCTAACGTCTAACAAAGGTGTTAGGGATCGACATTTCAATATAACGCCATCTATGGGACGTTTATCTAACTAAGCGTTCATAGATGGCGTGAAATGCCGAAAAAACACGTTTCTTGTATGGGGACCCTCTATTATTTTTAATTTTATTCTGTTTTTAGTATTTGTTGTTATAGCGGCAACAGAAATACATCTTCTGTGAAAATTTCGACTGTCCAACTATCACGGTTCATGAGATACAGCTTGGTGACAGACGGACAGACAGACAGACAGACAGACAGACAGACAGACAGACAGACAGACGGACGGACAGCGGAGTCTTAGTAATAGGGTCCCGTTTTACCCTTTGGGTACGGAACTCTAAAAATGATAACATTTTGCAGAAAATAATAACTAAGGTAGTACAATGGGCGGTCTTATCGCTAATTGGATTAGATGGACAATTGCAGGAAGTAGTAGACGGTGGTGTACAATAAATAAATGTAAATTATAAATAGATACTTTATAACAATAATAAAATACAATATTCACAAAATATAAATATCAACATGATACATTACTAATACACATGACACATAGTTACATATACGTAGATACCATACATTACATATAACATTAAAAAAATATGTAGAATATATATATAAATATAATAAAATATGTATATATCTATTTTTTTCATGTATGTTTACCGGTTACTTAAAGACGCCTGGACCGATTTGGAAAATTCGCGGATAACTTCGTCGTTTATGGACCGATTTTGATTATTCTTTTTTTGTTGGAAAGGAGATATCTCAAGTGTGGCACCATGGTAATCTTATCGAGGTCTGATAAGTATCTCCAAAGATATGGAGATAAACACCTCAAAATTGGTACTGAAAATTAATAGCGCGCCATTGAAGTCGGTTCTTTTTATTAGTTTTTTAAACGATCTTATTGAAAGGGTATATACCTAATTCCGAGGTGGTCCCATTTAAATTTAATCGAGATTTGACGAGTATCTCTAGAGATATGGAAATGAAAACCAAACATTTGGTACTAAACATAATTAAGATTAGTTTAAAAAAAATACATACACGTCGAACATAATATAACCTCCTTCTTTTTTGAAGTCGGTTAAAAACAACAGACTTCCAAGACGTGCGCGTCAGTTTCGGTAGCAAGTTTGAGACGTTTATCGTCATATCTCTAGAGATACTTATCAGATCTTGATAAAATTACAATGAGACTCACGGGTGTAACTATACCTATCGAACTAAAAAATATTTTTTTTAATCAGTTCACAATTGGAGAAAATAAAGATGAAAATACACAAAAAAAATACAGACGAACATAGAACCTCCTCCTTTTGGAAGTTTGTAATGACTAACGCTGCATTTGAAGTCGGTTCTTTTAGTTATTTTTGAACGATCTTAAGTATTTTTGATATTTACTCTGAAAATAGCAATGCTTGTGTGATCGACTCCTCAGAAGGAATGCAAAATTAAAGAGTTGCGATACAATATACTGGGCTTACTAACCGACTTCCAAATAATATCGTTTAAAAACTAAAAAAGAAACGGACTTCAATGCCGCGCTATTCATTTTCAGTACCAATTTTGAGATGTTTATCTCAATATCTCTGGAGATACTTATCAGACCTCGATAAAACACTCATGGTACCACACTTGGGATATCTCCTTTCGAACAATAAAAGAATAATCAAAATCGGTTCATAAGCGACGAAGTTATCCGCGAACAAACATTAAAAAATATATATATATACGGTTGAATTGAGAAACCTCCTCCTTTTTTGAAGTCGGTTAAAAAGGAGGTTACTCAATTTGACCGTATATATATTTTTTTATGTTTGTTCGCGGATAACTTCATCGTTTATTAACCGATTTACATGTTTTAATTTTTTGTTGGAAAGGAGATATCCCCACGGTGGTACCATAGTAATTTCATCGAGATCTGATTGGTATCTCCAGAGATAACTCAAACTTGGTACCGAAAATTAATAGCGCGGTATTAAAAGTCGGTCATTTTAGTTTTTTAAACGATCTTATTCACATTCATTAATCACGAAATATAAATAAAATACAAACCGACCTTCTATTTACGACAGCAGCGCGTTTCCAAGTCATCTATGTTTCCAATCACAGAGTACTGAATCAGTATATATTATGTTACTCTTTGACTGAATCACTCTACTACGTTATAAGAGTTGGCACTTCCCTACATTGTTGATACCCGAATTATGAAAGCACTGTGTAGCCAACCTCACAACGGAAAGTATTATTTACCTAGTAACTATTATATAATCTGTGGTATTATACTTATAATTTTTTTTGCAGTGTTGTTTGGTACAAAGTACGTTCATAAGTCTAAGTTATTTAATTATGTATACAGTGTCGCGGGACTGTTTCCAATTACGTAGAATTTATATTCTCTTTGGTTTCCAAGTGACTTGAATATTCTCTTTGACTTGAGTCAAGAATAGATGCCAACGCAGTATAGTCGTCCGTCACAGAATGCAAGAAGGATATTATTATGTTGTAAAGAATAATGTAAGGTTTTTGCTACGAATAAATAATAAGTCAGGATATGTAACTGCGTTAAAAAAATGACCCCACAAAAGTCGTGTCCGGCGCAGGCGGGGTTAAAAGTCGTGTCCAGCGCCATTAGTCGGACATTTGTCTTGTTTGACTCAACTTTCATAACATATATTGCAGTACATGCGCGAACCAATCCCTGCTTACGTTCCGAATTTAAATCAATCACCAAGCCAATTATTTGTAACTTCGGAAGTGATTCTTATTTTGAATCTTACGTCGTTTCGGTTTGAAGGAGCCCACTTTTTGTGTGGTGGAATTTGTTCTGAATTAGAATTCCTGAGTTATAATTTATTCGTAGGGTTTTTTAGACAAAATAAAGAAATCGTATAACACTTGAAAGGCTTTTTGAGAGCAAAGTGGTGTAGTGGGAGAATGGTCACAGATTATATAATAGTTACAAAGTAAGAATGGTCGGCATTGATGGCAGTACCCTTAGTACGAGTTTTCATATCAAATTCGATATCGTATATCGAGCAAATGTTGTATGAAAAACAGTACAGCGCCTCTAGTGGCTACTACACTTAACTAAATTTAGACCAATCAGGGAGCTAGAATAAGTCGAAAACTATGTGAGATCTGTCAAAAGCGTTTACGATGAAAACTCGTACTAGGGGTACAGAGGTACCGAGTTCAATCCCCGCCGTGCACCAATGGATTTATGTGCACTTTTCACAGTGGCCCTCCGGTGAAGGTAAAACATCGTTAAGAAACCCCCAACCCCCGCATGGTGGTAAGACAGTAAGGTGGTGGTATCTAGTGTCCGCCTGGCCAGCTACCACCCTCAAGTTAGAAAATCTGTCGCCAAACATCTAATGTGTTCCGGCAGCTATCCTTGAGAGCCAGTTCCCATTCTAGGCCTAGCGTGCTACCATCTTCGACCGCTTCATCACTTACCAACAGGTTAGATAGTGATATAATATAATGTAAGGTCGTTTACAAAACGAAAAAAACCGACTTCACATGCCGCGATAGTCAAAATAGCCAGTAGTATCTGTGGTAGTATCATTTCATCAAGGTATACAAATGCATATCGTCTAGGTATATAATGTGTTTGAGATGTTTATCTCTATATCTCCGGAGATAATTGTCATACCTCGATAAAATTTGAATGGGACCAATCGGGAGGCATAATCTCTCAAAAGAAAAGAATTTTTGAAATTGGTCAAGATTTGACGGAGTTCTGAGGTAACAAACATAAAAAATATATAAAGTCGAATTGAGAACCTCCTTCTTTTTTGAAGTCGGTTAAAAAAGATTTCGACAAACTGAGTACCTCCTCCTTTTTTGTGAAGTCGGTTAAAAAGAGTTCCTAGTCTTATAACGGCTGAACGGATTTTCATGAATCAAGAACACTTTCGGATATTATAAAAAACTAATTCAAAGTCGGTTCACCCGTTTGGGCGCTACTACGATGCCACAGATGGACATACATGGCACATCACAGTTATACACGTCAAACTTATAACACCTCTCTTATTGTGTCGAAGGTTAAAAATTAAACTGACATGTATTATCTGACATCATGATAACGATACGCAAGAACGACCTTGGAAGTTTATGGCGGGAACTTGTGTGCTCCCATTGTATTTGTTCCTAAAACTTGTGTTGATCCGGGAGTTCATGTGTAATAAATGAGGTTTGCCCTGGAGTTTCTCCACTTTAATGTAATGTTATACACTCATGGATTATTAACTATTAAGTGCCGGTGAATGTGTGCGAGAGTAGAATGCAGCACAATGTACACGCCAAACATGCCATTTTACGTTTACACCAAAATTCCACTGAAAGCACGACTGAAAGTCTTCAGTAAAGTCTACATCTTTACCACTTTATACTTTAACTTGACATATATGTGACTTTGACTCGACTTTACCGCTTGGATCTACGAAAACATGGATACTAAAAACTTGAACTCTTTATATACTTTGACACTGGCTAAATACACAAATGTATGGAGCCATAATGAAAAAAAGGAACGACCTTGACAGCATTGTGACAGCTAATGTTACAGTCAGTCTTGATATTGCCATTACGAAAAAAATCCCTTATCAACAGGTAAGGCGATGTAAAATATTGTGTCGATGCAGTGTTCTCTACAATATGAAAACAATATTGCCATGTTCCATATTTACGACGTGTTGTTATTTTTTGAAGTAAAACTACTTTAGGTGCAACTTGAGAGTAACTCTGATTATTTTTCGGAGGGAAATAACGCTAACGCAATTTCCACTGCAAAAATATAATTTTATGAGTGTATATATATAGAGTATATATGAGTGTGTATGTATATATATATTTACAGTCTCATTATTGCTCCACAGGATTATGAATCTAGCCAGTGTCAAGTATTAAAGCTATTTAAGTTAAATATATTAAACTTCACTTGTTACATATTATATACGTCTGAGATAAAAAAAGCTTGCTACGCACCTTACGAATAAATAGTCAGAAAGTGTAATTCAGAACAAATTCCACACAAAAAGTGGGCCTTCCTTCAAACCAAAACGACATAGATTCAAAATAAGAATCACTTTTGAGGTTACAAATGATAGGCTTGGAGATTGATTTAAATTCAGAACGAAAGCAGGTATTGGTTCGCGCATGTCCTGCAATGTCTGTTATGACAGTTGAGTCAAACAAAACAAATGTCCGACTAATGACACGCTGACACATTTTTTTCAAATGCTCTAAGTGGCGCTATTCTTAATATATAATATATAGACTTAATACATAATCAGGGCGAGCGAAGCGAGCCCTACACTATCCCACAACCTGAGCACTTTTGTGGTGCACTTAACTGAAAATCTATCACGCCTATTGATTTGTGCTTTTGCATAGTAATTTAAATTCACATGTAGATTTGTTATCAGTAAAAAAATATATAATTTTATTAACATTAAAAATAGCCGACCAAGTGCGTGTCGGGCCACGCGCAGTGTAGGGTTCCGTAGTAGCCTGTTATTCAATGCAAGTCTTTACCCGTTATAAACAAGCAACTAGATACTTCGTCTTTGCACTTTAAAGGATTTATTCTAAGGATTATGTATTTGGTACAAAATTATCCAACACCCAAGTTCAACGACTATTACTGCTAAACTGATAAAGTTATCTTAACCGCTATAGTTTCCTTTAAAGTTCATGAAATGCACTATTATCACGAATTTTTCCAGATATTTCAAGCCAGCAGTTTAGCTTTTAGGGGGGGGACCATTAGAAGATCAAAGAATTAACTTCGCTGCGAACATAATGTTTGGTTACTAACGCCATCTGTTGGAAATGTAAAGAATTTACATCTGTCATCCAAATTACTTCTGGTTTCAGTGTACCATTTAGGCAGATTTAGGACTTAAATCTTAACTCTAGCAGATTTTTTTTATATCTTCTAGGCTAGCCTTTGACCACTATCTCACCTGATGTGATGATGGGGATTACGCTGAAGATTCCAAAAAGTGGCAGATTTCAAGGATCTTTATGAATTTTGAAATATAAATAGAATTTTGACAATTTTCTGTTTCTATTTAAAGTATAACATAATTATTATGCATTTTTTTGGTTGGAAATTCCCTAGGCTCTCCGTCTCCTCTCAAATCACCACCGTACTCCGTCAAATCTTAACCGATAAAAAAAATACTATCGCGGCGTGTGAAGTCGGTTTTTGTCGTTTTGTAAACGATCTTAAATTATTTTAATTTTGTATAAAAATCGAAAAATCGAAAAAATCGAAACCTACCAAGATTCAACTGTGTATTCTTAGGAATTTCGTAACTATTATACTAACTATTCCCAAATTATTAGTAGTTTCGCAAAAAAATGGCTGTAACATACGGACTATGACTATGACTACCGAACCCAAAGGGTGGTACCAACAGAACCTATTACTGAGACTCCGCTGTCTGTCTGTCTGTCTGTCCGTCTGTCACCAGGCTGTATCTCATGAACCGTGATAGTTAGACGGTTGAAATGTTCATAGATGATGTATTTCTGTTGCCGCTATAGCAATAAATACTGAGAACAGAACAAAGTTAAAAATTAAAGGGTTTAAAACAAAAAACGTGTTTTTTACGATAGCACCATCTATGAATCGTTCATAGATGGCGCAATCGTGTTTACCGTAATCTCGGAATCTGAATCTGAATCTCGGAAACGGCTCCAACGATTAAATAAAATTAAGTATACAGGATATTTCGGGGGTGATTAATCGATCTAGCTAGGATTAATTTTCAGAAAATGTTGTTTTATTCGTGTTTTCAATAATCAGCTTTATCGATAATCAACTTAAAATATGACTCTATCCGACATCTATTGGCGAGTAGAAGTAGCTTTAGTGTTATTGTGTCGTTAAAGCAGTTAGTTGCTCTAAAATAATAAAGAAAAGTATTATTATTCGCTGATAGATGTCGGTGAAGAGTCACATTTTTCTGTTTAAGTAGCAATAATAGTGGCAAAAAATACCGAGCAAAGCTCAAGAGCAAAGCCGGTCAACCAGATATTTAATAATATTAATTACTAACACCTTTGTGTTAACTTTCACTTTGTTGGTGTTAGAAGTTCGTTAGATATCCGTTAGATGGCGTTCGGGACCCTCCAGGTGCGGGACAAATGTCTGACTCACACCTGGCCAGTTTTTTTTTACTATGACGTACCTTTTTTTTAAACAAATATTACATTATTATAGGCAAATATTAAAGGTACGATTTTTTTTTATTGTGCCAAAATTGTATCATGGTAAAAAATTAAATATAAACATATTCTTTTTAATTTTTCTATGATGCTATGATGTTATAAAGCTCTCAATTTTTATATAATAGCTAGTATTTGTCCTAAAGATGTATAAAAAAATTGGATTAATTGCTGCAGTCTGTCTTGAAAATTTTTTTTTTCTGTTTTTTACATTTTCAGCTTTAGAAAAAAAAACAATTGAGTTACAGATCTCAAACTTTCAGAAAATAAATATTTTATTAGAACCTACATGTCGTATAAATATCAATCAGATTTCTTCCGGGGGCAGATTTTATTAGCTTATACCCCTTTGTAAAAGGCCTTTGTAAAAGTTTGAATGAGAAGGTAAACTTTATTTTTAGGGTTCCGTACCTCAAAAGGTAAAAAAGGTACCCTTATAAGATCACTTTCTTGTCCGTCTGTCTGTCTGTTTGTGTGTCACCACCGATTTTCTCAGGAGCGGGTGGACCTAGCAAGTTGAAATTTATACCAGATACTGAGATCTATAATCCCTATAAGGTGTGTAAAAATCAAGGTCCTGAGTGAACACGATAAAAAGATATGGGCAAATTTAGATTTTCGCGAAAACTTGTAAGTACCAAAATGTACCTTAATTTTCAACTTTTTTTATTTTTTGGAATTTTTCCTTTACTTGCACCATAAAACCTTACTTCTAACCAAAATTGACAATTCTAGGTCAACCGGAAGTGCCCTATAGGTTTTGGGTCGAAAACCTATAGGGTAATTTGCCAAAAAGCCTAAATAAAGGAAAAATTCAAAAATATAAAAAAGAGTTGAAAATCAAAGGGTGTCCCCATACATACATAGTTCACTCCAATCAAGATAGGCCTCTGAGTTATATAAGCGCTCATACAATTTAGAGGTCCAGCTTAATTGGTACCAACCAACGTTGGTACGGAAGTTTCGGTGGGCGAGTCCAACTCGACTTGACCGGTTTTATTATGCCTTATTTTATGCCATAATTCAATAATATGATGGCACATTTTATGCATTTGTCGGAGTGGTTGGTGTTTTGGCAAATTTTTTGCCAGTGTGGGGCAAATTCGCTATTTAATATAAAAAAACTGCCTTAAAATTATTACCAGGCAGAAAAACTACGCGAGCCCTCACAAAGCTCGGCTTTTAGCTAGTATATATATATTGACTTGGACCCAGAGAATCACTGCGAGAATTGTTTAAGACCATCAATATTTTGACAATGCCTTGTCAGTATATTCTCGCAAACATTATGTATGCTCGTAAAAATCTCTGTAAATTTGTCAAGCGCAGTGACACTCACTGTTAATACAGGCACAAAGATAAATTAATTTTGCCAACATCAAGACTATCGAAAGTAAATAAATCCTACTATGTGAATTGTGTTAGATACTTACAACATTCTTCCAAAAATATTAACGCAACTTATAGAAAAACCATTAAGGCGACAGTAAAGCGTATACTAATGAAAAAGGCTTACTACTCTGCTCAAGATTTTATTGATGACAGAATACATTATTTTAATTTGAATTTAAATTAGAAATGCTGTAAGTTCTGTATTTGAAATATAAGATATTTTATTTGATTGTAAATTTTTGACTTTCAAAAGTGTACAATGTAGCAAATTGGAATAAATGAATATTGAATTGAATTGAATACTCTCCCTCCTGAAATACCCCGTCCTGCAAACCTGATATCCTTCCTTTCTTTGGTTTCCTCTCCTTTTATCGATATTATTTCTAACTTTATTAAAATTAATAAAATAAAATTATATATATTATATAATATAATTAATTTACGTTAATATATTATCTTGTGTATTGTATATAAATATAATTGTGTTTTCCTGTGTTGTCCTTAAATGTTTATTTCCAGATCTCAGACAAATTTGACCGCTCAAAAAAAAACTTACCGGGCATACAGTTTGCACGCTTGTTGTTTACTCTATCCACGCGACTTTGGCAAAATTGCGGCAACACTGCAAAAGCCATTAAAGAAAAAGAAGAAGAATGACGCGCTAGACACGACTTTTAACCCCGCCCTCTTGAACATGACTTTTGTTGGGTCATTTTTTTAACTCGGTTACATTTCATGACTTATAATTTATTCGTAGTACGCACCATAATTTTTTTTTAAACATCTATTGGGCTATCGTTTGACCACTATCTTGCCTGGTGGGTAGTATTATTATCTATTTTGTACTGGTGGTAAGCGATGATGTGGTCGAAGATTGTGTACACGCTAAGCCTAGAATACTCTGACTCTCAAGGAAATTGTGGTATAAATGGCTGATTTTCTCTAGATTTGATAAGTAATCCATTAATTAATCTCAAAGTAAGTTGTTTCTTGCTTAGGTCGACCATGTTTAGTTATATAAATTTGTCTGTCTTGTAAAAATCCATAAGGCAATGTTATAGGTTTCACATTGTACGTAGAAAACAATAACATGTTATATTTAGTTAAGCATATATGCTCATGGAATGTGATTTGGTAGGACTTTAGTATACCTACCATCAATTTAAGGGGGGAGAAGGGGTGGGGGTGGTGGGGGGGAAGGTTAAAAACCCCTCCCCTTGAAGAAAAAGTTGCGGAGCCCCCCCCCCCCCCCTTCAAAAGTTATGAAGATATGAATATTAAAATTTTGAGGTTAAGTATGAAAAATTATATAGATATTACTTAAATTATAGATAAATTAAACGCCATAGCGTTGGCTCTAGTGACGCGCGGCCGCTGCCGCGGCTCCCCTCCTCGCTACGCTCGTCGGCGCACGTCACGCAATGGTCACTGTTCCCTAGTATTTTGCCTTAGTGTTCGACTTAGAATTTTTTAAGTACAAGTATATTTCTGAGACGATAAACACTAACTAGCAGTGCACTACGCAGACCTCTCCTATTTAAATTCAACCCAGGAAGGATTCCCGGTTGTAAATAATAACTTCGAGTATAATTTTTCATACTTAACCTCAAAATTTTAATACATAATATATTAATAACTTTTGAAGGGGGGGGGGGGGGGGCTCCGCAACTTTTCCTTCAAGGGGAGGGTTTTTCACCTTCCCCCCTTAAATCGATGGTAGGTATACTAAAGTTAAGCCTGTGATTTTGTAAAATATATATATACATATATCAAATATACATATATCAAAGGAGAAATCATCCAATACGCTGATGATACTACAATAGTCCTATCAGCTGACACACATAACAATTTAAAAATACTGGTCACTGACACTTTGCGGAAACTAAGTGATTGGTTTAAAATGAATGGACTAAAACTTAATACAGATAAAACTAATGTAATGATCTTCAATACAATATCACCAAAGGGGATCCCTATGCCCATCTTATTAGATGATGGTACTACTACCAATACTTCAAATATAATGAAGTTGCTAGGATTTGATCTTGATCCCACTTTGTCCTGGAAGCAACACGTGGACTCGACATGTAAAAAAATGGCTAGGGGTATATATGCGTTAAATCACTAAAAAAAAATCCCAACGCCTGAAAATCTTAAAAATATCTATTACGCATATATACATTCTATTCTGTCTTATGGGTTAATAATGTGGGGTGCTTCGACCGATTTCGAGAGAGTACTGAAAATGCAGAAACGAGCTGTTCGGGTATTAGTGGGGGGTAAGTTTAAAGAATCCTGCAGATAACATTTCAAAACATTAAACATTTTAACTTCAGTGTCACAATATATATTTGAAATACTTAAATATACTAGGAAAAATATAAATGTTTACGATATCAAGATAAATAATAACAAAAGGACTATAAGAAAAAAAATAATTTTGCAACATTTACAGCATCGATTAAAAATGTCTTCAAAATTACCTGTAGTATTGGGACAAAAATTATATAACAAATTGCCTGAAAGTATTAAATCAATAAAAAATGAACAATGTTTCGAGAGTCACGTCAGAACCTTATTGTTGGACACAACCTTGTATAGCCTAAAGGAGTTTTTAGAACATGACTATAGCCATTTAGCGCTCAGTAAATGTACCAAACTAGACTTACGTTAATGTAAATTGATACTAACAACCAATGCGCCCATATACAGCGTACTATTTTTATTTCAGTTAATTTTTTTTTTTTTTTTAATTATTAGGTATTACAAATGTTAATTTATTAATGTTATATGAACATAATTATGGACAATGTATTGACAAGATATTTTGATTCACCGGACATATATTGTAAAAATATTTGGCTGTGTGTCTTCCTTTATCAATAAATGAATTTCTATTTCTATTTCTATTTCTATTTTTAAGTGGAAATTAAATCAAAATCTACTTACGTAGTACAATAGGTAAGTATAGGTAGGGAAATTAAGGTTCTTATAATATTGATGTTATTTCCAATATCCTCAAACTATATTTTAAATTATTATTGTGTAATTTGAACCTTCGGTTAAAATAAAGTTCAAATTAAACATTTGATATAATTTAACTTTCAAAATTTGACAATAAGAGCTTTCATACTCTATACTCTAAGTATGAAATGCATTAAGGTCAGATGTGACGATACAGTGGGCTTTTAAAAAACTCCAACAGAACCCCAATAAACGTGACAAATATGGTAAATAAAAATTTTAAATGGCAACAGTTAGTTCGCCATTGATGTGTAGTTGGTCACGCGAAGTAAAAAATTATGTTTTTTTTTCCCTCAAATAACCTTTGTTAGCCATAATTACTTTAAGTTATTTGAACGTGCAAACCACCTAGGATCATCTAGGAATACTTTGATATGCATAATGATGAGGAAGAGTAAGTTTTGGTGGGAAAATACATCATTTTCCGTGCGTGTGTATCAATTTGTTAAGAGTTGAAAAAAGGTGTTTTTTTGTAGTGACCGAAGGAAACAGGTACATTTTTTTATCTCGAAGTATTGATTAAAAAAGCCTGAGCAGTGACGCGGCTCTGTGAACGCTAGATTCTCGATTTATTTCGCTTGGAAACTTCGCAATTAATTAAAATATTTGTTTACATGACACGTTTGATTGTTTTCAATTAAGTTTAAACAGTAAAATATGCGTAAAATGGAATTTAGCTAAGCCCTAAGCTGATTCTATTTGTTAGCATTGTTAAACTGAATAAAAAAGTATTATTAGGTAAGAATTTATCTAGAAAAATTAATAGTTTTAGCAAAATATTTATAATGTGAATATATAACCTATCTGTCCTTGAGATTAGCATTGTGAATGAGTTAGGTATTATATTATTAGCATTATATTTGATGCCAGCTGTACATTGTTTCAGGGTAAAATGAACAACAATTTAATGATGGATTTGGATCCGTTGAGTTCGTATGAGGCTCAGTACGACTACCCTATTCCTACCCCACACTTCTACCCTCAACCACAACCATTGACCATTGACCATCAACCACAACAACCCTACTACAAGAATGTAGAGACATACCCACAACCATATCAACTGCAACCATTACCACCTCCCATCGTCAACGAACCGCCCATATTACCAGAACCCGTAACCGAACCAGAACCTACAGCACCTCCCGATGAAGATATAGACATAAAACCCGATATAGAAGAATTAAAAGCTCAAGTGGCAAAAAAAAAGAGGTCATCAAAAAAACCAAAGGGTAAAACAAGCAATTATTGGAATAAGAAAATCGATGATAAAGACTTTAAGTTCTACGGTTGCTCCCTTTGCAACATATCATTTAAAAACATCTTGGAGTTGGACACCCATGTGATAATACACTCCAACAGAATGACTAGTTATGATTTAAGACTGCAAAATATGAAGAAACGGAGACTTTTGAAGAGGGCAAAAAAGAAAATTAAAAAAGGATTGAAAGTGAAGCAGGAATCTACGGATAACGGAAAGGAGTTAGAAATTAAACCTGAAGATGGGTATATTGGTAAGATTCTTCTGCTTTCTAAAACACTTGAAACTGTAAGGACAGATTATATAATAGTTACCACAAAACAGACATTTCACACCCTACAAAAACACAATACCAATGCTTATTTCAGACAATACAATCAAAAATGTGTCTAAGCCGCTCGATCTAGCGTTGTTATTACTTCGTTCAGCGCGCGATGTACCAGCGCGAGCCTGATACGATGTGCATTAGTGTAGGGTTGACTCAATGAAATATATATAAAAAGAGTTTTAAATGCTTTTATTTACCTCACAAAAATGCTTATCATTCACGATAACAATGAAAACAATTAAGCTAGGTACTCTTCTTTTGATCTACATTTGATTCTTGTTTTTAAAATTAAATTAAAGCATACCTTTCCTCATCTACAGGTCATTTAAAAAATGATAGTGCCTTGTCTCCTGTTTCCATATTTTATTGCATGGCACACACAGAGTTATTGACATTGACACAACTATAGATATCAAATTAAGTTTCTTAAACTGTTTTCAGGCACAGAACAAGCCTCAAAGTTGATGAAGGCGGACGACAAGTCGGTTGTGAAAGCACCACCACAAGAGAACAATGAGAACAATCCGGCAACCAAGAATGTGAACAACCAAGTTAATGTCTACAAATGTTTTGGATGCAATAAACAGTTCGCACTCAGCTACTACCTTCGGATACACGTTCGATCTCACACTGGTATGATATTTTTACAAGCTTTTGAGAGCCACGTTGGCTTATTGGATAGAATCAAGAATCAAATCATTCATTCAGTATGTAGGCATTATTAATATATGCACATATACACGTCAAAATCATAATCAATTATCAAGTAAACATAGCAAAAGCAGAATATACCGCTTTGTTTAAAAAAAAACAACTTAGATGGTTTGACTACTAAGTGAGAGGTTGCCGGTTCAATTCCTAGCACAGGTGGTAAGAGCATATTATATCGATGTTCTATCTGACTTACTACCAAAAAGTAGCTTATCATTATCAAGGAGAAAATCTGCCGCCATAACCTTATGGTGTTCCAGCAGCATACAGCCCTTGAGTATGTGGTATATTTCTCGCAGCAAACTAGCTTAATTCAAGCTTAAATCAACAGCCTAGTCTTTACATTCAACTAGCGGCCTGAATGATATTCAGCCATCGCCTTCGTTACAACATTTAATAAACTGGCTTAGTCTGACACAAAGGCAACACACTAGAGAACAGTGACCACCGCATTACGTGCGCCGACGAGCGTAGCGGGAGACGCGGCAGCGGCCACACGTCACCATTGCAGAACCCACGCCATGGCATTTAAATGAAGGTATAGATGACCTTCAAATGGCTAAATATAATTCAGGCCGCTAGTTGTTTAGTAAAGAGGCTAGGCTGTTGATTGAACGGCTAATTAAGCTAGTTGGATGCAACATATACTCGTACATAGTAACTGATAATTTTCTTTTATTTTCAGATGAAAAGCCGTACACATGCAACGTTTGTGGACAGACATTTATAACCGCCAGCAAGCTCGGTCGACACAATAAACGTATACATCTCGCCATCAGACACCAGTGCAGGATATGCTATAAAATATTTAATAGGTCAGCAAACTCTTAGGCCAGTAATTCAGAACAACAATCGAGTAAGCAAGCCGGGTTTTAAAAAACCGGCCAAATGAGAGTTGGAAATGGGCAAATAAATAAAAATCTGTTTTTTCACAAAGATTTCACATTTTTAATATTGGTGATGATTATTTCCAGATTTGAGTTGCTTGTAAAACATTTTGACAAGAAGCATGCAGAGGACAAACTAGATGGAGAACCTTACGGTAAATACAATTAATATTATTTTTTTAATTTAAAAATATATTTTCTTTCTTTGGTAACTGTAATGTATAAAATTAAAAAATTCAATTAATAATAATAGTGTTTTTGGAATTTTAGCAGGAACGTGAAAAAGTGTGTGTGCTCCTACGAATAAATTATTATTCGTAGGTGTGCTGGCATTGTATTTTTTAACCTAACTTCTGTTAATGTGTAATAAATGTGGATTATTAACCATTAAGTGCCGGTGAAAGTGTGTGTATGTAGGGAAACAGAACAATGTTGAAATGCTATTTGCATTTTCACCAAAATTCCACTGAAAATCTTCAGTAAAGTCCACGTCTTTACTGAGAATATGACTTGGACTAGACTTCGACTTTAACTTGACATGAAATGTGACTTTGACCGATGTTTATGACTTGAGTTCACAAAAACTTGAAAAATTTTAATATTTGACACTGGCTGAATACACTAATCGTGGAGAGAACAAATTAAAAGAAAAATAGAAGCCCGGGCCTGGAGAAATTTTGAGGGCCCGGTGGCGTAATCGGGAGAACGGTTGGCTTTGATGCCGTGGTACCGAGTTCAAATCCCGCCGTGCACCAATGGATTTTTCTATCGAAAAATGTATGTGCGCTTCTCACAGTGGATCTCCGGTGAAGGAAAACATCGTTAAGAAACCAACAACCCCCGCATGGTGGTAGGACACTATCTAGAGTCCGCCTGGCCAGCTACCACCCTCAAGTTAGAAAATCTGTCACCAAAACATCTAATGTGTTCCGGCAGCTATCCTTGAGAGCCAGTTTCCATTCTAGGCCTAGCGTGCTTACCATCTTCGACCGCTTCATCACTTACCAACAGGTGAGATAGTGGTCAAACGCTAGCTTATACAATATAAAAAAAAAAAAGTTAGATGTTTGTAATGATAAATGAAGAAGCTGAATTCGTATTCCAGTGTATTTATTAGAATACAAGAATCAGAACATAATATAAATATAGTAACCAGTAAGAGAATCAAAATATTGGAAATTGCGTGAGTAGTTGTGTGTGCAAATAATTAAGATAGTTTAAAAACTAAAACAACCGACTTCCATGCCCTACAAGTCAGCTTGAGTAGCAAGTTTGAGACCTTTATTGTCATATCTCTAGAAATAATTATCAGATCTCGATTAAATTACAATGTGACTGAATCGGTTGAATTGACGGTGTAATTGTGTAACATTTATAAAAAAAAACATACATACGAATTGAGAACCTCCTCCTTGTCTTCGTACAGGCTAGTGTTTGACCTATCTCGCCTGGAGGGCTAGCATGGCAAGGGGACTATTTTGTCTTTCCACCTATCCGTGTTTTGTTTGGTGGAGAAGGTAAATTATAAGTAAAGTTTTTCGACAATTATAAACGCCCGCTGACTTAACTTTTTAATACGAAACAAAATCAAAACTCGGGGTAACCTTCACCAAGCGTTTAAATTGTTGTGTTGATCTCTTGTCAGTGGCGAAAAACAGGGAAATAATTTTGTCTTATAGTAGACGGTGAACACGCTAGGCCTAGAGTACTCTGACTCTTAAGGGCTATGTGCTGCCGTAACACAGTAAGGTTATGGCGGTAAATTTTCTCCTTGATGGTGGTACTTTTTGGTAGCAAGTTAGGCGAAACATTGATATAACTATGCTCGTACCACCTGTGTTGTGACGTTAATTTTCCAGGGTTCGCTGCTGTAGTTATATTTTTAATTTTGATTCTTGTTATTAGTTAAACTTTACATTTTTCAGTCTATTTTCTATTACAAATTAATAAGTAGCACTATAAGGGAAAATACTAAAGTAGTCGATATAATTGACAAACAGAAGTGGAGATGGACAGGCCACATGATCCGAGATCCTCAAGACAAATGGTGCAAAAGAGACACTGATTGGACCCCAGAGACGGCAAACGCAATAGAGGGCGTCAACAAACAAGATGGGAGGATGACCTAAAACTTACAGCTGGACAGCACTGGAGAAGGGTAGCACAAGACAGAACCCAGTGGACGGGGTTAGATGAGGCCTATGCCAAGAGGCATACCGAAATGCGGGACATCCTTTAATACTTTATTTATATTATAACATTACAAAAAAACGTATAAACCCAAAGGTTGGAATAAATGGCTTATTATTATTATTTATTATTTATCACATTTTTCAGATTACAACGCCATTCTACCCTACTTAGTGGAATTAGAAAAAGAGCTAGAACTCAAAAAAGAGATGGAAAAGAAACCAAAAACAGAAGACCTCTGGGACAATGAACACGATGCAGGAGGTCAAGGTCAAGGTCAAGTTACGATGGCTGCCGAGGTCGTTGCTAAGGAAGAAGATTATGTTTCCAATGAAACTGACAAGGTAACATAGTATATTACATAAATACTGTTTTAGACGCCTGTGGCAAAAGAATAGCCCATGCAAACGTGAAACCAAAATAATTTTCTGAATAACCACCATCTGGGGGTCTTAAAGACGAAACTTTCGTTTTCTTACTTTTTTTTAAAACGACCACTACACTCGCTAGGTGGCTTTAGTGCGGACGTCCTGAGCTGTCACTGTCAAAGGAAGTCTTTGTATCTTTTTATGTTCTAGCGAAAATAGATATTAATAGATTAGAATAGCTTTAACTAACAATAACATTTTGCGATGATTGGATTAAAGATGTCAAAGAACGAGACAAATGGCAGAAGATGGAGGAGGTTTTTACCCGAAAGGGATCATGCATACATACATACATACATACAATCACGCCTTTTTCCCGTTGGGGTAGGCAGAGACTACATCTTTCCACATGTTACGATCCTGACATACCTCCTTCGCTTCTTCCACTTTCATGAGCGCCTTCATACATGCTCGCCGGTTATAGGTACTTTTGACTTGGCCTTTTTTGACTTTTTTGACAGATCATGGAAAATTTAAAAAAAAAACAACCCAACTTACCAGGACCAAAAATTCAATCCAATTTTGCATGGGAATCGCAAGCTTAATAATAATTTTAAAAAAATCTAACAATAAACCCTTCCTATTATCTGTTCTATCTATGAGCACTGTACGGATAATATTCGATTCGATTCCCACCCATAGTACTATTGACGTGAACCCCCTCCAGACATATTTAGCTTAGTTGGAGGGGTTAACAAGACTACTAGTAATGTGCAACTCACATTGCTAGTAAGCAAAGTTCGTCAAAAATTATAGGCAGTATAGACATCAATCGAAAACGAATGAAAAGAAAACATGAGGTTTGACAGATTTATACTGTACTAGAAGTGCCCCGCGTCTTCACCCGCGTTAAAAACTCCTTTTATTTACTTAAAACTTTTGTATCATAAAAGACATCAAATAAGAATTAGCCAAATCGGTTCACCCGTTTTCATGTAATCGCGTGACTAATGCAAATCGGGATTCATATTTATAAAACCCGGAAAACCCAAATTTTCAGACTTTGTTACCTACCCCATTTTGAAAAATCCTGCAACACGTACTTACTTATTTATTTACAGAAGTACCTAAGTAAAGTTTCGAATAAAATATACTATCTCATCTTGTTTCGCCATACAAACTTTGAATCCCCGTCCCGGATCCGGAGGGGAAATTTAAAGAAAATCATTTCTTAACGGATACCTACGTTATAATAACTATCTGCATTCTAAATTTTAGCGCAATCCGAAACAGTATTGATTTTCAGACTTTGTTACCCCATTTCACCCTCTTAGGGGTGGAATTTAAAAAAGCCTGAATCACGTATTTTCTTATTTTTTTACTGAAGCTCTTGTGTGAAGTTTCAAATAGAAAAGACTATCTAATCTTGTTTCTCCATCCAAACTTTGAACCCCCATTTCATCCCCTAAAGGGGTGAATTTTGCAAAATCCTTTCTTAGTACACCCTTACATAATAAGACAAATATACCCTCCAAATTTCAAGTCTCTACGACCAGCGGTTTAGGCTGTGCGTTGTCTATCAGTCAGTCAGTATGTCAGATCAAAGATTCTTATAGTATTAGATGACAGTGACAGACCAGTGTTCATTTTGAAAGCCATCTATTGAGGCTCCAGGAACAAACATTTTTTTTTAGAAAACTCATTATCTCTGTGCGCATATCGGAGGCATTTTAACACCTTAACATATAGCTATTTTCTTTTATTTATTTTTGTTTTGTTCACAGGTAGAACTTCCATTGCACATCGAGTTTTTCGACGAAAGCAAAGAAACCATAAACCCCCTGGTTGTTGAAATCAAAGAAGAGGTGCCAGAGGAGAAGCACGAGAGCACCCTCTGTAACGAAAATGATGATCACTTTGACGATCACTGTGATCAGGATGATCATGGTGATCACAATAATAGTGATGATGAAAATGAGAAGAAAGTTAAACATGAAAAGTAAGTTTTTCGTGTTCTTTTGATGATCTTGAGGGCCCAGTGACGTAGTGGGCGTATGGCTTTGACTCCACAGGTAGTGAGTGTGTTCAATCCTCGCCGTGCAGCAATGGATTTTTCTATGGAAAAATTTATGTGCGCATTTCACAGTGGCCCTCCGGTGAAGGACAACCCCATATGGTGGTTTTTGTTAATATCTAATAGGCTAGCATTTTACTACTATCTCACCTGTTGGTAAACACACTAGGCCTAGAATGGGAACTGGCTCTTAAGGATAGCTGCCGGAACACATTAGATGTTTGGCGACAGATTTTCTAACTTGAGGGTGGTAGCTGGCCAGGCGGACACTAGATAGTGTCCTACCACCGTGCGGGGGCTGTTGGTTTCTTAACGATGTTTTTTCTTCACTGGCCATTTTGAAAAGTGCACATAATTTTGTCGATAGAAAAATCCATTGGTTCACGGCGGTTTGAACTCGGTACCTCTGGCATCAAAGCCGACCATTCTCCCACTTACGCTACCGGGCCCTCAAAAACTAAGTTTTAAGGTTTTCATGGTCACTGACAATATTGTTAGAACTACTAACGGGATATTTACCATGGCTCTTGCAATAGAGCCGAAATATTGGAATCCCATAAATAATAAAAAACATGGTAAATATCCCGTTAGTAGTTCAAATAAGAATTCTATAGCCTAATCTATAGTACTGGCTGTCCCTGTACAAATTTCAGCTAGATCGGTCTAGCCGTTTGACCGTGAAGAAGTCCCAAACAAACAAACTTACTTTCACATTTATAATATTGCTGTTGTTTGATACAGAGAGGCGGTCTCTGATGAGGAGTACTTCCCCCGCGATACGTGTGCGCGTCCCCCCGCCCCCGCAGCCGCGTCCCCCCCGCCCCCCGCCGGCCCCGTCTGCCCCATCTGCCACAAGAAACTCAGCACCAAGAGCTATCTGAGGGTTCACATGAGGACTCATACTGGTAAGTCTTAGGTCTTAAGCCTAGTTTTAAAACTTATCTGACAGATTTTTGACTGCTTTTATATAGCGTCATGTGTCAGATAAATCTGTCACTTTATCGGGAACCGGTGAAACTGGCCCTTATAGTTATCAGTTATTGGCTGCGCGTCGCGACTTTTTTAGGGTTCCGTACCTCAATAGGAAAAAATATACCCTTTTAGGATCACTTTGTTGTCCGTCTGTCAGGACCCTTTTTTCTCAGGAACATGTAAAGGTACCAAGTTGAAATTTACATAATATAATTATAATAACATAATACATTATCTACAGTACACTAATGCAAGTTACATATTCAAATAAAATACGAAAATAAGTTAGCAAAAAAGTTGAACAAACAACAATGTCTCCGTAACCATCGGTTCAGTCATATATACTATACATACGTATACGGCCTTACTAATAAAATTTGCCTATACGTCTGTTAAACGGTTGTACAGTTTCACAATGAATAGGCGCAAAACACGCGTCAATCCATTGTTTGACTAATAAACGTTGAATAGGCGGTGGGTATCTACATAGACGTTTTACACTTTTTTCTTTTTCATCTGGCAACTATTGGTCAACTCGTTTAGAAACTGTTTTCGTCTTAAATAGTTCCGTTAATTATTTTTTCATAAAGTTTACTAATTATTAATATTAGTAATGAAATTTTGTTTTAGTAATGCAATATTAATCAAACTACCTTGTTTTTGGAACTTTTTGTTGAAATTAGTTGATATAATGGAAAATATTTTCTTTTAGTAGGAGTGAAAGAACTAAAACAAATTTCAGAACGAAACACTCAAATTGACTGTTCTCCTCTGTCTACGCTGTTGACATTGTAGCCATGGAGACTAGCGGTGGCTACAATATAAACATGATTGTAGCCATCTTTGAATAAATTATCAATTTCCAAAGAGAATATAATCACTGCGTTTAGTTTCTTCCACATAGCTTTTCGTAAACCTGTACGGCCTTACTAATAAAAATTTGCCTATACATCTGTTAAACGGTTGTACAGTTGCACGATGAAAAAGCGCTAAACACGCGTCAATCCATTGTTTGACTAATAAACGTTGAATAGGCGGTGGGTATCTACATAGACGTTTAACACTTTTATTCTTTTTCATCTGGCAACTATTAGTCAATTCGTTTAGAAACTGTTTTCGTCTTAAATAGTTCCGTAAATTATTATTTCATAAAGTTTACTAATTATTAATATTAGTCATGAAATTTTGTTTTAGGAATGCAATATTAATCAAACTACGTTGTTTTTGGAACTTTTTATTGAAATTAGTCGATATAATGGAAAATATTTTCTTTTAGTAGGAGTGAAAGAATTAAAACAAATTTTAGAACGAAACACTCAAATTGACTGTTGTCCTCTGTCTACGTGTTTATATTGTAGCCATGGAGACCGCTAGTCTCCATGGCTACAATATAAACACGATTGTAGCCATCTTTGAATAAATTGTCAATTTCCAAAGATAATGTAATCACTGCGTTTAGTTTCTTCCGCATACCTTTTCGAAAACCTGTAATTTGTATTTAAAATGGAAAATCTGAATTGTTCAAAAAAATGGATCTGCACGGTCTTCATAATGTTTTCGATTTTTTTATTTGCCTCCTCTATCTCCCAATGGTCAAATATGTCGAAATAATTTATGTTATCCATTTCAATGAGAATAAATCTAACACATACAAACGATCCTCAAATAACAGCATACTTTTTGAAGTTTGAAGAATCAAAACGTTTTTTTTACAGAATACTAGACACAGATTCAATAATAGTTACAATGTCTAGACCTGATTTCAATCAGCTGCTAATAGAAAAATCCGCCATTTTAATCCTTAACACACTCGCTAAACTAGGGTCCCAGGCTGTTTAATAAATGGACAGCCTCCTTTGATAATGGCACATATGTATACCAACATTATCCAAGGCTTACGTCAAAAATATTTTTATTGGTCAGCTTTTGTGGTATACAACGTGTGTACAGAGTGAAAAAAACTTTATTAGTAAGGCCGGTAATTTGTATTAATAATATCGTTTAAAAACTAAATAACAACCGACTTCAATGCCGCGCTATTCATTTTCAGTACCAATTTTTAGATGTTTATCTCAATATCTCTGGAGATACTTATCATACCTCGATAAAATTACCATGGTACCACACTTGGGATATCTCCTTTCGAACAAAAAAAGAATAATCGAAATCGGTTCATAAACGACGAAGTTATCCGCGAACAAACATAAAAAAAAAAAAATATATACGGTCGAATTGAGAAACCTCCTCCTTTTTTTGAAGTCGGTTAAAAATAGAAAATCTGAATTGTTAAAAAAAATGGATCTGCGCGGTCTTTTATATTTTTTTATTTGCCTCCTTATCTTCCAATGGTCAAATATGTCGAAATAATTTATGTAATCCATTTCAATGATAACAAATCTAACACATACAAACAATCCTCAAATAACAGCATACTTTTTGAAGTTTGAAGAATCAAAACGTTTTTCACAGAAAACTAGACACAGATTCAATAATAGTTACTTTGTCTAGACATGATTTCGATCAGCTGATAATAGAGAAATCCGCCATTTTAATCCTTTACACACTCGCTAAACTATGGTCCAGGCTTTTAAAAAAATGAAAAGCCTCCTTTGATAATGGCACATCTGTATACTATCTTTATCCAACACTTACGTCAAAAATATTTTTATTGGTCAGCTTTTGTGTTATACAACGTGTATACAGAGTGAAAAAAACTTTATTAGTAAGGCCGATAGTATCGAACATGTATAGCACTAGCAGCCCGCCCCGGCTTCGCACGGGTAGAACATATATGCCTACAAAATTTGCATCAATTTGTTGCATCGAATATAAAATATTAACATATTTAACAATCATCGTCATATGTCAACCAATTTACACAAATCCTTAACGAATTATGCACCTAAACCTTCCTCATAAACACTCTGGCTATTGGTGAAAACCGCATGATAATCCGTTCAGTAGCTATTGAGATTATTGCGAACAGACAGACAGACGCAGTGATAGACATTGTTTTATAATACTTACGTAGTGATATTGGACGGCCCTTTGGCGTAAAGGATAGTTACTTTAGTTACATTAGGTCGTTGGTTCTAATCCTAGCTATATAATACCTACCAATGAAAGTTTTATGTGCATTCATGAATCATGGGTTTTCGTGGGATCATTAAATCTACCAATAATTAAGATAGTTTAAAAACTAAAACAACTGACTTCCATGCCCCGCGAGTCAATTTCAGTAGCAAGTTTGAGACGTTTATCGTCATATGTCTGAAGATTAACATAGCTTATCATATCTCAATGAAATTACAATGGGACCACCTCGGAAACGTACCCTACCGATTACAAAAATAATAATTCGAATAGGTTCACAATTAACGGAGTAATCGCGTAGCATACACACACAAAAAAGAAAGAAAACAGAAACATACAGACGAACTTCCTTTTTTTTGGAAGTCGGTTGAAAAGTAGCTTACCACCAAGGAGTAACCGTAACCTTACGGCGTTCCCCGACGCAAAAAGTAGGGGTTTTTTATTTTATTTTTTATACTGGATAAGTAAGCGTTTGACCACTACCTCACCTGGGTATTATACGTTTAACGTGTGTATCTGTGTGTCTGTCTGTAGCATCTTAGCACCCAACCGGATGAACCGATTTTGATTTTATTATTGATAGTTTTTTTTTATAGATGTCTTCATCGAGAGTGTTCTTAGCTTTGAATCATGAAAATTCGTTCAATCGTTATAAAACTATGAGTTTTAATCAACTTTCATAGGCCTGATCAATTCGAAAATCTTCTTCTTCAACGATATTGTAAGAACATGGAAGCATTGACCTGATGCTGGGACATCTCCTGGACTCTACAGAATACTCAAAACCTCACCAACTTACTGCTCAGATTTTAAATGTCGTGTTTAGAGTCATTGGAATGCTTTCAATGAAAATATTATACATAGATCAGTCGGGGTGGTTTAAAATATAAATGTTGTGTTTAGAGTCATTGGAATGCTTTTAATGAAAAGATTATACATAGATCAGTCGGGGTGGTTTCAAATATTATATTATATATATAGATCATTATTATTTTATACAATAGATCATTTTATTATACTATATTGACTTTAAATTGATTGCGATCGGTGGGGATCTACAGAAAAGCTAAGCCTATAATAATATTTTCGTAGTAACTATGACCTATTCTGTGGTTTGATTGCAAATATTTTATTAATTTTGCGATGCGTGTATGTGAAATCCGTGATATCTTCTAGAGTTTTCATTAGAACTATATACTGTAAAGGACAATTTTAATCTATAATATGTGGCCAAGCTAATTAACGTAATTAGTTGGATAAGGATTAATACTATATACTTGAAAATAGCCCTGGAAGTTATGTAATATTTTTTAATAAAAAATTAAAGATTTAAATGGTTACTGTGAGTCAACCTTAAGAGATAGACATATGCTGTCGCGGACTTTTTTGTAGGTCTTATTAAGTTGTACAACTCTTCCATAGAAAATATTCTTCCATCTGTTTTCAATTGAGCAGCGTTCGTAAGAAACGTGTTTTTTCGACCGTTTTTAGTCGACTTAGGTTGCAAATTAGGTCTCCACGAATGTACCTTTGATTTAAACGGGATAATATATAGCCTATTTTCATTTCGAAAGTCCATTCTATATATTAGTGAAAGATTTTTTTAAATCGGTCCTGTAGTTTTTGAGCTAAATCATTACAAACATACAAAAATACAAAAAGTACAAAAATACAAAAATATAAAAATACAAAAATACAAAAATACAAAAATACAAAAATACAAAAATACAAAAATACAAAAATACAAAAATACAAAAATACAAAAATACAAATGTTCTCTCTTTATAATATTAGTATGGACTAGCAGGTTGTTAGACAAGGACACACTCCCACCCGGGTGCCTTTCGTTTGGGCCGTTTTGTTCTACAAAGCAATTACAACCTTATAGCATACGGATTAAATTGAATTTGTCAAAACATCTGCAGTGCACCATCATTTATATTACGTCATTAATATATACAGAAAAAAGTTATTTTATAGCATTATTTTGTTAAGAAATCTATATCAAACTTTTCAGTTTAATTTTAGTTGTACATGCATAAAGTCTGTCATTATGCTACTATTTTTGAATTCATAATCAGAACTTTACGATATGAGTGTAGAATGTAGATTAAATAGATTTATTCATTTGATTAATCGATATTATATTTGTGACTCTAGGGGAGAAGCCATTCAAATGTTACATCTGCTCACGCGCATTCATCACGGCCAACAAAATGCATCGACACGTGCTCACACACAAAGAGTCTTGGAAAGGTAAGCATTTACATAAATAGACAGATAGCTTAATCACTTTTTTGGAATTGAACACTTCAAAAGATAAACATTATAATGAATATATTTTAAAAACTAGAACAACCGACTTCCATGCCCCGCGAGTCAGTTTCAGTAGCAAGTTTGAGACGTTTATCGTCATATCTCAGGAGACATTTATCTGGTCTCGATGAAATTACAATGGTTCCATTGTAATTTCATCCTTAGAAATATACACTACCAATTAAAAAAATATAATCATTCGAATCGGTTCTCAATTGACGGATTAATCGTGTAACATACAAAAAAACAATTATTTAAAAATTGAGAACCACAACCTTTTTGGAACTCGGTTGAAAATTCGTTTACCATAAACAGTGTAACAATAGGCGGTCTTCTTTTTCGTTGCTAGCTACAAGTCTCCCGCCATCTTTCGTGAGTAGTAAGTTTGGGCCACCTTTTTTCGCTCACCATTTGGCGCCAGTGAGTAAAATGGTCCCGATGACAGCTGTCAAGCAGTACAAAATTGAGTTGTCAAATTTCAAGTTATGTCAATGTCAGTTTGGAATAAATCCCTAACTAAAAAACTGTATAAAAAAATACATTTGACATTTGAACTTTTAGCATAGCGCCCCTAGCGGCGTATTTACACGCGATGGCGTGGACGGAATATTAAATAGACAAGACATTGGCGTATGCGTATACATATGCAAGCTATAAGATAAAATGAACAACGTAATTTGGTCGGGTCATACATGACAGCGGGTGAAAGCCAATAGGTGCCACTAGAGCTGGAGCCAAACAATAGAATTGCACACGCAGAGAAGGATAAACAGTTGTTTTCTGTCACGCTCTCTCATACTAGTGATTGTATAGTTTTTAACCGACATCAAAAAAGGAGGTAGTTTTCTAATTCGACCGTATATTTTATTTTATGTTTGTTCGCGGATAACTTCGTCGTTTATGAACCGATTTTGATTACTATTTTTTTTGTTGGAAAGGAGATATGCCAAGTGTGCCGTGTTAATTTCATCGAGGTCTGATAAGTATCTCCAGAGATATGGAGATAAACACCTCAAAGTTGTTACTGAAAACTAATAGCGCGGCATTTGAAGTCGGTTGTTTTAGTTTTTTAAACGATCTTATCTTGTATCCTTCTCATATTATTATTGTTATTTTAATGCCAGGTCTATTTTAATATATTCCGTCTACGCGCGTTGGCCACCATTGTAATAACTTAGTATATATTTTCAGATAAAGACGCTGCAGAAGTGAAAATAGAGCAATGCGAAGAGACGCCGGTAGCAGACGAAGACAGCGAGGAAACTAAAACGAAAATCAAGTCCGAGCCCGATATCGATGAGGACGATAAACCTCTTCAAGCGATCAAAAAATCAAAACAGACTAAGAAAAAGTAAGTTTATCAAAACATACATACAGTTACGCCTTTTTCCCGTTGGTGTAGGCAGAGACTACTTCTTTCCACATGCTACAATTCTGACATACCTCTTTCGTTTCTTCTACTTTCATGAGCGCCTTCTTACATGCTCGCCGGTTATAGGTACTTTTGACTTGGCCTTTCTGTAAAACGTACCTGATCTGATCTGATCCTATCCAAGAAGCTACGTCCTGCGATCGCCAACCCGCCTGCCCAGCGTGGCGATTAGGGCATATCCCTCCCAATGATGGAAAGTCACAAGAAGACCCGAAGATCGAGCTCAGTGGCGCATTTTGGGAGATGCCTACGTCCAGCAGTGGACTGATACCGGCTGATGATGATGACAAATTAACTGGCTGGACGTCCTGTAATAGACAAGAGCTTCAGGTTTTACATCTTTGATGTTTTGATGGATGAAGAAAGATTGACGAAACAGATTTATGAGACGAGTGTTAATGGGCCAGCCGGTAGAGGCCGACCTAGGCGAACGTATTCTTCTCTGATGGGAGTATTTCCGAAACACCGGTAGATTCAACAGCCATTCAGTTTTCCCCTTTTGTCCGCAGATTTTCTTTCTAGGCTTGCCATTTTTATTTTTATTTAAACAATATTATGCAGCTGACAGACGGACTATCAGTTCCATTTGGATCATGATATGTACTGTGATCGGTATGCGTTTCTCTATGTTGTGTTTCACTATTTCACTTTTTTATTTTTTTTATATAAAAATTGTCTGAAGTACTGAAACACACACTTACATGTATGGTTGGTTTTAACCTACTTTATTTTTTTTTTAATATTCTGACGTAAACGATTGGATGACAGCTGAATGGTTCATTACTTTTTTTTTCTAATTCAAAGCGTTAAATTCTGCTTTTGCTATGTTTACTTGATAATTGGTTATGATTTATTTTATGATTTATGATTTTGACGTGTATATGTGCGTATATTTATACTGCCTACATACTGAATAAATGCTTTGATTCTTGATTCTTTGATTCTTGATTCTTGTATCACGACCAGATCGGAGACGTTTTAAAGATAGGCCAAGTCAAAAGTACCTATAACCGGCGAGCATGTATGAAGGCGCTCATGAAAGTGGAAGAAGCGAAAGAGGTATGTCAGGATCGTAGCATGTGGAAAGAAGTAGTCTCTGCCTACACCAACGTGGAAAAGGATTTTGTGTATGTATGAATAATTTTAATTGTATTTAATTTGCAGAGCATTGCCGACCAAAGCGTTAAAAGAGAAAAAGGCGTTCTTTAAGAAAAAGGAGAAATTGACCGCCAAGAAATGGAATCTCTCTTGCGAATTTTGTCATCAGAAGTAAGCACATATTATTAAATTTAACATTTATTAGACTGACCTGTAGTTTAGTGACGGACACTGCTGAGCCGTAGACTGTGGGTTCGAATCCCACACGGTACAATTATTTGTGCGATCCACAAACAATTTTAATTTATCTTTTAAAATGTAGGTAAAACTATTTTTAATTAATCACCGGTTCCTGATAGCGCTAATATTAAGAAATTGACAGATTTTTGACAGCTTTTATACGGCATACCATTCCACCGAAATACAGGTGTTACAAACATCTAGTTTAGCAGAAATGGCTTTATACAGTGTGGAAATTAAACTCAGGCCCTGGAGGGAAACTACTTTAAATCCTTAAGCTAGCTCATTTTACTTAAAGGAGACATTCCTTTATATTTGAAAAGAAACAAATCTGCATTAAAAGATTTTTTAAAACTCGCTTGCTTCGCCCGGGACTCGAACCAACTAAAATTAAAAAAAATAAACACTCTTTATTTTATTATACTAATCGGTAGTATTAATATTCAGGATAAAGTTTCTCTAACAAACATTAGGTCTTAAAAATAAAAATAATCGTTAAATCTAACATCAACTTTATTTTACTATCAATTTTGTAACACTTAAATTATTTAACTGATAAATTGTTCGAAATGAGCCCCGTCGTTCCGGCTACACAACATTAGTCGCCGTTGAAATTCATTTCTTGTAGCCTTCAGCAAAGTGTTGTGGTGTATGCCCCTAATAACATTTTCTATCGCAATCCTTAGCTCTTGAACGGTTTCATAGCAAGTTTCATAAACAACATTTTTTACATGACCCCATAAAAAGAAGTCCATGGGCGTCAGGTCTGGACTTCTTGCAGGCCATCTAAAATTTTCATTTTAAATGAAACTTGCTATGAAACCGTTCAAGAGCTAAGGATTGCGATAGAAAATGTTATTAGGGGCATACACCACAACACTTTGCTGAAGGCTACAAGAAATGAATTTCAACGGCGACTAATGTTGTGTAGCCGGAACGACGGGGCTCATTTCGAACAATTTATCAGTTAAATAATTTAAGTGTTACAAAATTGATAGTAAAATAAAGTTGATGTTAGATTTAACGATTATTTTTATTTTTAAGACCTAATGTTTGTTAGAGAAACTTTATCCTGAATATTAATACTACCGATTAGTATAATAAAATAAAGAGTGTTTATTTTTTTTAATTTTAGTTGGTTCGAGTCCCGGGCGAAGCAAGCGAGTTTTAAAAAATCTTTTAATGCAGATTTGTTTCTTTTCAAATATAAAGGAATGTCTCCTTTAAGTAAAATGAGCTAGCTTAAGGATTTAAAGTAGTTTCCCTCCAGGGCCTGAGTTTAATTTCCACACTGTATATGTAATAATGTAAGCACTTTTTATGGTTGCGTAGCCGAATGGCAAAAAACGGAACCCTTATAGATGCGTCATGTCTGTCTGTCCGTATGTCACAGCCACTTTATTCCGAAACTATTAAGACCACACCGTTGAAACTTGGTAGGTAGGTGTATTCTGTGAACCGAACCGCTTTACGAGTTTTATACAAATATTAATTTATAAAATATTAATTATTAATATTTAAAAAAATTCATCAAACCTATATGTCTATAGATAATCTATAGATAGTCTTTAAAAATGACATGAGGTTCCTAAAATCATTTTTTCCTCAAAGTCAATCATTTGAAAGATAGACACTTCTAAATTGGTAATATGCGTGTGTGTCCCGTATGGGAGTGAAAAAACTAAAAAAGAATATATGATGTAGATCTCAATAAAAACTTACAACGAAAATTGGTTGGAACGAGATACAGTCAGCAGTTTCAAACATTAAATTCACGGCTTACGGGAGGTATAATCACTCAAACAAAAAAATATTTTTTCAAAACAGTTACGATTTGACGGAGTTCTGAGGTAACAAACATACAGTCGAATTGAGAACCTCCTCCTTTTTAGAAGTCGGTTGAAAATGCAATCCATTATTTTGTCTGTCGTATGATCGTATCGATAGGAGCGTACCGGCCCGTTCAAGTATTACGTAAGCAGATTTATTACAATAATTACCCCCCCCCCCCCTCCCATTCTTACGTAAACATAAACAATAGATTTTCTGAAGAAATTTAGATAAGTGAATAGCGCGCGGTATTTCCCCTACTCGGTTCTAACCGAGTACCTAAACGTTCATTATTTGTGGGTATCCCCGAAAATGCGTTTCGTTTTCAAGTATCGACAATGTGTGGGTTGCCATATGCGTAAAGAAATAAATAACTATTGCTGACGTAATAACCATCTAGACTCCCCCACCCCCCATGTCATCAAAAATAAGCAAAGGATAAATGCCCCCCGCCCCCTATAGTGCTTACGTAATACTTGAACGGCCCCCTAATCGTACCGTGAATTAGTTGACGAGAACACCAGAGCAGGATTCCCAGGAGGTGCGAATCCCGTTAGTACGATGATATTTTGGATCGTTTGTACCAAACAACTTACAAAACTATAAAGTGTGTAACACTTAACCCTTCCTATGCCGGGATTCCAGACACAATGATAATTAAGATAGTTTAAAAACGAAAACTACCGACTTCAATGCCCCGCGAGTCATTTTCAGTAGCAAGTTTGGGACGTTTATCGTCATATCTCTAGAGATAGTTATCAGATCTCGATGACATTACAATGGGATCACCTCGGAAACGTACCGATAACAAAAATAATCATTCGAATCGGTTCAGAATTGACGGAGTAATCGCGTAACATACACACAAATATAAAAACACAGACGAATTGAGAACCTCCTTTGTTTTTGGTAATGGGTTGAATATTTTATTACGTCTCGCGTGGATCGCGTTCCGGTATACGAAGGGTTAAAAGAAACATCATCATCAACACCAATTGTATAAATGCGAAAGTCAGCAGGGCTAGCATGGCAAGGGGACTATTTTGTATCCGTGTTTTGTTTGGTAGAGAAGGCAAATTATAAGGTAAAGTTTTTCGACAATTATAAACGCCCGCTGACTTTTAATCAATTCTTTTTTTTAATACAAAACAAAATTAAAACTCGGGGTTAAACTTCACCAAGCGTTTAAATTGTTGTGTTGATCTCCTGTCAGTGGCGAAAAACAGGGAAATAATTTTGTCTTTTCCGGGGATAAGGCCATGCTAGCCCTGCAGTTTGTATATTTGTTTGTTCGTTTGGGACTTGTTCACAGTCAAACAGCTGCACCGATTTAGCACAGGGATAGCCAGTGGATTAGGCTATAGAATACATTGTAACGCGGGCAAAGCCGCGGCGTACAGCTAGTATTTTATAAATGTTTCTCTTACCCAGGTTCTTGCACACGGAAACTCTAGAGATCCACAAAAAGTGTCACTCAGCGGAGCAGTCTATATCGTGCCACTACTGCCTCATGCCGTTCCAGGAGAAACATGAGTTGGTGGAACATGAGGCGACTCACATTGGACCTAAGCCTTTTCAGTGCATCGAATGTGGGCATACCTACAAGAAACGAGGCGCTATGGTTAGTACTTAGTATACATTTCAGGAGTTCCCAAAGTATGGGTCGCGATTGCGAGTGAATATATTTATTTTTTTATCATCATCATTTTCAGTCGGTATCAGTCCACTGCTGGACGTAGGCCTCCCTTAAGAGTCAAGACACGCCACTAAGCCTTTATTATTTTTTTTTTATTATAAAGATAACTCTGACTAGCAATGTGAGTTGTACATTACTGGTAGTCTTGTTGACCCCTCCAACTAAGCTTAATTTGCTAAATTTGGAGTGGGTTCACGTCAATAATGCAATGAGTGGGCATCGAACTCACGACCTCTAGACCTCACGCCGACACATTAGCCATTGTGCGATTGTCGCTTAATCTAAAAAATTATCTATGTATATATTTTTAACCGACTTCACAAAAAAGGAGGAGGTCTCAATTCGTCTGTAGTGAGATACTTATCAGATCTCGATTGAGTTACAATGGGACCACCTCGGAAAAGTACCCTACCCATTACAAAAAGAATCATTCGAATCGGTTCACAATAGGGAATATGCATGATTTTTTTTTAAATATGTTTATTTCACTGAATACATCCATTTAACACAGTAAAAAAATTAAATAATACTGAAAGTGTTCAAATTAAGCTACAAAATATAGTTTTAGCATTGAAAAAATATGAGGTATCTAAAACGCTGCCAAATTTTCGCGCGCCTTTGTGACGTCACAGTGCACGACACGGTCTCCACAGATTAAATATTTTTAATAGAAATACTACGTATACGTACTACAGTGCATACTATTTCTATGAAAAAGATTTAATCTGCGGAGACCGTGTGGTGCGCTGTGACGTCACTTTCTAATTGACAAGTGGTGATGTGTTTAGCAAATTTAAATTTCCTACGCTTTTTTTGCAGTTTTCATATAATATTTTAACACATGTAAGAGTATTTTATTTATAAAAAAATGTTTAACATACAACACCAGAACAATAATGATTCGAAAATAAATGATATCAAGTAAATTTATACCACATGCATATTCCCTATTGACGGAGTTATCGCGTAACATACATAAAAACAAAAGAAAAAAACATACAGACGAATTGAGAACCTCCTTCTTTTTGGAAGTCAGTTGAAATAAAGCTTAAACAAACTTATCTATGATGATCTATGTATTGTCACACGTTGCAGGTACAACATCGTAAGTCGCGTTGTAAGGCGGCTGAGAACCGCGACAAAGCATATGTTTGTGAAATATGTTCTAAGCGGTACTCGACGCAGAATAAACTGCAGGTAATTTTACAAGTATCTTTTTTAACCCTTGACGCAAAAAGATGAGATGTTATAATTTTGACGTGTGTATGTATATGTGTATGTCTGTCTGTGGCATCATGGTGCCTTAACAGATGAGCAGATTTAAATTTAGTTTTTTTTTAGTTTGAAAGGTGTTTTTATTGAGAGTGTTCTTGGCTTTTTGTTTTTAATGTTCTTTGGATTTTCATGAATTAATGAAACGTTGTTCAGCCGTTTTAAGACTTTATACGGCAGACAGACGGACGGACGTACGGGCGTACAGCGAAATCTCAGTAATAAGGTTCCGTTGGTACCGCTTGGGTTCAGAACCCTACAAAAAATGTTTTTTTGAATGTCCTTTAGGCTAGCGTTTGACCACTATCTTACCTATTTGTAAGTGATGATGCGGTCGAGGATGGTAGCACGCTAGGCCTAGAATGGAAACTGGCTCTCAAGGATAGCTGCCGGAACACATTAGATGTTTGGCGACAGATTTTCAAACTTGAGGGTGGTAGCTGGCCAGGCGGACACTATATAGTGGCCTACTACCATGCGAGGGTTGTTGGTTTCTTAACGATGTTTTTCCTTCACCGGAGGGTCACTGTGAAAAGTGCACATATTTTTTTCGATAGAAAAATCCATTGGTACACGGCGATTTGAACTCGGTACTTCTGGCATCAAAGCCAACCGTTCTCCCGATTACGTCACCGGGCCCTCAATAGGCGTGACATCCTCTTCCCTAATGTGGGCACACATTAACTATTCACGAACAAACCTATATTTCGGTAATTAACTTAAGTTTAACGAAGTTTAAAGCAATGGGGTTAAAAACTGAAAGCTCTAAGTAGGTGGCGCTACTGTTGAGAGTTCCTAAAAACCGCCATATAGCAAATTTTGTATGGATTTTTCACAAACTTATTTCCTTATAAATATATAATAATGTATTCGACCTAGACTTTCAGCCTCTTATAAGAAGAAATAAGGCAAAGTATAACATTTATAATCAATTTATGTAGATTAAAAATTATCAAACTGAATAATGTATAACGTTACTTTTAATTTCATCCGGGACCACATTAATAACAGTGCTTTTGTAATTCATAGCTGCACATAGCAATATAATAAGTAAATATTCCAATACGAATTGATTTGTTTACAAAATTACTATTGAAAATGACATATAGCTGTCAGATTTAAGGAACACTCAACAGTAGCGCCGCGCCACCTGCAGTGAGCAAAAGCCAGTTTTTAACCCCATTTTTCTAATATATTTTCAATAGTGCGCAGAAACAGAAAACCTCATAGGCGTGACGTCATGCGCTGTGAATGTATTTGTGTTTCAATCAAAATCAAAATCTCTTGAAAATCTCAATTTTTCATAAAAAACTAAACTAGTATTTTAAATTGTTTTAATATGTATTTTCCCCTAAAATCATCAAATCTTCGATTTTTTGATACTGTCGTCATGCCTATTACGCCACCCTCAGTTGTATGCATACTCATGTTTTCAGCAAATAAATGATCTATATCTTATTATCCAGATTCTATTAAATTTACTTAAATGTATTAGTAACATATGGTGTACTTTAGTAAAGAGTGTGTATGTATAATTCCAGCGCCACATGATATCGCACGCCGTTGGCAGATTCACTTACCGCTACGAGTGTCCCGTCTGCGCTCACATGTTTCACACCAGGTACCACGTGCAGATGCATCTACGGTCGCATATGAAGGAGGGAGTGTGAGTAACACTTTATGTATCACGGTAATGTAGCGAAATCATAACAACTCGACTAATTTAATGCTTAAATATTTTTAATTTTTTAAAATACCTTATTGGCTAGCGTTTGATCAATATCTCACCTGTTGGTAAGTGGTGATGCGGTCGAGGATGGTAGCACGCTAGGCCTAGAATGGGAACTGGCTCTCAAGGATACCTGTCGGAACACATTAGATGTTTGATGACAGATGTTCTAACTTGCGGGTGGTAGCTGGCCAGGCAGACACTAGTTAGTGTCTTACTACCATGCACTTCTGACAGGAAACAACCGACTGCCAAGCGAACTAACCCTCAAAGGACAAGAAATCCCATGGGCGCCCCACGTGAAGTACCTAGGGGTGAAGATCGACAGGCGCCTGTGCTTCCAAAAACATCTCAATGAAGTCGTGGGGAAAGTCAAGACGGCCAGAGCAAAACTGTTGCCTCTACTGCGCTCCAAGCTACCACTCCGGACCAAGCTGATGATATACAAAGCGTATATCAGATCCCGCTTAACGTACGCTGGTCCGGCGTGGTACCCGCTCCTTTCAAATACCAGTTCGATCAACGTTTAGTATCGTTAGCATAAAAGAATGAAACATATTATGCTTGTTTTTTGTCAAACCCGCAAAATGACTATGAAAAACTTAAATCGTTTCTAATATAGAATACGAATGCGCAGTTATCCCGTCATTAGAATAATAATATACGTTGCGCGCGCGTGAGCAGTGACAACCGACTGGCAGATAGTACCGCCGGCGGTGCTCGAAAGTTTAGGTATAAAGCGCAGTAGCTATGGGTGAGTGAGGGAGGTCTACTCCCGTGCCCTGTACGTCAAGCGGTACGGGCTTGTACAGTTTTTGTTTTCTATAATTAAGATAGTTTAAAAACTAATTAATATAACTAATAAAAAAATAGCAAATTTGAGACGATAAACGTCTCAAATTTGCTACTAAAATTGACTCGCGGGGCATGGAAGTCGGTTGGTTTAGTTTTTAATCGTCATATCTCTGGGGATACTTATCAGATCTCGATGAAATTACAATGGGACCACCTCGGAAAACGTACTCTACCGATTAAAATAAGAATCATTCGAATTGGTTCACAACACACGGAACCTGCTTCTTTTTGGAAGTCGAGTTAGTTAGTTTTGGAAGTTGATAAAAGACGCTGGCGTGCAATGCCCGCAAGTGCTTATCACGTATATGTGACTTTGGCGTTCATTGTCTTCAATTTGATCTGACTATTGTGTTGTTTTCAGAATTCTTGAAGAGAACCGAGCGGCTGTGCTGGCTATGGCGTTACAGAATGCACGGAAGATACCCAAGACATCTAACGTAGAAGCGGCTGTAATAGAACCAGACCAACACGATGAAAGGTAAATATTATGATGAAAGGTAAATCTATACTATATATATTTTGAGGGCCTAGATGTCCAAACCATCTAAGCATCCCTTTCTCTATCTTTGTCACTATATCTTCTACCACACCACAACATTCCCTTATCACGCTGTTCTCCAACTTATCCATCAGAGTCATACTTCTCAAACTTCTAATTTCTACAGCATTAATTTTACTTTCATGTTTCTTCTGCCATACCCAGCATTCACTACCATACATGAGTGTGGGAACCAACACTCCCCTATGTACAGCCAGTCGTGCTTTTTTAGACATGTTCTGACTTCTCATAAAGTTATGCAGTGCCCCCTTACTTGGTTTCCAGCCAAAACTCTTCGCTCAATATCATCTTTCGTAAACTTAGAACCCAGGTACACAAACTCTTTCACTTGTTCCACTCTTTCTCCTTCAATCGTCACATAACAATCAATCATTCTTTCTTATCTTTCAAAAACCATTACTTTGGTCTTGCTTACATTCACTTTCATCCCTTTGCTTTTTAAAAAGTCTACATCGATGTTTTTTTCGATGCAATACATCGAGGCTATGTATCGATATTTTCCGATGCATCGCTAAGAAACATCGATGTTTTTTTTTATACGTTATAGGCTAGCGTTTGACCACTATCTCACCTGTTGGTAAGTGATGATGCGGTCGAAGATGGTAAGCACGCTAGGCCTAGAATGGGAACTGGCTCTCAAGGATAGCTGCCGGAACACATTAGATGTTTGGTGACAGATTTTCTAACTTGAGGGTGGTAGCTGGCCAGGCGGACACTAGATAGTGTCCTACCACCATGCGGGGGTTTTGTTGGTTTCTTAACGATGTTTTTCCTTCACCGGAGGGCCACTGTGAGAAGCGCACATAAATTTTTCGATAGAAAAATCCATTGGTGCACGGCGGTTTGAACTCGGTACCACGGCATCAAAGCCGAACGTTCTCCCGATTACGCCACCGGGCCCGCAAATTTTTTTTATCAACGAATTCAAATATCGCCGTGCACCAATTGCAACCCCCTCCGGTGAAGGAAAAACATCGTTAAGAAACCAACAACCCCCGCATGGTGATAGGACACTATCTAGTGTCCGCCTGGCCAGCTACCACCCTAAAGTTAGAAAATCTGTCTCCAATCATCTAATATGTTCCGGCAGCTATCCTTGAGAGCCAGTTCCCATTCTAGGCCTAGCGTGCTTACCATCTTCGACCGCATCATCAATTATCAAAAAATGAGATAAACGCTAGCCTATAAGATATTAAAAAGAAAGAAACCAATAAATTGTAACTACCAAAAGCGTATTAAGAGGTAACGCGGGGTGCAGTTTTTCATACAAATGTATTCCCCTGTTTCCTCACTGGAAAATGCATGTTTGTTTTTTTTTTTAAATTATGGTCTGCTATAGCTATGCCCTTGATATTGCTTTTTTTGACTAACCAGTTGCATAAATAAATATGACCCTTCAAAAACCTAAAAAACGACCTATTTAGTATTTACTGCCCTGATCTAAACGGCTACCAGACAAATTTGAAAGGGTTTTAAGACAAAATAAACTGTCCAAGTGCAAGTCGGACTCGCACTCGTAGGGTTCCGTAACACAGTTGAGTATTCTATAACTATGATTTTTCGCAACTACAAAAATAACTTTGTTTTTCATAGTGTTTGTATGAACATTTTACCACTTTAGACGCGCCTATCTTTTAAATTATTGACTTTGAGAAAAAATGATTTTAGAAACCTCAATGTCATTTTTAAAGACCTATCCATAGACGTATAGGTTTGAAGAAAAAAAATTTTTTTTTGTTCCCGTTCCATGTATGGGATGCCCCCCCTTAAACTTATATATTTTTTATTTTTTTGTATAAAAATCGGAAAGCGGTTTACAGAATACATCTACTTACCGAGTTTCGATTCTGTAGTCCTAATAGTTTCGGAATAAAATGGCTGTGACATACGGACGGACAGACAGACAGACAGACAGACATGGCGAATCTATAAGGGTTCCGTTTTTTGCCATTCGGCTACGGAACCCTAAAAATGATAGGAGAACGGATGCACTCATCTACAAAAATGTTGTGCAAAAAAAAAAATTCTCTTGTGTATTGTTCTATAGTACGGGCCTAATAGTAAAGTCTATGAGTATACATTTTTTTATAATAAAAGTAACAGGACAAACCCGACGCTCACCTGATGGTAAACGATGACGTCTACCTACAGCGGCATGACTGCACTACGCCTGTTACCTTAAGACGTAAAGATGAAAGTCTCACATGCCCTGTAATTTCACTGGACACTGCCTTTTTGCCGAAAAGTATTTCTATTCCGCGGCTGAATTAATTGGCAAAGTGGTGGTACCGTAATAGAAAAGATAATAATACTACGTATAGAACGGACACTCTGTTCCCCCCACCAATTCCGGGCTTCCTCACCCCGCCACCGACTCTGGAGCTGTCGAGGAGCTGCGCTGAGCAAGGACGCCACACGCGTACGACTATAGAACAATTACTACTCACGGAGAGAAGAACATCAACTTCATACATTTATGTTGGGACCAGTAGACACTGGAGGTTCAAATTTTCGTAGGTTCTTATTACGTAGGTATATAATAAACACTTAATTATATTAGTATACCTACCTACATATTCGTATTTTAGAATTCATCTTCTAAAATGAAACAACGATATATATACGGTGTGCGTAAATAACGCTTAATTTGTAAAATATTAAAAAAAACTTTCACGTTTATACATTTTTATAACACAGCAATTATGAACTTGATGTAGGTACGTAGTATTTATATTCTCTTTACTTGATGTCGCTCTAACGTGCGAGCAAGACACACGACATTGTTTCGTACAGCTCTGGCTGGCCGCCCAACACAGAATAAAAAATAGTTACTGTGGTGCAATTTGTTCTATGCAAGTCGACTGGACCTGGAGATGATGGTTTACGAAATAGCGACTAATATTTCTAGTGTTAAAAGCTTTTTGGGTAAGTGTACAAAAAATATTCATACGGTCAGTACGTATGTACGAAGTAACTATTATATAGTCTGTGATACGGTGATTACGGGTGACAACCTTAGACATCACGCACACAAATGCACGTATAGAAAAACGACCCGTGTGTAGTGTCTGTGTCGGTGTCACAGTGTCGGTCGTTAAAACGCTAGTTTGTTTGGAGATTTAGCGAGTGTCCGGGGTGTGACTGGGTTCTAAATACATATATGGTTATGTTACAATCTTCTATCTCATGTGGCCACGCTACCCAAATCTCTATAGTTGTATCCCTCTACGCTCTAATTAGATATGATTAATAGGTAAACGGCCATCTCTCTATTTGCACGCCTTTATAAGGCAAAACATGTGTAACGGACTATATATTAAGAACTCTTCTACATGCTTGTAATACCTACATGTTTATGGCAAATAAATTTATCTTTATCTCAGATCGCGTATCTGCAACATCTGCGGACAGATTTTCCAACATTTCTTCTTCCTAGAAGAACATCTTCGCACGCACGCCACTGACATCGCTGCAGAAGACGAGGACAAAGAAGAAGTGAGGAAACATACCTGTCAGGTAATGCTACCTTTCTTTTTACTCCACTGCACATTAGAATATGTGCAAAAAGAGAACCGTCTTTACCGTGGCTTTACGATGAACTAACATTCAAAGGTAAGGAAGGAACCTTCCTTATATACTATTTCACACTTTAGCTAACTGTTTTGAAACAAAATAATATTTTCTACCTTACCCACAATAAAGTATTATTTTTGTTTGAGTAAATTGCATCTTAAAATAACTACACAATTTAAAATCAAATTAATTAGTCGGTGACTGGACGGGTTATAATATCCTAAATACACGGAAACCTAGTTAGGAGTTAGGCCGCAGACATGAACCTATACTCATATTTACGTGACCCGTTTGAGCCAAGTTAATGTTAAAATTATGATATGTTATCCAAATTCTTTTAAATACCTACTGCATTAAAAAAACTATTACAGTCTTACCACAAAAGAATTGGACACGGCATAAACATGTGTTGAACAGATTTTTCAGAAATTTCGTACTACAAATCCGTGTCTAACATTTGCCTAAGGGTAAACATGCCTTAAACACATGTTTAAATTTAAATTTGTTTAAATTTATACATAGTTTTGTAGTAAGATAAATAAAACACCCATTCAAACACTATTTAACTTTTAGACACTGTCTAACTAAACAGGTGTCGAAATGTTGTTTAAAAATATTTTTGTGGTAAGAATGTTATTGTTTAAATAGTGTACTTATGTTACATTGTTTTTGGTCTGTTGTACTAGTTTAAGCTATGATTATGAGCAAATTAAAAACTATAAATAAACTAGCTGACCCGGCAAACGTTGTTTTGCCATATAAATAAATGGCTATTAAAAAATAAGGGTTGATCGTAGAAGGGTGAAAATTGAGGATTGTATGTATTTTTGTATGTTGTATCATAAAAAAATAGAAATTAAAAATGTTGTCTAAAAAATAAAATAAAAAATTTAGGGGTGGACTACCCCTAACATTTAGGGGGATGAAAAATAGATGTTGGCCGATTCTCATAGATACCGGATAAGCACAAAAAATTTCATCAAAATCGGTCAAGCCGTTTCGGAGGATTATGGCAACGAAAACTGTGACACGAGAATTTTATATAAATAAATAAAAAATAAAAATCTACCTACTACCACCCAATAACGGTAAGAGTAAGAGGAACCTACCAAGGTATCAAATATTGGCAATGACAGAGCAATTTTGTCAACGCAACTAAAACAGTAAGTTAGAACCATCAACACGCGCGCCCCCAATTTCTACGACGGTTCTCTTTTTGCACAGACTCTATCATGATCATGGACCACCAACCATAGACAATAAAATTCCACAAAGTATAAAAAGCAACAGTGATATAATAGTAGATTGTCTCACAAGGGCGCAATGTAGTACGTTTCTGCGAGGCAGTTATTTAAAGTGACGTACGAAGTGGCTGCCAAATAAAATTGTACGTACAGTCCGGCAAGTATAACTTGGCGTGCCTGTGCGCCACTGTGCTTTTACTTTGTACTTTGATAACAGTTTCTCTTAAACCACTTTTAATTCCTTTTGGCATTATTGAACTATTTTAATGTAGCAGATTTATCAACAATAATGTCGCGGTAATCTCTCAAACGTCAAACTCACAGTTTCAATTAAAAGAATTAGTTCCAAGAACCACCACCGCCAAGTTATACTTGTGGCACTGTACGCTTGTGCACTCTGTTCGTATTCGGTTTTACGAAAGAAGAGCGAAGTACTGAGAGGGGGAGGGAAAGCACGCGCTGCGCCGCCGCCAGGTGTCGCCCGATAATTATTTTTCCGACTTCTAAAAAGGACGAGGTTCTGAATTCATCATTATGTTTTTTGTTTTGTATGGATGTTATGCGATTACAATATCAATTGTCAACCGATTCGAACAATTATATTTTGGAATGGTAGGGTACATTTTCAAGGTTTCCATTGTAATTTCATCGAAATCTGATAAGTATTTCCAGAGATGAACACCTCAAACTTAGTACCGAATATGAAAAACGTGGCATTTGAAGTCGGTTTTTTCGTTTTGTAAACAATCTTAAATGATGACGTATCGAACACTAATCGAATACAAACCAGGGGCTTATGCTTGAATTTGTTTTTGTTTCAGTTGATTATTGAATGAACTAAATGATAGGGACACGGCATTGCAGGCTTTATAGGTACATCTCTGTCATTTCGTTCATTTCAATCGCTATTAAATTAAAGCATAAGGCTGCCGGAAACGGATAAGTGGCATATTGCCCTTACGAATGCCCGAGCATTACGGACAGTCTCATTCAATACTCACAATATAAAGTGCTAGTTGTGCAAAAAGAGAACTGTCGCAGAAATTGAGGTCTCGTCGGTCGTTTTATTTTACTGTTTTTGTTGCATTGATAACATTGCTCTCATTACTAGTACGACTAAAAATGTTTGGTACTTGGTAGGTACCTACTCTTATCATTATCGTGTGCTACTAGGTAGATAAGATAAGATAAGATAATTTATTCCATCAAAAACACATTACAAATTTGTACCTTATAGTATTTGTATCATTTAACAAAAAAAAATAACTAGTTTTACTAATTTAATAAAAGGTATTTTGAAATTAGCAGCCGTACTAGGTCTAGCCTGTGTTACAGCTGCCAACGTCTTCCTTCCGTGTAGGAACTAGTTTACAAGTACTTTAAATTTCAATAACTTCTAAATAGGTAGGTATGTACCTTCCTTCTTTACCTTTGAATGTTAGTTCATCGTAACGCCACGACGGTTCTCTTTTGCACAGAATCTAGGCGCGCCTAAAGAACCTTTTCCTTCTAACACTTGTTTCTTCTATTCCGCAGGTGTGTTTCAAATCATTCAAACTCCACTACTACCTCAAGCTACACAGCTACACACATACAAAAGAAAAGCCCTTCATCTGCCAGCAGTGCGGTAAAGGATTTATCACTAAAGGTAAACTTAAGCGGCACATTGAAACGCACCAAGGCGTGAAGAAGTATCAATGTCATGTATGCTATAAATTCTTCACGAGACCAAGCTATTTGCGGATTCATGTTCGGACTATACACGGAACGCAGGACTATAATTTTAGAGATTATACTATGGGTGTGCCTATTGGTACGTCGATTAATTGATTTTTTTTAGTTATAGAAGATACACTCATGGACTCATAAACTGCATCAATGTTCAGAGTTCAAGCACAGATTATATAATAGTTACTACGTAACATACTTCACTCCCCTACAAAAACACAATACCAACGTTTATTTCAGACAATACAAGCAAAAATGTGTCTAAGGCGCTCGACCTAGCGTTGTAATTACTTCGTTCAGCGAGCGATGTACCGGCGCGCGCCGGATACAGTAAAGGGTTGACTCAATGAAATAAAAATAAAAAAGTTTACGAATTCTTTTTATTTACCTCACAAAATAACATCAAAATTCCTAACTAAGCGTCGAATTTGAAGTCGAGAAAGTGAATTTTACGCCGTTTTGTCATTTTAGTTATTGAAGCATAAAAAAATATATAATATATGTTTTATCGAAGCATAAAAAAATGAGCATACGCTTGTTTTTTGTCAAACCCGCAAAATGACTATAAAAAACTTAAATCGTTTCTAATATAGAATACGAATGCGCAGTTATCCCGTCATTAGAATAATAATATACGTTGCGCACGCGTGAGCAGTGACAACCGACTGGCAGATAGTACCGCCGGCGTTGACGAAAGTTTAGGTTGAAGGTTGAAGGTCAAATTTAAATTGAAACCTATAGTTTGTTTCGTTAACTTCATAACAGCGTAGTATCATACCCTAAAGTGTATCTTTGTATGCTGGAAATGACCATCGAATGAATTTGAAATTAATCCTGAACTTTTTTTTTTATGATTTATTTAACCTTTGATGCAGTTTATTAGTCCGTCAGTGTATATAGGTAACCAAGGCCGATAATTCTGAACTTTTTTTACTTTATAAGCTAGCGTTTGTTTTTTATTTTACCACTATCTCGCATGGTGGTAAGTGATGATGTGGTCGAAGATGGTGAACACGCTAGGTTTAACCTTGAGAGCCATTTCTCATTCTAAGTCTAGCGTGCTATCATCTTCGATCGCATCATCACTTACCAACAAGTGAGATAGTGGTCAAACGCTAGGCTCTAGGATATAAAAATAACTTAGCTTAGATTAGATCTATACTTGTTTAGTTCTGTAATACTGGTTAGCGTCTCTATCCTCCTTGTCTCTCTTTATAGTAAAACCTATTAGGGTTGTCTATTAATCACATGATGTTTTTAGCAACTTTTTATCTACACCCCCAGGTGATATGTGGTGAGGTTTTTATCCAAAATCACGTGTATTTTTTGGAACAAAAAAATAGAAATCGTTCGTTCAACGAAAGACCTCTTTGTGATTTTTTCCGAACCCCTTACCCTTCCCCCCTCTTGAGCCTAACGTGATTAATAGACGATCCCTTAGCTTATATTTAATTGGTACAAGGACTTTTTGTTATTAAATAAGGTTTTTTCTATGTGATAATTTTTTTTTTAATCTCTTGCCTTTAATTCTTTTTTTTACTTGGAAATAGGTATTTGTAAAGTTAAATAAAACCAAAAGTTGTTACATATAAGTCGTATGCATATAATATTGCATATTATTATGCTATATTAGAAACATAGAGAAGTTAAGTTTATTTTTTTATGTAAACACTTTTTTGAAGTAAACAGAATTTGATTCATTTCTGTTTTCATAAATGTTTTCTATTGCAAGATTGATTATAAGATGCAAAATTAATATTGAAGACATTTTAGTTATTGAAATGTTACAAAAATAAATATAAAATAAGATCGTTTAAAAAACTAAAAAGAACTGACTTCAATGCCGCGCTATTATATATATACGCCATATCTCTGGAGATACTTATCAAACCTCAATAAAATTACCATGGTACCACACTTGGGATATCTCCTTTCCAACAAAAAAAGAATAATTAAAATCGGTTCATAAACGACGAAGTTAACTGCGAACAAACATTTAAAAAAATATATACGGTCGAATTGAAAAACCTCCTTTTTTAACCGACTTCAAAAAAAGGAGGAGGTTTCTCAATTCGACCGTATATATGTTTTTTTTTATGTTTGTTCGCGGATATCTTCGTCGTTTATGAACCGATTTTGATTATATTTTTTTTGTTGGAAAGGAGATATCCCAAGTGTGGTACCATGGTAATTTTATCGAGGTTTAATAAGTATCTCCAGAGATATGGAGATAAACACCTCAAAATTAGTACTGAAAATTAATAGCGTGCAATTGAAGTCGGTTCTTTTTAGTTTTTTAAACGATCTTATTTGAAGTCAGTTACTAAGAGCTACTGCATTTTTTGAAGAGAAACTTCTTTAGGCGAACTGGGGTAAAATTTAACGGAAGTCACGCAGCGTCACGGTCCGAACCAACGGAAGTGACATAAGCGTCATGTTATATTTTATATTTATAAACGCCCTCTATTGTAGAACGGCGTAACTACGAAGACGTATTCGCTATCATTCGGGCATAAGTTCCGCTACGCTCAACAGATGGAGTTGTACAAAAAAATTGTTAGTGATGTTGAGCAATTAATTTAATAAACTTGCAAGTTTCACTCTTAGCGCACTTATCTACGCATCCTCTTTTTTTATTTTAAGCGTGTTCACCATTTTTGACCACGCCTATTAGATGTAATTAAAACGATGCCATCTTAGACCCCATCGTCACTTAACATCAGCTATGAGTGGTCGAGTGCTTTTATAATTCGTCACGTAAAAGGAACGCTGTCGGTCTAGCTGCGCATTAGGCAATTTATCGGTCTATTTGGTGCGTAGACGGAGTATATTAAATAGACCTGGCTTTAAAACAACAATAATAATATTTTGGAATGAGGCATAACCGGCATGACGACAGTATCAAAAAAAATCGAATATTTGATGATTGTAGGGGAAAATACATATTAAAACAATTTAAAACACTAGTTTAGTTTTTGTATAAAAAATTGAGATTATTAAGATTTTCAATAAATAAAAACATTAAAATACTGCAATTGACCATTTTAATTGAAACACCAGTCACAGCGCATGACGTCACGCCTGTGTCCTCTTATGAGGTTTTCTTGAAAACTTTATTAAATTTTGGAAACCCCATGTGTATTCATTGTCACAGATTATATAATACTTAATAACTTAACGTAGTAACCTTCGTTAAGTATGTCATTAACGTATGCGTGACGTCACATCCGACGCCATGACATATGTGAGCTGTTTTTGCGCACTATTGAAAACATATAAGAATTGCTTTAAACTTCGTTAAACTTAAGTTAATTACCGAAATATAGGTTTTTTATCATGAATAGTAAATGTGTTCCCACATTACGGAAGAGAATTTCAAAATCTTTCCTCACGCTTATTGGCGGTTGCCGTACCTCGTCCCATATACTAGAAAACAGACATCAAGCAGCACACATTCATAGCCATAATAAATTAATGTACCATCTTTTTATAGTTTTTCATCTCTCCATCCACAAATCATATAATTTAAGTTGATATTGTAAAGGGCCTCTTGACGTTGGCTTCGGCTCCGTCAATGCCTTCCAAAGGACCGGGCGATTTACGACCCGTGATATAAATGAAATAGTATGAGAAGGATAACACTATACAAAGTAAGGGAGCGAGACGGCAACAATTTTTTATCTTTCTCTGCATATGCGATTTTATTGTTTGGATCCAGCTCTAGTGGCTCCAACAACAATACTTTTACCCGCTGTCATGTATGACCAGACCAAATTACGTTGTTCATTTGTTCGGTGTTAATAGGGTTAAAAACTGAAAGCTCTTAAGTAGGTGACGCTACTGTTGAGTGTTCCTAAAAACCGCCATATTGCAAATTTTGTATGGATTTTTCACAAACTTACTTCCTTAAAAAGATAAAATAATGCATTCGACTTAGACTTTCAGCCAATTATAAGAAGAAATAAGGCAAAGTGTAAAATCAGTGTCATTTTTAATCCATTTAAAAAAAAAAATTGATAACGTTACTTTTAATTTCATTTGGTAACGCATTAATAACATTGCTTTTGTAATTTATAACTGCACATAGCGTTATAATAAGTAAATATTCCAATGCGAATTTATTTGCTTACAAAATTATTATTGAAAATGACAGATAGATGTCAGATTTAAGAAACACTCAACAGTAGCGCCTGCAGTGAGCAAAAGGCAGTTTTTAACCCCATTACGGTTTCATCATTTTAGTCGGGTTATATCTCTATAGCTATTTCATTCGCATACGCTAATGTCATGTCTATTTAATATTCCGTCTACGATTTGCTAGCCGGTGCGCTATTGGTTCGTCAGTCGACACCTTTGCTTTCCCGCGGTGTGTACCCATGCACAAACATACCCCCTCCAATCTCTTTCAGCGATCTTTTTACGTGACGTGATTTATATATTCTAATAAAAATAAATAACAATAGTTTTCCAGTTTAACTGACCCTTAAAATAAATATGTTGTAGTTTGTATACATTTAATACGCATAGAAATGTAAATAAATGTATAAATTTATGGCGGTCTTGGCGGCACACACATTTGTACCAATATTAAAATTATATATTTTAAGTGGGTAAAATAATTGGATTGCTTTCGGGAATGCAGAGTTTACACGAGGCAATTTTAGTTGTTCAACTGCCTAGGTATGAACGATACGTGTAAATACAAGTACTTAATCGATACTTTGCTGTCGATTAAATCGCGATAAATCTTGATTAACCAATCGAATAGCTTAATTATAAACTTTAGAATCGCTTTATAATGCCAGTGTAAATGTTCTTCCGAGACAAATCTAAGCCTTGAAACGTTTATTACATTGCCTCAAAGTTTTCGTCCATCTATCGCATGTCGCTGGTGCTTTAGCTTGATTGGTGGATATGATGTATGACATTTAGGTATAGCTGTGATTGGCGGACGCTTCCGCAGCCATATTTCTATACATGCTAATGTGTCATGTCAACTGCTGTCATAGTAGCTAGTTACCCTAGCCACACATAAACAATAAGTGTCACTTGCATGAACTTCATCGTGGTTTCATAAAACTACACCACACTTTTTTTGTATATCTTATAGGCTAGCTTTTGATCACTATCTCGTCTGGTGATAAGCGATGATGTGGTCGAAGATCGTGCACACGCTAGAATACTCTGACTCTCAAAGGCTGTGTGCTGCCAGAACACCGTATGGTTATAGCGACAGATTTTGGCGGTAAGCTACTTTTTGTAGAAAGTCCGGCGGAACATTGATATAATATGCTTCTAATACCCGTGGACTACTGATACCCACTCGTTATCGAGTCCAAAGTATCGATACTAATAGTACTTGGAATCGTAAGTTTAGTATCGAATAAGTACATTATAACTACACGCCTTGTGTGAATTCTGTCTTACTTTATGTTTATGTAAAGAGGTGACTATACACACAATTTTAAAGGTAAATTTACTCAAAACTCGAAGTTTTTGACGTGACAACGTCTAATAAATCGATGAACGGCGGCTGCATGTATGCACGAAAAAGTGTCCCGTTACACTCCTTGTCCCGTTACGCTCATTGTCTCGTTACGCTCATTGTACGCATGCGCCGATTTCATCAATATTTTGTTGTATGAATGTGAATATGAACATGGACATCAATGTTTTAAATTGTTGTGACGTTGTAACTTTAAACTATCGTCCGCAAACCAACTTTACAGACAACCATTTTTTTAATTTTGTATATAAACAGTAAAAATATGCATTCAAACTTGAGACATTGAAAAAATCATATAGTCATATTAAATATAGCAGAAGCATAATGTAATGCTTTGTATGACAAAAAGTATTGAGACATTTAGCTTTCAATTATTTTCTTTTTATCTCTGAAATTTAGAATCAAGTGACAAGTGAATTAAAAAATAATGTGACAAGCATTCAAGTAATCAGTTAAATCCCAATGGTAAGTATTAATTATCAACTTCAACCCTAGTTTATACTTGACCAGAGTTTGACAAGAATTTAGTTAAACTTTATATTTACACAGCAGAGATCGGCCGCTTATTTCAGAACTTAGTTGTGTTAAAATGTCACCTCCACCGTTATAGCCGTAGACGGAAAAATAAATAGGCAAAGCATTAGCGTATGCGAATGAAATAGCTATAGTGATATAACCCGACTAAAATGATTAACACCCGATACATATGCCAGCTATAAGATAAAATAAACAACGTAATTTGGTCGGGTCATACATGACAGCGGGTGAAAGCCAATGGGCGCACTAGAATCGGGAGCCAGAGCTGGCTCCAAACAATAAAATCGCATATGCATAGAAGGATAAAAAAATGTTGTCCATCTCGCTCTCTAATACTAGTTATTGTATAGTTTTGTCCTTCTCATATTATTATTGTTATTTTAATGCGAGGTCTATTTTACTCTGTCTACGGTTATAGCTAATAATTATCTGATAGATGACGCTTTTTAAAAGGAGCTGAAAACTTGTACGCAGTACGCACACAGATGCTCACGTAAGCGATCGTGGACTGTAAAAGTGGCCACACACGATCAAGTTTACTGTCAAGCCTGCAGCGGCTTGATCTGTGAATAATAATTTTAATCCCTGGGGTGCGTTCACGACCTACACCCCGATTACAACCAAATGTTCTAACCGCGTTCACGACCTCAGAGCGTCGCACTCGGTTGTAACAACTGTATCGTTCCCGACCTCGGTTTTTTCACTCCAGTTGCAACCTTTTTTTGTGACAGACAATTTCTCTTCCAATTCACTTATTCTGAATTTTTGCATTGAAATTTGCATTGACGTGACATGACGAGACATTAATCATAAAAACAAACGGAAAATATTCAGAAAAAGAAAATTAAATGAACATAACCACGAAATTTGAGTCAACACGAAATGTCGAAAGTGACAATTTAAGTGAAAAAACACCCGTAGTTGTTCCGGACCTTCGAGCGAGTTGCAAAACAACCAAAAAACCTTCTCCGGAGGACGTGAACGCAGCCCTGTATAGCGAACAATTGATCACTATTTCATCTACGTGCCTATTCAGAATCAATCGAAAACAAATTCGGATTTGGAAACTGCCTCTTTTTTTTAAATCCACAATGCTCCGATCGGAATCTTTTTTAATATTTGAATTCGGAAAAACCGATCATTCCAATCGGAAATGTTTCCACGACCAAATAGCTCATGGATACTATATTCAAAATTTAAAATGACTTCCGAATTCGAATATATCCGATTTCAATTAGCATACTTATATTATACTGATGAGCAAAGCACAGGTAAACAATATGAAGATCGATGAAGAGTCATGTGCGTATTTCTCCAAAAAAAAGGAACACACTGAACAGTCCAAGCAATCAAGTTTCCACTTGGTCTAAAAAGCGCCATCTATATCAAAATTATGAACATAAGCATTAAGCATTTGTAAATATAAGCTAGATTTAAATAATACTTGTTAGAAATACTTGGTGTTGTATATTTTTTAAACGAGGTTGTTGATTTTGTAACAAAAAGAATAAAAATGTGATTTTTAGATTCTCTTGTTTATTTATAGTTCCACCCTTTTTCTGATCGCATTTACACAAAGGTAATATAAATGACCCTATTTGGTTTATTTTATATATTTATGGCTTAGCACGGACTGCGATAAAACGTACAAGTTTAATCGCAGGTCTGAAACCGCCGAAAAATGTAGCACATAAGTTTACTATACAAGCGCACGCATTTACTACTGTTTTCTCAGTGACTGATTGGATAACCTATCGTCTAATGGGGTGATTGACGGTGATTGACCGAAATTTACATACTTTTGATGGCTGCATCAGCAACCAAAAGTCATGATTGATAGTTTTGATTGACGAATAACCTACCGTGTAATGGACGCCTAACATATTATGCAGCGTTCTGACCGCGCGATTTTTTTGTGTCTTATAGTATAAGTACGTAGTATTATTATCATTATCTTCTAATACTATAAGAATCTACTGACTGACTGACTTACTGACTGACAACGCACAGCCTAAACCGCTGGCCGTAGCGACTTAAAATAATTGGAGGGTATATTTGTCTTCGTACGTAAAGGTGTACTAAGAAAGGATTTTCCATAATTCACCCCTTTAGGGGATGAAATGGGGGTTCAAAGTTTGTATGCAGAAACAAGATTAGATAGTATTTTCTATTCGAAACTTCACACAAGTGCTTCAGTAAAATAAGTGTATCAGGCTTTTTCAAAATTCCACCCCTAAAAGGCTAAAATGGGGTAACAAAGCCTGAAAACCAATATTGTTTCGGGTTGCGCTGAAATTTGGCATACAGATAGTTATTACGACGTTAGTTCCATCTGAAAAATGAATTTCTAAAATTTACCCCTTAAGGGGATGAAATGGGGGTTCAAAGTTTGTATGGAGAAACAAGATTAGATAGTATTTTCTATTCGAAACTTCACACAAGTGCTTCAGTAAAATAAGTGTTTCAGGCTTTTTCAAAATTCCACCCCTAGAAGGCTAAAATGGGGTAACAAAGTCAGAAAACCAATATTGTTTCGGGTTGCGCTGAAATTTGGCATACAGATAGTTATTACGACGTTAGTTCCATCTGAAAAATGAATTTCTAAAATTTACCCCTTAAGGGGATGAAATGGGGGTTCAAAGTTTGTATGGAGAAACAAGATAAGATAGTATTATCTATTCGAAACTTCACATACGTGCTTCAGTAAATAAATAAGTAAACACGTGTGGCAGGCTTTTTTGAAATGCCACCTCTAAGAGGGTGAAATAGGGAACAAAGTCTTCATTTTATTCGAAACATTACTTAAATACTTCGGAAAATAAATAAGTAAATACGTGTTGCAGGATTTTTCGAAATGGAGTAGGTAACAAAGTCTGAAAATCAATATGGTTTTTCGGATTTTATAAATATGAAACCCTATTTCCCTTAGTCACGTGATAACTTGAAAACGGATGAACCGATTTGGCTAATTCTTTTTTGATGTCTATTATGATGGAAAGGTTTTTACAAAAGAAACGTTATAAGTAAATAAAAGAAGTTTATTTCGCGGGCGAAGCCGCGGGGCACTTCTATTCTTTTTTTCTTTTATTTGGTAATACAGCGTTTAACCGCAGTCAATTTTATATAATAATAATAATAATTCATTTATTTCAACCACTTCATAGTCATACATGTTCACATAATTTATAATAACTAATCTAGACAGTCATAAAACACATTACATTTAAAAATCAAAAGTAAATAATGCAATTAATTAATTACTTTATCTTATATAATTATTAATTATCTTATAATAAAATTAAAGTATCATTATAATTAAAATTTATAAAATTAGAAACGTGTAAGTAAAATGTATTATTATTCATGACATAAAAAAAAATAATAACCGCTGTGTGAACACGTCTTTTTTGAAAATTTTATTTTTATTTTACTTTTCAATCCAATTTCGAGATTTTAACTCCAAAGTGCTAGATATCTACTAGAAAAAGGAAATTAAATACTAAGACATTGTACAAAAGAATAATAAAGAAATTACGCCGAAACCAGATAAGAAAAAGCATACGGAATCATACTTTTTACTTGACACATTATGTCAAAAACATCAACAAATAAAATAAGATTGGATTGTGATATAAGTAAGTTAGATGATAACAAGATCCCAAAAAAGACGACAAGCGGAAACTAGAGCGCACCCACCACCTTCGCCCGTCGCATCATGTCCGAGCTCGTCATCGGGAGACGAATTCGTAACTCCCCCGGAAGGCAGCTGTCGCGCGTCGAGTGATGACGACGGGCCTACGCCGCCGCCGCCGCCACCACCACCAGTGCGACGACGAGGACGGCCACCGCTGCCGGTGGTGTAGCGCGACGCATGCGATGGACTGAATGTATGAACGAGAATTGCATGCGCGCCTACTACGGGGTTACAGAGGGAGGAACAAACCTGTCCGCGTACCGTGATAGGATGCTACCTCTGTTTCAGAACCAGCCGTCGCCGTTACCGCACAACGACTGTCGGATCAGGTGCGGGTTATCCAGCGGCTCAAGTTGTTGGACGACTCTGCGCCTAATCGGCTGCGTCTGGAGGCGTTACCTATTATTCCTACTACTTCTGCTTTAGCGCGGGGCGCGCCCGGTGTGTCGTCAACGCAGGGGCCGGCAGGCTCGGCTTTGACGTCTGCCCCGGCGAGTGCCGCGCTAGACGCAGACGATTGTACGAATACTATCGTAAGTACCCAGACTAATGAGCAATTGAGGAGGGTTTTGGAAAACGCGATTTTGGAGTATCGCTCTACACCTGATTCTAGGCCGCGACTACCACGTTTGCCAATGAATAAACGTAGCCTCGCGTTATTGGGAGCCCTAAACGTTTTGCTAGTCCCGTATATGCGGACTAGCGAAACATTAGTTGACACACACTCGATTCTATATTGCGCGGCCATAGCGGCGTGTCGCGTCGCTCGTGTTAAGTTTCCGGACTCTGACCGATCGCCGCGACACCCCGCTGTCCCCGCGTGGCAAAAAAGAATAGTGTCGTATTAATTTGTTTAAGACTCTCATCGCGAAGTTGATCTGCTTCAGAAGGGGCAACCATCGTCCCCGAGTCATGCGTTTCGTGAACCAGGCCTTTCTTGGGACCGGAATTAGACCCCGGGACTACATGGCCTGTATCACGGAACGTATTGACTTTCTGAAGCAGAAAGTTTATGCATTGGCAAACCGTATTCGTCGCTATAGAGAGCGTGTGGATAGATATTGGCAAAATTCGCCTCTTCCAAAATGACCAAAGGAAGGTGTACCGGAGTTGGGAAGGCACCAACCAATGTGTGAGTGATGGGCAGTGTCCGGATGCTATTGTCATGAATAACTTCTGGCGTAGTATCTGGTCGGTGCCCGTCGAACACATGGAAGGTGATTGGATGAGCGTCGTTGAGCGTGCGTGTGAGCCTATCGAATCCATGGGGGCTATTAGTATTAGCCCCGAAGACGTGAGTTGTGCGATCCGTACGGCCCAGAATTGGAAAAGTCCTGGACCGGACGGATTACACAACTTCTGGATAAAATGGATTCGATGCTCACACGACTGCTTAGCGACACAATTTCAACAAGCCCTCGAGGTAGGCTTGTCATGAATGTTGGCACCTTGCCACCTTCCTGCTCCACAAGTCCGGTAGTACCACGGAACCGAAGAACTATAGACCCATTACATGCTTACCAACGCTGTACAAGCTTCTTACATCTATTCTGAGGTTTAAAATTAATTCGCACATTGTTGCACACAATATTTTGGCCCCCTCTCAGAATGGATGTAAGGTTGGGTCGCGTGGTACTAAGGAGCTCCACCTCATCGACACGGCCATTTGCCAACAAGTCCGGCGGAACAAAGGGGCTCTCTCCACCGCCTGGATTGACTACAAGAAGGCCTATGATTCAGTGCCTCATACCTGGCTGGAGAGGATCTTGGAGTTGTATAAAATTGATACAACTCTGATATCTTTTCTAGGTTCTTGTATGAGGCAGTGGACCACAGTCCTTCGTCAACCGGGTGATGGAGACAGCCTCTCTGGTCCGCAGGACTCTATAAGGATTGAGCGAGGCATCTTCCAGGGTGACAGTCTGAGTCCGTTGTGGTTCTGTCTAGCCCTAAATCCTCTAAGCACATTATTAGAGGATTCAGGGCTAGGCTATCGGCTTAAGAGAGAGGGTGAAGTCATTTCACACTTGCTGTACATGGATGACCTCAAACTTTTTGCACCGAAGCGCCATGATTTGATGGAATTACTGAAAGTCACTGAGACTTTCAGCAACGCCATCAACATGGAGTTCGGTGTAGATAAGTGTGCGGTCATGCACGTGCAGCGGGGGAAAGTTGTGAATTCCATGAATTTACAACTCTCTGATACAATGACTTTCAGATCTCTCTCCGAAGCCGACACCTACAAATACCTTGGTATGTCAGAGTCATTAGGTATCGAGAGTGGGGGGATAAAACAGTCGGTGAAGGAGCGTTTCTTTGGTCGCCTGACAAAGGTACTTAAGTCTTTTGTCAGGAGGCAACAAGGTGCGCGCCTTTAACGGCTGGGTTATGCCTCTACTTATATACACATTTGGCATACTAAGGTGGACTCAGACTGAACTAGACGCCCTGGATAGAAAAGTTCAAAAGCAATTGACATCACATCGCATGCATCACCCACGCTCGTCTGTTATGAGACTGTATATCCCACGGAAATGGGGTGGTCGAGGCTTTTTAAATGCCAAGACACTCCACAACCGTGAGGTATGCAGTCTCCGGGAATATTTCCTAAACAACGAGTGTGGGATGCATTGCGATGTGGTGTCAGTTGACAAGACTTTCACCCCTCTAACCTTAGGCAAAGAGAACTGGCGCAAGCTTCAGGTGCTGAGCACCGAGGACCGCAAAGACGTATGGAAGAGCAAGGAGCTGCATGGCCGGTTCTATCGAGTCTTAACGGGACCCGATGTGGACCTGCTCGCGTCGGTGAACTGGCTACGATTCGGGGACCTCTTTGGGGATACCGAAGGTTTTGTTTGTGCAATTGCGAACGAAGTTATCAAGACGAACAACTACCGGAAATATATTATGAAGGACGGTACGGTCGACATATGTCGGGCATGCCGCCGTCCCGGAGAGTCACTCAGACATATCATTTCCGGTTGTTCTCATCTTGCTAACTCCGAGTACTTGCACAGACATAACCTCGTAGCCAGGATCTTGAGACCTTCAGACAAGTGTGTACAAGACAGAGTGTAACACTTCAAAGAAACATTATTTGATTTACGCAGTGCAACATCTCTTGTCGGATTTGAAAACTGTAATGATTTCTTCAGAATGATTAACTTACGTAATAAGTAGTCATAGATGGCGCCACCAATGCATAATTGGGTTAACAAATGCAATCCACTAATTTCGTCGTAACGTTACTTCGCACCATGGCTTAATTGGCAAAGCACCGGAACATGTTATTCCGGAGGTTGCGGGTTCAAGTCCCGTTGGTACGATGAAATTTTGGATTGTGTTTAACAATTTACAAAAATATTAAGTGTGTAACACTTCAAAGAAACATAATATTAAATAATAAATAAATTAATCAATAGAAATTTTGCTTCGTAAGTTTTGTAGCATGTATTATACAGCAATGGTTTATATAGGCACAGTCAAACCTGTCAGTTAATACTTTCAGGGCGCTGTTAGGGCTGGCCCGAACCCTGCGCACCAGGGATGTGCACCGTTTCCTCATTGTCGTATAAAAACAATCAACTCGGGCTTCGGCGAACATCCCCGAAGCACTACAGTATCGAGGTAGCCCCAACAACACCTTAAAAGCATTATTGTATTGTATGCGCAGGGCGTTGTACTGTTTTTGAGTGTAGTGCACCCACAGGCTGCTCGTGTAGAAGGACGTACAAAATGCCCGAAAGAGAGTTATTTTGACGTCCCAAGAGCAGCGAGTAAACCTGCGAGCTATCATATTAGCTCGTACAGACAACGCCCGTTGCTCTCTCTCTATGTCCATATTGTCCTTCAGGTCGGAGGTTACAAAGTGTCCAAGGTATTTGAAAGTTTCAACCTTCTTTAAGGGAGTTCCGTTTATTTTCAGGGCTGGTATAATCTTTAAACACTTGCTTCTAGCCTGAAAGACCATATATTCACTCTTATTTGAGTTATACAATAAACCGTGGCTAAGGAGGTATCTCTCACACTGACATATCAGTTTTGACAGCCCACACATCGAGGCACTAAGCAGCACCATTTCGTCTGCATAGCTGATGTTATTGAAAGCTACTCCGTCTATATGGCAGCCGACATGTGTGCTGCTGAGCTCCTCGATCAGTGCATTTATATAAAGGTTGAAAAGCTTAGGCGAGGACAACCCCCCTTGCCTCACCCCGCACTCCAACCTGTAGGGGTCCGAGTATGCTCCCGACCACCGAACAACGTTGACCTGGTTCCGGTACCAGTACTTAAACATGTTAACTTGGTCTTCAGGCATAGACGTTTGGACAAGTTTGTCCACAGAATGTCATAGGCAACCAGGTCAAATGCCTTCGATAAGTCGAGGAAGCACGCAAAAACTGACGTATTACGATCAGTATAGTACTTGACAGTCTGCTTTAAGCACAATACAGCTGATTTGGTTGATAACCCTGACCTAAAGCCGAACTGATTGTCATGAATTCGCAGGTACTTATCAAGCTATCTTGAATTTATGATACTTCTCCACAATATAAAATTGCAATGTGACTTTATTGTCCTAACGGAATGCTGGATTAAAAATGTTGATTCTATCCCTGTGATGCCGGGCTATATATCTTACATGACTAAAAGAAATAACTCTCAAAATGATGGAATAGTTATTTACGTAAAAGACGAAATACAATGTGAGGTCACTGAACCAATTTTTATATATGCAAATTGTTTAGTATATAGAACCGCGAATGACATGGCTATTGTAAGTATCTATCGCTCTCCTTCACATGCTAATATTACTAACTTTATAAACAGTCTAAATTCTACCTTGCTATCGTTAAAAAACTGCAATAACGTTATTCTCATTGGAGATATGAATATAAATATATCAGACTCGAATTCTGACTGTAACAGTAATGAGTATCTCAATTTAACGGCATCGCATGGCTTTCTACTAGCGCACAGTTATCCTACCAGAGAGCAAAACTGCCTTGACCACATTATCCTCAAATCAAAACGTTTAGCTGTGTCCTTAGTCATAGAAACATTTATTACAGATCACTTTCCCATTTTACTTGCAATTGAACATAATATCAAACGTAGACCACTTAATACCACCTCAAAAATAATTGATTATTCGGCTATAATATCAGAAATAAACGTAACAGACTTTTACGAAATTCTCAAGCTATCTGATGCCAATGCTGCCGCAGATCTTTTCTTATTAAAATTGATTACTATAATATCTAAAAACACGAGACAACAAACAATTTCCAGGAAAAAGCGTACTATAAAACCATGGATAACCCCTGGTATGCTACGATGTATAAAAAATAGAGATAGGTTACACCTTAAGATTAAAATGAAACCCAATGACGAAGTCCTTCTCATTACCTATAAAAGGTACCGCAACTTCTGCAATCGTCTCCTCAGAAAACTTAAAAGAGAATATGAACGTAACGAATTTATAAAGGCTAAGAACAGTCCCAAGGCCACCTGGAAAGTCATAAAAACTATTACAAATACAAATAGAAATACACTACCCCCACTTGATCTTCTCAATATTGGACAAACCCCCAAACTGTCGCTCGATTTAGTAAATATAAGTACTTTGCAAACATCGGAAGGAATCTGGCTGATAATATCATTAAACAAAATTCTCATTCTAATACTACATTCACACCAATCCCACAAGACTCACAATGCGGCTCCTTTGTGTTGTTTGATACTGACGAGGAGGAAGTAGAACGTATAATCCTTAGTCTGCGAAGCGATTGCGCGAGCGGATGGGACGGCATACCCTCACACATACTAAAGACGTGTCGTTGTGTTTTAGTCCCACCAATAACGCACATTTGCAAACTCTCTATTGCTACAGGAGTGTTCCCAAAATGCCTCAAAAAAGCCATTATTCATCCTATACACAAAAGTGGGGATAAAGATAGTGTCAGCAATTATAGGCCCATTTCAATACTAACTTCTTTATCCAAAATTTTAGAACGTATATTAAACAATAGATTAACGAATTATCTAGAATCACAAAACATACTCTCAAATTTCCAATTTGGGTTCCGAAAAAATAGATCGACTGAAGATGCAATTGCTAAGTTAACTGATTTCATTACAACTAAACTTGAAGAAAAGGAAAGATGTCTCGGCATATTCCTAGACCTTTCAAAAGCATTTGACACTGTCTCTATCCCCATACTGTTGAATAAGCTAGAGAGGTTAGGAATTCGCGGCAATGAACTCGACATTTTCTCCAATTATCTCCATGACCGAACATAAGTCGTGAACATTAACAATGTCACCAGCAGTGAAGAAAAAATTACCTTTGGCGTTCCTCAAGGATCGATTCTCAGACCGACTTTATTTATCACCTATCTCAACGATCTATGCCTGTTACAAATACCCTACTGTCGTATTGTTACTTACGCAGACGACACCGCACTTTTAGTTCATGGCACAAACTGGGATGAGTGTAAAGCTCGAGCTGAACATGCACTATTCACTATCATGCAATGGTTTAACCATAATTTGCTTACGCTTAACGTCGACAAAAGTCATTTTATAACCTTCTCCACAAATCACATCACGCAACCAGATCAAAACTACAAATTAACTGCTCACTTCTGCGAAGACCGCTCAGCAGAATCTAACTGCACCTGTCCATCTATAATTAAAACCTCAAATATTAAATATTTAGGCATCCAAATAGATGAGACCCTCAACTGGCAACCTCAAATAAATCAACTAGTTGCCAGAGCCAGACGTCTCATCTTCAAACAAATTTGTCACACCGCAGATTCTGACACTCTAAAAGTTGTCTACCGTTCTTTGTGTGAGTCAATAAATACTGTAACACCACATGGGGTGGTGCTCATAAAACTTCGTTACTGCAACTAGAACGTGCCCAACGAGCAGTTCTGAACGTAATGTTGCAGAAACCATTTAGATACTCGTCCCATCAACTTTACACTGACGCTTAAGTCTTAACAGTTAGGAAACTATACATATATCGCATAATTCTGAAAAAACATGCTACTCTTTTCTACGATTCTCGTAAAAAGTTAAAACGCCGATGGATTGATAGTATATGCCCAATAGTAAGACACAGAACAGATGTCGCAGCTCGGCAATACAATGTATTAAGCTCACACCTCTATAACAAGGCAAATAAGAATAATGATATATACGGTCTCTCAAAATACCATTGTAAAAAAAAGCTATTTGACTGGCTCATAACATTAAACTACGAGCAAGCAGAACTCCTGCTGAATACTCGTATCTAATTCTGAACTCTGTAACTATTATTATTTCAAATCACAACCCGCTTACATAAGCACACACACACACACACACACACACACACACACACACACACACACAACACATACACACACACACACACACACCTTAATTCCATATTATACCATTAATATACTACTACTATAACTATTTCGTATTACCTTACGTACTACATCCACATGACATTCGTATTAAGAGCCCTTTAAATTTAAATTGTCATTGTTTCGAAGGAATCGCACTGTTTTCGAAAATACAGACTATTCAAAGTCTAGTTCCAAAAACAACCATTCCAACCTGTATACCTTTGTATTTAGCCCTAGATAGTGTTTAAGCACCAGTTTTGTGATTATTTATGTAAGGCTTAAGAAAATAAATTATTATTATTATATTTATTATTATATTATTATAAGCTGAGTGCTAAGCAGACTGTCGAGCACCTTCGATGTAACAGTAGCCAAAGAGATCGGTCTATAGTTTGTCTTGTCACTTGTATCACCTGTTTTACTCTTAACTATTGGTACCACCACAGTTTTCATCATTTCGGAAGTTAAATACGCATGACCTAAGCACAGATTGTAAAACATTGCCAGGACTCGGGGCAGATGGAAGCCTGCATATTTAAGGTGCTCTATGCTTAGATCATCATGGCCAGGGGATTTTCCTCGTGACATCGATGATATCACCTTATTGACGTCCTTGGCCGTGAACCTAAGACTAACTTCTTGAGCCTGACTTTTACGGTCATCTTCAGCTCCCGACTGTGATGGCCCCAAGGGTGACCTTACAGTAAAATAGTTCATAAACATGTTGGCAATCTCGTTTCGATCGTTTAAACCATTGACGCTCACAGGCAGGCCAGGCTTGTTGTTTAACTTGTTGGTGCATTTCCAGAAGTTGCCAAAGTCGCGCTGAGTGTGATGTGAGACCAACATATCCATTTTTAACATATTTTATTTTTATACAGTCTCGACTGGTAAAAAAATATTAAGCAGAAAAGTAAAAAAAAATAATATCGGGTTGTTGTCGCACGTCGTTGTACGTTTTGCAAAAGTATCCTTTCAAATGTCTCTGATCTGTTAATGGATGTACCCAGTACTTATGTGTGGCGGCGTTGTATACAGTTTTTTCTTAATTTTATAACCAGAGCCACAACACACGCTACTCGTCAGAAATCAATGGTGGTACTGATACAAAACGCCAGCCGCAGCGCGTGTTTGCATGCGGTGTTGCGTTTTCAGCTTTTCTTAAACCGCTTCTCGCGTTTAATCGCAGTGCGTGCAAGGCTTACCTTTAACAAACGCTAGCCTATAAGAATAGGCTAGCGTTTGACCACTATCTTGCCTGGTGGTAAGCGATGATTTGGTCTAAGATGGATAATCTCACTAAGACACTCTCACTCTCAGAGAGTTTGTCCACAGCAACGGCACCGGGATGTCACCGGCATCAAGATTTTTTCGGGCCGATTTGAAAATATAGTGCCGGCGATCGTTTGTCCACCGCCACCGATTCCGGTGGTGCTGTTTCTTCTAGCTGTCATGCGTGGGAGATGCGTTGCCATAGAAATAATACAAAAAACCTCAGACAAAAAAACAATAACCGATCGAACGGCGCCGGGCGCATGCAGTGTGTGGACAAGATCAAAATGTGTTTTGTATTCTATTGCGAGCCAATGCCGGCACATCCACCCGTCAATATCTCTGGCCGATTTCTAGCGGTCGCGCCGATCTACTCGAAATATCGGCGGCCGGGATGACGTCGCCCGGTGCCGGTCATGCTGCGGACAAGCTGCCATACTTATACATATGTACCGTTACTTCGGCGCCGGCATTTTGTTCCCGTTGACGTCCCGGTGCCGTTGCTGTGGACAAACGCTGTCGAGGGCTGTGTACTGCCGGAAGACCGTGTAAGGTGACAAATTTGATCTTTACATGATGGTGGTAAGATACTTTTTGGTAGCGAGTCAGGCGGAACATCGATATGACTTATGCTCCCTACTACCTGTGGACGAACGCATTTTTACATTTCCGTGTTCATTATTATTTTTTAACCACCCGGAAACTGTAGGCCACACGAGTGATGCTGCGGGCAGAACCTAACTAAATGCTGACCGCACATGGAGGCAGTCCCGCGACACTGCATATATAAAATAACTCTGAATTATGAACGTACTTTGTACCAACCAACACTAAAAATAAATTTATAAGCATAATACCACAGATTATATAATAGTTACTGCGTAAATAATACTTTTCGTTGTTAAGTTGGCTACATAGTACGTTCATAATTCGGATATCAACAATGTAGGGAAGTGCCAACTCTTATAACGTAATTAGAGTGATTCAGTCTGTGCATGGAGGTAGTACATTCATATCGATGTGCCCGCAGCATCACACTTGTCATTATAATCTAACTAAACAAACACTGAAAATAATATGTTATTCACCGACAGCCATTGGTGGCCGTTGGAACGTAGTACTATTAAGTATTCTGTGGTCTGGCCGTTGGCACAAAAAATTATACTATGTCTGAACGTGGGGGCCGTTGGGAGTAAAACCATTTTTAATTTCCCAAAGATCGCCACTGGCGGCCTTCGAGCATTTACCAATGGATATGTTAATGCAAGGCGTACCCCTCTGCTGGCCATATAGCCATTATTGGCCATATGAGCGTGCGTAACTACGCTGTATTTTTGATACTGTATGCGTGTTTCAAGCTAGTGTGCGGGATCGTTAAAGTGAGTGATTTGTGTGTGTGCAATGCGTGTTTACCTCGTCCCCCGTAAGTATCGACAGAAAAAAATGTTTGCGGATTACAACGTTAACATCTCCATTGGTAAATGCTCGAAGCTGGCGGCCGTTGGCACAAAAATTGATACTTTGTCCTTTGGTGCCCGTTTTAGTGGGGGTCGTTAGGAGTAAACCTTTCCGCGTCAGCAGAACCGAGTCAGATGACAGTAAGTTAAGGTTATTTTTTTTACCACCCAGATACACTTTCCGCGGCAGAAAAGAATCAGATAGGGTTTGTTTACCACCTAGAAACTCTTTCCGTAGCAGAACCGAGTCAGATGACAGTAGATTAAGGTTATTTTTCCACCCAGAAACTCTTTCTGCGGCAGAACCGAGTTGGATGACAGTAGGATAAGGTTATATTTTCGCGCGAAAAGCCCGTGCGTGTTTCAAGGTAGTACCTACTGTCTCCTAATGAACATAGAAACGGAATTACGCTTGACGAACACCCGTGCAACGATTTGAACTAGCGACCTCTTGCTTAGAGACAAGCCACCTATCTATCCTTTACGCCAACTGGGCTCGCAAAAAATAATATACTAGCTGGCCCGGCGAACTTCGTACTACCTAACAGACAATTAATGTCGTGTTACCGTTTAGATATAATCACGAGTATTTAATTTGAATTCTGAATAACTATAGGTACTTACTTCATGAATAACTGTCTAATATTTTTTTGCCTTATGGATATGACTGTATACATACGGCATTCATAAATTGGCTATCACATTCTTGCATATCTCTGTATTTACCTACATTCTGACAAAATATAAAATTGATTAGGCATTGATTATTATTGTCTTGATTGCTTGTAACTAGGATGATGGATTACAATGGATGGCGTCAAAACTTTGGCAGCATGTCCATTTTCTGTTTGTGTTAGTGTCTAGAACTGCTAGAGTGTGCGTGAGTAGGGAAGTGATCACTAGTGTAGAACATATCGATAAAAAGGTGAAAAATGTAGAAAACTAAAACTTATGTAAAAAGAAAACAATTTATGTGATAAAATACATAGTTACTTTACTGAACTTATGGAAATTAGTTATTGTTAAAAAATGCTACAGTACTTAACTGTAATTAGGCAACCTTAAATCTGGCGGTATAGATTTCTTAGCTTTTCTATAACACAAATTTTAAATGTTTTTGCGTTTTCAATACGTCAATTAAATATTATAATTTTGAGCTACAAAGCATCTATACTTCTATACTAATATTATAAAGAGATAACATGTATGTTTATATTGAGTTAGCTCAAAAACTACAGGACGATTATTTTTTTCTCTCATATATAAATATATTAATGGTCTTTTAGAATGAACATAGGCTATATATTATCCTGTTTAAAAGATAGGTATATTCGTGAAGAACTATTTTGCAACTTAAGTCACCAATAAAACGGTCGAGAAAACACGTTTTTTACGAAAGATGATTAATCTGAAATAGATGTAAGAAAGTATGTATCGAAGAGTAGTACAACTTAATAAGACCTACAAAAAAGTCCGCGATAACATATGTCTATCGCACAGACTCACAGTAACTATTTTAATCAACAAAACAAAAATGTTACAGAACTTTCAAGGGTATTTTCTTCTATACAGTATTAATCCTTATTTGAATAATTACGTATATATATTGTAATCCATCATCCTAGGCTTGTAAGCATACATTTTTTTAAAATTTCATTATGGCTCCACGCGCTCACACTTTATTACCCCATTTCACCCTCTTAGGGGTGAAATTTCAAAAAAACCTGAAACACGTATTTACTTATTTTTTTACTGAAACACTTGTGTGAAGTTTCGGATAGAAAAGACTATCTAATCTTGTTTCTCCATACAATTTTTGAACCCCCATTTCATCCCTTTATGGGGTGAATTTTTGAAAATCCTTTCTTAGTACAAACTTACATACTAAGACAAATATACGCTCCAAATTTTAAGTCTCTACGACCAGTGGTTTAGGCTGTGCGTTGTCTGTCAGTGATTCAGTCAGTCAGTATGTCAGGACAAAGATTCTTATAGTATTAGATAGATAGGCCAAGTGCAAGTCGGACTCACATACGTAGGGTTCCCTAACAGTAGAATATTTTATAACACTAATTTTTCGCCACCAAAAAATTTACTTTGTTTCTTATAGCGTTTGTATAAAAAACAAAGTTATCTTTGCGGTCGCTATATCTCAAAACTGCTCACTGTATCTTGTTCAAACCAATTTCAATTTTGGTTGTTAGTTTTTATTGAGATCTACAGCATATGTATTTTTTAGATTTTTCACTCCCATACTTTAAAAGTAAGAGGAGGGGAGGGGGGGGGGAGGACATTCATTTTACCATTTTAGACGTGCCTATCTTTCAAATGATTGACTTTGAGAAAAAATGGTTTTAGAAACCTTCATGTTATTTTTAAAGATGAAAAAAGTGACATACGGACAGACAGACATGACCAATCCGTTCCGTTTCTTGCCATTCGGCTACGGAACCATAAAAACGAGGAGGAAAAAAATGGAGGAGGTTCTCAAATCGCCGGTACATCACATACGACACAGTAATGGTTCCGTAACACAGTAATGTATTCTATAACCATGATTTTTCGAAACTAAATAAACTGACGAAGTGCAAGTCGGACTCGTACTCGTAGGGTTCCGTAACACAGTAGTTCTATAGTTCTATAACTATCATTTTTCGCAACTACAAAAATAACTTTGTTTTTCATAGTGTTTGTATGAAAAACAAAGTTATACTTGCGGTCGCTATATCTCAACAACTGCTGACTGTATCTCGTTTAAACCAATTTTCTTTGAAAGTTTTTATTAAGATCTACAGAATATATTTTTTCTAGATTTTTCACTCCCTTACTTTATACGAATTTAAAGGGGAGGGGGGGGGGGGGACACACATTTTACCACTTTAGACGGGCCTATCTTGTAAATGATTGACTTTGAGAAAAAATGATGTTAGGAACCTCAATGTCATTTTTAAAGACCTATCCACACGTATAGGTTTGAAGAAAAAAAATTTTTTTTGTTCCATTTCCAGGTATGGGATGCCCCCCCTTTAACTTTTATATTTTTTATTTTTGTACAATATTCGGAAAGCGGTTTATAGAATACATCTACCTAGCAAGTATCAAATCTGTAGTCTTAATAGTTTTGGAATAAAATGGCTGTGACATACGGAAGGACAGACAGACAGACATGGCGAATTTATAAGAATTCCGTTTTTTGCCATTTGGCTACGGAACCCTAAAAATAAACTTTGTTTTTCATAGTATTTGTATGAAAAACAAAGTTATCTTTGCGGTCGCCATATCCCAAAACCTGCTGATTGTAGGTATCTCGTTCAAACTAATTTTCGTTGTTAGTTTTTATCTTACTTATGATAATACTACAATAACGAAATACTAATAAAATTAAAAACGTCTAAATACCTATAGCGTTTGTGAGAGAACAATTATAATCCAGTTGTAATTATAAAACAATCTTTATGTTGTATTAAATTCAAATAAGAAACTGCCTTACGGTTTCGCATTATATGTATTATATTATATTTCTCAGGATAAAACTCAGTAGTTCAGTAGTTCAATACCTCATTCATTGAAATCGGTCCAGCCGTTTGGTTCCTACAACCAAAACAATACCCACATATAATCGCGCGAAACATCAACACGATCGGTCATGTAATTATGTTCTAATCTGTGACCTCAGAGGTCGATGCCTTGCTTACTATGGGTAAACATATTTAGGTAAATGACAGGTGCTTGTTTGGCTCCAAAAAAAATTAGTAGGTACATTTTCGAATCTTGAAGGTCTGTCTTGAATCTTATCCTTGTAAGGCCTTATTTACTATTATTAAAAAATCTCGAAAGATCGCAGATACACGCGAAGTCGGCGCGCGCGTCCTCACCTCGGAGAGGCTCGCGGCCGACTGGCTCTAGATTCAATATGTTTCGAGTGCTGCTCACTTGCAAGTATATTTTTATACGTAATGCGCCGGGAATATGGTACAATATCGCAATCAACCTATTGACCGTATTCTTGCACAGAAGTAAAGGACGTAAGTCGCGAAATTAATTTAATTAATTATGAGAATATGAATTGGTTTTGAAGAAAATTGTACGGGGAGATTCTTATAAACCATGTTTTACATTTGATAGTATTTATTTTGTATATGTAACTAAATCTGTTTGAGAGACAAGCAAGAAAAATGAAAAAAAAGGCATAACTTTCAAAAAAATAAACTATCGAGCAAATTATTTTCAATTATGTTTCTGTTCTGTGAAACGAAAGAAAAAACATTGAAAAATCTAATATTTAAGTTTGACTTCATTAATATTATTGGTTGATTTACTGTAATTAGGCAAAGTATAGCATTCTGCAGGGAGCGTCCTCTTAATGTATGTAGCCAGTGTCAAGTATTAAAATTCTTCAAGTTTTTATCAATTTTTGTCGTAGAGATGGGTTAAAATCACATTTCAGCTCAGTTTTCAAGTAAAAGTCTAGTCTAAGTCATACCTTCAGTAAACATATGCAGCCTTATTACAAAACGCAGTCTAACTTTAGTACTAGGTTTAAACCTCGACTAAATAAAAACCTTATTACAAAACGAGTTTTATCGCTAAAACGCGATTTATCTCTGTTAGTTCTGGTACTAAAGTTAAACTTCTGTCAACCCTAGTCTAACTATGGTACTAACTCGCAAACGTCAATGTCAAATCGTTATAGTATCTGTGCGTGTTCGTCGAATGACTATATTTTTAAGATATTTATTTTAAATAGCGTCTTCCGTTACGAGTTCCGTGGCGTCTTCATTGTAAAATTGTTTTGTTTTGCTTTGTGTGGTAAATTAAATAAAAATGGATGTGGATTCCCTCGATTTGATGGATACGGAAGACTTGGACATTTTAAACATCGTTCGGAGGCCTAACAAACGGAGGATCCGTATAAATCCATTTGAAATGTCAAATGAAGATTTTAAATCTAAGTATCGTTTCTCGAAGCAATTTTCGTATAAAATTGTAGAGCTTATAAAAGAAGACTTGTCACTCGATCCCAGAGGAGGCTCTTTGTCCCCCGACATGCAAGTGGTTTGCGCATTACGTAGCTGGGCTCGCCATGAAGTAAGTGGTGTGTTTTCAAACTAGTTCAATATGTGTATATAATCAAATATGTGTATATAAATATATTTTTAATTCTCGTTTTATTGTTTCGTGCTTAGATTCAAGACGACACTGCTGATTTACATGGAGTTTCTCAGCCAGTTGTGAGCAATATTTGCAAGAGAGTGGCAGGAGCACTAGCAAAGATCTCGCATCGATATTTGACAATGCCTTCAACTCTACAACAACAACAAGCAAATATGAGGAAGTTTCGCACTCTAGCAGACTTTCCCACAGTGATAGGTGCAATTGACTGCACACACATAAGGGTGAAGAAAATAAATGCTGATGGAGGTCAAATGTTCATAAATAGAAAAGGATTTCCTTCTATTAATGTACAGGTACTATTATCATTTTATAAGAAACATTTAAAATACCACTTGAAAAATATCAGCCAAGTATTTATAAGTATATGTTTTCTTTTAGGTGGTTTGCAATGCTGATTTAAAAATAATGGATATAGTGACAAGGTGGCGTGGCAGTGTACATGATTCAAGAATTTTCCGAGAATGCAGATTGAAGCAACGGTTTGAAGCTGGGTTATTTTCTGGTGTATTACTTGGTGATAGTGGATACCCATGCACTCCTTATTTGCTTACTCCCTTATTAAATCCCACAACACCTCAAGAAGTTCGGTACAATAATTCTCATTGTCGTACCAGAAACACAATCGAGCGATGCTTCGGTTTGTGGAAGCAGCGCTTTCGGTGTCTATTAAGAGGAATGTATTGCAGCATTGAGACTTGTAAAAAGACTATTGTTGCATGTGCAGTGTTACACAATATTGCTATTGATATGAAGGAAGGCATATTTCCTGATGGTGATGTGACAAATGAAATATCTTCTGGCTCGGCTATCAGTGGCAGAACTGTGCAGAACAATGTTGTGAACACTGTCCGTGGAAATATAAGACGGAGACAATTTATTGACACACATTTCTAGTTTTGAGCCAGTATTTTGTAGTTGTATGGACTTCTGCTAGTCCACCTGGGGCGGTACCACCACTTAGCTATTTAATTCAGCTGTGAAATAGGATTTTTTTTACAGTTGGAATAGCAATGTGTCCAGTAAAATTACAGGGAGTGTGTGACATAACACCTTTATGTCTTGAGGTAACAGGCACAGTGCAGTGACATTCAAATGTTGGCTATCCAAAATGTTGCATGCCTATTGCAGATACCGATACAGCATGCCGCTGTATCTATAATAGCTAGACATCATCGCTTATCAACAGGCAAGCGTCATGCTTGTCCTGTTACCTTGTATCATGAAAAAAGGTTTTGTCATTTGTAATAAAATCTTCGGGTAAAATTAACTTTATGTCCCTTGCTCATTTCATCATGTAATTTGATTTCTTTATTGAATCAAAAGTATCATTTTCAGAAAAATGATTCATTACATAGGATGTCTTTAGATTTAATAATACCAAGTAATATACAAGAAAATTACAACAATTTGTTACACTAAAGGCTGATGAAGGATGTGTACTTAACTTAATTAATTTGTTAGGTTTATGTTTTTTTCTAATATTTTTAACCGACTTCAAAAAATGGAGGAGGTTTCTCAATTCGACTGTATATACATTTTTTATAGCATGTGGAAAGAAGTATCTGCCTACCCCAACGGGAAAAAGGCGTGATTGTATGTATATATTTTTTATGTTTGTTCATGAATGACTGCCGGTTTTGTACCGATTTTGATGATTCTTTTTTGTTGGAAAGGAGATATCCTAGGGTGGTGCCATTGTACTTTCATCGAGATCTGATAAGAATCTCCAGAAATATGAAGATAAACACCTCAAACTTGGTACTGAAAATTAATAGCGTGGCATTTGAAGTCGGTGCTTTTAGTTTTTTAAACGATCTTAATAGTTCTTTTATTAACTGAAATCATCTAATAAAAGACAATACAAAAAGAAACAATTTTATTGTTTTTGGAAACGGTTACTTTGCGAGATTTATATAAATTCCAGTTCGACTGCCATCACCTGCCGAGTTGAGGGCCTCGCCACCTGTTGTGGCGAGTGCCGCGCCGCCTGCTGGGTCGTGCGCAGCGCTGCCTGCTGGGTCGTGCGCAGCGCCGCCTGCTGGGTCGAGTGTCGCACCGCACCGCCATGTAATGCGAGTGCTACGCCAAGACACCTGCAGATACGAGCGCCAGGCTGCCATGCGATGCGAGATCCAGGCTGCTATGCGATGCGAGCGCCGCGCGGCCGGCCGATGCTAGCTTCGCACCACCGGCCAATGTTCTGTATCGCTATATTTAACCGAGTAACCTATGTTGCCCGATTAAGCATTACCAATGTTAAGCTACTATTTATACTCTAAGTTCACGCTAGGGAGCATAAGTAATATAACAATAATAAACTACTCCATAGTGATATTGGTTGATCTGTAAATGGGCTAAGGCTGTAAAATTGGTTTCATTTTATTTACCTCCAGCGTCCAGTAAGTAAGTAATTAAATGAAATTTGACAAATAACTATAATTTTTCTATTTTCTTAGCATTGTATATTAGTTTTTCTAGTAGGCTAAATATACAAACATTCGCAAAACATATAATTATTTATTATTTTTCATAAAAATAACATGTGATCACAACATTTTCAATTCAAAATAAAATGTCCCAAACTTGCCCTGTGGCCCTATGATTTGAATATTTGTTGTATTTGTATTGGACCATTTTAAAGTTTGTATGAATTATGTATGATGTATTGTTTGTACAAAATACCTATTCTACAAATTCCAGTGTCAGGCAAGATTAGATAATGTTCAAATAATACAATTCTGGTACTTACTTACTTTTAAGTGACATTTATCTCACATTTCATACAAAAGTCCATACATTTAGCCACACACTTTTACTTTTATGTCACATGAGGCCAATTTTACGACCTTACCCAAATATCTGTACTCTTAAAATACAAATTTGTGCAACATGTACAATGTATATACAACATACACTTGAAATCCCATTAAAATGGGTTGTTCATAGGAACCTATCAGCCTATCTCTACACCTAAAAAACAACCTTCTCAATTCTTTTTGCTCCATAAAAGATGGAATAATTTTCGATTTTTAAACAATAACATTTTATTTAAAAAAAAAGGGAGACCCCCTTAAAAATATATAGGTAGGGCTCAGTGGCGCATATTGGGCCTACTACGTCCAGCAGTGGACTGACACCGGCTAATGATGATGATGGTACAATAAAATACTTTTTATGCTATGTACAAGTATGTATTAATTAGAAACATGAATAACAATTAATTAAATATTATATACAAGTAATATCTGTTACTAAACCTAATAAAAGTAATTTACACTAAGACTGGCCGAAGCAGTAAGACTGGCATCCTGAAAACAAGAATAATATTATAATGATGCATGGGAAGTCAGATTAGATTATAAGTCAATGTTTTTAAAATTGCACAGATAGATAACATACCTTTTTACATAAAATTGATTAGTTAGGTTGATTTTTTTTATTTTCTAATATTTGTATTTGTAACTTAAGTTTTTGAATTTTCAATTTGGCTATTTCTATGTTCAATTTGTGTTCTATCTCTAACATCTCCAAATTCCTCTTTTTAAAATTAACATTGCTGTCAATGATGTCTTGTTTTGTATGTTCTTTTCTGTAAAGAGAAGTTATGTTTATAAATAGTAAAAAATATCAATGATGAAAAAAATTAGGTTGATTTTGTTGTAATAGTTACCGTTTTTTACTATCTCTTTGATCAGTCTTATCCCGTTTTGATTCTGGTATCACTGAAACAATAGAGCAGGTATTTAACTTTTTTTAATATGCAATAGGTGTGTTAAAAGTGTTCTGACAGTGGTTCAAATGAATTACACACATTAAACATTATTTATGTTACATTTAAGTATATCGTAAGGGATAAAGGAAAATTTAAAGGATGTTTTTATCTTGCACACTTAATATTGTACATATTTTAGAATATAATTAAATAAGTATTAAGTCCATAATGCTGTTGTATTTATTGTTACCTAGTTCTATATCATCTGTTGAGTCAAATGGATATGTTGGCTGTTCGGCTCGACTAGGACCGGCTATTGCATCCTCATATTGCGGGGTACTCTGAACCTAAGACAAGATCAATAATTAAGTAAGGAATATATTGAAATACATTCCTTAATTTCCACATAGAAGAAATACAGTACCAGTAACGCGTCACTGTCGTAGTCATTGTGCTCATCTTCAAAGTCATGAGGAGCAATGGCCATGACCTCTAAGTCTTCCTGAGAGGGAGATGGAGGTTTTCCGCCCCCTCCTGTCCTGTGTTGCTCCCGATTGTATGAAGAAATGTTGGCCTTAGCCGCTAACTTCATACGCTTCCATGCCAGTTTTAGTTCTGCCTCGCTTCTATTTTTTGCGGTGATTTCATTGAACCTATAAATAATTTATGTATTATCTCTATAAGAGTAATATCCTAAGTCACGGGGCATTTTTATTCAAACTATTGAATTGTGCAAAACTATAGTATTCGTTTCATAAATATTATCTCATTGGTTGAGTTTGGTAATGAAGACAGAATGGATATAATAAACTGGCCAAGTGCGAGTCGGACTGGCGCACGTAGGTAACGATTGACCAAAATTTGCCTAAAATAGTTTTTTATATGGACCCCCTTTAATTTGTAATTAAATTAGCTTTTATTATTTAATGCTATATCAATACACACACCGTAATACACACTATGAGCAAATTTGAATCCTCTAATCAATGATTTACTTGTGACTATTTGTTGTTAAATCCCTCATAGTAATACATAGGTACTACGTGAAAATTTCAAGTATCTACCTAGGAGATACAGCCCTCTTTAATGCGGGCAGACAGACGGACGGACAGAGAAGTCTCAGTAATAGGGTTACTTTAATATCTATTGCGCACGGAACCCTAAAAATTGACTGGCACCATTATCCTTATCATTGCAGTACTCAGGAATTATTAATTAGAATAAAAGGAATAATGTACTTACTGAATGGTGACATTTTTCCATTCTTTTGCCTTTACTAGATTAATGTTCGACTTCGTTGATTTATCTTCTAATATTTTCGACGAGGCCGCAATAATATGCCGTAATATCTCCTAAAATAATTTGCAAAAATGTATATTTTTGTAGTTGTAAATGTTTGATCGTGGAACAATTAAATTAAATATTAGTATTATAACATATTTGAAACGCATGTATACTTTCTCTTCGGAACTCCAATTTTCACCCCTCTTTTTCGTTGGCTGAGACATTTTCTTAATAATCACAATTTCTCACAATCCAAAAAATCACAATTTATTCGTCACGTTGCCGCGTAGTTGAAAACTATCAAATTGCGCGCGGTCGACAAAAGTTATATTTACGTTCTGATTCTCGCAGAAGATACCGCATAAAAAAAAACTTATCGCTTAAAATAATTATTTTTAAGAGTAAATAATGTGATTTTAATTAAAATATAATTAAATATTAATTTTTAAATGTGATTGTATTTTTTTGTAATGAATAAATAACATCCGAAACTAATGTTGATATGAAACGGAACGTATGTGAGTGAACGAAGACCGAACGATTACATATTTTTGCATATAGTCTGTGAAGTACACCAAAAAAGAACCTAAAACGATGGAATATCTTTGGTATTAGCTGATCCTCGATTGGTCTATGATTTGTAATAAGATGAAGATTAAGTCTTAGTACCAGTACTAAACCTAGACTAGTTAGTCTAGGTTTAAACCAAGATTTAGACTGCGTTTTGTAATAAGGCTGATGGTGTTTACTGAAGATTTTCAGTGGAATTTTGGTGAGAACGCAAATAGCATGTTTTTCAACATTGTGCTGTTTCACATCAACTCGCACACATTCACCGGCACTTAATGCTTAATAATCCACATTTATAACTCATTAACACGCGGAAGAACACCAGTTTCAGGAAAAAATACAATGAGATCACACATACTTTACCACGTTCCCGCCTAAAACTCGTAAGCATACATTTCTGAACGCATGCATATTTGACAATCAATAAATATGTCATACAATTGTCATTACTGACAGTATTTAAAATTTATTAACATTTTTAAAATGTACATGACTTTAAATTCCAAAAACTTGAAGAATGTTTGTACTTGACACTGGCTAAATACACTAATCGTGTGGAGCGATGACCCTTATTAATTCGTGGTTTACCGTATCGACGGGATAAACAATAGGGAATATGCATGATTTTTTTAAATATGTTTATTTCACTGAATACATCCATTTAACACAGTAAAAAAATTAAATAATACTGAAAGTGTTCAAATTAAGCTACAAAATATAGTTTTAGCATTGAGAAAATATGAGGTACCTATCTAAAACGCTGCCAAATTTTCGCGCGCCTTTGTGACGTCACAGTGCACGACACGGTCTCCACAGATTAAATATTTTTAATAGAAATACTACGTATTCGTACTACAGTGCATACTATTTCTATGAAAAAGATTTAATCTGTGGAGACCGTGTGCTGCACTGTGACGTCACTTTCTAATTGACAAGTGGTGATGTGTTTGGCAAATTTAAATTTCCCACGCTATTTTTGCATTTTTCATATAATATTTTTGTGGGGAACCCTAAGCACAGCGGTGGAGCAGTGGACTGTATTTCTTCGATTAAGACTCCGGGTTCCCACACTTATACTGTGAAGCTTTGGAGCTGGAATTTAAACACGTCTTCAAGCCTTGAAACGCTAATTTATTCTTTCTTCACAATTTCTTCTTAATAGCTACTGAGCTATTCACTAGTCACTAAGTCACTTTTCACTATTCTTCCTAGATTTCTTTCTTCTAGAGCCGCCGTTGGTGAACTGAACAATTTGGCACGGTAGCGACGCTCTATTTATACTGTTGTTGGTACTTGCAAAAGAGCGAGAGGTCGATAGTCTGGGAGCGCCCGCACTCTGTCTCGCGGGGCGTGTCCTTGTGTGGGCGCACGCACGAGATGCCGACTTTTCGGAGATATACTCCCCCGAGATGCTGTTTAGTCGAGCGCTAACCATCAGAGAGTGCGGAGCTCTCCCAGACCTATGCTATTTGCAAGTACCAACCCTATTCCTAAACCTAACCTGGTCTAGGTTGACTATCTGTTACATCTGTCTATTAAAGCCGGACATGCTTTAGTTCTATCTAGTACCTATCTACCTAGGTTGGACGAATGACCTGTCTGTAGTCCTATAAGACCTATTATTCTGTTACAAACCTTATACGAGTTATATTCCTATGTTCTAATAAGAATCTATCTATAATAAGGCTGTTTACGAATGCGATACAAATACAAGTTACTATCTATCTATACGAATATGAACGTTATACATTGCAAATTAGCCTACCTAACCTAGAGTACTAAAGTAAGCTAAAACTTATCTTTATTATATACATCTTATAACTAACTATACATAGTGCGTTCATATCGTCGGTGTACGTCGTTGTCCGGAACAATTTTAACACATGTAAGAGTATTTTATTTATAAAAAAATGTTTAACATACAATACCAGAACAATAATGATTCGAAAATAAATGATTTCAAGTAAATGTATACCACATGCTTATTCCCTATTGAACATCAAATGATTGGCAGTTTTTTAACCCAGGACCATTTTGGCAAAATAATTTGTCGTATATATTTTTTTAGGTCAATTACTCATTGTTTTTAATACTTATTATCCTATTCCTGACAAAGACAATTCCATAAATACAAAAATCATAAAAATTGGGCCCAGCCGTTCTTGAGTTATAAGTGTTGTAACTGCTGACCGCTGACCCGGCGAACTTCGTACCACCTAACAGACAATGAATGACGTGTTACCTTTTAGATGAACTTGTTTAAGGCTTTTATGAACGTAATAAATGAATAAAAAAGAGATATTAAGTTTATTAATGTATTATGGCAATACAGATATAGGTAGAATAAAAATTGGTTAAAATGGTTTTCGGAAATATAAACTTTTTTAAGTTGCTTGTAAGCATACATTTCTGAACGCACGCATATTGGACAATCAATAAATATGTCAAACAATTATCATTACTGACAATATTTAACATTTTTAAAATCTACGTGACTTAAATTCACAAAAACTTGAAGAATTTTTACTTGACTTACTACTTGGGCTAAATACACTAATCGTGTGAAGCCATAATCATACCAAAAAAAAAAACGCGATAATCCGAATATGGTAATGCTATCCACACATGGGAAGACTTTTTATATTTGACACTGGCTAAATACACTAATCGTGTGGAGCCATAATTATACAAAAAAAAAAATACGGCGGGATAAACAATTGAACATCAATGATTCGCAGTTTTTAAACCCAGGAACATTTTGACACAAAATATTTTTTCTTTTATAATTTTATATAATTTTTAGGTCAATTATTCATTGTTTTTAATACTGTTGTTTTTATTATCCTATTCCTGACAAAGACAATTCCAAAAATCATAAAAATTGGCCCAGCCGTTCATGAGTTATAAGTGTAGTAACTAACACGACTTTCTTTTATATATATAGATTTATGTATATAATTGGAAGACAGGGGTCGAGACAGTTACTTATACCTTATGTTTTGACAAATATTGGTTGTACGATGCCTCACCTAATGGCGTCCGCACCGTTAACTCACCGTTAAGCGAGCTCATGGCGCGGGTACCCGCGACGGGCTAGTTACGTTAGTTTCGTGGGACGGGTGATCCGGCTAACGCAGCGCTGCTCTATCAAATTACACAAAACAGTACCCACGCCGGGAGCTCGTTAACGATGCGGACGCCCTAAAAGTATAGTATTAGTAGTAAATATAATTAGTAGTAATACTTACTAGGACACCAAGGTGGCGCCGCCGGTCGCACCGACGTGATGTCTTTAGGTGCCTAACGAGAATTACCAAAGTTTTCAGTTTTTTTCATCGACTAGCGTTTAATCACTATGTCACCAGTTGATAAGTGATGATGCGGTCGATGGTAGCACGCTAAGCCTAGAATGGGAACAGTATGATTCTAGGTCAACGGGAAGTCAACTTGATACCTCCTCGCGTTTTGAGGAAAAGGATCTTGACAGACGGACAACAAAGTTTTCATAGGACCACTCACGGATAATAGACGTGGGAACACTGTTCCTTTTTTAACCGACTTAAAAAAAGGAGGAGGTTTCTCAATTCGACCGTATATTTTTTTATTTTTTTTTTATGTTTGTTCGCGGGTAACTTCGTCGTTTATGAACCGATTTCGATTATTCTTTTTTTGTTCGAAAGAAGATATTGGTTGAGGTACCACACTTGGATATCCCAAGTGTGGTACCATGGTAATTTTATCGAGGTATGATAAGTATCTCCAGAGATATTGAGATTAATCTCAAAATTGGTACTGAAAATGAATAGCGCGGCATTGAAGTCGGTTGTTTTTTAGTTTTTAAACGATATTATCCTTTGAGGTAACGGTAACGGAACCTTAAAATGAGATGGTGTTTTGAGTGATTGTACGAGAAAATAAAAGAAAACATTCGGACGAATTTTACTATAATTTATTGATAAGTCTTCTCAGTAACAGATAGCAATCGTGGCACAGGCAGGTTGAGACGTCGCGCATGTCGCACGCGATCTGCGACAATCGCAATTCGCAACTGGTATTCATAGTTAAAACGCAGGCGTACACCACGCACAGCTCTCGAAAGTAATCAGCGATGAGATGACCGCATCGACAGCAGTTGGTGTGTACATTTTGTTCAATAGTACGCACGGAAGCGCATTTCCTCGTCTTTTTACCTTTAACTTTCTTACGTTTAGGTCTCTTAACCTTATTTCTTCGACATTTTGGCTCCTGTAAATCGCAACTGAGCCAGCGGCACCGACGTTTCTTCGTGGATCGAAAGTCAGGACACGAGCAAGCTAGGGCAGGTTGTAGTTTGTTCGATTTCTTCTTCTTGCCTTTCTCTTTGTTCATACATAATTTCCTTTTCATTTCCTTCAACATCGATTCTGGTGGTTCGCATGGTGGGCGTATTTCTGGGACTGGTATTTCACACGGTGGGCATACCTCGGTAGTTTTAGCTGCGAGGTTGTCAGAGGTTTGAGTCAGGGTTTGACAAGTAGGAGCAGGACCAGAAAATTTTATATTTACTGATTCTCTGGGAGAAGGACACTCACACTGGACATCTTCATTTGAAACGCATGCTACCGTCGCTGCGTCAACTAATGGCAATGAATTTGTGCCAATACACGAGTCTGCGCAGGGTTTACTGACAGGCGGTGTGTTCACAGGCTGTATATTCACAGGCTGGTTCGAACATACTGGATTTAAAATGAATTCATCGTTACACGTTGTCGGAACTTGATCTATAATTGCCGACGCGTGGGTACAATCTTGAGCCTCGCATACTTTTGAGATTTGTGGCGAATCATTTCTCGGTGCTAATTCATCTGCAGCGTTGGAAATACACTCGTTAGTAGACGGGCATTTGAGTAATTCATGACTTCGTAATATTTGCGAAGATAATTTTCTTTCATTGAGGTTTTGGTCTTTTGTTTGTAATGAATGCGAAGACTGTCGTATACACTCTTTGTTGCATTGTATCTCGTCTGAAAGCAGGTCTGTGGCGTGGGAAGGTGGACAGTTGACGTCAGTAGAACATGTTATTATGGCATCTATGAGTTCCCTTTTGAGGGAATTTTCTTTAAGATGTACTGCAGAGTGTTTAGAAGCCTTGGTGAAGAGTAGGCAGACAGGGATATCGGGCGAGCCTCGCTTCTTCTCCAATAGTTTCTTGATACCCTGTAATAAGACCTTTTGGAAAGTGTCACATGCGTCTGGTTATAGGGCTATCTATCCTATCGAGCTGATGTTAGTCGATAGCAAATGGCATGGAGAAAATAAGTCAGACTGAAACTGACGTTTTCGGCATCACAGCACAGTGATCGAAGGCCGAGATGTAAAAGCAACTGACGTTAGCTTTATATAGAGCATCCAGCCTTGCTCTTTATGACTCGGGTGATATCTAATTTATGACCGCTAATGCGACCACTGGAGGCTTCGATCGGGGTATGATCACCCACCAAAAAAGGACAAAAGAGATATTGCGAATATTACCTGTTATGACAAACGGAGCCGAAACGTGGACACTCACGGTTCGACTATACCACTAATTTAAAGTCGCGGAGCGAGCTACGGAAAAAGCTATGCTCGATGTTTCTGTGCGGGATCGAATCCGGAACGAAGTAATTTGCCAGAGAACTAAAGTAATCGACAGCTCAACGCATTAACAAACTGAAAATGGCAGTCGGCTGGTCATATCTGCCGCAGGACTAATTGGGGTAGACTGGTTTTAGAGTGGAGACCGCGAATAGGAAAACGTAGCGTAGGACGCTCAGTGACCAGGTGGAGCCATAACATTCGCAAAGCGGTGACCAGTGACTGGAAAGAAACAGCCGAAGTATCGGGCTCAGTGGCGTATCTTTACAGAGAGGCCTATGTTCAGCAGTGGACTGATACCAGTTGATTATAGTGGTGGTGGTATAGTGAATATCACCAATCCCCGAATTCAGACATGTTATTCGAGAGGTACCTATATTTATACCTAGTTCGATATTTATTCGGATTGAGCAAAAGTGAGCTGTCAAAAAAACTTGTGATGATATGAGATGATGCGATCTAAGAATCTTGCTTGTTCGGAAATGGAAGACTGTGCATGGTAGGATGGGTGTGTTGACTGTACCTTGATTCGTACAGTGCCCGTCCTGATCTCCATGTTAATCATGGGCACACAACTAAAATATTGGTGATATTGTTCATCATTTTCGCTTCACTATAATTTAATTATTTCTTGCGGACGATCTAACCAGATGTTTTTAAATTATATTTAAATTGACAGTGACACTGAAGCAGAGTTGATCAGTACCTATCATAAATTACTCTTTGGTCTATGTATGATGAGAAGACCTTTTATATGAGAACGGCGCACTACCGGCCCGAAAGAGACCGAGCTTGAACGGAGTTTGTCCTTTTATTTTGTACTAGCAGGCCGCCCCGGCTTCGCACGGGTAGAACATGCCTACAAAATTTGTATCAGTTTGTTGCATCAAATATAAAATATTAACATATTTAACAATCATCGTCATATTTCAACCAATTTACACGAAACCTTAACGAATTATGCACCCTAAACCTTCCTCATAAACACTCTGGCTATTGGTGAAAACCGCATGATAATCCGTTCAGTAGCTATTGAGATTATTGCGAATAGACAGACAGACGCAGTGATGGACTTTGTTTTATAATACTTACGTAGTGATATTGGACGGCCCTTTGGCGTAAAGGATAGTTACCCTGACTCTGACCCGACGGTCGTTGGTTCTAATCCTAGTTATATAACTATAACCTACCAATGAAAGTTTTATGTGCATTCATGAATCATGGGTTTTCGAACAGAGGTAGTGGGATCATTGAATCAAAATCAATCAAATCATGGGATCAAAGAAGGGGTATCATACGTTTAACGTGTGTATCTGTGTCTGTCTGTAGCATCTTAGCACCCAACCGGATGAACCGATTTTGATTTTATTATTGATATTTTTTTTTGTTTGATAGATGTCTTCATCGAGTGTTCTTAGCTTTGATTCATGAAAATTCATTCAATCGTTATAAAACTATGAGCTTTTTTCTAGTTAATTGCGCTATGAAATCAACTTTCATAGGTCTAATCAATTCGAAAATCTTCTTCTTCAACGATATTGTAAGAACATGGAAGCACTGACCTGATGCTGGGACATCTCCTGTACTCTACAGAATACTAAATCCACACCAACTTACAGCTCAGATTTTAAATGTCGTGTTTAGAGTCATTGGAATGCTTTTATTGAAAAGATTATACATATATCAGACGGGGTGGTTTATATATAGATCATAACTATATTATACGATAGAATTTTATACAGTAAAAATATATTTTTATACTATATTGACTTCAAATTGATTGTGATCGGTGGAGATCTACAGCATCGCTAAGCTTATAATAATATTTTCGCAGTAACTATGACCTAATCTGTGGTTTCACTGCAGATATTTTATTAATTTTGCGATGCGTGTATGAGAAATCCGTGATATCTTCTAGAGTTTTCATTTGAATTATATACTGTAAAGGACAGTTTTAATCTATAATATGTGGCCAAGCTAATTAACGTAATTATTTGGATAAGGATTAATACTATATACTTGAAAATAGCCTTGGAAGTTAGAATAGAATAGAATAGAAAAATTCTTTATTGCACACCATTTCAAAAAACAACAGACAGCAAATTAACGTACTTAAATTACTATAGGTAATACAATGGGTGGTCTTATCGCTTAAAGCGATCTCTGCCAGACAACCTTTGGATGGACAGAATTTTTAGAAGGAGTTGCTGGTGGTACAATGCGTAACATAATACTAACTACAGTGCTAATAAATGAATAAATAAAATAATCAAAACTCATGTAATCATCATCATAATATAATATATAGATAATATATAGATACATTTACATACTACTACAAAACAATACAAAATACAAACATACTTATACGTACACAAATATTCATATTCCATACATACAAATACACATACATACAATTATACACACATACACAATATATAAATATATACATACATGCATATGCATAAGTCAACGGAAAAGTACTACAAATGTGATAGATAATGATTTTTAACCATATTTTTAAAGCTAGCGAGGGATTTAGCTTGGCGTATATCTAAGGGAAGTGCATTCCATAGTCGTGCAGCTTGGACGGTAAAGGACTTGCCGTAGTACTCAGAAGTATGGGAGGGAATTTTCAGGATAAGAGTGTCGGAAGATCGTAGGGATAGAGAATGTGACTGATGTAGGAACTCAAAACGTTCTTTCAGGTAATAAGGAGTAGAAGGGATAAAGAGTATAGAATAAAGGAGGGAGAGGATGTGTGCATTCCGGCGCAAACGAATCGGTAACCATTTCAGCTTACTACGAAATTCTGAAATGTGGTCAAACTTACGGAGGCCATAAATAAATCTTATACAGAAATTCTGTAATCGTTCGAAGTTATGTAATATTTTTTAACAACAAATTAAAGATTAAAATGGTTACTGTGAGTCAACCTTAAGAGATAGACATATGCTGTCGCGGACTTTTTTGTAGGTCTTATTAAGTTGTACAACTCTTTTATAGAAAATATTCTTCCATCTATTTTCAATTGAGCAGCGTTCGTAAGAAACGTGTTTTTTCGACCGTTTTTTAGTCGACTTAGCTTGCAAATTAGGTCTCCACGAATGTACGTTTGATTTAAACGGGATAATATATAGCCTATTTTCATTCCGAAAGTCCATTCTATATATTAGTGAAAGAATTTTTTAAATCGGTCCAGTAGTTTGTGAGCCAAATCATTATAAACATACAAAAATACAAATGTTCTCTCTTTATAATATTAGTATAGATATACAATATATACTACAGAATATGTATACTAATGTATATTGTATAATGTAATAATATGTATAATGTATATTGTATGTATACTATACTCTACTACGTCTTGGGAGAGGCCTATGTCCAGCAGTGGACTAATACCGGCTGATATGATGATGACTCTACTATATATTTTATAGCACTGGCAGGTTGTTAGACAAGGACACACTCCCATCTATGTTCCATTCGATGGGGTCGTTTTGATAGCAATAACAATCTTATGTTCAGAGCATATTGTAAATCCATGGTATTATGAGAAGTATGACCACATCTCGGAGCAAATACAGGCCACAATACAATCACAGATCACAATAAGATGTATTGCATCCGGAACTAGATTCTATGCAAAAAGAGGACCTTCGTGGCGTAACGATGAACTAACATTCAAGGGTAAAAAAGGAAGGTACACACCTACCTAGTGTCACACGATAATGATAAGAGTAGGTACCTATCAAGTAGCAAAAATTTTAGTCGTATTAGTAATGACAGCAGTGTTATCAATGCAACAAAAACAGTAAATTATAAAAAATAATAATAATAAAGATTTGGACTAATTGAGAACCTCCTCCTTTTTTGTAAAGTCGGTTAAAAACGATCGACGCGACCTCAATTTCTATTACGGTTCTCTTTTTGCACAGACTCTACCAAGAAGATTAATTTAGGTCAACGGGAAGTACCCTATAGGTTTTCGACCCAAAACCTATAGGGTACTTCCGGTTGACCTAGATTTGTCAATTTTGGTTAAAAGCAAGGTCTTACAGCACAAGTCAAGGAAAAAACCCGAAAAATAAAAAAAGTTGAAAATTAAGGTACATTTTGGTAATAAGAAGTTTTCGCGAAAATCTAAATTTGCCCATATCTTTTTATTGGTTGACTCAAGACCTTGATTTTTATACACCCCATAGGGACTATAGATTTTAGTATCAGGTATAAATTTCAACTTGCTAGGTCCACCTGTTCCTGAGAAAATCAGTGGTCACACACGGACAGACGCACAGACAGACGGACAGACAGACAGACAGACAGACGGACAAGAAAGTGATCTTAAGGGTTCCTTTTTTACCTTTTGAGGTACGGAACCCTAAAAATTATATTATTATTTATTTTATTTGTTTATTTACTCTATGGAAGTTGCATGTATAATACACTCTTGAAGACTAAAACTATGACCTTGAATAATAAGGATTTGGCCGTGGACGGAGTATACGGATTTGGCCATTTATCCTTCGAGAATTTACCAATGGAGATGTTAACGCAAGGCGTACCCCTCTGCTGGCCATATGGCCATATGAGCGTACGTAACTACGCTGTATTTTTAATACTGTGTAATACTGTGGCTGGTCAGGTGACCTGGAAAGACTAAGAGCTAAGGTACGACAACTCTTCAACAGAGCCATGAACACCTACGACGAAGAAGACTGGGACGAATACAAAAAAAGCTCAGGCGTCATACAAAAAACGTATTCGACGCAAAAGTCGTAGGTCTTTCAGGAACTACTGTACGAACATAGAAACCAATACACAGGCGAATAGAGTTAGGAAAATCCTATCCGCAGACACAAATCGCATGATAGGTACACTGAAACGCCACGACAACACTTACACCAAAACAGAATCCGAAACCAACAACCTTTTGCTGGAAACCCACTTTCCGGACTGCTTCATCACCGATACCGTCACATGGGAGCTCGGTGACATAGCAGCCCCAAACGATAATGACTGGGACGTAGCCGGTCGGTTCGTAACGGAGGAAAGAATAAAGTGGGCTATAAACACATTCCAGCCATACAAAACAGCCGGCGTGGATGGTATATTCCCAGGCCTCCTTCAATGGGGAACTGAATATATAATAGGTACACTGACTAACGTCTTCAGGGCATGCATCGCCTTCAGATACGCGAAGGGGATGGCGCGAAGTCAGAGTCCTATTTATACCTAAACCAGGCAAAAGCGACTACACAGACCCCAAAGCATACAGACCCATTAGCCTAACATCGTTCCTCCTGAAAACACTGGAAAGGCTATGCGACCGACACATTAGAGACAACTCGCTGACAACAGCTCCACTTCACATGCAACAGCATGCCTACAGCTCAGGGAAGTCAACTGAGTCAGCATTGCATCAAGTGGTAAAGACCATAGAACGTAACATCAAAAACAAAACAATGTACCTAGGCGCCTTCATTGACATAGAAGGAGCGTTTGATAAGACCAACTTCTACAGTATCAAAGGAGCACTAAATAAACACAGAGTGGAAGATACATTGGTAGACTGGATCATCAACATGCTTCAACAAAGAGCGGTGCACGTAGAGGTAACGGGCACCACCAAAGGGATGGTCTCTAAAGGCTGCCCCCAAGGAGGTGTCCTCTCACCACTCCTATGGAACATGGTTGCAAACGACCTAATTACCAAACTAAACGAACAACGCTTCCTAACTATCGGTTATGCAGATGACCTGGCCATCTTAATACCAGGACACTTCGCAAGCGTAACCTGCAACCTCATGAACAATGCACTTAAGATCGTAGAAAAATGGTGCATAGAATACGGACTAAACGTGAACCCCACCAAAACAGAACTGGTCATGTTTACAAACAAAAAAAATCTAGGGATCTACACGCTGCCTCACCTTTTCGACACGCAACTTAGGTTGTCTGACGAGGTAAGATACCTAGGCGTCACCCTAGACAGCAAACTCAACTGGGCAAAACATATTGACAACAAAATAAAAAAGCTACCATATCCTTCTGGCAATGCAGAAGGATGCTAGGCAAAACATGGGGTCTCAGCCCAAAGATAACCCTATGGCTCTACAATACGGTTATAAGACCGTCCGTCACATACGGCGCCCTAGTATGGTGGCCGAGAACTAAACTAATCACATGCAATAATAAACTTCAAAAGTTTCAGCGACTGGCATGCGTAGCAGTAACGGGCTGCATGAGAACCACACCTACCACAGCTCTCGAGGCCCTAATGGACCTAAGCCCGTTACATCTACACATCCAACATGAGGCAGCAGCCTCTGCCTATAGGCTGAAAGCACTGAATCTCTTAGAACTAGATAACCATGAAGCCCACACACAGATTATCGAAGAATTTGCAACAACAAACATATTGATAAAATCAGTGTATGACAAGGTACCCAAACAGTTTAACTTCACTAAACACTACACCATACAACTACACGAAGAACCTAGTGACAATTCAAACATATACGAAATGAGAATTTACACAGACGGATCTAAAATGAACACAGGATCAGGCGCGGGGACGTTTTCGGACGACCTCAACATCCACACAGCAACACCCCTGGGCATGCACAACTCCATCTTTCAAGTGGAATGTGTAGGCATAATACAGGCGGCATCAGCGGTACTCCAACGGCAGGTAACTGACCAAACCATCAGAATACTCTCCGATAGTGCAGCTGTGCTACGAGCCCTTCAAAGGTATGACTACTCATCGGGGCTAACCATACAGTGTCACCAACTCCTAGAAGAGGTATGTAAACATAATCGCATAACTCTTCAATGGATCAAAGGTCATATCGGATCTAGAGGCAATGATGCGGCTGATGAACTGGCAAGGAGAGGATCTAACCTGCATCCCGCAGGAGTAGAACCGATGATACCTATACCATTCAGCCAAATCAAAGCCTGGATCCGTGAAAACATCAGAAAACAACATCAAAACTACTGGGCAGGCCTAAAGGAATGCAGACAGTCGAAGGAGGCGTTCCCGGAACTAAATTCCAGATACTCCCGAAAACTGCTGAACCTTAAACGCGAGAAACTCCGACAAATAGTCGGAATAATCACAGGACACTGCTCACTAAACAAACACCTATTTACCTTAGGTGTCACCGACAGCCCTCTGTGCAGAGGATGCATGGAGGCTGAGGAGACGGCCGCGCATGTGCTACTGGAGTGCAGTAGCGTGGCGGCACAGCGGCGGACACTCCTCGGATCCCCGACGACGATGCGAGAGGCCTGCACCGGCATCAGCGAGCTGCTGGCCTTCGTCGCAGACATCGGATGGCTGGATTGATGCGCAACCAACCACACGCAAAAAGGGCCGACACACGGCCTAGTTGCGGAAAATAGCCCGCGCACCAAGTACCAAGTACCAAGTAATACTGTGTGCGTGTTTCAAGCTAGTGTGCGGGATCGTTAAAGTGAGTGATTTGTGTGTGTGCAATGCGTGTTTACCTCGTCCCCCGTAAGTATTGGCAGAAAAAAAAATTGCGGATTTCAACGTTAACATCTCCATTATAGTAAATGCTCGAAGCATAAATCTGATAAATTAATGGAGCCTGAGCTCGCTAGTATCTAGGGGACCACTTATACTAGACGAAAAAAAACTATAAGAAATCGCCGATTGCATTGCCACCAAGACCCCCATCTCTTGGCTCTACTATAGCGGTTTTAGGGCCAATAAGTTGGTACCATAGCGGCGACGAGCTGGTCCGTGTACTATCTATAAGGGAGACAAGGGACCCCGCTCCTAACGTAGACCGTATCATTTAGGTTCGCGAACCTAATTTCACATTTCACCTATATGTCACAAACGAACTTTTTTGAAGCGTTTACGTAGCACGTACAGTATTATTACATGTGCTATTATCGCAGATCCCATTTAAATAATTAGCAACAATGCCTTCTGCTCTTCATGCAAATCAAGCTCGATATTATATAGAAATTCAGTTGTGTGTGTGTTTACTTACATGTAGTTATTTCTAGTCCCATTATGCTTACGTGGCATACGTAGACCTTTCAACCAAATAATAATATAATTTGCATATACATTTGTGGTCATGCCATTGAAAAGAGTCACTAAGAATGTAATTATTATGAAATTTTGAAAATGGTCAATAACTCGAAAACCATGATACTTTTACTGAACACAACTTTTGATTTTCTGATCAGTCATGAAGCCCTCTACCCACAGGTGACGGCTAGACTAATGTTTACGCCACAGCCTGTATTTTTTTTAAATCTTATAGTTTTTGCCTCTATCTCACCTGTTGGTAAGTGATGATGCGGTCATAGATGGTAAGCACGCTAGGCCTAGAATGGGAACTGGCTCTCAAGGATAGATGCCGGAACACATTAGATGTTTGGCGAGAGATTTTCTAGCTTGAGGGTGGTAGCTGGCCAGGTGGACAAAAGATAGTGCCTTCTACCACCATGCGGGCGTTGGGGGTTTCTTAACGATGTTTTTCCTTCACCAGAGGGCCACTGTGAAAAGCGCACATACATGTTTCGACAGAAAAATCCATTGATGCACGGCGGTTTGAACTTGGTACCTCTGGCATCAAAGCCAACCGTTCTCCCGATTACGCCACCAGGCCCTCATGCCCTTATACCGTAGATGGGAGTATAGTGCCTTATACTGAACTAATGCTTTGACTTGTGACTTTTGCAGTCAAACTGAAAAAGTTTCCGCAAAATGTAGTAATATAGGTAAACCATAGATCAAGGAACAACCAGAGTGGCGCTAGGATCTGCAGAGGGGATAGCAAGAACCACGGCAAGAACTTGGTAGTAGTGGGTGGGTGGACATATTAATAGATCGTGGATGGAGTATTAAATGGATTTGGCATTTAAATAACAATAATAATATGAGAAGGATAAAACTATACAATCCTAGTGATTGTGATGAGAGAGCGAGATATACAACCATTTTTTTATCCGTCTCTGCGTATGCGATTTTGCAAACTGGCTCCAGCACTGGCACCAAGTTCTAGTGCACCCATTGGCTTTCACGCTGTCATGTATGACCCGACCAAATTACGTTGTTCATTTTATCTTAGAGCTGGCATATGTATAACGTGTTCATCATATTAGTCGGGTTATATCTCTATAGCTATTTCATTCGCATACGCTAATGTTCTCTATATATGTATACTTTCTTATAGATAGACGCTATAGATAAGTAGGACAACAAAAGACATGAGGACAACATACATTACATTACATGAAAAAGTGAACATTAAAAAATGTATCTATGGTCACAGTGAATTATGTAGGTGGCGCTACTAGGTACAGTACGAGTCGTAGATGGATAATTAAAAAGATCTGACATTAAAATAACAATAATAATATGAGAAGGATAAAACTATACAATCACTAGTATGAGTGAGCGAGACGGACGACTTTTTTTTTTATCCTTCTCGCGTATGCGATTTTATTGTATGCCACCAGCTCTGCCCCCAGCTCTAGCGGCGCCTATTGGCTTTCACCCGGTGTCATATAAAAGATATGACATTAAAATAACAATAATAATATGAGAAGGATAAAACTATACAATCACTAGTATGAGTGAGCGAGACGGACAACATTTTTTTTTATCCTTCTCGCGTATGCGATTTTATTGTTTGCCACCAGCTCTGCCCTCAGCTCTAGCGGCGCCTATTGGCTTTCACCCGGTGTCATATATAACCCGACCAAATTACGTTGTTCCTTATATCTCATAACTGGCATATGTATCACGTGTTCATCATTTTAGACGGGTCATATTTCTATAGCTATTTCATCGTATACGCCAAATTCTTCTCCATTTAATTTTCCTTCCATGAGTACGAGTATAGTAGTGCGAGCGCTGCAGCTCTCGAACTATTATTATATTCTACATTCCCGCGAGTACGCCGATAGTTCTCATTTGTTCTAAGGAACATTACGTCATCGAATAAAATGAAAATTGTATTCCCTATTTTTTTCATAGAACTCCTAGGTACATTCTAGCTTTCACCCCCGAGTTCCATGCCATATAACAAAATAGGAATCATATTTTCCGTATTTTTCCAAAATATTCTAACTCAGATTAATCTTCTGTGGGAAAACATTGGGAAGTGGTCATTCCTGAGACTTTTAAAGTAGGTACAGTGGCACAAGTATAACTTGGCGGTGGTGGTTTTTGGAACTAATTCTATTAATTGAAACTGTGAGTTTGACGTTTGAGAGATTACCGCGACATTATTGTTGATAAATCTGCTACATTAAAATAGTTCAATAATGCCAAAAGTAATTAAAAGTGGTTTAAGAGAACCTGTTATCAAAGTACAAAGTAAAAGCACAGTGGCGCACAGGCACGCCAAGTTATACTTGCCGGACTGTACTTTTAAGTTTTACGCAGTCAAAACCACAGAGGGGCTAGTATGAAATAAAAGAATTTCAATACATATGTACATATTTAATTTAGGATCCCGTAGATTTTAAAGATAGTAAGTATAAGAGTTATTATTAACAGTTATATATTGTGTATAAGAATATAACAATGGTTAAGCGTATTTCAGACTACGCTATAATAGCATATAGTTTTTTTTTTAATTCTCTTCTTATTCTTATACTTCAACAATATCGTTCACCATACATTTATTATTGGGATGTAAGGGAGTACAAATACCACCTTAGTGCTCCCCCCAGCCAACCTCACCTGCCCGTGGTGCATCCTGCTGACCAACGAACTAGGCTCTGGCGACAGACAAATGGCGGTATAACCATTTCAAATTATGGCGTAGCTATAAATACTAGCCGGTGACGGGTAGCAGCGTCACCGGTGGAGGAGCTACGTCCTGCGGTCGCCTACCCGCCTGCCCAGCGTGGCGATTAGGGCATATTCCTCCCAATGATGGAAAGTCACACACACAACCAAGGCCTGCAGGCCGGCAGTAACTGGAAAAGAAGAGCCGAAGATCGGGCTCATCTTGGGAGAGACCTACGTCCAATCGCTGGTACAGCTACTTATTATACGGCTTGCTTGTAATTCTGTACTATATAGCAGAATAGTAGGTATAGCCACATAATAATGAATATTACAAGGTATAGCGTAGTCTGAAATGTGCTTTAAGGTCTCAGCACACATATCAACTCGGAAAGGGATCGTCACCGTATCGCCTCGAGCCGTTCCGTATTGTTTGTATGAAACTCCATACTGCAACGCACATTAATCGGAATCGTAACGTAATTGCCTCGCCTCGACAGGCTCCCAACCGCGATGCGGTGCGTGGTCAACTTGCAATTCCCGTGCATACGGCTCGTCGTCCCCGCGCTAACGTCTCTCCGTACCCGAGCTCACGTCTCTTCGTCCACCCTAGCCCCTGTCCTTCCCTGGCGGTGTCACCTAGCCGTAGCCTACGCTTTAGTTACGTGCATCATTAGGTTGACGCCTGGTTGACGGCGAGGCGAAAGGCGATACGGTGACGATCCCTTTCCGAGTTGATATGTGTGCTGAGACCTTTACTTCTTTAGTGACTTATATTTGGAGTTTCAAGTTGATATTCTACACATTTTAATTAATCATACATTTACTGAATTCACGAAGAAACATCGTCAAATGAGGTATACTTCTTCTGTCGGCATTTAATTTGGTTTTCATAACACTTGACAGATTATAATTTCACTTCATTTGATGAGATAATCTGAAAGAAATGACAAATTTAGTTTTTTTTTAATTTATAAGGTAACAGGACAAGCACGACGCTCGCCTGATGGTAAGTGATGACGTCTACCTATTACAGATACAGCGGCATGCACTATTCTGGACTGTCCGAACTTGGCATGTCACTGCACTGCGCCTGTTACCTTGAGACATAAAGATGTTGAGTCTCACATGCCCTGTAATTTCACTGGACACCTTGCCATTTCAACTGAAGAACATTTCTATTTCACGCCTGAAAATTAATTGGCAAAGTGGTGGTACCGCCCCAGGCGGACTAGCAGAAGTTACTACATTTAGTGAACATTAAAAAAAAAACTCGACTGGACATGTGGGTGGTAGGCGCATATTTAAAAAAAAAGCATACTAGCAATAGCAGCAATGTTGGTTGCACGCACATTACTGGTAGTCTTGTTAACACCTCCAACAAAGACACAAGCGTATTAGCTTGTGTCTGGAGTGGGTGCACGTTTTTGGGGCAATAGGTGGGATCGAACTCAAAGACCTTTAGATCGCCAGGCCGTCGTCTTAACCATTGGGCTATTGCCGCTAAAAATCTTCATTATAACATATTATATAGATGTTCCGTCTGCAGACTTGTAACCAAAAAGTAGCATACCACCCCACCATCAAGGAGAAAAGTGATGTTGAAGAAAGAGAGTGTTGGTGGGGGTTGTTTCCACCCATACACTGCACTCCCGTATTTATTAACTTTTTTAAATTAAAAAATGGCACAAAAGCCTCTTGAAGGTGCTGTATGCGAACTTATTAACGTAGTGAATAACATCAATAATAAAGTTTCAACGATGGAGATGAAGATCACAGAATAAAACATCATAATCTCAAACAATACAAATGAGATAGCAAAGTTAAGGTTAGAATTGGCGGCGAGGCTGCCGGCGATCGGAGAAGCTCGGAAGACGGTACCAGCGCCGGCGGTGCTCGAAAGTTTAGGTGTATAGCGCTGTAGCTATGGCTGAGTGAGGGATATCTGGTTAGGCTGTTGATTGAACGGCTGGTTAAGCTAATCGGCTGCGACATTTACATTGGATTTTTAGTAAACGTATATTTTCGGTTGACATGACAAGAGGTATTCAATTAAGGCGGCAATAGCCCAATGGATAAGGTGTCGGACTGGCGATCGAGTGGTCGTAAGTTTGATCCCCACTTCACCCATTGCACTATTGACGTGAGCCCACTCCAGACACAAGCATATTTAGCTTAGTTGGAGGGGTTAACAAGAATACTAGTAATGTGCATCTCACATTGCAAGTAATCTTTTTTTTTAAATAAAAAATTAGTTTATTAATAATTAAGATAGTTTAATAAATAAAACAACCGACTTCCATGCCCTGCGAGTCAGTTTCAGTAGCACTTTTGAGACGTTTATCGTCATATCTCTGGATATACTTATCAGATCTAGATTAAATTACAATGGGACCACCTCGGAAACGAACGCTACCGATTACAAAAAGAATCATCCAAATCGGTTCACAATTGACGGAGTAATCGCGTAACATACACACTCAAAAAACATACAGACAAATTGAGAACCTCCTTCTTTTTGGGAAGTCAGTTGATAAAAGTATAAATTTTAACCCAACAAAAGAGGCTAAAACCGACTTCATATGATTATCTTCTACGAGCTATGTCTCGTGGCTTTGCCTGCGTTAAAAATTATTATTTGAGCTAAGTTTATAAACTAATCTGTGTGAGTAAGGATTCCGATGCGTAGATTTTGCGTGAAAGAGTAACAAACATAAATCTATGCCTACTACTAGTGTCTGTGAAAAAAGAGAACCGTCGTGGCGTTACTATGAACTAACATTCAAAGGTAAGGAAGGAAGGTATAGACCTTCCTAGTACCACCCGATAATGATAAGAGAAGGTACCAGCTACCAACCAAGGTATCAAACATTTTTAGTCGTATTGGCAATGACAGAGCAATGTTGTCAACGCAACAAAAACAGTAAATTAGACCCATTAACGCGCGCGCCCTCAATTTCTACGATGGCTCTCTTTTGCATAGACCTTAGCAAAGCTTCGCATTTACAAGGTGTAACATAAGCTCGCCGATTGGGTACGGAAACGATCACTTCTTTGAAATACCGCGGGCCAATCGAATACGAGCGCCATGTCCTTAAAATACGGGCAGCCAATAGCAACACGAAAGAAAGGAAGAGAAGAAAAAGAAAGAACAGTTAGGGTTGTCCAAAATATTGCGAAAAATTAATTTTTAAACTTTGTATGGTGAAATAAAGTTTCGATTTGAAGTTTGATATTTAAGTATAGGATTCGTGACATGCTATACATACACACCTTTCAATGTTACTACACCCTTATGTTACACCTTGTATAATATTAGTAGGGTAGAATACCTTATGCTAGGCCCGTGTATTAATTAATGCGATTCCTCGTGCGCTTGAGTACCGCCCTCAGTATCTCCGTCCTCCTCATTCCCCATGGCACCTAAGAGGCCCGAGCAGCATGAGCACATCATGCATGCCATACATGCGCCGAGGCATCCAGCCATGCAACCTTTAACTGCGCCACTACCGGCTGCGGGAGCTGGAAAGAACGCAATATTTCTTTTTTCAACGACTACAAAAATCGGCGGAGGTTCTCAATTCGTCGGAATCTGTTTTAGGCTTCCACCCAAACCCAAAGGGTACTAAAGGAACCCTATTACTGAGAAATTCACTGTCCATCCGTTCGTCTGTCTGTCCGCTTTTCACTGGGCTGTATCTCCTTAACAGAAATAAGTAAATGCTTGAAGTTTTTACGAAGAATGTATTACTATGGGGGACTAAACAACAAATACTAAAAATTGAATATTAAAAGGGGAAATAAAATAAAGGGGAATATTTAAAGGGGCATATTTAAAGGGGCCATACAAGAAACGTATTTTTTCGGCATTTCACGCCATCTATGGACACTTAGTTAGGTAAACGTCCCATAGATGGCGTTATAAAGATATGGCGATCCCTAACACCTTTGTTAGACGTTAGATGGCGTTAATAGAAATAAAATGATTATTAATTATTATTTTTTGCTGGCGAAAAATGATAGTGGTATTTTTTGCTCGATCTTATAAAATACTGTAGTGTGGTACGGAACCCTACTAGTGCAAGTCCGACTTGCACTTGGCCAGTTTATTATCATTATTGTGTGCTACTAGGTAGGTATGTACCTTCCTTCCTTACCTTTGAATGTTAGTTCATTGTAACGCCACCACGGTTCTCTTTTTGCACATACTCTTACAAGTTTACAAGTGAAAATACAATTAGCATATGGTTTCACATAATATCGTTTAAAAACTAAAAAAGAACTACGACTTCAATGCCGCGCTATTCATTTTCAGTACCAATTTTGAGATGTTTATCTCAATATCTCTGGAGATACTTATCAGACCTCGATAAAATTACCATGGTACCACACTTGAGATTTCTCCTTTCGAACAAAAAAAGAATAATCAAAATCGGTTCATAAACGAAGAAGTTATCCGCGAAAAAACATTTAAAAAAATAAAAAAATGTATATATACGGTCGAATTGAGAAACCTCCTCCTTTTTTTGAAGTCGGTTAAAAACAGAACTGACTGCCTTGCTAACAAAAAGTAGCTTAAAACCATTAAGGAAAAAAATGTCATCAAAACCATACGGTGTTCCGGCAGCACAGCAATTGAGAGTGTGCTAGTGTGCATAGTGTGATAGCGATGTGATAGCGCAGACGAGAAAGTGGTCAATCGCGTTTTCTTTTCTTTTTTATGACATAAAAAAGTAAAGTAAATAAGTAATTTATAATCGTACAAAACGAAAAAACCGACTTCACACGCCGCGATACTCAAAATAGACAGTAGCCATAATCATGTCATCAAGGTATACAAATTTGTTCATATTGTTTATCTCCATATCTCCGGAGATTATTATCAGATCTCGATAAAATTTGAATGGGACCAAACGGGAGGCATAATCTCTCAAACAAAAAACAACAAAACGGTGTTAACGAAGTAAAAATAAAATTTGCCAAGTGCGAGTCAGAGACGTCTCGACGTGTATGTACGAGTAATTATAAATCCTAATCCTAACTAATATTATAAATGCGAAAGTAACTCTGTCTATCTGTCTGTCTGTCTGTCTGTCTGTGTCACTTTCACGCCAAAACCACTGAACCGATTTAAATGAAATTTAGTACACAGATAGTCTAGAGCCTTTGAACGGACATAGGCTACTGTTTAATGTGAAAACAGGGTTGTAAGGGGTTGAAAGAGGTTGAAAGGGGGGATGAAAAGTTGCATGGAAGTATCGTCATTTTTAGAGCTAGAAGCTTGAAACTTATTTTTGAGGATGTTGATTTGATATAAATAAATATGAAATTCAAAGTTTGTAAAAGTTTTACCCTCAAGGGTGTAAAATAACAAAATAAGGAAAAGAAAATAACAAAATAAAAAAAAAGGGAATAAGGGATGAAAGTTTGTGTGGAAATCTGAAAGGTTTTTGTGAATGATCTACTGAACGGATTTAAATGAAATTAGGTACACAGATAGTCTAAAGCCTGAGAAAAGACATACTTTTTATTGCAAAAAGAGGGTTGTAAGAGGTTAAAAGGGGGATTTTTCATTATCTTTATCTCATAAACAAGTTTTTACTTATTTTTTGTTCTAAATCTTGGGAAGACACTGCTTTTTGCAACACAGTAATAAACTAAAGCAAAAAGCAGGGTTTCAGACTATATTGTAAAATATTTATTTGTTCGCAATAAAGCAATTTAGAATTTTGTACATTTGTATTCGACAAGCCTTTCAAATGATTTACCAATCTATACCGTAAACGATTTACTTTGTACTGAGATAGTCAGTTGTTGGAATAGGAACAGATACTTTTTAGGATAATAGTTAAGATAGTTTGAAAACTAAAACAACCGACTTCAATGCCCCGCGAGTCACTTTCAGTAGCAAGTTTGAGACGTTTATCGTCATATCTCTGGAGATACTTATCAGATCTCGATAAAATTACAATGGGACCACCTCGGAAACGTACCCTACCGATAACAAAAATAATCATTCGAATCGGTTCAAAATTGACGGAGTAATCAAAACACAAAAAAAAACACAGACGAATTCTTTTGTTTTTGGAAGTCGGTGCAAAATAGTACATGGAATATAGTATATAAGTAGTATAGTAGTAAAAGTATGTATGTAGTATAATATAATAATAGTAAATAAATTATTCATTACCCCCTTGCTGTGTTTGTGGTCCATACCCTTGCTGACCATAGGGTGGTTGATTCCCATGCGGCGGGTACCCCTGCGGTGGATACTGGGGGGGTGGGTACCCTGGTGGTAGTTGAGGGTACCCCCCATGTGGTGGTGGGTATCCTTGCGGAGGGTACCCCCCTTGTGGTGGGTATCCTTGCGGAGGGTACCCTCCTTGTGGTGGGTATCCTTGTGGAGGGGGGTACACCCCTTGTGGGGGGTACCCTGGATTGCCCTGCCCTTGATAATAGATCTGCTTACGGCGAGACGTCCAGCTTCGTGACAGCTCACATGTGCCATACTGAAAGATATACACATTTTCAAGTTGGTATATTTATAGTAATTTATTGCGGCTATAAATGTTATGTTACAGCAATCAACACCAATATTAATAAACTGGTCAAGTGCAAGTCGGACTCGCACTCGTAGGGTTCCGTCCACACTACAGTATTTTATAAGATCGAGCAAAAAATACCACTATCATTTTTCGCCAGCAAAAAATAATAATTACTAAACATTTTGTTTCTTATAACGCCATTTAACGTCTAACAAAGGTGTTAGGGATCGACATTTCAATATAACGCCATCTATGGGACGTTTACCTAACTAAGCGTTAAACCACGTTTCTTGTATAGGGACCCTCAATTATCTTTAACTTTATACTTTTTTTTAGTATTTGTTGTTATAGCAGCAACAGAAATACATCATCTGTGAAAATTTCAACTGTCTGACTATCACAGTTCATGAGATACAGATACAGATACAGCTTGGTGACAGACGGACAGACAGACAGACAGACAGACAGACAGACGGACAGCGGAGTCTCAGTAATAGGGTTCCGTTGGTACCCTTTGGGTACGGAACCCTAAAAATGTGAAAGTCAGTTTGTATATTTGTTTGTTTGGGACTTTTTTTTTAAATATTTTATAGACTAGCGTTTGACCACTATCTCACCTGTTGGTAAGTGATGATGCGGTCGAAGATGGTAAGCACGCTAGGCCTAGAATGGGAACTGGCTCTCAAGGATAGCTACCGGAACACATTAGATGTTTGGCGACAGATTTTCTAACTTGAGGGTGGTAGCTGGCCCAGGCGGACACGTCCTACCACCATGCGGGGGTTGTTGGTTTCTTAACGATGTTTTTTCTTCACCGGAGGGCCACTGTGAAAAGCGCACACACATTTTTCGATAGAAAAATCCATTCATGTACGGTGGGGTTTGAACTCGGTACCTCTGGCATCAAAGCCGACCGTTCTCCCGATTACGCCACCGGGACCTCAACTGTGAACCCTTCTAACCTCAACCCTTCTAAGAAACTTTTTTTATATGGGTAATAATAAACTATTTTTAGTTGCTTACTGGTTGACGAGGTTTATGGCCATTGATGGTCTTTGGTGCTCCTGCCTGGTCCAAGGCATGGTGTGTCGGATGCTGCAACAGACAATGTGTAATCGGACTCCAATAATCAAGATCGTTTAAAAAACTAAACAACCGACATTACAAAGGGAACAAACGAGATGTTTTTATTCCATCTCAACCAAAACAGGAATTTTCCAAGTCAGTTATTAAATGATAGATTTCTGAGGTAACATATAAAAAAAACTTATTTTTTGAAGTAGGATAAACAAGTGAATTATTTAACTGCGTGATTTATATATTTTTATGTATAGTTAGTTATATATATTCGTTATCACCGAAAAAAATCTTTATTTTGATACCACATCACTTTTTTTTTTGAGATTGACCCCACTCACATATAAATACGACAAGTTTAGGCTCTATGGCGTACCAAACATACATATACTCTAAAAACATAACTCTCCTTCTTTCGCAGTCGGGTAAAAATTGGGAAGGTTCTATGTTCGTCACCTATATGAATATTTGTGAAGTAAATAAAACTTAGCTTAGGTGATTCAATAATCAATCTATAACTGGATGATAATACAGTGTTAGGATCAGTTCACACCTAGACTAGTTCACGCAACGCGATGATGCTTGAAGAGGCCAGTGGCTTTGAGCCGCACAGCGCGCCGCCGCGAGACGCATCGCAAAGTCGCTGGCAGCGCGATGCCTCGACTCAGGCGTCGCCTCGCGGTGTCATGCTGCTTTACGTGGCTTCGCGGCGGTGCACGCTGCGCCTATAGGTGAGCACCGCTGCTTCGCGACGGACGAGACGCCGCACAGCTCACTCGCGTCTCGCTGCGCTGTGCGGCGTCAGGCTACGCGGCGTGAAACCACAAGCATTGTATCGTCGCGTCACGCCGCGCCGGGTCCCGGTGTGAGCTGACCCTTAGTGTAATAATTTGTTACTATATTCTAATCAAGGTCTGCTGTAGCTATGCCGCTATCATTCTTTTTTTTTTACCAAACAATAGGGAATATGCATGAAGCTCAGATTTATTGCAAATATATTTTTTTCGATTCTTTGTTGTCCTGGAGTTATATGTAAAACCTTTTTTTTATTTAATTCCATTTTATTTGCTTAAAATAATAAATTAAAAATGCAATTTAAGCGAGGGAAATTTATGTTTGTAAAACAGATCACCATTGGTCGAATCGAAAGTTGACGTCATTATGCACTACTCCACGTGATAGAAACATTGAGCGCGGGAACATAAAAATAAATGTATGGTGTATTTATTTCCAAATATTGTGTTTGCCGCGTATTATTGTGCAAAAATAGATAGATAGATAGATTAACACTTTATTGCACATTAGAATACAGAGGTACTTACAAATACTTTTTAAAAAACTAAATGTACAATCGGCGGCCTTATCGCTAAACAGCGATCTTTTCCAGGCAACCGGTAGACTAGTGGAGATACATCATTGTTATTATCGATGGTAGTGTGCATATAAGAAATCACAAAGTATTTAAAATTATTTATACAAACAAATACAATAAGAGCAATACATACATTTAACTATAAATATATATATATATATATAAAATAAATATAAACGAATATATATATTTCTACATATTCCATTCATACATGTACATATATAACTTTACATAACTTATACAAAATACAATAAACTTAAATATATATAATAAAAAAAGAGACAATAAATATATAAATAAAAGTAAAATAAAGTAAGTAAATCTATTAAAAAAATGTATATTACTAACCATTTTCTATAGATAAAAATGAGTACGAGATTAGAGAAACTGTATAATTTAATAAAAACATGCCATTGGCTAAATACAATAATCGCGCGGAGTCTTAGTTAAAGAAAAAAAAGCTAGTTCGCTTCAAGCGGCGTGTGTCTGACGTAAGTGCGTGACGTCACAATGCACTACCAAAGAGCCCGGGAAATGATGGCGTTTAAACTGCTCAAATTTATTTGTATATTTAAATGTTAATTTAAAAAATATTTAGACTAATTCCAGCAGTGTTTTATTTTTTTGTTATGTTTTATGGATGTAATGAGTGAAATAAAAACATGAATATTCCCTATTGTAAATAGTAAATATGACCCTTCAAAAATCTCAAAGCGGAGATTAAAAGGCTTATATTTCTTTTTACAATTGGTTGGTCAAAAAAAAACAAATGTTATATACATAGCTACAGCACACCTTGATTTTTTGTGGAAAAAAATTTTGCTCTAAGAAGCATTTTCCAGGGAGGAAACGAGGGAATACATTAGTATGGAAAACTGCACCCCGCGTTCGCTCTTAAGTCATGAATCTAGCGTATCTTTAGCATCAACGTATCATCTATACCTATATAGCTCATTAATAGCATTAAATATTTAAACTAATATTATAAAAAGCAAAAATTTGATTTATTTTTTCGTTACGATAAATCGTAACGTAATCGTACTCAAAAACTATTGGACCGTTTTCAAAAATGCTTTCACTAATGGAAAGCTACATTATCAGCGAGTAACATAAGGTAAATTTTATCCCCGTATTCTCACGGGGACGGGAACTACGCGGGTGAAACCGCGAGGCGCTGCTAGTGATAGTTTATAGCGTAATTATAGTTTTCATTTCTACTTTGCGATATAGGTACCCAGTATACGTAGCGCGTACTTACGTCGGGTATGTATATTCCCGGACACTAGAAGAGTTGGACTCCTGATCCACTATAAATAGCAATGAGTTCCTAACCAATTCTATGTATTTTGTACTCACATTTCCCATCACGTATTTACTATTAATTTACAACTAATGGTTTCGTAAAGTAACTCGGCGTGGCTGTGGTAGTCATGTTTTTATTTTTTATTTAATTACTTTTGGTAAAAACGGAAATGGTGATGTTTTAACATGGTTTTTTAATTTTTTTGTTTTGTCCCGGGGAAGTGAAGTGAACGTGACATGCAGCACAGATGAGCATATTAAACTGGTAAACTCACAGAATAAGTAGAAATTACAGATTACAATGACACTGAAGTATCTAAAATTATTACGCTATAAAGAATAAAACCTCTGTTCTGTTCATTCTTTTTTTAGGGTTCCGTACCCAAAAGGTAAAATGGGACCCTGTTACGTCCGTACGTACAGTCCGCTGTCCGTCTGTCTCTCTGTCCGTCTGTCTCCAGGCTTTATCTCAAGAACCGTGACAGTTAGACGGTTGAAATTTTCACATATGATGTATTTCTGTTGCCGCTATAACAAAAAATACTAACAACAGAATACAGTTAAAATTATAGGGAGCCCCATAGAAGAAACGTGTTTTTTTCGGCACTTCAATATAACGCCATCTATGAACGCTTAGGTAAACGTCCATAGATGGCGTTATATTGAAATACTGATCCCTAACACCTTTGTGTTAACTTTCACTTAGATAGCGTTAGACGTTAGATGGCGTTTTAAGAAATAAGCACGCGGCTCACAACTCTGTTTTGATAATTTTTTTATTAATTATTATTTTTTTCTGGAGAAAAATGATAGTGGCATTTTTTGCTCGATCTTATAAAATAGTGCAGTGTGGTACGGGTCCCTACGAGTGCGAGTCCGACTTGCACTTGGCCAGTTTATTTAAATATCTAATAGCACCTAGGAACAATTTGTACAACTTATACTCACAAAAACACATTAATTTACACAATACTACATTCATAAATCACTTAAAATTATATTCCAAAACTTTTGAAGTGGTTTGTCAGACAGCAAAATCTTTGCATTTTAGTGGAAAAATTAAGCATGCTGATGATAAAATAAAAACAACATAAGATAATCTTAAAAGTTAACAATAAATTAATCATGGATAATAATGAGGTTGCCAATACATTTGATGAGTTCGTCTCTCAAGTACCCATTACTACCACTCAGTCCTTAAATTCTAGTCCCGCTGATGCTTATTCTATATTATCAAAGTGTGTAAATAAATGTGATACCTTGTTCCAGTTCAAACACGTAACTGCAGACTTAATTATGAAAACATTTAAAATACTCAAACAAAAGAAAACCGAGGACCTGTGGGGAATGTCAACCACAGTTCTTAGTTACATTATTACTGTTATTAGCCCATACTTAGCTTTTATTTTTAACAGATGCGTTGATCAAGGTGTCTTCCCGGATTTAATTTTTGAAAAAGTAATATTAGACCAGCTAATAACACATTTTAAAATGAATGATCTTTTAAATAGCAAACAATTTGGATTTACGAAAGGGCGTTCTACTACTGATGCAGGAATAGGTCTTCTTAAACATATATTTGATGCATGGAAGAAAGCACAAGATGCTATTGGCGTGTTCTGTGACCTATCAAAAGCATTTGATTGTGTCTGTCATGAAACACTAATTTACAAATTAAAATACTACGGTGTTGAAGGTAAGGCACTTGATCTGGTATCATCATACCTCTGTAATAGAACACAGATGGTTGAAGTCAATGGCGTCAGGTCATCTGGATCCCTCATAAAAATGGGTGTCCCGCAGGGATCGATCCTAGGACCTTTTTTATTTCTAGTTTATATCAATGATTTGCCGTCATTCGTACAGAACCTATGTGATATTGTTTTGTTCGCAGATGATACTTCCTTGATATTCAAAATAGATAGGACTACACCTAACTTTGACGATGTAAACAAATCAATAACACAGGTTCTGAATTGGTTTACAACCAATAACCCATTGTTAAACGCAAAAAAAACTAAATGCATTAATTTCTCTTTACCAAATGTAAGAAAGGGTATCCTAAATAGAAGTATATTAATAAATGATGTACCATTAGAACTTGTTGAATCCACAACATTTTTGGGCATCACCCTGGATTCAAAGCTTCAATGGGGTTCTCAAATATCGGTTCTAGCAGGTAGGTTAGGCATACGCAGTACGTAAAATTAGATTTTTAACGGACGGAGCCACTGCAAGATTGGTCTATTTCAGCTACTTCCACAGTATAATGTCATATGACATTTTATTGTGGGGGAAAGCCGCTGAAATCCAATCAATATTTGTTTTGCAGAAACGAGCTATTCGCTCTATATATAGTAGAGTGTCATTATATATAGTCTATATATAATGAGGTCGAGAGATTCACTTCGTGAAAAAATTAAGCAAATTTAAATTCTAACAGTGGCTTGTCAATACATTTATCAAAATATTATGTTCATACGCAAGAATATTAATGATTATAAGAAAAGGTCTGATGTACATAATTTTAATACAAGACATAAAAATAGATTAATTATACCTAATTTCAGACTGCAGAAAGTTAGTGGTTCATTCATGGGGAACTGTATACGCTTTTACAATAAGCTACCCAAAGATATTGATCAATTGCCTATGAGCAAATTTAAAATCTATGTAAAATCCAATTTAATAAAAAAAACAAACCATATAATATGGATGACAAAAATGTATGGCCTGAATGCCCCAAGCTCCAAGATCAAATATAAATTGTATAATAATCTTGTTTAAATTTTTAAGCTGACATGTACAATTAATTTAAAAAAAGAGAAAATGACAAGACAAGCCCCATAGTTTCTTGGTGTTTCTTCTCTGATGGGAGTATTTCCGAAACACCGGTAGATTCAACAGCCATTTAGTTTTCTTCTTTTGTCCGCAGATTTTCTTTGTAGGCTTGCCATTTTTATTTAAACAATATTATGCAGCTGACAGACGGACTGTCAGTTCCATTCGGATCATGATATGTACTGTGATCGGTATGCGTTTCTTTAAGTTGTGTTTCACTATTTCACTTTTTTATTTTTTTATATAAAAATTGTCTGAAGTACTGAAAACACACAGTTACATGTATTATCCTACTTTAATATTTTTTTAAATATTCTGACGTAAACGATTGGATGACAGCTGAATGGTTCATTACTTTTGTTTTTTTTTCTAATTCAAAGCGTTAAAATTCTGCTTTTGCTATGTTTACTTGATAATTGGTTATGATTTTTTTATGATTTATGATTTTGACGTGTATATGTGCGTATATTAAATACTGCCTACATACAGAATAAATGCTTTGATTCTTTGATCTCAATGAAATTACAATGGGACCACCTCGGAAACGTACCCTACCGATTAATAAAAAATAAGTTCAAAAACTAAAACCCGACTACTGAAAGATCGTTTGATCTCTAACAACTTAAGAATAAGGTTCAATCTTAACTACAAAACTAGGTACATTGACTAGGGTCGGAATTCCAGGAAGGTTACTTTTATGACGGTCGGGTGTTTATGGCGGGTAATTAGTCGGGTGTAATTAGTCTATTTTTTTTCCACGGTTATTTGTTCTCTAGAACGTTCTGGCGTAACGATACATACATACATACCCACATACCGGTCAAAAACATAACCCTCCTTTTTGCTTCGCCGTAGTCGGGTAAAAAAAGATTCCTTCGAATCAGTTCACAATTGACAGAGTAAACGCGTAACATACTTACATACAAAAAAATAAAATAAACATACAGACAGACGAATTGAGAACCTCCTTCTTTTTGGAAGTCGGTTGAAAAGGAGGATTATGATCTCTCTTTGTCTATTTTAAGTCCGTTTTTGTTGCACTTTTCAGTGAAATCGTAGAAAATTTAATGTTGTGACCATCGACGTTGTGACCGTCCGTGGTTGTGATACAAAATTTATTCTTATCTTGCTTTTTACCCGACTACAGCGAAGCAAAAAGGAGGGTTATGTTTTTGACTGGTATGTGGGTATGTATGTATGTAAGTATGTATGTATGTATGTATGTATGTATGTATGTATGTATGTATGTATGTATGTATGTATGTATGTATGTATGTATGTATGTATGTATGTATGTATGTATGTATGTATGTATGTATGTATATATGTATGTATGTATGTATGTATGTATGTATGTATGTATGTATGTATGTATGTATGTATATCTATATATATATATATGTATGTTCATCTGTTCCCTCATAACTTCTAAACTACTTATCATAATTTGACAAATGAGTTGTCGTTGGACGCGTCTTATTTGTCTGCTGGTTATAGGCAATGTGACGTCACAATAAATTGAATGTGGCGCCCTCTAGAGGGCACAAAGTCTAGAACTAAAAACTCCCCAACGTGTGTGGTATCGTTGAATAGGGATTTTAAATTGAAGATAGGGTTTAGTACATCATATTTTTGTCGGTCGAAGCGTTGGCGAGATATATCCAGCCGAAGTCAAGAAAACTAATTTATACCCCACAGCGTCGAAAAGAAGCAGTTGGGAGGATTATGTGTTTGTTGATCGCTGTGTATTTATGTAAGTATATTGACATGTATACAATTATGCAAAAAATCCCAAAATGCTAAAAATAAAAAATAAGTTCAAAAACTAAACCCGACTACTGAAAGATCACACTTAAAAGTATGAAACAAGAAAATATTCTCACCTGAGATCGCTATGTACAAACTATTCAATATGTACGAGGCTCGTTCAATAAATACTTAGCCTACAAAAGAAAAACGAAAATTGTCGAAAAGTGCCGATTTATTTTTCTACATAATCTCCTTTTAACTCAATACACTTGGCCCAGCGATGCTCCAACTTTTTTAACCCGTCTAAAAAATACGTTTTCCAGAAGTCTGCAAAATAGGCCTCCGTGGCGGCGATGACCTCCTCATTCGACCCAAATCTTTTCCCGGCGAGTGACTTTTTCAGGTTTGGAAACAAAATGAAGTCACAGGGGGCCAAATCTGAAGAGTAAGGTGGATGGGGCAGCAATTCGTAGCGCAATTCGAATAATTTGGCCATGGCGACGGCAGAGGTGTGCGCCGGCGCGTTTTCGTGGTTGTTGTCCAGTGTGAGCAAACGCGGCACCCATCGCGCTGACAGCTTTCTCATGCCCAGTTCTTCGTGGAGAATATGATGCACCGTTCCTTCTGCAATGCCCACAGTGTCAGCTATCTTGCGAACCTTCAATCGGCGGTCTGCCAACACGAGATCGTGGATTTTTTTATGTTTTCCTCCGTAGTAGCCGTTTTCGGGGCACCTGAGCGTGGCTCATCAAAAACCGACTTGCGGCCACGAACAAACTCGTTAAACCAATTCTTGACGGTTGCCATCGAAGGAGAAGAGTCACCGTACACAGCATCCCAGCGATTTTTAATTTCACTGCGCGTTTTCCCTTCCAAAAATAAAAATCGAATCACCGAACGATACTGCTCTTTTTCCATTTTTGTTAAACCTACCGACACGTTCGCTTTCAAAGGCTATTAAAACAAAACTAATAGAGGTCATTGTTTAAAACTTTGGCAGTAGGCATCAAAGACATTGCACTGTACTATGGTAAACATTTTTTGTAATAGCAGTGCCATCGGGCGATGAGGCTACGTACTTGTTGAATGACCCTCGTATCGTGTATTATATAAACAACTTACTTTTAATAAATATTTTATTGTATTTCATAAATATTCTTAGTGTTGCTCAGAGGATAGCTGTGGTCGTATGTCCGTCCGTCGTGGCTGTGTAACCGTAACAAAACAATACACTCTGCAAAGTAGCATACGACCACGGGTATCCACTGAATACCACTTATTAAAAGTAAGTTGTTTATATAATACACGATACATATTGAATAGTTTTTACATAGCGATCTCAGGTGAGAATATTTTCTTGTTTCATACTTTTTAGAGTGTGATCTTTCAGTAGTCGGGTTTTAGTTTTTGAACTTATTTTTTATCAGTAAATATGTTACTACGGTTCATTTCTTAAAAGATATGGTGTGTATTGTAGTGTTAGTATATGATAACATTGATAATGCCTATTTTTATTAAATACTAGATAGGTTATCGTTTGACCAGGGGTGATCACCTGGTCCCCAGGTTATGTACTGGTGTATGTACTGGGAAACACAGACACCGGCACGAAATTCCATTCCTTGGCAGTACGAACGATAAAAGATGAAGCGAAACGTTTTGTACGGGTAGATGGGATGTCCACCATAAAACGATGGCGCACATCGGTACGTATGGTTGTCCGATAGAAGAAGGGGGATGGTGGGACTAATGGATCTTCGAGCATTTTGCTCGAAGTAATGGATGGCACACTCTCCGAAATGTATCCGATAAAAAACCGATAAACTTGCGACTTTGCGGCGATGCTATAAGCTCTGAAGTCTCTTTACCAACAAGTTTTTCGTCATTGATAAGTTTCTTAGCTCTCCTCTCAATTATTACCAGCACCTCCAGCTGGTAATATTATCATGGCAATTTAAATCTTGTATTTAATGTGGGTATGCACCTGGCATTGCTTCTTGCATACCGCACAAAAAAAAATACTAAATCACTTTACTGCCAATGTTTGAAACGTTTTCCTGTTCCTCGTTATTCCCGAATCCTGGGCAGTTCAGTAACCCAATGTGAACTACTTCACGACGGCGAGTTGTCTGTCCGATTTAGAATCAATTTAGTGTAGTGCATACAGCAGATTTTTGACAAATTCAATTTATCAACCGACTTCCAAAAAGAAGGATGTTCCCAATTCGTCTGTATGTTTTTTCCTTTTTTTTTCTTTTTTTTTGTGTATGTAACGCGATTACTCCGTCAATTCTGAATCGTTTCGAATAATTCTTTTTGTAATCGATAGGGTACGTTTTCGCGGTAGTCCCATTGTAATTTCATTGAGATATGATAAGTATATCCAGAGATATGACGATAAACGTCTCAAACTTCGGTTGTTTTAGTTTTAAAACTATCTTAATTATTTATTTATTATTAACCAACTTCACAAAAAAGGAGGAGGTTCTCAATTCGTCGGAATCTTTTTTTTAATGTATGTACACCGATTACTCGAAGATACCTAAACCGATTTTGAAAATTATTTTTTTGTTTCAAACGGAACCCATTCCAGGTGGTCCTATTTAAATTTTAACGACATCGGTTGAGCCCTTTTTAGGGTTCCGTAGCCGAATGGCAAAAAACAGAACCCTTTTAGATTCATCATGTCTGTCTGTCTGTCCGTCCGTATGTCACAGCCATTTTATTCCGAAACGATTAGGACTACAGAACTGAAACTTGGTAGGCAGATGTATTCTGTGAACCTCTTTCCGATTTTTATACAAAAATAAAAAATATAAAATTTTAAGGGGGGGCATCCCATATATGGAACTGAAACAAAAAATATTTTTTTCTTCAAACCTATAAACTAACCTTTAAAGTAAGGGAGTGAAAAATCTAGAAAAAATATATTCTGTAGATCTCAATTAAAACTTTCAACGAAAATTGGTTTGAACGAGTTACAGTCAGTAATTTTAGAGATATGGCGACCGCAAATATAACTTTGTTTTTCATACAAACACTATGAACAACAAAGTTCATTTTTTGGTTGCGAATAATCATAGTTATAGAATACTCTACTGTGTTACGGAACCCTACGAGTGCGAGTCCGACTTGCACTTGGCCAGTTTATTTTTAATATATCAACATTTATATTACGATGCATTTATATACCTCGATGACATGATACTCACTGCTTGCTACTTTGACTAGCGCGACGTTTAAAGTCGGTTCTTTTAGTGTTTTAATGGTAAAGGTATGTAGTACATGAGAACGGCCCAAGCGAAAGAAACAGAAGAGGAATTCCTTGTCTAACAATCTGCCAGCGCTATATATATTAAACTAACCACATAACAGAACTATATCTGTGTTCTGTGGTACTAACCATAAAATGGTTAATACACATACATACAAACTATGAGCTATTCATTATCCTGTGCTATGAGCAAATTTCAAGTCTCCATCTATTATTAACCGACTTCACAAAAAAGGAGGTTCTCATTTCATCAGATATATTTTTTTTATTTATTTATTTTTATGTACCTATGTTCATCGATTACTCGATACGACTAACCGATTTGGAAAATTATTTTTTTGTTTCAAAGGGTTCCCTTCCCAGGTGGACACATTTAAATTTCGAGCCGTTTTTAAAATATCGACATTTGTATTTCGATTCTACTTCGATGACATGATACTGGCTGCTGGCTACTTTGACTAGCGCGTTTGAAGTCGGTTCTTTTAGTTTTTTAAACGATCTTAATTATTGATAAACATTTTTCTGAAGTGCTGAAACATATGGGTGCGTGTTATATTACGGTTGGCAACCCTACATTAATCAGGAAAACACAATAATATTTTGATGTTTGATGTTCCCTCCATGACGTAATGATCACCAATACCGCAGTCAAGGTCTTGTTACTTTCCGTGCACTGACTCAATTATTCATGAGTAACACACATTGGTAACACGTACAACAAAATTGTACGCTACAGTGCGACACCTTCCTTATTCTCAACCGACTTCCCAAAAAGAAGGAGGTTCTCAATTCGTCTGTGTGTTTTTACAAGCTTTTATTTAACTTGCGATGTATGTATGTATGTATGTATGTATGTCACTATGTATGTTCGAGTGGAATCTTGGAAGCTAAATTAGACCCACTTCCCGATGTCACATTGGACTCAAATTTATTTGGTGTACTTATGTATCTTTGGTGACAATACAATGATTTGGTACCATGGAGCTGGTCTGATGATGGAGACGGAAGGTGGCCACGGCATCTCTGTGATAAAACAACGAAACCCCACCGAGTTTGAGCTCGATTGATTTGTCTTGAAGAGAACTTTACACCTAGATGATATCCAGGGTCTGATGATGAAGCTGGAAGGTGGCCACGGCATCTCTGTGATAAATCAACATAACCTTACCGAGTTTGGGCTCGATTGATTCGTCTTGAAGAGAACTTTTCACCTAGATGATATCCAGGGTCTTATGATGAAGCTGGAAGGTGACCACGGCATCTCTGTGATAAAAAACAAAACACTACCGAGTTAAGGCTCGATTGGTTCGTCTTGAAGAGAACTTTACATCTAGATGATATTTAGCGACTGGTGATGAAGCTGGAAGGTGGCCACGGCATCTCTGTGATAAAATAGCGTAACCCCAGTGAATTTGGGCTCAAATGATTCGTCTTGAGGAGCACTTTATACTTAAATGGTAGTCAGGATCTGATGATGAAGCTGTAAGGTGGCCATGGCATTTCTGCTATAAAGCAACATAGCCCCACCGAGTCGATTGATTTTCCTCGAAGAGCGCTTTACCCATAATCACATCAAATATCCGTGGAATATTTTAAAACATCATGCCTTCTCTTAAATACTTAGGTAGTAGGTAAGTAGTCGGTATCTATACCTACCTACTAAAAAGTTAAGAATAAATCATAAGTAAAAAAATATTTTTAAAAACAAGCTTTTATCTGGGACAATGAACTAAAATAGTACATTTTAAACTTTCGCGATTTACACACATAATTATATTGTAATACGGGACTTATCGTCAGTATTGTGTGTCACAATGGCAACTCCGATCAAGATCAAATGAGGGTATTTTCAAACTACTCTCAATAAAAACAATGCTGATACCCACAATTTCAGTCTTCTCGTGACCACGGTCAATGCAACTTGATCGAAACGTCGAGGTAAATAAAATTATGTTTTTAGCGCGATAAGTCCCGTATTACAATATAATTATGAATGAACTAAAATGTTAAAAATAAATTCTAGTAAATATTCGGCGTGTAGGTACAAAAGGTTACAGGTTTTTAAAAGCTTGAGGCACTGAAGTATAGTAAGCCTAGCCTGAAAAACGGGTAGTGCTTCAAGCTTTTAAGAATATAGAACGTAACGTACCTACACGCCTAATTCTTACTAAATTTATTTTTAACATTTTAGTTCATTGTCCCAGATCAAAGTTTGTTTTTAAAAATATTTTTTACTTATGATTTTTTTTTTTTAATTGTGTGTATGTTACGCGATTACTCCGTCAATTGGGAACCGATTTGAATGATTCTTTTTTTAATCGGTAGGGTTCGTTTCCGAGGTGATCCCATTGTAGTTTCATCGAGATCTGATGAGTATCTCCAAAGATATGATGATAAACGTCTCAAACTTGCTACTGAAACTGACTCGCGCGGCATGGAAGTCGGTTGTTTTAGTTTTTAAACTATCTTAATTATATTCTCTAGGGTAAGAGTAAACTTAAATTAAATTCGGTATGACAACTAATAATGTATTGTCAAGAATAACAATTAGAGTCTGTGCAAAAAGAGAACCATCGTAGAAATTTTTTTTACATCGAACTGGGTAGCACTTGACTACTATCTCACCTGATGTTAAGTGATGATACGCTCGATGATGGAGCGTGCTTACCCAGAAGATACCTACTCACTCGCGATTTAAAGACCCCTATATTGTATATACCGGAAACACAGACTCAGGCAGGGTATTCCATTCCTTGGCGGTTCGTATGATGAACGAAGAAGCAAATCGCTTGGTTCGGGTAAATGGTATATCCGCCATAATCGGTGACGACTTTTAGTATCTCTGGATGTCCGATTATATAATGAGGATAGTGGAATCAATTCATGTAGTGCAATTGCACAATCTCCAAAATGTATCCGATAAGCACATTGATAAAAAAAACGTTGTTATTAGCTTTTTATTAGCTTCACCTGTATGTTTGTATGTTTGTAACCGACTTCTTTTGGCGCGATTTTGACCCACTTTAAACTTCCAGATTTCGTCCAAACTTTGTAGATTTATCGAGGACCGATGACAATACACTAATATGATTAAAAATTATTCCATTTTTTAACTAAAAAGTTGAAAATAAATAATAGTTTAAAGAAACTAAAAAACACGCTTTTTATTGAAAACCGAACTAAAAAATAGAAAATAAATTTTAATAAGTTTAAATTAAGAATAGTGTTAAAAATTTCAATTAATATAAATTAATAATAGTGTGAATAAAAAAAAAAAAATTTAAAGCGTGGGGTGCTTTTAAGATTTTATCAAAATGATAATCACTCTACTCATATCTGTCAATAAAATATTTATAACAATTGACACCATGCACCCCACGCTTGTTTTAAAATATTTTTAATTTTTTTTAATTCACACTATTATTAATTAATATTTATTGAAATTTTTAACACTATTCTTAATTTAAATTTATTAAAATTTATTTTCTATTTTTTAGTTCGGTTTTCTATAAAAAGCGTGTTTTTTAGTTTTTTTTAACTATTATTTATTTCATCAATGGATAAGCAAGCAACTTTGCGGCGATGCGCGAGACTCTGGAGTCTCTTGCTTACTAGTAGGTCGTTACTTACTGTTTTTGTTGCATTGAAAACACTGCTGTCATTACTAGTAAGACTAAAAATGTTTGATACTTGGTAGGTACCTACTCTTATCATTATCGTGTACTACTAGGTAGGCATGTACCTTCCTTCCTTACCTTTGAATGTTAGTGCATCGTAACGCTACGATGGTTCTCTTTTTGCACAGACTCTAAGGGCTTTCAGCCTATCTAATTTTTCTGTGCAGCACAACACTTTGGTTATTATTGTTAAGATTATAAAAGACTGGTTGATTACAATTCTTCATCATCATCATCAAAATCAGCTGGTATAAGTCCACAGCTGGACATAGGCTTCTTCTAAGATGCGCCACTGAGCCCGTTCTTCGGCTCATCTATTCCAGTCACTGCCCACCGCTTTGCGTATATCGTCGCTCCACCTGGTCCCAGGACGTTCTACGCTACGTTTGCCGATTCGCGGTCTCCACTCTAGGACAAGTCTACCCCAACGGGTATAAATCTGTCCTGCGGCAGCTATGACCAGCCCACTGCTACTTCAGTTTGCTAATCCGTTGAGCTTGGTCGACCACTTTAGTTCTCTGGAGATTTACTTCGTTCCGGATTCAATTCTGCAGAGAAACGCCGAGCATATTATAGCTCTCTCTGTACTACGTAGAAATTGTGTACGTAGAACATGTAAAATATTTTTTTCGTAGTCTCTATAGCTCACCTCGCTTCGCTCGCATACGTGACTTTACATTGGTGGACCAGTCGAGCTGTAAGTGTCCACGTTTTGACTCCGTATGTCATCACGAGCAGGACGCACTGATTAGATTTTTGTCTTCAGACACTGCGGTATTAGTTGACGAGAAGACTTGACGAAGATTTCCGAATGCTTTCCAGCCCCACCTTAATAATTCTTCTGTGGATTTCATTTTTAAAGTTGTGTTTGCCTAGTGGGAGCGTCTGCCCTAGGTAAATATACTGCGAAACAACTTCGAGTGAGATTCCATCTACGGCAATCGGTTCTGGAACAACGTGCTCGTTGTACATGACTTTGGTTTTTAACCGGATTTTAAAAAAGGAGGAGGTTCTATGTTCGACTGTATGTCCTATTTCATTCTACCTTTCCTCTCCTCTTACTTGGGCACCTTGTCCATAATCAGCTACACTCCTTCCTTATCTCCAATCAACTCCTTAATCCCTTCCAGTCTGGGTTTCGCCCTTGACATAGCACAGTTACTGCCCTCGGTAAAATAACCGATGCTATCCGTTTAGGAATGGACAAAGGGAAAGTAACTGTGTTAACCCTTCTGGACTTCAGCAACGCATACCGTCGATTTTGACATTCTCCTTGCATTTCTTCACTCTATCAACATATCTCCGATGGCAATTGACTGGTTTTACAGTTATCTGTTTGGCCGTCGTCAGCGTGTCCGCATCGAAGAGTCTTTCTCTGCCTGGTGCGGAACCGCTGCCGGCGTGCCACAGGGCGGCGTCTTATCACCTCTTCTTTTTTCCCTCTTTATTAATTCTATTTCCTTTAACGTCACTTCTCCCTACCACCTCTATGCAGGCGATCTGCAAATCTACTCTCAAGCTTTACTCGATCAACTGCCTCATTCTATTAGCAATATTAACAAAGATCTAGTAAATATATCGGAGTGGAGTAAAGCGCACGGATTAAAAGTGAACCCAACCCAAGTAAGACGCGAATGTTAATTATTGGAAGCTCAAGGACTATCGCTAAAATAAACTGGAGTACGTCACCACAAGTAGTATTTGAAGGGATAACGATTCCGTACAGCGAAACTGTGAAAAATCTAGGCATTATATTTGATCGCTACCTGTCATGGGGACCACAACTTCCGGCCATCAGCCGCAAGATGTTGACTTCTGCAGGGGCTTTGAGGAGGTTAAGAATTTTTTTACTAACGGCTACTAAAGTTGCGCTAGCACAGTCTCTTCTTCTCCCAATTCTCGATTACGCCGATGCATGTTATCTAGACCTCACAGAGGAGCAGCTAACTAAGCTTGAGCGACTCCAAAATTTTGCATTTTGGTTCATATTTGGCCTTCGCAAATATGACCATGTTTCAGAATTCCGTCGTAAGCTCAAGTGGCTGCCTATTCGTCTTCGCCGGAATTCACTACACACATTCAGTCACTCCTTTATAATATTTTATGTAATCACACTTCTCCTAGCTATCTAAAAGCACTCTTCGTATGTCTTCACACCACTAACTCCCTTTCACTAAGGTCATCAGAGAATCCAATGCTTTCTATTCCTACTCATTGCAGCACTTTCTATGATTTCTTTTGCTGTTCATGATAAAACAATCACAAACTACGAGTATACATTCAAGGAACGCGTTAAGTCGTATTTTCTATCTATCTATACTATATATTTTTTATTATGTATCTTCACCGATGACTCGAAGACACCTGAACCTAGTGTGAGTGATACTTAGATTTTTGGCGACAGATTTTATAACTTGAGGGTGGTAGCTGGCCAGGCGGACACTAGATAGTGTCCTAATACCATGCGTGGGTTGTTGGTTTCTTAACGATGTTTTTCCTTCACCGGAGGGCCACTGTGAAAAGTGCACATACATTTTTCGATAGAAAAATCCATTGGTGCACGGCGGCTTGAACTCGGTAAGTGGCATCAAAGCCAACCGTTCTCCCGATTACGCCACCGGGCCCTCAAATCTCCAGAGATATGAATTGAAGATAAACACCTCACACTTAGTACTGAAAATGACTAGCGCGACGTTTGAAGTCGGTTCTTTTAGTTCTTTTAAACGATCTTAAATTATATCCAAGTTCATCCGGATACCGATGCGCTGAGAAGATTCAGCTAACCCATTTAACATTCTTTGTAGGTCCTGCAGCATCTCTGTCATAATGACTTGCCCTTGATGTTGATGCCACAATCTTTCCAGTCCATTGATTATAACTAATATTTGATAATAAATAATAAGATCGTTTAAAAAACTATAACAACCGACTTCAATGCCGCGCTATTAATCTTCAGTACCAATTTTGAGGTGTTTATCTCCATATCTCTGGAGATACTCATCAGACCTCGATAAAATTACCATGGTACCACACCTGGAATATCTCCTTTCTAGCAAAAAAAAAATAATTAAAATCGGTTCATAAACGACAAAGTTATCCGCGAACAAACATAAAAATATATATATATATATATATATAATTGAGAAACCTCCTCCTTTTTTGAAGTCGGTTAATAAGAAATGTTGATTGCTGAGTTCGATAAAAATGACATCGATTATGAGGAGGATTTACTATGATTAAAGAGACAAGACAAGACCGATCGATTATAATTGATATCTAGTTGATAATAGAGTATTGTTAAGAATAAATATTACAGATTGTCTGAAAAACTACTTTTATTTCGCTTAAACGTTTTGAAAAAGCCCTCTTAAAATCAAGGTAAACATTAGAATAAAAATACATCTATAATTTGAAATGTTCCGTTCATTATCGAGAATCTTCATTCAATTTACAGCAAACAACAAATATCGAACACGCAATCTGTAACGTTAGAAAAAATTCAATAATTTGATTAAGTATTGAACATGTACTTTGCTTGGGTGGTATTTTGCAAAAAATTTTAAGTTTACTTTAGTATAAGCTACAAAGATAATATATGACATAAAAATTGTGTAGCCACCACAAAGTAAACCACTAACTGACAAGAGTTTGTAAACACATTAGCGTAACTAATAAAACTGGCCAAGTGCGACTCAGACTTTTGTCCCGCACACGGAGGGTTCCGAACGTCATCTATCGAATTTCTAACGAACTTCTAACACCAACTAAGTAAACGTTAACACAAAGGTAGAATAGTATTATATAGTAGTAATAGTAATAGTAGTAATAAATATTATTAAATATCTGATTGACCGAGCTTTGCTCGGTATTTTTTGCCACTTAAACAGACAAATATGACTCTTCCCGACATCTTTTGACGAATAATAATACTATTTTTTTTTAATTGAGAGCAACTAACTGCTTTACCGACACAGTACTTCTACTCGCCAATAGATGTCGGGAAGAGTCATATTTTAAGTTGATTATCATTAAAGTTGATTATTGAAAACACGAATAAAACAACATTTTCTGAAAATGACTCCTAGCTACATCGATTTATCGCCCCCGAAATCCCCTGTAGGTATACTAAATTTTATTTAATCGTTTGAGCCGCTTCCGAGATTCAGATTAAGGTAAAGACGATATCGCGCCATCTTTGATGCTAGCTAGATGGCGCTGCGCTATCGAAAAAAACTTTTTTTTAACTTTTCTTTAATTTTTAACTTTGTTCTGTTCTTAGTATTTGTTGTTATAGCGGCAACAGAAATACATCATCTGTGAAAATTTCAACCGTCTAACTATCACGGTTCATGAGATACAGCCTGGTGACAGACGGACAGACAGACAGACAGACAGACAGACAGACAGACAGACAGACGGACAGCGGAGTCTCAGTAATAGGGTTCCGTTGGTACCCTTTGGTTTCGGAACCCTAAAAACTATTGTCTTAAATATGCCATTTCAAGACTAGACCCAATATTGGTCTGGAACCCCATTAAATTCTAAGTATTTCAGTCCAAACAGACCTAAAATAAGTCATATACATAAACAAAATTATTATCCATAAATCACGAAAAAAACTTTGATCGCTCCTCCTGTGAATCGGATTTTGTCAGTTACCTACTTTAATTGAACCTAAAACCGTCGATATAATACTTATATATATTTATAATGTTATATATAAATGTATGTATTTAGTTATCTTATTCATATTCTTATTATATAATCATCTAGTATTTTGACTTTATCTGCCCGACTGCGAAAGAAGGAGGGTTGTGTTTTTCGAGTGTATGTATGTATATTTCTTTGGCACGCCCTAGAGCCTAAACGGCTTGTCGTATTTTTAACCGACTTCAAAAAAAGGAGGAGTTTCTCAATTCGACCGTATATATATATTTTTTTATTTTATTTTTATGTTTGTTCACGGATAACTTCGTCGTTTATGAACCGATTTTGATTATTCTTTTTTTGTTCGAAAGGAGATATCCCAAGTTTGGTACCATGGTAATTTTATCGAGGTATGATAAGTATCTCCAGAGATATTGAGATAAACATCTCAAAATTGGTACTGAAAATGAATAGCGCGGCATTGAAGTCGGTTTTTTTTAGTTTTTAAACGATATTATCATGTGCGTGGTGTCAATATTTGTCTTGAGTCGTGAGAGTGACACTGGGTACATCAAGATTAAAAAAAAACTTAGTTACGGAATATTGGCGCCAAAAAGTAATCTAAAAAAAATTTGTTTTCAAAGTACATCGAGTGTGGTATCAAAAGAAATACATTTTAACCGTGATTACGAATACATATAGATATAATTACTTACATGTTTTATTGGAGTTATAGAATAATAAATGCTAGTTACGGAATAGGAAATAATATTCAATCTTTTTTTTCTCGCAGTCGGGTTTTTGTACTTTTCAATAATTAATTTGTTGAATGTAGGTTTATGTGAAATAATATTATGTCTAAACGTATTTTGTCCAAGGTATTGGTATGCCACCGGCCGCTTATTATTCATTGCTTATTTGTCTGGTAGAGATTACTCTGAGCAATAATTCTGCCCATTGTTACACCTAATTCGTTTTTACATGTCTTAGAAAAAATAATTAATCGATCTATCTATGAAATAAAAAATTGCCCAAATCGGTCCACCCGTTTTCAAGTTATGGCGTGAACAAGGGAAATAGGGATTAATTTGTATAAAACCCTAAAAACCATAGATATTGATTTTTAAACTTTATTAGGTTAATTATCTAATCTTGTTGCTCCACACAAACTTTGAACCACCGTTTCATTCATTCAAAGGGTAGATTTTAGAAACACCTTTCTTAGCGGATAGACCGGTAGACCGGTCTACGTCGTAATAACTGCATGTCAAATTTCAGCGCAATCCGTTAAGAGCGTACGCGGGATGCAGTTTTCCGTACAAACGTATTCCCCTGTTTCCTCCATAGAAAATGCTTCTAGAGCAAAACTTGTTTCTACAAAAAATCAAGGTCTGCTGTAGCTCCTTTGTCTAATCCGTGGCTGTAGCTATGCCCCTAAAATTGTCTATGGATAGGTCTTTAAAAATGACATTGAGGTTCCTAAACGTTGGTACGGAAGCCTCGGCGGGCGAGTCCAACTCGACTTGGCCGGTTTTATTTATTTTTTATAAGAACCTTCTCCTAACAATAACAAACACAACAAAACAATAGTTAGGGAAATCGGTCCAGCCTACAGGTCCAACCATGTATATGTGACGCCGTTACCAAGGGAAATAGGTATTCCATTTTTAGGGTTCCGTGCCTTAAAAGGAAAAAGGAACCCTTATCTGTCAGTTATAACTCACTAGTTGACTGTCTGTCTGTCCGTCTGTCAAGACCCTTTATCTCCGGAATACGTAGAGGTATCAATTTGACACTTTTACTAAATACTTGGGTCTACGGTGCCTTTCGGCTGTGAAAAAAATGCAATCAAAAGATATGACCGTTTATGTCGCAAATTTTGCCATTTCACAAGGAAATCAAAACTTAAAGGGTACTTCCCGTTGACCTAGAACCATGAATTTTGGCAAGAAGCAAGGTTTTGAACCACTTATCTTCTAATACTATAAGAATCTTTGTCCTGACATACTGACTGACTGACTCACTGACAGACAACGCACAGCCTAAACCGCTTGTCGTAGAGACTTGAAATTTGGAGGGTACATTTGTCTTAGTACGTAAGGGTGTACTAAGAAAGGATTTTCCAAAATTCACCCTTTTAGGGGATGAAACGGGGGTTCAAAGTTTGTATGGAGAAACAAGATTAGATAGTCTTTTCGATTCGAAACTTCACACAGTGCTTCAGTAAAAAAATAAGAAAATACGTATTTCAGGCTTTTTCGAAATGCCACCCCTAAAAGGGTGAAGTGTGGTAACAAAGTCTAAAATCAATATTTTTTCGGATTGCGCTGAAATTTGGCATGCAGATAGTTGTTTTGACGTAGGTATCCGCTTAGAAATAATTTTTCAAAATTCACTCTTCAAGGGGATGAAACGGAGGTTCAAAGTTTGTATGGAAAAACAAGATTAGATAGTCTTTTCTACTTGAAGCTTCACACAAGTACTTAAGTAAATACGTGTTTTTCGAAATTCCCCCCCTAAAAGGGTGAAGTGGGGTAACAAAGTCTGAAAATCAATATTGTTGCAGATTGCGCTGAAATTTAGAATGCAGATAGTTATTATGACGTAGGTATCCGCCCAGAAAGGATTTTCTAAAAATTCCTCCCGGATACGGAACGGGGATTCAAAGTTTGTATGGCGAAACAAGATGAGATAGTCAGTTTTATTCGAAACTTTACACATAAGTACTTCTGTAAATAAATAAGTAAGTACTCGTACGTGTTGTTAACTGTTGTAGGATTTTTTGAAATGGGGTAGGTAACAAATTCTGAAGATTTGGGTTTTTCGCGTTGTATATATATGAATCCCGATTTGTCTTAGTCACACGATAACATGAAAACGGGTGAACCGATTTGGCTAATTCTTATTTGATGTCTTTAATGATAGAATCGTTTTTACACAAGAAAAGTTTTAAGTAAATAAAAGGAGTTTTTAATGCGGGCGAAGCCGCGGGGCACTTCTATTATAGGAATAAAACATAAATATGTACATTAATAACGAGATATGTACATTAATAAATGTAAATGTGTACATTAATAACGAGTAAAGCGAATTTACTATTACAAACTTATTATTTGCGGTTGGTTCAGCTCATTTTCTATGGATCGAACAGCAAAGTTAAGTTTGTTATTTAACCTAGTTTGAGAAGTCGGTACGGAATCCTCGGTGGGCGAGTCCAACTCGACTTGGCCGGTTTTATCACTTATCATAAATAGATAGATAATACTCGTATACGCGAACGCTTTCATTCACTTATCATCGCAATCAATTATTATTTGTCAATATAATTTTCATCGTGATTTGCAAGAAAATCTATTATGACATGACAAGCAAAATACGCACTTATACAATATGGGTTATAAAATTTACTAGTTGACCCCGCGGCTTCGCCCGCGTTAAAAAGTTTCCTTTGTAATTATTCTGGTTATAAATTATTTTTATAGGTATGTGTTTTTTAACCGACTTCACAAAAAATGTGGAGGTTCTCAATTCGAATGTTTCTTTATTATGTTGGTCACCTCAGAACTTCGTCAATTCGAAACCGATTTGAATAATTATTTTTTTGTTTTTATTATTTTTATACAAAAATAAAAAATACAAAAGTTTAAGGGGGGCTATATTAAAAGTTTAAGGGGGGTTATATTATATATTTTTTTCTCAAAGTGAATCATTTGAAAGATAGGCGCGTCTAAAGTGGTAAAATGTGCCCTCCCCCCTTTAACTTTTAAGGTATGGGAGTGAAAAATCTAAAAAAAATATAAGCTGTAGATCTCAATAAAAACTAACAACGAAAATTGGTTTGAACGAGATACAGTCAGCATTCTTAGAGATATGGCGACCGCAAAGATAACTTTGTTTTTCATACAAACACTATGAAAAACAAAGTTAATTTTGTAGTTGCGAAAAATCATAGTTATGGAATACGTAACTGTGTTACGGAACCCTACGAGTGCGAGTCCGACTTGCACTTGGACAGTTTATTTCGTTTTGTACGATCATAAATTATTCTCTAAGTATCGAATGGAACGGCAGGGAATAATTTTTCTATACAAATTTCATTATGTCAATTTTAGGGGATGATTTTCGACATTAAAAATAGCCCATTAACCCTTTGTGTTATTTAAAATCTACACTTCTATATTTCCAATTTATTTCAAATCGATTCAATAGTAACGGAAATACAAGGAAACTAAACATTTTCTATATTTCTTCCAGCAAAATATTTGTTTTTAAAGAGTGTAAAGGTACGGACACACCGCAGCGTCCTACGTGCGCGATCTAGGCGGCAATCAGATAACGCAGTAGTATTTATATAAGACTGGTTCACACTAAATGAAAACAATTGAAAAGTACTGAGATCGTGCCCGCAGATCGCACGACGTCGCGGTGTGGTCCTGCCTTAACTTGATTAAAAAAAAATAATACATGTTTTTTATACTTTATAGGCTAGCGTTTGACCACTATCTCACCTGTTGGTAAGTGATGATGCGGTCGAAGATGGTAAGCACGCTAGGCCTAGAATGGGAACTGGCTCTCAAGGACGGCTGCCGGAACACATTAGATGTTTTGGTGACAGATTTTCTAACTTGAGGGTGGTAGCTGGCCAGGCGGACACTAGATAGTGTCCTACCACCATGCGGGGGTTGTTGGTTTCTTAACGATGTTTTCCTTCACCGGAGGGCCACTGTAAAAAGCGCACATAAATTTTTCGATAGAAAAATCCATTGGTGCACGGCGGTTTGAACTCGGTACCACGGCATCAAAGCCGACAGTTCTCCCGATTACGCCACCGGGCCCTCATGCACTTTTCCGGGATGCACTTTTCCATACAAATTTATTGCCCATTGTCTACCTGGAAAATGATTCTAGAGCAAAATTTGTTTCTACAAAATATCAAAGACTGCTGTAGCTACTTACGTCATACGATAGCTACGATAGCTGTATCATTGCTTTTTTTTAAACTACGGCAGACCTTGATATTTTGTAGAAACAAATTTTGCTCTAGATGCATTTTCCAGGGAGAATACGGGGGAAAATACATTTGTATGGAAAAGTGCACCCGCGTTCTCTCTAAAGGTTTATTTATACCAAGTTTTGAGTAAATCGGACCAAGGAATAACATTATTCATGGAAACTTTATCACCATATTTTTTTTAAGGTTAATTAACCATTAAATAATAATTAATAATACCCATTAAATTAATTATTATTAATTATTAATACCCATTTAATAAGGGATGATTTTCAAAAATAAGATAGCCCATGTATTATTCTAGAGCCTACTAGACTTGTATGATAGCCATACTAGGTATGCCCTGCAGCTTCGCCCTAGTTTAAAACTACTTTCATTTATTTTTTCCTTAAAAAAAAAAATCTTTTTGTCATAAAAACACAAAATATAATATCGTTTAAAAACTAAAAAAGAACCGACTTCAATGCCGCGCTGTTCATTTTCAGTACCAGTTTTGAGATGTTTATCTCAATATCTCTGGAGATACTTATCAGACCTCGATAAAATTACCATGGTACTACACTTGGGATATCTCCTTTTGAACAAAAAAAGAATAATCAAAATCGGTTCATAAACGACGAAGTTATCCGTGAACAAACATAAAAATATATATATATATATATATACGGTCGAATTGAGAAACCTTCTCCTTTTTTTGAAGTCGGTTAAAAGCTGGCCAAGTGCGAGTCAGCATCGCGTCTCTTATCGCACACTTAGGGAGGGTTCCGTACATTACGAAACATAACAGACTTTCAATGATGGCAATTTTTTTTAAAGCTTATGTGGCTTGGACATTGCTAGTAGTCTTGTCAACCCGTCCAACTAGGCTAAATATGCTTGTATCTGGAGTGGGTTCACGTCAATAGTGCAATGTATGGGGGATCGAACTCACGAACTCTCGATTCTATCGCCAGACCGACGCCTCAGCCATTGAGCTATTGTATAACATTACATTACCCTTCATATGGACTCTGAACTGAACCAACTAAATAAATATGTTATATTTTCTTGGAACACATTTATTTATTTGCATTTCAATTCAAATTTAAGAACCTTGAATGTCACCCTTACTATATGTATTATTTAATTTATATTATATTGTTTCTTCAAGTGTAAGTATCTACACAATAAAATACAATACAATACAAAACTCTTTATTGATAACCAAAAACAAAATAAAAATGTACAAGAGCTGCATTAATTAACATAACATGGCAAAGGTACGGCCACACCGCGGCGTCCTGCGTCCGCGTGCGCGTTCCCGATTTGCCCCCTCATTCACAATCATTCGGATTCGGAAGCGTCATTTTGAATTTCGAATATTTATTATTCCGTGAGCTATTTAGTCGCGGAAACCTTTCCGATTAGATCTCAGATTTTTTCGAATTAAAATATTAATAGTCCAAAATTAGAGCATTGTGAATTGCAAAGATCTGAGTCGAAGGAGAGGCAGTTTCCGAATCCGAATATGCTTTCGAATGATTGAGAATCAACCCCCTACAATGATCGCCGTAGATCGCGTTTGTGTGAACCAGTCGGTACAAATACTACTACACTATCTGATCGCCGCCTAGATCGCGCACGCAGGACGCCGCGGTCGTACCTGTTAATCATCACGGCAGTATGATGGAATGGTTGAACCAGTTTATATCCTTTAGAGGTACGGAACCATAAAAAACTGTTTTTTTTTTAAATATTAGGTTGGGGAAAAAGTCTTTTCGCATTATAGTAAGTATGAACTTGTAATAAAATATCTTTGGCTATAGGTACTATTTGTATCTGGCTGGTTTTGGTATCATTAAAAGTTTACATTTTAAAGAAGATAATTCCATATTCAAATTAGGAAAATGTGTGATTTTCATTTGTTTTTCGTACTGTGAAGATGAATGAATCTAATGAAGAAATTCGATACATTTTAAAATTTTACTACAAAAAAGGTAAAAATGCAACGCAAGCCGCGAAAAAAATGTGCGATGTTTATGAACCTAGTGCAGTGTCTGTGAGAGTAGCACAAATTTGGTTTAAGCGTTTTCAATCCGGAAATTTTGATGTCAAAGATGCACCTCGCTCTGGTCGCCCTATTACGGATATGATGGATGCCATTTTTGAAAAAGTAGAGCAAGATCGACATAACGACGTAGTTGAAGAACTGGGAATTGACCACAAAACAGTTTTGGCGCATTTGAAAAAAACTGGGTACACAAAAAAGCTCGATATTTGGGTACCTCACGACCTCACTGAAAGAAACCTAATGAACCGCAACAAGGTGATGCTGTGTGTGTGGTGGGATTGGAAGGGCATTATGAGCTGTTACCACCAGGCAGGACCATCGATTCTGAACTCTACTGTGAACAACCGATGAGATTAAAGCAAGAAGTTGAGAGAAAGCGGCCGGAATTAATCAACAGAAGGCGTGTGGGTTTTTCATCATGATAACGCTAGACCTCACACATATTTAGCCACTCAGCAAAAATTAAGAGAGTTTGGCTGGGAGGTGAAAATGCATCCGCCGTATAGTCCTGACCTTGCACCTTCAGATTTCCACCTGTTTCGGTCTCTTCAGAATTTTTTAGGCAGTGTCAGGTTAACATCACGAGAGGACTCCCAAAACTACTTGTTGCGGTTTTTTGATCAGAAGCCCCAACATTTCTATACCAATGGGATCATGTCCCTACCTACAAGATGGCAAAAAGTTATCTTACAAAATGGACCTACATACTTTAGTTAAATGTAAAAAACCTATATTAAAAAATGTTTTGAATTTTCTTAAAAAATGCGAAGAAACTTTTCCCCAACCTTATATTTCTAATATATAATAATTATATCTTATATGGCGTTTGACCGCTGTCTCACCTGTTGGTAAGTGATGATGCGCTCATACTTTTTCCATCACCGGAGGGCCACTATGAAAAGCGCATATAAAATTTCGATTGAAAAATCCATTGGTGCACGGCGGTGATTGAACTCGGTACCTCAAGCCTCAAAGCCGACCGTTCTCCCACTTACACCACCGGGCCCTCAAAAACCACTTAGTACCAAACTATATAAATATATTGGTACTAAGTGACAACATGATAATATCATTTTGACTTTAAAATAACTATGTCATTGACACAGCTGAAATATTTATCAAATAATAAATTACCTACCTAATTTTCACAACAATAAGTCATGTGATCAAAATATTCACAAAAATAAATGGCTTTTGAGGGTTCCGTAGCCGAATGGCAAAAAACGGAACCCTTATAGATTCGTCGTGTCTGTCTGTCGGACTACACAGTTGAAACTTGGTAGGTAGGTGTATATTGTGAACCGCTTTAAGATTTTTATACAAAAATAAAAAAAATAAAATATTAAGGGCTCCCCATACATGAAACTGAAATTAAATTGATTTAAAAAAAAATTCATAAAACACATACGTGCGTGATGTCTTTAGATAGGTCTTTAAAAATGACATCGAGGTTCCTAAAACCGTTTTTTCTTAAAGTAAATCATTTGAAAGATAGGCACGTCTAAAGTGGTAAAATGTGTCCACCCCTCTTTAACCTTTAAAGTATGGGAGTGAAAAATCTAAAAAAAATATATGATGTAGATCTCAATAAAAACAAACAACGAAAATTGGTTTGAACGAGATACAGTCAGCAGTTTTTGAGATATAGCGACCGCAAAGATAACTTTGTTGTTAATACAAACTCTATGAAAAACAAAGTTAATTTTTTGGTGGTAAAAATTTAAAGTAATAAAATACTCTAATGTGTTATGTCTGTATGTTCGGGTGGAATCTTGGAAGCTAAATTAGACCCACTTCCCGATGTGCGATTGGACTCAAATTTGGTGTATTTATGTATCTTCGGTGACAATACAATGATATGGTACCATGGAACTGGTCTGATGATGCAGACGGAAGGTGGCCACGGCATCTCTGTGATAAAACAGCATAACCCCACCTAGTTTGGGCTCGATTGATTCGTCTTGAAGAGAACTTTACACCTAGATGATATCCAGGATCTGATGATAAAGCTGGAAGGTAGCCACGGCATCTCTGTGATAAAACAACATATTAACCCTACCGAGTTTGGGCTTTGGTACTTTTTGGGTACGGAACCCTAAAAAGAACATACTGACGAATTGAGAACCTCCACCTTTTTGACCGACTTTACATGCCGCACTAGTCATTAACCGACTTAAAATAGGAGGAAGTTCTCAATTCGCCAGTATTTTTTTATATTTTTTCCACAGAACTCCGTCGCTTACATATACATCCAATTGGAAAAAATCACAGATCGCCTATGCTTTAGAACTTGCTCTTGCCTTGGGAAGAGAATTGACAAAATTCTTTCAAGGTGTTTTTCTCATCACCTCATTGGGTTTTTATACATTTTTCATACAAAATAAAAATACCAAAATTCCTAAGAAATAAAAATATAAGAAATAAAGAGTATGGTAACAACGTACGGTAAGTTTTTCAAGTACCTTTACAAATTAAATTATCTTTACATTTACTTTTTTTACCATTTTTTTCAATCGACTTCCAAAAAGAAGGAGGTTCTCAATTCGTCTGTATGTTTTTTTTAACCGACTTCAAAAAAAGGAGGAGGTTTCTGAATTCGACCGTATATTTTTTTTTTTTTTTTTTTTTTTTATGTTTGTTCGCGGATAACTTCGTCGTTTATGAACCGATTTCGATTATTCTTTTTTTGTTCGAAAGGAGATATCCCAAGTGTGGTACCATGGTAATTTTATCGAGGTATGATAAGTATCTCCAGAGATATTGAGATAAACATCTCAAAATTGGTACTGAAAATGAATAGCGCGGCATTGAAGTCGGTTGTTTTTTTTAGTTTTTAAACGATATTATTGTATGTATATGTTAAGCGATTACTCCGTCAATTGTGAACCGATTCGAATGATTCTTTGTTTAATCGGTAGGGTACGTTTCCGAGGTGGTCCCATTGTAATTTCGTCGAGATCTGATAAGTATATTTAGAATTATGACGATAAACGTCGCAAACTTGCTACTGAAATTGACTCGCGGGGCATGGAAGTCGGTTGTTTTAGTTTTTAAACTATCTTAATTATTTAACATTGTTCTAATAAGCACTCAATATTTATGAAATATATTGTAATTAACAGGCCATGTGATGTTGGAATTTGTAATTATATTTTAGGATGTCCAATGTCAGATCAAGCTAAATTTTTATGTGATTTATGTCTAAGGAGTATTTTTAACCGACTTCAAAAAAGGAGGTTTCTCAATTCGACCGTATATTTTTTTATTTTTTTTATGTTTGCTCGCCGATAACTTCGTCGTTTAAGAGCCGATTTTGATTATTATTTTTTTGTTGGAAAGGAGATATCCCAAGTGTGGTACCATGGTAATTTTATCGAGCTCTGATAAGTATCTCCAGAGATATTGAGATAAACGCCTCAAAATTGGTACTGAAAATGAATAGCGCGGCATTGAATTCGGTTCTTTTTTAGTTTTTTAAACGATATTATAATTGTATCAAGTCTTCACAGGGTGATGTGGTCGCTCAGACAAAGCACTTACAATCATTACTTACTCGTAATATAATATCGGTTAAAAACTAAAAAAGAAACGACTTCAATGCCGCGTTATTAGTTTTCAGTACCAATTTTGAGATGTTTATCTCCATATCTCTGGAGATACTAATCAGACCTCAATAAAATTAACATGGTACCACACTTGGGATATTTTCTTTCCAACAAAAAGAGAATAATCAAAGTCGGTTCATAAACGACGAAGTTATCCGCGAACAAACAAAAAAAAATATATATATATACGGTCGAATTGAGAAACCTCCTCCTTTTTTTGAAGTCAGTTAAAAATAGCATCATTAAAAAGAAAATAATTAAATCGGTCAAAATTTGGGGCTTACAAGGTAAAATGGAGAAAGTCAGTTAAAATGTAGCCTATATTACCCTCGCCAAAATAATGAATACGATAGACACCTTATTCACCATAAGATAGTATAATAAAACTGGCCAAGTGCGAGTCAGACTTTGTCCCGCACACGGAGGGTTCCGAACGCCATCTGTCGAATTTCTAACGAACTTCTAACACCAACTAAGTAAACGTTAACACAAAGGTAGAATAGTATTATATAGTAGTAATAGTAATAGTAATTGTAGAAATTAATATCATTAAATATCTAGTTGACCGAGCTTTGCTCGGTAATTTTTGCCACTTAAACAGACAAATATGACTCTTCCCGACATCTATTGACGAATAATAATACTATTTTTTTTTATTGAGAGCAACTAACTGCTTTACTGATACAGTACTTCTACTCGCCAATAGATGTCGGGAAGAGTCATATTTTAAGTTGATTATCAATAAAGTTGATTATTGAAAACACGAATAAAACAACATTTTCTGAAAATGACTCTTAGCTAGATCGATTTATCGCCCCCGAAATCCCCTGTAGGTATACTAAATTTTATTTTATCGTTGGAGCCGCTTCCGAGATTCAGATTAAGGTAAAGACGATAGCGCCATCTTAGCAACTAGATAGGTGGCGCTGCGCTATCGTAAAAAACTTTTTTTAAACTTTCCTTTAATTTTTAACTTTGTTCTGTTCTTAGTATTTGTTGTTATAGCGGCAACAGAAATACATCATCTGTGAAAATTTCAACCGTCTAACTATCACGGTTCATGAGATACAGCCTGGTGGCAGACGGACAGACAGACAGACAGACAGACAGACAGACAGACAGACAGACAGACAGACAGACAGACAGACAGACAGACAGACAGACAGACAGACAGACAGACAGACAGACAGACAGACAGACAGACAGACAGACAGACAGATAGACAGACGGACAGCGGAGTCTCAGTAATAGGGTTCCGTTGGTACCCTTTGGGTTCGGAACCCTAAAAACTAAAACAACCGACTTCCATGCCCCGCGAGTCAATTTCAGTACGAAGTTTGAGACGTTTATCGTCATATTTCTGGAGATACTTATCAGATCTCGATGAAATTACAATGGGACCACATCGAAAACAAACTCTACCTATTAAAAAAATAATCATTCAAATCGGTTTACTATTGACGGAGTAATCGCGTAACATACATACAAAAAAAAACTTACAGACATCATTATTGTTATATACCAGCTGTAATTCACGTACCTTTAGTGGAATTTTGTCGACCTAGGTTTCCAGCGAGTCAGTCGCTCTTCCTCGGGAGTGAGGTCATGCGGTGAGATCGCGATGTTCGAGAAAATTCGACTAAAGGTACGTGAATTACAGCCGGTATATAACAATAATAATGTTACAAATTCACGAAAATAATAAATTCAAAATAACTTACAGACGAATTGAGAACCTCCTTCCTTTTGGGAAGAAGGTTGAAAATCGAATAAATAGTTTAGGCGCTACGAAGGAACATACGTAAATACATACATACATACGTAAGTACATACAAAGACTGCTAAAACCATAACCAATCCTTTTGCAGTCGGGTACGAAATGACTTTACATACGCGCAAGTAATTTTCAAGAGCAAGTCTCAGGGGCCTTATTCAGTATGATAAATGATGAAATGGTCATACTGAATAAGGCCCCTGGGGCCTTATTCAGTATGACCAATGAGATAGCGCGTTCCTTAACGCGCCACGTTACGTTATTGAAAAATTGTATTCTGTATGCCACACGATAGGTAAATTATACAAAACGCGCGCGTTACACGTCCTCATATGTCACGATATTTTGACAGCTCAAAACGCGCTCATAACTTTACCCTACCGCGTTTTAATTGGCATAGAGAATACCATAACGCGGAGATAACGTAACACGGCACGGTAAGACTTTAAAATGGCCATACTGAATAAGGCCCCAGGTCTGTGTATAATCTTTTCATTGATACCATTCCAATGACTCCAAACACGACACCTTAGCTGTTAGTTGGTGAGGAGTTGAGTATTCTGCAGATTCCAGGAGATGTCCCAGCATCAGATCAATGCTACCATGTTCTTACAATATCGTAGAGGATGCCAAAATTCAAATTCGTATAAAACAGATGAACCGATGTTCATCATGTCACAATTTTTTGGATAAAAATTGTCTGAAGAACTGAAAAATGCATCGGGGGTGCACGAAATAGATGGTAATAGTGCGGTTGGCAACCCTATATTAATCAGGTGAATTAAAAAAATATTAAGTGACGTATGACGTTTTAAAGATGAAAGAAAGAAGAAAGAAGATGATGTACCTTTGGTACGAGTTTTTATACCAAACTCCATATCGTATATCGAGCATATGAAAACCAGTACAGCGCCTCTAGTGGTAACTACACTTAACTAAATTTAGACTAATCAAGGAGCCAGAATAAATCGAAAACTATGTGAGATCTGTCAAAAGCGTTTACGATAAAAACTCGTACTAAGTGTTTTGAATGGCTCATTACTTTTGTTTTTTTTTGTGATTCAAAGCAGTTAGTTATATTTTTGATATATTTAGAATAATTATTATTATACTAAATATAACACAGAGATCATATCTATAATTATAGATATGATAATGTTATCTCTTTAATATTATTTGACGAGTATAAGTGCAGATTTTTAATTTTCCCATATACCTACGAAGAAATTGTTAATTTCTTATATATATCACTACATCACTACATCACTACATATCACTACATATCACGCCATATCACTACATCACTACATAGTATAAAACAAAGTCGGTGTCGCTGTCTGTCCGTCCCTATGTATGCTTAAATCTTTAAAACTACGCAACGGATTTTGAAGCGGTTTTTTTTTAATAGATAGAGTGATTCTGAGGAAGGTTTATATGTATAGTACATGTATAATATAGTAGAGAAACACTGACAATTTTAGAGGTTTCTAATGTGATGTCGTAAAAAAACACTTTTTTTGCGCTTACATACAAACGCTGGCTGAACCCTACGAGATAGATCAAAATAATGTACTACAGTATTGTACAACTTAAAAAGATCTACAAAAAAGTTCGCGATGGTATATGTCTAACTCTTAAGGTTGACTCACGGTAACCATTTTATTCTTTAATTTTTTAATAAAAAACATAACATAACTTCCAAGGCAGCTTTCTACTGTACAGTATTAATCCTTATCCGAATAATTACGTTTATTACCTTGGTCACATATTTTACATTAAAATTGTCTTTTACAGTATATAATAAAAAAAAAACTTTAGAAGATATCAGAGATTTAAAATAATGCGTATCAAAATAGTTGCAGCGAAACCACAGATTAGACAATAATTAGCAAGTGAGGCAGAACATTGATTTAATGATCACACTACCAGTGAAAACCCATGATTCATGAATGCACATAAAAACTTGAGAAAATCAATATGGCTAGGATTATAACCTGCAACCGTCGGGTTAAAAGTCATGGTAACTATCCGTTACTCCAACGGGCCGTCCAATATTATGTATCAATTTCACCCGTGCGAAGCCGGGGCGGGCTGCTAGTACTAAATAAATGCTTTGACTGTTTGACATGAATCAAAGCTAAGAGCACTCTCGATTAAGTCATCTATCAAATCAAAAAAACTTGATCAAAATCGGTGTAATCCGTTTGGGCGCAACGATCCGACAGACAATTACAGATAGATACACAGACATCGGACTCTAAAATTCTGGCTAAAGCCACATAAACACTTTGTCTGTTTTTAACCGACTTCAAAAACAGGAGGAGGTTTCTCAATTCGACCGTATATATATTCATATTCATTTATTGGTAAATTGTCAGATTTACACGTCAATATTCATCTATACTCTATACTTAATATTATAAAGAGAGAACATTTGTATTTTTGTATGTTTGTAATGATTTGGCTCAAAAACTACTGGACCGATTTAAAACATTCTTTCACTAATATATAGAATGGACTTTCGAAATGAAAATAGGATATAATTTATCCCGTTTAAATCAAAGGTACATTCGTGGAGACCTAATTTGCAACGTAAGTCGACAAAAAAACGGTCGAAAAAACACGTTCCATCTGTTTTCAATTGAGCAGCGTTCGTAAGAACGACGAGATTTATGAACAGACTTATGATCCCACAAAAACCTATGATTCATGAATGCACATAAAACTTTCATTAGTAGGTATGTAGCTAGGATTAGAACCAACGACCCTCGGGTCAGAATCAGGGTAACTATCCTTTACGCCAAAGGGCCGTCCAATATCACTACGTGAGTATTATAAAACAATGTCCATCACTGCGTCTGTCTGTCTGTTCCCAATAATCTCAATAGCTTCTGAACGGATTATCATGCGGTTTTCACCAATAGCCAGAGTGTTTATGAGGAAGGTTTAGGTGCATAATTCGTTAAGGTTTTGTGTAAATTGGTTGAAATATGACGATGATTGTTTAACATGTTAATATTTTTTATTCGATACAACAAACTGATGCAAATTTTGTAGGCATATATGTTCTACCCGTGCGAAGCCGGGGCGGGCTGCTAGTATTAAATAAAAAGATTACAATGTCAAATATTTTGTATAATATTTGTTAATAGTTACCCAACTGATAACCGATTCCAGCTCAAACTGTTGATGATATCAGCTTCCCTATTGAGTTGCAACATTCCACCTTTTTAACCGACTTCAAAAAAGGAGGAGGTTCCTTAATTCGACCGTATACATATATATATATATATATTCTCGTATATTTATTTTTTAAATGTTTGTACGCGAATAACTTCGTTGTTTATGAACCGATTTTGATTTTTCCTCCTCCATTTCAGAAGTCTGTTAAAAATTACTTTAACAATAAGTTACGTTACGTTAAGGCTCTACACGTGGCTTAGTGCGAAGAATAATACTACCGTGACGTGACGACGCGTTTACTCTTGCGACAAAAAGTCGTCGCAATGAGAACTTCCCTTAACACTATCACAGTTTTACAATCCATAACACTATCATACCATTCATACCACTTCATACCAGCGGGCTTATCATGAAATTTGATAGAAATTAAAATTAACGAAATGGCTATACATCCTGTATAGCTGCGTCCCATTCATTTTGATCATTCAATAATCCACGGACAAAGATCGAGATAATGGGACTGAATGTATAAAAATAGCACCACACCACGCGTGCCGATTCAGTCTGTCCGAACATTTCTGTTTAGACACACGTTTTAAGGAGTTTATTTTCCAAAAATCTTTTTATCGAAAATGGCAGTGCCGGCGCCGATTACTTATAACAATGGACGTACTTGCCCCGTTATAGGGCTTGGTACTTGGAAAGTAAGTTCTTACAAGCTTTTATTTAACTTGCAATGTATGTATGTAACTTTGTTTGTTCGTCATCCATATCCATACTTCGAGACTAATATTATAAAAAACGTTTGTAACTCTAAAGATAAAGATATTTTATTTGTTTAAAACATGCGTTATATTATACACATACACAAACATTGCATGCAGTATGGTCTTAAATATGAAAATAGATCGTCATGTTTTGCCCATATGGGCGTACAAATGAGACGCGTGACGCTGCTGAATATTGTTAAATACATATTATTACATTTTCTTAAAAAGATTAAATAAATTAAAATTAATAATATCAAAAATTAAGAGCAAAAATATATTTAGAACAACTCTGTCACTCTGTTTGTTACTTAATCCGGACGATCCGATCTTACTGAAATTTATCAAGAAGATATATATATAGCATGAGGATGAACGTACGCTACTAAATTCTTGGGATACGTAAACGAAGTCGTGGGTATGAGTGGTAAATATAAAGTTTGCGGGCGATACCATTAAGTTATCCAAATAAACTAATAAAAAATTATACCAAATCAATATTAAAAAATGAATATTAAATAATTAATTTTAATTCTCAAATTATAGCAATATAAATAAATGCGTAAGTCAGTTTTTATTTTTGTCTGTTTGTTTGTTTGGGACCTCTTCACGGTTAAACAGTTCAACCGATTTGGCAAAAATTTTTACACAGATATAGTCAGTAATACTGCCTATCTCTGTATCTAATAGTCCATGTCATTAGATACTTTTTAACGCGGGTGAAGCCGCGGGGCGCCGCTTGTTATTTAATAAACACTTATAAAAATACACAAGCATAGCACGCTTAGACTGACCGCCGCAATAGCGGCATGTGTCTAATAACCGGCCAAGTGCGTGTCGCGCCACGCGGAGTGTAGGGTTCCGTAGTAGCCTGTTACTCAATGCAAGTCTTTACCCGTTATAAACAAGCAACTAGGTACTCCGTCTTTGTCACTTAAAAGGATTTATTCTAAGGATTTTGTGTTTGGTACAAAATTATCCAACACCTAAGTACGACGACTATTACTGCTAAACTAATTAAGTTATCTTAACCGCTATAGTTTTCCTTTCAAGTTCATGAAATGCGCTATTAACACGAATTTTCCCAGATTTTTCAAGCCCGCAGTTTACCTTTTAGAGGGAGGGGGGGACGACATTGAAAAAATATGAGGTATCTAAAACGCTGCCAAATTTTCGTGCGCCTTTGTGACGTCACCGTGCACAACACAGTCTCCACAGATTAAATATTTTTAATAGAAATACTACGTATTCGTACTACAGTGTATATTATTTCTATGAAAAAGATTTAATCTGTGGAGACCGTGTTGTGCACCGTGACGTCACTTTCTAATTGACAAGTGGTGATGTCAGATGTGTTTAGCAAATTTAAATTTCCCACGCTTTTTTTGCATATTTCATATAATATTTTAACACATGTAAGACTATTTTATTTCTAAAAAAATGTTAAAAATACAACACCAGAACAATAATGATTCGAAAATAAATAATTTTGAAGTTAATTTATACCACATGCATATTCCCTATTATGCGTTTAATGAGATGAACAGGCTGAAGCCGGCTTTTCACTATGGGATATAATATAATGTATATTATATCATGAGATATGTAATTTTATCGCTTATTTTACACTATGCTATATAATATATATTACATCCGCAGCTATAAATAATTTTTCAACCGACTGAGCGATATTTGCAGGTTTATATTTTACCTCACGTCCCCGGGCCGCGCCTCCCCCTGCCTCGCCCACAGATTTTTTTGTTGTATTTTTATTTTTATTATGGCTCCACACAATTGGTGTATTAAGCCAGTGTTTGAATGAAACCATAGACATCCAAAGCTGTACTAGATATCTTGCAGTGTGAACAGCAATCGCTGGATGTAATATATAGCTCAAGATGTAATTTACATTATATCCCATAGTGAAAAGCCGGCTTGAGAAACCTGTTCCGCGACAATAATAAAATAAGATCGTTTAAAAATCTAAAAAAACCGACTTCAAATGCCGCGCTATTAATTTTCAGTACCAAGTTTGAGGTGTTTTATCTCCATATCTCTGGAGATACTAATCAGATCTCGATGAAATTACAATGGACAACCTTTGGGATATCTCATTTCCAACAAAAAATCAAATCATATCAAAATCATTAAAACATATATATACGGTCGAATTGAGAAACCTCTTCCTTGTTTTTTTATCGGTTATTAAAATAAAAAATAAATTAAAAGTAAAGAAACCTTTTTTTAAAACAATATTTTATATAAATGAGCTAAAAAGTATCAAATAAACTTTTCCTTTAAAAATTTTCCAATCAACTTATAACTTCATGATATAAATGCCTCGTACCTTAGGCGTACATTACACGGTAGGTTATCCGTCATTAAAAACCAAAAGTCATGACTGATGGTTACTCATGCAGCAAATCAAAGTATGTAAATATCGGTCAGTCACTGTCAGTCACCCCATTACCGTTATCCATCAGTCACAGCCGTGACTGTGAGCAAACTCACAGCAAAACCTATCGTTATAACACCCCTACTTTTTGCGTCGGGTTAAAAATCAATGAATTCTAGAAGTCATTGATTTTTAAGTAGGCTAGCCATACCTATATGTCGTCGAACCGATAACCCACCGATAACGTTAATGCCTATTAAGGCATTATATAGATAATTAGATTAGACCTACATAAGTATTATTAACAGGTAGGTACAAGATTACTATTTATTTATTATACAATCTTAATTACAAAATTACAAAGTTAATTACAAAGTATGTCATAAAATATTATCTAAAATATACATTGTCCATAATTACAAATTGACTACACACGTAGTAGGTACGTCTTTCTTAAAGACATTACAGACAATTTTCTGTAATGTCTTTGGTCTTTCTCTATATCTGGGGGCACTACTACTACTACACTACACTCCTGTAAAGTCAGTCAGAAATATTTTGAGTTTGAATAACCAAGTCCAAGTTTACTTTATCGATTTCACCCTCATCAAAATGACAACCTATTTTCAAGTGAATCAATCAAAAGTACTAGGCAAACATGAAGCCACAAGACCTGCATTATTGATGTACCTACTTCGAAGGTCGTTCCACAATTTCAAGCTATCGATTTTAATATCAAACAGTTAAGTAGATGATACTGCAAACACTTCTCTTGTCTATCAATAATTTAGTAGGAAGGGAATGATAACGCTATATGAATATTGTATGGCCTTTCAATATTATAATAGTACTTAAATTCAAAATTTAAAACCACCCCTGAATATTCTATGTATACCTAGTCAGTTCAAGGAGACTTTTTCAATGAGCCCAAACACGACATCTCAGCTGTAAGATTTAACAGTAAGTTAAACAGGTTTACAGTAAGAAAGATTCTATATAAGTTATACAAATTAAATTAAGTAGCTAGTTATACAAGTAATTCTTGTACATACCTGTAATACTTTCCTAATTTTATTTGTTGGAAAATCGCAAGGTTACACAAAAAAATACAAATCAAAGCTCGGTCGGGTCGCCTAGGTACTAGTATCGTCATCAGCCAATCTCTGTCCACTGCCGGACATAGGCCTCACCTATGGCACGCCAGTGAGCTCTAAACAAGCTAAATTTAATTCGTGTCATAAAATTGTTAGGTGCAAATTGAACTGTCATTCATAAAGGTATTTTCCAATACATGCCAAGGATGTATTATTTTATTAGACAATCGATAATTGGCGCTGTATGCCATTGTTTGAATTTGTTTTTATTCACATCGGCCTTGCACGCTCCCTGGGGTGATAATTATTGCTGACCAATTAGGGCCAGCTCAGACCGCGACGCAACGCGGCGCGCACTTATTAAGTGAGTGATACAAAAATGAACTTTATTTACTCCACAAAAAATACACATTTTATTGAGTTAGTTCGGCGGCTTCAGGCTGCGGCCTGCGCTGCGCGGCGTCGGGCTGCGGGAAGCCGCGTGATAATCAATTGAACTTTATTAACTTACATTAATAAATAAGTATGTTAGGATCGTAGCACGTGGAAAAAGAAGTAGTCTCTGCTTTTCATCACGCCCTTTTCCCGTTAGGGTCAACGGGAAACAACTACATTAATAAAGTTCAATTGTTTATCTAGTAAATAAAGTTCTTTTTTGTATCACTCTCTTAATAAGAGCGCGCCGCGTCTCGCACTTATACCGCGAAAAGGTATACATCACTGGTGGTCCATTTATATTTTAACGAGATATGTTCAGTACCTCCAGAGGTATGAAGATAGACATCTCATAATTAGTACTGAAAATGACTAGCGCTACGTTTGAAGTCGGTTCTTTCAGTTTTTTAAACGACCTTAAATTTTTTTTCAGTCGCAGCCCGGTGAAGTTACCCAAGCAGTAAAGGATGCCATCGACATCGGATACCGTCACATTGACTGCGCACACATCTACCAAAACGAAAAGGAGGTCGGTGCTGCACTCACCACCAAGTTTGCTGAGGGAGTCGTTAAGAGGTAAACTAAGTAAAATGTTGTAGGGCAATAAATTCAATAAATTCTTATTATACCATGTATTCAAAGACCCATTTTATAATCGACCGATTTATCGACCGCATCATCACTTACCAACAGGTGAGATAGTGGTCAAAACGCTAGCCTATATGATATTTAAAAAGAAACTATGTAGGCACACTTAGAGTGGTTTTTGTGATGGACCCTAACGTAAGGCCCGGTACCATTCCATTGTAAGTAGCTACAGAAAGTCTCAGAAATTGCGAAAACTTTATTAAATGAAAATAAAATTCAAACTTAATTCTACCATTTCTAGTACTTTTAATATCATTTATAACAACTAACATCGCACTTTGATTAAATGAAAATAAAATTCAAACTTAATTCTACCATTTCTAGTACTTTTAATATCATTTATAACAACTAACATCGCACTTTGATAGTTTGTGTTAAAAAAACATAAAAATAATGACCTAATGACAATATCAAAATTATATAAACTACAATAATAATATCTATACTATAAATAAAAGACAGAACGTAGGTCGCTATTTGCCGGTAATGTTCCCAAAAAGCAATAACCGGTCAAGTGCGTGTCGGGCCACGCGCAATGTAGGGTTCCGTAGTAGCCCGTTATTCGATGCAAGTCTTTACCAAAGTCAAAGTCAAAGTCAAAGCATTTATTCAGTATATGGGCAAATTAAAAATTAGCACTTACACACGTCAAATAACATTAAATAGATCATATTCAACAAAAAATATAGATATAACAGAAACATAACGCTTTGAATTTACAAAAAAAAAACAAAGGTATTGAGCCATTCAGCTTTCATCTAGACGTCGAACGTCACACTTAAAACACATGTTTAATTCCCCTTATTAATGTAGGGTTGCCAACCGTACCATTACGTGCACCCGCAACCCAGTGCATGTTTCAGTACTTCAGACAATTTTTATCCAAAAAATTGTGAAATAATGAAATATAATAGATAAATAAAACGCAGACTAATTGCAGTACAAATCATGTTCCGAATGGAACTGATTGTCCGACTATCAGCCGCATAATACCGTCGTAACAGGCAACCCTAGATCTGCAAACAAAAGATGAAAACTGATTGACTGTTGAATCTACTGGTGTTTCGGAAGTACTCCCATCAGAGAAGAAACACCAAGAAACTCTATGGGGCTTGTCACTTATTTTAATTCATTTTTTTTAATTAATATTAAATAAATGTTTAATGTACAATAAGTAATTCTATTATCATACAATTTATATTATATCTTGGAGCTTGGGGCATTCAGGCCAAGCATTTTTGTCATTCATATAGTCATTTATTGTATAGTACGATTTCTTCATTAAATTGGATTTTACAAAGGTTTTAAATCTGCTTATAGACAGTTGATCAATATCTTTAGGAAGTTTATTATAAAATCGTATACAGTTCCCCAGAAAAGAACCACTAACTTTCCACAACCTGAATTGAGGTAGAATTAATCTATTTTTGTGTCTTGTATTGAAATTATGTACATCGGACCTCTTATCATACTCATTCAAATTTTTGCGTACATACATAATATTTTCATATATATATTGACATGCCACTGTGAGAATTTTAATCTCCTTAAATTTTTCACGAAGTGAGTCTCGCGACTTCATGGTATATATAGATCGAATAGCTCTTTTTTGTAAAACAAATATAGATTGGATTTCGGCGGCTTTCCCCCACAATAAAATGCCATAGGACATTATACTATGGAAGTAGCTAAAGTAAACCAATCTAGCAGTGGATTCGTCAGTCAAGTTTCTGATTTTACGTACTGCGTATGCAGCGGAGCTCAATCTACCTGCCAGAGCCGATATTTGAGAACCCCATTGTAGTTTTGAATCCAGGGTGATGCCCAAGAATGTAGCGGATTCTACAAATTCTATCGGTACATCGTTTATTAATATCCTGCTATTAATGACACCCTTTCTTACATTTGGCAGCGAGAATTTAATACATTTAGTTTTTTTGGCGTTCAGTAATAAGTTATTGGTTGTAAACCAATTCAAAACCTGTGCGATTGATTTGTTAACATCGTCAAATCCAGGCGCAATCCTATCTATTTTGAATATTAAGGATGTATCATCCGCGAACAAAACAATGTCACATAAGTTTTGCACGAAAGACGGCAAGTCATTAATATAAACTAGAAATAAAAATGGTCCTAAGATCGATCCCTGCGGAACTCCCATTTTTATGAGGGATCCAGATGACCTGACGCCATTGACCTCAACCATCTGTATTCTATTACTGAGGTAGGATGAGACCAGATCAAGTGCTTTTCCGTTAACGCCGTAGTGTTTTAATTTGCAAATTAGCGTTTTGTGACAGACGCAATCAAACGCTTTAGATAAGTCACAGAAAACGCCGATAGCATCTTGTGCTTTTTCCCAGGCATCAAATATATGTTTAAGAAGATCTACTCCAGCATCAGTAGTAGAACGCCCCTTAGTGAAACCATATTGTTTGTGATTTAAAAGATGATTAATATTAAAATGTGCCAAAAGCTGGTCTAATATAACTTTTTCAAAAACTTTACTGAGCGCCGGTAATATAGAGATTGGTCTATAGTTTGAAGGGTCATTTTTGTTCACTGATTTGTATAGGGGAATTAATTTACTTTTTTTCATTACATCAGGAAAGACACCTTCATCGACGCATCTGTTAAAAATAAACGCTAAGTGAGGGCTAATTGCATTAATAATATAACTAAGTACTTTGGTTGACATACCCCACAGATCCTCGGTTTTCTTTTGATTGAGCATTTTAAAAGTTTTGATAATTGATATTGAAGTTATGTGTCTGAACTCAAACATAGAGTCACATACATTCACACACTTAGATAGTAAAACAAAAGCATCCTTAGGGGAAGAGTTTAAAGGCTGAGTAGTAATAATAGGTACTTGTGAGAAGTACTCAACAAATGTGTTAGCGACATCATTATTATCTATGATTAATTTATTATTAACTTTTAACATAATTTTACCGTCCCTCTGCTTAATTTTTCCAGTTTCTGTATTAATGACTTTCCATGTTGATTTTATTTTGTCATCGGCATGCTTAATTTTTCTACTTAGATGCAGTGATTTTGCTGTCTGACAAACAACTTTAAAAGTTTTTGAATACAATTTTAAGTGATTTATGAATTTAGTATTATGTAAATTAATGGTTTTTTGTGAGTACAAGTTATACAAATTGTTTCTACTTTTATAAATACCAGGAGTTGCCCAGTCATCGAAACGAACCTTCGCACCCTTTCTAACCATTTTAATTTTAAAAATATCATTGAACTCTGCATCTAACATTTGAAATAAAGCACTGCATAGGTCATCAGGATCCTCAGAAAATCTTAGGTTCATTAATTGCTTGTCAATGATATCCACAAACTGTTCAACCCGTTTGGTGGTAATGGGCCTGTAAAAATGTTCTTGGCCTTTGATGGATAATTTACATGAAAAAGTGACACTTTGTCCCAGATGGTCCGAGCCAAGTTTATCAAAAATTGCAATTTTTTCGGGTTCACAGTTGCAGAACACATTGTCCAAGCAGGTAGCTGACGAGCTAGTGATTCTTGTTGGCTGATTAAAAAGATGCTTCAGATTGAAGCTTAGAAATAAATTTTTTAATTTGTCGCTGAGCGGAGACTGCTCAATCAAATTAACATTGAAATCGCCACAAACTATTAAAGATTTAGAGGTGTTGAAGACTTTGCTCATTACTTCTTCCATAATTGTTTCAAACATTTTATAATCAGCCGATGGAGGTCTGTATACACAGATGACTATATGTTGCCCCAGCTCTATACAAGATAATTCAACACATCGTTCCACAGACAAAGCTACTATGTCTTTACGCTCTTTAAAGTTACAATTTTCAGTTACATATATTAGTGAGCCACCACGAATTGCCTTTTGTCTAATGAATGTGCTGGCAATTGTATAATTTTTTAATATTGGTAACAAAGTACCTTTCACAAACCAGTGTTCAGTAATACACATTATGTCAACTTTATAATAATTGAGAAATAATTCTAACTCTAAGGCTTTGCTGGAGAGACCTTGTATATTCTGATGAAAAATGTTGATTGAGTCAGGCCTCCCCATTGTCTTAGACATTAGTTTAAACTAACCGTTTAGAGTTTAAACTACCCGTTATAAACAAGCAACTAGGTACTTCGTCTTTGTCACTTTAAAGAATTTATTCCAAGTATTTTGTATTTGGTACAAAATTATCCAACACCCAAGTTCAACGACTATTACTGCTAAAGTAATAAAGTTATCTCAATCGCTATAATTTTCCTTAAAAGTTCATGAAATGCGGTCACGAATTTTTCCAGATTTTTCAAGCCAGCAGTTTAGCTTTTAGAGGGAGGGGACGCCCTACTGGAACAAAAATTTGCACTTTAAAGTTTAATATTTCGTAAATGGAGCATTCAATCGAAAAATGATATTAGAAACCCTTAAGTCATTTTAAAAGACCTATTCAACGATACCCTACACGATGGGGTAGATGATGAAAAAAAAAATCATCCCCACTTCTCATACAGGGGAGCTACCCTAAAAAAAATATTTTTCACAATTTTATTTCAGCACTTGTTCGGCGTAATATATATACATACCCCCACACAGTTACAGTTTTCTAGTATTAACGGTCTCTTAGCAAAACCTCGGACAGACAGACAGACAGACAGACGGACATGACGAAACTATAAGGGTTCCTTGTCAGGACTACGGAACCCTAAAAAGTAACGTTACCTCGTTGTATAGCTAGGTTACGTAGGCCGAGGTAAGCGCCAGCTCATTGGTCACGGGTGATGTCAATTGGAACGAGATAAGTGTACTTATACATTACCTATGTTTAGAGTGCTATAATTTCCATGCGAAACAGAATCAATTGGCATCAAAAATATTTTAACGAAAATGATTAAATAAAAATTATCGACTTTATTTATGTCATGTCATTCTGACATTATTCTATGTCTTATCTCATAAGACATATTCTTTTTTATCAGCTGCCTTATCATGAATTCTTATTCATGTTGACAAGTTGATATCAAACAAGATGGGGGACCGACTTTCAATTGGTATCATAATGATATCACAAACATTTTTAGAGGTCGTTTCCAAGGTTACCGAGCGGATTTTACGAATGAACGACGTATAAAACGCATGATGTAATCTCGGTACTGAAATTAATAGCGCAGCATTTGAAGTTGTTATATTTTCTCTTTTTAAAATAGTTTGAGCATGTAAAAAGTACATAATAATGCGTTTTCTTCCTTACGTTTTGTTATTATAGTTGCATATAGATATAGTTTGGCGTTCTGGGCACCAATTAGTGTAATAAATGTCGAAAACAATCTTTTTACTGTTAAAATCTCTAAGTGTATATTAATGTAACTATTAAAATATTGCGTAATCCATCGATGTATATGCACTACGTACACCTCGATGGCGTTATCATATCATAAAGTCAACTTTATATTTTTCCTAAAATTGGTAACAAAACGCAATAAGCAACAGAATTAAATGTCAAAGTGCGCGCGAACTATGCAAATAAATTAATTAAATAAATTGAAATAAAAATGTTGATAACATTACTAATAGAGACCTTGATCACCTTGAGAATTAAATAAATTGAAATAAAAATCTTGATAACATTAAATATTATGTTGCTTTGCAGTGTCACACACTTTATATTTTTGTAAATTGTTAAACACAATCCAAAATTTCATCGTACCAACGGGACTCGAACCCGCACCCCCCGGATTACACGACCAGGTGCTCTGCCAATTAAGCCACGGTTCGATCCATCGATACGACGAAATTGATAACATTACCTAACATGCACAGAAAAACTTTCAGCTTTTATAAAATAACGAAGGTCTGGCCGTCGTGGGCTCTTAGGCTATAAAAGGCATGCCTTGAGTTAATATTATAGATACTTAACTCGTGAAAAATTGATTCCGTAAGGTAGATAAACGAGATAAAACCCTCACTTTTATACCAATATCCGTATAAGTACGAGTAATTATTTAAAGCATTTTGAACCTGGATACAAAAGGTGCAAATGTTTCTAATATAAAATAAGAACAGAGAAACATTAAGTCCAGCCATTAATTTCTGACGCCCGCCGGACGGTCTAGACCCCGCATATAGTATCAGATTTTCATTTATTTCTGACGCCCGCCGGACGGTCTAGTCCCCGCATATAGTATCAGATTTTCATTAATTTCTGACGCCCGCCGGACGGTCTAGTCCCCGCATATAGTATCAGATTTTCATTAATTTCTGACGCCCGCCGGAGGGTCTAGTCCCCGCATATAGTATCAGATTTTCATTAATTTCTGACGCCCGCCGGACGGTCTAGTCCCCGCATATAGTATCAGATTTTCATTAATTTCTGACGCCCGCCGGATGGTCTAGTCCCCGCATATAGTATCAGATTTGAGACTAGTCTGATTCTAATGAGTCCTGGATGCCTGAATTTTTCTTTTTAGTAATTCTAATCTAACCTAACGGCCAGCCGCGAACGAAACTCCAGACTCGCCGAAGTGGAAATTTTGAAAGGTGTGCGGGGTTGTACTCGTATCGGTGGGCGTCAGAAATATTCAATCAAACCTTATAATTAATAACTATGCAGCTGGCCTTAAGGTAACCATTGCGATCTGCGGGCGTGTGCGCGGACGCTGTCAGATAGTGCAGTAGTATTTAATCAAACCAAACGCAATCTACGGCGATCAGAAAACGATTAAAAAGAAGATTGCGCCCGCGATCGCGCACTCAGATCGCACCGGTTTGGCCGTACCTTTATACTCATATACAAAATGTCTTATTGCGTCAGACCAACTTTTATTACCTACAAATAGGACAACGAAGGTACGGCCACACCGCGGCGTCCTGCGATCTGCGGGCGCGATCTCAGTACTTTTCAATTGTTTTCTGATCGCGTTTGGTGTGATCAAGTCGCTACAAATACTACTGCGCTATCTGATCGCCGCCTAGATCACGCACGCAGGACGCTGTGGTATGTCCGTACCTTAATCTCTTTTAAAACTGTGCCTCTATAATCTAATATTTTATGTACTTATCTTATCTCTTCTCTATCTATCTATATTCAGTATATTCTATACTATCAATCTATATAATCTATACTTATATTAAAAAGAGAGAACATTTGTATTTTGAAAGTATATGTTTGTATCCATGGCTCAAAAACTACTAGATCGATTTAAACATTATTTTACTTGTGTTTAGAATGGACTTTTAGAATGAAAATATGCTATGTATTATACCGTTTCAATAATCGGAAAAATCTTTTATTGTCTTTCACAAAATTTAAGGTAACTTTCCTTCACGCCAACGGGCCGTACCACAGAAATATTAATAAGGAAGGTAGTCCAATATCATGTGCAGAGCCGGGGCGAGTTGTTAGTTTAAGATAAACTAAACTAGACGGGTAACCTTGTCGCAGCCACAGAATAATGAATAGTACAAGTAGTCGGAGCCGAAAATACCTACACCTTTATCTAATCCTCAAGCGGATTTATTAGGTTTGCTCTCTGAAGATTTATATATACGAGTACATACGCCGCTTCGCGCGTGTGGACAATCTACAATTTTTGATTATTGTTTTTTAGGGAAGACATATTCATCACATCGAAGTTGTGGTGCACATTCCACCGACCAGACCTGGTGGAGGAGGCTGCCAGAACTTCGCTGCGGGACCTGGGCCTGGACTATCTGGACCTCTACCTCATTCACTGGCCGCAAGCTTACAAGGTACGGTATTTAAAGGCGTGGACTCACTTGCGACATTTTCTTGTTGGTCCAGTCAACGAATCGCTTACAAGGAGGTGTAGAGTGCGTTAGCAGAGCCCATAGACAAAATCCAATTTTCTGTTTCCATTCACGGTAACGCAAGTTATAAATGTATGGAATGACATATATGTTTCCTCAACAAAGGTGTAATTCCCATACATTTTAAACTTGCGTTAGCGTGAATGGAAACAGGAAATTGGATTTTGTCTAGGGGCCCTGGTACCTAAGCGATTCCTTCAGAAATTTGTTTGGGGTCTACTAATTAGATTTACGATTTGAGTTAGAGTTAGTTATAACAAAGGGTGAACCCATCGACGTTATAACATGACGTCGATGGGATGACTGGATTATGTACTGTATGGAATTTTGTAACGCTAAATCGGTCCAGCCGTTTGACCGTGAAGAAGTTCCAAACAAACAAATGCCTTTCGCATTGATAATATCGGTATTCTGTCTCTCTCTGTGCAGGAAGAGGACGTGTTATTCCCCAACGACGCCGAAGGCAAGGCCATCCCCTCACCCGTGGACATCGTGGACACCTGGCACGCCTTGGAGTCGCTGGTGGACAAGGGTCTAGTCAGGAGCATTGGACTCTCCAACTTCAACAAGAAACAGATTGAGAGGATCTTGGCAGCTGGGAAGATCAAGCCGCAGTCTCTACAGGTAATCTTCCTACAACTACTACTAATACTATATTATCAATAAATCCAAATCCGAAATCATGTTTGCTTAAGCCACAGAATAAATATTAGTACGAGCTTTAATAACAAAATCATCGACGTCCTCCTAGCACCGAACTCGATATCGTATATCGAACAAATTTTGTATGAGAAACAGTACAGTGCAGCGCCTCTAGTGGTTTTCACACTTCACTAAATTTAGACCAATCAGGGAGCCAGAATAAGTCGAAAACTATGTGAAATCTGTCAAAATCGTTTGCGATGAAAACTCGTATAAGTACTTACACCCGTAAGTACTTGTACTACATATTATTTATTATGTGCTAAGGGTACAGGTACTTAAGCTGAAACGGAGACATTCGCTTCTCTCGGTCAATTATCTTTTTTCTATACAATCCAAAAATTCTCATAATCCGGCGCCTTTTACATTTGAATAGTGCCGAATTAGAGAGACTACTGTACTATAATTATTAAAAACATTTTAATATTCATTTTAGATCGAATGCCACCCGTACCTAAACCAGCAGAAACTGTTCGACTTCTGCAAGCAGCATGACATATCTGTGACCGCATACTCCCCCCTGGGTTCCCCCGACAGACCCTGGGCCAAGCCAGGGGACCCCAACCTCATGGAAGACGCCAGGCTGAAGGGGATCGCTGATAAGTACAAGAAGTCTCCAGCACAGGTTCTCATCAGGTGGGCTTTTTAGGGTTCCGTAGCCGAATGGCAAAAAACGGAACCCTTATAGATTCGTCATGTCTGTCTGTGTGTCTGTCTGTCTGTCTGTCTGTCCGTCCGTATGTCACAGCCATTTTATTCCGAAACTGTTAGGACTACAGAATTGAAACTTGGTAGGGAGATGTATTCTGTGAACCGCTTTCCGATTTTTATACAAAAATAAAAAAATTAAAGTTTAAGGGGGGCATCCCATACATGGAACTAAAACAAAAAAAAATGTTTTCTTCAAACCTATACGTCTATGGACAGGTCTTCAAAAATGACATTGAGGTTTCTAAAATCATTTTTTCTCAAAGTCAATCATTTGAAAGATAGGCGCGTCTAAAGTGGTAAAATGTGTCCCCCCCCCCTCTAACTTTTAATGTATGGGAGTGAAAAATCTTAAAAAAATATATGCTGTAGATCTCAATAAAAACTAACAACGAAAATTGGTTTGAACGAGATACAGTCTGCAGTTTTAGAGATATGGCGACCGCAAACAAACATATACATATAAACATTTCATACAAACACTATGAAAAACAAAGTTAATTTTGTAGTTGCGGAAAATCATAGTTATGGAATACTTAACTGTGTTACGGAACCCTACGAGTGCCAGTCCGACTTGCACTTGGCCAGTTTTATTTCATTAATCGTAGAGGGAAAATTAAATACAGAGATTATTTGCGTATGTGACTGAAATATAACTGAAATGAAATATAATCGGGGATAGTGTAATACCGCGTAACTAACACAGGTAAAAAACGCGTATCTACACTTCACTTAAGTTCACAGGAGAAACATAAAACTGCCTAGTTTCGTAAATTTTGGGTCTAGGAATGTCGTTTTGGTATATAACACTAACACTAACAAAGGTTACATTCTAGTTATGGTAATTTTGTATAAACATGGTTCGATTTCCTTGTATGACACTTACGCGGTATTGTTTTGTCTGTTATATGAGTTTTTGAGTACCTTTTTTTGTCAGATATATATTTTTCGTTGGATCTTGCAGATCAGCGGTATTGCATAGACTAGATTTGCCGAAAACGTGCCTCCGCGGTTTTAGTTTTCACTCAACCTCGTTTTCTATTGGTCAAGTTTTTTTTTTGTAATATAGGGAGGTGCCGAGGTGGTACAAAAAAATAGATTTGGCTACAGACGTAGTTACGCGGTATTCACCGACGCTACTTACGCGGTATTGCACTATCCCCGACGTTGGTTGGGTCATACATGACACCGGGTGAAAGCCAATGGGTGCACTAGAACTGGGAGCCAGAACTGGCTCCAAACAAAAATCGCATATGCAGAGAAGGATAAAAATTTACCATCTCGCTCTCTCATACTAGTGATTATACAGTTTTATCCTTCTCATATTATTATTGTTATTTAAATGCCAGGTCCATTTCATACTTCATCCACGACTTTAACTAATAAAATAATAGTAGATTAACCTACCTATACAGGGTAATCGGTAAAATATTTTACATATTGAAGTAAAGTAATCCATAAAAATATAATCACAAGAGAATATTATATAGTAAAACCGCAACAGTACTAAGTGTAGTAATAATATTCAAAAATTATGATCAACACGCGGGCGATAGCGGCGCACTATCGAGTTTCCAGTCTTTAACGCTTACGTTACGTCCATTTAAAGTCAAGGCAACGGTGTCAAAGGTTAACTTCGGTAGCTGTGCGCGGGTGGGTGTCCGTACATATATGTTTATCTAATCTCATACCAAAAAATCTATTTATAAACTTTAAAACCATTTTGCATTCCCGCCATATTGGCAGGGGTAGGTATACTCCATGTATAGAACACAAATCCGTAAAAAATATATTTTGAAAAATAATAATTACTTGAACCTTCTTAAAAACGACTCGCTCTTGGCTGAAGTACACGCACACTTGTAAATCGGCAATTTGCTTTTCGGCTAGTTCTATTCTGGATAGCACAAATTGTTTTAACAAATATCCGGGTATTAATTAACGCAAGAACATAAATAATGTTTTTAAGTGATTAAGGGTACCCGTTACAATCGATTATGCAAATATGGTGAGAATGCAAAACCACAGCTTTTAGAAGTATAGAACGCATACTTTACACACACTCGTGTTTTTCATTAAGTATGCAGCAGTTACATAAACTACTATAATAGGATAATTAGGGCAAAGTACCTGATACTTTACCTAAGTAACTATTTGTTTGAACATATCCGGTGTCAGAATAGAGTACTGCAGGGTTTTCCTCAATCATTCGAAATCAAATTCGAATTCGGAAACTGCCTCTCCTTCAACTTGGATCATTCAATCTCACAATGCTCTGATCGGTTACCACCACCAAATAGCTCACGGATTTAGCAATATTCAAAATGAAGCTTCCGAATATAAATTTATCCGAGTGAAATGAGAATAAGATAAGATTTATTGCATAAACTGTGTAATAACTTTGCTGAACCCCTCTTTCAGTAAGTACAGTATTTTATTAGTCAACCTATATATTTTCCAGATATGCAATTGACCGCTCTATGATCGTTATCCCGAAGTCAGTGAACAAGGCCCGCATCGCGCAGAACTTCGACGTGTTCGACTTCCAACTAACCCAGAAAGACATCGCTCAGATTGCCACCCTGGAATGCAATGGAAGACTCTGTTCTATGGGAGAGTGAGTATAATTTTAGCAAATGGCAATCAAAGAAGTTATTTTTCCGTTCACGTTCCCGCTAAACCTGTAGTACATATTTGTAGTCTGTGGCTCAAACTCCTGTTAACAGCTTCGAGCATTTACCAATGGAGATGTTAACGTTGTAATCCGCAAATTTTTTTTCTGCCGATACTTACGGGGGACGAGGTAAACACGCATTGCAAACACACAAATCACTCACTTTAACGATCCCGCACACTAGCTTGAAACACGCAGAGAGTATTAATAAAACATTAAATTAAAAAATCAAAACCCCGACCGCGCAAAAAGTGAAGTGTTAAAAAACGAACTGAAAAGAAAAAACAAGTAAGTCTAGTAGTTTAGACTTCTGTTTAGGGATATCAAAAAACTATACCATTTAAATTCTTTCTCGGTCGATACACTCATAAAATAAATTATACTTTGTTATATGGAATGTAGAGACTTTAACAGTCGGGACACATTAATGGCTTAACGAATGGGGATTAATGTGTCCCGACTGTTAAAGTCTCTATATTCCATATAACAATGTATAATTTATTTTATGAGTGTATCGACCGAGAAAGAATTTAAATGGTATAGTTTTTTGATATCCCTAAACAGAAGTCTAAACTTACTTGTTTTTTTCTTTTCAGTTCGTTTTTTAACACTTCACTTTTTGCGCGGTCGGGGTTTTGATTTTTTAATTTAATGTTTTATTTTACACTTTTTAGTTAAGTAAGGGACGGCAAATTCCGTAATCTTCTCCTTTCATTTAGAGAGTTGATGTCATGTGGATTATTGAGTATTTATATTAGTATTTACAGTTGTACTATTAAACGACTATACCAAAAGGAAGAGGTTGTTTGTTACCTCAGAACTCCATCAATTCTTAACCGATTTGGAACATACTTTTTTTGTTTGAGTTAATATGATTTTCGTTTGGTCTCATTGTAATTTTATTGAGATCTGATAAGTAACTTCAGAGATAAGCACCGCAAACTTGTTACTGAAAGTGACTAACGCGGCATGTAATTTTGTTTTTTTCACGATTTGTACGATCATAAATTATTTGTTATAAATATATTTTGAATCTCCATTTTAAGACCTTTAATTCGATACCCCACTCGATATGTTTTGAAAAAAAAAATTTTGTTGAACCTCAAATTTTGGCGTCTGAAATCCGCCATTTTGAATTTTTTAATTTTTAATGTTTTCGTTGACACTTGCGCTAGCATGGCGAATCTATTGACGTGCCAATTATCAAAATCGGCCCACGCGTTTGGTCTCTAGTGTGCCACAAAGGAACAAACATACATACATACATACATACATACATATATAGACTGATAAACACATTACCTCTCCTTTGCGTCGCGCAGTCGGGTAAAAATACAGCGTAGTTACGCACGCTCATATGGCCATATGGCCAGCAGAGGGGTACGCCTTGCGTTAACATCTCCATTGGTTTACCAAGCATTATTGCATTCGAGCATTTATGCGCGAAGGTTAACAGGCATGATACATCCTTCCCGTTTACCTGAAAACTCGATGACGATTCTATATTGCTAATGAACCACTAAAAATTCACAAGGTTTTTATAAAATGCATTTAAATTTTGCATTTTCAAGTTTCGCACGTAAATTAAACGAAAAGGCTGGAGACGCAGTGGACGCCATATTGCTCTGTGGTCATGACGTCAGGTGGCTGTGTAAGCAAATGCAGTGATATGATAGTTGGCGGATGACACTTCTAAGTTTACATAGCGTTATGACGTAATTAACCTGACGGCTTGGCGACTACTATTATTTAATGGTGTTATGTAACAGATTAAAAAAGCTGAAACCTTTGAATTGAATTTTAAAATCTAGGGTGCTGTTTTCCGCCTGCTTTTTGCTTAAGCTATCTCAATAATATATTTGTGGATTCTTTTCTCATATAAGTTGAGTAATATACCCAATTTAACACATGTAAGAAAATAATATTTATCTTTTTTCAGCACGCACCATCCGGATTACCCATTCCACGACGAGTACTGAGAAGATTAGAACAGCTTCCTTATAGTCTACAGTACCTACCCTGCTAGTACGTCAACATAACACACTGTAAAATCTTGTAAATGATAGCGTTTGGTTACTGGTATCTGTCTCACAGACAGCATTGATTTAAACCCTAAAACATAGTAAAAAAGAGGCGAGGACAGGGCACAAACTTGGCGGTGGTCCGGATATACAAATGTACAAAATGCTAAAGCGTGGCCACGTTTCGTCTCTTCTACCTACTTATATGCTGGTTGCAGAATGCTAAGCTAACTTAGTTTAACTTAGCTCCCAAAGCTGACGCAGTTTAGTTGGCCAATTATCTTATTTTGCAGTCTGCATACATGTATGTACATCTGCGTTAGCTATGCAGAGCTAAGTTTTACTATGTTAGCTAAGCTGTCGGTTTGCAATCCGCTATATCATTTGAAAAGTTGTACGTGCCCCATATTAAGTTTAATTTATAAAGTCCGCATCTGACACATCGTTGTCCTAACGTTTTTTCTCTTTGTCTTACATGTTATATTTTGCAACAATAAGTTTTAAATCTTCTTATTATCTAACTTATTCAAATGTTTTATGGGTGAGGTACTTGTTTAATTTTAAGCACGCATTTATTTGTTTAAATAAATTATTTGTTTACCACAATGTATAGTTTTCATTGACCGACATCACGAAAAAGTAGGATGTTCTCAATTCGCCTGTATATATATTTTTATTTATTACCTCAGAACTCCGTCATTTATTAACCGTTTTAGAAATTTCTTACTTTTTATAAGGAGTATACTTCCCATTTGATCCCATAATAATTTAATCGAGATCTGATAAGTATCTCCAGAGATATGGAAAAAACATCTCAAACTTAGTAGGTACCTATTGAAAATGAGTAGCGCGACGTTTGAAGTCGATTTTTTTTTGTTTTGTAAATTATTTTAAATTATTAGGTAGCAAGCCAGGCGATACATTGATTGAATTGAATTCAATAGATAATGCTTCTCTACCATCTGTGGATTCTTACCACCAACAAGGAGAAAATCTGCCGTGTAAGCTAAGTAAGCTGCTAAGTGTAAGAGCTCGATCCCACTATGTCGTCTGTCGGATTCCGATTTAATCGGGTGTCGGCGCCTCTGTTCACACTAGTCGGCTGTCGGCCACGACCGCAGCTGGTCGGTGCCATTAAACAGTCAAAAAGAGGCATCTGTACACGATGGACGTCGACGAAGCTTTTGTTGTGATGTATTATTTGTGGAGAAAACGAAAGACGCGCGGGCGGCACAGGGGGTGCGGCGCGGGCGGGGTCGGCCCGACAACCGACAAATGTGAACAGCGCCATTTGCGATCATATGCGAGCGTTGATCCGACACGTTTATTTTCCGAACGGGAGGGCTGACAAAACACACGATAATTTTTGTCGGATCCGATACAAAATCGTTGTCGGACAAGTGTGAATAGCTTCATATAAAATGTTCTGCCGCTACGACACACGATAAAAAATCGTCCCGACAGACGACATGGTGGGAACGAACTCTAACAGCCTTTGAAAGTCATACCATTTCTTCTAGGCTTATCGTATTCACCATCTGCGACCACAATACATCATCGCATCGCTTACTACTACTAGGCAAGATACATGTAAAACGCTAGCCTATCAGTACCCTTAGTCAAGGCTTGGAAACCGGGTTAAAATTCAAACCGGTTTGGGCGTAAGTACATATGAACTTTTTATTTTGGTTTTCGTTCGTTCTATAAACCGCTATTGAACGATATTGTGCAAAGAACTTTTTGATAAAGGTTTCGTTGAATAAACCGGTTTAGAACGGTTTTAGCTATGGTCAGGGACCACTTTTCAATTTACAGCCGTGTGTGCACTGACAGCAAACAAACAACGATTTAGTAATTGTAAATCACATATTAAAAACAGCGGTCGGTCATAAAAATTATACATATATGGCAAGCAAACTTCGAAAAGTGCGAGAGTATGTTTTTTTATCGCCCGTGCCAAATTTAAGTAAGTACGCGTGAGCCTCTCGCGGAATAAACCGGTTTATAGAAGCTTTTAGAGGTTTTTGTCACCAAAGTCACCTCACCGAATTAGCAAGCTGAAGTGGCAATGGGCCGGCCATTTAAGCCGAAGAACCAACGATCGCTGGGGTAAACGAGTTCTTGAGTGGAGATCGCGAATCGGCAAACGTAGCGTAGGACGCCCTCAGACTAGGTGGAGCGATGATATCCGCAAGGTGGCTGGCAAGAGCTGGATGAGAGTAGCCGAGGATCGTGCTCAGTGGCGTGAAATTGAAGAGGCCTATGTCCAGCAGTGGACGAGTATAGGCTGATGATGATGAGAGGTTTTTGAACGAAATAATTGAAAAACCGGTTTATGCCGTATTTAAACCGGTTATACATAAACCGGTTTCTAGCCCTGCTTTGAGCGAAATAATTGGTTAAAACCGGTTTAAACCTTTAAGAAACGGTTAAGCATAAACCGGTTCCAAGCCTTGCCCTTAGTACAAGTTTTCATCGTAAACGCTTTTGACAGATCTCACATAGTTTTCCACTTATTCTGGCTCCTCCGGGCTCCTCGATAGGTCTACATTTATTTGTGAAGTGTGAAAACCACTAGAGGGGCTGTACTGTTTTTCATACAAAATTTGTTCGATATACGGTAGGGGAACTAGGGGTATGATGGGGATGCTAAGGGAAAACAATAAAAACTACACTAAAAATCAACATAATGTTTTAATTTATTAATGGCACTTTAGTTTCTTAATCAACTACAAATTGGCATAGTCTTTGGACGAAAATGTTATCATACATTTCTAATAATTATTATATTTTAAGAACTCATAAAAAAACCGTCTTGTCCCGTATGTGGGGTAAGATGGGCAATAATAAATGGGGCATTATGGGGTTAAGTCCCAGTGGTAAGCCAACGGTAATTTCTTAACCTAGTTTTTTTTTTTTGACAAAACGCTCCAAAGTTGTTTGAGGAACACCATATTTTAAAACTGCCTTTCTGTATCCTGATTCTTTACTCAAACTTTGTCTACAGCTGCTTTCATGAACTGTTGTGACCACTCTCCTCTTTTTGTCTTATTTTTGTAGTTCCTAATCATGTTTAATCTGAAAAAACAAAATAAATGATATTTCAATCAATATATCTGTAAAAAATAATAAATAAAGCAAATTCTATGTAAGTAATATCGTTTCGTGATCTGAAGGGCGTGATAACGGGGGTATCCCATTATGCTCCGTACGATTTAAACCATCTTGCCCTAGTCACTGAGTTTAAAGAAAATAAAATTTATAAAATACACGGTTAGGACTAATGCGATTTTGAATGCACCTATCAACTGTAAGAAAAACGTAAAGCAAAGGGGAAAAATCATCAATTCAATTACTATTTCTTACCTGTTTCTGAAGTTGTTAAGAAACATAAAATATTATATCAATTACCTATGCACTTTAACAAAAATTTTATTGTAAACAAGGAACGCACGCACTTTCGCCGACTGTCATAGCTGCACTGAGTATTGTTTGAAAGCGGCTTCTGATTGGCTAAAGCGCCACCTTGCGGAAGCGTTTAGTTTCGTAGTAAGTGGTGACCCCGTCTTACCTCGCGACCCCATCTTACCCCTAGTTCCCCTATCGAGTTTAGTATGAAAACTCATACTAAAAGTGTACTTATATAAAAATAAAACTGGCCAAGTGCGAGTCAGCATCGCGTCTCTTATCGCACACTTAGGGAGGGTTCCGTACAATACGAAACATCAACCTCATATCAAATATTATGTTTCTTTGAAGTGTTTCACACTTTATATTTTTTTGTAAATTGTTAAACACAATCCAAAATTTCATCGTACCGACGGTTGTTTAACAATTTACATCAACCTCATATATTTGATTAATCGATATTACCAAGAATATTTGTTTTGGTCGCGATCTCGAAAGACGGGGCTCGTTTACTAGCGCCATCTATGTCATTTTGCGGAAACTAATTAGATAAATGGCGTTTAAAACACGTTTTTGTATGGGGACCCCCTTTAATTTTTAGGGTTCCGTACCCAAAGGGTAAAACGGGACTCTATTACTAAGACTCCGCTGTCCGTCCGTCTGTCTGTCTGTCTGTCTGTCTTTCTGTCTGTCTGTCTGTCTGTCTGTCTGTCTGTCTGTCTGTCTGTCTGTCTGTCTGTCTGTCTGTCTGTCTGTCTGTCTGTCCGTCTGTCACCAGTCATCAGTGCTCATTAACCGTGATAGGTAGACAGTTGAAATTTTCACAGATGGTGTATTTTTGTTGCCGCTAGAACAACAAATACTAAATACAAAATAAAGTTAATAAATAAAGTGGGTACAAAACACGTGTTTTTAAACGCCATCTATCTAATTAGTTTCGCCAAAATGACATAGATGGCGCTAGTAAACGAGCCCATCTTTCTAGATCGCGACCAAACCAAATATTCTTGGTTTGGTAATATCAATTAATCAAATATATGAGGTTGAAACTCTGATATGTTTCGTGTACGGAACCCTCCCTAAGTGTGCGATTAGAGACGCGATGTTGACTCGCACTTGGCCAGTTTTATTAACTTTATTTTGTTTTTAGTATTTGTTGTTCTAGCGGCAACTAGATCTATATAACAATCTAGATTTGAAGATGTGTCACGTGTCAAGATGTTTCAAGAAAGTGACCAAGAATGACAAGAATACACCATGTGTGAAAATTTCAACTAACTGTCACGGTTAATGAGCTATAGCCTGGTGACAGACGGACAGACAGACAGACGGACAGCGGAGTCTAAGTAATAGAGTCCCGTTTTACCCTTTGGGTACGGAACCCTAAAAAGGTGTTAAGGATCCGACGCACAATTGTAGTTTACTCCAGTACGATTGTGTTTAAATCCGCAACGGGCAATGAGAGTAACGGTTAATAAACGCATCTCTTAAAATATTGAGAGTTTATAGATTTGAAGATGTGTCACGTGTCAAAATGTTTCAAGAAAGTGAAACACGCTACTGAACAACAGATTTGAAAAATAGAAACACGAGTGATTGTTCTAATTTCGTCACAGCTACCCATGTAGAGTTCCTAGAAACATAATAAGTCTAGTTCAATAGCTAAATGTGTATACCCACCCGCAGGGTTATTCTCAATCATTCGAAAGCAAATTCGGATTCGGAAACTCCCTTTACTTCGACTTGGTTCTTTGCAATTCACAATACTTTCGGATCGGTTACTATGATATTTAAATTCAAAATAATCAGTGATTCTAATAGGGCATAAATAAGATAAACTTAAACAACCGACTTCTATGCCCCGCGAGTCAACTTCAGTAGCAAGTTTGAGACGTTTATCGTCATATCTCTAGAGATATCATATCTCATCGAGATATGATATCTTGGGACAAATTACATTGGGACCACCTCGGAAACGTACCCTTAATTATAAATTAATTAATAAAAGAATAATTCGAATCGGTTCACAATTGACAGAGTACTCGCGTAACATACCTACATAGAAAAAAAACATACAGACGAATTGAGAACTTCCTTCTTTTTGGAAGCCGGTTGAAAATAGCTCACGAATTAATCAATATTCAAATTAAAAGAGTCTTCCGAATCTAAAAAGGTTTTCGAATGATTGAGAATCAGTACCCTTAGTATGAGTTTTCATTCCAAACCACAGAATAATTAATAGTACTATGGTAACCAAACTCGATATCGTATATCAACAAATTTTGTATGAAAAACAGTACAGCGCCTCTAGTGGTTAATACACTTCACTAAATGTAGACTAATCAGCTTTGAGTATTCAGCCAGAACTAATCAGGGAGCCAGAATAAGTCGAACACTATGTGAGATCTGTCAAAAGCGTTTACAATGAAAACTCATACTAAACGCGGACGGGACGCCCTGAGGCGTCGCAGCGTTGTCCCGGAGGCGTCGTGTGTCGATGCGACTGAGTCGAGTGAGCACATTTTTCTCTTCTGTAGTTTCAGAAATAAAGAATAGGTAGGTACAGGTAAAGAATAGACAAGAAATAGGTAGACTGTAGATAATAAATTAAAGAAAAAAAATTCCTGAGAGCAATAAAGCGGCAATAGCACAGAACACTATGGACAATAGACCAATGGCTAAGGTGTTGGACTGGCGATCCAGAGGCCGTGAGTTTGATCCCCACATCCCCCCCATTGCACTATTGACGTGAACCCACTCCAGACACAAGCATATTTAGCTCAGTTGGAGGGGTTAACAATTTACCAAAAAGAAATGTTAATTTCTTTTGCGTTTTCTTTAGATAACTGTATTTGAAAAAAAAGCTAAGCTAAGTTATAATATGCTTACGACAGTTGTGATGTTTGCTAAGTAACACTCTTTACATCTTAGCCCTAAGTGATAAAGTCATAAAGCAATGACGGTTTTCGAACCGTGTATGACCCCAAAATTACTTTTTTCTTGGAAAACCTTTTTCTCTTCGAATTCCTCGAAATTGGGAGGCTAGTTCTCTAAAACTATCGGAATAGACGCGCTCAATGCAAGTTTGACTCCTCATAAAATTTCCATACTTAACCTAAGAGGACCTTACATAATAATTTAAAACAAAAGAACCTACTTGAAATGCCGCGCTAGTCATTTTCAGTACCAAGTTTGAGGTGTTTATCTCCATATCTCTGGAGATACTCGCCAGATATCGATGAAATTAAATGGGACCACCTGTCCCCTTTCAAACTAAAGAAGAATTTTCAAAATCGATCAACTCAATAATGTGTGCAGCTATCCTTGAGAGCCAGTTACCATTCTAGGCCTAGCGTGCTAACCATCTTCAACCGCATCATCACTTACCAACAGGTGAGATAGTGGTCAAACGCTAGCCTATAAGATACACAAAAAAAGGCGTCTTTGAGTAATCGGTGAACATCATCATCAGCCTATCTCTGTCCACAGCTGGACATAGGCCTCACATATGGCACGCCGCTGAGCTCGATTTTCAGCTCGTTGAACATACATAAAACAAAATATACAGTGAAACATAGACGCTCCTCCTTTTTTTAAGTCGGTTAAAAATCGATTCTATAGGAGTACACTCCAAAAACAACAGGAAGGTAAGAGGGAGAGTTAAATGTAAAACAAACCAGGGTAATGTTTTAATGTTTATTTGTACAGCGCTGTCTGTAACGTGCCTTACACATACCTTTAATATATACAATTGCGAATTACAAAACATTAATCTAAAAGACGACATACACCGCTTTTGGCGAACATCGAAAATTGTCCATCATTTATAAATGATTTACTAACCAAAAATAATATACATTTTTAAATCAAATCTAGCATTTTGCTGCTAATGGGAATTGAACCCAAAATACTGGCGGCATTGCCATGTTGGATTGTCAATGCTTACTCGCTGCGCTAAATATAAGCACGAGTAAAATGCTAGATTAATTTTATTCTTATAATCTGCAAATTGAGATGATGAGTAATATAATGTGTGTTGTTTTATTGAATAAATCTTAATCCTAGAATAGCCTTGGTCCTAGACCATTCAAGGCCTAGCGTGATACCATCCTCGACAGCATCATCACTTACCAATAGGTGAGATAGTGGTCAAACGCTAGCCTATAATGATATAAAAACTCAAGAAGGAGATGACAAGATTGGAGATGGATTTAACTTGTTTGCACTAAATATATATGGATCTCTTAAGTTCTTGCAGCATCATAAAGCATTGTCCCTTTTTGTCGCATTTCATGTTCCGTTTCTTGTTTTTTTGTCTGGTCTGTCCGCTTGATACGAGGAAGGGGACAGCGTGAACTTTTGAACGAACATCAGAATATAATCATAGACCCATAGACGTAATAATAAACTGGCCAAGTGCAAGTCGGACTCGCACTCGTAGGGTTCCGTAACACAGTAGAGTATTCTATAACTTTGTTTTTCATAGTGTTTGTATGAAAAACAAAGTTATACTTGCGGTCGCTGTATCTCAACAACTGCTGACTGTATCTCGTTCAAACCAATTTTCGTTGAAAGTTTTTATTGATATCTATAGAATATATTTTTTCTAGATTTTTCACTCCCTTACTTTAGAAGTTAGAGGGGGGGGGGGGACACACATTTTACCACTTTAGACGCGCCTATCTTTTCCTTCCATTTAGCCTTCCAGTTCCATGTATGGGATGCCCCCCCTTAAACTTTTATATTTTGTATTTTTGTATAAAAATCGGAAAGCGGTTTACAGAATACATCTACCTACCAAGTTTCAATTCTGTAGTCCTAATAGTTTCGGAATAAAATGGCTGTGACATACGGACGGACAGACAGACAGACAGACAGACAGATAGACATGGCGAATCTATAAGGGTTCCGTTTTTTGCCATTCGGCTACGGAACCCTAAAAAGGATGGTGCACTGCAGATGTTTTGACAAATTCAATTTAATCCGTATGCTTTAACGATAAGGTTGTAATTGCTTTGTAGAACGAAACGGCCCAATTGAGAGACACCAGGGTGGGAGTGTGTCCTTGTCTAACAACCTGATAGTCCTATATATGTTCTTTACTATATGTATGGTATACCTTTAAGTTGTCCATACAAAAGAAAGGGACAAACTCCGTTCAAGATCGGTCTCATGGGGGCCGGTGTACGCGATCGAGTTAAATATGTAGCAGGTCTGTGCATACACCACATCAAAGCTTTCCATAGACTCCATAGAGTAATGAAACAATCAAACCCAATATTATAAATGCGAAAGTCAGTTTTATTATTTGTTTGTGACTTCTTCACGGTCGAACGGCTGGACCGATTTAGGTGAAATTTTGCACAGGGACGGCCAGTACTATGGATTAGGCTATAAGATACTTTTTAACGCGGGCGAAGCCGCGGGGCACAGCAAGTAGAAACTAAATGAAATAAATCTGTATTTAAACGGTGAAACTTTAATTTTAAATGTTCGCCAAAACCTTAAGAAGATTTAAAAGTATCAAACTACAATTCAACTAGGTAGGTACGATCGAACGGAGTTATTCAAAATTCACAGCAACAAATTACTAAGCTATTTTCCATAAAACTTTTTAAACTAAATTATTCTAGTAATTAAATATACATCGATCTATTTTTATCGAGATCTGTATATTCTATACGTTGTTATACAGAATGATTTGGAAATTATCATTATTATATTTTGCAGTAATTTAGATATTATGTCCCTTGTAAAAAGATTGGAATCTGAACGTTTCCTTAAGTCCTAAGCTTTTTTTTAAATTATATACAGGATGTTTGGTCCATCGTTTGCCAAATTGAAATGACCGAAAAATGTCACTTGCTACCTAGTCAGCCCCAGTAAAAAATTCTATGCCACACAATTTTTTTTTATTATTTTTTATTTTATTTTCTTGTTCAAAACCCCCAAAATGTATCATTGACACCCTGCATAATTTTTGACTGTCTTTACAAGAAGAGGTGTGGAGAGGTCTTAATTCGTGATGATAATAATGTCATAAATTTCCGAGTCATTCCGTATAACATCATAGTACAATCGGCAAAAATGGTAACTCGGGCAAAGTTATAAATATTTAAAAGTATTAATATTAGCTTTCACGCAACTTTTGACCCAAGATACCAATCATTTTGACGCGAACTTAAAAATAAAATTTCAAATAACTCCGCGTTATAGAATTGGATTAAATTCTAATATTTACATACATTTTTAATTTTTTTTTGAAACGAAATATCATTAAATTGTTCCCTTGTTTGTCATTTCGTTTCATTTTATCGTCGGAGATCAAAAACTTGGGCTTTTGGGGTTATCGATTGTATAAATCGATCCAAAGTATCGATTATAGAGTTAGTATACTTTCAGCGAAGTCGAATAGTTTATTTGCAGTTAATGGAATGAAGCTATTATAAATAGATTTTGCTAAGAAAGTTAAATCGATCGTAGTAATTATTAGCTATCGATATAATATCGATAGTGTTACGAGTAGAGAGACAATTTCTACAAAATAAATATTTAAAACATTTGCCAATAGATGGCGTTCATTTAAAACTTTAAAAATGTTGTCATTGACACTACATTTTTGGCAGATGCGCGAATTGTTACCATCGAAATAATTGCCTTTAATCATGAAATCAATTAAAAGACTAAAACTACGGTCACGAAACGTTTTTGCTTAATAAAACAAACACGAACAAATATTAAGGTCTGAAATTATTCGGTTTGTTTTAACAGTGACAGATCAATTTATATTGATTACGAGGCCATCTGGAGAGTTTAGCTGAACTATTTTTTATTTTATTGTGATTATGTAGTTTTCATTATTTTTGGTTTTTGGCGATTCCGCACAGTTGCAGATTAAAGAAAATATCCCCGAAAGAAACCTTAAGATGCTACAATAGGGAAGATACAATATTTGTATTTTTACTTCTATTTTAATGATTTAAACATGATTTTGAAATGAACATGTAGAATAGAACATAAGTATAGATATTAAAAAAGTATAACACATTAATTTAATGCAAAAAATAAAGTCATACCATATTAAATAGCGCGAAAACGGACGAACTTTGATGACGTCACCGCTGTCGGCTTTGTAAAATGTTTCTATGGAAGCCGCTGTCTTTTACGTCATCACATCATGCCAAAGTCACGTTTCATTAATGACAAGTTGTCAAAAAAAAACAATAGACCAAATAGCAAGAGAGAAAATTTGGCGGAAATATTGTTCACCTTATCAACAATATTTATTTACATACCGCTCATACGTCACTAGATGCTGATAGGTCCTAAATTACGTTCCATTTCACATAACTTCAAACTAAAATTTCTTTATAAAAATCTTTATTGTATTTCCGCAACATTATAATTACTTAAAATGTATAGATTTGCATCTTCCCTGTTTATTATCAAAATCGATTTAACTTTCATTAATATAACTTTTACATTACATTGGATAGGGTGTTAACAGTTTTTTTTATATTATACACGTAACCAATTTTTGTTATAAATTTTGTAAAATCGACTCATTAAGTTAGTAGGTAACCTTATACGAAAAATAAATTAAATTTCGCAGGCGCGATAAAGATTCTATTTCTCGTTTCAATTCACGCATATTCCTAAGCAAAATAATAATTAATTTTTCATAGAACTTTTAAAATTATATTTGGTATAACTTACCGATTTTATGAATCCATTATTATAAATCGATATTGTTAGGGAACTAATTTAATTAAATGTAATTATTTAACACACATTTTATACTAAACAGATTTTGACTATACTTATTCTAAAATTGTTTAACTTACCTACATTACATCAAAATCTGTTAAGCATTTACAAATTACATTTAATAATTAAAATGTGGAATGTTTACATTTAAAAACAAAAACATATCAACAGTATAGGATTTTTCTCGCATTTTTATTTTATACTACCCGTTTAAAAAGAACATTTGTCTCTATATAATTACCATACCTACCAACAAAATTAAATACACACTGCTGTTATCTAAATTTGACGGTAGTTGAAAAATAATGTAGTAGTGGGATTCCCAATACAGGTACTACCAAATTTTTTACAATAAATATATTCAAAAATAAAATAAACGTAGTTTTAGGCTTGAAGGACAGCGTCCAGTAAAACTACAGGGTCAATATTTTGATGTCTCAAAGTAACAGGTGTAGTACATTTACGCGCAAAATTCTGATTATTCTAGATTTTTTGCGTGTCACATTATATGTCATAATGACAGACATCGTCGCTACGTTCAGTTGTTACTTACTTAGCCCTACCAAAAATGGTAATATTTTTCAGCTACCCTCAAATTAACAAATTTTTATAATTACATGATACAAAAAAAAAATTCGTTATTTTTCATCGAGGTACATGTAAACCAGAGGCGACCATCATAAACTGACTTATACGTGCCTGCGCGTGAACGGGCGTGAGAAGTACTAACGCTAAACTAAGCAAGATGTAGATACAGCAGTTTTTTATTTGAACGTAGAACTAGTTCGCAATGCGTCAACTGGTACGTATAACATATACATCGATGTTATTTTTACTTAAAATCAGTTCCATATCTGAAGTTATAGCTTGTAAAAAGTTGAAACAAAGGGTTAAAAATGCGAGAAAGGCAAACCCGACCCCAAAAGCCACGTATCACAAACTAGACTAGATCAATGTTTCGTTGAAGGGTTAACTCCCATGTTCAGTAGCCCCGAATATCTGAAAGGGTTAGCCATGATTTCCCTGTACGCGGCTAATTGCCTGGGGTCCATTTGACCCGCTATATTATACAACGCCATATAGGGGTCTAGGAACGAATTGACCGGGGTTTTTGGGGGTTCGATTGGAGCAACCGGGGTTTTTTGACTGTTCTGGGAACTAGTAGAGCTCGTGGGGCTATCCTCGCGGGGGATTTGATAATTGGGGACTGTGATAGCCTGCTTTTTGTATGGTTTTGGATAATCTTTGGGCGGTGTTGGAGTCTTAGTGAACTTTCCATTTGAGGAACGCTTTAGAGGCGTCTGTTTCTTAACCGGCGACGAAGGTTGCGCCTTGTTAACTAAAGTGATCTCCAAATTGGATCCAACGACCGCTTTTCCGTCAATAATAGAATAGTTTTTGGTCAAATTCTGCGCTGTGCTTTTGGGAGACTGCGCGGATGGCACGCGGACTATTTCGACGGCCGGTTTCGATGTCAGCTTACAGGTTAGGTCTAGAATATCTTGAGCGGCTGAAGGGATCTCTAAGAGGCTCTTGGCTGGTTTTATCGGCACGCCCTGGAGAATATGCGGAGGGGGCATAAAGGGGTCTTTAGGGTTCCCGTATACTGTTTTCTCGGGACTAGTGGTACCATACAAAGGCGTAGCTTGGATGACTTTCGGCGGAACTCCATTGTAATTTGGTGGTATGATATTATACATTTGGAATAGCTGAGCGCTGGACATAAACTGCTGTTGAATAGGGTTCATTAACATGGGGTTGGGGGCCATGATGGGGGCTAGGACAGGGGCCGGCCAAGGGGTCGGAAGGGGAGTCACTTCTAACCCCCTTTCTTTCAGTATGTCAAGTTTTTTCTTCTTGACGGATTGAGGGCTCTCCGGGTACTCGTCCAAGTCTATTATTTCTGGAGTTTTGGGCTTGTATGGCACCTGGAAGAAAATAATATTGGTTAATATTTGTTTTTATTTTGACATGATAACGTCACCTCATAAATCGATGAATGCCGGCTGCACGCACAAAAAATTGTCACGTTCCGCGTACAAGCGAGAGCGCAGAACAAGCGATAGAGAGGCACGATCGTATGACGTTATCACGTAAAATTATCGTCCGTAAACCGACTTTACACACAACCAATTTTTCTTAAATATATTATAAGCTAGCGTTTGACCACTATCCCTTTTTTAAGCTGAGGCTGGTAGCTGGCCCGGTGGATATTAGACAGTGTTCTTCCACCATGCAGGAGTCGTTACTATACTGCTACAAGCTTGCCTAACACCTGTTATCCTACCAGCTTGCTCACGTAGCCAGGGGGTTTCTAAACAATGTTTTTCCTTTACCGGAGGGCCACAGTACAGTAGTATTCACTCGTGACTTGAAGATACCCCAGATGGTACCTTTCCGGTACATAGACGTAATATAAAAGTATGGTGCACTGCAGATATTTTGACAAATTCAATTTAATCCGTATGCTCTAACAATAAGGTTGTAATTTCTTTGTAGAACAAAACGGCCCAAACTAAACGCACCCGGGTGGGAGTGTGTCCTTGTCTAACAACCTGCTAGTGCTATATATGTTCTATACTATATGTTTAGTATATATATAAGTCGTCCATAAAAAAAGAAAGGGACAAACTCCGTTCGAGGTCGGTCTCATCAGGGCCGTTTTGCGCAGTCAATTTATATTACGTCTATGTTCCAGAAACATAGACTCAGGCAAAGAGTTCCAATCCCTGGCAGTAAGTATGATGAATGTAAAAGCCATTCGCTTCGTGCGGATTGATGGAATTTCCACCATGTAGCGGTAGCGCTTATCAGTACGTCTGGTTGTCCGATTAAAAATTGGTGATGGGGGAGAAAAGTTCTTGCAGTTGGGTGGCTCACTCACCGAAATGTAACCGATAGTAAAATGGCCAAGTGCATGTCGGACTCGAATTCGTAGTGTTCCGTAACACTCGTAGATTTTTCACTCCCTTACTCCCTTAGGTGGTACGATTTCCATACAAAAGTATAATGCACAAATATAAGTAAATGGAGGGAAAACTTGCACTGAAATTACATCTATTGGTCTTTTATAAGTATTTACCGGTCGGGAAATGTATTTACCTACATGATTTGATTGATTGAGATGAAATTATTTTAATTCGAGTTAACAAAAAAATATTGATTGAGTAATATGTTTATATTGTTCATATAAATCATGTAAATAAATATAATTCCCGACATGTTAAAACTTATACAAAACCAAAAGCTGTGATTTCAGTGCATATTTTTGCTCCGTTTACTCATATTTGTGCATTATAGTTTTGTATGGAAATCGTACCCCTTTAACAGTTAGATGGGGGGGAGGCACACATTTTACCACTTTAGACGTGTCTATCTTTCAAACGATTAACTATGAGAAAAAATAGTTTTAGGAACCTCAATGTAAAGCGATTCACAGAATACATCTACCTACCAATTTTAAATTCTGTAGTCCTAACAGTTTCCGAATAAAGTTGCTGCGACACACGGATGTACAGACAGACAGACATGAGGAATCTAAAAGGGTTCCGTTTTTGCCATTCGGCTACGGAACCCTAAAAAACCGATAAACAAGCAACTGTGCGACGATGCTCAAGGCTTTGGAGTCTTCTGCTAGTGAGCTCATCATTCATCATCATAATCAGCCTGTGTCAGTCCACTGCTGGACGTAGGCCTCTCCCAAGATACGCCACTGAGCTCGATCTTCTCTTTGGGAGGGATATGCCCTAATCGCCACGCTGGGCAGGCGGGTTGGCGATCGCAGGACGTAGCTTCTCGCACCGGTGACGCTGCTGCCCGTCACCGGCCTGTAGTATTTAGTTACGCCATAGATATGAAATGGTTATATACTGCCATTTATCGGGCGCCAGAGCCTCGTTAGTTTGTCAGCAGGATGCACCCCAGGCATGTGAGATTATCTGGGAGCACTGAGGTGGTATTTGTGCTCCCTCAACATCCTCGTCATTGTAGATTAGATTCTCAAAACTCAAAACACAGTTACCTCTACAATTTCATCATCGCTGTTGGTGTGTTGCGGCGGCGGGTGGTGTATCCCGAAGTTGGTGACGACTGACGTCATCGATGACGTCACCGACGGCGGCGACGACGACGACGAGTCCGGTCGGAGCGGCGGCACGGGTGCTGTGACGTCAGAACAGATTTACACACATGTACATTTGTTAACTTTAAACATTCGCTATTTAAGGCCACTATATCTCAGCGCAGTAGGTATTTACCGATACCTCCGTCCTAACGTGACGGATATTCCGATCGCGTAGAGGGAACTGTAAGCCAGTTAGCAAAAGTGACACAGGTCCTACCTCGAAGACGCCTTGCGGGCTACTGAAGTGAGGCGCGCTGGCCGCTTTGTTATATAATATTGTGTTAAAAAAATAGGGACTATATTGAAAAAAACTTTCCATTAAATTTTCCTTTTAAACTTTATTTCCTATTTTTTGGCATATTTTTTGTGACTCAGAGTTTAATGTACTTGTAATACCCAAAAAACTATTTAAATGTCTTTGTTTTCGTATTTTTTTATGATCGAATGAAATGGTAAATATGGTGTTTTGAACCATTAAATAGTCAAGAATGTTTCTTGAACTACATCACAATTTTTTTGTAATCCAAACAAATAATATTTCATTATTTGCTGTTGAATCAAAAACTTGTCGATTTGGAATATTTAAGCCTTAAACACAGTTATATTGAACACATTTTTTATACTGTATAGGTACGCGCTTGACCTCTATCCCACATGATGTTAAGCGATGAAGTGGTTGAAGATGGTGAACACGCCATGGCCTAGAATACTCTAGACTCTCAAGGGCTATGTGCTGCCGGAACACCGTAAGGCGGCAGATTTTCTCCTTGATGGTGATAAGCTACATTTTGGTAGCAAGTCAGGCGGAACATCGATATAACATGCTTCTACCACCTATGGAAAACTAGATAAGAAAAAGACTGTTGTCTGCGGCGGCGTGGAAAATAATAGTAGATACTAGTCCATACTAATATTTAAAAAAACGCTTGTAACTCTGTCACTCTGTCTACTTGTTACCTAATCACCCCTAAGTTTTAGCTAAGATCGCGCACTTTTTAAGAGAGTGGTACAAAAAAGAACTTTATTTACTACACAAAAAGATACACATTTCATTGAGTTATTTCGGCGTGATAAACAATTGAAAATTATTAACTACACGATAAGATACACATTGCATTGAGATAATTTGGTGGCGTCGCGTGTTTTGCTGCGCCGCGCGAAACCAAAAGCATCGTCACGTCGCGTCGCGTTGCGGTGTGAACTGACCCTAAACGGACGATCCGATCTTACCGAAATTTAGCAAAGAGATACTTTATAGCATGAGGATGAACATAGACTACTAAATTCTTGGTGTACGTGAACGAAGTCGCGGGCATCATCTAGTAAGATATAAAGTAAGTACTGACGTGTGTTTGGTGCGGTGTGGGGCGCTGCGGCCCGCGTCGGTTTCACACGCACCGCACGCAGCGAGCTGCGGCCCAACGGACGGACGCTCTTCTGAAAAAATACACATACATATTATTACTGTTATAGTATGTATCAATCACTCGCACACAAACACACAAAACATCCTTCGAATCGTTCTAAATCAGTGTTTCCCAATTAGTGGTACGCGTACCCCTGGGGTTACGTAAAGTAACATGAAGGGGTATGGTGGGGCAGGGGTAGGGGGTTGTTGTGTGCTGGCCTGCAGATCGCTGGCGTATATTTAGTGACTTAAGGGGTACGCGAGATGAAGTCGTTTTTTGAAGGGGTGCCGCAAGCAAAATTAGTTGGTAACCACTGTTCTAAATGAAAACTTTTGACATTGTACTTGCTTCGGCAGTACATATATATGTTGCAGGCAGATAGCTTAATTAGCCAATCAACAGCCTAGCCTTTTTACTTAACAGCGCCGTTCAACTAGATTCCTGAATTATGTCCAGCCGTAGCGCTTGTTACAACATTTAATAAACTGGCTGGCTGGCTTAGGCCATTCATATGAGAGATCTGAGTCTAGCACTAAGGTAACACACTAGAGAACAGTGACCACCGCGTGACGTGCGCCGACGAGCGTAGCAAGGAGGGGAGCCGCGGCAGCGGCCGAGCGTCACCAGAGATATGGATATGCGTATATATATATATATGCAAATATATATACATATATATGCAGTTATTAGCGAATAAAATGCCAGCGTATATTGATATATATATATATATATATATATATATATATATATATATATATTTACAAGACTTGTCAGTCATATTATATGAAATAATCCATTATCCATTTTACAGCTGAACAGATTTTGATGATATTACCTGGTCAGGCAGTGCGGCGGTGTGTCCGTTGACCGCTGGCTGCGCGGCGGAGTGTCGCGCCAAGTCTTGTAGGAACCTGGTGTCGGCGTTACCTGCGGATTTACACATACAGTTACAAGTACAAGGTCACACAATCATGAATAGTACAAGTACAGAAGATGCACTCCCTGCGAGCAAAAATGCGAGATTAAACCTAGTTACAACGTCGGTATCGTTCAAAATACGCTACACGCCTCGGATGCAACCTTGAATTTGCGTCACAGAATAAACTAGTAGTAACTAAGAACCGCGTGTTGCGCAACGTAAGTCCGCGCGGCGAGAGTCTGTATCACTCGGTCAGCTCGCGGGCCGTCAGCTGTCTCTTACTGTAAGGTTGAGTGTTGTGAGAAAACAGATTGAATAGTAAAGTAAAGGCGCGCCTCCGATTGAGACCGCGCGTGACACTACTGACTGAACTTGTAGCCCACGAGGTGTCGCGTATGTACCAGCAGTTTCATAGATACCGCGCTGACAACAGCCCAGAAATGGTGCATTTAGTCAAAGTCAAAAGTCAAAAAGCATTTATTCAGTATATGGGCAAATTAAAAATTTGCACATACACACGTCAAATAACATTAAATAGATCATATTCAATAATAATTATTTACAAAAAAAAACGTATTGGAGCCATTCAGCTTTCATCTAGACGTCGAACGTCACACTTAAAACAAATGTTTAATTCCCCTGATTAATGTAAGGTTGCCAACCGTGCTATTACGTGCACCCGCAACCCAGTGCATGAGTCAGTACTTCAGACAATTTTTATCCAAAAAATTGTGATATAATGAAACACAATAAATACATAATTACTTGCATCGATATAGCAGGTGAATTAGCCGTATCATAACTTACCAACAGGTGAGATAGTAGGCAAAACGTTAGCCTGTATGATATTTAAAAAAAATACTAAATCTGCCGCCATAACCTTAGGGTAACCATAACCTAACCCTGCCGGTTATGACGGCAGATATACAGCTCTTGAAACTCAGAGTATTCTAGACCTAGCGTATTCACCATCTTCGACCACATCATCACTTACCATCAGGTGTATGTTCAAACAACACTAGCATATATGTATATATCGGCGCGAAGGCATTATTACACTCCCAAAAAATAATTAATTGATAAAAGCTAGATTAATTAATATGAATGTCTATTTGAGAATTTTAAGTTGATTGAATTCCTTTGAGATTGTTAAAATATTTAATTATTTAAATAAATCACACCACAGAGTACTGAATCACTCTACTACGTTATAAGAGTTGGCACTTCCCTACATTGTTGATACCCGAATTATGAAAGCACTGTGTAGCCAACCTAACAACGGAAAGTATTATTTACGTAGTAACTATTATATAATCTGTGGTATTATGCTTGTAAATTTTTTTTGCAGTGTTGGTTGGTACAAAGTAAGTTCATAATTCTGAGTTATTTAATTATGTATGCAGTGTCGCGGGACTGCTCCACACCTCTTTCGAGCCCTGACCGTCGAGCGGTACGGAGCTCCCAACATTGCTGTGTACGTATAATATTTATGTTGTAACCACATAAACTTACTTAATATTTGAACAAAAGACTTTTGTTTAAGTCTTCCACTTCGGGTGAGCGTCACGACGATGACGAAAATAATGACGTCAGCACTGCTGGCGTCACACTTTTTAAAAACAATCGTGGGGTACCTCCGCCGTCATATACTATCTTCTTTCTTATATATAAAAATCAATTGCTGTTCGTTCTTATATATAAAAATCAATTGCTGTTCGTTAGTCTCGCTAAAACTCAAGAACGGCTGGGCCGATTTAGCTGATTTTGATTTTGAAATGTTTGTCGCAGTCCAGAGAAGGTTTAAACAGTGAGAAAATTTGGGAAAATTGCGAGGAAGATAGTAAAAACAACAATTTCATTTTTCTCATACAAGCGGTTCTACCTACTTTCCTGTCAAACATTTAACGTTCGTCCCTTTGGTACGGTAGGGTAGACTCTGTTCCACTCTCGAATTGAAATTTGAAGCACGTATTAAAATAGGGGTTTTGAATCGACAACCTATTATATCCACATTACTCGGATTATCGCGTAGGTATTTAAATTTTAATATTTTGGTTCGCTTAGAAATTTTTGTCATTGTATTGACATGGTTGTTATTACAGCGCTTGCATACATGGGTATTAATGTGTAATAATATCGTTTAAAAACTAAAAAACAACCGACTTCAATGCCGCGCTATTCATTTTCAGTACCAATTTTGAGATGTTTATCTCAATATCTCTGGAGATACTTATCATACCTCGATAAAATTACCATGGTACCACACTTGGGATATCTCCTTTCGAACAAAAAAAGAATAATCGAAATCGGTTCATAAACGACGAAGTTATCCGCGAACAAACATAAAAAAAAAAAAAAAAAAATATACGGTCGAATTGAGAAACCTCCTCCTTTTTTTGAAGTCGGTTAAAAATGGGTAAAATAGGCGCTATTTGTGTATAAAAACCGATAAAAACAAAATAATAACGGAGGTCCCCATACAAGAAACGTGTTTTTTAGGAGTTTTATGCTCGATCTTACAAACCTTAATAGATAAAGACTTGAAATTCACTCAGTGTCGTAGGACTATTATCTTTTTACCATTGCCACTCAAAAAAGAGCACTTTATTCATCGATAGCAGTGAATAAAACGCTCTTTTACTCACTCGGTGAATAAAAACATTTTGAATATGGAACAAGCACGACATACGAATTATGTACAAATAAACTGGCCAAGTGCAAGTCAGACTCGCACTAGTAGGGTTCCGTACCACACTACAGTATTTTATAAGATCGAGCAAAAAATACCACTATCATTTTTCGCCAGCAAAAAATAATAATTAATAAACATTTTATTTCTTATAACGCCATCTAACGTCTAACAAAGGAGTTAGGGATCGACATTTCAATATAACGCCATCTATGGGACGTTTACATAACTAAGCGTTCATAGATGGCGTGAAATGCCGAAAAAAACACGTTTCTTGTATGGGGACCCTCTATTATTTTTAACTTTATTCTGTTTTTAGTATTTGTTGTTATAGCGGCAACAGAAATACATCATCTGTGAAAATTTCAACTGTCTAACTATCACGGTTCATGAGATACGGATTCATGACAGCGAAGTCTTAGTAATAGGGTCCCGTATTTTTATTTTATTTATTTATTTACTGACACAATTTACAATAGTTATTTAACTTAATATTATCTAAAAACCTTGATAGGCCGTAGCCTTTGGGTACGGAACCCTAAAAATAAATAAAACTTTCTGAAAGTGCCTACTAGCTGGCTAAATGGAGGTTTACCATAGAAGCTATATAATAAAATAAAAATAAAAATCCGCCAATTTTGGTAATTTTTTTTTTGTTTTCATTTTGCTCCACACGATTTGTGTATTCAGCCAGAATAAAATTAAAAAAATATTCAAGTTTTTGTAAATTCAAGCCATAAAGTTGAGTCAAAGTCACATTTCTGATCAAGTTGAAGTCACAGTCTAGTCCAAGTCATACCCTTAGTAAAGTAAAGATGTGGACTTTACTAAGGATTTTCAGTGCAATTTTGGTAAGATCGCAAATAGCATGTCTTTCAAGATTGTGCTGTTTCCCTACACACACTTTCACCGGCACTAAATAGTTAATTATCCACATTTATTACACATTAACGATAAATATAAATAGGTACTACTATCAATTTTCTCGCAGTCAATGGTAAAAAGCAGATTACACGACTCGTGAATAAAATTTTAATCTCGGTCCTTGTATCCCTCGCTCCGCTCAGGATTATAATCTAGAATCCTTCGCTGCTCTCCGGATCCAACTTAGTCGACCTCGAATTAAATTGCCTTTTTATTCCATGCCATTCTTGTGAGTTCTGAGTCAAGTTGAAATCACAGTCTAGTCTAAGCCTTAGTAAAGATGTGAACTTTACTGAAGATTTTCAATGGGATTTTGGTGAGAACACAAATAGCGTGTTTTTCAACATTGTGCTATTTCCCTACTCGCACACATTCACCGGCACGAAATGGTTAATAATCCAAATTTATTACACATTACTAATAAAATATGATATACAACTATTTATTTTCTTGCAGTGAATGGAAAAAGAGGATTACACGACTTGTGAATAAAAAAATTAATCTCGGTTCTTGTATCCCTCGCTCCGCTCAGGATTCTAATCTAGAATCCTTCGCTGCTCTCGGGATCCAACTTAGTCCCTCGAATTAAATTGCCTTTTTATTCACTTATTGTATAATCTACTATTTCTGTGTCATGGTGCAATTGCTGCAAGATCAAATAATAAACTAAATTAAATTAAAAATATAATGGGGTCCCCCATACAATTAACGCATTTTTCCGGCAAATATTGTTCATTCGGAACCCTGCGTGTGCGGGTCTGACTCGCACTTGGACAGTTTATTTATATTCGCGGTACGAAGTTCGCCGGGTCAGCTAGTCTTAAATAAAACCGGCCAAGTCGAGTTGGACTCGCCCACCGAGGCTTCCGTACCAACATTGGTATATACCAATTAAGCTAGTCCTCTAAATTGTATGAGCGCTCATATATCTCAGAGGTCTATCTTAACTGGCGTAAACTATGTATGTATGGGGACACCCTTTAATTTTCAACTTTTTTTATTTTTTTGAATTTTTCCTTTATTTGTGCTTTAAGACCTTGCTTTTTGCCAAATTTCATAAGCCGAGGTTAACGGGAAGTACCCTACAGGTTTTCGACCCAAAACCTATAAGTTGAAAATTATGGTAAATTTTGAAACTTACAAGTTTTCGCGAAAATCAAAATTTGCCCATATCTTTTTATCGTGTTGACTGAGGACCTTGATTTTTATACACCTAATAGGGACTATAGGCTTCAGTATCTGGTATAAATTTCAACTTGCTAGGTCCACCCATTCCTGAGAAAATCGGTGGTGACACACTGACAGACAGACGGACAAGAAAGTGATATTAAAAAAATGGAACCCTCCTTTTTTACCTTTGGAGGTACGGAACCCTAAAAATACATGTAAGAAAAACTCACCCAAATTCAATTTATTGGCAAGTTCATTCAGGAAGCCCTCCTTCTTCTCATCGAGAACATATCCCTCAGAATCTGGCTGTAGAAGCTGTTCTACTGGCTTAACAGAGATCTTGCCAGGTTTCTCTTCCTTCGGCAGTGAGTCTAGGAACTCTTGATTCAGCTCCTCGGCTGGTTTTGATGTTGTGTTCATCTCTTCTTTTACTTCGCCTGAAAATAATGCATGCAATCATTAAAGCTGAGAGAACTAAAGTGATCGACATAGCTCAACGGCTTAGCAAACTAAAGTGGCAGTGGGCTGGTCATATCTGCCGTAGCACCGATAACCGTTGGGGTAGAATGGTTCTAGAGTGGAGACCGCGAATAGGTAAACGTAGCGTAGGACGCCCTGTGACCAGGTGGAGCGACGACATACGCAAAGCGGTGGGCAGTGACTGGAAACAAAGAGCCGAAGATCGGGCTCAGTAGCATGACTTGGGAGAGACCTATGTCCAGCAGTGGACTGATAGTCTGATACCGGCTGATTATGATGATTAAGGCTTATTCTTAGCAAACATGTGATTCTATGCAAAAAGTGAACCTTCGTGGCGTTATGATGAACTAACATTCAAAGGTAAGGAAGGAAGGTATATACCTACCTAGTACAACCCCATAACGATAAGAATATGTAACTACCAAGTATTAAACATTTGTAGTCGTACTAGTAATGACAGCAGTGTTGTCAATGCAACAAAAACAGTAAATAAGTTATTTTTCAAAAAAAATAAAACCGACTTCATAACCACAAAAAGGCACTCAAAAGCGAAAAATAATTTACTTAAAATTATTATAAGCGTTACCCACGTCTCTATTTGAAGTCGGTGCCAGCCAAGTCTATAGGTAGTAGATAGATAATACCTACGAGTACATGTATCTACCTACTTACTAACCTACATGTACCTACTTACTACTACTACATACATAGCATCTATCTAATATCCAATAGACTTGGCTGGCACCGACTTCAAATAGAGACGTGGGTAACGCTTATAATAATTTTAAGTAAATTATTTTTCGCTTTTGAGTGCCTTTTTGTGGTTATGAAGTCGGTTTTATTTTTTTTGAAAAATAACTTATTTTACCCTTTTTAGTGCAAAAAATGTTTTAATGAAATTACATGTATCTATTAAATTTCGTGTCTGGGCCGTTATACACTGACGGATATATACTTTTTGGAAATTTCAAGTGTGTACCTATAACGGTTAAGAAGATACAGATCTGTAAAGTGCGCACATATAGACACACGGACGGACGGACGGACGGACGGACGAACAGACAACAAAGTCTCAGAAAGTGTTCATTTGGTAGCCTTTGGGTTCGGAACCCTAAAAAAATTGACTTTAAATGCCGCGCTAAAGTGAAAATATTCACTAGTAATAATGATGTCATCAAGGTCTCATAGGACAATGTCCAAAATGGCCCTGTGCAATAAAAGCATCTGACACACGATAATTAATTGTCTATTTTATTACAATAATTCCAAATACTTTTATAACACGGACTAGTTGTATTCCAAAATGAATATAAAAAAGTATTATTTGCGATTATTAACATTAATTGCCGCCATATGGCCAACAGGGTACTGAATCACTCTACTACGTTATAAGAGGCACTTCCCTATATTGTGGATACCCGAATTATGTAAGCACTGTGTAGCAAACCTAACAACGGAAAGTATTATTTACGTAGTAACTATTATATAATATGTGGTTTTATGCTTATAATTTTTTTTTGCTGTGTTGATTGGTACAAAGTACGTTCATGATTCTGAGTAATTTAATTATGTATGTAGTGTCGCGGGACTGAAATGGCCGCCATCTTCGCCAAATGTCATGTCATGTCAAAAAATATTAGGTATGTTTAAAAAAGTTTGCACTCTAACGAGACTTTGCCCGGTAGAACATTCCTGTGAAGACAAATTATTTATATTTATACATAATTATTTATTATAATTATTAATATATAATTATTTATTGAGGGCCCGGTGGCGTAATTGGGAGAACCGATTGGTACCGAGTTCAAACCGCCGTGCACCAATGAATTTTTCTATCGAAAAATATATGTGCGCTTCTCACAGTGGCCCTCCGGTGAAGGAAAACATCGTTAAGAAACCAATAACCCCCGCATGGTGGTAGAACATATCTAGTGTCCGCCTGGCCAGCTACCACCCTCAAGTCAGAAAATCTGTCGCCAAACATCTAATGTGTTCCGGCAGCTATCCTTGAGAGCCAGTTCCCATTCTAGTCCACTTCTCTATCTTCGACCGCATCATCACTTAGCAACAGGTGAGATAGTGGTCAAACGCTTGCCTATAAGATATTACAAAAAAAATTTCCCCACCTTTATTCTATCTCGCTCACAGTTACCGTAAGAATATCTTATATGCAATAGCAACCTCCATTGTGTATAATCTTCTTGGGACTCTTCTACTAAAACTAGTACAATCTCCTATGTTTGGGGTATTTATCTCCATATCTCTGGTGATACTAATCAGATCTCGATAAAATTAAAATGGGACCACCTCGGAAACGTATCCTACCAATTAAAAAAAGAATCATTTGAATCCGTTCACAATTGATGGAGAAATCGCGTAACATACACACAAAAAAAAAAAAAAAAAAAAAAAAAAAAAAAACATACAGAGGAATTGAGAACCTCCTCCTTTTTTGTGAAGTCGGTTAATTAAAACGACCGACAACTGGCGCGACATCAATTTCTACGACGGTTCTCTTTTTACACAGACTCTCGTTTCTGCAGACTGGCATGTTTATATCATTAAATTTATTACTTCATTTTAATAATATAAAAGAAAAAAGTTCAAATTTTGAGATGGTTAAATAATGCATCTGGTTCTAACATCGCGGAAAATATTGTTCATTTTTAGGGTTCCGTACCCAAAGGGTAAAACGGGACCCTATTACTAAGACTCCGCTGTCCGTCTGTCTGTCTGTGTGTCTGTCCGTCTGTCACCAGGCTGTATCTCATGAACCGTGATAGTCAGACAGTTGAAATTTTCACAGAGGATGTATTTCTGTTGCCGCTATAACAACAAATACTAAAAACAGAATAGAGTTAAAAATAATAGAGGGTCCTCTTACAAGAAACGTGTTTTTTTTTTTGCATTTCACGCCATCTATGAACGCTTAGTTAGGTAAACGTCCCATAAATGCGTTATATTGAAATGTCGATCTCTAACACCTTTGTTAGACGTTACATGGCGTTATAAGAAATAAAATGTTTATTAATTATTATTTTTTTCTGGCGAAAAATGATAGTGGTATTTTTTGCTCGATCTTATAAAATACTGTAGTCTGGTAGTTGTGGTACGGAACCCTACGAGTGCGAGTCCGACTTGCACTTGGCCAGTTTATTTATCTGTAACCGGGCTGCAGATTTGACAGATCAAGTGACAAAAAAATACCGCGAAATTCGAAAATCGATAAACTACCCATATAGGTATCAGCTGATTGGTTCTGTTAACGCCATCTTGCCTCTCAGCAAGTACTGAACTTTGAGAGCTGTCAATGCAATGCTCAACGACCTCTCAACTTTGATTACTGTTTATGAGTGAGATTTTCCTTGATCAATAGTTCAGCAATTGCTCAAAATTTGAGACACGTTTATAAGTAACACTGATATGTTCCAAACTCAAACTCAGTTATAAATTAGATATAATGTAAGTTTAAAAATGTACATATTTTTACCAGTTTCATTATCCCGGTGGTGTGACGGAGGGGTGCAAGGTCGCGGGGGTGACTCGGGCACGTCGATGGTGTCAATAGGTTCGTTAGCACCATTCGCCTTCACGCCGTTACGTCGCTCGTGGTTCTCGAACGGAAGCAGGTATCTGGAAATAAACATTACATGTTACATACATGCATAAAAAAACGCTTTTTTCCCATTGGGATAGGGCGTTTTCACGTCAGACGATAACTGTAAACTACACGATATCGGCGGACTGGTAGTTTGATAAAATCTGTCGACGACACAGGACGACACAGTGTGAAAGGATTTAGTAGTGACAGTTTTCGTTTTCACACTGGACGATAACTGTAACTACACAATATCGTTCTGATATCGTCGGACTGGTAGTTTGATACAATCACTACTAAATGCTTTCACACTGTGCCGTCCTGTGTCGTCGACAGATTGTATCAAACTACCAGTCCGCCGATATCGTACAGGTATCGTGTAGTTACAGTTATCGTCCAATGTGAAAACGCCCATAGGCAGAGACTACTTCTTTCCACATGCTCAGACCAAGTAAGAAGTGAAGACGGAGGCCTGAGGCTGGATAAACTACGTCGCCGTGTACATTACATATACAGTTACACGCACACACATAACGAAACTATGCTTTGCCTTGTCAGGCGCGCGGAGAGTCACGCTATCGCGATATAATAATTCGCAATTTTTAATGGAATAATGCCGAATTGTTGTTAAAGGGTGTAAAAACCAATCTTCGAGAAATAAAAATCAAAATTGAATCACATTTTCATCACATCATCACAAAGTTTTTAAAAAACGGCCTGAGCGAGAGGATTGTAGAACGGAGTGTGTCCTTGTCTAACAACTTGCCAGTATAATTCATAGTATGTTGTATAGTTAACCTCTCATAATGTCTCCGCGTGAAGGTAGGATGGTCCGTGAACAGCACCCGCCACAGTTTGAGTCGGCACACCGCCTCGTACCCGCCGCGAGATCTCACAGTGTTGTACAGAGCTCGGAGAGACACTGTCAAACAAATAATAAACTATTTATTTTCAAAAATGCATTTACGAAGCCTGTATACATTTTTCGAAAGTTTAAAATTACGCACCATACAACGGGGCGTGCGGTATAATAGGTAGGTACTCTTACCTAACTACCTATTTTACCGCATTCGCCGTTGTATGGTGTCGTGCGTATCCCGTACGGTTTTTTTTATTTCCATGCAAAATATGTAAGAATTCCACCAAGGAGTTTCACATTGCGAGAATAAATAAACTGAAACTCCTTGGAAGCGCTTTTGCTTTATACGTTTGTCTCACTTTAATAGTAAAGAGAAATAGAGATAAAATGTTTTTCTAAATTTTACCACACGCACGTGGCGCTATTTGGAAATTCGCCCCATTTTCATATCAGAAACGTCAGATTGTTGCGACTATCCGAATGATAATTATTATAAGTTTGTTTCATTACCAATTGTACTGTTTTCTCGCAAATATGTCGAAAAACGTTGTATGACACACGTGCGGATATTAGTATTTGCAAACTCGTGACTATGGTTTCGTTCGACTTAGTCCCGGGACATTCGTCTAGTCGTATGTAAAAACCAACTTACGCACTAGTATCATAAATAACTATAACTATCATAGGTAAGTATGCAATCAAACAATTCTCTCTCATAGCTCTCAGCAGTCTAGAGGTGGCTCAAATGTCTGAGAGACGTCCTCTGTGACTTTAGTCACAGAATAATTAATAGTAAATGTACAGAAGATGCACTCCCTGCGAACAAAAATGCGACATTAAACCTAGTCACAACGCGGCAACGTCGTTATCGTTCAAAATACGCTACACGCCTCGGATGCAACCTTGAATTTGCGTCACAGAATAAACGAATAGTAACTAGAACCGCGTGTTGCGCACCGTAAGTCCGCGCGGCGAGAGTCTGTATCACTCGGTCAGCTCGCTAGCCTTCTCTTACTGTAAGGTGAGAAAACAGATTGAATAGTTAAGTAAAGGCGCGCGTCCGTTTGAGAGCGCGCGTGACACTACTGATTGAACTTGTAGCCGGCCGGCTGCCGCGTATGTACTAATATTGTCATAGCTACAGCGCGGAGTGCGATAGGTCTGCTTTGTAGGTACTACTAACTACTCACAGTGTTTGAGCGACGTAGCCTGACTGAAGCTGCCGGCGCTGTGTCTGTAGAAGTGGCTCAAATGTCTGAGGAACACCTTGTCATCCTCTGTGACGTTGGGGTCTCGATCAGGGTCCGAGTCTGAGCTTCGCTTGTCTAAGCCGTTGCGGAGAGACAGGCGTCGCGGGGTCTGAAGTGTGAAGACATCATTTATATAATAAGATCGTTTAAAAAACTAAAAATAACCGACTTCAATGCCGCGCTATTAATTTACAGTACCAATTTCGAGGTGTTTATCTCCCTATTTTATGTATATATATATACGTGTATATATATATATATATATATATGTTCGCGGATAACTTCGTCGTTTATGAACCGATTTTGATTATTCTTTTTTTGTTAGAATGGAGATATCCCAAGTGTGGTACCATAGTAATTTTATCGAGGTCTGATAAGTATCTCCAAACATATGGATATATATATATACGGTCGAATTGAGAAACCTCCTTCTTTTTTTGAAATCGGTTAAAACCAAAAAAGAGGGTAGGTAGACAGCTACGCGTTAGAAGTGAAACGTCCATGTACATTCAATTTATTTCTCAACATCACTAATTATTTTTTTGTACAACTCCATCTGTTGAACTTTTGCGAATACGTCATCGTAGTTACGCCGTTCTACAATAGAGGGCGTTTATAAATATAAAATATAAGATGACGCTTACACTTCCGCTGCCTTTGGACAATGACGCTACGTTACTTCCGTCAAATTTTGCCCCAGTGCACTTAAAGAAGTTTTACTTCAAAAATTAAATATATTAATTCCATGTTTATTATTCTAATTATTCTTAATTTAATATTAATTGCTTTAATATTATACATATTAATTAATTTAACATTAATACTTAATTTAATTTAATTTAAATTACAGGACATGACTTTTATTAAACACATTTAGGGCTGTGTGCGTTCCAATGAGGCATTTTCTTAAAGATAATAATAATATCGTTTAAAAACTAAAAATCAACCGACTTCAATGCCGCGCTATTCATTGTCAGTACCAATTTTGAAATGTTTATCTCAATATCTCTGGAGATACTTATCATACCTCGATAAAATTACCATGGTACCACACTTGGGATATCTCCTTTCGAACAAAAAAAGAATAATCGAAATCGGTTCATAAACGACGAAGTTATCCGCGAACAAACATAAAAAAAAAAAAAAAAAAAATATATACGGTCGAATTGAGAAACCTCCTCCTTTTTTTGAAGTCGGTTAAAAATAATGTTATTTCCTACAGACTCAACAGATGGCGACTCTTTATGACAATATTTTACATATTGGCACTATAAGGGTCAGGCGCTTATGACAATACTAGCTGTGCCCCGCGGTTTTTCCCGCATAGACATCGTTCCCGTGGGAATATCGGGGTAAAAAGTATACCATATGTGCTATTTCAGGCTAAAGGCTATCTATATATTAAATTTCAGCTCAATCGGTTAAGTAGTTAGCGTGAAGAAGTATAAAACATACACACACACACACACAACTTCCGCCTTTACAATATTAGTAGGATTGATCATATTACAGTGCCACAAGTATAACTTGGCGGTGGTAGTTTTTGTAACTAATTCCGAGAGATTAATGAATTATATTATTAATTGAGAGATTACCGCGACATTATTGTTGATAAATCTGCTACATTAAAATAGTTCAATAATGCCAAAAGTAATTAAAATTGGTTTATGAGACACTGTTATTAAAGTACAAAGTAAAAGCACAGTGGCGCACAGCCGCGCCAAGTTATACTTGCCGGACTGTACATTTCAGCTCAATCTAATTCAGTTGAGTAATTTAGCGTGCAAAAGTTTTATTTTTATGGTAAAAGGTAACAGGACAAGCACGATGCTCGCCTGATGGTAAGCGATGACGTCTACCTATAACAGATACAGCGGCATGCAAAATTCTGAACTGCCAGAATTTTGCATGTCACTGCACTGCGCCTGTTACCTTGAGACATAAAGATGTTGAGTCTCACATGCCCTGTAATTTCACTGGAAACCTTGCCATTTCAACTGAAGAGCATTTCTATTTCACGGCTGAAAATTAATTGGCAAAGTGGTGGTACCGCCCCAGACGGACGAGCAGAAGTCCTACCACTACAGTAACGTAAGTAAGTAACAAACATTCACACATACTTTCTCCTTTATAATAAAAGTAGGATTGGTCATACTGCACATGACGGGAGTAACTCACTGGTATTTGGTTGGTCGGGGGCGGGAGTCCAGCCTCATCACTGGACCTGGACTCAGGGGAGTGAGTCCTGGAGCGCGGGGGGCGCCGTCTGCGACCGCGGGGCCGCCCCTTCAGCTTCGGGGCCAAGTGGTTGCACACGAACTCGTGACCTTCCAGCTCTGGGTATTCGAACGTGTCCTGAAAGGGAAATAATTTAAGATCGTTTAAAAAACTAAAAGAACAGACTTCAAACGTCGCGCTAGTCAAAGTGGCCAGTAGACTTAGTAACTATTATATAATCTGTGCCAGTAGTTAGTATCATGTCGTCAAGGTATAATATATGCATCGTAATACAAATGTTGATATATTAAAAACGGCTCGGCCGATTTCGTTAAAATTTAAATGGGACCACCTGGAAAGGGTACCCTTTGAAACAAGAAAAGAATTTCCCAAATCGGTTCAGGCATCTTCGAGTTATCGGTGAACATACATAAAAAATATAAAAAATAAAAAGAGATTCCGACGAACTGAGAACCTCCTCCTTTTTTGTGAAGTCGGTTAATGATATACATTTACGTTTCAGATCATCATCATCATCTTCCTACCCTTATCCCACTTAAGTGGGGTCGATGCAACATGTCATTCTCTTCCATTGAAGTCTATTTTGAGTGACAATACGGTCGCTGATGTAGCGCGCTTACCCTAAAGACGCAGGACGCCGCGGTGTGGTCGTACCTTTAGTGTGTCGTTATTACAATAAAATAATTCTGTCGAACATACATCATTCTATCAGCAGTGGAAAGAGATACAGGAGATTCAGCAGTGGTAAGAGATGCAGCAGATTATTTTTTTAATATCTTATTGGCTAGCGTTTGACCACTATCTCACCTGGTGGTAAGTGATAATGTGGTCGAAGATGGTAAGCACGCTAGGCCTAGAATGGGAACTGGCTCTCAAGGATAGCTGCCGGAACATATTCGATGTTTGGCAACAGATTTTCTAACGTGGTGGTTGTTGGCCAGGCAGGCACTAGATAGTGTCCTACCACGATGCGGGGGTTGTTTATTTCCTACACCGGAGGGCCATTGTGAAAAGCGCACATACATTTTTCGATTGAAAAATCCATCGGTGCACGGCGGTTTGAACTAGGTACCTCTGGAATCAAAGCCAACCGTACTCACGATTACGCCACCGGGCCCTCCAGCCTTGATTCAGCAGTGGCTGATGATGATGATTTTATAAAGGATCGTCGGCGGCACTTAGATAGACTTAGAGCCAGCAGCGCCGGGTATCGCCAGTACCGAGGATACTAAATGTTTAGGTAGTTTAATAAGACCTGCAATGACGTCCTGCAATGTATTGTACCTGTATTGTGCATTTCCCCCTGCCAGCGTCTACCTAAGCCATCTCAGCTCTTTGACGAAGCGTAGTCCGGCTTTGGGTTTCTAGCATGATGCTGAAGTTGAAATTGGTGCATTTAATGGTGACAGATGTCAGAATGAACGTGTTTGTAGCGAGGGTTAAAGAATACTACCACTTTTGGGGCTTACACGTCACCAGCTGTCCGAAGAGCGTGAGTGACTAACCTTGCAGTATAAGATCCTGGTATTCTTCGTAGGTGCAGCATACCCACCAAGCGCTGCCACCAACGAATCCCTCAGCCAGTCAGCCTGGATGCCCTCGAGTCGAGCCAGCAACGCTCGGTACCGACAGTAACGAGGATAGGAGAACACCACCACTCCTGGGGCTTCTGCATCCACATCTGGTGAAACATAAGAAGTGGATGTTCACTGACAAATGTATGCAGTTTGTGGATTCGTTTCATATATGGCAAATCGTTATTCTAGGTCTGTAGTTAGTTTTGAGGGGGTTGCTTTAAAGGTTCAGCAGATTTATTAACGTTATTCATTTAATGTTTCAACCGACTTCCAAAAAGGAGGTTTTCAATTCGTCTGTTTTTTTTTTCTTTTTTAGGGTTCCGAACCCAAAGGGCACCAACGGAACCCTATTAGTGAGACTCCGCTGTCCGTCTGTCTGTCTGTCTGTCTGTCAGTCTGTCTGTCCGTCTGTCACCAGGCAGTATCTCATGAACCGTGATAGTTAAACAGTTAACATTTTCAAAGATGATGTATTTCTGTTGCCGCTATAACAACATATACATACACTAAAACAGAACAATGTTTAAAATTAAAGGGGGTCCCCATACAAATTGGTGTTAGAAGTTCGTTAAATATTCGTTAGATGGCGTTGTAGTTAATAAGCATGTTTAGTATTGACACGGTAATATAATATAATATTATACTGCGGTTCCGGACCCTCCGTGTCCGACAAAAGTCTGACTCGCACTTGGCCAGTTTTATTTTTTGTATGTATGTTACGCGATTATTCCGTAAATTGTCAACCGATGCGAATAATTCTTTTTTTAATCGGTAGGGTACATTTCCGAGGTAGTCCCATTGTCCCATTTTCATCTGATAAGTATCTCCAGACATATGACGATAAACGTCTCAAACTTGCTACTGAAATTGACTCGCGGGGCATGGAAGTCGGTTGTTTTAGTTTTTAAACTATCTTAATTATTTGTTTGGTCTAATCACGTCTGGTCGTAAGTACGTAGTACAATTAATTATTCTGTGTCGTAAGTTAGGCCTAGAATACTCTGACTCTCAAGGGCTGAGTGCTGCCGGAACACCGTTAGGTTACGGCGGCAGATTTCTATTTGATGGTGGTGAGCTACTTTTTGGCAGCAAGTCAAGCGGAACATCGATAAAATGTGCTCCTGACCATTAGAAAATAAGTCGAGCTTCCCTAAAAGATCCATCAGTAACGTAAGTGATTTTTTTTATATCATATAGGCTAGCGGGCGTTAAGGGTTTTTTAACGATGTTTTTCCTCCACCGGAGGGCTACTGTAAAAGCGCACATATTTTTTTCGATAGAAAAATTCATTGGTTCACGGTGGGAATTAAACTCGGTACCTTTGGCATCAAAGCCGACCACTCTCCTACGACACCACCGGGCCCTCAAATAATTTAAATAAAAGTATCGAGTAAATACTCTGTATCGTATGAGCATTGAGTACGGAACATTAAGGTCGTAGCCGATTTGTTCAACACAGCTCCCACATTAACACAACATTAGCTTGCAGGGAGCTGTCTGCTAATTTGTGTTGTCAATGTAAAGTCTGTCTACAGAGGACGTCCTAAGGCTCTCATTTTAATGCACATTTTTCAACCGACTTCCAAAAAGGAGGAGGTTCTCAATTCGTCTGTATGTTTTTTTGTTTGTATGTTACGCGATTACTCCGTCAATTGCGAACCGATTCGAATGATTCTTTATCGGTAATTTTTAATCGGTAGGGTACACTTCCAAGTTGGTCCCATTGTAATTTCATCGAGATCTGATAAATATCTCCAGAGATATGACGATGAACGTCTCAAACTTGCTTCCGAAACTGACTCGCGGGGCATGGAAGTCGGTTTTTTAAGTTTTTAAACTATCTTAATTATTATGAATATTTTTAATTACATTTTAATGAACATTTATTTCGCCGAGTAGAAGCGGTATTGAACAAGTCGACTACGACCTTTAGATGTGCTCTTCCGATTGAACCACCTGCACTTATCACTTATTATGAGAATATCTAGGGGTATTCTACTCACCTATAGCGTCCTTCTCAGTATCAACATCACTGAAGTCCATTTTGGTGTGATGCAGCGGTGCTGATGACCTGGTATCAGTTGGTGGGGCACAGGCGCCCCTCCATACAGCTCGGAGGCCGTACCGCCAATCGTGACCTGGCCAAACCCAGGAGAGAAGCTCTTCAGCACGGACCACCACCTTGTCGTTGATTGCGAGGACTTCATCCTGGAAACAACATTGAATTTTCTACAAACGTTTGTATGGTAATTGTCCGTTAAAATAATTTAAGATCGTAAAAAACTAAAAGAACCGACTTCAAACATCGCGCTAGTCAAAGTATCCAGTAGACGTTGTAACTATTATATAATCTGTGCCTGTAGTTAGTAGTATGTCATCGAGATTAGAAAATCATAATACAAATGTTGATATATTAAAAACGGCTCGTCCGATTTTGTTAAAATTTAAATGGGACCACCTGTGAGGGGTACCCTTTGAAACAAAAAAAATAATTTTCCAAATCTGTTGACATACATCGTAATCGGTGAACGTACGACCTACATAAACATACAAAAAAAAAATAAGATACCACGAATTGAGAACCTCTTTTTTTGTGAAGTCGTTAATAAGGAATAAGGTAATGTAAATTTATGAATGCATGAAACGCACGTGTGTATGAGATCTACATTATGTGGATGAGGTGGAAAGAACCCTTTCGTGGTGACGTGAAGTCCTATGGCAGAACCGAGATGGTGTAAATAGGCTGACCATTTTTTAAGAATATTCTCCATTGTAGTACAACATAAAACAGGCTCAACTTACTTAACAGGGAGCCAATATCGCGACGTAAATCCAGAAATTCCGGCCTGTCATTTAATACAGGGTCATCAAGTCTAACGGCTCTTAGCTGTAAGGAGTCAAATGGTGCAGTGCACGAGTAATTTTGCAGTGATAGTGGTGATAATTGCTTTACAATGCAAGTAATATCAAAACTGTACCTCGCCAGAGAGAGTCTTATACTTCCTGACAGGGTGACCGGAACATTCTCGAATTGCGGCACGAGATAGAACAGAGCCTTGGGGTGCTCCCGCATTGATGGACATAGTCTCAGAATGAGCACCATTAACTACTACAACTAAGATGCTAATTTTCTTAGCAGTGCCTTACGTCAAACGCGGTCAAACGCGCTTTGGCTATATCGAAGCTAAAAACAAGAGCCTCCCCCGTACTCTCAATTGCTTCTGCCCAACCGCGTGTTCAATAAACTAGAAGATCACCCAGCTGAGAGCCAATTAGTTAATTAGCTGTAGATCCTCCAGTTATCTTAGGAGCTAAGTGTTAGATGCACTTGCTTCGTCATTAAAAATCTTAAAATTTTAACTTGATACTTATGGAAACATTTTAATTTTAAAATTGGTAGGATTCTAATATATTGCCCGAATGTTGTACATCACAGCACTAGCTGTGCATAGCATTAATCTTATACGACATTGTATGACTATTTCCGTTCTGTCGTTGAGTAATAACATCATTTAGTTAATCCGTCCGTGGCCAGAATAACAGAACAGTTTTTAAGTATTAGTTAGATTCAGTACTGTTTATAAGTAAGACAGTATGTGTACATGTATGTATAAGTATACAATACTAGCAGCCCGCCCCGGCTTCGCACGGGTAGAACATATATGACTACAAAATTTGCATCAGTTTGTTGCATCGAATATAAAATATTAACATATTTAACAATCATCGTCATATGTCAACCAATTTACACAAAACCTTAACGAATTATGCACCTAAACCTTCCTCATAAACACTCTGGCTATTGGTGAAAACCGCATGATAATCCGTTCAGAATCTATTGAGATTATTGCGAACAGACAGACAGACGCAGTGATGGACATTGTTTTATAATACTTACGTAGTGATATTGGACGGCCCTTTGGCGTAAAGGATAGTTACCCTGATTCTGACCCGAGGGTCGTTGGTTCTAATCCTAGCTATATACCTACCAATGAAAGTTTTATGTGCATTCTTGAATCATGGGTTTTCATTTCGAAAGTCCATTCTATATATTAGTGAAAGAATTTTTTAAATCGGTCCAGTTGTTTTTGAGCCAAATCATTAAAAACATACAAAAATACAAAAATACAAATGTTCTCTCTTTATAATATTAGTATAGATTGTATGACTATTTCCGTTCTGTCGTTGGGTATTAACATCATTTAGTTATTCCGTCCGTGGCCAAAATAACAGAACAGTTTTTAAGTATTCAGTACTGTTTATAAGTAAGACAGGATGTGTTAATGTATGTATAAGTACACAATATACGTACATATACCACTAACCGAAGTGATGTGAGCTACTTTAAATAATAAAGCTCCAAATAAATCGAGCTCGGGTCGGGACAACCCTAACAAATTATTGGAGAGGAACGAGAGGGATCAGGGGTGACTCTCGACTTCTTAGTATTTGTGAAAGCAGTTTTAATTTTCCGATGTTTGTAAATTTAACTTCAATTGCCGCGCTAGTCATGTTTGAGATGTTTATTTCCATATGTCTGGAGACACTTATTAGATCTCGATAAAATTATGATGAATAATGAGACCTTGGAAATGTACCCTACCAAATAAAATAAACTGGCCAAGTGCAAGTCGGACTCGCACTCGTAGGGTTCCTTAACACAGTTAAGTATTCCATAACTATGATTTTTCGCAACTACAAAATTAACTTTGTTTTTCATAGTGTTTGTATGAAAAACAAAGTTATCTTTGCGGTCGCCATATCTCTACAACTGCTGACTGTATCTCGTTCAAACCAATTTTCGTTGTTAGTTTTTATTGGGATGTACAGCATATATTTTTTTTAGATTTTTCTCTCCCATACTTTAAAAGTTAGAGGGGGGGGGGGGGGGGGGGGACACACATTTTACCACTTTAGACGCGCCTAACTTTCAAATGATTGACTTTGAGAAAAAATGATTTTAGGAACCTCAATGTCATTTTTGAAGACCTATCCATAAACACCCCACACGCATAGGTTTGAAGAAAAACATTTTTTTTTGTTTCAGTTCCATGTATTGGATGCCCCCCCTTAAACTTTTATTTTTTTTATTTTTTTATAAAAATCGGAAAGCGGTTAACAGAATACATCTACCTACCAAGTTTCAATTCTGTAGTCCTAACAGTTTCGGATTAAAATGGCTGTGACATACGGACGGACAGACAGACAGACAGACAGACATGAAAAATCTATAAGGGTTCCGTTTTTTGCCTTTCGGCTACGGAACCCTAAAAAGAATCATTCGAATCCGTTCACATTTGACGGAGTAATAGCGTAAAATACATACAAAAAATACTAAAATACTAAACCATACAGACAAATTAAGAACCTCCTCGTTTTTAGAAGTTGGTTGAAAAATAATTTGGATTCATACCCCGCGGGCTATTAAATAGGGTTATACAGATTAATGTAACGAAACAGTAAAAATAAGACTTTCATAGTAAACAAACTATGAGTGTTAACCTATGTGTGTATGTAAACAATCATAAGTCAATTTGAATTATTTTTTTTATATTTTACCGATATCAAAATCACTGATCGATTTTATGGAATTCAAATAATAATTATGAAAAATATATGTGAGTCCGTGTCGACTTTTCGAGACAACCCTACCGGATAATTGTAGACGGGGGCACGGATTTAGGGTTGGCTCTCAACTTGTTATTTAGGTAATTAGCGTAGAGAGACAAACAGAACGAAAACATATGTGATATGTATGTGTGAAAATATGTATAATATTTATACAGCCAGCATTTTGGGAACTTTACCTACTGGTAGTGGTTTGGTAGACTACATTTTAGTTTTTATTGTTTTTTATTAGGTATATTTGTTTGTTTATATTTAGGTAGTTTTAAAAATATATTAATGTTTATAATATTATGTGAAACTTAAAATAAAATTCTTCCAACGTATAATATTAAGTAAAGTATAAATATTTTACAATCAATAATTTTACTTCCAGTTATTGTCGAATATTATTCTATCTTTGTAATTTGGTTTTATAAGATTTTAGGCGATAGATTTACCTTCCTAGCTAAAATATAGTATGTTTGTTAAAATGTATATTTAATTTTTTTTACCTTAATGTATTTCTGTCGAAAAAGTTAAATTCTTACAAAAATAATAAACTCTACATGTTAATCAAATTCTTGCATAACAGCATGATAACATAACGTTCTATATCTTCTAGACAACCGTAAGATAATAAATATATATATATATATATATATATATAATAAAATAAATAATAGGATGCGAAAACTTGTAAATAGTGATTACACAATATTTAAGTTATTTTTTACCTTTAAGTATCACTGTACATTTTCCGAATAAAATAAAATAGACAGTATCGCCAAATAATAAATATACTTAGTACAAGTAGTATCGCAGTACAAATTCTGATGGACAATGAAGAAATAAATTAAATGGGCTTTTTATTTTATAATCTATATGTGAAATTATATGTATTTGGCCTGTTAAAAATAACAAATAAATCAACTTTGTTCACATGACAGTGCAGTGCGGTGCAAATTGCAAAGAATGTGTATTGATTGTGAATACATATTTGTGATTATTTTATGGAATTGTTATTGTCATCGGAATACTACTTCCATGGCTAATAATGTTCCTTAAATTATGTGACACAATGTTGTCCCCATGTCGTCAAATACTGCTGAATACAGCACAACCCTGGCATAGGGAGGGTGGCAAAGAAATAGGGTTGTCACCAGCGTTTTATGCTTATGACGTATAAGCATTGAAATCTTGAAATAAAATGTATATTAAGTATATTGCAGACAACTGAATTTGATATTTTAAATATTGTATGAAACTTATAAATTCGGTTATTTTGTTCAAATTTAGTACAAGCGAGTTAGCATTTAACCAGCGTTATTGGTATTTTAGTCAAACAAAATCAAAGAACAAACCTTTCTATAAAAAAAATACAATAAAAATGTGTTTCTTGCAATTACCATAATAATAGGATACAGACATAATTATTAGGAGTACAAATTACATTACTTGAACAAAATAAAACATCAAGATAAAATAATAGTATGTATTAAAAATTTAATTGGATACAAATGAATTTATGTATGTTTATTGTGTGTATATTATATATTAACTATATTTAAGAACAAATAAGGAAATAACAACATTTTATTTAAGTGAATTAATAATCTTACTGTAATCAACTTTAATACATAAACATTAATAATTTTTATTTTAAACTAGCTGTGGCACGCGGTTTCCGCCTACGGAATATTCCTAAATATAGAGATAAAAAGTACGGTAGACCCTAGGACTAGAATGGGAACTGGCTCTCAAAGATAGCTGCCGGAACACATTAGATGTTTGGCGACAGATTTTCTAGCTTGAGGGTTGTAGCTGGCCAGGCGGACACTAGATAGTGGCCTACCACCATGCGGAGGTTGTTGGTTTCTTAACGATGTTTTTCCTTCACCGGAGGTCCACTGTGAAAAGCGCACATACATTTTTCGATTGAAACATCCATTGGTGCACGCGGAGTTTGAACTCGGTACCTCTGGCATCAAAGCCGACCGTTCTCCCGATTACGCCACCGGGCCCTGAAAAGTAGTAGTAGGAAATAGGATAGTTCAATTCAGTAAAGTTGCATTTATTATAAAAAAATATTGGATGTGCCAACCCTAACATTATAATGGTGTGGGGTGGGGGACACCGGACAAGACCGAACTTAGGGCTACCTCTCTTTTAAACGTTTTACCTATGTTTTTATTTAAAGGTTGCTTGTTTTTAATTTGAATCAAATTTAAATTGGTGTTTGCAATTTCAATGAATTCGATTAAGTACGCATAAATTATAGTGATATACCTAATGGGTAATTTTAGGCTGATATTTTTCATTTGTTGTTATTAGTGTTGTTTTTTGTAGAATATTTTTTTTATGTTAATCTTTTCTGTAGAAATGTATAGATAATAATAACGTACTTTTACTACAATTATTAACGTCGTTAAGAGTAACTATGCCTAATTATGAAACAATAGGTACTATTAAGAAAACAAATATAAATAGGTAATAAATAATACATTCCCTATACAATTGATAACCCCCATATAAAATTTATCGTCCATTACTTTTTCTTTTCATTTATTTAATTCCAAGACAAATTGGTCCTTAATTAATATTCAAGTTACTAAGAAGTTTGCCAAGACCTTAACAATATAGGTAAGTATATACAATACTATAGGTATATATTTATGACAAAGGTATATAATGATAAACGGTTAAGAGTTAAGAGTTAGTAAATAATTGAAATCCTGGAATAAATTCTGAAATCCGGGCAACCCTATAAAATTACGGCCCCTACCGGCAGGGGGCGGTATCCAGGGATGTATTCAGAGCATATTTATTATTCGTAAAATTTAACAATAGACAAAGCGTTTGGCCGCTGTCTCACCTGATGTTAAGTGACAACGCGGTCGAGGATGGAGAACAAATAAATAAAAGTAACTAAAACATTTATATTTTATACTAGTGCCACCTATCGACAAAAAATCATCAAAATCAGTCCAGCCGTTTAAGAGAAATGTAGTGAAAAGGGCACGTACTTACAGAATAGTTATATATATATTTTTTTAAATCATATGTGGACTCAAAAGGTGACTATTCCACTGATGCAGTGAAGGATACAAAAAGGGTTATAAATAGAAAAATATCTAAAATTATCATCCGTCATCTGTGACCCGCGGGTGTTTGTTGGTATTCTCTTACTCGACTTGACGACACACTGAGCTACCTAACACCCCTTAGTCCCTCCCTGCGCCATTCTAAATGAAGGGGATGGGGGTCCAAACTAAAATTGCTTTCAAATAAGTAACCAACCCGCGGATGTATTACTTATGGTGTGCGATTCTAGTTCGATATTGAAGTAAGATTGACTTGATAATTAAAAAAAAAAGTTGTATCACTTTGTTTGTGTTTTGTTCGTATTAAAAGTAAGTAAGTAGTATTGACAAGTTTTCAACTAGCTATTAGAATTAGATATAAGTTTCAAATAAGTATTTTTTTATGTAAATACTTCACTAAATTGTATCATATCATATCCGGGGTACAATGACGAACTTACCTATACTTTGCTAATCAAAATCCAGCCAGTTTTAAAACTCATAATAACAAACGCCCGTTCGAAAAACATTACCTTCCTTTTGGGCAGTCAGGTAAAAATAATAATTATGCTAACAGATAAACAGAGAAATAAAATAATTAAGATAGTTTAAAAATTAAAACCACCGACTTCCATGCCACGCGAATCAATTTCAGTAGCAAGTTTGAGACGTTTATCGTCATATCTCTGGAGATATTTATCAGATCTGACCACTATGGAAATGTACCCTACCAATTAAAATAAGAATCATTCGAATCGGTTCACAATTAAAGGGTAATCGCGTAAATTATACACAAAAAAACATACAGACGAATCTATTCGTCTGTATGTTTTCTGTTTCTCTAGATCCGTTTCATCTTTGGAAGTCGGTTCAAAAAATAAAACCAATTTACACGACTTGAAAACCTCCCAATCAGTTAAAATTGTTTATTTTCGCGAGTTAATACGAAATAAGTGACTAGAAAAATATTAAATTGAAATATTTACCTAATTACAAGCATGAAAGTTAATAAAATAAACCATTTCGCAAACAAAGAAATCCCATTACCTACCAGAATAAGCCGCCCAATTTACGGTTGGCATTTTGTGAGAATGTTTCAAGTAATAGATTAGGTGATGTTGGACAGATTCATTTTATTTCATTCATCAATATAATTTACTTATCATTTCAAAAACAAAATATATAATACACATAATGATGGATAATAAAACGAAAAAAAAAACCGACTTCAAATGTCACGCAATATATACCCTTTCACACAATAAAATAATTTTACAAATCGGTCCAGGCGTCTTTGAGTACTCGGGAAACATACTAAAAAAAATATTTCGCAGTATTGAGAACCCCCTCCTTTTTTGAAGTCGGTTAAAATATAAAAGATTCGCAAACATGACATGAGAAAAACCACTCAGACTTATAATATGCTTCTACTACCATCGGTGGACGAACATCCGTGCTAGGATATGAACCGGCGACATCTCGCTTAGAAGTCAAGCCTATTCTTTAAGCCAACGGGGCTCTCAAATGATATAGTGATCTAGTACTTGTCTGTCTCTACCCAAAATGTTATTAAAAAAAATTACGTGTAATAAAAACACCATAGGCTCCCGACCTACCACCCTATGCTTACATAAAACGCTATGTCCGTTTGTACGTCATAATATAAATTTTGGTAAAGTTTCGATCGATCAAAGTTCAATGGCTTTCAGCTCAGAAGTTACATATGTAGCTAGAGTACTTAAGGAGTACATATTAGTACTTACCACAGATATAGACTATGATTAGCTGTCTACCTAGAGAAGAGTCTATTCTCCGTGATTAGCTGAGCCCATAGACGTAATATAAAAGGATGGTGCACTGCAGATGTTTTGACAAATTCAATTTAATTCGTATGCTTTAACAATAAGGTTGTAATTGCTTTGTAGAACAGAACGGACTAATTTAGAGACATCAGGATGGGAATGTGTCCTTTTCTAACAACCTGCTATTCGTATATATGTTCTATACTATAGGTATGGTATATATATATATAAGTTGTCCATACAAAAGAAAGGGACAAACTCCGTTCAAGGGCGGTCTCATGGGGGCGGTGTACGCGATCAAGTTTAATATGTAGCAGGTCTTTGGCTGAGCCCCATGGCCATAGAAGAGATACTACTCCTACACGGCTTTATCCACGTGGAAATTGATGTGTGGCAAGTAGAGAACAATATCAGAACAATATCAGATATTTGTAGGATTACAGATAGTTTTGATTGAAAGAAATTTTCCATAGAAACTTTATCACTCTGTTTAAACATGAATGATTTTCGAAAATAAAATTAGCCTATGAGTTATTCCAGAACCTACACTAAACTACATTTCCAATTTCATTTTATTTTTTTATTTATATTTTTCAAACGACTTCCCAAAAAGAAGGAGATTCTCAATTCGTCTGTATGTTGTTTTTATGTACGTTACGCGATTACTCCGTCAATTGTGAACCGATTTGAATGATTCGTTTTTTAATCGGTAGGGTACGTTTTTGAGGTGGTCTCATTGTAATTTCATCGAGATCTGATAAGTATCTCCAGAGATATGATGATACACGTCTCAAACTTGCTACTGAAATTGACTCGCGGGGAATGAAAGTCGCTTGTTTTAGTTTTTAAACTATCTTAATTGATAATTGAGGAACCCAACATTTATGGACCAAGGAATAAAATTTTACACAGAAACTTTATCATCCTATGATCCTATTTAACCACTTTATGGGATGATTTTCGAAAATAATAATATAGAGAGAGGCTATATGTATATACACCTTTGTCGTAGCCTTTGTCTCATTCCAGATTATATTACGCATTAAAAAAAGAAACAATGCTACTTATACTACTACTACTACTACTACTACAATCACTTTCTATTAAGTTGTTCAAATTAACGTTTGGTAAATAACATTATATTTGTTACTACTGAACCCTAAAACAAAACACGCGGTTTAACCTTACAATTAAATTTAACACAAATTTAACACAAATGTATAAATTCACACGCACACATACAATGGACACACACATGATGTATACACGTTGTGTGTAAACATGCTATGCGTGTGTTTGTTTGCTTGGAACAAGGTGAAACTATACAGCGTGTTCGAGATTTTAAAGATATAAATAGATGATGATTAACTTCTATAATTCATAGTTTTATGAATTGCATTGTCGTGGAGTTTTGGGCAAGTAATTATTTTCACTTTTGTGAAAATACAATGTGTACATTTCTAGTGCAATGGTGTATCAAATACGCACTGTTAATATGTATTATAATTAAGGTTTAATTGCAAGTCAGTGCATGGTGTGCGTAAAGACAAGTGAAAATGACGACATCTTTATAAAAACAATGCAAATGAAGCGCTTGACTATATTCTAAAACTTGTGAAGATTGTATAACATGTATGGTGGTGGGCCTAAACACAATGAAAACATTTATACACTCGACTGTAGATTGAGTACACCTAACAAAGACATTTTAAATGCGCTGTGTATATGACGTTACTTTTTTTCCTTTGTATTTTATAGGTATTATTAGTAGATTTTACATTTAAATTTGAACTTCATAAATACTTTGATTGTATTTAATATTGGATAATGGATATTTAATTTAATATGGACGATTTGAAATTGTGAAGTAAGATTAAAAATACTTAAAATAAATTAATTTTTATGTTTATTAACTTGTTCATAGGTAATACAAATTATAATGTAATGGATAACACGATTTGATAGCAAATTAAGCAATTTAATATAACAATTTAAAATTATATTTATTATATTAAAAATTATGTAGCAATTCACAAAGTTACATTATATTTTCGGGAATGTATCCAGATAAAACGCTACCACCCTGTATATGACGACATGTGACACGCACACACGTACACACACACACGCGCGCGCGTAGAATTGATAGCAACGTCGGATCTATTCGGTCGGTGCAACGCCCGGGGTTTAAGGCTAGTACACATTGGTGTCTATGTATTGTCTAATATGCCTGGACCGATTTGGAAAATTCTTCTTTTGTTTGAAATGGTATACTTCCCAGGTGGTCCCATTAAAATTTAATCGAGATCTGACGTGTATCTCCAGAGATATGGAGATAAACACCTCAAACATGGTACTTAAAATGACTATTATATATATATATATATATATATAAAATTTTAAACGATCTTGAATCATAAATCACAACTTTGTTTTAATGCTGCGCTTGTTATGTCACAATTTCGTATTATTTTAATTTAATAGTGTGGTGTAATGTTCTACCCTTGTTGCAATTGGTAGAATAATGTTAAAAAGGTATTGTTAGGCAAAGGTATTTTTTATTTAATTTACTGCAGTATAATTATTTAATTGATATTGTATAAGAAACTAGAAGTGCCCCGCGGCATCGCCCGCGTTATACACTTCTTTTATATATTTAAAACTTTCCTTACATGAAAACACATCAAAAACGAATTAGCCAAATTGGTTCACCCATTTTCAAGTTATGGCGTGACCAAGGGAAATCGCAGAGCACAGCTAGTATCGAGATAATTGCAAAAATACATCTCTCTGACCCATGTATTGTTACTATATGAAATCTGTTAATTATATAGTTTATGAAAAAATAAGTTTATGTCTGACAATATTTGTATAATATAATATTAAATTGCTAACGCTCGTGTATACGCCTTAGTATAAAAAAACAACTGTGTCAATACTAACACAATACTTTGAAAACACACAATTTATTGAATATTACGTACTTTTGTTCAAGAAAACTTAATTACGTTATTTTATTTTAAGTCACATAAAGTTGTTCCAGATCAATATTTATGGGTATAAATAACAAAATATATAAATATTTTGTCATTAGATTAAATGTTTGATTTTTTTTATATGTCAGTAAAAGAATCACTGCGCTATTTATTTTAATTAAACTTTGATCAATTTATCCTTCCTTTTACAATAAACTCAAAACTTTAATAAATCATACATTTCTTAACTTTTGCCCGCTAATTGTAATTTTACAATAGTATCCGAAATTTCGTCGCACAATGCACAAATTAATATAAAATGAAAATAGTATAACATCTAGTGTACACTATTCTTTAGCGACATAAATTCTCAATAACACGAAATGGCGGCGCGGGGCGAGGGGAGGGATCCAGGGACGCACTAAGACGAAAAACGATTATTATTATTATTATTAATAGTCCGTTCAGTAATCTCATTATTATCTTAATATAGAAGTAATAAAATAAAAAAATATAAATTTATCTAAATGAGACATAAAACATTTTTTAAATTTATTTTTCATGACTTATCTTTATAAATACCGTAAGCTATCAATTATCTATACACAAAAAAAATCACAGTGTAATTTATTTAATATGAATTAGCTATGTTGTATATTAAGTTATAAGATACTAGATGTGTCCCGCGGCTTCGCTCGCGTTAAAAACTATCTTGTAGCTTAATCCATAGTACTGGCTATCCCTGTGCAAAATTTCAGCTAAATCGGTCCAGCTGTTTGACCGTGAAGAAGTTCCAAACAAACAAATAAGCAAACTGAATTTCGCATTTATAATATTAGTGTTGATTTGTGTATTTATGTATATGATAGACATACACGTACATTATATTTTAAAACGTCAACTGAAAAAAATATTAAACTTTATACCTTCCGACTACACTTTGACTGCTGTCTCACTTGTTGGTAAGTGATGATGCGTTCGAGGATGCCAGTACGCCAGTCCTAGAATGGGAACTGGCTTCCAAGGCCAGCTGCCGGAACACATATGTTTGGCGACAGATATTTCAACTTGAGGGTGGTAACGGGCTAGGCGGACACTACACGGTTTTTGATAGAAAAATTGGGCGGGGATTTGAACTCACTATATACTACCTCTGGAGCCAAAGCCAACCTTTCTCCCACTGCGCCACTGGGCCCTCAAAACTAAACCTATTAGAGATTTCACCTATGATGATTTTTCTAAACTAATATAATATTTTCCTGTAAGTAAATAATGAGTATGGGCTTTCTTCCTTATTAACGCAGGAATTACTTTATTTGTAATACCAATGATGTCAATTTTTAACTAGTCACAAGTTGACTGAATACAACAATTTATTCAGAATAAATGTCTATTAGCATATTTAATGTAACGTATTCATAAAGTCTGTATTTGTTTAGATTTCAATAATATGTACTATCACTTGCACTATGCCAATCATCCACAATAAAAACACAAATGTTTCGGTATTCCAGAGGTCAAGTTACATAGAGCATATCAATTACCAATAATAAAAACGTGAAACTCATTTTGTATATTTGTTTGTTGTCTCTTCACGGTCAAGCGGCTGCACCGATTGTCGCAAGATTTAATTGAATTGAATGAAGATGGCATAATCATGTTATACTATCAAATTATAATATACAAAAAGTTATATGGAATGGTTTGAACACAAGCAAGATTCTCTGCTGACCTGATTTACTTAATAAACCATTCTAGGCCTAGCGTGCTACCATCCACGACCGCATCATCACTTACCAATAGGTGAGATAGTGGTCAAACGCTAGCCTAAAATATATAAAAAAAATAAAAATCATGATGTCTACGCATAACAGAAACAGTGTCACGCAACATTTGCATTGTTATTGTTGCATGTTACGTTAGCGCACTGAACTGAAACTCTTACCTCGAGCACAGAACAAATAATAGTACAAGCCTTGAGACATCTAAACGTTGAAAGAAGGGCTAATTTTACAGTGAAATTGGCCTTTCAATACGAAAAACATCTCTTTCACTGTTAAATAAAGGACGAATTAGTGGAATCGTAGAATTGAGAACCACAGCTGGAATAGCAGAAGTCATAATAAAAAAAGTATAGGTAAAGAAAAGTTTGTTGCGCTCTGTTGATTGGACTAGCCCAGTTTTTTTCAACCTTTTTCATGACGCGACCCCCTTAGTTTGGAAAACAAAAACGTTGAAAAACACTAGACTAGCCAATTGTCAAGAGCCTAGTATTGTCGACAATCATGTTTCCATCTTATATAGCATTAGTGAAATAAGGCTAGATAGCAGTCAAGTGATTGTCTATCAGTCATAAATAAAAAAAAATTATTAGTTATTTAACCCTGGTAAAATTACTGGAAATCGTAAACATTTATTTGTATATTCAATTTACCTATTGTAGACAAAAAACAAAATGTTCACAGTAATTTAATATTTAACTGTCACACGTAAAAAAAACTGTGAAGGTCACAAGTAGTTAATATAACTGTGAACGGACATAGTATGTAACACAGTCTAAATCTCTTCAAACCCTAATAGTGGTTTGCAGTGTGTCCCACCTCTTTGACAACACATTCGACATTTCGTCCTTGACAGGTGCACTGGTAACAATTGCAGAAATGACGACAAAAATAAAAGCAACTAAATGCCACCCTGGCGAAAACCAGTGAAAGATGAGAGTCGGGTCGAATACAACGACCGAGCAATTTTGATACTTTACCAATCTTACGTAACCCTGTCATAAAGGATATTTGCTATTTTATGATATTGATCATTAATTTTTGTTTAAATTGAAGACAGGGAAGTGGTCTGTGTTCTGTTTTTATTATGCACATAAGAGTGCAATTTGTAGACATATTATAATTAGATCTACGTAGTACGAGTAGATATGAGTAGCACCACGAGCTACAGCTTATCAGACAAAAAGACAAAATAAGTAAAAAGTAAGTTAAAAACTAGAGAAAGAAGAAAAAAAAGATACATTTATTCAGCTTAGTTAACTACAAAATACAAAAAATATGACAAAACATAAATAACTGATGACACATTTAAAAAAAACTTAAATAGAAACTATAAGTCTACTGAAAAGTCACTGTCTAATTTATGAAATTGTTCCCTATTATTGGATGCATGCAATTAAATCTAATATCGCAAGCAACAGCTTACAGTATATATAATTATTATAATTATTATTTACAATGTATACCCTTAAATTTGATACCCAACTCGGCAAAATGATCAGAAAAAAGCTTTTAGTTCAAAGTTTGTTCTCTAGAGGGCGCCATATTTAATTTAATGTGAAATCATAAAGCCTTTTCGGTAGTCATGCATAATATTGCATTTACGAGAGCAATACAACATTTACATTACTGCTTTGAATGTTTTTCTATTTGAATGAAACCTCGTGTAAAGCCTCGTCAGATTATATAATCGGAAGCACTCTCGATAATCACAACAACAAGATATTTTAACGAAATGATAACAAGTGTCAAGATCAAGCAGTCGACGTACCCAACTGCTCACGAAGTTTCAACTGTCCATGAATACAAAAGGGCGTATGTGCAAAATCGTTAATTTCAAACACAAACAGTTATTAACTTTACCCCGTTCCAATAAGGTCGGTTTTCTAAGAGATGTTTGTTTAACTTATTAATACCTAGCTTATACAGAATTTGGAGATTAGGAAACCGTTTTTTTTTTACTTTTTTTGCGTTTCGTTTTTGTTTGCCTATTTATACAGCATAGTGCTTATGGTGCGTTTAGATATTAATGTTTTTTTTTTAGTTACGCGATGTTAGCAGAAGCGTTTGTTTTTACCCGGCTGCCCAAAAATGAGGGTTAATAATTTTTAATATAAATATTTTTTAATATAATAATAAAAATATAACATAGAGCACACAATACACATACATATTAGAAAAATATTAACCATTATTATTAGAGAAACTCTTCTACTCCACTTGTCTACTCTATAGTCTACATTAAAAAAAATTAAACTATACTAACTTAATACTAAAACAAATATTTATTTAACACATATTACGATAAGTACTCGTTTAACATAATTTAATATCGTTCACAAAACGAGATAAGATCGTTTTAAAAACTAAAAGAACCGACTTCAAATGCCACGCTATTAATTTTCTGTACCAAGTTTGAGGTGTTTATATCTATATCCCTGGAGATACTAATGATCTCGATGAAATTACAATGGTAGAACCCTTGGGATATCTCCTTTCCAACAAAAAAAGAATCATCAAAAGCGGTTTATACCTAATCAGTTTCTTTTTTTGAAGTAGGTTTAAACCGACTTTAAATATCGCGCTAGTCATTTTCAGTTAATACTAAGTTTGAGATGTTCATCTCTATACCTCTAGAGATACTTGTCAGATCTTGAAAAAATTATAATGGGACCAAACTTAACTCCATGGACCAAACATACTCTACTCTCTCAAACATAAAAGAATTGTCCAAAACGGGTTAAGAAATGACGGAGTTCTGAGGTTACAAACATAAATAAACTGGCCAAGTGCAAGTCAGACTCGCACTAGTAGGGTTCCGTACCACACTACGGTATTTTATAAGATCGAGCAAAAATACCACTATCATTATTCGCCAACAAAAAATAATAATTAATAAACATTTTATTTCTTATAACGCCATCTAACGTCTAACAAAGGAGTTAGGGATCGACATTTCAATATAACGCCATCTATGGAATGTTTACCTAACTAAGCGATCATAGATGACGTAAAATGCCGAAGAAAACACGTTTCTTGTATCCCCGACCCTCTATTATTTTTAAATTTATTCTGTTTTTAGTATTTGTTGTTATAGCGGCAACAGAAATACATCATATGTGAAAATTTCAACTAACTACCACGGTTCATGAGATACAGCCTGGTGACAGACGGACGGACAGAAAGACAGACAGACAGACAGCGGAGTCTTAGTAATAGGGTCCCGTTTTACCCTTTGGGTACGGTAAAAATGCGGTCTTATCGCTGACTGCAATCCTATGTTATAAAACTGAATCTTATTAACGATAGTATATCAGGGCATTTAGTAATTTCCTAATTAGTACCTACCCGCCATCTTGATTATTCATGGCTGTGCTAGGGATGGGAAAATGTGCAACTGTCACAAAGAGCTGAAGCCTGATGGACGAAATCAAATCTGTATATGAATCAAGTAACGTATGTATGTAACCTGCTGGCTTCTACCCGCGGCTTTGTTCACACATTTAACTGTAAAATGCATATAATTTTAACACGTTTTTAGGGTTCCGAACCCAAAGGGTACCAACGGAACCCTATTACTGAGTTTCCGCTTTCCGTCTGTCTGTCTGTCTGTCTGTCTGTCCGTCCGTCTGTCACCAGGCTATATCCCATGAACCGTGATAGTTAGACGGTTGAAATTTTCTCAGATGATGTATTTCTGTTGCCGCTATAACAACAAATACTAAGAACAGAACCAAGATAAAAATTAAAGGGTTTAAAACAAAAAACGTGTTTAATACGATACAATACAATACGAAATTAATTCACCTCGACGCAGCTAGATGGCAGCACAGGAAAAATTAGCACACGCAAACGTTTCATTTGTTAAATTTGTGGGCCTCGGTCGCTTTGTTTACTTAGGCTGAGTTGCACCATCTTACTTTAACTACAGCAAATGTCAAAAATCTGTCAAAATCCATACAAAAACACCGGTTAATAGTTAAAGTTACGGTTAAAGTCAGATGGTGCAACTCAGCCTTAGTTGTTTATTTAGTACAGTTTTGAATAATATATCCACAAATTTAGTACTTAAAGAGCTTCAATTAGTTAGAATCAGTAGAAAGTTAGTCGTACGAAACGAACACTCGGTCTTCCAGATATTTAATTATATTAATTACCTTTGTTTGTGTTAATACTTACTCATTTTATTAAATACTTAGTTGGTGTTAGAAGTTCTTGGCGTTCGGACTTCGGAAATTCGGAACCCTCCGTGTGCGGGACAAAAGTCTGACACTCGCACTTGGCCAGTTTTTATTAGATCCCCTTGTAACAACCTGATAAAATCAAGATAATCTTATCATACTTCTAAGTTCTAAATCGATATACAACTTAGTATGTGTAGTACGGATAACAACACTATAATTTGGTATCGTGTTGGGTATCAAATAAATGCTGGTTTATGTATTTAAGCTATGTCATATCATATTACTTTGAATGTGGCGGCGTAAGGCGAATGTGGCGGTCTTCTAGAGGACATAAAGTCGGAACTAAAAAAAGTAGTCTTGTTAATTTAACCGTGTTTTAAAAATCGTCTAACAGCAAATTGTATATGTACATACTAACGCAAAAAGTAGTATAGTACTTGTATATGTATAACAGCACACATAGAATCGTCTTAATAAGGGCAGATGTCCACGTGCGTATATAAATAACCAGCCTCATTCACAGCTCCATGTAGGAGGTCTAACGCGCTGTTTTCGGACAACATGGAAGATTTGTTGGGTTGGAATAATTGCGCTATGGATTAGATTGGACTCAAAAGCTGTCCAGTGCCTTGCCTCACCACTGTCTTCGAATTCCAGACCAACACGATTCCTTCTTAGACTCTATATTTAGGTACTTAATATCAGGTGCGATAGTGGTCTTGCAATGCAACCAATATTTCACCCACTTCTACTGAAGCTATCGGACAGAAATTTGGCAAACACCGTGCATTGTCACCAAACGGTTCTCGTGACAATGCACGGTAGGACACTGTCGTCTAGTGTCTAGCCAGCTACCTTTTTTTAGGGTTCCGTACCCGAAGGGTAAAACGGGACCCTATTACTAAGACTCCGCTGTCCGTCTGTCTGTCTGTCTGTCCGTCTGTCACCAGCACGGGACCCTATTACTAAGACTCCGCTGTCCGTCTGTCTGTCTGTCTGTCCGTCTGTCACCAGCCTGTATCTCATGAACCCTGATAGTTAGACTGTTGAAATTTTCACAGATGATGTATTTTTGTTGCCGCTATAACAACAAATACTAAAAACAGAATAAATAAAAAAATTAATGGGGGTCCCCATACAAGAAACGTGTTTTTTCGACACTTCACTATAACGCCATCTATGAAAATTTACCTACCTTAACACCTTAGTGTTAACTTTCACTTAGATAGCGTTAGACGTTCGTTAGATGGCGTTATAGTAAATTAGCACGCGGTTTATTACTCGGTTTTGTTAATTGTTTAATATTGTACTGTGGCACAGAATACCTAGATACTAGTCCTACGTGTGCGTGACTCAGTGTCTGACACATACATGGGCAGTTTATTTTAATATCTTATAAGTTGGCGTTTGATATCTCGCCTGGTGGTAAGCGATGATGTGGTCAAAGATGGTGAACACGCTAGGCCTAAAATACTCCGACTCTCTGACTTAACGCAACATCGCAGCGACACGTAGATTGAGTGTTGCGCGTCATGTTTCGGGACAAATTGTCAGCTATTGTATCCGAGGCTTTATACGTAAAAATCCCAGACCTAAATATGGGTCATCAAAGGGCGTGTACCCCAGGGTTACCTCTACAGGGATGTTCTAGTTACAGGTCCTGGAACGACCTGAATAATCCAGACGACCTAAATCTAGAAAAAATCCTTGATAAATTAAATCTGCCTATTTTTAAGGTAAGAACTTTGTGGAGAAGGTAATATAAAAGATAATAGGTTTTAGCAGAATCATTTTGAATCTTAAACTTATAATTTGTTTTATGACGTGTCGGCTTTCAGATGTTTTCCAACACATTTGTTTTCCAAAACAAGCCCATCTTTGCCACTCGGATAAAAATATAAATAAAAAAAGTGGTAGAAATGCCTTAGTACAATGGAAATGGCGATTTAAAATAAAAACAATGAAAATTTTAGTGTTATTAATGTTATATACCGGCTGTAATTCACGTATCTTTAGTCGAGTTAGAGTACATTAGGGCTTTCAAAATCTAGTATACATTTTGACATGATCCTGCGACACCCCTAACCGTTCGGTTGCAGGTCCAATCCAGAATACGCCGGTTTGATCCAGCTCCGGTTGGTTACTACCGGATTATGTACTATGCTAATTGAGGACAAAGTCATAAGCGACAGCGATTTACTACTAATCCTACTAATATCACAGAATAAATAATAGTACAAGTACTAATATTCCAATTATCAATGTTTGTTCCTCAATCACGTAAAATCGGCAACACTGATTTGGATGAAATTCAGATATAGTTTATAACTTTGATTATCACACGTGGACGGTTTTGGAGGAGGGTAAAAGGCGAAAGCTTACTTATTACCCAAAAATTATTATAATAATGTTCTCGTTATATTGCAAGGTTTAGATAGGGTAAAGCTACATACACTTATTTTTAATGCTTGTTCGCATGCATCAGACCCACGGCCCACCGCTAATAATAAACAGAAATATAATTCAAAGAGTGCTTAACTTAAACTGTATAATAATATTAGTAAGCTAAATATCAAGTACTTTCTTATTTATATAACTGTGGAAGTTTTTATGCAAACGAAGACTTAAATTAATTTTGACGGATGGACAGACAGACGGACATGACTTTATTTTAAAGGATTCTTGTAGTTACAACGGAACCTTAAAAACAGAACCAATTAGATTGGCAGATTATAATTATAGAATATAGAAATATATTATATCAGTTATTTTGGTATTTAAAATATATTATATTGGTCATAATCATAGATAGCAGAATAGAATATAGGATAATTTAAAACGCGGGCTGTCGCGGAGCCAAACACAACTACTACACTAAGGCTGGGTTGCACCATCTTACTTTAACTATAACAAACTTCAAAAATCTGTCAAACTCCATAAAAAATCATTGGTTAATAGTTATAGTTACGGTTAAAGTAAGATGGTGCAACTCAGCCTAAGATTACTTTAACCCGCTGATCGCTCCGCTCATGCCCTAGTCCGCGTCCTAACGTTCTATTATTAGTGTCAATCGATAATCTGAGTTAAATGTGACAGTACAAGCCAGCGTACTTGGTTTAACTGACACGGCAGAAAGAGGTTTTTGTATTTTGAATGTAATGATATAATTTTATCAATATCGATAGAGATGTAGCTTTTATTGTTAAGTCCGCCCATTCATTATCAATAAAATGTATGTACGAACAGAAATCTGACACATTAAAAAAAAAGAAAAAAAAATGTACTTATTAGTTCGACCATATACAATATACATTATGTTTATTATTTTGTTCTATGCTATCAATAGTTTTGTATTGTAATAACTCATATTATACTAATTATTTCAATTTTAAATCGTTTATTTCAATTCGGTACATAGGTAGGTACATTTAGGAAAGTGAAAAATTACATAAATCATGTAATTGTGTAAAAAGTATTTTTTAAAGATTTAATTCCATTAAATAGGTATGTATGAAAACAAATCAAACTTAAACCTAATAGAATGGTAAAATTAAAATAAACTGGCCAAGTGCAAGTCGGACTCGCACTCGTAGGGTTCCGTAACACAGTTAAGTAGTCCATAACTATGATTTTTCGCAACTACAAAATTAATTATGTTTCTCAGTGTTTGTATGAAAAACAAAGTTACCTTTGCGGTCGCCATATCTCTAAAACTGCTGACTGTATCTCGTTCAAACCAATATTCGTTGTTAGTTTTTATTAAGATCTACAGCATATATTTTCTTTTGATTTTTCACTCCCATACTTTAAAAGTTAGACAGACACACACATTTTACCACTTTAGACGCGCCTATCTTTCAAATGATTGACTTTGAGAAAAAATGATTTTAGAAACCTCAATGTCATTTTTGAAGACCTATCCATAGACACCCAACACGTATAGGTTTGAAGAAAAATTTTTGTTTGTTTCCGTTCCATGTATGGGATGCCCCTTAAACTTTTATATTTTTTATTTTTGAATAAAAATCGGAAAGCGGTTCACAGAATACATCTACCTACCAAGTTTCAATTCTGTAGTCCTAACAGTTTCGGAATAAAATGGCTGTGACATACGGACGGACAGACAGACAGACAGACATGACGAATCTATAAGGGTTCCGTTTTTGCCATTCGGCTACGGAACCCTAAAAATACTGCCTGACTTATTCCCGAATACTAGAACCACAGTTTTATAACCCATACTGTGCTAGAACTACTTTTAGAACTTAGGTGTCTAAGTCTAGATAGAGTTTTTATATAGGTATCTTCTAGGTAAGCAGGCCAGATTCACGACAACATTGGAAATTTCCATTAGGTATGTCATGATATGGAATAAACGAAACTCATACTTATCATATTATCTTAAGTATTTAATTGATTTACTAAGTAAGTACCCAAGTACTTTTAATTAAGACATTCCTCCAATAACTTGTCATTTCTTCAAATTTAGAAAACACATTATTTATTCACAATTCATATCAATATTATAATTGGATTTCAGATAAGTAAAAAAATAAAATAATATAAAATATCAACACTTAAGTTGGAAGCTCAAGTATCAAAACCACACGTTCGGAGTCACAACGAAATTACTTTTGGTTCTACTAGAATAAGGCAGCAAGTAAATTTTTAATTTACATGTTATTTGTTTTTTTTAACGTTTCATGTCTATTTAAAGCTTGATTGGTAGAGTCTGCTAGACCGACAAACATTGTATAATATGGCGTTTATCCTTACCGCAATGTTCACAATTTCAACATTCGAATACAAATTCGGATTTGAAAAGTGACTTTCCATCGACCCATTGGATGTTTGCAATTCACAATGTTCCGTTCGGAAACGTTTGACCTTTCAATTCATTCGTCAAAAAAACAGTGGTTGTGATCGGAAAGTTTCTGCGACCTAATTAATAGCTAACGTATTAATCAATATTTATAACCGGCCAAGTGCGTGTCGGGCCACGCGCAGTGTAGGGTTACGTAGTAGCCTGTTATTCAATGCAAGTCTTTACCCGTTATAAACAAGCAACCAGGTACTCCGTCTTTGTCACTTTAAAGGATTTATTCTATGGATTTTGTATTTGGTACAAAATTATCCAACACCCAAGTTCAACGACTATTACTGCTAAACTAATAAAGTTATCTTAAACGCTATAATTTTCAGTTTAGCTTTTAGAGGGGGGGGGACGCCCTACTGGAACAAACATTTGCACTTTAAAGTTTAATATTTCGTAAATGGAGCATTCAATCGAAACATTGTATTAGCAACCCTTTAGTCATTTTAAAAGACCTATTCAACGATACCCCACACGATGGGGTAGACGATGAAAAAAAAATTTATCCCCACTTCTCATATAGGGGAGCTAAACTAAAAAAAAAAAAAATTTCAAAATTTTATTTCAGCACTTTGTCGGCATCATTCATTTACATACCCCCACAAAATTACAGCTTTCTAGTATTAGCGGTCTCTTAGCAAAACCTCGGACAGACAGACAGACGGACATGACGAAACTATAAGGGTTTCTTGTCAGGACTACGGAACCCTCAAAATTCATAAATGACGTTTCCGAATGCGGTAGTCCGATAGTCCGATTGAATTAAGACTTTCTATAGTAAATGCTTATTTTAATTATTAACCCTTGACGTAGGGAATTTAAAGTCGATTTTGACTTAGGTTTTTGTGATCTTACTTGACATGATTGAGAGTACGTATTCTTATTAGCTATTTTATTTTTTATTACAATACCGTTAACCGCTAAAAGTACCCACCGGCAATATACTGCCAAAACAATTACAAAACGCACAACCGTTGAAGCACCGCTGGCCGAATCCTGCCAGTAATCGTATACGAGAGTTTTAAATGTCTTATTAATATGATTGTGTAATTTTGTTGGTTATGTAAAAAAATATCAATTTTTGCGTATTTATTTGAATTTAAATTCAATAACTAAGTTGTATCCCTACACATATAATTATAATTAACCGAAGGAAGCGAAGATCTCCGTTTCAGCTTGGGAAAAAATGCTTTCTCATGTCCGGATGTCTGTTCTCTTCTTCTTTATCACATTTCTGAACCGAATTTCGTGAAACTTTGTAAGGAGTGCCTTTGGTTTTTTTTTAAATGGCGGAGATATGGGGTTTGAAAACGTAAAAAAAAATATTTCAGCCATTTTGAAATATGTTAAAAAATGTTTTTTAAACAAAACTTTTTTTTTACCCTTATTATGACGGAACTTTTTAGTCTGAACATATTTTAAATCCGATAAAGTTCAAGTCTTTTTATTTTAAGGATTTTGTTTCGCGGTGAACATTTATTCAGTTTTAAGTAATACAAAGACAGACCATAAGCAGCTCATAAAGCCACTAGTATATAATTGTTATAAATATTAAAATAAGTACAAAATAATGTGTAAAACTTTTATTGGTCATGGATTACCAGAAGCACTTATGAGTAATTATATTTTAGATCATATACTGTCGAACAATAACATTCTACAATAACAGTACAAATAGTAGGTACCGTAAAACATATACTAACATTATATTTCTTTAATATGTTTGCACAAAATATTTAAAAACTTCAAAATGTACAGACATGACAGTACATGCCACGCAAGATGATTTTCTTTACAGTAGTATATTATACCCATTTCAACAAAAAATCAATATGGAGAAGGCAATAAAATATTATTAAATATTTTCACACTTTTGTTTTCATATTTAGTGACAGGACAAGCAAAAAGCACCTAATCAAAATAAACGGGCAAAGTGCAAGTCGGACTCACACTCATATAGTTCCGTAACAGAGTAGAGTATTTTATAACTATAATTTTTCGCCACCAAAAAATTAGCTTTGTATTTTATAGTTTGTATGAAAAACAAAGTTATATTTGCGGTTGCTAAATTTCAAAAACTGCTGAATATATCACGTACAAACCAAATTTCATTGAAAGTTTTTATTTTATAATTACAGAATATATATTTTTTTTGATTTTTCACTCCCTTACTTTAATAGTGGGAGGGCACACATTTTACCACTTTACTAGTGTCTATCTTTCAAATTATTGACTTTGAGAAAAAACGGTTTAAAGACCTTATTGACATAAGGTCTTAAAAAATTACATTGATCCCGCACGTATAGGTGTTATATTACTATATTTACAGTGGCTCACATAGAATATTACTAATGGCTTAGGTTAGATAGTATTATTCAGATGCTCTTTAACTGTGGATGACTTGGTAATTTAGAAGGTAATGCAGATTTTTAGAGGCGAATAATGAAATTAAAAAGAAGTATGTTTAATTAAGAGTGAGCACCATTTACTATCTAGACTTTAAAAAACAATTGCGTCAAATTAAATGAGCAAGTATCAAAACCACTCAATCGATTTGCTGATGGAATTACATTACGCTTCACTAGTATAAGGTAGCAAGCAAAGTTTATAGATATTTTCATAAACATAAATAGGTACTATACTTGATCTTGAAGCAATTCATGGCTTCGCCCGCAATTTCATTTAGAAAACGTATTATTTGCCATTTATACTGTGATAATATAAACATGAATGTGGGATTTCTTATACTCAGATTTATGAATTAGCTGCTACTTAAATAATCTTAAAATGAAGAATAGAAAGAGAAGATTTCCACGTCAACGATCTATTCTGGTATATTAATTTACTACAATGTTTAATTATCTTTAAAGTGCAATCACAGTGAAATCACAGGGCATGTGAGACTAAATCGATACCTACGAGTACGAGTAAAATTCCATTATTTATGGCAATCCCGACTTTCGCGTGTCACAGTTTCTTTTGTAGCCAGATTCCGTCGATTACCATCAGATGAGCGTAGTGCTTGTTCTGTTATCATAAAACATGTTTTTACCAATTCTATTTTACAAATAAATTTGAATACATTACTGGAGGAAGATAACAAGTAATTATAGCATGAATAATACAGAACATTTTAAATATACGCTCAAGTAAATAATAGGTACAAAACAATGTCGGTAATGTTTTCTATAATTTCATGGTTGTGTCAACTCAAGGTTTCCAAGAGGTTACATTCGAATGTATTCTTTAGAAAAAATATTATATGGCACTTTGTAACAATTTTAACAAACATCAGATTTAATTAACTAAATATAAATAAACTGGCCAAATGCAAGTCGGACTCGCACTCGTAGGGTTCCGTAATACAGTAGAGTATTTTATAACTATCATTTTTCGCCAAAAAACATTCAACTTGTTTTTTATAGTATTGGCATGAAAAACAACGTTATATTTACGGTTCTAAAGCATATATATTTTTTTAGATTTTTCACTCCCTTATTTTAAAAGTTGAGAAGGAGGGCGGGGGGGGGGGGCACATTTTACCACTTTAGAAGTGCCTGCGAATCTTTCAACAATTGACTTTGAAAAAAATTGTATTTAGAACCTCAATGTAATTTTTAAAGACCTATCTTTAGACACCCCGCATGTATAGATTTGATGATTTTTTTTAGTTTCTGTTCCATGTATTTGGAGCACCTTAATCTTTTTTTTTCTGTATAAAAATCGTAAAGCGGTTCACAGAATACATCTACCTACCAAGCTATAACGGTGTCGTCCTAATAGTTTCGGTATAAAGTGGCTGTGACATACGGACGGACAGACAGACATGACTCATCTATAAACCCTAATATATTTATAATACAGTAAAGGTAACAGTTGTATTACTATCAAAATAAAACAACGATGAAAACGGTAAATAATAATCATAATTACCAATGAATTACCGTCATTAACAATAAAAATAATAATTACATTTTTATTGGTAATGGATTTCCGCAAATTTACTTCTTTATATTTTAATAATATAAAGGATATGTTTTTAAATACTGTCTGTCTGATTAAAATCTTATACTTTGATTACAGAACCTTGAAAATGGTTAAAATTGGAGAATAGAATAGAGAAACGCAACAGGATAAAACATGTTTGAAAATGTTATTAGTACCAACCTAAATGGACTGATTTATTTGAACGTGAATTGTAATAAACGTATACTTAATAAAGTTAACGACCAAGTACAATTGCTTATCGAGTTTCATAAAAGAGACTTTTGATGTCAACTTTGCTGTCGATAGTTTTATCATAAACGATTCACTATAGAAGTCTAGGTAAAAATACGGTAGCAAAATAAAATAAAAACAAATACCAATATGATATTAATTTACGAAGTATCCCTTTTTGCAAAATAATATCAACTTGGCAGAAATTCAGCATTTCAATAACAATACAATATAATAATAATAACAAAGTGCTAATTGCATGTTAAATAATAATTTTATCTGCTTGTAAACGTAAAGTACCAAGATGTCACGGTCGCAGTATACGGACGGAATCCAGAGTCGCGCGTCGCTTACGAAATGTTAGTGCGGTCTACGCGAATAAGGTGGTAAAGAAACATTTGTTTGTGGTTTATAATATTATGTTAATATATTAACAGAGTAGAAAACAAATATTAAATGAAAAATTAAGTACTATATACTTTTTAAATGGTACATTTACTTGTATAACATGATCTTACAAATACATTCTTTGTGCTTTTCATAATTAATCTTCGAGCCACCAATGGAGATGTTAACGCAAGGCGTACCCCTCTGCTGGCCATATAGCCATTTTTAATACAGTTGCTCAAAAAGTGGCGTATTGCAGGGACGTATAGAGTTCGGGATGTGGGCTATTACACACTCGTGCTTTTTTTTTACCTTTCCCGAACTCGTGCGTTCTCTTTCCCAACTGTCAAAATAATGTCTATTAAAAAGAAAAACCAACCATGAAGTTTTTACTCACAAAATTCAAAGAAGTTTTTATGATTCATGCAAATACGTATATTTCTAAAAAGAAGCTACTAATTTGTTTCAATATCAGATTTAATAATTTGATGGAATTTAGTTAGGTTAGGTTTCATTTCATTTCATCTCATTAAATTTCATTTTCATTTCATATCAATAAAAAAATTCTACTGAAGACTTTGCTGTATGGGCATAGTTCCCTTTGCCTACCAAAATGGGTGAAGAAAAAAAAACTCTGCTTATATTCTAATTTCTACGGTTGGCGCCATTTTTCAGAAATTTTCTTTGCGAGTTTAGTTGTTTGTTGCACAAAATGAGTAATTTCAACCCTAGTTTTTTTTAATTAACACCACCGGAACTCAGTATAATTGCACAAAATGCTTCGGAGAACATTTTACCGGAAAAGTCAAAAAGTCGCTACATATCTGCATACAACGATTTTATTGCGTGGAGAGAAGAGAAAAAAACAAATACTTTTTCAGAAAGTTAGTTGAGTTTATTGTGTTTTTATTATTTTATTAAATTGCTCCATTTTTTCGCAACTGTATTAAAAATAGTCGTTCAGTACACGTGCGGAACCGTCATTGCAACTTGTTCCGACTGTCAACCCTCGCCTTCGGCTGCGCCTCGGCTCGGGTAGACATTTGTCGGAACTCTTTGCAATGACAGCCTTTCCGCACTTGTAATAAAATATACTATTTTGGCCATATGAGCGTGCGTAACTACGCTGTATTTTTAATACTGTGTGCGTGTTTCAGGCTAGTGTGCGGGATAGGCGAATAGGCGGGATCGTTAAAGTGAGTGATTTGTGTGTGTGTAATGCGTGTTTACCTCGTCCACCGTAAGTATCGGCAGAAAAAAAATTTGCGGATTACAACGTTAACATCTCCATTGGTAAATGCTGGAAGTAATTAATTTAAGAAATAAAACACTTATAAATATACATTTGAGAAAGCAAACAAAACGAATAAGACTTAGTAATGTGGGATATTCATACAGTGTGAAATTGATTGTAAATATATAGCAATATCGACAATTTAACGCATTGTAACAAGACAAGCTCAGTAATGTATTCTCTAAGGAAATGACAAACATTGTGTAATGTGAGATTTTTTATTATTTTCTCTTAGAGGTGTTTTGCTTCAGGTATAAAGAAATACAATAAAATTGTGGTATGGTTTTTTATGAAATCACATTGCAAGTAAAACACTTGTTTATGTGTAGCTGTCAAAGTATGACAGCAGTTACTGTAAATGTCATAGATCATATCCGTCAATCAGCATCGGCGACTTGCATGTCACGACATGTGATAGATGGACGTAAAAATTAGAGTCGATGTAATAAAAGTTTCACATTAATATTATGTACCTTTTAATCAGGTAATTATCTACACTAATATTATAAAGAGGAAAACTTTGTTTGTTTGGTTGTAATGAATAGACTCAAAAACTACTGGATCGTTTTTAAAAATTCTTTCACCATTCGAAAGCCACAGTATCCACGAGTAACATAGGCTAAATTTTATTTTGGAAAAAAATAGGGTTTCGTAAGATATTTGGGTTTTAGCAAAACAACGTTTGCAGGGTCAGCTAGTAATTAATATAGCTTAATTAATAGTAAAACTCATACGAGTTGGATAACTTGACCATTTGTAATAGAACCGGTCGAAAAAAATAGAGAAAAAGGCTCTTTAGGCCAGTTCTGGAATAGAAAATATTTATATAATGTCTGTAATGTAACTGCATACAAGGATACATCACTAGCAGTTCCAAGACTTGCCGATAATATTTGAATAAAATATTAGCAATAAATATTCATAAATATTATAAAACTAGCTGTGCCCCGCGGCTTTGTCCGCGTTAAAAACTATCCTATAGCCTAATTCATAGTATTGGTTATCCCTGTACAAAATTTCAGCTAAATCGTACCAGCCGTTTGACCGTGAAGAAGTCCCAAACAAACAAATATACAAACTGACTTTCGCATTTATAATATTGGTGTTGATAGATGTTTGCCGCAGATTCGCCCGTGTTTACACAAGGTTCTTACAAAAAGTAACCTATGTGTTAAATCAGGGGTCAAATTTCATCCAAATATGTTCAGACGTTATAGATTTGTGATTGAATTTTTTGAGAACCCCGTTGACTATATATAAACGATAGATAGTTTCGGTTCTAAGCGAGTGATCCCCGGTCCAAATCCTAGCACGGATGATCGTGCACCGGTGGCAGGAGCATATTACATCAATGTTCCGTTTAACTTATTGCCAAAAAGTAGCGAACAACCATGAATGAGAAAATCTGCCGCCATAACCTTCCGGTGTTCCGGCAGCACACGGCCCTTTAGAGTCACGAGTCTACTAGGCCTAGCGTGTTCACCATCCTCGACCACAATGACATCATCGCTTACCAACAGGCGAGATAGTTAATTGTCAAGCGCAATTTAGTATATTTTTTATTTGTTTTATTGCTAATATAAATAAACTTACAATTATAATATTGTTAGGATAAATAAACGTTATGTTACCGTTGATCACAAACGTATGTGTAAATGTTGCAACATTAGTGAAACTAGGACAATAAGGGTTTACATGTAAAATCATGCACATGTATTGTGTCTTGTGAGATAGTTTGCATTTTACGTTAGCCACCTTATGCGGCTGGTACCCGCTAAGTAAAGTAAGCAAACGAAGCAAACCCGAGGGCACAGGGCTGTCACTCTCATATTATATGTTTTCTTTTGTTTTGACTTTTGTATAACTATTGTTTTAACTTTTGTTTATTGTTATATTTATCAATATCTATCCGGCAAGAGAGACGTTTCGTTCAATAGAAAAAAAAACAATGGACGTAAAGTTTCGATACTACATAGGTCAAAGAAACCAATCGTTTTTTTGAGAATTAACCTACTTTTTGCCATTTCAAAAATTAGATAGATTTTTGAGGTTTTAAAATGTAATATTATGGATTTGTTTTTTATATGATTAATCATTATATTACACAAACTCGGGGATTAGTTGGCATGAAAGATCTCGTCATCGATAGAAAAATATCTGTCAGAGTCGGCGAGGGAGATGCGAATGACTTTTTGACTTACTTATACAGTGGTGTAGCTCACAGAATAAGGTAATTGGGTTCGATTTCCAGACGCAGACTTAATATTCCAAATATAACATTAGATTTTTGAAACACTATTTGTAATGCTTAGGTAAATAATACAAACTGTATGTGTAACTATTACAGGATTAAAGTTATTCATTAATATTCTTGTCTTACCATCTTTTAGAATGGTGACGTCATCTTACCTGCAAACAAAAAAAAATCGTTATACAAAAACATGTACACATGTTTTAGTCTGTTATAACTAAATAAACTGATACATGACAGTTGAATTAACCAGTATTCAAAATACTTAGGTGCATCTTACTTAAAGAGTTAATATTTAAAAATTTCATTTAAAATTTTAAAACAAGGACCGACTTCAGATTAAATAAAAAGAAATTGAAACTTGGAATAGTTAGAATACATTTTAACTATTATTTTTTTTAATTGTGCGACATTTGTCGTGCCAGTACAGTTTTTTTTTTCAATTAATTATTTGCTAATTAAACTATTTTTCTTTCTTTCTTTCTTTCAAATCAAACGTACAAAAATGACCTCAATCCGTTTAGCCGTTTTAGCGAGATTAAGTGACAAACATACAATGTTTCACGTATAAAATATTATTTAGCAGGACTTTTGTTGATATAATGTATGGTGTTGATATAAGATTTAATATAAGTAATAATAATAATAATAATAAGTATGTAGCGACAACCCTGACGATACGGCGAGTATGCGCCGGCCGATATTTTTTCACTATAGAACAAAGAAACCGTTGAGTCGAAAATCAATACAATTAAGTAAATATTTTTGTCACTTTTTGGATAAATGGTCATGATTTCGGTGTATCATATAACAGGTCTATAATGGGAGGTTATTATATTAACAGGGTATATAAAATATTTATATGTTTTCTTATTAACTTCTAAACTATTTGTCGTATTTTTTACAAATAATGCATCACAGAAGAGGCATTGTCTCGCGGGATACAGGCTATTTATGATGACGTCATATGCTATCCAATATGGCGATGGGTATCAGTTGTAAAGTGCTATCGAAAAATATGTATTACAAAGTTAATACATAATTAAACTGTTTTAAGTACTTTTTTATATAATATAGGTAGGCTAGCGTTTGACCACTATCTCAACTGTTGGTAAGTGTTGAAAAACTTACCACAAATAATAATAAAATAAGATTTGTGCCTCTATTACTGAGATAGATAGATATATTTATTTAATATTTCATGTACGGAGTCTCAGTAATAGGGTCCCATTGACACTCTTTGGGTAAGAAACCTTTAAACATATAAATATAAAAATAAATATGAATGTATAAATTTAAAAATATATGGAAATATAAATGTAAAAGTTAGAAAACCACTTGGGTATTCCTAAATCAATAACAATATAATAATTTAAAATCCACCGCAAAGTTAAAATGATGTCCACGTCATAAAAACAAAAAAATAAATATTTGTCAACTCCACCCCACTTCTTGCCTCTCGCTTGCACGCTCCCCTCTCCTCAGCTTGAAGGGTTCAAGGCGCACTTACGTATGTAACTGTTATTAATTTAAAGTTATTTTATTGTTAAATATAATAAAAATCTATATTTACAACTTTAAACAGGAAAATCGGTGAGGTATATAATTATATCATAATAATTGTTATTTATGTTTGTTGTAAGTTACATACAAAATAATTATCATCACTACATATTATAAAACAAAGATCGCCACGTCTGTCTGTCTGTTCGCAAAAACCTTAAAAACTACACAACGGATTTTCATGCGGTTTTATCTAATAGACAGAGTGATTCATAAGGATGGTTAGATGTATCATTTGTTACTTGTTAAGGTTTTGTGTAAATTGTTTGAAATATTACGATGATTGTTGAAGATTAATTCATACATGACACAACAAGCTGATGCAATAATTTTAGATCATATACAAAACGAAAAAAGCCGACTTCAAATGCCGCGATAGTCAAAGTAGCCAGTAGTTACAAGGATGTCATCAAAGTATACAATTTGCTTATATCTACATATCTCCGAAGATAATTGTCAGATCACGATAACATTTAAATGGGACCAAACGGGAGGCTGAATCTCTCAAACAAAAAGATTTTTTCAAATCGGTCAAGATTTGACGGATTTCTGAGGTAACAAACATAGAAAAAAGCAAATAAACTGGCTAAGTGCAAGTCGGACTCGCACTCGTAGGGTTCCGTAACACAGTAAATTATACTATAACTATGATTTTGCGCAACTAAAAAATTAACTTTGTTTTTCATAGTGTTTGTATGAAAAACAAAGTTATCTTTGCGGTCGCCATATCTCTAAAACTGCTGACAGTATCTCGTTCAAACCAATATTCGTTGTTAGTTTTTATTAAGATCTACAGCATATATTTTCTTTAGATTTTTCACTCCCATACTTTAAAAGTTAGAGAGGGGGGGGACACACATTTTACCACTTTAGACGCGCCTATCTTTCAAATGATTGACTTTGAGAAAAATATGATTTTAGGAACCTCAATGTCATTTTTGAAGACCTATCCAAAGACACCACCCCACACGTATAGGTTTGAACAAAATTTTTTTTTTGTTTCAGTTCCATGTAGGGATAAACCCTTAAACTTTTAATTTTTTTATTTTTGTATAAAAATCGGAAAGCGGTTCACAGAATACATCTACTTACCAAGTTTCAATTCTGTAGTCCTAACAGTTTCGGAATAAAATGGCTGTGACATACGGACGGACAGACAGACAGACAGACATGACGAATCTATAAGGTTTCCGTTTTTTGCCATTCGGCTACGGAACCCTAAAAACAGTCGAATTAAGAATATGCTCCTCCCGTACGTTTTTCGTCCATCTATCGCATGTCGCCGGTGCTTTAGCTTGTTATGATGTATTACACTTAAGTCTAGCTGTGATTGGCGGACGCTCCCGCAGCCATATTTGTATACATGCTAATGATTGTGTCATGTCAATTGTTGTTATAGTAGCTAGCTACCATAGCTACACATAAACAAAAAGTTTAACGTGCATCGTGGTTTCATAAAACAACACCACACTTCTATTTTTTTTATAAAAACTGATTATTAACAACTACTTACCTCGCCGCGTCCACGAAGACAGCGCGGTAGGGGCATAATATGACTATGTGTGACATTTTTTTTATTTAAACGCTTATTGCCTGTTAGGACAAATTTGTGTTAACTTTTTCTTTAAGATTTAAAATACACATCTACTTAATTATAAGTTATATTATAAATCTTATTTATTGAAAATAAATATTATCAATTATCATATAATTTCTTTAAATATGTAGAGAAAATATTGTGGCTATATTTTTTTCATTATTGCGACTCGCGGCGGATTCTACCATATTATTATTATAATAAACGCGGTTGAAATTTAGAATCTTTTGGCACGAAAAAGAGGGGGTGGAGCGGTGGAGGGGGTAGGTAAGGGTCCCCCTTTCACTACCCCACCACTCTCATAACAAGGTAATGCATACTTTTTGAGTTATGATTTTTTTTTGCAAAATCATAACCTCACTAGGTAAAAATTTTGAATCGTTTGGCACGAAAACGGGAGGGTGAGGAGGGAGTGGGTAAGGGAGGGTCCCCCTTTCCTTTTCCCACCATTTTAATTACAAGGTAACGCATAGTTTTAGAGTTATGCCTATTTTTGTACAATCATAACCTCACTTTTTTGTACCACTTCGCTGATCAATATCACTGTTTTCTTGGATGTTTAACAGACTTTTTAGCGCTGCGCCGGCCGCTGCCGCGGTACGCTCGCTTCGCTCGCTCGGCTCGCGCGTTGTGTTGTCGCAGTTTCAACCTAACCTAACCTCGTTATTTTTCTGGTTGGGAGTTCTTATTAATTTAGTAGTGGTAAATCATATTACTAAAATGTTCGAACAGTTATCTAGCCCTTGTAACTATTATTTGTGCTATGTTTTTTATGGTTTAGTATATTTTTAGGTTAGATTGTGTTTATATCGTTTTCTTGAAAAATATGCATTACCTTGTTATAAGAATGGTATTGTTACAAACAGGGACCTAGCCTCTACCCATCCCCATAACATTTTATATCAAACTCATGCCAAGCGATTCTAAATACAACCAAAAATCCAAAATCAAACCCAACAAAAATAGGCATAACTCAAAAACTATGCATTACCTTGTAATGGGAGTGGTAGGGTAGTGAAGAGGGGACCCTCCCCTTCCCATTCCACCCCTCTACCCCCCCTTTTTCGTGCCAAACGATTCTAAATCCAACCCATAAACGCCACTCACTTGACCACTATCTCACCTACCTACCATGCAAATTCCGCGCGTGTCCTTTTCAGTACCGTAAGTTTGAGGAGTTTATGGTCTGAGTGGAGATACTTATCAGATCTCGATAAAAATTATAAGATCGTTTAAAAAAACTAAAAGAACCGACTTCAAATGTCGCGCTATTAATTTTCAGTACCAAGTTTGAGGTGTTTATCTCCATATCTGTGGAGAAACTTAAAATACCTCAATGAAATTACCACACTTGTCTCCTTTCCAACAAAAAAATAATCATCAAAATCGGTTCATAAAGACGACGTTATCAGTTATCGCGAACAAACATTAAAAAATATATAAATACGGTCGAATTGAGATACCTCCTCCTTTTTTTGAAGTCGGTTAAAAATGGGACCAAACGGAAAGCATACTATCAATTGTGTAAAACCCTTTACTTGTGTTTTCGAAATAAATTATTATTAAATAAATAAAAAATCCCTCGATTCGGTAATCGGTTAATAAATGATGCAATTCTGAGGTAACAAACAAAAACAACAGTCGAATTGAGAACTTCCTCCTTTTTTGTTGAGTCGGTTAAAAGGTAACAAAAGACAGTATTATATTAGTTGTTGTATCTACAGTTAATATTAATTATTATTTATTATAAAACTTTTGCATTTATATATTTTTTTTTACTGAAGATAAGCAAGCGTCGACCACTATCTCACCTGATGTTAAGTGAAGATGTGATCGACGATGTAGCACGCTTGCCTAGAAGATACCTGTTAGGCATCGTATGGACACAGATTATACATATAATATGTAGTTACTACGTGTATGGACGAGGATATAATACATTTAAAATAACGTAATACCTATGTAGATGTAGGTAGATATAACATAATGATAAATATTCATATGACCGAGCGCAAGGTTATCCAGTACAGACAAATACAAAAATAATTTAATAAGTAAAAAATATTACAAGATAAAAATATTAAAGACACGCAGGACGGGAATGGATGAGTCGGGCTCAAGACTACCAGGAATGGAGAAGAGGGGAAGAAGCCTATATCCAGGAATGGATCAATTACAATCATGATGGTGATTAAAGATATCAAAATTGTACGGAGTACATTACTTTATACTTATTCTGCAACTTAACATATTTCAAAACTGACTTACTATGTTATTATGAATATAATTTAAGATCGTTTAAAAAACTAAAGGAACCGATCAATTCATTTCAATCGTCGCGCTAGTCAAAGTAGCCAGTAGACGTAGTAACTATTATATAATCTGTGCCAATAGTTAGTAGTATGTCGTCGAGATAAGTAAATGCATCGTAATACAAAAGTTTATATATTAAAAACTGCTCGGCCGATTTCGTTAAAATTTAAATGGGGCCGCCCTTGGTATGGTATGGGCATAGAAAAGATATGGTATGGGTGGGTACCCTTTGAAACAAAAAAATAATTAATCAAATCGGTTCAGGCATCTTCGAGTAATCGGTAAACATACATAAAAAAAAGAAGAAGAAAAAAGGTTCCGACAAATTGAGAACCTCCTCCTTTTTTGTGAAGTCGGTTAATGAGTAAGTACGCTTTGACGCGCCGCGACAGACACATGCAGGCGAGTGAAAACATTTGTATTGCGTTATAACATTTGCGTTTGACCACTATCTAAGAGATGATTCAGTCGAGGATGGTAGCACGCTAGGCCTAGAATGGGAACTGGCTCTCAAGGATAGCTGCCGGATAACATGTTTGGCGACAGATTTTCAAAACTTACATTTTCTAAACTTTTTACTGTAATGTGTCTAAATAAATGTAAATGTAATGTCTAAATAATGTATGTAATAATGTGTCTAAATAAATTCTACTTAACATTTACTATTTCAACTTACCCACTTGTACCGTCTTAACTAACATCGTACAAAAATCCTACTAATATTATAAAGGTGAAAGTTTGTTGTGTTTAAATTCGGTTTAAGTACTAAAGTGTTTACTTACTTTTGTTACTTCTTCACGCAAAAACCACTAAACCGATTATGTAGATAGCCTTATGCAGATAGCCATAAGGTACTATCTTACGGCCGCGCGATCTCGGTACTTTTCAATTGTTAACCGACTTCAAAAAAAGGAGGAGGTTTCTCAATTCGACCGTATATTTTTTTTTTTTTTTTTCTGATCGCGTTTGGTGTGAACCAGTCGGTACAAATACTGCGCTATCTGGTCGCCGCCTAGATCGCGCACGCAGGACACTGCGGTGTGTCCGTACCTTTATGTAGATAGCCTAGACTAGACACCCATGTTGAATCACACATAGCGCACACACACTCTAGCCAAGTCCCAGTTCAGTAGTTCAGAGTTATTATACAACTTACTCTGAGAGTTCAAAATTAAACCGTAAATCGTGAATATCAGAGGTAACAAGATAAATTAAAAGTTAATTTTTTTTTATACACAAGCTTTTTCTAAAGACATTATGATGTGCAATGAAAAATACTCGTCAAGCCGATTCAAATGAGCCCAAACTCGATGAGGTTGTACCGTTTCATTGCGAAGTGCCTTTGGCCACCTTCCAGCTTCATCATCAGATCACAAACCATGTCATCATAATAATATTGCATTGTCAATTTGTCACTCCGTTTACACATGTATGCATTGCAAAGTATCAGCTCAATCGGTAACCGGGAAGTAGATCACATTTAATTTGCAAGATTTCATGACATGGTTGATGATGGTCATGATGAAACTTAATAAAAGCTTGCAAAATAGCTGAGAACTATGTGTATGTCGCAGACAGATAGCCTAATTAGCCGTCCAATTAACTGCCTAGCCTCTTAACTAAACAGCGCCGTTCTACTAGATTCCTGAATATATTACGTTACTTAACTCCGTGTAAAAAAGATACACTACATAATGTTCACAGTTATTTTTTATGTGACTGTCAAAAACAATAACTCAAGGGTAAAAAAATAACAGTGAGTACAATATTTTTGCTTGCGGTGATTTTAGATGTTTATGACATTTTATGGCAACGACTATACAATTGTTTCTTTAATAATTTAAGATTGTTTAAAAAAACTTAAAGAACCGACTTCGAATGCAATCTTCATTTTCAGTACCAAGTTTGAGGTGTTTTCTCTGGAGATACTCATCAGATCTCGACGAAATTTAAATAGGACCACTTGGGTTATATACCCATTCATACTAAAGAAGAATTTTCTAAATCGGTCCAGGCGTCTTTGAGTAACGGGGATCACACATAAAAAGTAAAATATACCGACGAATTGAGAACCTCCTCCTTTTATGTAGTCGATTTTTTTTAAAATATCTTATAGGCTAGCGTTTGACCACTATCTCACCTGTTAGTAAGTGACGATGCGGTCGAAGATGGTACGCACGCTAGGCCTAGAATTGGAATTGGCTGTCAAGGATAGCTGCCGGAACACATTAGATGTTTTGGCAACAGATTTTCTAACTTGAGGGTGGTTGCTGGCCAGGCTGACACTAGATAGTGTCCTACCGCCATGCGGGGGTTGTTGGTTTCTTAACGATGTTTTTCTTTCACCGGAGGGCCACTGTGAAAAGCGCACATACATTTTTCGATAGAAAAATTCATTGGTGCACGGCGGTTTGAACTCTGTACTCGGCATCAAAGCCAACCGTTCTCCCGATTACGCCACCGGGCCCTCAAAGTTTAATTAATTACATTTAGAGCATCAAAAATTCTAATGCTTTTCAAAATAATTGACCATTAAGGCTAGTTGCACCGATTCCTGACAATCTTTCAGACAGCTGACAGGTGTCGCCATAAAATAATTGAGATAGTTTAAAAGCTAAAACAACCGACTTCAATGCCGCGCGAGTCAGTTTCAGTTGCAAGTTTGAGACGTTTATCGACAATCTCTGGAAATACAAATATCAGATCTCGATGAAATTACAATGGTACCACCCTTGGGTTATTCCAACAAAAAATAATCAAATCGGTATATAAATTACGAAGTTATCCGCGAACACACATTAAAACAAGTAACAAAAATAAATTTTGAATTAACACCCACGCCAATGTCTTTTAGAAAATTAACGTCATAACATCTATCTAAGAACCACCACTGATTAATTACGAACCGAAAGACAAAATCGAACTAGTTTTGGAGAAAAATGGCAACATGGATTTGCACAAACAAATGTTTACTGCAGCGCCCCCTGGTGAGTTGACACCGTAACACTTATTTAAGAACATGCACCAATCAAACACGAACCCATAACTGAAAACTGATTCAAAATCGGACTAGTCGTTTTAAAGAAAAATGGCAACATCGATTTGCACCAACAAATGATTACTGCACCGCCTCCCCGCTGCTACTTAGCAGGGGGCTACTTAGCAGCAATCGATGATGCCATGTCACCGTTACACCCTAAAAACATGCACCTATTACACCCAAACCCATAACTGAAAACTGCATCAAAATCGGACTAGTAGTTTTGGAATAAAATGGCAACATGGATTTGCACAAACAAAGAAACAAACAAACATCCTCTCACCCCAAACGCATATACAGTCTCCGTTCCGTCGTGGGTAAAAAATATATCCGGTCCAATTGAGAAACGTACTCCTTTTTTGTGAAGTCGGTTAAACAATTGTAGATTTTGAGATTATCTGGTTTATATGTTCCTAAAGCCATTCAAGAACCGGAACTGACCCTTACCTTAAGGTCGACTGTGAGGTCCAAAGGACCAACAAGATTACAATTATTTATTTCTTTATCTGTATAGTTGTCTCCCTTACTCTTTGTAAGTGTAGGTAAGTAATAGTTGGCCCGCTGGCCTCATTGATAACATTTACGTTGCTGATAACAGATGTTATTGTTTCTTTTTATAGTTAACTGAGGAATATTGCTACTTTACCTAGTTTTCGAGAGATTTTTTTTTACATTATAGGAAATATGATATACACCTGTGGCCTACGGTTTCGCTCGCGTTAAAATGTATCCTATAGCGTAATCCATAATACTGGTTATCACTGTGCAAAATTTCAGCCAAATCGGTCCAGCCGGACAAAACCGTGAAGAAGTCCGAAACAAACAAATATACAAACTGACTTTCGCATTTATAATACTTGCTGTGCCCGCGGCTTTGCCCGCGTTAAAAAGTATCCTATAGCCTAACCCATAATACTGGCTAACCCTTTGCAAAATTTCACCTAAATCAGTCCAGTCGTTTCAGCGTGAAGAAGTCCCAAACAACTAAACAAACTGACTTTCGCATTTATAATATTGGTTTGGTGATTGATTGGTGTTTATGATACGATATCCCTAAGGATATATGACACGAGATAACACGAACAAAATACCTATTTGATACTATTCTATCGATTAAATCGAGGTTGATTAGCCGATTAAAAAGCTTAATTCTAAACTTTAGTATCGCTCTATAATGCCAGCTCATCCGAGACAATTGAGTCGTCTGTTGATTTTGTTTGTTGATGTTTGATGTTTTAGGCGCGATAAGTCCCGTATTTTAATATTTATAACCGAGACAAAAAATTGAGTAGGTATCTGTTTAGAATAACTTTTAACCGATACCGACTCGGTATCGATTTCAAAGTACTTAGAACCTATCTTAAGTCCTTAGAATCGAAAGAAAAGTTCATGCCTAGACAGGTGAACTAATTCGCCTAATGTGATCTTGGTATGAGATCGTAATAAACATAAGGTGAAATTATGGTCAAGTGCTTGTATATCCAATAAAAAAATTACACCTCTATACAACAAAACAAAGACACCCTTTATAAAACGAACGGCTAGAGAAATTACTTCCATATACATTGATATTTATACTCCTGACACGACTAGCGTTGCAACTCGTTTACATTTTTGTTTGTACTTACATTATACATTTAGAGGTCACTTCGTTCCAGTTTTTATTTATTTCTGACAGTCAAGCACTTGACCGAATGACTTGATCTCACCTGATGTAAAGTGAATATGCTGTCTGAGATGAAATCGTGCTTATTGAATTGGACGACAGTGTAACGAAAAGCTGGACTCACTTTAGTCAAATGTGCATCTATTCCAAGTCCCATAGTGTATTTTTATTTATTTATTTTATTTATGTATTTATTCCAGTCTCATTGGCACCGAAGATCATGGCAGAACTCGGTGATCCAATTGGCGACATGTCTTTGTCCGGTGGGTGTTTCAAACCACGGCAAAAGGCTAAAGCAACATTTTTCAACATTTTCAGTCATTTTTCTTCAGAAGGGGACATTAAAAAACGTATCAATTTTGGATATCCTAACCTGTGAGTGTAAATAATTATTTACTTAATATGAAAAGGCATGATTTTATGTGAGTAGTTATTTAGTAATTATTTAGTATATGTTGTAGTAGTAAATTAGATATCCACTTTTTAAACGCGAGTAAATCAGCGGGGCGAGTATCTAGTGATAGAATATATTATTTGTAATGAAATAGATAACGTATCGCAATCAACGTGTCTACATCGAAGATTACATAAAAAAGTACTTATCAAAAATATATCGACTGTTGACTCATACAATTAAAATGTCCTTTGATTATCAATTTTTTTTTATTGAAATCGTTAGCAATACTTGCACTATTCATTATTCTGTGGCAATACCTTCAACCAACATATTATATTGTTTTAACTACATAACCTTTTGGTTTATAATCTTTTCACGATATATCAATTAGGTTAGGTAGGTAGTTTGTATAACACATAATTCATACACAACCGATTACCGATTAAAAAAAGAATCATTCAAATCGTTTCACAATTGACGGAGTAATCGCGTAACATACATACAAAAAAAAACAGACGAATTGAGAACCTCCTTCTTTTTGGGAAGTATCACGTACCTTTAGGAAGTATAACGTATCATGTACCTACGCAGTAAATAATATATTACATTTCGAGTGCAATTTGTTAAGGAAACTCGGACATAAGAGTAGGTACTGGAAAAATTATATTTTCTAACTTATATATTTTACCGTCGCCATTGTGACTGATCGCAATAAATAAAACAATTAAAATTATGTGACAAGTAAATAATAGAATAATGAATAGAATAATAGAATTATGAATTATTTATGTCAGTAGGTAAATTACCTGTGTAATTAATTTCAATGTACTCGTAATTTATAATTAACAAAAAGCGAGTTTCAACACTGTTCCTATCAACTCGCAGGGCAACCTTTAACACACACACATGCAAATCTAATTCGACACGCACACCACTACATGCAAGCCACTTTGCTAAGCGTAATAAATCGTAATTTCAGGGTACTTAAGGCTCATATTTGTATAACGCTAATAGGATATAAGCTCTTTTAAAATATAACTACAAGAACGATCGTGAGTCGAATCTCTTATTTGATTCTGAATTTACTACTTTAATACTCAAGTTTAAATTCGATTTTGCTGCAACTGCGAATTGTATTATGCATTGAGCTTTTAAACAGACGGGATAAGGTTCAGAATTGAATGCGATTGCTGCAAATTAGGGTTTTCTGTTAGTAGGGAAGTGACGTAATAGGCTATTTAACTTTTTTGTACTTGAAGTTTATTTTATTTGAACGTTTATATATTCAATTGTTCAATGATAATATCGGTTTATTTATCTGCATTGGTTTATTACGTTTCTTACCATACCCCACCGACTTTAATATAATATTTCGAAGGAAACTTTCTTTTTAACCGACTACACAGAAAAGGAGGAGGTTCTCAATTCGTTCAAATCTATTTTGAACCCTGAACCGATTTGAAAATTATTATTTTTGTTTCAAGGGGTACCCCTTCCCAGGTGGTCCCATTTAAATTTTAACGAAATCGGTCAAGCGGTTTTTAATATGTATATCAATATTTGTATTACGATGCATTTGTATACCTTGACGACATGATACTGGCTACTGGCTACTTTGAGTAGCGCGACTTTTGTAGTCGGTTCTTTTAGTTTTTTAAACGATCTTAAATTATGCAAGAAACATACTGCAGAACAGTCTTTCCGCTTTGAATTAATTAGCCTTAAAATAGAATTATTAGTTATTACTGTGAGAAAACAGTGCCCTGTCATCATCTAGCTAGACCAAAAAGGTTACATCCAAACTGGAGCTTGCTAGGTAGAACATTCCTGTGAAGCAAAAATAATTCACACCAATTTTGTTTCTATCTCACTTACATTTACCGTAAGAACAGTATTCTCAGCCCGGCTGCCCTTAAATCTTGGAACTGTCCAAGGCTTACTTCACAATAATTCACATATTGATTTCTGTTTTTTTCCGACTACAGGGAATGGGGTTATGTATGTATTTCGCGCCTATCTTTGTATATTTTCAACCGACTTCCCAAAAAGAAGGAGGTTCTTAATTCGTCTGTATGTTTTTTTTATGTGTATGTTACGCGATTACTCCAATTACACAATTGTGAACCGATTTCAATGATTATTTTTTTAATCGGTAGGGTTCGTTTCCGAGGTGGTCCCATTAATTTCATCGAGATCTGATGAGTATATCTCTAGAGATATGACGATAAATGTCTCAAACTTGCTACTGAAACTGACTCGCGCGGCATGGAAATCGGTAGTTTAAGTTTTTAAACTATCTTCATTATTTAATTGTAATTACTTCCTATTGTCCGCCGGCAGAAGTAAAAACTTGAACACGTCATTTATGAATATTTAGCAATGAAACGTCGCGCAAGCGCCCTGCGCTCCGTCTTACGAATTTTCGATCAGGACACGTGACCTGACGCGAGTTTAACATTTTTTACCCATCACAAGAAAAGTTCATAACGCCGCTAAAGAAGTTTTCACTTCAAAAACTCAATTATAAAGGTGTCAAAAATCTGTCAGATTATTTATTAGTTCCAAATAGGTTTCTCAAGTTGAGACTAATGTTATTTTGAACAATGTTGTGTCAATCTATCTATCTAATATGCGATTCATATTGCGATTTCACAAGGGAATCAAAACCAATAGGGTACTTTCTGTTGACCTAGATTCTAGGTCCTAGAATCATGAAATTGGGCAAGCAAGGTCTTAAAGCACTTATATAAGAATAAATCTGAAAACCGTAAATATATAGTTTGGTAACAAAAAAAAGTGAATTTACTATTACAAACTTATTATTCGCGGTTGGTCCCAGTACATTTTCTATGGCTCGAACTGCAAAGTTAAGTTTGTCCTTTAACCTAGTTTGACAAATTTGTACGGAAGTCTCGGTGCGTGAGTCCAACTCGCACTTGGCCGGTTTTTAGGGTTCCGTACCTCAAAAGGTAAAAAAAAGGGAAACCTTATAAGATCACTTTCTTGTCCGTCTGTCTGTCTGTCTATCCGTCTGTCTGTCCATGTGTCAACACTGATTTTCTCAGGAACGGGTGGACCTAGCAAGTTGAAATTTATACCTGCTACTGAGGTCTATAGTCCCTATTGGGTGTATAAAAATCATGGTCTTGAGTTAACACAATAAAAAGATATGGGCAAATTTAGATTTTCGCGAAAACTTGTTAGTAACAAAATTCCAAAAAAATAAAAAAACGTTGAAAATTAAAGGGTGTCCCCATACATACATAGTTTTCGCCAATTAATGTAGACCTCTGAGTTATATGAGCGCTGATACAATTTAGAGGTCTAGCTTAATTGGTTAGTACGGAAGCCTCGGTGGGAGAGTTCAACTCGACTTAGCCAGTTTTATTTACGTTTTAATTTAACCGCAGAGCGAGTGAAACTCGACGCTTCCGTTCCGTAGCTAGATAAGTATCCTGTCATTGTCACAGTCAATGAGATTTTTTTATGATATATGTATAAGGTAACAAGACAAGCACGACGCTCGCCTGATGGTACGTAGTATTATTATCTTTTCTATGCTGATGGTAGACGAGGCGATGACATCTACCTATTACAGATACAGCGGCATACAACATTCTGGACTGCCAGAATTTTGCATTGCACTGCACTGCGCCTGTTACCTTGAGTACGTAGTATTATTATCTTTTTAACCGACTTCAAAAAAGGAGGTGGTTTCTCAATTCAACCGTATATTTTTTTTTATGTTTGTTCGCGGATAACTTTGTCGTTTATGAACCGATTTTGATTATTATTTTTTTTTAGAAAGGAGATATCCCAAGTGTGGTACCATGGTAATTTTATTGAGGTCTAATAAGTTTCTCCAAAGATATGGAATATACACCTCAAAATTGGTACTGAAAATTAATAGCGCGGCATTGAAGTCGGTTCTTTTTAGTTTTTTAAACGATCTTATCTATTTTATTATAAAAACTCACGTTTATTTTAAACTTATAGATTTACTAGCAGCCCGCCCCGGCTTCGCACGGGTAGAACATATATGCCTACAAAATTTGCATCAGTTCTAAATCATTCAAAATCATTGAAAATCATTCAAATCTGCATCGAATATAAAATATGAACATATTTAACAATCATCGTCATATTTCATCCAATTTACACAAAACCTTAACGAAATATGCACTTAAACCTTCCTCATAAACACTGGCTATTGGTGAAAACCGCATGATAATCCGTTCTGTAGCTATTGAGATCATTGCGAACAGACAGACAGACGCAGTGATGGACTTGGTTTTATAATACTTACGTAGTGATATTGGACGGCCCTTTGGCGTAAAGGATAGTTACCCTGATTCTGACCCGACAGTCGTAGGTTCTAATCCTAGCTATATACCTACCAATGAAAATTTTATGTGCATTCATGAATCATGAGTTTTCGTACAGTTGTAGTGGGATCATTAAATCTACCCAAAAGTAGCTTACCACCAAGGAAACATCTGCCGCCGTAACCTTACGCGTTCCCCGACGCATAATGTAGGGGTAATATAAGTTTAACGTGTGTATCTGTGTGTCTGTCTGTCCTCTTAGCACCTAACCGGATGAACCGATTTTGTTTTTATTATTGATAGTTTTTTTTTTTTGTTTGATAGATGTCTTCATCGAGAGTTTTCTTAGCTTTGATTCATGAAAATTCGTTCAATCGTTATAAAACTATGAGCTTTTTTCTAGTTATTTGCGCAATGAAATCAACTTTCACAGGTCTGATCAATTCGAAATTCTGCTTCTTCAACGATATTGTAAGAACATGGAAGCTTTGACCAGATGCTGGGACATCTCCTGGACTCTACAGAATACTCAAATCCTCACCAACTTACAGCTCAGATTTAAAATGTCGTGTTTAGAGTCATGGAATGCTTTTAATGAAAAGATTATACATAGATCAGTCGGGGTGGTTAAAAATATTATATTATTATATATATAGATAAATATTATTTTATACAATTGATCATATTATTATACTATATTGACTTCAAATTGATTGTGATCGGTGGGGATCTACAGCATAGCTAAGCTTATAATAATATTTTCGTAGTAACTATGACCTAATACTCTGTGGTTTATTAATTTTGCGATGCGTGTATGTGAAATTCGTGATATCTTATAGAGTTTTCATTGGAATTATATACTGTAAAGGACAATTTTAATCTATAATATGTGGCGAAACTAATTAACGTAATTATTTGGATAAGGATTAATACTATATACTTGAAAATAGCCTTGGAAGTTATGTAATATTTTTTAACAAAAATTTTAAGATTAAAATGGTTACTGTGAGTCAATCTTAACAGATAGACATATGCTGTCGCGGACTTTTTTGTTGGTCTTATTAAGTTGTACAACTCTTGCATAGAAAATATTCTTCTATCTATTTTCAATTAAGGAGCGTTCGTAAGAAACGTGTTTTTTCGACCGTTTTTTTGCCGACTTAGGTTGCAAATTAGGTCTCCACGAATGTGCCTTTGATTTAAACGGGATAATATATAGCCTATTTTCATTCCGAAAGTCCATTCTATGTATTAGTGAAAGAATTTTTTAAATCGGTTCAGTAGTTTTTGAGCCAAATCATTACAAACATACAAAAATACAAAAATACAAATGTTCTCTCTTTATAATATTAGTATAGAAGACGGGAATTTAACGTATCTTATCTATGACTTGAGACAAAGATGTTGAGTCTCACATGCCCTGGAATTTCACTGGAGTTTTCTTTAAAGATGTTTGTTAGTTCCTAGATACTCGACAGATGGCTTACAAAACGAACGCAGTGGTCTGTCATTGTCTTACTGAATAAATATGTTTTCTTTTCAATCGTTTTCGATGGATGTCTAGACCGGTTTCTGTTATATTCCTTAGATTTCTAACGTTAGTAATTTTCCACTTTTTTTCTAAATAAATTATTTCATCGAGATCTAATGAGTTGAGTACCTCCCGAGATATGGAGATAAACACCTCAAACTTGTTACTGAAAATGACTAGCACGGAATTTGAAGTTCTTTTTTCGATTTTCAAACGATCTTAAATCAAATATTATGTATATGTGTTACATACATTATATTTTTGAATATTGTTATACAAAATCTTCTAACATTTAACTTATTTAACATACTGTAAATGTATATTCGTAATATTTCAGCGATTGTTGTACAATGGCGTCCACTAGGTAATGCCAATATTCCGCATTGGCGTGGGATGGGTAGTAAGAATACAGTGCGCAACTAAAAGCATTATTTTTCATGAAAAGTGAATAAGATTTACAATAAGGATAAGCAAGCACTACGAAATATAATCTTTGCGATTTTTTAAATGTATCTTACATAATTTAAGATAAAAGATCCCTTACAAAACGAAAAAAACCTCAAAATCATCTAACTTCGTCTAGATGCCGCGCTAGTCATTTTCAGTACTAAGTTTTAGGGGTTATTTTCATATCTCTGGGGATATTTATCAGATCTCGATAAAATTACAGTAGGACCAACTGTTAACTCTTAATTATTATTTTTTTCAAATTGGTTAATAAATGACGGAGTTCTGAGATAACAAACATAAAAAAATACAGGCGAATTGTGAACCTCCACCTTTTTTGAAAACGGATAAAAATATACGAACAACTTATTTTCGCAGTGCGTGGTCTTGGCGATTTAATGTTTTTGTATGTGTTCGTGGATACACCTTTGTCTTTACGAACCGATTTTGACGATTCTTTTTTTGTTGTAAAGGAGATATCTCAAGCGTGGTAGCATTGTAATTTCATCGAAATCTGATAAGTATCTCCAGAGATATGTCGATAAACGTCTCAAACTTGCAACTAAAACAGACTCACGCGGCATGGAAGTCGATTGTTTTAATTTTTAAACTATCTTATCATTTCAGACCAGCACAGTTCCATCTTAGCCAAAAGCCCCTTAATAAAATGTATTAAAGAATTTTAAAAAATGTTTAAAATATCTTAGATTGCATCGTCACTTAACATCAGGTGAGATAGTGGTCAAGTGGTTTGGTACATGTTAGTAAATTATCTGCTTTGGCTATAGTCTATATCTATTACTATTTACTGTTTTATTAGAAAGGCAATAATGCAAAGATGGTTTCAAAACCATTGTTTTAGTTGTCTAAAACCAACTTAACATTTTTGGGCATTTTTAGGGTTCCGTACCTCAAAAGGTAAAAAAGGAACCCTTATAAGATCACTCTCTTGTCCGTCTGTCTGTATGTCTGTCCGTCTGTATATCCGTCTGTCCGTGTGTCACCACTGATTTTCTCAGGAATAGGTGTACCTAGCAAGTTAAAATTTATACCTAATACTGAGTAGTAGTAATACTGAGTAGTAAGTCTATAGTCCCTATTGGGTGTGTTAAAATGAAGGTCTTGAGTCAACACAATAAAAAGATATGGGCAAATTTAGATTTTCGCGAAAACTTCTTAGTACCAAAATGTACCTTAATTTTCAACTTTTTTTATTTTTCGGAATTATTCCTTTACTTGTGCTATAAGACCTTGCTTTTAACCAAAATTGAAATTCTAGGTCAACCGGAAGTACCCTATAGGTTTTGGGTCGAAAACCTATAGGGTACTTCCCGTGAAACTTACAGCCCAAATTAAGGAAAAAATCCAAAAAATAAAAAAAGTTGCAAATTAAAGGGTGCCCACATACATACATAGTTTAAGCCAATTAAGGTAGACCTCTGAGTTATATGAGCGCTGATACAATTTAGAGGTCTAGCTTAATTGGTACATACCAACGTTGGTACGGAAGCCTCGGTAGGCGAGTTCAACTCGACTTGGCCGGTTTTTATTTTTAGCTGACTACGCAACCACGCCGGTTATCCGATACTCGCTTGTAAGATCTAAGTTGATAAACCGTTGTAGGAAAACTAAAATGAAAAATTAATTTATATTGTGTTTTTTCTGCTACCCCTACGAGCGGTACGGTAGGGAAGGGACTTCGATTTCAGATGGCTCCGGTGGCAAAACAACAAAACCTCGTTTCAACTGGCTTCTAGAATTGCTCGAAATAATGTCCTGCATTCTTTTACAATGTATTTTTTTATTAGTGCGGTGCTCGGTTTTACCTGCCTTTATTAGGTGTAAGTGATATACTCGTATTAAACCAGATTAGAATAAATTTATTTCAAACTTTAAAATACTTAATATTACTTAATATGTAGTAAACATGCTTACTTTTAAATATGATGTAACAAATTAAGTATTTAAGATCGTTTACAGACTTTGAGTATTCACCTACGAAATATAACCGACTTGTGTTTGACTTGTCTCTTGACTTGAATGTCGCCAAGGTATGTAATGTGTTTGAGAAGTTTATCACTATATCTCCGGAGATAATTGTCATACCTCGATAAACTTTGAATGGGTGGTCCCATTCAAAGTTTATGTATGACAAGTAATCTATATATCAATCAAATCGGTTCACAATTGAGGGAGTAATCGTGCAACAAACATTTAAAAAATACACAACAGAACCTCCTCCATTTTGGAACTTTCATAACACTAAACCACAGAATAATGACTAAACTGTTAAAATAAAACTGTTTAGTTGTTAAATTATGTCATGACATAATTTACATATATCTAAAGTCAATCAATATACGTACATACAAACGTAAATGAATACTCAATCACAGATAAAATATCTGTAGTTTATATTGTACGTAAATTCGAAGCAAGTATCGTTAAAAATACAATACTGCCAGGTTGCCAACCCTGCGCCGCGTTACTGGTAAATAATTGCTAAGCGGGAAATCTGTGGAGACTTCACGCTTTAATTTTATTTTGACTGTGTGTGGGCTACTTAGTTAGCAAATAGTTACATATTATAAACCAGCAGTAACGCTACTTTGCATGATTTTTGAAGTGAAAACTTTTTTAGGCGCGTTGAGCACTTTTTGGGTGACCAAAAATCATGGAAATCGCATAATCGTCACCGAACGCTGTCCATGAGCTATGTATAGTGTGTACATCTCGACGAAACAATTCAATTACTTAATACTTAGTTGTCACTGCTATCGGCAGTCCCCATATTCTACCCCGCATGTTTTTTCAGCCGACTTTCAAAAGAAGTTCTCAATTCGTCTGTTTTTTGTTGTGTTTATGTTACGCGATTGTAAACCGATTTAAATGATTCTTTTATTAATCGGTAGGGTACGTTTCCGAGATGGTCCCATTGTAATTTAATCGAGATCTGATAAGTATCTCCAGAGATATAACGATTAACGTCTCAAACTTGCTACTGAAATTGACTCGCGGGGCATGGATGTCAGTTGTTTTAGTTTATAAACCATCTTAATTATTTAAATATCTTATCGGCTAGAATTTAACCATTATCTCATCTGGTGGTAAGCGATGATGTTGTCGAAAATGGTGAACACGCTAGGCCTAGAAATACTCTGAATCTCAAGCGCTGTGGCTGTCGGAACACTGGAAGGTTATGGCGGCAGATTTTCTCCTATATAATGGTTAGACTGGTAAGCTACTTTTTGGTAGCAATTCAGCCGGGACATCGATATCATATGCTCCTATCTCCCATGGTAAACCATTTATTAGGAATATGACGCCCTAAAGGTGCCTACAGATTATTGACGACCAATATGTGTAAACAAACAAAATTGAGCCGTTTATTGAAAGTGTGACTTATCAACATATTTTTACATTAGGTAATTTATTTTTAATAATAGGTAGTAAAATAAAAAATAAAACACCGAAAAAATGTATTACCTGACTAGCAGTCAAATTGCAGCCTAGATCACTGAGGTCAGTGATATTAAATTTTTCATGCGGATTAAATTAAGAACGTTTAGAATAACCTTTATAGCCCATCTAGGCTATAAAGGTTTTTGAAAATACATGATGAGTAACATAAAAATATAAAGATGATGAAGACAAGATAGAAACCTTGCTTCTTTCCAAGCAATAAATTGATCAGTCCACTATGTTTTTATGTTATGGTAGACAAACAAGCAGACAGCCCGCCTGATCGTAAGCGATTACCGTCGCCTATAAACAACTGCAACGTCATGAGTTCTGTCGATGTTGTTATTTTCGAAGGTGTTTATATGAAAGGAACAGACAATAAAATCAAATTAAATATAAAAGTTTAAGAGGCCATTAAAGTAAAACCATTTCAAAACTCAACTAGCTTCATTATAACATCTTTGTCACGTTTCAGTCGCCGATATTTTGTTTTGAAAATACGGTGTGTGAAATTAATCAACATCTTTTATGTCTCCATGAAAAAGGATCTTTTTGTAAATTAAAGGCTGAAAAGATGATAGGACAAAATATTTTGTCTGAACCATAATTACCTTTATAATTTTTTAATACAACAAAATGTATAATAATATAGAAGCACTCTTTTCTATCTATGTCCATAAAAATATCACTAAAATATAGTCATCGTAATATGTAGGTATGTACGTGTTATCTACATGACACCTAAATACCTATTCACTTTGGACGCCCAACAATATCTTAGGTATTATTATTATGTACACTCAATAATAAAATTCGATATTCATTTTATGTTGAAAACTTTTTCTAATAATTTATTATTGTACAAAACGAAAAAACCGACTTCACATGTCGCGATACTAAAAATATCCACATCATGTCATCAAGGTATAATTTTTTTTAATATTGGTTATCTCTATATCTCCGGAGATAATTATTAAATCTCGATAAAATTTGAATGAGACTAAACAGGAAGCATAATCTCTCAAACAATAAAATAATGTTTCTAATTCGTCAAGATTTGACGAAGTTCTGAGGTAAAATACAAAAAAAATACAGTCGCATTGAAAACCTCCTGCTTTTTTGTAAGTCTGTTAAGAAATGCGACTTCACATGCTGCGATAGTGAGAGTAGCCAGTAGTCATCAAGATATACAAATTTGTTTTTATTGTTTGAGAGATTATGCTTCCTGTTTAGTCTCATTCAAATTTTATCGAGATTTAATAATTATCTCCGGAGATATAGAGATAACCAATATTAAAAAAAATTATACCTTGATGACATGATGTGGATATTTTTAGTATCGCGACATGTGAAGTCGGTTTTTTCGTTTTGTACAATAATAAATTATTAGAAAAAGTTTTCAACATAAAATGAATATCGAATTTTATTATTGAGTGTACATAATAATAATACCTAAGATATTGTTGGGCGTCCAAAGTGAATAGGTATTTAGGTGTCATGTAGATAACACGTACATACCTACATATTACGATGACTATATTTTAGTGATATTTTTATGGACATAGATAGAAAAGAGTGCTTCTATATTATTATACATTTTGTTGTATTAAAAAATTATAAAGGTAATTATGGTTCAGACAAAATATTTTGTCCTATCATCTTTTCAGCCTTTAATTTACAAAAAGATCCTTTTTCATGGAGACATAAAAGATGTTGATTAATTTCACACACCGTATTTTCAAAACAAAATATCGGCGACTGAAACGTGACAAAGATGTTATAATGAAGCTAGTTGAGTTTTGAAATGGTTTTACTTTAATGGCCTCTTAAACTTTTATATTTAATTTGATTTTATTGTCTGTTCCTTTCATATAAACACCTTCGAAAATAACAACATCGACAGAACTCATGACGTTGCAGTTGTTTATAGGCGACGGTAATCGCTTACGATCAGGCGGGCTGTCTGCTTGTTTGTCTACCATAACATAAAAACATAGTGGACTGATCAATTTATTGCTTGGAAAGAAGCAAGGTTTCTATCTTGTCTTCATCATCTTTATATTTTTATGTTACTCATCATGTATTTTCAAAAACCTTTATAGCCTAGATGGGCTATAAAGGTTATTCTAAACGTTCTTAATTTAATCCGCATGAAAAATTTAATATCACTGACCTCAGTGATCTAGGCTGCAATTTGACTGCTAGTCAGGTAAAGCCGCGTATAAATTAAGCGCGGCAAACCATCGAACATTGGTGCGCGCGGCGGCCGCGCTCTATGTAGACGGGACCGCCGCGCGCGGCGACGCGAACATTGCCGCGCTCGAACGTGCCGCGGGGCGATCCGCTCGCTGTCGGTTTTTTAGACCGCATCAAAGGAGCTTCAGTCGTTCGCTCGCGCGCAGTGGGGACGGTTGTAGTTTTGGTGATTTGGCTCGCGCGGCGAATACGTAAAAATGGACAACGAAAAGTGCCGTTTACTAATACAATTGTATAGCGCAAAAGAATTTTTGTGGAACAGCAAATCCTCCCAATACCACAATAAATCGTTGAGGTATGATGCGTGGGTAGAAATCAGTAAGAAAATGGATATACCTATTCCTGACTTGAAAAAAAAAATGACTACGCTTTTGGCGTCCTACAGAAGAGAAAAATCTAGAATAGCTAAAAGTTGTCGTACTGGTTCTGGTAAGTACCTATTTATTTTGCATTTACAACAAAAAATAAAACGCATTATTGTAATTACGTAAATAATTTTTATTTTTATTACAGCGACAAATGAAGTATACGTTTCGAAGTGGTTTGCGTTTGATGATTTTAATTTCATGAGGGATAAAGATCTACCCAATGAAACATTGGACACAATGTCTGAAAATGTGAGTACAAGTTTTAATATCTATTTTGCCAAGATATTGCACCATTGGTAACAAAGTGATGGGCTAGGTGTGAACGTATTTGTTGTGCAAAATTTCCCGCTCTTCTTGGGATATAGTTAAGAGGCAGTAGTGATGTAGGGGCAGTTTCATTTCTCCAAGTTCCAGGTATAATTTGCCCCTCGTTTCCTTCACTATCTATACATCCTTGCGGCGTGTACTGTGATCTTGTCAGAGTTCTTTTTCTCAAATAATTATGCAAATGTATTGTTGCTAAAACAATTTTAGTAGCAATCTTTGGTTGCAGTAACATAGGTTTGCGTAGAACTCTAAAAACTGAGCTCAGAATCCCGAATGCATTTTCCACACATCTACGTGCTCGAGATAACCTGTAATTAAAGATTCTTTCCTCAGAACCCCTTTCTAGATCTCCTGGAAATGGTTTCATAGTATATTCATTTAAAGCAAAAGCTTTGTCAGCTAGAATCACATACGGTACTTTGAAGGAATAGGGCACTTGAAGAATGGATGGAGGAGGAAGTCTCATAGATTTTTCTTCTAGTTTTTTGTATAAGTTTGTATTTTTGAAAATACCTCCATCAGATAGTCTACCTTGACAACCCACATTTACATACGTAAAACAATAGTCTGCATCGACTAAAGCTAGTAATACTAAACTAAAAAACTTTTTGTAGTTGAAAAATTCTGTGCCACTGTTTATAGGTGCTTGCAACACTACATGTTTGCCATCCAATGCACCTACTGCATGAGGAAAGTCCCATTTGTTTTCGAAATCGTGTGCTATCTGCAACCATTCTTCTTCTGAGTCCGGTACCTGCAACAATTAATTAAACATTCGTATTTTTTTTATAGTTGGCAACAGCACAAATAGCACAAAATAATGATACAGGACCAATTACACCTTCTGCTATGGAACAAGAAATAGAACCACCAAGTGACATTATGAACGCTCCAGATAATCTGAGAGTAAAGAAAAAGAAAAAGGTAAACGCTGAAGAAGATTCCCCTATGCTGAAAAAAGCATTTCAGGTTCTAACTGAATCCGCTGCATCATCTGCTGACCCATATTTTTCTTACGGCCAGCACATTGCTAATGAACTCCGTAAATATGATTCACGCACTTTAATTTACGTCAAGCAAGCGATTAACAATGTGATATTTGATGCTGACGTAGGAAAATATTCGAATTATGGGTATTGTACCCAAAATTATTCACAGTCACACTACACCTCAACGCCGTCTCCTCAGACTTCGACTCCGTCTTCTCAGATTCCAGACACTACTCCTACTGATGAACGTGAACCAACGCCATTGCCTATGGATGATTTTTTCCCCTAAATAATAATAAGAATTATATCAATAAATAAATATAATAATAAAAGAAAACTAGATATTTTATTTACTCACCTTTACCCAGTCTTTTAGTGCATCGCAAAGTGCATCACAAACTTCAGGAACAATTCTTGAAATTGACTGTTTTGATACTCGAAAAAGGTATTGCAGGCTAGTATACGAGTCTCCAGTTGCCAGAAATCTTAAAGTTATTGCTAATCTTTCAGTAACTGATATTGCCTCTCGAAATTGTGTGTTCATTTTCATAACACTTGGTTCTATTAATGATTTTATTAATTCGAACTCTGTAGTTGACACTCGCGTAAAATTTTTTATAGTGTTTGCAACGGCTTCATATCTTATGTCTTCCAGAAGTTTCGGGCCATATAGCGATCTATTTAGATATAATTTTTTCATCCACCAACGCCTTTTTCTTTTCTTTTTTTTACAAATAAGATGGTGAATCACAATGAAAGCGGCAGCCGCCCGACCACGCGCGTCCATACTCGCAGGTTTACAAGAGTGAACTGGTCTGTCTATCCGCCGCGGTTTGTTCGTGATGGATCGCCTGCCGCGCGCGCCTGCCACGTCCAACTAAATTTATATCTACATATTGGCTCGCGCGGCAAATGAACGTCAACTCTGGTCGAACATTGGCTCGCGCGGCTGCCGCGCTTAATTTATACGCACCTTAATACATTTTTTCAATTATATTGTTTATAGTGATTATCAGATCTCCATTAAATTTGAATGGGACCAAACGGGAGGAATAATCTCTCAAACAAAAAATATTTTTTCAAATCGGTTATGATTTGGCGGAGTTCTGAGGTAACAAACAAAAAAAATACAGACGAATTGAGAACCTTTGAGAGCTTTTTTGTGAAATCAGTTTAAAATCACATGCCGCGCGAGTCTGTTTCTGTAGCAAGTTTGTGATGTTTATCACTATCTCTCTTCGAGCATTTACCAATTTAATTTCTATGACAAGTTTGAGGTATTTACCCACATATCTCTGGAGATGTACTCTACCTATAAAAAAAAACAATCATACGAAGCGGTTCACAATAATTGGTGAAGTAATCGCGTAACAAAAACACAAAAACAGACGAATTGAGAACCTTCTCCTTTTTTAGGGTTCCGTAGTCCTGACAAGGAACCCTTATAGTTTCGTCATGCCCGTCTGTCTATCTGTCTGGCAGAGGTTTTGCTAAGAGACCGTTAATACTAGAAAGCTGTTATTTTGTAGGGGTATGTATATACATTACGCCGACAAAAAATTTTGAAAAATCTTTTTTTTAGTGTAGCTCCCCTACAAGAGAAGTGGGGATGAATTTTTTTTTCGTCGTCTACCCCATCGTGTGGGGTACCGTTGAATAGGTCTTTTAAAATGACTGCAGGGTTGCTATAGTATATTTCATTACAAGTGCGGAAAGGCTGTCATTGCAAAGAGTTCCGACAAATGTCAACCCGAGCCGAGGCGCAGCCGAAGGCGAGGGTTGACAGTCGGAACAGGTTGCAATGACGGTTCCGTACGTGTACTGAACGACTATTTTTAATACAGTTGCGACAAAGTGAAGCAATTTAATAAAATAATAAAAACACAATAAACTCAACTAACTTAACATTTATCTCCACGCAATAAATTCGTCGTATGTAGATATGTAGCGACTTTTTGACTTTTCCGGTAAAATGTTCTCCGAAGCATTTTGTGCAATTATACTGAGTTCCGGTGGTGTTAATTAAAAAAAACTAGGGTCGAAATTACTCATTATGTGCAACAAAAAACTAAACTCGCAAAGAAAATTTCTGAAAAATGGCGCCAACCGTAGAATATAAGCAGAGTTTTTTTTTTACTTCACCTATTCTGGTAGGCAAAGGGAACTATGCCCATACAGCCAAGTCTTCAGTAGAATTTTTTGGTTGATATGAAATGAAAATGAAATTTAATGAGATGAAATGAAATGAAACCTAACCTAACTCATTCAATCAAATCATTAAATCTGATATTGAAACAAATTAGTAGCTTCTTTTTAGAAATATACGTATTTGCATGAATCATATAAACTTCTATGAATTTTTTTAGTAAAAAGTTTAGTAAAAACTTCATGGTTGGTTTTTCTTTTTAATAGACATTATTTTGACAGTTGGGAAAGAGAACGCACGAGTTCGGGAAAGGTAAAAAAAAAGCACGAGTATGTAATAGCCCACATCCTGAACGCTATACGTCCCTGCAATAAGCCACTTTTTGAGCAACTGTATTAAAAATACCTTTTTTCGATTTAATGCTCCATTTACAAAATATTTCACTTTAAAGTGCAAATTTTTGTTCCAGTAGGGCGTCCCCCACCCCTCTAAAAGCTAAACTGCTGGCTTGAAAAATCTGGAATAATTCATGATAATAGTGCATTTCATGAACTTTAAAGGAAAACTATAGCGGTGAAGATAACTTTATTAGTTTAGCAGTAATAGTCGTTGTACTTGGGTGTTGGATAATTTTGTACCAAATACAAAATCCAAAATATTAATAGTTAGCTTGTTTATAACGGGTAAAGACTTGCATTGAATAACGGGCTACTACGGAACCCTACACTGCGCGTGGCCCGACACGCACTTGGCCTGTTATTAAAGTCGGCTTAAAAATGGATTTTATTACAATAGAACTTATATTCTCGCCGGTACAGGGCAGTAAATCCTTATCAGCTATATGTGTTGAATGAACTACAGATAAGATATGAGAATGCCTACGAATGATAGTAGAACATTTTCTGGACTATTTGCTGAGCACCAAAATTATTTGTAAATATTATTTATGTAGTCATTTCATCTAGCAGTACTCGTAAACGGTATACAGGCAGGTATATGATACGTTGATCCTTCAGATGATTTGAGATAGGTGTATGTACTCGATTTCCCGGTTTGTACGTTTCAATTCGAGCAGACAATTCAATGTTATAATGGTTTTTCAATAGCCAATTTTTTTAAAATCTTATTGGCTAGCGTTTGACCACTATCTCACCTGTTGGTAAGTGATGATGCTGTAGAAGATGGTAAGCACGCTAGGCCTAGAATGGGAACTGGCTCTCAAGGATAGCTGCCGGAACAAATTAGATGTGTGGTGACAGATTTTCTAACTTGAGGGTGGTAGCTGGCCAGGCGGACAATAGATAGTGTCCTACCACCATGCGGGGGTTGTTGGTTTCTTAACGATGTTTTCCTTCACCGGAGGGCCACTGTGAGAAGCACACATACATTTTTCGATAGAAAAATCCATTGGTGCACGGCGGGGTTTGAACTCGGTACCACGGCATCAAAGCCGACCGTTCTCCCGATTAAGCCACCGGGCCCTCAATATAGATCAATTGCAACGGTAATCTGAGTGTATAGGATATAGATATAACTTTTTTAAAATATAATTATTTATTTAATCTAGGATAGACAGCCTACATTTTGCAAGATATGTACATTCATTTCAATTTGAAAATTTTAAGCCATTAGCTTGCCAATTTCAATATATAGTAAATATAAAACAATAAAACTTAAAATATCTTTTGTTTTGCGTAGAAAGTATAATAAAAAGTTTTAAGTTCGAATGCGTCTCCATAGCTGCCTGTGTTTAAAAGTCGTCACATGGCGACGCGAAGTATGTATTGTAATCGAAGACGAAACGTATTTGATACTTGCTCTGCTAGTATTATTATTACTTTAACCGTGTGACCTTCTTGATTGAAGTGTTTTTCGTTTTTTTTAATTTGTTTGTTTATTTAAATAACTGATCAATCAACATTAATTACGACGATTCTAATTTGTTTAACTTCTGAGGCTCAAATTAAACCATAAGTATTTTACATACAGAAAATATAAAATAAAAGTCCATTTAAACAAATATTAATGGAAAAAATCGTGTTAAGGCTACTATAGCCATTTATCTATGTCTCTACCTTCCTTCCACTTGTATGCCACTGCATGCTCAATTTTAAATAGAAGTCCTAGTAATATTTTGATGTAAGTACCTATATGAAAACTTGATTTTGTGTATGCCTAAATTATTGTAAGATAGTCATTGCGATCGCCTGTACGTATGATTATATATTATTGATAAAAAATTATTTGGAAATAAACTTATTTGTCATTAATATTCAATTCATTTATGGATTAGCACATTGTATAATAAATTGTTAAGTTTCGCATATTCACGATTTTTGTTTTATGCATGAACGGTAAATAAGAGAATGCCTAACGATAAAAGTTACGATATACTTGGTTACTTCACTATTAAATATTATAAGTATCATTCGTAACATGATTATGAGAGACACAATTTGTACACAAACAAAAATGTTTGTATTTGATTGAACCACATATTTTTTGGTTATGGGGATTCCGGACCTCAAAAAGGTAAACCGCTATAGGATCACTTCGTTGTCGGTCTGTCTCAGACACAGACACAGACACATGGAGCTATAAAGATACCATAAATATCAAATACTCAGGTCTGCACACGTGAAAATTTGTTTTTGTAATAACTATCTGTACTAAATATTAAAATAATATAGTGAATCTATAAACCCACAATTGTTATAAAAACTAACATGTTGCCAATTTTATCAATTTTACATAAGAGTTAGAATTTCAGATATGTTTAAAACATCATAAGAAAACCATGGTTCGTAAGTCGAATCTTTGAGCTGAGTTAGAATCCCAATTTCCTACGTTCAACATTCTGCCTAACAGCCGTTATATTACTATCATTTTATCAATTATAATTTTTCAATTAACACTATCAATCAAAAGGTGTTAATAATTAGGTATATTTATTACAAGTTATCACTTTGTTGTCATAATTTAAATCCATCAAAATGCGCTTGATTAGAATGCTATACTAACTACACTCTGCGGCGAAGAAAATAGATGATATCACTAATGCTTTAATGAAGGTTCGTTCGTATGTGAAAATAACTAACAATGATAAATCTTTATTTAGGCAAATATTACATCGAACGAAATTCTTACCTTAATGGACCCCTGACACCTAAACTCGGCCCATAATTCATGATCAAGATTATTCCATAGATAAATTAATAATATTGTCCTGTTGGCTCATATCAGAAAAAGTAAACTATAAGCAACTAATTATATATTTTTTTTATTTTTATTACACATATTCAATTATATTTTTACATTTTTCCACCATCGTCTATAACACCAGACGCAAGCGATAAAATTTGTTGATAACTATGTATCAGTTTAGAGATAATAAGGGCTTATGTTTACGAAGACGTTCAATAATAATATTTTTTTGTGATTACCGGAGAAGACATAATTAAATATTCTGTTCTACAGGGTGGACCAAAAGTCCGTTTATATTTGAATCAGTTGCCGCATCGAGCAGCGGCGGGCGGGGTGGGGCGGAGGGTTACGCATTGAAAGAGCGGCCAATGGGGATTTAGTACCATGGCGTCGTTCAACGGTAGCCAACGTGCTCTCTGCGTACGCGAGTACTATCGAAACAACGATTCTGCGACCTTAGCGCAACGAAAATTTTGCGCTCATTACAACATACGGCATAAAATTGAAGCTCCATCAATTCAGTTGATTAAAAAATGGGTTTTAAATTAAAAAAAGTTAATTAAAACTTGAGCACCCATTTTTTAATCAACTGAATTGATGGAGCTTCAATTTTATGCCGTATGTTGTAATGAGCGCAAAATTTTCGTTGCGCTAAGGTCGCAGAATCGTTGTTTCGATAGTACTCGCGTACGCAGAGAGCACGTTGGCTACCGTTGAACGACGCCATGGTACTAAATCCCCATTGGCCGCTCTTTCAATGCGTAACCCTCCGCCCCACCCCGCCCGCCGCTGCTCGATGCGGCAACCGATTCAAATATAAACGGACTTTTGGTCCACCCTGTATAAATAACTAATCCTACTTTTATCTAATACAAATGTCAAAGCTCTGATGTTTGTTCGATAATTACGTTAAACGGCTAAACGGCTTTGGATACTTTTTGGCAAAAACACCAAAATAATCATATACGCATTATGCCGCGGGGCCCAGCTAGTTTATCATAAGAATAAGCTGATATTCAGCTTTTGTTTACCTAATACATTTCGAAAGTATCAAGAACGTTCTACCGTAGTATAGAATCCTACATCTCCTAAATTACTGTAGTCGCCTCCCAAGGGATTCTCACGGTTATCAGACTGGAATAAGAGTCATTTTACCTTGGAGCGACCGACGAAGTACATATTGGAGTATGGCTTAAGTATAAACAAAATAATTTATGTAATTTTAAGAGCGTTTAGGAAAGGAGAGATGTTTCTAAATAATAAATAGTATTAGTCTATTTGTTTCATGATATTGCTACAAACATAGTTTTAGCTGTTAGACTAGAGACTAGGGAGACTGGAGGCATAGAAAAGGCTGGAGGTACTAATGACAGTCGTTTCATGTCCCCATAAGAAACGAGTTTTTCTGGCGCTTTTCGCTCGATTTTAGGAACTGTCCGTGATAGAGTCTTGACATTTTCACACTGTGTGTTTTTTTAGACTCAGACCAAATAATAATTTGGTTTGAGAGATTAGGTAGCGAAGACAACAAAAATAAATACCCCATTGCGCGAACGAATGAACGTGAAATTTGACAAAGTTTATATGGAGAAGAAGTGCATAAAGCTATTTTTTTACATAAAATGCATTCGAAATACGGGTAAGGCCGTTGATTTTGCCACTTTGTAACATAGAGTAACATAGACACCTTTATACTACGGTAACGTGGAAGTAACTCGAAAGTAACATAGAAGTCACATAGAGAGTAACGTCGAAGCGTCATTTTTGAGGTTACAAATAGAAATATTTCTTAAATGCTAGCCGATTTTAATGAAAGACACAATACCATGCTTTTATTAGCCACTTAAGTATAGAACTATGTAAGATATGTGTAATAAAAACGATTATTTACTTTAAAAATCGCCAAAATTCACAAAAAATGCCGCTGACGAAACACCTTTGACAAACTCTACAGACTACAAAAGGGCGGTTTCTATTTTTTTTATTCTGTTGCCAGGATCCTAAGTATTGCCAGTATCATTATTAAAATACTACCCTCAAGTGTATTGAATAATTAGATGCCCAATTTTGGTAACATACAAGATTGTAACATATTAGCGAAAATAAGGAGACAACATTTTAAATTGTGATAAATCATTTATAAACGCATATTTGAAGATGTGGCACCCAGGATACAACGGCTTCATTTATAGAAATTTCAAAAAGCCATAATCAATTAGGGTTTCAATGGAAAAAAATTCAATTTTATAGTGGCAAATGTTTGACTTACTCAAAAAGACAGCGTATTTTTCGCCAAATTTCGGGGTTTGGTCGTATTTAAGTTATTGTATTTTTTTTATGAACGACTTACATGCATTTTAAAAACACTTTCTAGGAGTTTAAGAATTCCATAATTTAATAAAAAAAACTTTCATTACAATTAATGAAGTACTTTATTTCTTATAGGCAGTCAAATTTTAGGCCATTTTTTACAAAAAGTGGCAAAATCTACGGCCTCACCCATACATTGACAAATTAAATGAATTATGATTGAATTTCAACGACTTGGCAACCACTAGTAAAATCAAAATGTTACCTATTAAAATTAATTTTTTAATTTATTAGGTACAAGAAACGTGTTTTTTTCAGCGAGTTGCCATGTTTTTTCTTATTAAATATTGTAACTAAATATCTTATTAAATATGGTACGAAACCCTTTTTGTGCGGGTTCAACACGCACTTGGCCAGTTTATTCTTTACTTAATTACACACTATTGTTCCATTCGATAATTAGTACGATTACAAATATTTATATGTATAGCAAAAACTTTTACTGTTAGTTTTAAACGGCTTTAAAAAAGGAGGAGGTTCTCAATTTATCGGAATCTTTTTTTATGGTTCCGTACCTCAAAAGGAAAAAGGAATCTTTATAGGATAACTTTGTTGTCCGTCTGTCTGTCTGTCCGTCTGTCAAGACCCTTTAAATCCGGAATGCCTAGAGATATCGAGTAGAAACTTATACTAAATAATAGGGTCTACGGTTAGGTAGGTTGGCTGTGAAAAAATCAAACCTGTAAGTCAACGCAATCAAAAGATATGACCGTTTATGTCACATATTTTGGGATTTCGCAAGGGAATCAAAACCTATAGGGTACTTCCCATTGAATCATGAAATTTGGCAAGAAACAAGGTCTTAACCACTTATATAGGAGTATATGGAAACCACAAATATGAAGTTAAATAACAAAAGAAAAGTGAATTTATTATTACGAACTTATTTTTTTGCGGTTGGTGCAGTACATTTTCTAGGGATCGAACTGCAAAGTTAAGTTTAGCCTTTAATCTAGTTCGAGTAGTTGGTACTACGGAAGCCTCGGTGGGCGAGTCCAACTCGACTTGGTCGGTTTTATTTATGTATTTTCCCCGATTAGGTTTTCAGACGTCTGGATCGATTTGGAAAATTTTATTTGAAAGGGTATAACCACGGTAATAACTTCCTAGTTGGTCCCATTTATATTTCATCAAATTCTTATGAGTATGTCCAGAGATATGGAGATAAACACCTCGAACTTGGTACTGAAAATGACTAGCGTGGCATTTGAGGTTAGTTCTTTTATCGTTTTTTAAAACGATCTTAAATTATGTTTGTTAAATAGAACACCTATCCATACCTTCATTTTAAATTCAATCGCCATCGCTACCGCTTATGTCTTAACCACTGTACACAACAGTAATTTCATCCATGAAATAGTTGGCGTTACCAAATAGGGATTAGAGCGAGACAGAGGCATACAGCTGGTAGGTGCGAGCGAGACGGCATACATTCGTAGAACCACGCTCTCGATTTTTGAGGTTTCCACAGATATACACTTTTAGGGTTCCGGATGTAAGAATAGTAAGGGTGGAACGGAAGGGTTATATAACTACAAAAGCATGAATATATTTTTAATTATTAGTAACCCAAATACATTAAATATTGAAGACAGATTGCTAGTTATTGTTTTGAGTACTTCTATTATAATTTTACTAAACAACAGTGTTTTCAACCGACATCCAAAAAGGAGGAGGTTCTCAATTCGTCTGTATGTTTTTTTTTGTATGTATGTTACGTGATTGTGAATCGATTCGAATTATTGTTTTTTTAATCGGTAGATTACATTTCCGAGTTGGTCCCATTGTAATTTCATCGAGATCTAACTATCTCCTGAGATAAGACGATAAACGTCTCAAGCTTGCTACTGAAACTGACTCGCGGGGCATGGAAGTCGGTTATTTTAGTTTTTAAACTATCTTAATTATTTTTACTACCACACAAAATAGGTAGGTAATGTCACTTTGTATGTTTACTTTTTTACGGCTGAACAGCTTGACTGACTTAGCTGAAATTTAGTACAGGAATAACAGGGATACTCAATATACGTATTCCTTCATGGTTAAAGACAACCAATGACCAATACGGGCAGTATCTACTCCTTAACAGTTTATAATATATACGTTATAACAGATTATATAATAGTTACTACGTAAACTCTAGTAAACGTAGCTTACTACAAACTTTTATTATTTTTGTACATGTTTTTTTCTAGCTGTGCCCCGCGGCTTCTCCCGCGTTAAAAACTACTTTCATACCTCTTTAAATACTTTTATGCTATAAAAACCTTTTCCTGACAATTACAAACACAACAATATAAAAATTAGCATAATCGGTCTACCCGTTCTCAAGTTATAGGGTGACCAGGAGAAATAGGGGTTAATTTTTATATAGATAGATGTCGATACCAGCGACATATTGTACTAATATTATGCCCAATGTTAAACATTTATGTAAATTAATCATTATTGTACGGAACCCCAGCTTCGTGCTCAGTTTTCGCGCTGTACTTTATTATGTTCTTTGATATGTGAACTGATAAGATTATGCCAGTTTTATATGCTTATATTTATACCATAATTTATTTTTATTTATATTGTGACATTCAAATATAATTATATTTATTTGAGAAAGTTTGTTAAACTGTTTAACTTTTGAAGGTTAAGTCGCAAATATCGATTGCAATTTTTAACCGACGTCCAAAAAGAAGGAGGTTCTCAATTCGTCTGCATATATTCGTCGTAGGTACTTTTTGGTTATAAGGGCAACATGAACAAGTAGGAGTGATATTACGCGCCAAATTTTGCATTGTGAGCGTACCATACCTAGTTAGTACCTATCACAAAATAATAAAACCGGCTAAGTCGACTTGGACTCGCCCACCGAGGCTTCCGTACCAACTTCTCAAACTAGGTTAAAGAACAAACTTAACTTTGCAGTTCGATCCATAGAATATGTACTGCACTAACCTACGACACGACACAAGATATATTCTTAGTGTAGGATCTGCACGTCATCTGATTATGCTATGTAAGCCAAGATAAACAATGTCTTTTAAAGCAATTAAGACAACCATAGAGACATATTCTTAAGCAATTTACTTTAATTAGAGAGTAAGTACTGTAATTTTAATTGAATTTGTATGCCTAATTATTTTGTATTTACATAACCTACTATTTGTGGAATAAATAAATGATTATGATTATGATTATTATTAACCGCAAATAATAAGTTTGTATTAGTAATTTTTTTTTTTAATATTTAAAACTACATATTTACGGTTTCTAAATTTATTCCTATATAAGTGGTTCAAGACCTTGCTTTTTGCCAAATTTCATGATTCTAGGTCAACGGGATGTACCCTATAGGTTTTGATTCCCTTGTGAAATCGCAAAATATGCGACATAAATGGACATATTGTTTGATCGCGTTGTCTTACAGGTTTTATTTTTTCACAGCCAAAAGATACCATAGACCCAAGTATTTAGTATAAGTTTCAACTTGATAACTTCACGCATTCCGGCTATAAAAGAGTCTTGACAGACGGCTAGATGGACAGACAGAGAGACAGACAGAAGGACAACAAAGGAATCCTATAAGGCTTCCTTTTTTCCGTTTAAGGTACGAAACCCAAAAAAAAATCTACATAACTTATCAACTAAATAAGTGCCTAAGCACAGAAACATAACATAATTAGTACTTAGTTGCTATAACCTACTTCATAACCCAAGTTAAAATGTCTAAGATAGAAAATTACGTAGGTATAAAACTTGCATGAAGAATTGCAGGTCAACTATTATTTATTCTGTGAAAAAGACAAAGAAACGCATCGATCGGTTTGTTGGTAACAGACTAACAGTGGTAACTACGATACCAGTTTATAGACAATGAGTTCTCGTGACATAATAGATTATTATTTTATTTATGGACAACATCATTGCTTACCGCCAGGTGAGACAGAAGTCAAACTTACGAAGTAACTATTATATAATCTGTGGTCAAACGCTAGTCCATGAGAAGTATAGTATAAAAATCGAATTATTGAAAATACCAAAAAAAACCGACCGCGCGAATATTTAAACGCATGTCCATCAGCCAGCAGTAATATTACTGGTAAATTATTAAAAATAACATTAAAATAAAAAAACGGCCAAGTGCGAGGTGGACTCGCGCACCTAGGCTTCCGAACAAAATTAACCTAGTCTGAGAAGTTGGTACGGAAGCCTCGGTGGACGAGTCCAACTCGACTTAAAAGAAGTAAAAGTAGAAGGCTTTTATTTCGACAATATGAAACACATGTTTTTTAGAATTTAAACATATGGCTTATATATATTTTTGAAATCTTCTTTTAATTTCCTTCATTTTAATACCTTACTCGATGGGTTTGTTTAAAAAATATTAACGAGTTACAATTTAGCGCCAATCTTTCCGCCATTCTGATTTTTTAAACACCATCTAAGGACATTTTGGTTTTTAAAACGAATCTAAGGCGTCCATCACGCGGTAGGTTATCCGTCATTCAAAACGATCATTAATGAATGATGCTAGCCGACGCACAAAATCGAAGTATCTATATATCGGTCAGTCACCGTCATTCACCCCATTAGACGATAGGTTATCCATCAAAAGCACCATGCTTCTGATGGATGGTAGGACACTATCTAGTGTCCGCTTGGCCAGTTACCACCCTCAAGTTAGAAAATCTGTCGCCAAACATCTAATGTGTTTCGGCACTATCGGCAGCTATCCTTGAGAGCCAGTTCCCATTCTAGGCCTAGCGTGCTTACCATCTTCGACCGCATCATCGCTTACCAACAGGTGAGATAGTGGTCAAACGCTAGCCTGTAAGATCAGCAGCAATAGGCAGACTGCCAGAAAACTGACAGCAAAACCTACCGTGTAATGGACGCCTAACGATATCTATAGAAATCCATCCAGCCGGTGGAAGATACGAGGAAATATATAAATTTACAAACATACATGCAAGATTCGCGCGAAAAACATAACCCTTCCTTGGCAATCGCGTAAAAAACAAACGTGACATAATTATGACGTCACACACAAGAAAACAAAAATCTGGCAGGTACCATTCCTAATAAGAATTTACTTTATTTATGTATGTTAATAAAGCCCTCACCTACAGATCCCAAACATGGTAGAGTATTTGACTGCTCGTCATAGGTCCACTATCCAGGTTTGCCAGCGGACAATAGAGCGCAGTATCCACGGAGTAAAACTAACAGACCGAATAAGAAACACCATACTGCGTTCCACAAACCAAAATAGCAGACGTAACTCACAAAGCTGCCAATTCAAGTGTGAGTGGGATTGGATTGGACCAGGCATGTTAGCAGCATGACGATTGAACTCTGGGCCAAGACGTCTACTGACTGGAGTCCCAATAACGGCCGAAGGCTTCGCGGCAATTCCTGACGGAGATGGCCAGTCAACCTGGACTCATATATGAAGATTGGACCACCATAGCCTAAGATCGCGAGTCGTGAAAGAAAGGAAAGGGAGGTCTTTGCTGCACTGGCCTGGGACAGTTCAGGCTCATAATAATAATAATAGGTATACTAAGTAACTAAAGTCCCCGTCACGAGAAGCTAAAAATTATGTAAACAAGCGTTCAGGAGTTCACAACATTTGGACCAACAAAAAAAATGAATTTCGTACTCGTACGCATTCGAAACTCGAATGACGCGTTTATTTCAAAATGGCGTCCCGATAGTTTACAATCCCTGCGTCCGGTACCAAGAAACACAAACGATAGCGCTTTGCGTCGTTAAAATATGATCCGACTAAATTAAATAGGTTGTTACTTTCATATAACCCGTCTATATTTCATGTCGATTGAATATGGTCAATTTATTATTATCTCGCAGTATAAAATGTTTACTTAGTAAAAGATGCTTGTTTACATAATTTATAGCTTCTCGTGGCGGGGACTATATCTATATTTCTGGTCACCAATAAACTACTCACTACTGCTTACCTCTCCATGTAGACCTCTCCCATCTGGTGTGTTTTCTGGCAAGAAGTAGAGACGCAGGCTCACAAGAGTTTGGTCCGAGACGCGATCGGTCCAAAGTAGCTGGAGCTCGCCTGTTTAACATATTGGAAGTTAGAACAGGTCAGGTAATACTGGTCTCATGTAGAGATACGAATTGACCAGTGAATTAAAATATATTTGAGCTAAGGACAGGTTAGTAACGTTTGCCTTTTATATCATCATCAGCCTTTTCATATACATCAACAGACATATCTGTCCACTGCTGGACATTAGGCCTTACCTATGGCACGCCACTGAGCTCGATCTTCAGCTCGTTGTTTCCAACCGCTGCCAGCCAGCTTGCGTATATCATGGCTCCATCTAGCTGAAGGGCTTATACTACGTTTGCCGAGCCGTGACATCTTTTTAGGGTTCCGTACCCAAAGGGTAAAACGGGACCCTATTACTAAGACTCCGCTGTCCGTCTGTCTGTCTGTCTGTCTGTCTGTCCGTCTGTCACCAGGCTGTATCTCATGAACCGTGATGGTTAGACAGTTGAAATTTTCACAGATGATGTATTTCTGTTGCCGCTTTAACAACAAATACTAAAAACAAAATAATGTTAAAAATAATAGAGGGTCCCCAAATAATACAATACAAGAAACGTGTTTTTTTTCGGCATTTCACGCCATCTATGAACGCTTAGTTAGGTAAACGTCCCATAGATGGCGCTATATTGAAATGTCCATCCCTAACACCTTTGTTAAACGTTAGATGGCGTTATAAGAAATAAAATGTTTATTAATTATTATTTTTTGCTGGCGAAAAAGGATAGTGGTATATTTTGCTCGATCTTATAAAATCCTGTAGATTGGTACAGAACCCTACGAGTGCGAGTCCGACTTGCACTTGGCCAGTTTATTTTTAGATCACATCGTCATTTAACAATCACCCAATGGTCAAGATTTTCTCATTGTTGGACACAGTAAGAATTTTGCTGAATACGCGCATGTCATTGCCAAGCGATGTAGATAGATGGCGCTACCTATATGTTTTATCGCAATGGAACTTACTCAATACCTTCAATCATACTCGCGCTTCAGCCTGACGAAAATAAAACCCTAATATAGATGATATAGAACGATACTGAAGCAACAATCCACTCTTAGCACAGAATTGAACCATTTGAATAGGTAACTAGGCGCGATTAAATCAATCAAATGGCTCAATTCTGTACTAAAGTCCCCGTCACGAGAAGCTATAAATTATGTAAACAAGTGTTTAGGAGTTCACAACATTTGGACCAACAAAAAAAATGAATTTGTTTAAGATTTAATAAATTATTAAGTAACAAATATTAATTAACATATATTATTTAAGAAAAATTATTCGTCAGATTCAGATGTTTCCATTTCTGTGTCAGAATCAGTGACATGTATCACTCGTACGCATTCGAAACTTTATTTCAAAATGGCGTCCCGATAGTTTACAATCCCTGCGTCCGGTACCAAGAAACACAAACGATAGCGCTTTGTGTCGTTAAAATATGATCCGACTAAATTAAATAGGTTGTTACTTTCATATAACCCGTAATATTTCATGTCGATTGAATATGGTCAATTTATTATTATCTCGCAGTATAAAATGTTTACTTAGTAAAAGATGTTTGCTTACATAATTTATAGCTTCTCGTGACGGGGACTTTAGGAGCTGATCCACGCTTGAGCAACGCTATATATAACTAGCCACGGTCTCATATCGCGACGGTACTCCACAAGTTATCTTTGCCTATCACTAGATAGCGCTGCTTGTATGTTACATAGCAAACTCACCAATGGAAATAAGCTCAGAGTCCTGCCACAATTTGACGAAGAAGAAGTCTCCTATGGCGATGATTCTTTCAGTCTTGCCGGTGAGCCGCAAAGCTTTGTAGAACGTGTATTGGCCGTGGTGACCACACGGCGCTCCTACCAGCTGGAAAATGGGACTTATTAGTACAGGGATAAGGTTTTTTTCAGCCGATAGAGGCAAGTGCAGTACTCTCAGCATATCATAACATAATACAAATCTATGGTATTTAAAATAGTTGTATGTTTGTAGAGAGCAATGTAAGTACAGTACAGTGTACCTACTAAAATTAAGATAGTTTAAAAACTAAAACAACCGACTTCAATGCCCGCGAGTCGATTTCAGTAGCAAGTTTGAGAGGTTTATCATCATATCTCTGTAGATACTTATCAGATCTCGATGAAATTACAATGAGACCACCTCAGAAACGTTCCATACCGATTACAAAAAGAATAATTTGAATCGGTTCACAATTGACAGAGTAATCGCGTAACATACACACAAAAAAAAAAAAAAAAAACAAACAGACAAATTGAGAACCTCCTCCTTTTTTCTAAAGTCGGTTAAAAAGTCAAAAATAAATGAGCGTAACCGATTTGAGTTATGAGTTTTCACGTACATGTTGTACTCAATCAGGGCAAAGCTTTCCCGGTCGCACTATACCAATTCATACCGAATCGAAACCAATGAAATAGTCAAAATTAAAGTTAACTCAATCTGTGGAATGCACGAGTTATCCACAATCAACACATCCAATGCGACCGTTTCTTTTGTACGGACAGCAAAAAAATAAACAAGGTTACTTCAAAATATAATATAATCATTTAAGATCATTAATCATTAAACATTAATCCGACTTCACTTGCCGCGCTAGTCATTTTCAGTACTAAGTTTGAGGGGTATATCTCCATATCTCTGGAGATACAAATCAGATCTTGATTAAATTACAGTGTGACCAAACGGCAAGTAGGTATACCCTCCCAAAATAAATCCAATGGAGTTCTGAGCTCCACCTTTTTTGTGATGTGATGAGCCGGTAAAATGCGAGTTTCTTGTATATTGATACTTGTGCCTGCTTAAAAGTAGTAATTATATTATACTGCTAAAATAAGATATTATTGAAATTTGAGATAAAATAAGTTTATTAATTTTTATGCTTCACAAAAAAATTGCTGAATTAACTCGGGGCAGAAAGACATTAGAATAAGACACCTTCTTTATCAAAATTGATCCTGTCCCCGTTTTAGCTACAGAAGGTCACATTGAAACACAAGCCACAAACCAAAATGTATAATTATAGAGACTGACTGGTAGATTGTACATATTGACATACACGATAGTGAATGGTCATATGTAACCAACTATGTACATAGTAAACCTCAACGAAGTTAGTGTACAACTGTACATAGTATATATATTCAGAAAATATGGTCACCGCGCGGGCGATAGGGGCGCGTTATTAAGTCCAGTAGGGCTATTTTATAAGCTAGCTTACGCATCTCGCAAGCGGAATCCGCGGTGAGATTTGAATTTCGTACTACGAAATTCAAATCGTAATACGATTGTAATACGGTTGAATTTCGTAATACGAAATTCAAATCTCACCGCTTGCGAGATGCGTAAACTAGCTTACAGAATAGCTCTACAGGAGTCCAGGACTCGGGCACGGCACAGAATAATGAATAGTACTGGGCGGTACACGGTAAATATATGACCGTGACTCAGGAACTCAGGACTGACCAATTTGTGACAGTGTGGGATGCGCGGGAACGCGGAATCCGTGGCGGAACGGTGTCAAAGGTCACGAGTTCGGCAAATCGCTGTTTGTAAACAATTAACTTAGATACAGGCATCGATGTATATGTACTACGTACCAGATGTGGCGTCGCGAACTAGCTCTACGTTCAAATAAAAAGCAGTGCAGAATCTACATCTCGCTTAGTTTAGTGTAAGTACTCCTTACGCCCGATCGCGCGCCGCTCGGCACGTAAGTCCGTTTATGATGGGCGCCTCTAGTTTACATGTACCTCGATAGATACAGGTGTCCATACAACATAAATATTTTTAGGATAATTAGGTCAAATTTTAATAACCTATTTTTACATATTCGGTATCAGAATCGAATATTGGATCCTCCTTCAGTGCGTTCAGTCTTATACTAGCCACTCAGTATAATAATGCATACATATACATATAACATAGACACATGTAAACATATTACATATTATTATTATGTTATTTCCAATAAAATGTTTGTTTATGGAATAAATTAATTGAACATTTTAAAACAAGAATTGAACATAGTCTTTGAACTGTATATGTCACATAGACATAGTACTTACTATGCATACACTCAAAAAAATTACCCTCCTTTTAAGCAGTTAGGTAAAATAAATAGACTGTTAGTCGTTGAGGCATTTCGCATTTTCATCTAATATCCAAAGATTCCCATTGAATAAAACAATACAATATCAACAATACGGGGCAATGAATAAGATATAAAATGCATAAGCACTACTTTTTGTTATTTTCGAACAAAACAATAATACCTATCCTAATCGGTTAACCTACTTCCGCTTTCGTGAAGTCCTAATCGGTTAAAACGGATCAACATTTTCTTAACTATTCGCGTGAATTAAAACTATAATTTTAAGTGTAATATTCCAAACACGTACATATTTTATTTATTTGTCAACGGTACAACAACCTTTGAATCAATAAGTATAAAATTGAAACAGCCCGCGGCGAGAACGAGACAACATTGAGCGAATGAGACGGCGACAATAAACTCACTTCACACCTGAGTAGGTAGGTTACTTTTCTGAGTTTGTCAATTTTTAATGTAACTTTATGCAGTCTTGTTTTTTTCTTTACTGTTCGGTTGTCTGGAAGAAATCGCTTTGAGCTATAATACCGCCCTTTGCGAGTATTTATATATTATATATACTAGAAGTATTCCGCAGCTTCGCCCGCGTTAAAAACTTCTTTTATTAACTAAATAGGTACTTTTCTTTCGTAAAAACCTTTCTATCATAAAAACCCCATATAAAATAACTAGAAGTGCCCCGCGGCTTTGCCCGCGTTAATAACTTCTTATATTTACTTAAAACTTTTATTTTGTAATAACGATTCTAGCATTAAACACATAAAATAAGAATTAGCCAAATCGGTTCACCCGTTTTCATGTTATCGCGTGACTAAGGCAATTCGGGATTCATATTTATAAAAACCGAAAAACCCAAATTTTCAGACTTTGTTACCTACCCCATTTAAAAAAATCCTACAACACGTACTTTATCTCATCTTATTTCGCCATACAAACTTTGAATCCCCGTTCAGTATCCGGCAGAAATTTTTAGAAAATCCCTTCTGAGCGGATACCTACGTCATAATAACTATCTGCATTCTAAATTTCAGCGCAATCAGAAACAATATTGAATTTTGGACTTTGTTACCCCAGTTTATCCTTTTAGGGTGGTATTTTGAAAAAGTCTGAAACTCGTATTTACTTATTTATTTACTTAGAAGTACTTGTGTGAAATATCGAATAAAATGACTATCCAACTTTGTGCCCCCGCTTCATCCCCATGAAGAGTGAAATTTGAAAAATTCTTTCTTAGCGGATACCTTAGTCAAAATAACTATCTGCATGCCAAATTTCAGCGCAATCCGAAACAATATTGATTTCAGACTTTGTTACCCCACTTCACCCTTTTAGGGGTGGAATTTCGAAAGAGCTTGAAACACGTATTTACTTACTTAAGTACTTGTGTTAAGTTTCGAATATAAAAGACTATCTTATCTTGTTTCTCCATACAAACTTTGAATCCCCGTTTCATCCCCTTCAGGGGAGAATTTTGGAAAATCCTTTTTCAGAGGGAACTAACGTCGTAATAACTATCTGCATGCCAAATTTTAGCGCAATCTGACACAATATTGATTTTCACACTTTGTTACCCCATTTCACCATCTTAGGGGTGGAATTTCAAAAAAACCTGAAACACGTATTTATATTTTTTTACTGGAGCACTTGTATGAAGATTCGAATAGAAAATACTACAAGCTTTGGACCCCCGTTTCATCCCCATAAGGGGTGAATTTTGAACAATCCTTTCTTAGTAACCCTTACATTTACCCTCAAAATTTCAAGTCTCTACGACACGTGGTTTAGGCTGTGCATTGTCTCTAATATTAAGTCATTCAGTATGTCAGGACAAAAATTCATAAAGTACGAGTATTAGATTTGTAACTTGTTTCTATGCTTGTTTTCATGTGCAAATAAAAAGCTCAAACTACTATAAAAAAGGCAGACGGAGCCGTGCCTAACACCCGAGTGAACGCAAGTTCAGTAATAATAAATGCTTGACTAATACGCTTCCGCGCTCAGTTTGCTACCAAGCGGCAGCAGGGATGGACGCGTCCGTACGGTATTACTTCGCAGCGTTGCTTACGTAGTAATCATGCCGTATTGACTATGCCGGACTGAGCGCGGAAACTTATTACTCAAGCATTTAGTATTACTGAACTTGCGTTCACTCGGGTGTTAGGCACGGCTCCGTCTGCCTTTTTTATGGTAGTCTGAGATAAAAAGTTGTAATCATATCTTTTATTAATCTTTCTATGTAATAATTATATCTCTGTTTTATTTCAATTTTGTGGTTTCACACGTTTTCGCATTTGGAATCCTCTCCTCCGACTCGGATCTTTGCAATTTATTCACAATACTCCGATCGGTTACTTTGACAGTTCCATTCGAAAAAATCAGCGATTCTAATTGGAAAGGTTTCCGCGACCAAATATCTAACGGATTAATTAATAAAAACTGGCCAAGTGCGAGTCAGACTTTGTCCCGCACACGGAGGGTTCCGAACGCCATCTATCGAATTTCTAACGAACTTCTAACACCAACTAAGTAAACGTTAACATAAAGGTAGAATCGTATTATATAGTAGTAATAGTAGTAATTAATATCATTAAATATCTGGTTGACCGAGCTTTGCTCGGCATTTTTTGCCACTTAAACAGACAAATATGACTCTTCCCGACATCTATTGACGAATAATAATACTATTTTTTTTAATTGAGAGCAACTAACTGCTTTACTGATACAGTACTTCTACTCGCCAATAGATGTCGGGAAGAGTCATATTTTAAGTTGATTATCAATAAAGTTGATTATTGAAAACACGAATAAAACAAAATTTTCTGAAAATGACTCCTAGCTAGATCGATTTATCGCCCCCGAAATCCCCTGTAGGTACTTATACTAAATTTTATTTAATCGTTGGAGCCGCTTCCGAGATTCAGATTAAGGTAAAGACGATAGCGCCATCTTAGCAACTAGATAGGTGGCGCTGCGCTAACGTAAAAAACTTTTTTTAAACTTTTCTTTAATTTTTAACTTTGTTCTGTTCTTAGTATTTGTTGTTATAGCGGCAACAGAAATACATCATCTGTGAAAATTTCAACCGTCTAACTATCACGGTTCATGAGATACAGCCTGGTGACAGACGGACAGACAGACAGACAGACAGACAGACAGACAGACAGACAGACAGACAGACAGACAGACAGACGGACAGCGGAGTCTCAGTAATAGGGTTCCGTTGGTACCCTTTGGGTTCGGAACCCTAAAAATGAAGCGTCCGAATCCGAATTGTTTTTTTTTACAAATAAACTGGCCAAGTGCAAGTAGGACTCGCACTCGTAGGGTTCCGTAACACAGTTAAGTATTCCATAACTATGATTTTACGCAACTACAAAATTAACTTTGTTTTTCATAGTGTTTGTATGAAAAACAAAGTTATCTTTGCGGTCGCCATATCTCTAGAACTGCTGACTGTAAAACAATTTTCGTTGTTAGTTTTTATTGAGATCTACAGCATATATTTTTTTTTAATTTTTCACTCCCATACTTTAAAAGTTAGAGGGGGAGGGGAACCCACACTTTACCACTTTAGACGCGCCTATCTTTCAAATGATTGACTTTAAGAAAAAATGATTTTAGAATCCTCAATGTCATTTTTGAAGACCTATCCATAGACACCCCACACGTATAGGTTTGAAGAAATTTTTTTTTTGTTTCAGTTCCATGTATGGGATGCTCCCCCTTAAACTTTTATATTTTTTATTTTTGTATAAAAATCGGAAAGCGGTTTACAGAATACATCTACCTACCAAGTTTGAATTCTGTAGTCCTAACAGTTTCGGAATAAAATGGCTGTGACATACGGACGGACAGACAGACAGACAGACAGACAGACATGATGTATTTATAAGGGTTCCGTTTTTTGCCATTCGGCTACGGAACCCTAAAAATGAGGAGGTTCTCAATTCTTGTTTTTTATTGTGTGTATGTTACGCGATTACTCCGTCAATTCTGAACCGATTCGAACGATTATTTTTGTAATCGGTAGGGTACGTTTCCGAGGTGGTCCCATTGTAATTTCATCGAGATCTGATAAGTATCTCCAGAGATATGACGATAAACGTCTCAAACTTGCTACTGAAATTGACTCGCGGGGCATTGAAGTCGGTTGTTTAGTTTTTAAACTATCTCAATCATTATATCTAGCTAGGCTAGCGTTTGACCACTATCTCACCAGTTGGGGTGATTATTGGTGTGATCAGTGATAATGCGGTCGAGGATGGTACCACGCTAGGCCTAGAATGGGAACTGGGGCTAAAGGGTAGCTGCCGGAACACATTAGATGTTTGGCGACAGGTTATCTAACTTGAAGGTGGTAGCTGGCCAGGCGGACACTAGATAGTGTCCTACCACCATCCGGGAGTTGTTGGTTTCTTAACGACGTTTTTCCTTCACTGGAAGGCCACTGTGTAAAGCGTTTTTCGATAGAAAAATCTATTGGTGCACGGCGGCGACTGAACTCGGTTCCTCTGGCGTCAAAGCCGACCATTCTCCCGCTAAAGGGCATCAGGTATTCGAATGAATGTGAATCAGGGGGCTGATCTCGTTAATTACTGAGATAAACCAACCTTACTAAAAAAATCTTTAAATCGGCGCGGAGAATAAGAACGTTTATATAATTAAGATTCAGAATTAATAATAAGAATTTTCAAAACTGAAACAACCGACTTCCATGCCCCGCGTCAATTTCAAATCAATTTCAGTAACAAGTTTGAGACGTTTATCGTCATATCTCTGGAGATACTTATAAGATCTCGATGAAATTAAAATAGGACCACCTCGGAAACGTACCCTACCGAATAAAAAACGAATTATTCAAATCGGTTCATAATTGACAAACATACAAAAAAAAACACAGACGAATTGAGAACCTCCTTCTTTTTGGGAAGTCGGTTGAAAACTAAAAGAACTGACTTCAAATGCCGCGCTATTAATTTTCATTACCAAGTTTGAGGTGTTTATCTCTATATCTCTGGCGATACTTATCAGATCTCGATGAAATTAGGATTGAGATATTTCCTTTCTAAGGAAAAAATAATCATCAAAATCGGTTCATAAACGACGAAGTTATTCACGAACAAACATAGAAAAATATATATATATACGGTCGAATTGAGAAACATCCTCCTTTTTGAAGTCGGTTAAAATGTTATAGACGAATTGAGAACCTCCTCCTATATTGATGTTTGTTTAAAAACTTCACAGATACTTATAGGCAATAACAATTAAAAATGTTAATCCAAATGTATACCTGTTTAAGAATAACCTTCAGGTTGACCTTGCTAAGATGCTCGATAGAAGAAAATCTTTGTCTAGTACTGTTGTGGACAAAAGTGTCTATTATAACCGACTTCACAAAAAGGAGGAGGTTATCAATTCACCTGTATTTTTAACCTCCGACGAAGGGGTGTTATAAGTTTGACGTGTATATCTGTGTATCTGGATGTGGCATCGTAGCGTCTAAAATATTACCGTGCCTAAACTGATAAACCGATTTTGATTTAGTTAAAAGAAAATAATTAAGATAGTTTAAAAACTAAAACAACCGACTTCCATGCCTCGCGAGTCAATTTAAGTAGCAAGTTTGAGACGTTTATCGTCGTATCTCAGGAGATACTTATCAAATCTCGATGAAATTACTATGCGACCACCTCGGAAACGTACTCTACCAATTTAAAAAATAATCATTCGACGTTCATAATTGACGGAGTAATCGCGTAACACACATACTACAAAAAACCATACAGACGAATTAAGAACCTCCTTTTTGAAAGTCGGTTGAAAAGGAACCCTTATAGGATCACTTTGATGTCCGTCTGTCTGTCCGTCCGTCAAGAACCCATTTCTCAGGAATTCGTAGAGGTAGGCACGTTGAAATTTATATCAATTAGGTAGGTCGGCGGTTTCTTTTGGCTGTAAAAAAAATCTAACTTGTAAGTCAACGCGATCAAAAGATATGACCGTTAATGTCGCATAATTTCGCAAATTTTTCGATTTCACAAGGGAATCAAAAGCTATACGGTAGGTACTTTCCATTGACCTAGAATCATGAAATTTGGCAAGAAGCAAGGTCCTGAACTACTACTTATATAGGAATAAATCGTCTATACATAAAATGCAGCCTATGGTAGGCATTGGTAGGTAGGTAGGTACTTACACATTTACGTAGTTACGGGTTCACGCAGTAACGGTTATATCATCTGTGACTCGGGGTACAAAGACGAAACTAACGATACCTACTTTAAGTTTCAGTTGTTTTAGCTACAGGCCTAATAATGTGACCATAACCTTATAAGTACTACTATTTATATTCGGTGCCATGAAAATACATAGAAAAGTAGATATAACTACCGCCCGGGACAGACAAAAAAATCATAGGTAGTAGATAGGTACACACCTTAAAAAATTAAGCAATCTGAAGTAATGTAAGTAACACTAACTGTATCCTTTTTTTTCGTTCAATATCGAATGAAAGACAGCTATTATGTGCGAGTTTGCTAGTGATGGGGGCGAATATCGCACGTAATTAATATCGATTACTTAATTTGTTTTTCTATTGAAACATATTAATATGTGTATTTGATATAAGTAATCTGTGGACATTAAAAAGTGACGATGCGGTATGGTATCATGCTTGTCTGGAATACTGATGTGATTTGTGCTGATGATTCAATCATCATCATCATCATCAAAATCAGTCGGTGTAAGTCCACTGCTAGACGTAGGACTCTCCCAAATTTATTTAATAAATTTATTTTATTTTAAACCGGCTTCACAAATAATGAGGTTTTCAATTCGACTGTTTTTTTTTAATGTTTGATACCTCAGAACTCCGTCAAATCTTAACCGATTTGAAAAATTATTTTTTGTTTAAAAGATTATGCCTCCCGTTTCGTCAAATTCATTTTTTATCGAGATCTGATAATCATCTCCGTTGATATGGAGATAAACAATATTTAAAACAAATTTAATACCTTGATGTTTGACATGATTATGACTATTGAATATGTTCACTATCGCGGCATGTGAAATCGATTTTTCGTTTCGGAAACGATCTTAAATTATCTAATCAGGAAAGACATAACGAATGTGACAGAATTTGTTAAATAAATGTTATTGCTTAAATTATTATTGTATGCGACAGTTGCGCAACTAATGATTTCAACTGTATGAAATTATTAATTAAGTATTTCGTAGCGTGCAGTACAGTGTTCGCAGTCAACACAGATACACTTATAGTAGCGTAAGCATTTAAAAAAAACAGTCGAATTGAGAATCTCCTCCTTTTTTGTGAAGTCGGTTAAAAAGGCCTACGTGATTTGAATATATTTATTAAGCAATGTGCTATATGTTCTCAATCTGTAGTAGAATTATACTTAATTCAGTAACTTGTATCGTTCTATATTACTTACCACAGAATTTTGTAATAGTAGGTACCTACTACACAAGCTAGTAATACGTTACGTAACCAATAAATGTTACATATAACTCAACTTGATGAATTAGTTTACAAAGTTCATTTTTTTTAAACATAAATATTTATGTGTTAAATAAATTATAAACCCACATAATAATGTTGTAGCCTTATAAGTACCATGATTCATTCATTTCGGTAATCGTTTTTATACAAAGAGGCGTGTACAATTACTGTTCAGTTAATTAATTAATGAGCTGATTTGTTTTTGTTAGCATAAGCAAATTTTTTTACTGACTTTACAATAATGTATGATCGTACAAAACGAAAAAAAAAACCGACTTCACATGCCGCGATAGTTAGTCAAAGTACTGGCTAGTTATATTCATGTCATCAAAGTATAAGACCAAGGACCAAACGGGAGGCATAATCTCTCAAACAAAAAAATATTTTTTCAAATGCGTAAAGATTTGACGGAGTTCTGAGGTAACAAACAAAATAACCGACCAAGTGCGTGTCGGGCCACGCGCAATGTAGGGTTCCGTAGTAGCCTGTTATTCAATGCAAGTCTTGACCTGGTATAAACAAGCAACTAGGTACTCCGTCTTTGTCACTTTAAAGGATTTATTCAAAGGATTTTGTATTTGGTACAAAATTATCCAACACCCAAGTTCAACGACTATTACTGCTAAACTTATAAAGTTATCTTAACCGCTATAGTTTTCCTTTAAAGTTCATGAAATGCGCTATTATCACGAATTTTTCCAGATTTTTCAAGCCAGCAGTTTAGCTTTTAGAGGGGGGGGGGGGACCTCTACTGGAACAAAAATTTGCACTTTAAAGTTTAATATTTCGTAAATGGAGCATTTAATCGAAAAATGGTATTAGCAACCCTTAAGTCATTTTAAAAGACCTATTCAACGATATCCCACACAATGGGGTAGACGATGAAAAAAAAATTCATCACCACTTCTCATATAGGGGAGCTTACCTAAAAAAAATATTTTTCAAAATTTTATTTTACTACTTTGTCGGCGTAATTTATATACATACCCCTACAAAATTACAGCTTTCTAGTATTAACGGTCTCTTAGCAAGACCTCGGACAGACAAACAGACAGACGGACATGACGAAACTATAATGGTTCCTTGTCAGGACTACGGAACCCTAAAAATCTGTCAAATTGAGGACCTCCTTTTTTGTGAAATCGTTAAAAACCACAATAAAAGTAAGTATTAGTTTTTGCCCAGGAAAATATATTATGTTGTGATATTTATAGATCGAAGATAGGGTCAGTTCGCTAGTTGGCGGCCTTTTAGTGGAGTTCCCTACTTCGTCATAGGTTTTCATATAGATATAAAACTCTCAGCGCTCTGAATTTTTGCTTGGTTGTAGTATATATAATCTAGTTTGAATTAGATATAATATAATCATGAGTTTATTATAAGAAATAATTTATAATTAATTAAACATTGAAAAATGGGCAAAACGTCAGTTTGCGACCGCTTTTTTCAGTATACGACCATCAATATGCTAGATCGCGGCCGTAGATAACTTAATCGCTATTTCAAAAAAATAAATGAAAATGCACTAGTTTTCATTACAATCAGCTATAATATAACTAAAGGAACATATTTTCATTATAATGAGGTAATCTTATGTTTTTAAAACAATCAGTAACATCATTTTCAGTTATTATCTACGTTTGGCCTGTATGAGCTAGGCAGCTAGGCTAGGGGTATGTAGGACCTTGATAGTGAAGCGCAGGTGGAGGCTTCAATTGTCTAGGCGTGGTCTAACCCTCCCCACGGTCCCGTAGGGGTCGAGGAGGAGGCGGAGTGGCGGGACGCTGGCAAATCCCAGGCCAAGGCACGTCCTCCTAAGCAGGTCTACTGGTGGAACCAGGCGATCGCTGACCTACGCATTAGTTCCGCCTATGCTGGTACTCCAGGCACCGTAGACTTAGACGCCGGGACGAAGAGGTGGAGAGTCAGCTGTACGAGTCCTATAGGGGGTACGTAAAGGACCTACAGCTGGCGATCTCCTACGTCAACACCCAAGCGAGGGTAGAGCAGCTGGAGACTCTCAGCCACGACTCGTGGGTACGACCCTGCAAAGTCGTAAGGGGGAAGTTGCGCCCATGGACGATCCCCCCCCCTTACAGAGAGTTATCTTCCTCAGCTTGTGGAGGACGTTGTGTCCATACGATTTCCAAACAGGGTGGAATATACGCTTAAATGTTAACCGCCCGAGTGGTGGGGCAGAGTGAAACGAGCGAGGACGTGCCGGAGGTGTCGGTGACCGAGTTGGGCGCTGCCATCTTAAAGCTCTTGGCCAAAAATCGTGCTCCGGGCCTGATGGCATTTTTAACCACGTCTGGGTTTGCTTTAGACGCTGGGTCACAGAATAATGAATAGTACAAGTACAGAAATTGCACTCCCTGAGAGCAAAGATGCGAGATTAAACCTAGTTACAACGCTAGTAACGTTCAAAATGCGCTTCACGCCTCGGGTGCGACCTTGAATTTGCGCCACAGTATCAACAAATAGTAAATGTGAACCGCGTGTTGCGCACAGTAAAATGCACCGTAAGTCCGCACAGCGAGAGTCTGAATAACTCGGTCAACTCGCGGCCTTTACTATACATATATATATATATATATATATATATATAGGTATAGGGTTGAATGTTATGAGAAAACTTGTAAGCCTTTAATTGGTAGAAGAATACTCGTAGAACAATGTAATGAGTACATTACTGATAATAAGTACTACATTAATGTTTAATGTCGAGGTAGGATAAAAGTACTACAGTTAAACTAAAATATGTGACGTTCAATTAAAATTGAGTAAAGTTTTAAATTGCGTAAGTTAAATAACGCGACAATAGTATCACTTGCCTAGAATCGTAGGTTGTTTGACTTGTAACATTATAATAGTGTAGGAGCCGACTCACTTTTTCGACCAAAAATAATTATGTATTTTATTCATTCTAGGAAAACTTTATTTTGTAATAGTTGATCAAAATAAAAAAAATATATTAAAAAAAAAATCCAATATTTTATTTCACCATTTTGTCGGCGTTATTGATATACACACATACCCACACAATTTCAGCTTTCTAGTACTAACGGTCTCCTAGCAAAACCTTGGACAGACAGACAGACAGACGGACATGACGAAAATATAAGGGTTCCTTATCAGGACTACGGAACCCTAAAAAAGAATTTTCAATTTCAAATCGGTTAAGATCTGACAGAGTTCTGAGGTCACAAACATTTATATAAACTGGCCAAGTGCAAGTCGGACTCGCACTCGTAGGGTTCCGTACCACACTACAGTATTTTATAAGATCGAGCAAAAAATACCACTATCATTATTCGCCAGCAAAAAATAATAATTAATAAACATTTCGTTTCTTATAACGCCTTCTAACGTCTAACAAAGGTGTTAGGGATCGACATTTCAATATAACACCATCTATGGGACGTTTACCTAACTAAGCGTTCATAGATGGCGTGAAATGCCGAAAAAAACACGTTTCTTGTATAGGGACCCTCTATTATCTTTAACTTTATTCTGTTTTTAGTATTTGTTGTTATAGCGGCAACAGAAATACATCATCTGTGAAAATTTCAACTGTCTAACTATCACGGTTCATGAGATACAGCTTGGTGACAGGCGGACAGACAGACAGACACACAGACAGACAGACAGACGGACAGCGGAGTCTCAGTAATAGAGTTCCGTTGGTGCCCTTTAAGTACGGAACCCTAAAAACCGTCGAATTGAGAACCTCCTCCGTTTTTGTGAAGTAGATTAAAAACTAAAACACCGACTTCCATGCCCCGCGAGTCTCTGGAGATACTTATCAGATCTCAGTGAATCTCAGTGATCTGAGATCTATAAGTACTTTAATTAAATTAACTCTCCGATAATAAAAATCTGACTATCGTATGACACGACAAAATCATTAAGAAAGAAAAAAAGGAAAATTGAAGTAAACGTTAGTAGGTACCTACCCTATTTATTTATCTTAGAACTAACTAAATAAAGCAAGATGCAATGTCGATAGAAATTCCCTAAAGATCATTTGAATTCACGTGAATTCCCTTGTAACATGAAACTCAGCTGATTTATACCTACCTACCATTTTATGTGTGACATTCTTTGCTTTTTACATAGTTATTCTTTACAGTTACTATATGAAGCAAGGAATATAATATTGAGGTAGGTACAAGTAAGGCGCGCGGCCGATCGAGAGCGCGCGTGACACTTAACTGACTGAACTTGGACCCTAGCGGGTGCGCGGAGGTACTTGTAGTTTCATAGCTACAGCGCGGAGTGCGACAGGCCTGGCTGGGTGAACGTTTCCGCAGGCTTCTAAGTGCCTGTTTGGAGACGGGAACGTTCCCAACAATTTGCAAGACGGGCAATCCTTCTGAGGAAGGATGGTCGCCCCGCAGAATCTTCTTCCGCCTACCGCCCCATAGTGATGCTTGATGAGGCCGACAAGGTCAAGGAACTCTGAGATGTGGTTCCCTACCTGTCGGATGACCAGTACGGTTTTCGGTTTGGCAGGTTGTGTATTGACGTGATTAAACGCGTCAAGGCCAGCTCGGACGAGGCCGTAGCGGGGGCTGGAGTGCTGTTGACGGTGTCCTTAGACATCGCTAATGCATTCAATTCCCTGCCGTGATCGTGCATGGGGGAGGCACTGAAGTTTATGACGTGCCTCCCTACTTGAACCGCATAATCGGGGCTTACCTGTGCCAAAGGTACATCTCGTACTCAGGGCGGGATGGCCGAATTCTTCATTGGGAGATGTCATACAGTGTTCCGCAGGCTCGGTGTTAGGGCCACTCCTGTGGAACATTGGTTAGGTACGACTGGGTGTTGTGGGGAGACCTCCACACTGCCGATAACTAACTACTTTGAGCTTCTTGGCATCTCTTTAACACCCACACTCAACTTTGGATCCTGCATTGAGTCCAAGGCCCAGTTGGCTTCAAACAAGCTCGGTATTCTGGCTAAGGTGAGACAGTACATCACACCGGGACAGCTGCTCAATTTGTATCAAGCACAGGTCCGATCGTACATGGAGTACTGTTCTTACCTGTGGGATGGTTCAGCCAAATATCAGCTGGAGGCGCTGGAAGTAATTGAGAGAAGAGCTAAGAAACTCATCGATGACAACAAACTTGTAAGTAAAAGGCTCCAGAGCCTAGAGCATCGCCGCAAGCTCGCAAGTTTATCGGTTTTTTGGGGTTCCGTAGCCGAATGGCAAAAAACGGAACCCTTATAGATTCGTTATGTCTGTCTGTCTGTCTTTCCGTCCGTATGTCACAGCCATTTTTTATCGGTAACATTTTTAAGAGTGTGCCATCCAATTGCACGAATTAATCCCACCATCCCCTTTCTTCTATCGGACAACAAGACGTACCGATGTGCGCCATCGATGTATAGTGGACATTCCATCTACCCGCACAAAACGTTTTGCTTCAACCTTTATGACACGCTGGTCATGGCCCGGGGAGCACGTATGAGGAAGCTGCCCGTCTTGCAACATTGGCGGTGACACGATTCGATGGGTCTTCGCGTGGCACTTGGTGAGTCGCGGAGGCCACATGCTTTCAAGGTCCGAGAGGAGCCCTGCCGCGTGATACTCATCTCACCATCAGCGACACCTGAATCGGGGTTGGGTCTTCGATAAAATATTTCGGACTCGTCCTCGAGAGCCGGTGGAACTTCCACGAGCACTTTAAGCGCCTCTTCCTCCGACTGATTGGTGCGGCAGCCGCCTTAAATCGGTTGTTGCCCAACTTCGGGGGCCTAAGACAAGTGCTCGCCGCCTCTATGTGGCAGTGGTATTGTCCATGGCCCTCAATTGGCCCCAATTTAAAAACCTTTGCCCTGCTGAGATCTCAGAGGGTGGTAGCTGTGGGGGTCATCCGTGGATATCGCACTGTCTCCTTTACTGGCACTTATTCACTCTCAAACTTTCGCATGTATAATATTAGTAGGATAGAATTATGTACCAATTACATAAGATGAACCTATCCTAACGATTCTATTATAAGTGAATATCTCACCATATAAATTAATTAAAAAAATACATTTCAAATATCCCGTTACTTGTTGGGTGGACGCAAAATGACATATTGGCTGGCTGTGTTTAGATGGCGGCCACCAAACTTCCATACATTTTTACACGGCCGTAATCTGACACGGAGGGTTTAGAATGCGGCCCCCTATATAGTTTTTTGACGAATTTGGGAGATATTGGCGGCCGTAAACTAAAAAATAATAACATCAGATTGCCACCTACATGAAACAAAAGTTAATGATATAATTATATGTACGTAGAATAAGAACGTAGAAAATTAAATTACTCGCGACGCGTCAGTAACCCGGCCGGCCAGCCGTAAACTAACACAATAATATTTTGCCTAATTCACTAGGCGACCACCCAATATTTTGCACAGTTGTTTAATTAATACACAATATACATAAAAAAAATCAATATAGAATTCATAAGCTCGTAGTTCAATCCACTTATCACCACAACAAATGATTGTATTACGATATTACATACCTATGAGCAAGTACGTGTCCGCTATTTTTTCCGTAGTTTCGGCAACGTGCGGGCACGTGTATCGAGACCGCTGAATTGAACGAGCTTCTGTTGCTCCCGCTTTATTATTATTCTAGCGATTTAAAAAGATTGGGTACCTAGTGTTATCTAACTTCATAATAAAGTTAAGTTATATTGAAAAAAATGAGATGGCATTCCTATTCTCAACCATTATCTGAACAGGCCGCCTTCAAAGGCCGCAAACTAACGAAGGGCCGCAAACCAGCGAACTGACCCTATACCTATTAAGGTAACAATAACTAATGTGATAATTATGTAATTTATAGTTACCTAGTACACAATTCAACCCAACCTGTTGCAATTCTTCTATTAGTATTTTGCCATTCTTTGATTAGTATTTGAGTTGCAATTATTTTATTAGTATTGATTCTTGTGGTACCTATAGGGTCGCCCATTAATCACGTGATGATTTTTAGCAAATTTTTCACCCCCTCCCTCCCCCCTGGAGATGTGTGGTGAGGTTTTAGACTACCCTCCATCCCCTACCCAAAATCACGAGTATTTTATTGATATTTCAGAATATTATCTTGGAGAAATCGTGCGTTCAAAGAAAAGTAAATATCTCACTAAATCCCCCCTCCTCCTTGTGATATTTCGTGATTATTTACGAACCCCCCCCCCCCTTTCAACCTTCACGTGACTAATGGACGATCCCTATGTTGATTAGTGTAACTGATATTGGTTTTACCCGACTGTTGACTGAAATAGGAGATTAACAGTTTTCGACTGTATGCATGCATATGTATATATATTACCTGTAGCAAAACGGCTGGACTGGTTTTGATTTTCAAAACTTCGTCTTTTTTTTCAATCGCTTTATTCTGAGCAATTAATCCTGCCATTTTTAACGTGCTGAGCATTGAGCAAACAATAAGCAAATTAACTGATTGCGGCGATAAAATATACATTCAGCATGATTGAAAAATAGGAGTGACACAAAAATGCTATTGTAACATGTTACAATTAATAAATAATAAGTAATATTATTTGATAATAAAACAGTTGATAATCGACAATTATCTATCATCTGGTAGTAGCCTTATATCAAAGAAAATATAATAATAATACTCTTACATGAAACATTTCTGAACCGTTTGTTTTCGATAATTTTAAATTTATATTTTACCCCATCCCTATTCTGCTGATATCGCGAGTGGTTATATTCTCTTTGATATCGCGTAACGCGTTCTTGAGTTAGTAACAAGAATAATTTACGTGTCAATGCGACAATGTTAATTTAAAAAAATGCATATGATTGCATAAGTTTATTAATTCAAATAATATTTCATTTACAGGGTTAATCTCAAAGAGTTGTATATTTGTAGTATTTGAACATTATATTGTTGACGTCATCTTTTGTCAAACTCAATGGTCACGTCAATAACACTAAATATTTTGTGGAGCCTACCTACGAGTTTTTAATGCAAATTTAGGCAAACCATTAATTTAGTTAAATGTTTATAGGATTTTTACTACAATTTATTTTAATCAATTAAAAATAAACTTATTTACTGCTTATAATTGACTCGTTGCATACTGAATTTACAGATATGTCAAAGTAACCTACCTTGTAAGATGGCTTTTCCATAGCGTGGCAATCCAATCACAAAATATCCAATATCACATCACAAAAATATACACGAGTACATTTTTAAGTCTATTTATAAAACAATAGCAAATGCATTCTTAATTTAACTTTCAGCTTAGACATTGCACTAAATATAAACACAAAACTGTTCTCTTTTATTTTTAGACACCAACGGCGTGAGTACGTGAATAATTATTTCCGAAAACCAACACATGCACTATTAACTTTTTCTTCCGATAACAATTTGTCAATTACACAATAGTAAGTACTTAACAATAGTAAAACACGTTTTAATTAACTTCATTAGCACGATATTAATCGTGCGACACTGTATATTATGTTAAATATAATTATTTAGGTAAATATTGAACACAACAAAGCAATATGGCGTACGTTTATGAAAAATAAGTCAAAATTCGCGCGCGGTGAAGAGCCATATTGACAACATCATAGGCGGCCATTCCGGAACGCGGCCGGCTCGTTTCTGTCTGTGTGCTCGTTGTATCGTATCCCTTACCCGCTCACACAGCACTTAGGGCTGGCCCGTACGATCATTGTTCTTTTGTCATTTACTTATTACTGTTTTTTGTCCTTGATTTTATTTGTACGAATATGTAACTTCGGATATGTTGCCTCACAGATTAATTAATTGGCATAATTATTTGTTAACAACTTTTTTTTACATACTGACATTGTCTGGAAGAAATTTTACTAACTGAGATCACAAAATTGTAATAATTGTTTAATGCCTTAAGTTATTTCCACGCAAACATCATTTATATATTTATTTTTTATGTTAAGCTATTATATATATATCTATCTATATAAGTATATATGTCTATCTGTCTGTATAAATAAAAACAATATAAGTATGCTTGTCATCATTGCAATCTTAAATTATTTATCAGATTATTATGAAACTTTGGTGATTTGTGCTGCATAAGCCGAGGACGGTTTCTAGCCCAAAAAATATCGTAATATAAGTATATATATACTTGTGACGCGGGCAAACTCGCGGGCGCAGTTAGTATTATATTAAAATTGATGTATGTACGTATGTTTCCTATAAGAGTCCAAGACGCCTTAAGTGATTTTGATGAAACTTTTTGGCAATTTTCAGATTAGCCCAGCGGATGGCCCTGTGAAGTTTGGTTGCGATCGGATCACCCGTGTGAAGCCGGGCGGATATTTAGTTAACTATATCAATTAAGTTACACAAAATATATGTGGTTAAAATATGATATTATATCTATTAAAATAGATTTCAGAGATCAATTATAATTAACTAATGCGGGGTACACACAGAGCGTTCATTCTGCTCTGTATGTACCCCACACACAGAGCAGAACGAAAGCGAACGAATGACGACTGAAAGAAGATTTATCTATACAGCAAATACCTCCATCTCTCTCTATTCTGCATTCGTTTGGCCCAGTTCGTTTTTCGGTGTGTACCCCACATAACAATATTTTGTTAAAAGTAAAATTATATACCACGATTATTTCATAACCAATCCACAAATAGAAGGTAAAAAAAAACAATTATATTTGTAAGAATGATACACATATAAACAAAAATTAAGAGCCAGAGGAGTTATTTTCTTAAGGCAAATTAATTAAGTATATTATATTACGTATATTTTTTTTAAATAGAAAAAAGTGATCCTTGTCCTCGCGGTCGACAGCCCTGAATCAGTACAAACATCCACGCACACGTTCACACTCGTGTCTGTATACAACATTTTTTTACGTTAATAATGATTGGCATAGTACAACTACACAAGTTACATACAACGGGTTTTTAAATTATAGATAGGTATTAATAATCGCCCTAAGATTTTATATTTTCATTTATTTTAATGCATTAGCAATAATTTGTAATATTTCTGTGCATTGTTTATTATTTTAATTTTATGCAAATAGTCATAAAAAACCTATTACAATGACTTCATTTGAGTAGTTGTAATTCTAATATTAAAAAATAAATTTGTCGTAGGTCAAAAAATAAATGATATATTCTGTACCTATTTGATGCAATATTTTACCGTGTACTGTTATTGTTATGTCCTGTCTATAGTTAATTTATTTTTGGTTTTACGTTTATAAATATATAAAGGATGATTGATTTTATTGCTACCAATTGCTATGAAGAGACATATTAAAAATAAATAACGTTAATAAAAATATATAATCAAGTCTTCCAATAATATAGAAAAATAAATACAATTAAAGAGTTATAGAATAGTTTCATTAGATATATTTAAACTAAACGTTAAATAATAATAAATAAAAGTATTTACTTTAATTAATTAATTAAAAATATTGTAATGTTATACCTACTATTATGTAAATAACTTCTGTAAATAAAATTAGTACATAGATTGAACATATAATATCGTTTAAAAACTAAAAAAGAACCGACTTCAATGCCGCGCTATTCATTTTCAGTACCAATTTTGAGATGTTTATCTCAACATCTCTGGAGATACTTATCAGACCTCGATAAAATTACCATGGTACAAAACTTGGGATATCTCTTTTCGAACAAAAAAAAAAATCAAAATCGGTTCGTAAACGACGAAGTTATCCGCGAACAAACATAAAAAAAAAAAAAATATACGGTCGAATTGAGAAACCTCCTCCTTTTTTTGAAGTCGGTTAAAAACAAAACTATGTAAAGTAAGAAACTAACTAATATATTTTATGTTATTTGAATATCAAATAATAAACGGCCTCATTGATTGCCCAACCCTTGATAATTAAAAAAAAAACAATTATTAAACGTTACTATTTATTTTTATTTCGAACCGACAAGATATTTTATTGGTGCAAAATAACCGGCCAAGTGTGATTTGGACTCGCGCACCGAGGATTCCGTGAAAAATTGTCAAATTAGGTTAAACAAACGTAACATTGCAGTTCGGTCCCTAGACCGATGCCTAGACATGGAACAACTGCAAATTGTACATTTCTAGGCACTGACTATTGTAGGTTATAATCACTGACTAGTAATAATAAATTTGCATTTTAAACCGACTTCACGAATGAATATTAGGGTGCGTACAGACTATGTAACATAACATGTTATATAATGGTTATTTAGCATGTTTCCGATAATGTGGATACGGAATGTTATAAAACATGATATAATAACATGTTATTACAACATGTTTTATAACATTCCGTGTCCACTTTATCTGAAACATGTTACATAACAATGTTATAACATGTTATGTTACATAGTCTGTACGCACCCTTATACACTTTTTTTTTCAAAGTCTATCGTTTGAAACATAGACACTTCTGAAGTGGTAAAATGTGTGCCCCCCCTCTAACCCCCCTCTAACTTTTAAAATAAGAGAGTAAATAATCTAAAAAAATATATATGCTGTAGATCGTTTTAAACACTTCCAACGCAAAATTGGTTTGAATGAGATATATTCATCAGTTTTTGAGATATAGCACATTTTCAAAAGCGCAAATATAACTTTGTTTTTCATAGTAATTGTATGAAGTTTCTGCTAACGAAAAATTATAGTTATGAAATTCTCTACTGTGTTACGGAACCCTACTAGTGCGAGTGCGACTTGCACTTGGCCAGTTTATTTCTTTTTGTACGATCATAAATTAATTTTAATATCAAATACATATTTACGGTTTTATTCGATATTTTTCTTTATAAGTGCTGTAATACCTTTCTTTGTTTGTTTGAATTCAAATTTAAATTTCAATTAAATGATATTTAAATATCAAATACATATTTACGGTATTATTCGATATTTTTCTAAGTGCTGTAATACCTTTCTTTGTTTGTTTGAATTTAAATTTAAATTAAAAGATATTTAAATATCAAATACATATTTACGGTATTATTCGATATTTTTCTTTATAAGTGCTGTAATATCTTTCTTTGTTTGTTTGAATTCAAATTTAAATTTAAATTAAATGCTATTTAAATATCAAATACATATTTACGGTTTTATTCGATATTTTTCTTTATAAGTGCTGTAATACCTTTCTTTGTTTGTTTGAATTCAAATTTAACAGGAAAGTATCCTATACATTTTGATTCCATTGTGAAATCGCAAAATATATCTATTGAATATATCTATTGATCGCGTTTACTTTCCTTTCTGCAGCTGAAAGATACCGTGTACTGTGTAGATCTGAGTACTTGATATAGCTAAATTTCAACTCGATTCTTTTACGAGCTCTGAGAAAAAGGGGTCTTGACAGACAGATAGACAGCCAAACGGACAGACATACAGAAAGTCGAACAGACGGACAAGAAAGTGATCCTATAAGGGTTCGTTTTTTTTCCTTTTGAGACAGGGAACCCTAAAAATACACGTGGTTTTGAGTAGAAGTGGGAGGTGGTAGTCCAAAGCCTTACCCCGTAACACCAGCAGGGCTAGCATGGCCTTATCCCCGGGGGAAAGACAACATTATTTCCCTGTTTTTCGCCACTGACAGGAGATAACAATTTAAACGCTATGTGAAGTTTAACCCCGAGTTTTGATTTTGTTTCGTATTAAAAAGTTTAAAAAAATAATTGATTAAAAGTTAGTGGGCGTTTATAATTGTCGAAAAACTTTACCAATAATTTGCCTTCTCCACCAAACAAAACACGGATAGGTGGAAAGACAAAATAGTCCCCTTGCCATGCCTAGCCCTGTAGCACTGTAGGCAGGAAGGTTAAAAAGTTGGTGAAATCATCACGTGGTTTAATGGATGGCTACGTGGGATTCTTTGATGTTTAAATAGTAAGGACGTAGGTACAATTTTTTTTTTACAGATTTCACAAAAAAGGTGGAAGTTCTGAATTTGTCGGTTTTTAGGGTTCCGTAGCCGAATGGCAAAAAACGGAACCCTTGTAGATTCGTCATGTCTGTCTGTCTGTCTGTCTGTCCGTCCGTATGTCACAGCCATTTTATTCCGAAACTGTTAGGATTACAGAATTGAAACTTGGTCGGTATATGTATTCTGTGAACCGCTTTCCGATTTTTATAAAAATGTAAAAAAAATAAAAGTTTAAGGGGGGGCATTCCAAACATGAACACAAAACTGAAACAAAAAAAAAATTTCTTCAAACCTATAAGTGTGGAGTGTCTATGGATAGGTATTCAAAAATGACATTGAGGTTTCTACAATCATTTTATCTCAAAGTCAATCATTTGAAAGATAGGCGCGTCTAAAGTGGTAAAATGTGTATCCCCCCCCCCCCCCCCCCTCTAACTTTTAAAGTATGGGAGTGAAAAATCTAAAAAAAATATATGCTGTAGATCTCAATAAAAACTAACAACGAAAATTGGTTTGAACGAGATACAGTCAGCAGTTTTTGAGATATGGCGACCGCAAAGATAACTTTGTTTTTCATACAAACACTATGAAAAACAAAGTTAATTTTGTAGTTGCGAAAAATCATAATTATGGAATACTTAACTGTGTTACGGAACCCTACGAGTGCGAGTCCGACTTGCACTTGGCCAGTTTTATTTGTTATGTATGTTCACAGATTACACCAATGCCTGAACCGATTTGGAAAAGTCTTTTTTTGGTTTCAAAGGGTACCTACCCTTCCCAGGTGGTCCCATTCAAATTTTAACGAAATCGGTCGAGCCGTTTTTAATATATTAACATTTGTATTACGATGCATTTATGCAAGGCGGCAATAGCCTAATGGATAAGGTGTCGGACTGGCGATCGAGAGGTCGTGAGTTCGATCCCCACCCCACCCATTGCACTATTGACGTGACGTGAACCCACTCCAGACACAAGCATATTTAGCTTAGTTGGAGGGGTTAACAAGAATACTAGTAATGTGCAACCCACATTGCGAGTAATATTTATGAAAAAAAAATATATATATATATACCTCGACGACATGCTACTAACTACTGGCTACTTTGACTAGCGCGACGTTTGAAGTCGGTTCTTTTAGTTTTTTTTACGATCTTAATTTATAATTACCTACGTTAAAAGTACACACACAGTTACAAAACTGTGGTACACATGCAACGTTATTTTACAAAAACTACATATGGCATGACCAAAGTCATTCCATCTTATTTACCCAACTGCGAAATAAACAATTGGACATTTTACACACGTGGGATAACTACAAGAACTTAGTGGGCTCATCGGGCTCAGTGGCGCATCTTGGGAGAGGCCTACGTCCAGCAGTGGACTGTCACCGGCTGATGATGATGATGATACAAGTTGGAATATTATATAACGTCATACTGGCTAAAGACACTTATTGTGTGCACTGTGGAGCCATATATATATATATAAGATCGTTTAAAAAACTAAAAAGAACCGACTTCAATGCCGCGCTATTAATTTACAGTAACAAGTTTGAGGTATTTATCTCCATATCTCTGGAGATACTTCTCAGACATCGATAAAATTACCATGGTACCACACTTGGGATATTTCCTTTCCAACAAAAAAAGAATAATCAAAATCGGTTCATAAACGACGAAGTTATCCGCGAACAAACATTAAAAAAAAACATATACGGTCTAATTGAGAAACCTCCTCCTTTTTTGAAGTCGGTTAAAAAGAACCGACTTCAATGCCGCGCTATTAATTTTCAGTAGACCAATTTTGAGGTGTTTATCTCCATATCTCTGGAGATACATATCAAACCTCGATAAATTACCATGGTACCACACTTGGGATATCTCCTTTCCAACAAAAAAATAATAACCAAAATCGATTCATAAACGACGAAGCTATCCGCGAACAAACATTAAAAAAAAATTGTAAGGTCGAATTAAGAAACCTCCTCCTTTTTTAAAGTCGGTAAAAATAGTATAAATAAAAAACAACGTAAAAATAATATTGTTTAATTGAAAAAAAAATAAATTACTGTTTTACTTTTTACGTTTCCCAATTCCAAGTCAAAATTGGGCGAGGCCTTCGTCCAGCATTGGATTGATACTGGCTGATAATGATATTATAAGTCAAAAGTACCTATAACCGGCGAGCATGTATGAAGGCGCTCATGAAAGTGGAAGAAGCGAAAGAGGTATGCCTCTCTCAGAGGTATGAGTCTCTGCCTACCCCAACCAAGGGCGGATCCAGCTTTGGCGCCAAGAGGGGGTCACATAGTCGGGGGGGGGGGGGGGGGGAGGGGGGGGGGGTTGCGTTCGTTCCCAAACGTTTGCCATCATACAAAGATTATATTAAACTAGCAACCCGCCCCGGCTTCGCACGGGTAGAACATATATGCCTACAAAGTTTGCATCAGTTTGTTGCATCGAATATTAAATATGAACATATTTAACAATCATCGTCATATTTCATCCAATTTACACAAAACCTTAACGAATTATGCACCTAAACCTTCCTAATAAACACTCTGGCTATTGGAGAAAACCGCATGATAATCCGTTCAGTAGCTATTGAGATTATTGCGAACAAACAGACAGACGCAGTGATGGACTTTGTTTTATAATACTTACGTAGTGATATTGGACGGCCCTTTGGCGTAAAGGATAGTTACCCTGATTCTGACCCGACGTTCGTTGGTTCTAATCCTAGCTATATAGCTATTGGTATTGGTATACCAATGAAAGTTTTATGTGCATTCATGAATCATGAGTTTTTGTACAGTGGTAGTGGGATCATTAAATCTACCAAAAAGTAGCTTACCACCAAGGAGAACATCTGCCGCCGTAACCTTACGGCGTTCCCCGACGCAAAATGTAGGGGTTATTATACGTTTAACGTGTGTATCTGTGTGTCTGTCTGTAGCATCTTAGCACCTAACCGAATGAACCGATTTTGTTTTTATTATTGACTAGCAGCCCGCCCCGGCTTCGCACGGGTAGAACATATATGCCTACAAAATTTGCATCAGTTTGTTGCATCGAATATAAAATATGAACATATTTAACAACCATCGTCATATTTCATCCAATTTACACAAAACCTTAACGAATTATGCACCTAAACCTTCCTCATAAACACTCTGGCTATTGGTGAAAACCGCATGATAATCCGTTCAGTAACTATTGAGATTATTGCGAACAGACAGACAGACGCAGTGATGAACTTTGTTTTATAATACTTACGTATTGATATTGGACGGCCCTTTGGCGTAAAGGATAGTTACCCTGATTCTGACCCGACAGTCATTGGTTCTAATCCTAGCTATATACCTACCAATGAAAGTTTTATGTGCATTCATGAATCATGAGTTTTCGTACAGTGGTAGTGGAATCATTAAATCTACCAAAAAGTAGCTTACCACCAAGGAGTACATCTGCCGCCGTAACCTTACGGTGTTCCCCGACGCAAAATGTAGGGGTAATATACGTTTAACGTGTGTATTTTTGATAGTATTTTTATTATTGATAGTATTTTTTTGTTTGATAGATGTCTTCATCGAGAGTTTTCTTAGCTTTGTTTCATGAAAATTCGTTCAATCGTTATAAAATTATGAGCTTTTTTCTAGTTAATTGCGCTATGAAATAAATTTTCATAGGTCTGATCAATTCGAAAATCTTCTTCTTCAACGATATTGTAAGAACATGGACGACTCCTGGACTCTACAGAATACTCAAATCCTCACCAACTTACAGCTCAGATTTTAAATGTCGTGTTTAGAGTCATTGGAAAAAGCTATTATACATAGATCAGTCGGGGTGGTTTAAAATATTATATTATATTATTATATATATAGATGAATATTATTTTACACAATAGATCATATTATTATACTATATTGACTTCATATTGATTGTGATCGGTGGGGATCTACAGCATCGCTAAGCTTATAATAATATTTTCGTAGTAACTATGACCTAATCTGTGGTTTCACGGCAAATATTTTATGAATTTTGCGATGCGTGTTTGTGAAATTCGTGATATCTTCTAGAGTTTTCATTTGAATTATATACTGTAATGGACAATTTTTATCTATAATATGTGGCCAAGCTAATTAACGTAATTATTTGGATAAGGATTAATACTATATACTTGAAAATAGCCTTAGAAGTTATGTAATATTTTTTATTAAAAATTTTAAGATTAAAATGGTTACTGTGAGTCAACCTTAAGAGATAGACATATGCTGTCGCGGACTTTTTAACCGACTTCACAAAAAAGGAGGAGGTCCTCAATTCGTCTGTATGTTTTTTTTTTTTTTTTTTTTTTTTGTGTGTATGTTACGCGATTTCTCCATCAATTGTGGACGGATTCAAATGATTCTTTTTTTAATAGGTAGGATACGTTTCCGAGGTGGCCCCATTTTAATTTTATCGAGATCTGATTAGTATCACCAGAGATATGGAGATAAATACCTCAAACATAAGAGAATGTACTAGTTTTAGTAGAAGAGTCCCAAGAAGATTATACACAATGGAGGTTGCTATTGCATATAAGATATTCTTACGGTAACTGTGAGCGAGATAGAAATAAAGGTGGGGATAATTTTGTTTTATATCTTATAGGCAAGCGTTTGACCACTATCTCACCTGTTGCTAAGTGATGATGCGGTCGAAGATAGAGAAGTGGACTAGAATGGGAACTGGCTCTCAAGGATAGCTGCCGGAACACATTAGATGTTTGGCGACAGATTTTCTGACTCGTGGGTGGTAGCTGGCCAGGCGGACACTAGATATGTTCTACCACCATGCGGGGGTTATTGGTTTCTTAACGATGTTCTCCTTCACCGGAGGGCCACTGTGAGAAGCGCACATATATTTTTCGATAGAAAAATTCATTGGTGCACGGCGGTTTGAACTCGGTACTACGGCATCAAAGCCGACCGTTCTCCCAATTACACCACCGGGCCCTCAATAAATAATTATATATTAATATAAATAATTTGTCTTCACAGGAATGTTCTACCGGGCAAAGTCTTGTTAGGGTGCAAACTTTTTTAAACATACCTTATATTTTTTGACATGACATGACATTTGGCGAAGATGGCGGCCATTTCAGTCCCGCGACACTGCATACATAACTAAATAACTCAGAATTATGAACGTACTTTGTACCAATCAACACAGCAAAAAAAAATTATAAGCATAAAACCACATATTATATAATAGTTACTACGTAAATAATACTTTCCGTTGTTAGGTTGGCTACACACTGCTTTCATAATTCGGGTATCCACAATATAGGGAAGTGCCTTTTATAACGTAGTAGAGTGATTCAGTACTCCGTTGGCCATATGGCGGCAATTAATGTTAATAATCGCAAATAATACTTTTTAATATTCATTTTGGAATACAACTACTCCGTGTTATAAAAGTATTTGGAATTATTGTAATAAAATAGACAATTAATTATCGTGTGTGTCAGATCCTTTAATTGTACAGGGCCATTTTGGACATTGTCCTTTGATACCTTGGTGACATCATTATTACTAGTGAATATTTTCACTTTAGCGCGGCATTTAAAGTCAATTTTTTTAGGGTTCCGAACCCAAAGGCTACCAAATGAACACTTTCTGAGACTTTGTTGTCTGTTCGTCCGTCCGTCCGTCCGTGTGTCTATATGTGCGCACTTTACAGATCTGTATCTTCTTAACCGTTATAGGTACATACTTGAAATTTTCAAAAAGTATATATCCGTCAGTGTATAACGGCCCAGACACGAAATTTAATAGATGCATGTAATTTCATTAAAACTTTTTTTGCACTAAAAAGGGTAAAATAAGTTATTTTTAAAAAAAAATAAAACCGACTTCATAACCCAAAAAGGCACTCAAAAGCGAAAAATAATTTACTTAAAATTATTATAAGCGTTACCCACTTCTCTATTTGAAGTCGGTGCCAGCCAAGTCTAATAGGTAGTAGATAGATAATACCTACATATATCTACCTACTTACTAACCTACATGTACCTACTTACTACTACTACTACATACATAGTATCTATCTAATATCCAATAGACTTGGCTGGCACCGACTTCAAATAGAGAAGTGGGTAACGCTTATAATAATTTTAAGTAAATTATTTTTCGCTTTTGAGTGCCTTTTTGGGTTATGAAGTCGGTTTTATTTTTTTTGAAAAATAACTTATTTGTAGGTCTTATTAAGTTGTACAACTCTTGCATAGAAAATATTCTTCTATTTTCAATTAAGCAGCGTTCGTAAGAAACGTGTTTTTTTGTTTCGACCGTTTTTTTGCCGACTTAGGATGCAAATTAGTTCTCCACGAATGTACCTTTGATTTAAACGGGATAATATATAGCCTTTTTTCATTCTGAAAGTCCATTCTATGTATAAGTGAAAGAATTTTTTAAATCCGTTCAGTAGTTTTTGAGCCAAATCATTACAAACATACAAAAATACAAATGTTCTCTCTTTATAATATTAGTATAGATTAACTAAATATTAAAGGTATGTAGTTTCATAAAATCTGTATGGTGACAAAATATATAAATAAAATCACTATGTACCACCTAAGTCCTGGAACCAGCTCAGGGGGGGGGTCATGACCATGGATCCGCCGTTGATCCCAACGGGAAAGAGGCGTGATTGTATGTATGTGTTTACTATTTAGTCTACTATTAACTACCATCGTATTTTTGACGGAAGTGCTATTAATCATATTTTATTATGAATCGACTTCACATAAAAGCTGGCCAAGTTCAAGTTGGACTCACACTCGTAGGGTTCCGTAACACAGTAGAGTATTCTATAAATTTGATTTTTCGCAACTACAAAAATAATTTTGTTTTTAATAGGGTTTGTATGAAAAACAAAGTTATACTTGCGATCGCTATATCTCAATAACTGCTGACTTTATCTCGTTCAAACCAATTTTCGTTGAAAGTTTTTATTGATATCTACAGAATATACTTTTTCTAGATTTTTCACTCCCTTACTTTAGAAGTTAGAGGGGGGGGGGACACTTTTACCACTTTAGACGCGCCTATCTTTGAAATGATTGACTTTGAGAAAAAATGATTTTAGGAACCTAAATGTCATTTTTAAAGACCTATCCACAGACGTATAGGTTTGAAGAAAAAAATTTTTTTTTGTCCAGTTTCATGTATGGGATGCCCCCCCTTAAACTTTTATATTATTCATTTTTGTATAAAAATCAGAAAGCGGTTTACAGAATTCATATACCTAACAAGTTTCAATTCTGTAGTCCTAATAGTTTCGGAATAAAATGGCTGTGACATACGGACGGACAGACAGACAGACATGGCGAATCTATAAGGGTTCCGTTTTTTGCCATTCGGCTACGGAATATTAAAAAGGATGTTTCTCAATTCGACCGTATGTAATTTATTTTTATTTTTATGTTTGTTCGCAGAATAACTTCGTCGTTTATGAACCGATTTTGATGATTCTTTTTTTTTTTGAAAGGAGATATCCCTAGAATAGTACCACAGTAATTTTATCTAGATTTGATTAGTATCTCCAGAGATATGGAGATAAACACCTTTATCATACTCATACTTTGTACTGAAAATAAGAAGCTCGGCATTTGAGGTCGGATGTTTTAAAGTTTTTTAAACGATCTTAATCTGTGACAGAAGCAAGAATTTTTAGGGTGTAGGGCCTAAACCACCCAATCTCTAATTCTTTTATTCTAATTAATTTTAAAATGGGACCAAGCGGAAAGTCCCTTCATAAACAATATAAGAATTTATCAATTTGCTTAATAAATGACGGAGTTCTAAGGTAACAAGCAAACAAAAAACAACGCGTGAACATCGCGATCTCACCGCGTGAAAGAGAGCCTCACTCTTCTTTATTCAGTTAATAAATTGATCTGTAAATGATTATACAACTACGTACATAGATATTATTTTGCAAGAAAATTAATAGTAAATAATTTATAATCGTACAAAACGAAAGAACCGACTTCACATGCCGCTACATTATAAGTACTGGCTAGTTATAATTATGTCACCAAAGTATATAAATTTGCTTATATTGTTTATCTCCGTATCTCCGGAGATAATTGTCATATCTCGATAAATGGGATTTGAATGGGACCAAACGGGAAGCATAATTTCTCAATCAATAAGATTGTTTAAAAAACTTAAAAAAAAACCGACTTCAATGCCGCGCTATTAATTTTCAGTACCAATTTGGAGGTATTTAGCTCCATATCTCTGGATATACTTATCAGACCTCGATAAAATTACCATGGTTGCGCGATCTAGGCGGCGATCACATAGCGCAGTAGTATTTATACCAACTGGTTCACAAAAAATGCGATCTACGGCGATCAGAAAACAATAGAAATTCAGATCTCGAACGCGCACGCGGACTTTGGGGACAAAATATTTATTATTGTTTAAAACTAATTAAGTCACTTGGTAGGTAGACTTTATTTTCAACCATGAAGTTGATGAAGATTGTTGAATACGTACATCGCCCACAGCTGGAAGTTTGATGATGATCGGATCTTGCCACATCACTATGCCAGTAGTGTTGGTCTTTGTGCCAGCTCGCCAGCTGAAACCTTCCGATACACTCCACTCGTCGTTTATCCAGGTTCCGTCCATTTGGCTCTTCGTCTAGAAAACATAATGCAATGAAGTGAACCCTTGCCATAGAATAAAAACAAGCTTATAAGTGTAACATTGTTCATTAAAGCACGTGATAGTATATTCCTCAGCGTAAGACGTTTTAGCTATGTTGAGCTAAGACCTCGTTTACTAGGTACCATCTCCTTCACAAATTTAATGTTCTAAGCTAGGATGATGGATTACTCCATCATCCTAGGTTCTAAGGGCCAGTTTTACAGATTAGGAACAAATTTGACAGAGTTTTGACAACTTCAATAGGCTTCATCTGTCAGATAATTAATTATACGAACCTTCGCCAGCCACCAACTCAATGATCAACAAACTCGTTTGCTTCATCAGTTGTCAGTTTTGCTGTATCTTATTATGACTCTCAGTACATTTTAGTGTGCATACTACATGTGATAAGCTGTGTTGGTTAGCTTACTCTTTAAGATATTTTTCCAATACAGTTAAATATTTTAATTGTAATGGAAAAATAAATCAGATTTTGGGTATAATTATTCCGCCAAATTATTAAACTTTGATGGATAAAATACATACTAGGATATACTATACAGCTCATTTCGTTAAAATATTGTTATCAGTAATGGCCATAATCAGCATCATAATCGCTACCTCCCTGAGGTTAGTCCCCTCTGAGAAATAATTTTCTAAAATTTACCCCTTAAGGGGATGAAACGGGGGTTCAAAGTTTGTAAAGAGAAACAAGATTAGATAGTTTTTTCTATTCGAAACTTCACACAAGTGCTTCAGTAAATAAATAAGAAAATACGTGGTTCAGGCTTTTTCGAAATGCCACCCCTAAAAGGGTGAAGTGGGGTAACAAAGTCTGAAATAAATATTGTTTCGGATTGCGCTGAAATTTGGCATGCAGATAGTTATTTTGACGCAGGTATCCGCTAAGAAAAGATTTTTCAAAATTCACTCTTTAAGGGGATGAAACGGGGCTTCACAGTTTGTATGAAAAACAAGATAAGATAGTCTTTTCTATTCGAAACTTCACACAAGTGCTTCAGTAAGTAAATAAGAAAACAGGTGTTTCAGGCTTTTTCGAAATCCCACCCCTAAATGGGTGAAGTGGGGTAACCAAGTCTGAAATCAACATTGTTTCGGATCACGCTGAAATTAGGCATGCAGATAGTTGTTTTGACGTAAGTATCCGTTAAAAAATTTTTTTCAAAATTCACTCTTTGAGGGGATGAAACGGGGGTTCAAAGTTTGAACCGATTTGGCTTTCACTTCTTTGATGTCTTTTATAATAGAAAGGTTTTTACAAAATAAATGTTTTAAGTAAATAAAGAAGTCTTTAACGCGGGCAAAGCCGCGGGGCACTTCTAGTAATATATACTAGAAGTGCCCCGCGGTCGAATATATGGTCGAATTGAGAAACTTCCTCCTTTTTTGAAGTCGATTAAAAAGAGGATATTTCAAATCGGTTAAGATTTGACGGAGTTCTGAGGTAACAAACATAAGACAATACAGTCGAATTGAGAACATCCTCCTATTTTGTGAAGTCGGTTAAATACTTTACTGTGTTACGGAACCCTAAGAGTAAGAGTCCGGCTTGCACTTGGCCAGTTTATTTTATTTAGTTTGTACATTAGTTCAATGAAATGTTATGAAGTTATCTACCCATCTATATATTCCCTTTATAATTAATTCCCCATGTATACGTATATCATTATTATAAATTTATTTGATGTGAATGTTTGTGTCTACCAGGCCAAAATACTATTTGAGATCCTCGTTGGCGTAAAGGTCGTCCACAGGTGGTAGGGTATATCGATGTGCCGCCTGACTTGCTACCAAAAACTAGCTTACCAGTTACAACCAACAAAGAGAAAATCTGCCGCCATAACCTTACGGTGTTCCGGCAGTACACAGCTTACTTGTACAGTATCCTAGGCCTAGCGCGTGTTCTGCATCTTAGACCACATCATCACTTACCAACAAGCGAGATAGTGGTCAAACGTTAGCCTATATTATAAGATATAAAAACATTAAAAGTAAAAAATGTTTTTTAAGCCAGATTTTTATCTGGGACAAGGAACTAAAATGTTAAAAATAAATATTAAAGTATTTTGCGGGTAGATATTATCTATATTCTTAAAAGCTTAAGGCACTATCCGTTTTACAGGTTAGTACTTACTATACTTCTGTATCTCAAGCTTTTAAGAATATAGGTAAGTACCCGCAAAATACTTACTAGAATTTATTTTGAACATTTTAGTTGCATGTCCCAGATAAAAAGCTTGGTTTAAAAAATATTTTATACTTTTAATTTATTTTTAACTTTTTGGTAGGCAAGATAACGAACTACCTGAGTATTTTAGAGTAAGCATGATGTTTCAAATATTCTACGGATATTATGATGTGATTATGGGTAAAGTGCTCTTCAAGGCAAATCAATCGAGCCCAAGCTCGGTCGGTGGGGTTATGTTGTTTTATCACAGAAATGCCATGGCCACCTTTCAGCTTCATCATCAGATCCTGGATATCGTTTAAGTGTAAAGTGCTCCTCAAGACTAATCAATGTAGCCTAAATTCGGTGGAGTTACGTTAATTTATCACAGAGATGTCGTGACCACCTTCCAACTTCATCATCAGACCCTGAATATCATCTAGGTGTAAAGTGCTCCTCAAGACTAATCAATCGAGCCCAAACTCGGTTGGGTTATGTTGTTTTATCACAGAGATGCCGTGGCCACCTTCCGTCTCCATCATCAGACCAGCTCGATGGTACCATATTATTGTATTGTCACCGAAGATACATAAGTTCACCAAATTTGAGTCCAATCGGACATCGGGAAGTGGGTCTAATTTAGCTTCCAAGATTCCACCGGAAAAAACATAGTGACATACATACATACCTTGAAAGTTAAATAAAAGATTGTAAAAAAACTATATTCTTGTCTGACAAAATTTTTGGGCATTAAACTTTTGGACATGTAAGGGAAAAATTCTCCCTAAGATTATATTTATATATGAATTAACTTATATTTTAATAATTTGTTCTAAGAATATTGTACCTATAACTTAAAAATAATTACCTAATGACAATATCAAAATTATATAAACAACAATAATAATACCTATACTATAAATAAAAGACAGAACCTAGGTAATGCCGGTAATGTAGGATAAACAATGTTACACAATGATGTCAAGTACAAGTTTTTCGATTGTATTCATCATATCAGCCAGTGCCAGTCCACAGCTGGACATAGGCCTCTCCCAAGATTCGCCACTTAGCGCGATCTTCGTCTTATTGGGAGGGATATGCCCTAATCGCCACGCTGGGCAGGCGGGTTGGCATTCGCTATATGACGCGTTTGATCACTATCTCACCCGTTGGTAAGTGACGATGCTTTCGAAGATGGTAGTACCGAGCACGCTAGGCCTAGAATGAAACTATGTATGTATTATTATTATTTATGAAATAAGGTAACAGCACAAGCACGACGCTCGCCTGATGGTAAGCGATGACATCTTCCTATTATAGATACAGCGGCATGCAAAATTCTGGACTGCCAGAATTTTGCATGTCACTGCACTGCGCCTGTTACCTTGAAACTTAAGATGATGAGTCGCACATGCCTTGTATTCCACTGGACACCTTGCCATTTCAACCGAAAAACATTCCTATTTCACGGCTAAAAATTAATTGGCAAAGTGGTGGTACCACCCCAGGCGGACTAGCAGAAGTCCTACCACTACAAAAATTATTATATTAATTAAATCTATTTCAGACACCAGTCACTTACAACGATAGGTTCTTCATATTATACCTAGTCTTAGATAGCCTTAGAAATTATATCTAACCTTAAGAACCTTTGTGAGAGTAAATAAACTATACCTATTTATAATTAGTACCTAATATGACAAGAAACAAATTAAAATTTTGAATAATGAACACCCACGACAATGTCCTTTAGAAAATTAACGTAATAACATCTATCTAAGAACCACCACTGATTAATAAAGAACCGATTCAAGACAAATAAATCGAACTAGTTTTAGAGAAAAATGGCAACATGGATTTACAGAAACAAATATTTACTGCAGCGCCCCCTGGTGAGTTGACACCGTAACACTTATTTAAGAACATGCACCAATCAAACACGAACCCATAACTGAAAACTGTATCAAAATCGTTCTAGTCGTTTTGAAGAAAAATTGCAACATCGATTTGTACCAACAAATGATTACTGCAGTGCCCTCTGGATTACACCCGAACCCGTAACTGAAAACTGCATCAAAATCGGACTAGTGGTTTTGGAGAAAAATGGCAACATGGATTTGCACACACTAACAAACTAACATCATCCAAAGAGAATATAACCACTACGTTAAGAAGAGTTGGGACTCCCATAGAGCAAACTGACCAAATAGCGAAATGTCAAAACACAGGGCTTTTATAGTAGCCAAAATGCCAGCGAAATAATCTTCTGCTAATTGACCAACATAACAAAAAAAAAACCTAGTGATGTACCGTGTCGTCAAAAACATCGATAACGATCGAACTACCGTTGCTTGGTCAATACTTTAGAAGGTTATATATTGTACTTAACTAATTTTGTTTTAGTGGTTAGATTGTGAAAGTTATATTTTTCCTATTTTGGTTTAACAACTCCATCACTAAGACAAAACCAGTTTGAGAAAATGATAGGCAGTGAAACAAAATATTAAATTTTATCAAGCTTTTTATTTTTGGAGTATGATGCTCTGTAGGGTTCGCTCATTCGGCATCGGCATCAGCAGCTTAAGATAACGATATACCTGTAATGTAATATTGACTTATTAGTTTATCGCCTAACACTAATTTCTGGGGCATGCTGTATACAGGGCCTAATGTTTCCTTTATTTTGTGCTATAAGACCTTGCTTCTTGCCAAAATTTGTGATTCTAGGTCAACGGGAAGTACCCTTATAGGTTTTCGACCCAAAACCTATAGGGTATTTCCAGTTGACCTAGAATTGTACATTTTAGTTAAAAGCAAGGTCTTACAGCACAAGTAAAAGAAAATAATCAGAAGATAATAATATCGTTTAAAAACTAAAAAACAACCGACTTCAATGCCGCGCTATTCATTTTCAGTACCAATTTTGAGATGTTTATCTCAATATCTCTGGAGATACTTATCATACCTCGATAAAATTACCATGGTACCACACTTGGGATATCTCCTTTCGAACAAAAAAAGAATAATCGAAATCGGTTCATAAACGACGAAGTTAACCGCGAACAAACATAAAAAAAAAAAAATAAAAAAAATATACGGTCGAATTGAGAAACCTCCTCCTTTTTTTGAAGTCGGTTAAAAAGAAGTTGAAAATTTAGGTAATTTTGGTATTTACAAGTTATGCGAAAATCTAAATTTGCCCATATCTTTTTATCGTGTTGCCTCAGGGTCTTGATTTGTATACACTTAATAGGGACTATAGACCTCAATATCTTCAGTTTCTTCTTCATCTTCAGTATCTCAGTATCATCACACGGGCAGACAGACAGACACACGGACAGACGGACAAAAATTGATATATAAGGGTTCCTTTTTTAACCTTTTGAGGTACCAAACCCTAAAAAGCTCGGCAGGTTTAATTCCTTAACGCTAAAATTTCACTTCAGATCATCCTCCGATTATATTTATATTATTTTTGGTTATAAATAAAGGAATCTACTACTACTTGGTTTCACAATAAATTATTTATTGGAAAACTCAACTGAAAAACTATCTTCATTTTATTATGAAAATAATTTGGGGCCAGGAAGCATCCACTCCTATGTTGCCCCAAGGCCTCCAGACCTCTAAATCCAGCACTGGCTGTAAATTATACAAGGTGTAACAAAAGGGTGTAGTAATACTTAAACTGTGCATGCCATACCTAGCCTGATGTATAATCTACCAGCAAAGTCTTCCTTTCCTCAGTATATAACTGGGATCGCGAGTTATCATATTATCACATGTTAAACTTTTACGTAAACTTAGCCAGTTTCAACCAGCTATTCAGCGTCATTGACCTAATGAAAACAGAATAATAAGTGTTGTCTGTGCAGAAGCAAAATTGTTATGAGTGGACGCCTGAAAGGGTCTAGATATAGTGCCAATTGCGGTAGCTTGAAGTTTGTCTTGATGTATTCATCACCAGAAGGATGAAATCATTGCCCGATGATGAGGATGAGCTTGCGGACATTGTTGGTTAAAATTACTCAAAATCACTTTGATGGTTTATCCCTATTAAAATATCGTCATGACATCTTGAAAAATTACACTTCTATTCCGATCACTGATCATATCATAACTATATAATAATATACACTATCGATATCGACAAGCACCGCAATGCGCCCCGCACTATTTTTCACAAAGAGTTTATAAATATTGTTAATTGATGAAATATTGAGATATTTGGCCTAAAGAAGCAGTAAACGGCTATTATTTTAAGATATTCTACTTACTGTGCTTCATAAAGTGGAAATCTTGCCATAAAATAACGTTTAGTAGAGTAAGTCTGCAGTCCCGCATATTTCACTATTTATGTTTCATTATCACTTCAGTTCCTTGTAGGAAGGTGTTAATAACCACACACCTTAAATTCATGCTAAATGCATGCTTTCTAACATCCACACTAGGTTATTTATTGTAAAACACAAAATAAAACAATAAAATAATTATATTGAAAAAGCCGATTAACACGCTACCACAGGCTAAGTAGAAATACATGCTAGCCACAGACTAAGTAGAGATGAAACTTCTTTTTCTTCACATCATGCTACTTGATGGCATTTATTATGACAACCAAACGAAAGAGATAGTAAGAAATAGTGAGTGAGACGAATATAGACTTCCATCGGACGCGCCCCCCTTTTCATTAGTTTTCATAGATCTTTTTTTTTGTACTGCAGCTTCGGTAGACTGACATCATCTAACCATAAAAGCATATACAGTCTCCGTCAGTATAAAAAGTTACTCTATGGTCTCCGTTCCGTCGTGGGTAAAAATCCGTTTAGAAATGAAATGTAAACCATCGATATTTTATTTTTCATAAACATTGACTACGGTCAGTAACTATTATATAATCTGTGCGACGGTGTCTACGACTACGTCATGTAAGAATGGAGCACGCTGCACGCCACGTTCCGTGTTCCAAATTCGTATTTAAATTGATTCGGTTCGTTTTGTTGGCATGATAGTTTCCGGTTTTGGTGAATTTTGAATTTAGATTATTACACTATTATATTGCCCTTTGATTATAAGTGAATAATCAAAGTTATTGCCGTATAAAATGTAGCGTTTCTTGAGTGCGACATAATATTGAAGTACCTAATTGATGACATCAAGCCATTTAGCCTAACGTACCCGCATGATATTAATTTTTGCATTTTATCCGCATATAAAAGCTTGTGGAAAGAAGTAGTCTCTGCCAACCCCAACGGGAAAAAGGCGTGATTGTATGTATGTATGTATGAATAAAAGCTTACTTTGCAACCGACTTCCAAAAAGGAGGCGGTTCTCAATTCGCCTGTATGTTTTTTTTTTGTATGTGTGTTTTGCGATTACTCCGTCAGTTGTGAACCGATTTGAATGATTCGGTACATTTCCGAGGTGTTCCCATTGCAATTTCATTAAGATCTGATAAGTATCTCCAGAGATATGACGATAAACGTCTTAAACTTGCTACTGAAACTGACTCGCGGGGCATGAAAGTCGGTTGGCTTAGTTTTTAAACTATCTTAATTATTCAATATCATATAGGGAGCTAGCGATTCACCAATATCTCACCTGTTGGTAAGTGATGATGCGGTCTATGGTCTATGCGAATGCTACTTTAATTTTGTCGTATACCTAATTTTTTTTTATGCTCAATAGGCAAGCGATTGATCTCATCTGTACCATAGAAAAGATAATAATTCTGTACCCCTAGTACAAGTTCTCATCGTAAACTCTTTTGACAGATCTCACATAGTTTTCGACTTATTCTGGCTCCCTGATTGGTTTAAAAATTTAGTGAAGTGTAGTAACCAGGCGCTGTACTGATTTTCATACAAAATTTATTCGATATACGATATCGAGTTTGGTATGAAAACTCGTACTAAGGGTGCTGATGTTAAGTGACGATGCGGTCCAAGAAGTAGCACGCTTAATTGCCTACAAGTAGTATTAAGTATATCAATTATGGCTAGTATAATATTACATCATAATAATTTCGAGGGCCCGGTGGCGTAATCGGGTGAACGGTCGGCTTTGATGCCGTGGTACCGAGTTCAAACCGCCGTGCACCAATGGAGTTTTCTATCGAAAAATTTATGTGCGCTTCTCACAGTGGCCCTCCGGTGAAGGAAAAACATCGTTAAGAAACCAACAACCCCCGCATGGTGGTAGGACACTATCTAGTGTCCGCCTGGCCAGCTACCACCCTCAAGTTAGAACATCTGTCACCAAACATCTAATGTGTTCCAGCAGCTATCCTTGAGAGCCAGTTCCCATTCTAAGCCTAGCGTGCTTACCATCTTCGACCGCATCATCACTTACCAACAGGTGAGATAGTGGTCAAACGCTATCCTATGAAGATTAAAAAAAAAAACATGCAATCATTTAGGTGTTGATATTATTTTTGATATCCATAATTATTTTCATAGAGTAGTTGCCTATCTAAATCTTCGAGCATTTACCAAAGGAGATGTTAACGTTGTAATCCGCAAACATTTTTTTCTGCCGATACTTACAGGGGACTAGGTAAACACGCATTGCACACACACAAATTATTCACTTTAAAGATCCCGCACACTAGCTTGAAACACGCACACAATATTAAAAATACATCGTAGTTACGCACGCTCATATGGCCAAAAATGGCTATATGGCCTGCAGAGGGGTACGCCTTGCGTTAACATCTTCTTTGGTAAATGCTCGAAGATCTAAATCGCAGACAAAAATGACAATTGAATTCGATTGAGTAATCAAATTCAATTGCAATACAACTATGACACACATGCTATTGTAATATTCTTATTTGTTTTATTAACCGACTTCACAAAAAAGGAGGAGGTTCTCAATTGGTCTGCTTTTTTTTTGTGTGTATGTTACGCGATTACTCCGTCAATTCTGAACCGATTCGAATGATTGTTTTTGTAATCGGTAGAGTACTTTTCCGATGTGGTCCCATTGTAATTTCATCGAGATCTGATACGTATTTCCAGAGATATGACGATAAAAGTCTCAAACTTGCTACTGAAATTGACTCGCGGGGCATTGAAGTCGGTTGTTTTAGTTTTTAAACTAACTTAATTATTATTTTCAGTATATAATAAGACGTTTAAAAAACTAAAAAGAACTGACTTCAATGCCGCGCTATTCATTTTCAGTACCAATTTTGAGGTGTTTATCTCCATATCTCTGGAGATACTTATCAGATATCGATATAATTACTATGGTACCACACTTGAGATATCTCCTTTCCAACAAAAAAATAATAATCAAAATCGGTTCATAAACGACGAAGTTATCCGCGAACAAACGAGTGTTTTCTATTGTCAGGAGATGGTTCTTATGAAAAAAAAAAGTAAATATTGTTTTTAACGCAGGTGAAGCCGCGGGGCACAGCTAGTTTTCAATATTTATTATTAATTAAGATTACACTTCCCAAATGCATTCAATAGATCATCGATCATCATCATAATCATCATCAGCCTGTTTCTGTCCACTGCTGGACATAGGCCTCATCTATGGCACGCTTTTAAAATAACACCTTATTAACCGACTTCAAAAAATAGGAGGAAGTTTCTGAATTCGACTGTATATTTTTTTGATTGTTTGTTCGCGGATAACTTCGTCGTTTGTGAACCGATTTTATTGATTGTTTTTTTGTTGGAAAGGGTATATCCCAAGGGTGGTACCATTATAATTTCATCGATATACGATAAGTATCTCCAGAGATATAGACATAAACACCTCAAACTTGATACTGAAAATTGATAGCGTGGTATTTGAAGTCTCAAAAAAGTCGCATGAAAAAGTCGCGTCACCCCGCGTAGTCGCATTCAAATATTATCGAGATCTCATTATCATCTCCGGAGATATGGAGATAAATAATATAAACAAATGTGTATACCTTGATGACTGATTATGCTATCGCGGCATGTGAAGTCAGTTTTTTTGTTTTGTACGATCAAAAATTATAATTCAATAGAAATTAAAACAATCATTACCAAAGTTCTTCGCGGTTTCAATCCCCTACGGTAGGTATATCATATTACCTTAGATGTTGCCATTGTACACTGAAAACAACGGTTGTATAAAACCCATTATTTACCGATGGAACGTTTCACCGAATTAACTCTACCTCAAACAGATGGTTGGCAGAAGTACTCACTTGCCGATACCATAGATGCCGAAACACGATATAGATATAGATAGATATAGCCATAGATATGGAGATAAATAACTCCATACCTATGCCTATATCTATCTATATCTATATCCACTGGCTGGAGATACTTCTCAGATGTCGATAAAATTACAATAAGACCAAACTGAAAGCTTAACCGACTTCACAAAAAAGGAGGAGGTTTTCAATTCGTCTGTATGTTTTTTTATTTATTTTTTATTTTACGCTATTACTCCGTCAATTGTGAACGGACTCAAATGATTCTATTCATGATCTACTATCCAATAGACTTGGCTGGCACCGACTTCAAATATATAAGTGGGTAGCGCTTATAATAATTATATTAATTTATTTTTCGCTTTTGAGTGCCTGTTTGTGGTTATGAAGTCGGTTTTATTATTTTTTTTAAATAATTTATATTGATTGAGGTAGGTATCAAACTTTATAAGTAGCTATGTAGAAGTTCAGACAGCAAACATTTATATAATACATTGTCATCATGTCCAGCCTAAACTAGTCCACTGCCGAACATAGGCCTCTCAAACATTTTCAAATAATGAATAAATTTTTGATAAATTATAATAATACCAAAACTACATTATCACCCCGTGTGACAAGCTCCACACACACATGCAAACCGCATTCGTTTTTCAAATAATCCTTTGTTTGACAACATAAGAATACTAACCCAATTCTGATTGCTGTAAGGTTGAAATTCAAATAAAGTCACATAATGTATCACAAACAAATACACGGTCACAATAGAGATACAGTAGGAAAAAATGGGGTAAGTCGAATTTTCTTATACACGTAGGTAATTGAATTTTAAAATGGTAAGTAGCTTTAAGGTGAAGGAGTTGACAAACGAATATTTGAATAAAAATTGAATATAGTTTATTTTTAAAAGACTTCAAAAAAAGGAGGAGGTTTCTCAATTCGACCGTATATATATATATATATTTTATGTTTGTTCGCGGATAACTTCGTCGTTTATAAACCGATATTGATTATTTTTTTTTTGTTGGAAAGGAAATATCCCAAGTGTGGTACCATGTTAATTTTATCAAGGTCTGATTAGTATCTCCAGAGATGGAGCTAAACATCTCAAAATTGGTACTGAAAACTAATAACGCGGCATTGAAGTCGGTTATTACCCGACTGCGCGACGCAAAGGAGAGGTAATGTGTTTATCAGTCTATATATGTATGTATGTATGTATGTATGTATGTATGTATGTATGTATGTATGTATGTATGTATGTATGTATGTATGTATGTATGTATGTTTGTTCCTTTGTGGCACACTAGAGACCAAACGCGTGGGCCGATTTTGATAATTGGCACGTCAATAGATTCGCCATGCTAGCGTGAGTGTCAACGAAAACATAAAAAATTGAAAAATTCAAAATGGCGGATTTCAGACGCCAAAATTTGGGGTTCAAAAACATTTTTTTTTTCAAAACCTATCGAGTGGGGTATCGAATTAAAGGTCTTAAAATGGAGATTCAAAATATATTAATAAAAAATAATTTATGATCGTACAAATCGAAGAAAAAAAAACGATTTTACATGCCGCGTTAGTCACTTTCAGTAACAAGTTTGCGGTGCTTATCTCTGAAGTTACTTATAAGATCTCAATAAAATTACAATGAGACCAAACGAAAATCATACTAACTCAAACAAAAAAAGAATTTTCCAAATCGGTTAAGAATTGATGGAGTTCTGAGGTAACAAACAACCTCTTCCTTTTGGTATAGTCGTTTAATAGTACAACTGTAAAGTAAGTAAGCTTAAAAAGCAATACCCTATCTATTTCACGCATTTTTACCGTTGATATTATGTTGGGGTGTAACTGTCCATAAATTACAAGGCACTACCTTGGACAAAGCTGTGGTCGAGTTAAGTTCACGCATTTTTGCGAAAGGTCAAGCCTATGTAGCATTGAGCTGGGTTAGATCTTTAGATGGACTAGTAATAAGTAGTTTAGATCCCCGGAAACTACTCAATAATCCACATGACATCAACTCTCTAAATGAAATGAAAACATTACGGAATTTGCCGTACTTTACTTAACTAAAAAGTGTAAAATAAAACATTAAATTAAAAAATCAAAAAACCCAACTACGCAATAAGTGAAGTGTTAAAAAATGAACTAAAAAGAAAAAAACAAGTAAGTCTAGTAGTTTAGACTTCTGTTTAGGGATATCAAAAAACTATACCATTTAAATTCTTTCTCGGTCGATACACTCATAAAATAAATTATACATTGTTATATGGAATATAGAGACTTTAACAGTCGGGACACATTAATCCCCATTCGTTAAGCCATTAATGTGTGTGTGTGACTGTTAAAGTCTCTACATTCCATATAACAATGTATAATTTATTTTATGAGTGTATCGACCGAGAAAGAATTTTAATGGTATAGTTTTTTGATATCCCTAAACAGAAGTCTAAACTACTAGACTTACTTGTTTTTTAGTTTTTTAAACGATATTTTGTAGTTTTGATATTAGTATTATTGAACTTGCGTTCACACGGGTGTTAGGCACGGCTCCGTCTGCCTTTTTTATGGTAGTCTGAGCCACAAACAACCTCTGATCCTAAACGCATACGCCTTGTATAATTTTATACTATACTGTGCCATAGTTGGTAAAAATAAAAGGTAATAATAATAGTAACTCGCAGTGTGTTAGCAGCCTTAGCAGCAATTTCAAGTAAATGGATGCGACACGGTGCTTTGCTACACGGGGTGAAATTTTTTTATCAAAATATATAATATTTTTTTTTCATAGCATATTTTTAACCGACTTCAAAAAAGGAGGAGGTTTCTCAATTCGAACGTATATATATATATATATTTTTTTTAATGTTTGTTCGCGGATAACTTCGTCGTTTATGAACCGATTTTGATTATTCTTTTTTTGTTCGAAAGGAGATATCCCAAGTGTGGTGTGGTGTACCATGGTAATTTTATCGAGGTCTGATAAGTATCTCCAGAGATATTGAGATAAACATCTCAAAACTGGTACTGAAAATGAATAGCGCGGCATTGAAGTCGGTTCTTTTTTAGTTTTTAAACGATATTATTATGTTAGCTCTTGAAGACTATCTTACGAATCGGTAACTGACGCTAAAGTTGGGGATGGATGGTAGTAAGCTAGGTCTAGAAGGTCTCATATAAGAAGGTCGTTTAAAAAACTAAAGGAACCGACTTCAAATGCCGCGCTATTAATTTTCAGTGCCAAGTTTGAGGTTATCATCTCCATATCTCTGGAAATACTTATCAGATCTTGATGAAATAGCTATGGTACCACCCTTGGAATATCTCCTTTCCCGCAAAAAAATAATAATCAAATTCGGTTTATAAACGACGAAGTTATCCGCGAACAAACATAAAATATACATATAGGTACTTACGGTCGAATTGAAAATCATCCTTTTGTTTTTTGTCGGTTAAAAATACAAAAAACTAAATATTTTATTTGGGTCAGCGACGCACGATTTGTCTTTACAAACTTAATACCAAAATCTTATTATATAATACTTATACCACAGAACAGATAATAATACTACGTACTTGTGCTATTATTTATTCTGTGGTAGGTACTAGAGTGTCCGGGGCAAGGTTTTATGATTGTAAAGTGCCACAAGTATAACTTGGCGGTGGTGGTTTTTGGAACTAATTATTTTAATTGAAACTGTGAGTTTGACGTTTGAGAGATTACCGCGACATTATTGTTGATAAATCTGCTACATAAAAATAGTTCAATTATGCCAAAAGTAATTAAAAGTGGTTTAAGAGAAACTGTTATCAAAGTACATAGTAAAAGCACAGTGGCGCACAGGCACGCCAAGTTATACTTGCCGGACTGTAAAACTTTGGTCCGAGGTGTGCTTATACCATAGGTTACGTAGTAACTATTATATAATCTGTGCCATAGGTGAGTACCAAACTATTATTCGAACTAAGACAGCCTAAGCATTTTACCCTATATTACTAACCTGAAACGAGAATAACAGTTAATTACATATACGATACTCGTGACTAAATTGTCTATTATTGCATGGCGTGAAGTTAGCACCAGAGCGCAGCAAGGGTGCTAAGCCGTACTACTTAGTCACACGTATTGTAATATATACTATTTCTAGCATAAATTACACTTAATTCTACTACCAACTATTTTCAACCGACTTCCCGAAAAGAAGGAGGTTCTCAATTCAACTGTATGTTTTTTTTTCTTTTTTTTTTGTGTGTGTATGTTACGCGATTGATTACTCTGTCAATTGTGAACACATTTGAATGATTCTTTTTTTTAACCGACTTCAAAAAAAGGAGGAGGTTTCTCAATTCGACCGTATATTTTTTTTTTAACCGACTTCAAAAAAAGGAGGAGGTTTCTCAATTCGACCGTATATATTTTTTTTTATTATTATTTTTTTTTTTTTTATGTTTGTTCGCGGATAACTTCGTCGTTTATGAACCGATTTCGATTATTCTTTTTTTGTTCGAAAGGAGATATCCCAAGTGTGGTACCATGGTAATTTTATCGAGGTATGATAAGTATCTCCAGAGATATTGAGATAAACATCTCAAAATTGGTACTGAAAATGAATAGCGCGGCATTGAAGTCGGTTGTTTTTTAGTTTTTAAACGATATTATAATCGGTGGGGTTCGTTTCCGAGGTAGTCCCATTGTAATTTCATCGAGATCTGATGAGTATCTCCAGAGATATGACGATAAACGTCTCAAACTTGCTACTGAAACTGACTCGCGCGGCATGGAAGTCTGTTGTTTTAGTTCTTAGTTATTTTGTCCAGAATAAAGATACAGATACAATCTCAGAGTAACAATTACTACTTTAGTCATTGTTACTCTGAGGATAAAATTTATAAAGTTATTTTATAATTTTTAGGGTTCCGTAACTGAAAAAGAATATTGGAACCCTTGTAGGATCAATTTGTAGTCCTTCTGTCCGTCTGTCAAGACTCAACACACATAGAGGTTGTTATCAATTATTAATTACAAGCTGATCCCACGACTTCGTTCACGTACACGAATTTAGTAACTTATGTTCATCCTCAAGCTATAGAGTAAATCTCCTTGTTAAATTTAGTGAGATCGTATCGTCCGTTTAGGCGTGATTAGGTAACAAACAGACAGAGTAACAGAGTTACAAATGTTTTTATAATATTAGTATGATAGTATGGATTATGAATCAAGTATTCTCTGGAAGAGATTGCTGTTAGCAATAAGACCGCCCATTGTAGCCTAATAGTAATTATGTTTTATTTTATTTTATTTTTATTATGTTGGTATATAACAAAGAGACTTTGTATTGTATTATTTTATTATTATAATTTAATATTTACTATTATCACAATAAAAAATATGTTTTTTTTTCTATTTGATAAATTAAGATTGCTTACTACATACAGTACGACGGCGACGGTGGTGTGGTGTCCCAGGCTCTGCCGGTTGCGGATGCTACTGGACTGGAAGGAGCAGCTGTTCCGAGCACAGAGGCGGCCAGAACTGTACCGCCAAAATCGATGCCTGGACCAGTGCAGAAGAGGATGGGGCGTCCTGAAGTGCTCAAAAGGGAAGCGGCGAGACGTCGGGCGGCTGCAGCGGCGACCGCAGTGGGACCTGACGCTGTGTTGGAAGGTGTAGGTAAGGGGCGGGGTGACGGAGAGCCGGCCGAGCCGACCGTTCCCGCCCAAAGCTTCCATCGCGGCGTAAACCGCCGAGTTTTACACAAGGAGCGCAGAAGGCGTGAGGTCGCGTTGATAGAAGCTTTCTATCAGCGACAGCGGGAAGGCGTGCTCCAGCTGCCCGGTCCATCGGCCTTAGCGCCGCCGGTCGTAGCATGCATGGCCCGTGCCGTCCCGCTGGGTGAGATCCCTGCACCTGTCCGGGATGGTACGCAAGCTCCGGCTTTTACGTTGTCCGACCCAAAACCCAAGCCGGCTCCTTCTAAAGGAAAAGGCAATGGAAAAGGACGGAAGGGAGGTGCCAAATCTGCCAGCAACGCACCCAGAACTCCGGTGGCTGTAAAAAATGTAGACGACTCAAAAGGTTCGGGGCGGGAGGACGGAGCAACCCGAGGCGCAAAGCGGCAGCGAAGTTCGGACTTTGTGTCTCCAACCGGCTGCGTGGCGGCGGATAAAAAGGTATGCGTAGAGGACGGTGCCACCGCCACTGGCTTTGCGGCGAGAGTTGTGAAGTCCTCCGGCCCCGGGCAGGCCAGAACAGAACGCTCGTATGCGGATGCGGTCAGGACGGGACACAAAGTCATTGTGCTTGACCGCAACCGCATACCGATAAATGAGGACCAAATGATCCAGTTGAGATTGAAGGTAGAGAGGGAGATATTGGACATTTTTATAAAGAGCGGTTACAGTACTAATATGACGATGCCGCGCTTTTATCATGTTGCAAGGCTACAACGAGGCGGAATAAGGTATGAACCCAGGGATGACTATTCGCTCGCCTGGCTCACCGACTTTGTGGGACGATTGCCTCGCAATGGGAGGGCTCGGGTGGGCTCATGGTCCTCCCTGAAAGCATGGTTCCCCGCTTTTACACGGGAGTTATTTTCATTCCCGACTTCGGCCGAGATCAGGAGGAGGAGCTAGCGAGGAGGCCGGACCTTCTTATGAAGTTCCTCATTCTGCTGAATCAGGACGTGGGTGTAGAGAGGTGGCAGCTTTTTACCCATGAGATTAGACCAGAGGGAGGAACGTTTAATCACTTACTAGTCGTAGGTATCCCCCCTGAAGATGTACAATACCTGGAGCGTGAAAACTTTCGCCTGCACTATGGTGCGGGTTCGGTTTACGTCAAGGTGAGAAATTATAAACTCGGAGGTGCCATAGCGTCGGCGCCGGGGGTCGCGGGCTCAAGCCACGCTGCACCGAGCAGCGAGCATGGACTGGCGATCCCCGTCGTCGATGTCGAGGACGACGTGGCATCTACCGATACTCTGGGCTGGACGACGGAGGAGCTGGAGGATCTGCTCCATGAACGTGGCGTCGGTGGGGACCATATTGCAGGGGACATCATGGGCCTCAATATCGTCTCTCCGGCGTTGTCCATGGAGACGGATAGGGCCGCTCCTCCCTCGCTCAACCCAGATGAAGACTAAGTAAGACGACCGATCGCCTTACTACAAGACCACATAATTTAGTCTTAAGTTTTTAAGTATTAATAATGGATCAAGAAACAAATAAATTATATTATAATAACGAACATAATCACACTAGTACGGTGGAGGTAAGTAGAGACAGTCTAGTAAATAGAAGCACAATTAACATGGTACAGTCCAATATCCAACACAGCGTCACAGGTTTCGCCGCCCTGCGAAGGAACCTGGAGGAGCAACCGAACACAATTGCACTGGTCCAGGAACCATACATAAGTCGAAGAATGGTGAGTGGTTTCAACGCATTACGAGGTAATGTTTTCTCTCCTCCCTTACAAACTAAAACTCGTACCTTTATCTATGTACCAAACCTTTACAAAGCGTCTTTGGTGACACATTTGTGCATCGATGATGTAACAGTTGTGAAACTAAATACAGGTCTGCAAGGAAACCTGAAAACAATCATACTGACTCGGTGTACATGGACATAGCGGCCGAAGCACCGCCGTCAGCACTAGAAGATCTATTACAATACTGCCAAGCGAATAATCTCGAATGTGTGTTAGGATGCGATGCAAACGCCCACTGCACTATCTGGGGCTGTTCAAATACGAACGAAAGAGGTAAAGATCTACTGGACTTTATCCTAAGATACAACCTCAACGTGCTAAACCGAGGTTCTGAACCTACGTTCGTGACCTCTAAAGCTAGGACAATCATTGATGTCACCTTAGCGACCAGCGGTATCACCGACCTGATCAAGGACTGGCACGTAGCTACTGACGAAATCTCCTGCTCAGATCATAGGAGAATAAGATTCAGTTTGACAGTGGGAGAACACGAACCACGCAAATACAGAAACCCAAAAAACACTGATGGGACACTATACAGAGAATCACTCGAAAAAGAATTAATGAATGTAGCAGAAATTGACATAAGTTCACGACTGAAACCGCAAGATATAGAGGATACTCTAAATGAATTGACAAATTCTATGAAGAATAGCTATAAAAAAGCTTGTCCGCTCAGAACAGAGACAAGCGGAATAAAACACAAAAAGGACAAGTGGTGGAACAGAGAACTCACTAAGCTGAGAAAGAAAACAAGGCATCATTTTAACAGAGCCATGAACACAAATCACGACACCGATTGGAAAGACTACAGGAAAACCAGACACAGGCTAAAAGTAAAAATAAACAAGAGCAAGAACAGCTCTTGGAAAAATTACAGCAACTCGATACAATCAGAGAGTGAGACAGCTAGACTAAGAAAAATCTTATCGAAAGATACACTTGTAAAATTAGGTTCATTAAAAAAGGCGGACGGCACCTACACGGTGTCGGAGCAGGAGCAATTTGAGCTCTTACTTCAAACACACTTCCCGGAATGTCGTATAAACGACGGCGACGGTGCATGGGACATTCAGAGATCTCATGAGCCTGGTTCTGAAGACTGGGCTTTTGCCGACACAATAGTTACCGAAGAAGCACTTATCTGGGCTGTGAGTACTTTTAAACCTTATAAATCTGCAGGGACAGATGAAATTTTCCCAGCCTTGCTACAGTGGAGTCTGAATAAGATAAAGTCCCAGCTACTGGGTATATTCAGAGGATGTTTAGCTTGGAAATACGTTCCCAAAGCCTGGAGAGAAGTAAAAGTGGTGTTTCTACCAAAGCCGGGGAAAACAGACTACACAAACCCGAAATCTTTCAGGCCAATATGCTTGAGCTCATTTTTACTAAAAACTTTAGAGCGTTTATGCGACAAATATATCAAAAGTGGACCACTAAAAGAATATCCAATGCACAACAATCAACATGCTTATCAGACTGGTAAGTCGACGGAGACTGCCCTGCACCATGTAGTGCACAAAATTGAGTCGACACTAGAAAACAAACAGTCATGTCTCGTGACTTTTATTGACATTGAAGGCGCTTTTGATAAGACGACCTTTCCCAGCATCGAAGATGGACTGACATCACAAGGAGTTGACGGAAGAGTGAACAAATGGGTAACGAACATGTTGTCAAGCAGAGTAGCTTGCATAGAAAGCTCAAAAGAAACACGCTGTCTTGTTACACGAGGCTGCCCACAAGGAGGAGTACTTTCACCACTACTCTGGGTAGTGGTAGTAAACGAGCTGATAGATCTCTTAAATCGGGAAGGTATAACGGCAATTGGCTATGCAGATGACCTTGTCATTATGGTCTCGGGACTCTTTGAATCCACGCTTTGCGAGAACTTGCAGAAGGCGCTACGGTCGGTTGAAAATTGGTGCGGCAAACACAGACTATCTGTCAACCCGCAGAAAACAGAACTTGTTCTTTTCACCCGCAAAACTAAGTTAGCAAAACTTAAACCACCGACATTGTTTGGAACTAAGCTTACGCTAATTAAAGAAGTAAAATACCTAGGAGTATGGCTAGACAGTAAACTTCTATGGGCGAAACACTTAGACCATATCACTACAAAAGCTACGAACATCTTTTGGCAGAGCATGAGAGCAATTGGCAAAGACTGGGGTCTGAAACCAAAGCTGTGTAAGTGGCTATATACTGTAATTGTGCGTTCTGTACTTACTTATGGATGCGTGGTATGGTGGACGCGCACAAACTTAATTACGGCAGTAACCAAATTGCAGCAGGTACAAAGATTAGCATGCACACTTATCAGTGGCTGCACGAAGACGACACCGTCTGACGCGTTAAACGTTATCCTAGGCATGAAGCCGTTGCACCTGCATATACAACAGGAAGCAATGGCTTCCGCGATTAGGATAAAATCTACAAACCAATGGAAAGGTACAGGAACGACCACAAACCACTGCAAAATACTGTCAAAAGCGACAATGATCATTCCGAGAGCCAGTAAAGGCACGGACAGGACAGCCAGTACTCATCTAGATAATAAAAAGTACCAACTAATAACTGAGGATAAGATGTCTGAAGCGGCACTGCCGTCTTACAAAATATACACTGATGCTGCAAAAAACGAAACAGGAGCAGGTTGCGGGTACTACTCGCAAGACCTTGGACTCTCGGCATCGATAGCGCTGAACAAGACTATAACCGTCTTACAGGCCGAAACAATGGGACTGTTACTATCTGCACAAGCAGTTCAGTCCATAAATCAGTCTTTATTAGAAAATGATCAAGATGAAATCAATATAGAATTTGTCACTGATAGTGCAGCAACTATATACGCACTCAGGAGACCTACAACGAGATCTAAGGTACTGGCTAAATGCCACGATACTCTGCAAACATTGGCAACCAAGTATAACGTTAAGGTAAGATGGACGAAAAGCCATGCATCATGTGCTGGCAATATCACGGCTGACAAACTCGCTAAAGAAGGAACAAGACAACAGGTAAGCGATGACGTGATGGATCTCTGTCGACCATCAGCAATGGAAGTCAGAGACCTATTACGGCGTTATACCGAAAACGAACAACAAAAGTTGTGGGACAGCATGATAAGCTGTAAGCACACAAAAGCAGCTTTTCCGAATTTAAACAGCAAAGTTACAAACAGATTGCTAAAATTACAAAGACATGATCTTCGTATAATAGTAAGCCTCATCACGGGACACTGTAATCTAAATTATCACCTCCACAAAATTGGCGCAACAGATAGTCCTCTGTGTCGAGGCTGCATGCTTGAAAACGAGACCGTGGCACATGTGATCTCACAGTGCCCGGTCCTGGATGAGGTAAGAGCCACAGCCGGGTTATACGTCCGAGACATAGATGAAGAACACCAGCCGCGGCAACAACAACGACAAGGATTAACAGTATCACCATAACGATCATCATCATCGCTATCTGCCTTAGCACTGCCAGCAACATCGGGCACACAAACTCATCCACAGCTTTCATCATCATCGTCATTTTCACCATCAATAATAACACCCTCACCACTGGAAGCGCTATGCCAGCGACCCAAAGCCGTGCTACGCTTCATTAAGGAGCTGGGTTGGCTTGGGTGATCGCTGACAGGGGGAAATGCACAATACACCCCAAGCGGGACGTCAGTGCAGGTCTTATCGCCCCCATCACCAATTAGAATTATTACATACAGTACTATTGCTTATAGATTTAAGACGGGAATTTAACGTGACTTACGCGATGTCGATATAGCGATCGACATATGTTTCGGCCTCATCCGGAGGCCTTCTTCAGGATCTTGAGTGCGGGGCGCTCGCTGACGCGTTCAGCCTCGCACAAATTTAAATTCCCGTCTAAAATCTATAAGTTTAAAATGAACGTGAGTTTTTATAGTACTATTGCTTAAAAATACCATTTCAACTTTTATTATTGTACGGAAACCATATTCATTGATATTAAAATTTAACGTTTATTTATTGCCTATAATTATGAGCAAATAAAGAAATTATTATTATTGCTGTAACTTCAAAAAAATGTTGTATAACTAACATTATATTAGGAAAACATTTATAAAACCGGTAACAAAATAATGCGATCGAATCTTTGAATAACTTGATTTAAAAAACATAATGAATCAGATTAGTTATTTAAATCAAAATAGCAAGTTTAAAATAAGATTAAAGCGCATCTCAGAGCAAACAGAACAGAATTCATTGAAAAATATATTCCAGCAAAAACGAGAACAGAGGAAACTGTGGAGACTACTCATCACGGTCGGTCGATTAAACAATTTTTTTTTAGAAATATACCTACTATATTCACACTAAATCTAATACTATCCCATTCTAGGCCTAGCGTGCTACCATCCTCGACCGCATCATCTCTTACCAACGGGTGAGATAGTGGTCAAAGGCTAGGGTATATGATATATATATATCTATACTAATTATTATAAAGAGAGAACATTTGTATTTTTGTATGTTTGTAATGAGTAAGCTCAAAAACTACTGAATCGATTTACAAAATTCTTTCACTAATACATAGAATGGACTTTCGGAATGAAAATAGGCTATATATTATCCCGTTTAAATTAAAGGTACATTCGTGGAGACCTAATTTGCAACCTAAGTCGGCAAATAAACGGTCGAAAAAACATGTTTCTGACGAACGCTGCTTAATTGAAAATAGATAGAAGAATATTTTCTATGCAAGAGTTGTACAACTTAATAAGACCTACAAAAAAGTCCGCGACAGCATATGTCTATCTCTTATGGTTGACTCACAGTAACCATTTTAATCTTAAAATTTTTGTTAAAAAATATTACATAACTTCCAAGGCTATTTTCAAGTATATTGTATTAATCCTTATCCAAATAATTACGTTAATTAGCTTGGCCACATATTATAGATTAAAATTGTCCTTTACAGTATATAATTCAAATGAAAACTCTAGAAGATATCACGAATTTCACATACACGCATCGCAAAATTAATAAAATATTTGCAGTGAAACCACAGATTAGGTCATAGTTACTAGGAAAATATTATTATAAGCTTAGCTATGCTATAGATCTCCACCGATCACAATCAATTTGAAGTCAATATAGTATAATAATATGATCTATTGTATAAAATAATATTCATCTATATATATAATAATATAATATAATATTTTAAACCACCCCGACTGATCTATGTATAATAGCTTTTTCCAATGACTCTAAACACGACATTTAAAATCTGAGCTGTAAGTTGGTGAGGATTTGAGTATTCTGTAGAGTCCCGGAGGCTTCCATGTTTTTACAATATCGTTGAAGAAGAAAATTTTCGAATTGATCAGACCTATGAAAGTTGATTTCATAGCGCAATTAACTAGAAAAAAGCTCATCATTTTATAACGATTGAACGAATTTATATGAATCAAAGCTAAGCTAAAACTCTCGATGAAGACATCTATCAAACAAAAAAAAACTATCAATAATAAAAACAAAATCGGTTCATCCGGTTAGGTGCTAAGATGCTACAGACAGACACACAGATACACACGTTAAACGTATATTACCCCTACATTTTGCGTCGGGGAACACCGTAAGGTTACCAAACCAAAGGGCCGTCCAATATCAATATGTAAGTATTATAAAACAAAGTTCATCACTGCGTCTGTCTGTCTGTTCGCAATAATCTCAATAGCTACTGAACGGATTATCATGCGGTTTTCACCAATAGCCAGAGTGTTTATGAGGAAGGTTTAGGTGCATAATTCGTTAAGGTTTTGTGTAAATTGGATGAAATATGACGATGGTTGTTAAATATGTTCATATTTTATATTCGATGCAACAAACTGATGCAAATTTTGTAGGCATATATGTTCTACCCGTGCGAAGCCGGGGCGGGCTGCTAGTATTAAATATATATATATATATATATATATATTTATTTTTATATGATCGTACAAAACGAAAAAAACATTTTCACATGCCGCGATAGTTAAAATGGCCAGTCGCCATAATCATGTCGATGTCATCAAGGTTTATTTGTTTTTTTTTTATGATCACATTTGTTTATATTGTTTCATTGTTCTCCATATCTCCGGAGATGATTATCAGATATCAATAAAATTTGAATGGCACCAAACGAGAGCATTATCTCTCAAACATATTTTTTTTAAATCGGTTCGGATTTAACGGAGTTCTGAGATAACAAACATAAAGAAACAGTCGAATTGAGAACCTCCTCCTTTTTTGTGAAGTCGGTTAAAAACTATAATACCCAAAGAGGGTTAAATGGGGTGTAAACTTTTGTATAAGACTTCTTTATATTTTAAAGCGATGAAATTTGGTATTTAAGTAGTTCGTTTTATATAAAAAATCTATAATTTTTTAGGGTCCCGTAGCCGAATGACAAAATACGGAACCCTTATAGATTCGTCATGTTTGTCTGTCCGTATGTCACAGCCATTTTATTCCGAAACTATTAAGCCGGGTATCCACTTAGGTTCGCTGTGGTTTGCGAACACTCCGCGCTCCGCGGACCTGAACATCTACAGTGTACAAACCGAGGCTGCAACGTCTGTTATAAACGTCATTATACGATATTGCATGACGCATACGCGAATGTCAACCTTATTGATCAGACATCGAATACACTGACCGAAGACGCCGGGTCATTGTCCATACCTACAGCTCCAATTACGAAATCTCAACTACAATTGCAACAACAACGTAACAAACAACATAGCGTAAATCACGTCGCTACAGATGATGAAGAGATTTTACTGACGACCTTATGCATCAAAGTTAAAGCCGCTGATGGTACTTATGTGACTCTAAGGGCACTCCTTGACCAAGGCTCCCAGATATCTTTGATATCCGAAAACGCTGCTCAGAGGTTAGGGTTGCCCCGACAACGGTTCCACGCATCCGTTTCTGGCATTGGAAACGGGTCTAAACATGGTAAAGCAGTAATCACACTTGAATGTCAGTCTATTTACGACGCCTATGAGTTTACTACTCAAGCATTGATTATTAGGCACGTCATAAATAATCTGTCTAATGTGTCCTTCAGCAAACAGTCATGGCCACATCTGCAACACATCCAGCTCGCCGACCCTGGATACAACGTCTCGAAGAGCATCGACCTACTACTAGATGCGAGCGTTTATTCACATATCATCATGAGCGGTCTCATCAAGGGCTCGAACATTGCCCCCATAGCTCAACAAACAAGGCTGGGTTGGATCCTGTCAGGAAGTGTCAAAACTTTTAATTGTCACATCGTCGTCAATAATTTGGCTGAACTATGACACTGCCTGGGAACTACTCACTCATCGATACAACAACCCCCAGCTGCTGTTTACTAAACAGGTCGAGATATTCTTGAATCAACCGGTAGCTCACAAACAGACAGCGTTCGAGATCAAACGTCTTTACGATACATCCAAGGAGTGCATCTACGCCATACAGAACCTAGGTATCGATACAAGTACCTGGGATCCACTCTTAGTTCATCTCATTATAAAGAAGTTAGATCCTGAGACATACAGTGACTACAAAGAATCGCGTAAGTCGCCACGTGACCTGCCGTCGCTATCGAAACTGATGGATTTTATGCAGGGAAAATTTTCTGCTCTAGAACCTATACACGAGAAGGAAAAGCAGATATATGGTAAACCCAATCAACAAAAGCTTAACAGGCCCAATCCAGGTGGATATCGTTATAGTAAATTTTCAAACAAAAAACCCAAATATGTTTGCGAACATTGTGTGCTCACAACAACTCACAAACACCGCGTAGTGCCACGTTCGCGTCCACGAACACACACACTGCGCTCCCGTTTGTGTTCGTGCAAAAAACTGCTTCCAGAGCGCTCCGCCGTGAACCGATCGCGCTCCAGTTGCGCTCTGCGAACACGACGTATGCACTAGGTTTGGTTTGCGGAGCGGACGCGTTCGCGAACCACGGCGAACCTAAGTGGATACCCGGCTTTAGGACTACAGAATTGAAACTTGGTAGGTAGATGTATTCTGTAAACCGATTTCCGATTTTTAAACAAAAATAAAAAATATAAAAGTTTAAGGGAGGGCATCCCATACATGGAACAGAAACAAAAAAAAATCTCTTCAAACCTATACGTGTGGGATGTCTATGGATAGGTCTATAAAATGACATTGAGGTTTCTAAAACCATTTTTTCTCAAAGTCAATCATTTGAAAGATAGGCGCGTCTAAAGTAGTAAAATGTGTGTCTGTGTGTGAAAAAATATATTCTGTAGATATCAATAAAAACTTTCAACGGAAATTGGTTTGAACGAGATACAGTTAGCAGTTTTTGAGCAATAGCGACCGCAAATATAACTTTGTTTTTCATACTAACTCTATGAACAACAAAGTTAATTTTTGGTGGCGAAAAATTATAGTTATAGAATACTCTACTGCGTTACCGAACCCTACGAGTGCGAGTTAGACTTGCATTGGCCAGTTTTTAGGGTTCCGTACCTCAAAAGGTAAAAAAAAGGAACCCTTATAAGATCACTTACTTGTCCGTCTGTCCGTCTGTCCGTCTGTCCGTCTGTCCGTCTGTCCGTGTGCCACCACCGATTTTCTCAGGAACGGGTGGACCTAGCAAGTTGAAATTTATATAGTCCCTATTAGGTGTATAAAAAGTCCTGTGTCAACACGATAAAAAGATATGGGCAAATTTTGATTTTCGCGACAAATTGTAAGTACCAAAATTTACCTTAATTTTGTAATTTTTTCTTTATTTATGCTGTAAGTACCTTGTACCTTGCTTTTGACCAAAATTAACAATTCTAGGTCAACCAGAAGTACCCTATAGGATTTGGGTCGAAAACCTATGGGGTGACCTAGAATCATGAAATTTGGCAAGAAGCAAGGTACACATAAAGCACAAATAAAGGAAAAATTCCAAAAGTAAAAAAAAGTAGAAAATTAAAGGGTGTCCCCATACACACATAGATTACGCCAATTAAGATAGACCTCTGAGATATATTAGCGCTCATACAATTTAGAGGTCGAGCTTAATTGGTACCTACCAACGTTGGTGGTGTTGGTACGGAAGTCTCGGTGGGCGAGTCCAACTCGACTTGGCCGGTTTTTATTTTGCTAGGGTTGCATTAAGTAGGTGCAATGAGGGATGAAAGTTAATGTCGAAAGTTCTTTATTTATGGAGTTATATGATTAAAATTTGTATTTGAGTAGTTCATTTAATATAAATAAAACCGCCTGTGGTTCCGAACCCAAAATGAACCAACGGAACCCTATTACTGAGACTTCGCTGTCCATACTTCTGTCCGTCTGTCCGCCTTTCACAGGGCTGTATCACCTTTATTGTTATAGGTTGATACCTAACATTTTCACAGAGTATATAATACTATGGTCAGCTTCAGGATCAGAAAAGTTTATTGATTTACTGAATTAATTTACAACAAAATTATTCTAATGGATATTTAAAATATTAATTACTACTTTATAAAATTCACCTCCATACCATTCTCTGTTATGCCATCCATACCCTCAGAAAGGCTGTTGCGACAAAACTTTTAATTATATCCCCTTTTCTTTCCCACATACTACTTTGTCTCGCTCGCACATTGTTTGCGTTGCCATGTTGCTGTCCTTTTCTGGTGTTTCTCTTTCGATCTTGTTTTTACTTAAATTTGGAGCCGATTCGTACTATTAGGTAATATGTACTAGATGTTTGCTGCGGCATCGCTCGTTTTCAGGGTTTCGTAATCCGTACCCAAAGGGTACTAACGGAACCCAAACCCAATTACTGAGACTTCGCTGTCCATCCGTCCGTCCGTCCGTCTGTCTTTCTATCAGAGAGCTATATCTCCTAAACCGTATTGGGTTGACACTTGAAATTTTCACAGAGTATCTATTGTTTTTTTTTAAGTCAGTTAATAACAAAAATGTAAGTACATTAAAGGACTTCCCCAAAGTCGCCATACAAGAAATGTGTTTTTTGGCAATTTTTTCAATCTTATTTGTTGTAGGTACTGTGGTAGGAAGCCGACGAGTGCGAGTCTGACTCGCACTTGGCCAGCTCGCGCTTTTATTTATGTCTATCTATTAAAAGGAATATAAATAGAATATTATTTTTATCGAGCTCTCGACCGATACGTAGGGAAAAATAAAATATACTTGGGCGATTTTACTGCGATTTTATTGCGTATATTATGTTATTACATATACCTATACTTCGCTTACTAAAATTTATAAAATAAGCAAAATATACACTAAATAGGTAGGTTAGGTACTATTACTTCTGTAATATTTGTCAATGTTTGCACATACTTAGTTACCTAACCTACTCAATCACGCATAAATGGCCAAACGGATTTAGATAAAATTTAGCAGACAGATAGTTTTGATCTGGATTAGCATTGTCAATTTTGAATGCGGGCCATTCCACGTGCCACTGGTAGTATCGTTAAGGAGAGAACAACCTCAACTAGCAAAATAAATTAACTCGCAGTCTACCTATTTAAAGACTTTTCGCTCGAAAGTTCTTAAATTATATTTTTATAATACTAAAATTGTACATAACCAACCTAACTACAGTAAATAATAAAGGTAAATAAATAATTCAGGATAACCTATCCAAGCTGTGCTAAATCGGGGAACGGGCAGAACTACAACAGAACTGTCTTGATACTTTAGACAAGTTTTATGTCTGAACAAGTGTTGAGACCGTCCAATGAATAGAAAAATCACAATTTGTAGAACGTAAAACAATAGTTCCAATATTTCATCTATTTAACATAAAAAGTGTGGCGTGGTTTCATGAACCACGATGCAAGTGAAACTTTTTGTGTATGTGTAGCTATGGTAGCTAGCTACTATGACAGCAGTTGAAATGAAGATACATTTGTATGTATGCAAATATGGCTGTGAAAGCGTCCGCCAATCACAGCCAGACCTAAATGTCATACATCATATCCACCAATCAAGCTAAAGTGACGGCTGTAATGCGACATGCGATGGACGAAAATATTTGAGGCGATGTAATAAAAGTTTCACTTTAATAAATAAATATTTAGATATTATTTATTGAAATATGATAGTTTATAAGTACCTACATTACAATTTGTTGATAACCTGGCACCTAATTTAGGCTCGAGATTCGTTTGGTAAGTTTTTGCTAGGCCTTTTCCAACTACTAACAATGGTTAGTACCAAATTGTTGGAAAAAACATAAAATATTTCTGTGTTTTCTAATTTTTCTAAGAAGCTGCTAATCCTCGTTGCTAATTATTCTAATCTTTTTTTCGGGATAATTTTCGTAAAAACAAGATCCCTATTAATTAGCGGATTAAAATATTAATTCTTCATTAAATCTTCATTAACGTGGTCTAGACTGGAAATACACTTCAAAAGAAATAAAAATTACATATGTTATTGTACTGTAGCTCCAAATCTTTCAATGTTATCGACTTTATCGAAATTCACTGTAAGTACCATAGCAAAAGAACTATACATAACTATATAAATCTGTCGCCAAAAATCTAATGTGTTCCGGCAGCTATCCTTGAGAGCCAGTACCCATTCTAGGCCTAGCGTGCTTACCATCTTCGACCGCATCATCACTTACCAACAGGTGAGATAGTGGTCAAACACTAGCCTATAAGATATAAAAAAAGGTACAAGATTGTTATATTCTAAAATTTCTTATTAATATAGAAGTATCAAATCCTATCCAACGCATATTCAAGCCAGGTCAATATTGTATCCATGCCAGCATTGCATATTCTAAACACACACATAGACAGCTATCTGTGTGTGTGTGTGTGTGTGTGTGTTTCTGTTTCATCCAGTCAGGTATACAGTCGTACGTGTGGATTTCTGTAGCACTTAAAAATTAGAGCTTATTCCCAAACATATATTAAATGAAATATGCTATAGAACACAATAGCTATATATAAGTAAATATATTGCTCTTTAATTAGAAATACCACATTATCGAATTGAACGGAGGAATTATAAATCTATTATTTTCGTGTATATATTTATATATATATATATATTTTCAATGCAAATCTAGTAACTTATTGGAAGAGAAAAATATCAGAAATGCACTCTTTGTACTTGTTTCTTTATGATATTTTTAGGTCTCTAAGTACTCTAACTACTAAGTACTGTAATTAAATTCATAATATCTTGTAAGAATGCCAGGAAGCTATCGCTGTTTTCGTTAAGGGTTATTCATACTTTTCGTATTTAAAGCCTTTATTTGTTATCTAGTATTGTACCGGCATTATTTATTCTGTGGTACCGGAGTGACCTAATTTATTATCATTAGTTATGCAACATATCAATTAATATTAATGAATTCAATAAAACTAATAATATTCAGTTAATCTATGAAAAACCACTCAAAATCAAATCTTTAAATTAAACAAGTTCAGTGTAGTTTCCAAAACAGTGTCAAAATCTCCGAAAACAATTCGCCTAGAATTCTAAACAAAGACCTACAGCAAAATTTCCACCTTATTACTTTGTATCAAGTATCAAAATAGTTTGGTAAGAGTAGAGGTTACACACACACATTGATGCTTATCTGGGTGAGTGAGCTTTGCACGTGTGCGTAGGAAAAGGAATGTCTTCCCATAAGGAGTTGCATTAGTGTGGATAAGACTTTACATTTTTTATTGAAATAACACACCTTCATACTAAATATTATGGTTCGAAAACGGGAAACAGTTGTCGATCATTGATAATCGTTCATTATATAGACAACGCGTAAGTCACGTTAAATTCTTATTTCACTTATTTATTATGTAAAACATGAGACTTTAATCAAGTGTAGACGTATTTATTTGGTAATACATATATTATACGCCTAATTATACTATATAGACAATATAATTAGGTGATTATTTTTAAGTATATATAAGGTACTGTTAAGATTATATAATAATTGTATGTAACAAAATTCCTACTCTCTCTTATGTATCTTTTGTGAATTGTAATTTGTAATAATGTAATCTTAACTTATGTGGTATATATGCGATATAACTCACGTGATTTGATTGTATGTATGTTACCAACTTTAATAATTAAATATTTGCACACACTTAAAAGTAAACACTTTACACTTAAAGAAACAAAATATTTGAGTTAAATATTTATTCAAATTAATTAATCTTAACAAAAAAATATTTTAAAGATATGTTTGTGTTTACGCAATGCACATTATTATACACCTTGGATTTCCTTAAAAACACAATGAAGTATTCGAGATGAATATGTGATTATGATAAAATAAATCAAACTCAAAGAAAAAAAATTGTCGGTAGATGATTATGACGTCACAACACGAAATAAAAGTATGGATAAGACAGTAAGATTTTATCATTATTTTCTTTGTGATGTCATCTTGGTAAAAAACTGCTACGAAGATACCTACTATTCACTCAGTTATTTATAAAATGCTTAGTACAGTAATCAAAATAATAAAATACCTACATTAAGTATTTGAGTATGCGATAACTTTCGATTTTTTTGAAGCAAGTAAATAGTTACAAGTAGTAAAATTTTATACAAAAAGGCCGAATGTGAAAGTTCTCAATTCATTTACGTTTTTACTTATTACCTAAGCATACTTCTTTTATTATATTCCTATCTAAAATCAACGCAATCCTTCGAAATATGTACATATGTATATATACTTAAATAAAGGCGTATAAATATTACAACATAAATTCTTTTTCTCCTTCATGAATCCTTAATGAAGAGAATATATCTCTTCATTAAAACAAAGTAGTCTCACAAATTGAGTCCTCCTTGTAAAGTCGGTCAAGGAAGCAAATCCGCGGCGCACCGCTAGCTATCGGTTGGTATTATTATTAGTAGTGCCGTGTCACCTTATCTGGTCGACTTCGATCGTGCACGCACACATACATGGCTGTAAGGCAGAGTTGAGAAAAAGACAGAGGTGTCAGACTGTACAAAACATAATTTATTTTTTCTTATTGTCAACAATTGATATAGGTATTTTTATGATGTCATGTCTGTCCATCCGTATGTCACAGCCACGTTGTTCAGAAACTATTAAGACTACACAGTTGAAACTTGGTAGGTAGGTGTATTCTATAAACCGCTTTATGATATTTACACAAAAATAAAAAAATAAAAGATTAAGGGCTCCATAATCCGCATACATGAAATTGACAATATTTTTTTTTTATCAAACTTATACGTGCGGGGTGTCTATAGATAGGTCTTTAAAAATGACATTGAGGTTTCTAAAACCTTTTTTTTCTCAAAGTTAATCATTTGAAAGATAGACACTTCAAAAGTGGTTTAAAGTGTGTGTGGGGGACACAAGTTTTTTCATCAATAATATTAGGTAACAGGTCAATAATATTAGGTAAGAAGTTCTCCTGATGAAGATTTTCAAAACAAACGATGACAGCGAAAATTCTGGTATTGCCAGATGCCACATTTGTGAATGGTAAGGTCACCACGTCTGTGCTCCCAAGGCTCAGAATGCCCCTGAGACATCAAGATGTTAAGTCTTACACTACATGCTCTGTAGCTGTACCTTTATTGGGTTGACAACTCCTTTAGACGCACCTTGCATTTTAATTTGTGGGTATTGGATAAGACTAAGCCAAAAATATCGATAAAGACTAATTTAAATACCTATTCAGGCTATTATTATAAAAATGTTTGTAGGTAACTCTGTCACTCTGTCTGTTTGTTATCTAATCTCGTCTAAACGGGCGATCCGAACTTACTGAAACTTAACAAGGAAATACTTTATAACATGAGGATGAACGTAGGCTTCTAAATGTTTGCTTGGTGTACGTGAACGAAGTCGCGGGTATCAGCTAGTATGTTATGAAGCATATGCGTGGTTGTTTTAAATAAATATCATCAAACAACTCAATATTTTCTTTTAATATCTGTTTAAAATTTATAGAATGCGTGTTTAGGTATTTATGTAAGTAATCTGTGTTTATTGTTGTAGGTAAGTAGGTATGATTATGTTAGTTTAGGTATAATATGTTATTGTTATTCTTTTCATTTTAATTTAAATTAGGCGCACCCTGCATTAGGCTACTATTTCGATCCTATCCATACAAAGGTTTGTCTGGAAGAGATCGCTGTTAGCGATAAGACCGCCCATTGTTACACGTTAAATTTAAGCTGTAAAAGTTATATGTGTCTGTATCTTTGATGTCGCAATACAGAGTTCATCTATCTATCTATCTATCTATTTCATTACTTACATTTATAGTTTAACTTAAGAATGCTGAATCAGGCTGAATCTTACAAAATTGCAGTTCTATAACTTTCCTAACTCTATTCCTGCAGTGAATAGCAAGACCAATTCTACGTACGTTTGAAAATCTTGATATTTTTAATTTTAGGTTCTTTGTTGTGATTTTTGGCAACCATATAGGTATTTTACTATTCGTTACATGGAACGGTATGCTTTACAATTTGCTTTTCTTTTGTGGTATTTTTCTGCATATTTTAATATAAATGCGAACGTTTATAGTATGGGTGGATGGATGTTTGCAGACACAAAAATACTGGTATACTGGACCGATTTTGCTGAAATGATGTACAGGGATAGCCAGTATTATGGAATAGGCCATAGGATACATTATAACATGGGCTAAGTCGCGGGGCACAGCTAGTTTTAGGTACCTACATAAAACATTAAATCCATAGGTATGTAGGTAGGTACCTACGATTAAATTAAATGATTGTGTTTATGACATTGACAAACCTTTTAGAGAAAATAACCCTTGAGAAGATATACGAGTACCTATTTATACATTTTCAAAAAAGGCTTTTTGAATGAATCCTTAGATTTTCGAAGGTAAAATTAAAGATGTTCCTTTAATTACGACGAGTCTGTACACCAAGCTACAATACTGTAATAAAATTTAAAATTCGTACTATTTAAAGCAACGTTAAACTCAAACAATTATTATTGAAACAGAATATAATAACATAAAGTTACATGCGAAATAGCAATACTTACCTACATATACGTAGGTATAGTCCTTGAGCATGGACTAAGTAAAGGGGAGAACACACGCGCTCGGTCGATAACGCAAGGGAAATACAATATCGTTGTAAAATTCAATCCATAACTATTTATACATATATAATTAAGATAGTTTAAAAAAAACTAAAACAACCGACTTCCACGCCCCGTGCCGAGTTAGACAGTTGAAATTTTTACAGATGATGTATTTCTGTTGCCGCTATAACAACAAATACTAAAAACAGAATAAAATTAAAGATAATAGAGGGCCCCATACAAGAAAAGTGTTTTTTTCGGCATTTCACGCCATCTATGAACCCTTAGTTAGGTAAACGTCCCATAGATGGCGTTATATTGAAATGTCGATCCCTAACACCTTTGTTAGACGTTAGATGGCGTTATAAGAAACAAAATGTTTATTAATTATTATTTTTTGCTGGCGCAAAATGATAGTGGTATTTTTTGTTCGATCTTATAAAATACTGTAGTGTGGTACGGAACCCTACGAGTGCGAGTCCGACTTGCACTTGGCCAGTTTATTTTTTGTATGTATGTTACGCAATTACTCCGTCAATTGTGAAACGATTCGAATGATTCTTTTTTTAATCGGTAGGGTATATTTCCGAGGTGGTCCCATACTAATTTCATCGAGATTTGATAAGTATCTCCAGAAATATGACGACGTCTCAAACTTCTTACTGAATCTGACTGGCATGGCATTGAAGTCGGTTGTTTTAGTTTTTAAACTATCTTAATATGTTATGTATAGCAGACAGCAGAAAACGCACTATGAGAAAAGGTATGTCTCTATCTATTCTACTACGGTATATAAAATACATAAAAAATGAGATTATACGATCGAGCATTAAACGCACGGGTAGAGATAGAGCATAATAATATGTGCTTACATTTTTGCATCAGTTTTTTGCGTCAAGTATGAATTACCATCTTCAACAATCATCGTCATAATATTTCAGTCAATTTACACTAAACCTACAATTAGACACCTAAGCCTTAGCTATCTATTGGTGAAAATCGCAAGAAAATTCGTTCAATAGATTTATATTTACCGTGAGCAGACAGACAGACGCGGTGGGGGACTTTATTTAATAATATGTAGTAGTTTTGTGGCCCAGTCAACAAAACATGTCATTAACAAAATAAAATAATATTTTAATAATAAGAAGAAACCCTTATATGTACCAAATTTAGTTTTCTAACAATGCTAAATCATTAAGTATTAGATAGGTATAAAATTCTTATCTATACTATCGTGATATAAATGACAAAATATCGACGTTTCGATAACCCGCACGAATTGCAACGTGTGCTCCCGCCCTATGAGTGCTAATAATAATAACGTACGTGTACTAGTGATGGGGTATTTCATGATTGTATCGATATCGATTATTTATGCTGCGTGTAAGTGTAAATTGGTGTTAAAGTTTATCTTTTTAACCGACTTCGCAAAAAGGAGGATCTCAATTCGCCTGTATTTTATTTGTTTTTATGTTTGTTACCTCAGAACTCCGTCATTTATTAACCGATTTGGAAAAAAAATTTTGTGTTTGAGTGAAGTGAAAGAATGAAGTGAATATTCTTTCCGTTTAGTCCTATAGTAATTGTATCGAGTTCTGATAAATATCTCCAGAGATATGGAGATAGAAACCTCAAAATTGGTAGTGAAAATGACTAGCGTGGTATTTGATGTCGGTTTTTTTTTTCATTTTGTAAACAATCTTGAATAATTCATTATTAGTAACTATCTATGTATCTACAGCGTGGTGCACTAATGTATTAATTTACTTATTTTGTTCTGGCTCAACACGATAAGTGTATTAAGCCAGTGTCAAGTATCAACACCTAAACACCAATATTAACAATGTGAAAGTCAGTTTATTTTGTACCTATACTTGTTTCTTTTGTCCTTCATAGCCAATACGGCGGAATAATACGTAAGATACGTTTTGACGTGTGCAAAGCTACGGTGCGCAGCTAGTTCTAGTATTACAATAAATATAAATCTTATTGTGAAAGTCACGTCCATTTTACAGTCCAATCCAAATCGAGCACTTAGTATAGATGTGGATGCTGGGTACTACTTTACTGAACGTATTCACTAGCTAGAGTTTCGAAAAGAATTCAAAATGGCATGTTTCTTACCATTGTGCTATTTCTCTACATATTATTTCGTTACCTCACACTGACTACTAATACAAAAAAATCAATGTAACGCTTTGTAATGTGAAATAATTTAAGTTAGGTATCCAAACAAAATTTCTAATCTGTTGTTCGATTCCTACTACAACCTAAGACTACAACTACAAATACATCATTAGAATTACCGTCATTAACAAACAAATTACTACTACTCATGCAGTAGAAGTAATTAAAGTTAATAAGGTATTAATATTAATGAAGATAACACACATCCAAAAAATACAAATTAAATTTGAACATCCACCTTTTTTGTTAAGTCGGTTAAAAATATAAGAATTGGACATATTTTAAAATACCTGTCAAAATACTGTAAAATCTGTATCAAAATATATTACGATAACTAAAGTATATTGTGATGAGTCCCATCCTTATCGTATCCATTTAGGTTTGACAAGGCACTCAGTTTCACATGCGCTAGTGTGCGTCACCTAGGGTTGTCACTCATTGGTAATAGGATATACATGCGTCTTAACTTCACATAATTATTTATTAGCTGTGACTCGTAGCTTCGTCCGCATCAATTACGTCCTATGTTATAAAATCCTTATGCATAGTTTTCCTAAGCTGGTAGGAGAATTATATCGATGTTCCATCTGACTTGCTACCCAACAGTAGCTTCTCTGGTAATTGTGAACCGATTTCCAAAATTATTTTTCAACCGACTTTCCAAAAAGAAGGAGGTTCTCAATTCGTCTGTATGTTTTTTTATGTATGGTACGCGATTACTCCGTCAATTGAGAACCGATTTGAATGATTATTTTTTTAATCGGTAGAGTACTTTTTCGAAGTTGTCTCATTATTATTTCATCGAGATCTGATAAGTATCTCCAGAGATATGACGATAAACGTCTCAAACTTGCTACTGAAATTGACTCGCGGGGCATGGAAGTCGGTTGTTTTAGTTTTTAAACTATCTTAATTATTTATTCGAAGGAATTTTCTCCTGAGGTGGTCTCATTGGAAATACATCCCGATTTGACTAGTTTCTCCAGATATATATAACACCTCAAACTTGCTACCAATAATTAGTAACGCGGATTTTGAAGTCGGTTGCTTTTTTTCGTGTAGCTTTTTTAAATTTTTAAACAATCTTAAGTTACCATGTTTATTACTTGTACAAGATTCCGACATTTATGGAGGCGTTAGTAAAATACCTAATATCATCAAAGCCTAAATAAATCATAGAAAACTATGGGCCAGCTTCACCGGTTCCTGATAGTGCAGTAGATAGTTATCTGACACATGACGCCATATAAAAACTGTCAACTATCTTTCAGATTTCTGGCCTAAATAAATTGTCTGAGGGCCAGTTTCACCGGTTCCTGATAGCGCTAATATGAAGAAATCTGACAGATTTTTACAGCTTTTATATGGCGTCATGTATTAGATAACAATCTAACGCATTATCAGGAACCGGCGAAACTGACCCTAACAGTAGCATTTGTATTGTACAAAAAATAGCAGTTAACCTGATGTTGTCTATGGACTTGGACAGTATGAACGTAAGAAATACTCACTACTATTAATATACTATATATACTATTAGATATACTCACTACTATTTAACCTCGACTTTCTCGATCTAGGTCTCGAGTATGTCCAAATTGTCCGATACACTTCCTCGGGAGTTTACACAGCAAGATCGCGATGAGCACTGCGGGCAGCTGCCGGCCACGCGTGGCATTTTTATCGGCGGGGATCGAACTCACAACCTCTCGATCGCCAGACCGACACCTTATCCATTGGGCTATTGCCGCTTCAAATATATAGATGATATAAGGTAACTAGGGCTATTCTGTAAGCTATCTCGGAAGCGAAATCCGCGGTGAGATTTGAATTTCGTATTACGAAATTCAACCGTATTACGAACGTGATACGATTGAATTTCGTAGTTTCGTCGTTGACGACTACCTATGACAGATCATGACGATCAGAAGAGAATCATGATTCAAAGTTACTATAACTATAAATCTGAAAAGAGTAAGGATATTTGATACATCTTCATCGCTCGATAGGAGCTAATCATTTATTCTCTTAAATTCATAAATCGTGGTCAAGCTCTTGTCAGCTTGCTATAAAATATTTTTTTTTACTCAAAAACGAGTTGCAGTCTGTATTGGTGAAGTTTTGTGCGTAACTGCATTGCACCACTTGCCTTGCCACAAAAATATGTTAAATTTCAAGCGCCTTAGCATATCTCAAAAATATTTAATAAATAAAATCCGTTTGTGGCAGCCCTGACTTTCAGATCAACAAACTAATAAACACACGGCTTACACAATCACACACACAACCTCACTCACACATCCATAAAGATAATTTTTTTAAGCAACAATTTTTCAATGAAGGAAGCTTCCAAATATGAAAAAATGTTTATTGCAATTAGTCACAGAATAATGAATAGTGCAAGTAATTTAGTTGACATCTAAGTTTAGTACCTATAGCATTTGATTGACTTCATGAAACTTTACAATTAGTATGAATTTTGCTTGTAAGCGTGCCGTAGATTTTTTAAAATATCTTATACCGACCTAGGCTAGCGTTTGACCTAAGTAGGTATATCTCGCTTGGTGTAAGCGATGATGTGGTCGAAGATGGTGAACACGCTAGGCCTAGAATAATGAGTGCTGCCGGAACATCGTTAAGTTATAGCGGCAGATTATTTTTCTCCTTGATGGTAGTAAGCTACTTTTTGGTAGCAAGTCAGGTGGGAAATCGATATAATATGCTCCAATATGGACGAACACCCGTGCTAGGATTTTAATCAACGACCTTCACTGTGCATTTTAAAAATAAACCTTAGAACATGGAGGTATAAGTTACATTTACATCGATGCCTTACAACTTTGATTTTGATAAAATGTTTCTCTGATATCTCATTATATCCCCCCTCCTTGTGATATTTTGTGTTTTTTTCTAACTGTCTCCTAACCCCCCCCCCTCCCCCCTCTCACCCCACCTTAGAGCCTGACGCAATTAATGAACGATCAATAACTTTTTTAAACTATAAAATAGTATCTAAGTACCTATTTATTTTCTGTTTAAAAGGCAGTGTTCAGTGGAATTTCTGGAGACTCAACATTATTGATTATGAATACAATACAACGCTCAACGTCTAGTCTAACCCCGTATTCATAGACAACACTGTGCAGTCTCACAGTGCTCGCGAACACAAAATTTCAGCCGATTCTTGTGAAATTTTGTGAGAAGGTTCGATAGTTACGTGGATTTTTTGTCGATTCAGCTCAAACAAATTTTTCATAATTTGATCATTCTAAAGTTGAAATAAATTTGAATTTGAACATGAATTCTAAAATTCTAATAACTAACCCAATGTGTTACACATACAAGTTATTAACTACCCATGTAACAAATTTCATCCAAATCTCAAAAAATCTTTTTGCGTAATTAAAGAACAAATATACAAACTTTAATAATTATAATATTAGTAGAATTTAGAGGTATTATTTTTGTAGTGGTGGACTTCTGCTAGTAGTGGTAGGACTTAGGCTAGTCCGCCTGGGGCGGTACCTACAATTAGCTTATTTATTTTCAGCCGTGAAATAGGAATGTTTTTCGGTTGAAATGGCAAGGTGTCCAATGAAATTAGATCTGTGGTCCAGAATTTTGCATGCCGCTGTATCTGTAATAGGTAGACGTCATCGCTTACCATCAGGCGAGCGTCGTGCTTGTCCTGTTACCGTAAATCATAAAAGAAATAATCTGATCATCAATCATCATATAATCTATTTAATTAGTAGTCTCTAATAATATACTCTATTTAATTCTGGGAAATATTATTTTATACAATTTATAAATTTATACAAAAATTGACTAAACAATATGTGTCTCGACGTAAGGACACCTACGAAGTGGGTATAATAAAAAAACAAATGGCATCCGGTACAGAAGTGACCTAACTACGGAATTTTAAAATTTTCAGCAAAAACATTTTTTGGGTCGATAATTTTATTTATATAATCTATAAATGTTGTGGAAGTATAAAAACATTTATTTCTATTACTTATAGTTACCGACACGTAATTTATGAGCGTATAAAACCGATATCATATGCCGCTATAGTCAAAAAAGCCAGTTGCCATAATCATGTCAAGGTATACAAATTTGTTTATATTGTTTATCTCCATATCTTCGGAGATGATTATCAGATCTCGACAAAATTTGAATGGGACCAAACGTGAGGCATAATCTCTCAAACAAAAAAGTTTTTTTTTCAAATCGGTTAAGATTTGACGAAGTTCTGAGGTAACAAAATTAAAAAATCGTCGAATTGAGAAACTCTTTCTTTTTTGTGAAGTCGGTTAAAAATAGGTATATATTATAATTTATTTTAAACTAATTTTTTTATCGATATTTGCGGTATAACGAAACGATAATATCGATATCATCCCTATAAAAAAAATCGAAGACAAAAGGTCTTCGATTGTCTGCCTGTCCGCGAGGACTAATAAACCATAAATAAATATTTTTAAACTAATATTTAATCTTAATACTTGACATGTCGAGCAGCTTTGATATTTTGGCATCAGCTAAAAAAGTGTATATTTGTCTAGGAACGAATTGATAAATAATTATTAGTGTGAGAAATAACGATGTAGGTGCCGTGCCTTTAATAACATTAAAAAAAATGTTTTGGTTTTATTCTATACCCAAACCTTTCTTATTGTTTTATTACAGAACCATTACATTATAGTGTAACGTTCTCAATATTTAAACTAATTCTTACTGAGATAGGTACCAAAATTACTAGTTTTTATAATGATTTTAGTAATTCCCAAAAACAATAATTTTACAAGTTATACAACTTATTCCTGAAATTCGACTAGAACCGACCCTAATTCGTTAACTGTGTATGTGTGAGTGTACTTACACGTGCAATGGTGTATGTGTGCAATGTTATAACGATAGGGTTGCCACAGAACTTGTCTATTTATAAATCGTATATCTGCAATATAAATGTATGTACCTAAATATAGCACAATGTTGTGAGTCATTTTACCAGACTGTCCGGAAGGAGGGTAATGTTTTTCGAGTTTATGTATGTTTAATGGTAACCACATCATACCTTACCACCAGGAGAGATAGTGGTCAAACGCTAGCCTAGCTAAGTAATAACATGTTTTTAAAATATTATAGGTAGTTAAGTGTATACATTGTACAAGGTGGGTAGATTTTACTATAGAGATATTTTGTATTTTTTTTAACGTTGTAGTTGGGATTAAGCTTTTTAACGCTGGAACATATGAAATTATATGATATACAAGGATAGAATTATAAATATAATATAAATAGGAAGATATACAACAAATTATATTATATACAAATATACAAGGGTGACAATTACCTACTTAGCAATAAGAATAAGAAAGATATTAAGATTTTTACGTATTTAGTGTTTACTAATTACTTTGCTTATATTAAACTAAAACTATGCGAGTTAAATATTAGCAAAAACAAACTCTAAATTTAAACTTTATTCGTTATTGATTTCTGCAAAGTACCCAATTTCTAAATCAATGTTATAAGGTTTTTAATGTTTTTTTGTTTTTAATGTTTTACTCACTATTTCAGTGATGGCCATACCGTTTAGGATTATTATTTTTTAATACGCCACAAATTAACCACCTATTCAAAACAAACGTAATATTTATTATATCAACATCATCATCATCATCATTATCAGCCGGTGTCCGTCCACTGCTGGACGTAGGCCTCTCAAGGTGCGCAACATTATTTATGTATTATATTATTATATGCAACATTTTATATACCTACCTAGATAGATAAACACTTTATTTGCATACAATTTTACAAAGAAATCGTACTCTAGAGTCATGGGCGTATATAAGGGGGAGAGGGGATTAAAATATATAAATAAAAAAAAAATATATATAATTGCTCAATTCAAGTTGAATTGAGCAGTTATATTTTTATATAAAGCTAAGTAAGTTAAGGTTTGATGTGTGACTGTATGTTTGTATATGTGTGTGACTGTTTGTATATTTGTTACTCAATCTCTCAAAAATGGCGTAATGATATTTGTATGAAATTCGGCACAGATATTTTATAACAGGTGTAACACCGTGGCTTAGCTAGTAAGAAATATTGTATAAAAGTAATAATAATAATAATAATGTTCAGAACACGTGGCAACCCTGAGCGTTTAGTTTGCATTCCGGACACCGACACGCGCGCCACAATCAAGTACAATACTCGAACATCGGTAGAAAAAGGTGGATATACCCTCGCTTGATAAAACTGTGATGGTTTACTTTTAGTACATAGTACTTTTAGTATATTTATTTTTTTGCGTTTAAAATATGAAAATTATTTATAAATATTTTAATTAGTGTATAAATATTACAGCTAATCAGGTTTTCTAATCGTCATATCATCTTAAAACTATTTACAACGACTTATATAAAACTAGCTGTGCCCGCGGCTTCGCCCGCGTTAAAAAATATCCTATAGCCTAAACCATAGTACTGGCTATTCTTATACAACATTTCAGCTAAATCTGTTCAGCCGTTTGACCGTGAAGAAGTCCCAAACAAATAAACAAACTGTCTTTCGCATTTATAATATTGGTGTTGATGAATTAATATATTATTTGACATACATATTGCCAAAATATTATAACTTATTAGACTTTTATCCTGCTCCATACCCAGCGGGAAAATAAAAGAGTTCACTTTAAGTCATTAGACCGCTTCTACTTTATAATTATTTTTCTTTGGTTTTCATGTTCTTATGCTGTGCAGACAGATAATTTTTCGTATATTGAATTCAATAGAATGCTAATAATGTGTAATAATAATGTGTAATAATAATGTGTGTGTGCTAATAATGTGGTCTTTCTTGCAATTTTTAAGGTTCCGTACCTCAAAAGGAAAAAAAGGAACCCTTATAGGATCACTTTGTTGTCTATCTGTCTGTATGTCTATCTGTCTGTCCGTCTTTCAAGATCAATTTTTCTCAGGAACGCGTAGAGATATCAAGTAGAAACTTATATCAAATACTCGGGTCTACGGTCTCTTTTGGTTGCAAAAAATCAAACTTGCAAGTCAACGCGATTGAAAGATATGAACGTTTAGTGTCGCATATTTTCGCATATATTAATTCCTAATCTAAACCCATCCTGATTTTAAAATTTGGCAAGTAGCAGTAGGTCTTGAAAAAGGAAAGTCTTATAAAGGAAAAAGATCTGAAAACCGTATAAATGTAGTTTAATAAAAATAATAAGACCGGCCAAGTCGAGTTGGACTCGCCCACCGAGGCTTCCGCACCAACGTTGGTTTTCGACCCAAAACTAATACTTACTTAACGGGTACTTCCGGTTGAGCTAGAATGGTCAAAAGCAAGGTCTTATAGCACAAGTAAAGGAAAAATCCGAAAAATAAAAAAAGTAAAAAATTAAGGTTAATTTTGGTACTTACAAGTTTTCGCGAAAATCAAAATTTCCCCATATCTTTTTAACGTGTTGACTCAGGGCCTTTATTTTTATATACCTAATAGGGACTATAGACTTCAGTGTCTGGTACAAATGTCATCTTGCTAGGTCCACCTTTTCCTGAGAAAATCGGTGGTGACACATGGAGAGACAGACAGAAAGACAGACAGGCGGACAGACAGACGGACAAGAAAGTGATATTATAAGGGTTCCTTTTTACCTTTGAGGTACGGAACCCTAAAAACAAGTGAATTTACTATTACAAACTTATTATTTGGTTAACTCGATGATATTCATTGAGTGATAATACCATTTGATGACATTTGTGACATTTATAAAATAAGTTTCTGTCTGTGATAATTATAATTATAGTGTGCAAATAAAAGTTTTATTTGCACACTATAATTATAATTCGGCTATTATAAAACAAATTGTTTTGTTAATATCCGATATCTAATTTCGTAAAACACTATCACTTTACTATATCGTCATCGTAGATAATATAAATCGATAATCAATAATAGCGTAAATTGTTATCATAGACAAAGAAAAATAAATCGATATCTAATAACTATCTTATCCATAAAAATCTCACGTACACATACAAACATTCAGATAACCCACACAACGATGCACTATATACATTGATACATTATGTAAGGCACGCACACTAGCGCACTCACAGACACATGTACAATGAAGTTTTTAATTTTAAAATCGTACTGAACGTTAAGTAGCTGCCACAGTGCAAATATCTGAAGTTAGACTTGTTATAAGATATTAATATAATTAAAATAAAATAAATAAATATAATTAAAATAAAAATATTATTGGTTTTGAGAAATATATAATTTCATAGACGTTAGTTTTAATGGTTTTTGACTCAACACACCTCAATTGTTTTGTTACATCGAGTTTTGTTTTTTTATGAATTTAAATTTAGGTTAAGCCTGGCACTATCAGAAACCTAGCTATGGTCAGGTAAACTCGACCCCCGTTAATATTTGATTTTATTTTGTTTTTAGTATATGTTGTTAAATCCGTCATAGTAATACCAACATAATTAGTGAAAATGTCAAGTATGTACGTATGACGGTTTAAGGAGAGACAGTCCCCTGTAAAGGGCGGACAGACGGACGAAAGGACGGACGAACAGCGAAGTCTCAGTAGGGTTCCGTTAATTCTTCCTAATCGGGTTCCGTTGGTACCCTTTGGGTTCGGAACCTTTAAAAGCTCTTAAAACGGCTGAACGTATTTTCATGAATCAAAACTAAGACGAAGAACACTTGCATTATAATTTAAGATCGTTTAAAAAACTAAAAGAACCGACAAAACGTTCAAACGCCGCGCTAGTAAAAGTAGCCAGTAGACGTAGTAACTATTACATAATCGGTGTCAGTAGTTAGTAGTAAGTCGTCGAGATGAGTAAATGCGTCGTAATACAAATGTTGATAAATTAAAAACGGCTCAGCCGATTTCGTTAAAATTTAAATGAGACCAACAGGAAATGGTCCCCTTTGAAACAAAAAAGAATTTTCCAAATCGGTTCAGGCATCTTCAAGTAATCGGTGAACATACATAAAAAAAAAGTTCCGACGAATTGAGAACCTCCTCCTTTTTTTGTGAAGTCGGTTAAAAATATCTATCAAACTAAAACAAACTAAGTCAAAATTGGTTCATCAGTTTGGGCGCTACGATGCCAGTGATGCCACAGACAGACACACACTTACACATATACAAACGTAAAACTTATAACATCCCTTACATTTGCCACGGGGGTTAGAAACAATCTTTTGTTATATTTTGATTATTTTGTTATGTGAACAATAGTTGTTCTTCTGCACTTGGTTGTGCTGTGTCAAAGATAATTTTAGTTAAAACCATAATGTTAGCGTGTAGGTACCTTTGTACGTAAATGTTATTTGTGTCATTTTAGGGTTATGCTGAAATATATATTTATTTTAATTTTGTTTTATACAGGATGTCCCGTTACTCAACGTCAAGCGGGCACGGGGTGAGAGGAGGGGTCACCCGGGAAAAATAGAAAAAAAATCCTCATCCGTAAGTTAATTGGCAAATTTATAAAAATGAGGAAAATTCTCAAAGTTCTCAAAAGTTTTATTTAAATTGCAATGAAAACTGTCTAAGCCTTAAATTCAGAGTAAGGCGACTTGGCACCTTAAATCATATATTAGGTCCTGTGACCACAAACTTCACAACAATTTTACGTTGTTTTTTTCACTAACGTAATGCTAAATAAACGTACTAACGATACGCAGTCACAAATCAAGTAAAAATGGTTTATAAGTTAGTTAAAATTAACGTAGTCTCTTTGAGTCGAAGTTGAAAAAATAATATCACCCAACTTTGACTCTCATAAATAAATAAAACATACTGTTTGTACCACCCTTGGCAAGTTATGTCAAAAGAAGGCCCATTTAGTTAAGATTCTAAAACGGTGCAAAACTACTTTCCTACTCATAGCAATTTTTTTTTTCGAAACATAATAGTATTAAAAATCAAATACTAAGGTCAATAATACTTGTTTGCGCTCATATATTCGGAGATATTTAACAATGGACAACTCTCCTCTTTTTGAATTTTTTTTTGGCATTATCTTGTGTACAATGAAGTTCTTAGTGTTCTTCTCAAATAAGATTGAAATTTGACTAACGCTACAGCAAACTTCCCTCTTTTTTCCCCCCTCCACCTTCCTTTTTGGATTTTTTTTTCACAGAATCTTGTGTAGAGTGCAGTCCTTGTACTACCTACCTCTCAAATTTGATCGAAATCCGTCTAAATATTACGCTACATCAAACTTTTCCCCTTTTCTCCTCTATCTAACGAACTTCTAACACCAACTAAGGAAAGGAAGGTTAGGTTAGGGTAGGTAATTAATATTATTAATAAGGTAAACAATCGTTCATAGATGGCGCTATAGAAAAAAACGCGCTTTTTGTATGGGGACCCACTTTAATTTCTAACTTTATGTTTTTAGTATTTGTTGTTATAGCGGCAACAGAAATACATCATCTGTGAAAATGTCAACTGTTTAACTATCACGGTTCATGAGATACAGCCTGGTGACAGACGGACAGACAGACAGACGGACAGCGGAGTCTCAGTAATAGGGTTCCGTTGGTACCCTTTGGGTTCGGAACCCTAAAAAAGGTTATACAAATCTGGCGGATAAGTTATAATAGGCTTATTAGGAACCGGTGAAACCACAGAATAATAAATAGTACAAGTAGTGAAACATACTCTTACACCTAGCTAGTACTTAGTATAGTATATTATAATATGTTTGAAAATGATGTAGTTAAGTAAGTAGGTACAATATAATATTAATTGTATGAAAAGATAATAATACAATAGTACTAGTACCTATTGAAAAATAGTTACATTTTTAACCGACTTTAAATAAAATAATAATACCGTTTAAAAACTAAAAAACAACCGACTTCAATGCCGCGCTATTCATTTTCAGTACCAATTTTGAGATGTTTATCTCAATATCTCTGGAGATACTTATCATACCTCGATAAAATTACCATGGTACCACACTTGGGATATCTCCTTTCGAACAAAAAAAGAATAATCGAAATCGGTTCATAAACGACGAAGTTATCCGCGAACAAATATACGGTCGAATTGAGAAACCTCCTCCTTTTTTTGAAGTCGGTTAAAAAAGAAGGAGGTTTCTCAATTCGACCGTATATATGTTTTTTTTTAATGTTTGTTCGCGGATAACTTCTTCGTTTATGAACCGATTTTGATTATTCTTTTTTGTTGGAAAGAAGATATCCCAAGTGTGGTACCGTAATAATTTTATCGAGGTCTGATAAGTATCTCCGGAGATATGGAGATAAACTCCTCAAAATTGGTACTGAAAATTAATAGCGTGGCATTGAAGTCGGTTCTTTTTAGTTTTTTAAACGATCTTATCATAATCTTGACTGTTATTTTATATTACTTGTGAAGAAAACATAAAATACTTATATTGTAATCATTCTTTAAAACCATCGATATAGGTAGGTATACCTATTAATTATATTATGTAAATTTTAATTAAATAACGCACATAAATTTTTCTATAGAAAAATGCATAAGTGCACGGCGGGGATTGAACTCGCTACCTACTTCAAGGGGTCAGGGTGTGAGGGGATGAAAATATTGAAAAAAAAGAGAGTGTGTACTTATGTACACGCGTTAGAAGTTATACTTCTGTGGCGTATGGAATAAAAATAACTAAAATGCAGTAGTGATTAACGATAAATATTAAAATTAATCAAAAAGATTTTATTTAAATAAAAAAGGTTTTGTTAACGTAAAAATATGACGTTAAATATGACATATACAACTTGAACATAGCCACTTAGAACTAACTTCACGGTGTAGAATTTGGGTGTCGGTGTGCGCGCGCATCGTACCACCTAGAACTAACTTCACGGTGTTAAATTTAGGTGTCGGTGTGCGCGCGCATCGTAAAAATTCACTCTCATCATTTTTCTCTATCGCGCCAAAAGAAGTATAACTTCAAAAACCTGTCACATAAAATCACAAGGGAATTTTATCAGCTTTTGGAATATAACTATGATTTTTGGTTCTTGGTGATCATATACAATAGCCCCGCCATGGCTATCGATCGCTACTTTGCTTGCATTCGACGCGAAGTCTCGAAGCTAATTTTGATAAATTACTACATACTTTCTAGTTATACTCCTTTGCTCCTAATAATAAATGTCAGTGACATCTCTGAACAATTTTTGGAAGCTGTCATTTTAGTTCTGAAATTCCCACACAGATGGCTCAGTAATAAGCGTCTTATTGGAGTCATTTGTAATACGAGGCGAGGAGAGGAGAGGTCACAGAATAATTTGGCGAGGTATGTGATGCTTGTACAGTTGTACAACAAGCATGGATGGTAAAAATAATACATAAATTCAAAATTTAAAAACACCCCCGACGGATCGTTCCATAATCTGTTTAATGAGACCATTCCGATGAGCCCAAACATAACATCTCTGCTGTACGTGAGGTTGGTGGTAAGGACTGTTGGTGAAGAGTTGAGCATTCTGCCTGCAGATTCCAGGAACCAGGAGGTGACTCAGCATCAGGTCAACGTTGCCATGTTCTTACAATATCGTTGAAGTAAAAGTATACCGAATTAACTACAAAAATGTATTCCATAGCGTCAAGATCTAGAAAAATGCTCTTAATCTTCAAACGGCTGAACGTATCTTCATGAATCAAAGATAACAACATCCCAATCAAGATTCCTATCAAACAAACAAAAAACTAAACTAAAATCGGTTCAGCCGTTTGGGCGCCACGATGCCACGGACAGACACAGATACACACGTCAAACTTATAACACCTCTTCTTTTGCGTCAGGGGTTAAAAACATAAAGAATGTACCATGTTTATGTGCGCTTTTCACAGTGAAGGAAAACATCGTTAAGAAACCAACAACCCCCGCCTGGTGGTAGGGCACTATCTAGTGTCCGCCTGGCCAGCTACCACCCTCAAGTTAGAAAATCTGTCGCCAAACATCTAATGTGTTCCGGCAGCTATCCTTGAGAGCCTGTTCCCATTCTAGGCTTACCATCTTCGACCGCATCATCACTTACCAACAGGTGAGATAGTGGTCAAACGCTAGCCTATAAGATATTAAAAAATAAAAACCACAACAAGAAGTTTGGAATCAACCTTGTCGAGAGGATAGGGAGACGTAGGAGGCACTTATAGGGACATTTAGCAATTCATCTGTAAGCAATTCATTTCCTGAATTTTCCTGTTTTCTTTATGGCGGGAACTTGAAAAAGTTTGTGTGCTCGTACTCTCATTGTATTTTATATTTTACATTGGGTGTAAGGGTGCAGAGAGCGCAAAATTACATCTGTCACTTACGATGATTGTTACGGATTAATGATTACGGATAATTAATCAGATGACATCGTCATTATGGCAGAGAACGCTGTAGGAGCTGCAGGACTTACAAAGGATGTTGAACGGCCTAGCTAGCTGATTCTACACATTTCATCGGTCTCCGGAAGAACATGTAGTACCTACTTTAGATCTTATGTAGTATTGTATTCTCTTTGCGGAAGAATTTGAACAAAACCAAAGTCATGTACACAAGTACGTTGTTTCGGGACCGGTTGCCGTAAATGGAATTCTACTCCAAGATGTACAGCATTAGAAGCCAATTGTCTGCGGGTCTACCTATGGCAGACGCTGCATCTTGATAAATATAACTTTGAGAAGAAAATTCAGATAAAGAATCAGCTGGGCTGGGAAGCATTTAGAAAACTATTTCGAGTCTTCTCGTCGCCTACAGAACTACAAAACTTTAAACATTATGGTATAAGTAGGCGGCCTACTTATACCATAATATCTAAAGTTTTTTACAAGTTACGACCTAGTTTAAAGTTGTAGTGGCAGGACCTCTGCAAGTCCGCCTGGGGCGGTACCACCACCACTTTGCCAATAAATTTTCAGCTGTGAAATAGGAATGCTTTTCGGTTGAAATGGCAAGGTATCCCTCCAGTGAAATTACAGGGCAAGTGAGACTCAACATCTTTATGTCTCAAGGTAATAGACATACTGCAGTCACATGCAAAATTCTGACAGTCCAGAATTTTGCACGTCATCGCTTACCAACAGGCGAGCTTCGGACTTGTCCTGTTACCTTATATCATAAAAATAATAATAATAACTGTTTTGACATACGGAGCCGAGACGTACCTAGACGCTCAGGGTACGACTATTTCACAAACTTAAAGTAACTTAGCGAGCTATGGAGGGAGTTAAATTATGCTCGGTGTTTCTCTGAGGGATCAAATCCGGAATGAAGTTATTAGTCAGAGAAGCAAGATATTCGACATAGCTCATCGTATTAGCAGGCTGAAGTGGCAGTGGGCTGGTCATATTTGCCGGACGACCGATATCCGTTGGGGTAGATTGGTTTATGAGTGGATACCGCGAATTAGCAAACGTAATGTAGTGTAGGTCGCCTATGTCAAGGTGGAGCGACGACACACGCAGAATCGCGATATTCGAGGTAGTGATTGGAAAAGAAGAACTAATGATCGAGCTCAGTAGGTACCTAGCGTGTCTTGGAAGAGGCCTATTTCCAGCAGTGGACGGATACAGGCTTATAATAAAATATCATAATCAATAGAATGCCATTTATGAAAAGATTTTAGATTAGATTCTATAGTGCTAATGAACCACTAAAAAATTACAAAATTTTTATTCAAAGTGCCATAAACATTCATTTAAATTTTGCATTTACAAGTTTCCGAAAACGCAGGGCCTCAAGTCTGCTATTTCAATTGTTTATGAATTGTTACGCCTTTAGTCCACCTACGCATTCGTATGCGAAAGCGAATCTCTGCGAAACCATTGCGGTAGCAAAACTCTGCGAAACAACCGAATTACATTTAATAATATTTCTATATTTTCGGTTTCCATCATGCGAAAATCTGTCCGCCCGGACAGAAACATGTAGTGACGCGTTGCGATGCGAAACACCACTAGCGAACTCCTGCGTCTGTGTAACGAACATTTCGCATTCGCCTGCGAAACAGTACCGACAAGGACGCAACTATCTCATCTCGCTGTAGAGTGAGTGAGACATAGCATATGCGAAACGTTGCCTGCAACTGACAGATTTTTCGCTGTTTCGCTACCGCATGCGAATGCGTAGGTGGACTAACGCCTTTAATGGTTTGCACCATTATGGTCGTTTTTGACAGTTTTGGTAGTCTACTAACAAAATTGTTTTTGAATTGCATTACAATTGTGACAATTGGAAATCTTTGTAAATTGTTAAACACAATCCAAAATTTCATCGTACCAACGGGACTTGAACCCGCAACCTCCGGAATAACATGTTCCGGTGCTTTGCCAATTAAGCCATGGTGCGAAGTGACGTTACGACGAAATTAGTGGATTGCATTTGTTAACCCAATTATGCATCGGTGGCGCCATCTATCTGGAAAGTCGGTTGAAAACTAACGTTTTCCGACTGCTTTTAACCTAAGCTTTCTCAATAATATATTTTTAGATTTTTTCTCATATATAGTAAAGTACCCAAAAATACCCTATTATTGTATTTTTCCTAAAACTTGTGTTCTTCCGCGAGTTAATGTGCAATCTTAGATTATTTTAAATAATCTAAGTGTGCAATAAATGTTGATTATTAACCATTAAGCGCTAATTAATGTGTGCGAGTGTTGAAAACAGGACAATGTTGAAAAACATGCCATTATGCGTTCTCACAAAAATTACGGTGATAACTTTCAGTAAAGTTCACATCTTTACTGAAGTGTTGACTTGGACTGGCACTGACTTCAACACTTGGCTTCTCCATCGTCCTAGCTTGGCTTGATATGAATATGACTTGACCTAACGACAAGTATCTAAAACACAGATCTAAAATCTTCATTGATGGGCAATGTCAATGGGGATTTCAACCACTACTAAAACTTGAAAATGAAAATGCATCGATCCTGGCTAAATACACGTATCGCGTTGAGCTGTAAGATAACTAAAAAAAAAAATTTCGAAACGAATTGACTTGACGAAATATTTTATCTGTGCTGGGCATTGATTGATTGTTGATATTGGATTTTGTGTTGAATTATATGTGCAATAGCCAAAAACAAAGAAATAATATATGTGCAATTTCGCACATATTTTGTAAACTTAGTGTTATAAATTAATATTACGCCTTTTTTGCTGTTTTTTGTGTACGGTTCTGAAAATTCTTTCGCCGTGGAGCCTAACGTAAATGGTATGAACGTTTGTTATGATGTAATTAGCGTAAATCGGTCGCGTTCGCGTCCGGCATGTTTTGGTTACCATCCGTGTTTTCTTTCTCAGCTGAGTTTGGAAAACAGTAAATATTCGCCGGAGATGTGATTTATACCATTTGAAGAAGTAACTATTTATTTTTATGCTTAGTTTGAGACTAATTTGACTTTAGGCAAATGTAAAATTAAGAAATAAGCCGTTCGAAATATTACATAAAACTGCGGCTCTCGATTTACATACCTATTTTGCTTGGATGCGTGGTCCTTGTACATACATTTCTTTTAGTAGAAAATATTTAAACGCAATGCATATATTTTTAGGCTTCTAATATGCAGCAAACAGCTATAAATAGTTTACCATATGGATATTAGACATACTCAGGGTTCACAACATAAAGCAAGTAAACTATCATGCCAGGGCCGTAAAATTATCGTATGCTTACATAGTTGGAGTAAAATTATTGTTCCATCAGGATAATGACTCCAATTACATTAAAAATCCTATTTGTATCGGTTTGGGAAGGTAATTTTTATAACTTTGTGTGTACAGATAGAATCAATATATTCGACATAGACAGAAAAATATGATATCAATATTGTTTGCTGATTAGATGGATCAAATATTCAGATCATAGAGACTTGAGTTACTGAGCTGTGGCTCAAATGCTAACTAGACGTCTCATGGCTTGCAAATACTCGCAATACAATGTTGCGATAGTAAGTGCTAAGTTGTCAATCACTATCTCACTTGGTGGTAAGTGACAATGAGAATGTGGATGTTAGAAGTAGCACACTGAGTCTAGAATGGACGACATAAATTCTGACTTGAGTGTGGTAGTAGGCCTGACGGACACTAGACAGTGCCTTATCATAGTGCAAATTGTAGTCTTTCTTAGTTTAGATTACTTAATTTAGAAAAGAAATAAGTGTAGTTAAATACTGTGTGTTTCGTTAGTTAGAGTAGGATGTAAACGTATGTAAGGTAGACTAAGTATTTCTTATATTAGTAATGCCTATGGGGGTGGCATCATCATGTCTGATCAAACTCCCTAAATTGATCAATAAAGATTTAAAAAATATATATACTGTGTGTTTCAGTGGAGATGTGTGGTGAGGGGTGGCGAGGTGGGGTGGCTCGCTCACCGTCCCACGAGTCTGTCACCACAGACTTGTCACTGTTCAGTGTCTCATCAGCGGCCAGCGATGCTCGTGTCTTGCGCTTGCTGGCTTGCAAGGTACGTCCATGACTATTCACAATCTTGAGAACAAATTTCGGGGATGATAAGATCATAGAGATATAGAGATACACAATTAAAACAAATTTTGGCTTCTGGATACTTTGACTATCGCGGCATGTGAAGTCGGTTTTTTAGTTTTGTACGATCATAAATTATTAACTTTATTTTCGATAATGATATTCCTATATAATATTATATCATTAATATTACTATCTAGTCTTAAGACTAATAAGTAATTTAAATTTGACCTAAACTGCTAATTATTGTTAAACTAAGAATGTGCGCATTGGCACTTATTGTCTCTATTATATATTTACTTATATTACGCCTTAAGGCGAAGACACTATACTATTGTGTTCTTTGAAAGCAGTGTTCCATTTATTATTTTAAACAATAGTTTTGCTTATTTGTGTTGATAATAATGATAACTTGCAACTGAATGTACTAGTTATTGTAACATTTCCAGGCGGGATTAGGACCAGATCCGTCATTGAGAGGAGTTAGTCCCAATCCAGACAGTAAATCCATAAAGTGAGTATGCAAAACCGATTATTGATAGTCTGTGGTTGTTTGTTATGCATGGTGGCACTTTGCTAGGTAATCTTTAACCAGCTGAACGGATTTTTATGAATTTAAAGCAAAAAACACTCTTAATAGGGATGTTGCCTGGGTCGAAAAATAGTAATTCTAATTAGTCCATCAGTTAGATTATCATAAAATATTGGACACGTATTTTTTTAATTTACAAATCAATAGAAATTGACAAAGATAAAGAGCGTCAAAGTTCGGGAGTGGCGGCTTGTTACGTCACTAACCCCTAGAAAGTAGTATGGTTTGTGACGTCACGCGGAATTTCATCGCTCTATATCTTTGCCATTTATTGTTTAATTGAAAATATAAAAAATACGTATCCAATATTTTTTGATAATGTAAATGACGCACTAAAAATTTTTTTTAGGTTAACCAGCCTAAACCGGCTGAACGGATTTGCATATCAAAGAGAAAAAATCAAAATCAAAATTGGTTCATCCATTTGACTGATACAATGCCATAGACAGACACACAGATTCACAGATACATCGATACACAGACATCCATATACACATGTAAACCTTTTACGACCCCTTATTTTTACGTCAAGAGTTAAAAAAATACGAATATATACGAGCTGTCAATATTGTCATCCCAAATTAGACAAGATAGATAGATGATCAACGCTTTATTGCACTTTAGAAATAAACAATCATTTACAAACAATTAGATCAAATAAGTACAATCGGCGGCCTTATCGCTAAGCAGCGATCTCTACCAGGCAACCGAGGTATGGAGACACATAATTGTTAATCGATGGCAGTGTGCTTATAGAATAAATCATAATAACTATAGAAAATCATGAAGGTAAGGACAAGGTATAATTCTTTGGTGCATTACTTAATTCCTACATTAATTCAATTTAATAATTTATTTGTCCAAGCAATACAGACTTATAACATTATACATACCACAATAAAATAAAATAACTCACATTATTCAAATGCTAATAATGCATAATTATAAAATTTGTAAGTCAATTCATTAATTATTATTTCTTTTATTCATTACATTTCACGGGTCGTACACGCCCGGTCTTTTCGAGGGCTTTGATGGAGTCGAAGCCAACATCAAGAGACCTTTTACAATGTTATCATAGGTACTGTGGAGTTATTTGTCTTAATCTGTGGATGGAGAGATATGGCCTACTATATTATAAAAAGATGGTATGATATCATGTCTATCCAGATATGTTTGATGTCGGATTGCTGGTCTATGGGATGAGGTACGGCATCCGCCATTATGCCTTAATACAAAATATTTAGGCGGGTGGTGACTTGCCATCCACTGTATGGGCCATAAAGGCGGATCGTTATATTGGCGCCGAGGGGCAACATTGGCGTGAATTTAGGGTGTCGAGAGGTGTGCTGCACTTTCACTAAACGCTACTAGCGGCTTTATGCCTTAACCACATCCATCCGGGAGCTTAGGTCTTAGCTCTTGCGATTCCGATAAAGCTGGCCAGTCAAGGCAAACCAAGGCAAGGGGGTCAGAGGGTCTCATTTAGCCCTCACGGGATAGGGGTACGCGGTGTCGCCACTCACCGTCGGCTCGCCACAAAGCCGCCCCTGCGGTCTGCGGGATCATTATTGTTATTATTTAACGACAACTTAAGTCACGAGTATCGTGTATTATTTTATAGCTGTCAGTATGACATAAACCCGCACTTTACTCTTGCTAAGCTTTTCCGTCAAATATTTGATTATTGCACGGCGTGAAGTTACGCCGTGCAATAATCGACTATTTAAGTCACGGAAAAGCATGCGTAAAGTGCGGGCTTAGGTCACACTGTGCTATAAAGTTAAATGGATCATATATTTTTGTGTAATCCAGAAACCCAGCATCAAGCGCACCACTCGACGACAGTTGCCGTCAGCTGGTGTCAGAATGCGCCGCGGTGTTCGGCCTGCGGCGGTGCTTCAGTGCTGGGGACGTACACACTGGACATCATCAACATTCTATCAGAGGGTAAGCCGATCATACTTCAAATAATAGGCATGACGACAGTATCAAAAAATTTGATGATTTTAGGGGAAAATACATATTAAAACAAATTAAAACACTAGTTTAGTTTTATATAAAAATTGAGATTATTACTGCAATCGGCCATTTTGATTGAAACACCAATCACAGCGCATGACGTCACGCCTATGTCCTCTTATGAGGTTTTCTTGATAATGTTATTACATTTAGGAAATACCAAAACCCATTGTCACAGATTATATAATAGTTACTAGGTTAAGTATGTCATTAACGTATGCGTGACGTCACAGCCGACGCAATGACACATGTGAGCTGTTTTTGCGCACTATTGAAAAAATATTAGAAAAATTGCTTGCAACTTCGTTAAACTTAAGTTAATTACCGAAAAATAGGTTTTTTCGTGAATAGTAAATGTGTTCCCACATTACGGAAGAGGATTTCAAAATCTTTCGTCACGCCTATTAAGATAATAATGAGGGCCAGTCGGTAGAGGCCGACCTAGGCGAACGTATCACGTCACGACCCGCCCCTTCGTAAGAATTTTCATACCAAACTGGATATCGTATATCGAACAAATTTTGTATGAAAAACAGCACAGCGCCTCTAGTGGTTATCACACTTCACTAAGTTTAGACCAATCAGGGAGCCGGAATAAGTCGAAAACTATGTGAGATCTGTCAAAAGCATTTACGATGAAACTCTTAGTAAAAGTACAGATCGGGTACGTTTTAAAGAAAGGCCAAGTCAAAAGTACCTATAACCGGCGAGCATGTATGAAGGCGCTCATGAGAGTGGGAGAAGCGAAAGAGGTATGTCAGGATCGTAGCATGTGGAAAGATGTAGTCTCTGCCTACCCCAACGGGAAAAAGGCGTGAGTGTATGTATGTATGTATGTAATAATGAGGGCCCGGTGGTGTAAGTGGGAGAACGGTTGGCTTTGATACCAGAGATACCGAGTTCAATCCCCGCCGCGCACCAATGGATTTTTCTATCGGAAAATTTATGTGCGCTTTTACAGTGGCCCTCCGGTGAAGGAAAAACATCGTTAAGAAACCAGCAACCCCAGCATGGTGGTAGGACACTATCTAGTGTCCGCCTGGTCACCTACCACCCTCAAGATAGAAAATCTGTCGCCAAAACATCTAATGTGTTCGGGCAGCTATCCTTGAGAGCCAGTTCCCATTCTATAATAGGCCTAGCGTGCTTACCATCTTCGACCGCATCATCACAGGTGAGATAGTGGTCAAACGCTAGCCTATATGATTTAAAAAAATATGCAATACATTATGTGTTTCTATTGCATAGATTTTTATATAAAATCAAGAGTCCAGATTTCATAATACGGTGCGTACGTGAGCTCAGTTTGTATCTAGCTATAGAATTTACACTTAGGGATTGCAATCCGGAAAAACGGATCCGGTACCAATATACCGGATCCGAACACCGGATCCGGTGCTAGCAGTTTGTGGCAAAAGTGTAGAAGCCGAAAGGGCCTTTTCGGCCGCAGTCTATATTAGCAGAGCTCTATTAGAAGTCATTTAACCGATGACACAATTACCAAAATTTGTTTTCTACGATCTTTTTTCAAAATGAATATTGATTTTCTTTTAATACTTTTATTTTCTTACAATTAGTACTTAAAATAATTATTTATCGTAAGTTGATTAAACTAAAGAGTTCTAAACTCACTATTGTGCCATTCATTCGATCGATAGATTCATCAAATCATGATGGTATCTGCCATAAATACCTGAGCTACGTCTAAAATTATTACTAGTTACCTAAACTACAAAAAATTTAATTGTTTTCTTGTTGTCTTAACATTGGTTAGGAAATAAAGTTGATTTTATAAATCTGAGATTTCTTTTTTATAAACTACCTAGATATAAGTGCAGTGACACTTGATTAACTCACTTATTTTGTACTAAAAAGCGAAAATCATCCTGATTTGATCAATCCCACCAATCCGGCCGGATCCGGACGGACTGAAAATGACGCCAGATTGCAATCCCTATTTACATTACACATACAACAAATCCTTACATATTATAAAACAAGGCTGCTTGCTCCGTCTGTACGCTTAGATCTTCTAAACTATGCAACGGATTTTAATGCGGTTTTAATCAATAGATAGATTGATTCAAGACGAAGGTTTATTACCAGGATTCAACGCGGGCAAAGCCGCGGGGCGCAGCTAGTAAACAAATAAGCGGCAATAGCTTAATGGCTAAGGCATCGGCCTGTCCATCGGTTTTGTAAACGATTATAAATACCGATATTTATAGTTGAATTATTTAAACGAAATAACTTAAGATCGTGTAAAAAACTAAAAATATCCGACTTCAAATGCCGCGCTAGTCATTTTTAACCGACTTAAAAAAAAGGAGGAGGTTTCTCATTTCGACCGTATACATGTTTTTTTTTTTAATGTTTATTCGCGGATAACTTTGTCGTTTATGAACCGATTTTGATTATTCTTTTTTTGTTAGAAAGGAGATATCCCAAGTGTGGTACCATGGTAATTTTATCGAGGTCTGATGAGTATCTCCAGAGATATGGAGATAAACACCTCAAAATTGGTACTAAAAATTAATAGCGCGGCATTGAAGTCGGTTGTTTTTAGTTTTTTAAACGATCTTATTATCAGTTGCAAACTTGAGGTGTTCATTGCTGCATCTCTGGAGATAATCATCAGATCTCGATGAATTTACAATGGGATCACCTCAGAAGTTATACTCTACTGAATAAAAAATAATTTTGAAAATCGGTGAACATAGATAATTGAAATAATGAAGATAGTTTATGAAACTTAAGAAAAAAGTTTCAGAACCGACTGCAATGCCGCGCTTTTAATTTTCAGTACCAATTTTGAGGTGTTTATCTCCATATATCTGGAGATACTTATCAGACCTCGATAAAATATTACCCTGGAATATCTCCTTTCCAATAAAAAAAGAATAAACAAAATCGATCGATTCATAAACGACGAAGTTATACGCGAACAAACATAATAAAATAATAAACTGGCCAAGTGCAAGTCGGACTCGCACTCGTAGGGTTCCGTAACACAGTTAAGTATTCCATAACTATGATTTTTCGCAACTACAAAATTAACTTTGTTTTTCATAGTGTTTGTATCAAAAACAGTCAAAAACATCAAGTTATCTTTGCGGTCGCCATATCTCTAAAACTGCGGACTGTATCTCGTTCAAACCAATTTTCGTTGTTAGTTTTTATTGAGATCTACAGCATATATTTTTTTTAGATTTTTCACTCCCGTACTTTAAAAGTAAGAGGGGGGGACACACATTTTACCACTTTAGACGCGCCTATCTTTTCCTTCCAGCCACTCCCTCTTATTTGAAGGAACGCTTTGAATTTTCACAATCATCTAACCCTCGTCCATTGCGTTCTCATCATAACCTCAAATTGAGGATGCCAGAACACCCACATACGTCGCAACACTACTATAAATCATTTACCATGAAAGCTATTCATCTATGGAATGCACTCCCTGTCAATATCAAAGAAGCCCGAACGCCGCAAATATTTAAAAATATGGTATTTAAGCATTATATAACACTATCGCAAATTGACTAGCTTTACTCTAAATATAATATGTATATGTATGTATTGTATTATTATATTTACTTAGTGTATTTGTGTATGTATATGTGTGTGTGTATATTTATATATATATAAATATGTATGTATATATATTTATATAGATCTATAATGTTATATGTAAGTGTATTTTTTCTTGTATGGATATCATTATCTAGTATTTTGACTATATTTGTGTGTAGGTTTATGTAAAATAATATTATGACTTATCTTATTTTGTCGAAGGTATTGTATGCCACCGACCGCTTATTTTCAAAACTAGCTCCTGTCCATCCAACGGTTGTCTGGTAGAGATCGCTCTGAGCGATAAGACCGCCCATTGTCACACCTAATTAGTTTTTCCTTGTCTTAGATTATAATGTGTTGATTGGTATGCAATAAAGTATTCATCTATCTATCTATCTTTCAAATGATTGACTTTGAGAAAAAATGACAATCATTTTTTCAAGGAACCTCAATGTCATTTTTGAAAACCTATCCATAGACACCCCACACGTATAGGTTTGAAGAATTTTTTTTTTGTTTCTGTTCCATGTATGGGATGCCCCCCCTTAAACTTTTATATTTTTATTTTTGTATAAAATTCGGAAAGCGGTTCACAGAATACATCTACCTACCAAGTTTCAATTCTGTAGTCCTAACAGTTTCGGAATAAAATGGCTGTGACATACGGACGGACAGACAGACAGACATGACGAATCTATAAGGGTTCCGTTTTTTGCCATTCGGCTACGGAACCCATACATATACGGTCGAATTGAGAAATATCCTCCTTTTTTTGAAGTCGGTTAAAAACAATTCCATGCTCCGTGAGTCAATTTCAGTAGCAAGTTTGAGACGTTTGAGATGTTGTCATGTTTCATTATTTCACAATTTTTTTTTGATAAAAATTGTCTGAAGTACTGAAACATGCACTGGGTTGCGGGTGCACGTAATGGTACGGTTGGCAACCCTACATTAATCAGGGGAACTAAACATGTGGTTTAAGTTAACGTTCGACGTCTAGATGAAAGCTGAATGGCTCAATACCTTTTTTTTTTGTAAATTCAAAGCAATAAGTTATGTTTCTGTTATATCTATAATATTTTTTATTGAATGTGATCTATTTAATGTTATTTGACGTGTGTAAGTGCTAATTTTTTATTTGCCCATATACTGAATAAATGCTTTGACTTTTTACGTTTATGTCTCTGGAGATACTTATCAGATCTCGATGAAATTACAACGGGACCACCACGGAAACGTACCCTACCGATTACAAAAAGAATCATTCGAATCCGTTCACAATTGACGGAGTAATCGCGTAACATACATACAAGAAAAATCATACAGACAAATTGAGAACCTACTTCTTTTTGGAAGTCGGTTGAAAAAACATACAGACGAACGGAGCACCTCCTCCTTTTTGAAGTCGGTAAAAATGACTCGCGTGACATTTGAGGTCCTTTAGATAACTAAACGATGTATGTTATTTATAATATAACTAGCTGACCCAGCGAACGTCGTACCGCGAATATAAATAAACTGTCCAAGTGCGAGTCGGACCCGCACACGCAGGGTTCCGATTGAACAAAATTTGCCTGAGAAATACGTTTCTTGTATCGGGATCCCCTATATTTTTTCATTTAATTTAGTTTTTATTATTTGATCTTATAGCAGCCATTGTAATAATACACACCATGAGTAAATTTCAAGTCTCTATCTATTAAGGTTTGTAAGATCGAGCATAAAAAGTCTCAAAAACATGTTTCTTGTGTGGGGACCTGTATTATATATTTTTTTTTGTTTTTTCGGTTTTTATATACAAATAGTGAATACCCATGTATGGAAGCGCCATAATGACAACCATCAAAATATGTCAATACAAAGACAAAAATTTCTGAACGATCCAAAAATGATAACCTGGGACAACCACCAAAATTCAAAATATTAAAATTTAAATACCTACGCGATAATCCGAGTAATGTGGATATATTATGTTGTCGATTTAAAACCCTTAATTTAATCATCATCATAATCAGCCGGTATCAGTCCACTGCTGGACATAGGCCTCTCCCAAGTCATGCCACTGAGCCCGATCTTCGGCTCTTTGTTTCCAGTCACTGCCCACCGCTTTACGAATGTCGTCGCTCCACCTGGTAACAGGGCGTCCTACGCTACGTTTACCGATTCGCGGTCTCCACACTAGAACCAGTCTACCCCAACGGTTATCGGTCCTACGGCAGATATGACCAGCCCACTGCCACTTCAGCTTGCTAATCCGATGAGCTATGTCGATCACTTTAGTTCTCTGGCGAATTACTTCGTTCCGGATTCGATCTCGCAGAGAAACACCGAGCATAGCTCTTTCCATAGCTCGCTGAGCGACTTTAAATTGGTGGACCAGTCGAACCGTGAGTGTCCACGTCTCGGCTCCGTATGTCAAGACGGGTAGGACGCACTGATTAAAGACTTTTGTCTTTAGGCACTGTGGTATATGCGACGAGAAGACTCGACGGAGTTTTCCAAATGCTGCCCAGCCCAGCTGAATTCTTTATTCTTAATTAATTTAATACGTGCTTCAAATTTCAATTCGAGAGTGGAACAGTCTACCCTACTCTGCCGACCCGAAGGAACGAACGTCATTTAATGTTTGACAGGAAAGTAGGTAGAACAGTTTATATGGGAAAATAATATGTTGTTTTACTACATTTCATTTCTTACATTTTTCTCACCCTTTAAATCTTCCCAGCCCCTGCTGAACAAAGGGGATAAGGCCCTCCTTATCCCCTGGGGAAAGACAAAATTATTTCCCTCTATTTTTCGCCACTGACAGGAGATCAACACAACAATTTAAACGCTTGGTGAAGTTTAACCACGAGTTTTGATTTTGTTTCTTATTAAAAAGTTTAAAAAAAGAATTGATTAAAAGTCAGCGGGCGTTTATAATTGTCGAAAAAAATTTCTTATAATTTGCCTTCTCCAACAAACAAAACACGTAGACGTATTTCTCCCTTTCAAAGCAAGAATAACCGAGAAATGCAAAAAAACTGTGACATTTGACCGTTGTCAAGGAGAAATGTATCACCGATCTTACGACGTGAGTTTAAATTTATCCACCACCGTATAAATCGCGCATGCGTATTAAAGTTTTATTTTCTTTTTAGAATAGAACAATGTTGCCAGTCGGTTTTGTTTAAAAGTACTACAAATATAAGTTTTTAGGTTTTCATCGTCTAGTAACATGGTAAATATCCCGTTAATAGTTCTGCTAATAGTACTACAAATATGTCAAAAAATATTATTCATAATGGTTTTGGTATATTAGGAAGTAATTTAAATTATAATAATACAATGTGTCTTATTTAGCATTATTTTTACTAGTATAAAACAACAAAGCAACAAATAATAAATAATATCGTTTAAAAACTAAAAAACAACCGACTTCAATGCCGCGCTATTCATTTTCAGTACCAATTTTGAGATGTTTATCTCAATATCTCTGGAGATACTTATCATACCTCGATAAAATTACCATGGTACCACACTTGGGATATCTTCTTTCGAACAAAAAAAGAATAATCGAAATCGGTTCATAAACGACGAAGTTATCCGCGAACAAACATAAAAAAAAAAAAAAATATATATATATATATACGGTCGAATTGAGAAACCTCCTCCTTTTTTTGAAGTCGGTTAAAAAGAACACATATATATCTACTTAGTGTTAAATATTGTACGGGTTTATTTAATTATTATTCTCAATCAATATTAAAATGTGATATTTTATTATTTATTCATATTGACAATCATTATTGTCAAGGGAAGTTCAAGTAGCGTGATTCAAAGTTTGAACAAACTATTATAACCGGTAATTGTACTCATTAGCATGGTCGAATAACACAATAGTTGTGACAACTACAAAAATGACGGAAAGGATGAATGAACTTTTTTATCCCGGGATAAAATAGTCCCCTTGCCATGCTAGCCCTGCTGGGCTAAGACAAACATTTCAAAACCAAAATCAGCTAAATCGGCCCAGCCGTTCTCAAGTTTTAGCGAGACTATCGAACAGCAATTGATTTTTATATATAAGATTATTTAATTTTCAAGTAATGCAATTTACGCAGGAATAATTTTACGTATGTTTTAGAACTTGGAGATGTAAAAATCACACTCAATAACTGATAGTGTTGATTAAAAACTCAGGTGCTTATACTGAACCAGCGCCAAAATTTGGTACTTTTACCCTAATTATGTGTAATTAACGCGTGCTTTGCTTCCGAAAAAAAATAAATCGACAATTGAGGGTACTTGGAAACCGAAAGTATATTCTAGTTTGTATCTCGTGATTTTTTTCAATAAAGGGAGAGTAGTTGGAAGACGGTAATTCCTCGCTTAATTGATACGCCCTACCAGTCTCGACCAAGCTGGCTTCGGCACCGCATCGGTGATTTAACTTTAAAAGCTAACTTTAATACCTGTGCCTCGTGGCTCTGCACGGGTTATAAAGTACTTACTTTTGGCTATTTTAAAATGTTCTTTATCTGACAATAGATATCAATAAAATCTGTCGAGCCGTTTTGAAGTTATGCTCTATCATACACGTGGCAATTTATTTTTTAATCCTTATACATTTTGGAGTTTTTGTGAAATATTAAACTGTTGTTTTAAGTCCTCTAGAAGAGGGCCGTCTAAACTATATTAGAGGAATGCCCGGGTAAGTGAGTGTAATGATTTCAATTTTTTTTTAGGTACGGTTTGACCACTAACTCGCCTGATGGTAAGCGATGATGTGGTCGGAGACTGCGAACACGCTAGAACAGTTAATAGTGTTGGTGTAATTTCACAGGATATTTTACGCTAGCGGTATTCATTTATTCAACCTTACCTCGTCTGTATGTTTTTTTTTGTATGTATGTTCCATCGATGGTGAACCAATTCGAATTATTCTTTTTTTAATCGGTAGGGTACATTTCCGAGTCGGTCCCATTGTAATATCATCGAGATCTGATAAGTATCTCTAGAGATATGACGATAAACGTCTCAAACTTGCTACTGAAATTGACTCGCGGGGCATGGAATTCGGTTGTTTTAGTTTTTAAACTATCATAATTATACATCACCAGAATCATCATAACAATAACACAATCGTCAGGTATCTTCGGGTAATCCTCGACTCGCGAGGATGACGGTATTTGACTGTATCAAAAATATGTTAACGTGCCATATAAGTAGTTCGCCTATTATAAGATAGCATTTTCAAAAACTATTTTAAAGTAAAAAAAAATCAAAGCCGTTCGCGTACAAACGCGTTCTACGTTTGTATCTTTACATAGTATAAAACAAAGTCGAGTCCCACTGTCTGTACGCTTAGATCTTTTAAACTATGCAACAAATTTTATTGCGGTTTTCATCAATTAAGAGAAAGGTGTTTAACCAGAATTAAACGCGGGCAAAGCCGCAGTGCGACGTTGGTTCCGTTGGTACCCTTTGGGTTCGGAACCCTAAAACTGTATATAGTTTCATTTTTAGGGTTCCGTACCCAAAGGGTAAAATGGGCCCTATTACTAAGACTCCGCTGTCCGTCTGTCTGTCTGTCTGTCTGTCTGACCGTCTGTCACCAGGCTGCATCTCATGAACCGTGTTAGTTAGACAGTTGAAATTTGCACAGATGATTTATTTCTGTTGCCGCTATAACAACAAATACTAAAAACAGAATAAAGTTAAAAATAATTGGGGGTCCACATACAAGAAACGTGTTTTTTCGGCATTTCAACATATCGCCATCTATGAACGCTTGGGTCGAAACGTCCATAGATGGCGTTATATCGAAATGCCGATCCCTAACATCTTTGTTAGACATTGGCTGGCAGATGGCGTTATAAGAAATAAAATGATTATTAATTATTATTTTTTGCTGGCGAAATATGATATAGGTATTGCTTACACTTGGCCAGTTTTTTTTAGTTTTACTTTTGTAAATGTTTCAGAGCTACTTCGGAGGTGGGTTTGTGTGCGGCGTTGGAAGCGCTCACCCTCAGCGCTAACTCCCGCTCGTGTAGCACATGGGTCGCTGGTATGTATAACTAACATCCTATTTAAACATAATACCTGCGCCCCACAGCTTTTGAACCGACTTCTAAAAAGGAGGTCGTTCTCAATTCGTCTGTGTTATTTGTTTTTTTTTTGTGTGTGTTACTCGATTACTCCGTCAATTGTAAACCGATTCGAATGATTATTTTTTGAATTGGTAGTGTACTTCTTCAAGGTGGTCCCATTGTAATTTCATCGAGATCTGATAAGTATCGTTAGAGATATGACGATAAACGTCTCAAACTTGCTACAGAAACTGACTCGCGCGGCATGGAAGTTATTTGTTTTATTTTTTAAACTATCTTAATCTTCCGCCTGGCCAGCTACCACCCTCAAGTTAGAAAATCTGTCGCCAAACATCTAATGTGTTCCGGCAGCTATCCTTGAGAGCTAGTTCCCATTCTAGGCCTAGCGTGCTTACCATCTTCGACCGCATCATCACTTTCCAACAGGTGAAATAGTGGTCAAACGCTAGCCCATAAGACATTAAAAAGAACCTAGTCTGAGCACAGGGCAAATTGTAACCCAGCGCTACCTGCGCAACAAATTGTGCATTATGCTAAATTTGCTCGTTTTGCCAATTTAATTTTTAAAACTATTAATTTGTATTTATGTTTGTATCTATGTAATTAATGTTATATATATATATATATATATATAGGTAAAATAATGTATGTCTGTATCCTGTTTTTTCTGTAATGGCAATAAACACATTTTTATTTTATTATTTTATTTTATATATTAAAAAAACTTGATAATAATGATTGTGATGTATTCTAGTGGGCGGGTCTCAGTTACCATCACCACAGAGGTCACAACCGGCGCATCCGTTACAGCGACCCATGCATCCTGAAAATAAAAAGGTAACTTCACATTACATTCTGTATACAATACAATACAAATACACTTTATTGACACCAATTTAGAAAATACATAATGAATAGGACTTAACTAACTAATACTAGGTGCAATGGGCGGTCCTGTCGCTAAAAGCGACTTTCTTCCAGACAACCTTTGGATGGATATAACATTATAGATAGAACAAGGACGGTGGTGTGTATTTTAATCATTTAACTTAGAATTATTATATTTATAGACTACATAAAAACGATACATATAATAATATTATATACGAATACATATGCACATCATAAACCTACATATACATAAACAATATACTAGATGTAGATATAACTAGATATAATGTAACTCTGTATGTAGTTTATTAAGGTTCCGTACCCAAAGGGTAAAACGGGACCCTATTACTGTCTGTCTGTCTGTCTGTCTGTCTGTCCGTCCGTCTGTCACCAGGCTGTATCTCATGAACCGTGATAGTAGGACAGTTGAAATTTTCACAGATGATGTATTTCTGTTGCCGCTATTACTACAAATACTAAAAACAGAATAAAGTTAAAAATAATAGAGGGTCCCCATACAAGAAACGTGTTTTTTTCGGCATTTCACTCCATCTATGAACGCTCAGTTAGGTAACCATCCCATAGATGGCGTTATATTGAAATGTCGATCCCTAACTCCTTTGTCAGACGTTAGATGGCGTTATAATAAATAAAATGTTTATTAATTATTGTTTTTTGCTGGCGAAAAATGATAGTGGGATTTTTTGCTCGATCTTATAAAATACTGTAGTATGGTACGGAACCCTACTAGTGCGAGTCCGACTTGCACTTGGCCAGTTTATTATAATTCATGTCACGGCACGGCCCGTTGGCCTAAAGGATAGATACCGCAACTTTCAACCCGTAGGTAGGATCAAATACTAATGATCAGTGTATAGTTAATTATTAATTTACTAGTTACTCCCCGCGGCTTCGCCCGTTTTATATGTATCCTATAGGCTAATCAATAATACTGGCTATCCCTGTGCAAAATTTCAGCTATATCGGTTCTGCTGTTGACCGTGAAGATTTCCCAAACAAATATACAAACTGACTTTCGTATTTATAATATTGTTGTTGATTAATTTTGGATGTAGTGTGTAGTGTTCTGTAGTAGTAGGACTTCTGCTAGTCCGCCTGGGGCGGTACCACTACGTTGCCAATTAATTTTCAGCCGATTTTTTTCAGTTGAAATGGCAAGGTGTCCAGTGAAATTACAGGGCATGTGAGACTAACCATCTTTATGTCTCAAGGTAACAGGCGCAGTGCAGTTACGTGTAAAATTCTGGCAGTTCAGGATTTGGCATGGCACTGTATCTGTTATAGGTGGACGTCATCGCTTGCCATCAGGCGAGCGTCGTGCTTGTCCTGTCTCATTTTACTATAAAAAAATATGTGTATTTAGCTGGGTAAAGCAGCGTCATCTACAAAAGCACGCTCGCTAATTCAAAAATGACGATCTGTTGATTATTTTAGTCACAACCTTTTGTTTTACGCATGTTATACGAAAATAAAATATCTTTAACTAGCCCTGCACTAATAGTTTTTTTTCTATTTACATTTTTGGGTGCTCTTCCACTGCTGATAGGTGTTTCAATGTTCCGCCTGACTTGCTACCAAGAAGTAGCTTACCATCAAGGAGAAAATCAGCCGCCATAACCTTACGGTGTTCCGGCAGCACATAGCCTTTGAGAGTCAGAGTATTCTAGGCCTAGTAGCGTGTTCACCATCTTCGACCACATTATCGCTTACCACCAATCGAGATAGCGGTCAAACGCTAGACCAGGGTTGGACAAACTACGGCCAACTCCGGCTCACGTATCATTCATATCCGGCCCTCGATCATTAACTCAAAAGGCTTTAATCAACATTTCACAAAATGTTAAATTTCATGACGTATGATGTATCACTGTATGTCATACGCTTATCCGACAATGAAGTAAGACAAGACAACCACGTGCGTGATTTCAATTCATTGCGGACGCGAAGTGGCGGGGTTTTTTTAAGCTTAATAAAGATAAGTATGTTGTGTGCGGTGTTGTATAATAAGTTACCGGACAGCATTAAGAATAATGAATTATCTATATTTAAGAAGACCTTTTGTGTAAACGCTGTAACGTGACGTAATGTAACGTAACGGAGCGCCTGGAGGTGGCCTACCTCTCATTACGGGATCAAGGGAACCTAGACAAGATAAACTACAGGAGACGGGTTATAACAATTATATTCCTATAGATTCTACCATACTCTACGATACTTATCTTAAATAAAACTAAAAATGTATAACTGCTCTTCTACAAAAATCCTCTATATAGACCTTGTGACGTATATCAATTCATGAGCCAAAGTCTGCATCTTAGCTTGTCGCAGCTCTCCCCGTATGAACATCATTTCTGGACGTAGCTGTTAGTGTGTCTTCGGACCCATGCCGATGGTCAGTTGAGGGTCTATGACGGGTCACGTTGCCATGGGAACGGAGAGAACAAATCGTTTTAATACAAAAGAGTATATGTATGATATATGAAAAATCTATGAGGTGATTAAAAAGATATTCCACAACGCTTGACAGAGAAATGTTATTACAAAGTTGACGAATTTTTAAAGGATACTAATTTTGAATGAATTTTATTATAATCCACTTATTATGGCTATTTCAGATATTTAATACAATTGTTTTTTAGCGATGATTTGACATAGATTCTTTATCTAACTATTTCATTCCATTTTTTCATATATTGTAAAATTTAAAGAATACACGGATACAGTATATTATATATGCTGTTCAATATTGTACGCCTAAAAGGCATGCTACAGTGTTTTTAATTTTAATATTCCACCAGTTGTATTTTTACCTGTAGTGCAACAGTAAATAATTTGAAGTTTGAAGTTTGAAATAATCAGATAGGCTATGGGAGAGGCCTATGTCCAGCAGTGGACGGAAATTGGTTGATTATGATGATTGAAAGATTATTATTACAATAAATAAATAAAATCGTTTATTGCCATAAAGAAAATAGCATTAGTAGTATAACTGAGAGCCCCAAACTCAGCCAAGCCTGTATCTTAGGAGCTCATCTATACATATACCGATTCCTTATTAGGTATTCTGTGCGTGAACAATTTATGAATCATTAATTTATATAATGAAATAATTAAAATAAACATCAAACATTACATCACAAATTAAATTATTTTATAATAGAAATACATTAATTTATTATATTTAAGTTAGTAAGCTAGAATATTCTAACCACTATTCAATATTAGCGTTAAATCGTAAATTCTAATCAATGACCCCCCATAGATTTAGTTTGTAAATTTTGACACGCGAAAAAATAGTTCGACCATCCCTGCGCTAGACTATAAGACTTGAAATAAAACTGGCCAAGTGCGAGTCAGCATCGCGTCTCTTATCGCACACTTAGGGAGGGTTCCGTACAATACGAAACATAACAGAGTTTCAACCTCATATATTTCATTAATTGATATTACCAAGCAAATTTGGTTTGGTCGCGATCTAGAAAGACGCGGCTCGTTTACTAGCGCCATCTATGTGTAGATAGATGGCGTTTAAAAACACGTTTTTTGTATGGGGACCCCCTTTAATTTTTAACTTTATTTTGTTTTTAGGATTTGTTGTTTTAGCGGCAACAGAAATACAGGTATGGTGACAGACGGACAGACAGACGGACAGCGGAGTCTTAGTAATAGGGTCCCGTTTTACCCTTTGGGTACGGAAACCTAAAAACGTGTTAGAAAAAGTTGTTTGTTTTGTATGTTTCAGATTCGTCAGAACTACATAAAGCGTAGACTACTGACGACGTATCGCGCTTTAGAACGAATGTCTCAGTCCGAGTTTAATTTGGATCGATTAGAGGTACCGTACATTTTATACTCATATACTCATTTATTGGTAAACAGGTGTACACGTCATAATTTTACAATATTATTTCATACATGAGGAGAAAAATATTTAACATATAACAAATTAAAATACAATCAATTGTAAGGATAATAATTTAAGATCGTTTAAAAAACTAAAAGAACCGAAGAAACGTCGCGCTAGTCAAAGTGGCCAGTAGACGTTGTAACTATTACATAATCTGTGCCAGTAGTTAGTATTACGAGTAAGTCGTCGAGATAAGTAAATGCTTAGTAATACAAATGTTAATATATTAAAAACGGCTCGGCTGATTTCGTTAAAATTTAAATGGGACCACCTGTAAAGGGTACCCTTTGAAACGAAAAAATAATTTTACAAATCGGATCAGGCATTTTCGAGTAATCTGTGAAAATATAAAAAAAAAAGTTCCGACGAATTGAGAACCTCCTCCTTTTTTTGTGAAATCGGTTAAAAATATAACAAATTAAAATACAATCAATTGTAAGGATAAAAATAAACTAAGCTAACATTAATATTGTACCTTACTTAAATTTTAAGAACTTGTCGTAGAACGTTTGCTCGACATTTATCAATAGACTTCCAAAAAGGAGGAGGCTTTCAATTCGCCTGTATGATTATTTTTCTACGTATGTTACGCGATTAGTCAATTGAGGACCGATTTGAGTGATTATTTTTGTTGCAGGTAGGGTTCATCTGCAAGGTAGTCCTATTTAAATTTAATCGAGATCTGATTAGTATCTTCAGAGATATGATGAAAGATAAAAGTCAAACTTGCTACTGAAACTGACTCGCGCTGTATGGAAGTCGGTTGTTTTAGTTTTTAAACTATCTTAACTATAAATTGTTAAAAACAATCCAAAATTTCATCGTATCGTATCGTAAGTCGTAACGATACTTCGAATTGTGGCTTAATTTGCAAAGCACCTGAACATGCTATTCAGGAGGTTGCGGGTTCAAGTCCCGTCGGTACGATGAAATTTTGGATTGTGTTTAACAATTTACAAAAAATATAAAGTGTGTAATACTTCAAAGAAACATAGTATTTATCTTAATTATAATTATTGCAGATAATAATTTAAGATTGTTTAAAAAACTATGAAAAAAAACTGACTTCAAATGCCGCGCTAGTCATTGTCAGTTCCAAGTTTGAAATGTTTATCTCCATATCTCCGAAGATATGGAGATAAACAATATAAGCAAATGTGTATATCTCAATGACATGATTATAACTAGCCAGTACTTTGAGTCGGCGGCATGTGAAGTCGGTTTTAGGGTTCCGTACCTCAAGAGGTAAAAAAGGAACCCTTATAAGATCACTTTCATGTCCGTCTGTCTGTCTCGTTTTGTACGATTGATTGTAAGTTATTTGTGAAGTTGGTAAAAAATAACTAGCGCGGCATGTGAAGTCGGTTTTTAGGGTCCCGTGCTTCAAAAGGTAAAAAAGGAACCCTTATAAGATCACTTTCTTGTCCGTCTGTTTGTCTGTCTGTCTGTCTGTCAGTTTCGTTTTGTATTTATAAATTAATCGTGAAGTCGGTTAAAAATAACTAGCGCGGCATGTGAAGTCTGATTTTTTTTTAGTTTTGTAAACGATCTTAAATGTTTGTATGTGGGTAGATAAACTAAATGTGTATGTCCTTCAGGCGGCAGCTTGGCGCGCCGGACCGGGGCCTACCACGTTATGCGTGCCGCAGGGCGCTGCGTCCCGTCACGTGCATCCAGGTTATATATTTTATTTTATTTTATTCGGAAAACTAACGCCTATTAATATTAAAATAGCAACTAATTATTCTACGTGTAAGTCAATGACTTACAAGTTTTCACTGATAGAAGTAAATTAGATAAGTAGATACTGTTGTGGTGTGCTAGTTGTACTAATATACATATAAATTATATAAAACTGTTTTTAGGTTACTTAGGTAATATTAGATACAATTATTGTGTCTGCACTCGTTAATACAATTAAAAGTGATTTTCTTAGTCTAATTTAGAAGTAGTAACCTAGTAAAAGTAGTTATAAATAAAATATCTAACTGAAATATTTAACTGTAATATTTAACCGAAACACTCAACTGAAATATTCAACATAAATATCTAACTGAAATATTAAACTGAAACGAGTTGGGAGCGACGGAGTCGGCAGTCGCAGCGTCGTCGAGTGAAGGCAGCGACGCAGCAAGTCGGCGCGTGCACCAGGGACAACGACCTGCGATGCTCTGCCTCCCACTGCACCCGCACGCACCACGAGCTCCACTCCCAGCCACCTGAAACATGAAATAGTTGGTAGTCCGCTATGGATGTGTTGTTGAGTTGGGAGCGACGGAGCCGGCAGTCGCAGCGTCGTCGAGCGAAGGCAGCGACGCAGCAAGTCGGCGCGTGCACCAGGGACAACGACCTGCGATGCTCTGCCACCCACTGCACCCGCACGCACCACGAGCTCCACTCCCAGCCACCTGAAACACTTAACCGAAATGTTTAACTGAAATGTTCAACTGAAATTTTTAACTGAAACTTTCAACTGATCTGAAACTTTAAAAGTAAAAGTAATTTTTTTTTTTTTAGAATTGTCAAAAAAATAAGTTTGCGAGTTGACGCCTCATGGAGGCCACACTACAGACATACTTGTATACTTATATTATAAAGCTGAAGACTTTCTCGCTAGCTATGGAGAGAGTTATGCTCGGTATTTCGCAGCGTGATCGAATCCGGAATGAAGTAATTCGCCAGAGAACTAAAGTTATCGAAATAGCTTAACGGATTAGTAAGCTGAAGTGGCAGTGGGCTGGTCATATCTGCCGCAGGACTGATAACCGTTGGGGTAGACTTGTCCTAGAGTGGAGACCGCGAATCGGCAAACGTAGCGTAGGACGTCCTCTGACCAGGTGGAGCGACGACATACGCAAAGTGACTGGAAAAGAAGAGCCGAAGATCGGGCTCAGTGGCGCACCTTGGGAAAGGCCTACGTCCAGCAGTGGACTGATACCGGTTGATTATGATGATGATGATAAATACTTTCTCGTCGCATCTGAAAGACTAATGATTTCATTCGAATGATCAACTTCGAAATAGTTGACATAGATGGCGTCACCAATATGTTTTTATTTTTTTATTTATTAGGTTCACAAACTGGTTACACACACTATTGACATGCATTTTATTGTTTTTGTACATTTTAATATATAATTTAATTAATATATAAATAATACATTGTATGTATAACCTACTTTGAGTGAACACAACATGCATTAACAATTTTGTAAACTCTATTTGATTTATATTTGAATGATTGTATTAAATGGTGTCTTGCACATAGAGAAATAATATACATAGAGGGAACATTAGCGTATGCGAAAGAAATAGCTATAGAGATATAACCCGACTAAAATGATGAACACGTGATACATATAACATATGCCAGCTATAAGATCAAATGAACAACGTAATTTGGTCGGGTCATACATGACAGCGGGTGAGAGCCAATGGCTGCACTAGAACTTGGAGCCAGTGCTGGAGCCAGTTTGTAAAATCGCATACGCAGAGAAGGATATAAAATTGTTGTTCATCTCGCTCTTTCATACGAGTGATTGTATAGTTTTATCCTTCTCATATTATTATTGTTATTTAAATGCCACATCCACTCAATACTCCATCCACGGCTTTACTTCATTATCGGATCAGCATGTGACATACAGTCATTCATTATCATACGTTATGAAATTTAACATTTTGTGAAATGTTGATTAATGCCCGGTTCCTATAACATATCGGTTAAATTTGACACGAGAATGTTTACGTCTCGTTTACGTATCGTAAGCAAAACGATCCGTTTGTATGTTATATATAGGAACCGGACTCAAGACATTTTTACTTAGTTTTGGGTTTTGGTTAAGAGGGTTGGAGGTGGCCTGCGGGCCGTAGTTTGCCCAACCCTGATTTATTAGGGTTCCGAACCCAAAGGGTACCAACGGAACCTTTTACTGAAACTCCGCTGTCCGTCTATCTGTCTGTCTGTCTGTCTGTCCGTCCGTCTGTCGCCAGGCTGTATCTCATGAACCATACTAAAAACAGAACAAAGTTTGAACAAAGTTAAAACTTAAAGTGGGTCCCCATACAAAAAACACGTTTTATACTATAGCGCCATCTATGAAAGATTGTTTACCTTATTATAAAATAATATTAATTACCTACCGTTAGGGTAGGTAATAACCTCTGTGTTGACGTTCACTTAGTTGGTGTTAGAAGTTCGTTAGATATTCGTTAGATGGCGTTGTAGTTAATAAGCATGTTTAGTGATGACATGGTAATATAATATCGTATTTTACTTATATATTATTATACTGCGGTTCGGAACCCTCCGTGTGCGAGACAAAAGTCTGACTCGCACGTGGCCAATTTTATTAATTAATTAATTCAAAGGAGTGTAATTATATTTCAGAAGCGGCGCAGCTCGCATTGACAGCGGCCGAGTTAGAACGAGAGCGAGGTCGCCCGCTGTCTAAATACGAGCGGAATATGATGATATTCAACTGGCTTCACACACTGGACGACCCTGCGCCATTCTAGTCAAACACACATACAGAAACATACACACACACATACATACACACAAACATACGGACACCTTCAACTTTTATCATTTAATGCTGGAAATATTTCTCATCGAGCTGTTTTACCACATGAGTAAAGAAATTTTCTTTACTCATTTTTCTCATTTTACCGTGACGGATGTAAGAAACAAGTATATATACAAACTTTTTGTATTTATGATATTACTAGAGTCTGTGCAAAAAGAGAACCGTCGTAGAGTTTGAGGGCGCGCGTGTTGATGGTTCTATATCTATATAATACGTTCTATATATAAATAAACTTATTATTTCGGTTACGGTTATGGTCTAGGGCTAAAACTACAAAGTTAAGTTTGTCCTTTAACCTAGTTTGACTAGTTTGTACGGAAGCCTTGGTACGCGAGTCCATCTCGCACTTGGCTGGTTATTTTTTTTTAATCTACATACTAACGGTTTTCAGATTTTTTATATAAGCCTTGCTTCTTGCCACATTTCATGATTCTAAGACAACATAAAGTATTCTATAGGTTTCGATTCCCTTGTAATCTCATTATATATCATCTCATTATATATATATATCTCATTGTCCTTGAAATCTCAAAATATGCGAAAATATACGACATAAACGGTCATATCTTTTGATCGAGTTGACTTACAAGTTTAATTTTTCACAGCCAAAAGTGACCGTAGTCCCGAGTATTGGAAATAAGTTTCAACCTGATAGCTTTACGTGTTCCTGAGAATAAGGGTCTTGACTTGACAGATGGACTGGTTTTGTTGCGTTGACATTTTTTTATTTTTTTTATTTCTTATTTTTTTTTATTTTTATTTTTTTATTTTTTTTTTTATTTTTTTTAATTTTTTTTTTTTTTTTTTTTATTTTTTTTTTTTTTAATTGCTCTGTTATGGCCAATACGACTAAAATGTTTGATACCTTGGTAGGTACCTACTCTATCATTATCGTGTGCTACTAGGTAGGTATGTACCTTCCTTTCTTACCTTTAACTGTTAGTTCATTGTAACGCCACGACGGTTGTCTTTTTGCACAGACTATCTGCGTCCGTCTGGCTTCGTCCGCATAAAATCCTTCGTACTGTTATATCATGTATGACTTTACCTGTGTTAAATTTCAGCCAAAACGGTCGAGCTATTTCAGCGTTAAAATGTCAAACAACCTTTCGTAGCTATAAAATTAGTATTAGTGGTACTGGGCCGGTAGTCTCTACATGCATAACGATGAATTTCGAGCGATAAACGTCGATACGAAAAGAGATGCAGATAACAACTGTATAGCTGCATCTCATTCTAGCAGACGTTTGCGATGACAAAACTCATCGCTATCAATGTAGAGACTTCCACCCCTGATTAACACCAATACTATAAATGCGAAAGTCCGTTTGTTTATTTGTCGCTTGGGACTTCTTCACGGTCAAACGGCTGGACCGATTTAGATGAAATTTTGTACAGGGATAGCCAGTACTATGGATTAGGCTATAGGATACTTTTCAATGCGAGCGAAGCCGCGGAACACAGCTAGTATACGAAATTAAAATTACCGTATTGTCCAAAAAATAATTTCAATCAATGTTTTACGACTAAAATTCGATGTTTGGCAGAAATGGTAATTATAAAAGTTTAAGTCTTTGGATTTGTGGTAATTGAAAATATCTTTAGGTATATATAATTATTAGAGGGTTAATTATACTTACGAATAAATAATAAGTCTATTTATTCGTAGGGTTATACGGATAAATGTAAACAATGAAATCAAAATAATGATTTATTAAATTGAGTTAATTATTTATTCACATATGAATTTAATATAATTTTGGCGTCTAGTATTCTTACTTAATAGTTTATTAAGAATGATTGTGATATATACAATGAGGCATTTCTTTAAAAAAATCTTAGTATGGTTACCATGGTTACCGATAGATGGCGTACATATAAATCTGTCACTGTCACCGAATTTGTGGAAAGAGTCGCAGAAATTGATGACTAATGTCACGATTTTTTTGTTTAATAATTATTTAATTAATGTTTTTGATAAAATAAATTAATGCGAATATATAGCACATTGAAATATATTTACTATTTTTGACAGTGACAGTTCAATTTAAGTGTAAAAGGCCATGTAGACATTTAATTCGATTTTATATTGACTTTTCATTGAAGACGTCCATTCCAAATGCCCTATAATGAGGCTGTAATAGAGAATATCGTGTTTGTATGTTTTCTATAAAGACAACTCCCGCACTAGGTAACAGTACAAGGTAGAGGGTCTGTAAAGACAGACAGAAATAACGGACAATAATTCACAATTACACAGACCCGGAACAATTGTTTGTTGATCACACAAAGAATTGTCCCGTGTGGGAATCGAACCCACGACTTTCGGTATCGTGGACAGGCTCATTAACCACTAGACTAACTCGTCAGTTTAACCAATCAAATGAGTTCATTTTGAGCTGGTAGCAACATCGTGCTTTAGCGTCGGACTAAAAATCTGTTGGCTAACGCCGATCTATAAAATGTGCGTACGCGTAAACAGGGTTATTAGCTAATACTTAACAACATTCTTTGCATCGTAACAAACTACTTTTGTTCTACCATTTTTAACCGACTTCCCAAAAAAGGAGGAGGTTCTCAAACACAATTCAGACGAGAACCGACTGGCCATGATGGCTAGTCGATCCTCGTCTATTCGTCGAGGGCTACGCCTATTTGCGGATTCTGAGCCTGGGAAGCGATGTTGCTTCTTTTCTTAGACTGCTGCGTGGATGTTGTAGTGGGGGTCTGCAGTTGGAAGCTTTATTATTGTCACCGTCTTGGTTTTCGTAGCTACCGTCTTCTTGTCTTTTTGTGATAGTTGTCTCTTCGGAGCCGGTCCGAGCTTAGGCTTGGGTTTGTTTGCTGGCGCCATGAATAATGCGGGGGCGTTTTCATCCACGTCCTTTTTGCTCTGGACTTCTGTTCCAGTACGCGCTACCGTACCGGCTGTCTTGTTTCGCTGTTTGCGTTTCATAACGGGGCAGCTTATGCGTTGGCCTGGTGAGGCCCTTTGCAGTTTGCGCAGGTTGCTGGGTCGTTGCGTGGCCTCGGGCAGTCCCTTACCGAGTGCTCTTCTCCGCATCTCACACATGCCTGTGTACGGTGGCAGCACAGGGAGTGACGAAATAGCTGACAGCGGTGGCACTGCTTCACCCCATTCCTTCCCCTCCATGCTACGATCTTCACACCGAAAACACACAGTAGCTCGGTGATCTCGTAGATCGCTGGTGTGATGTCCGGTGTTCGCTTTACGATGGCAAAGAAGATGGTCGGCCGCTTCCAGCCTTGATGCGACGAACATACTCCGCTTGGTAACTCATAGTATTAAGTGCTTCCTGTATTACCACAGGCTCAGTATCCACAGACAGGCCTCTTATAGCAATATTTAGATCTTTATCCGCAGGCATTGAGTAAGAGAACCGGTGGTTTGGTGGTCTGTGCGAGTGTGCCCGCTCTTCGTCTGTGGTTAACCTCTTGCACCTTTCTGGTGCAGGGAGAGGGGGTAAGGGCTGAGCCCTCTTCCCCTGACTGTCTTCTCCACCCATTACGATGGGTGTGTCTTTTCTGTTGCTGGATTCACAGAGGGGTGTCCGCCAGCAGCCACTATACGCCGGTGCGATCAGGCCCTGCCAGGTTGATCCCCGTTTGGGGAAGCCCAGCGAACCGATCAGCGAACCCGGCAGCGGCCGCCGGCGGGGCCCTCCGGTCGTCTGCAGCATCTATATTTGAGGTTTCTGTCCTCTCTTCTTCTTCGTCGGGGTCTTTGAAATATTCTCTCAAGCTGGGCTTCATGGATACTTTCTTCCTCCCGGGTCTGTCTGGTGGTCTGGCGTGAAGGGGGGCGATACCACGGATGTGCGCGTGTGCGGATCTGTCCGCCCTCCAGAACATCTTCTTTCCGAGCCTCTTGATGATGGTTTCGACATCTTATTGTTTGAGGTCTCGTCGGATCACTTCGTTGCGGACGTATCTCGGCGCTGATACAATCCTCCGTAGTGTTGGATTTTCCTGACTTAGGATCTTCTTTTTGTTAAGACTGCTTAGGAAGGGGTACCAAGCAGGGGCAGCATAGGTGAGGCGCTTCCTCACGTAAGTTTTGTAGATCATCAGTTTTGTTCTTATAGGTAATCTTGATGACCAGATCGCTGAGAGACGCGCGCGCGCCCCTTTCACCTTGGAAATGACTTGGTCAACGTGCTTTCCAAACGTGAGGTTCCGGTCGATTTCAATGCCAAGGTATTTGACGCTTCTTTGCCATGGGATTTGAGTGCCCATAAGCTTGACACATGGCCTGGGTCTTAGCCACGTTGACCGCCAGCCTCCACTTCGAAAGCCATGTCGGGAGGGAGTCGAGATTTCTCTGCATCATCTTAGCTGCATGGTTGGGGTTAATGGACGCGCAGAAGTAGGCTGCATCGTCCGCGTAGAGTGCGAGCTGCGCCTGCCCGACGACAGGGATGTCGTCGGTGTACCAGGCGTAGCAGACGGGGGAGATGCAGCTTCCTTGGGGTACACCGGCTTTCACATTAACCGTTTTCGATAGCTTGTCTTCAACGGCGACGACTATCTTCCGGTCTTGCAGGAAACTCTTCAGTATTTCTACCATTTTCCTGGGCATCGTGGAGTTGGCTAGCTTGTATAGAAGGCCTTCGTGCCAGACTCGGTCGAAGGCCTTCTCCATGTCTAGCATGACTGCGATCACCGTCTCCTTCCTGCTGTGGTGTCTGGCCATGTCGTTGATGATCCTTGCGATTTGTAGGGTGGTCGAATGTTGCGCTCTGAATCCGAATTGTTCATCTCTTGGCTTAATGTGGGCTAAGAGGTAGGGCATCATTATCCTCTCAAAAAGCTTGGAGATGGCGCTGAGAAGGGTGATAGGTCTGTAGGCTTCGGGTTTCCTGGTGTCTTTCCCCGGTTTGGGGATCATGACGACCTTTCCAACCTTCCAATCAGTTGGGAAGTGGCCAGTCCTCATGATTCCGTTGTAGATCCTCGTTAGCGCCGCTATAGCCTTCGGTGGGAGTCTACGTAGGGCTTCATTTGTGATCGCGTCGATACCAGGTGCCTTCCTTCTGGGTAGTCTGGTTATTGCCCGTTGTACTCGTCCGGGGGTAATGATTACTTCTTCTTCTTCTTCTGGCTGCTCTGTGTCTGGTCTAAGAGTAGCTGGGGCGTGGAAGTATTTGTCAAGGCACTCTTCCACCATCTTGACATGTGCGACTTCTGTGGTAGGGTTGGGTGAGAATTGTATTTCAAGTGCGTCTGCGAAGATATCCGCCCTATCCTCTGCTGTGAATCTTAGGCTTCCGTCATTGCCGATTAGAAGATGCGTTGCCGCTTTGTTACTAGAGAGCTATTTGCAGAGTTTGTGGACGGACGGGATATCGTCGGTGATATTCATGATGTGCTTCTCCCAACCCTCTGCGGCATTGTCATCTAAGGCTGCTTTGACTTTTTCTATTAGGGCATTGACTTCACTTCTGACTCTGGGGCACCTGGTTTCCTGCCACAGCTTCCGCTTCTCCCTTTTCTCCTTGATAAGGTTCCTTATCCAGGCGGGCAGAGGGTCAAATCTCTGTCCCGCCGTGGAGGTGTGAGAGGCTGCTGCGAGGGAGTCCTGGACAGCTGTGGTTAGTTCTCGTGTCGCCGCGTCGACATCTTTGGGCGTCTTGGTCGGCCGGGTTTTTGATCTCTCTTGGATTTCAGTTGCGAATTTCTCCCAGTCTATTTTGTTTTTCCTTTTGGTAGGTGCTATGAGGCTGGGTGCTTCTGGTTTTACCGCGAGCACCGGTCGATGATCTGAGGGTAAATCTGGTAACACTTGCAGGTCGGGTGTCGACTTCAGATTTTTGTGAATCATGATGTCTATGACGTCACCTGTGCCGCATTGGTTGTAATGCGTCCAGGTTGTTGGGCCTGCGATTTCATATTGGTTGTCCACCGAATCTTGGTATAGCCGCCTGCCGCTCGTGCATACCCTGCTGCTGCCCCAGAAGGTGTGCTTGCAGTTCAGGTCGCCGGCTATAATGGTAGGGAGTTCTTCGTCTAGTAGCGATCTGATTTCGTCTGTGTTGAACAGAGTTCTCGGGGGCTTGTAAATGGCGAAGATTTTTATGTGCTGGCCGGCGACGTTTATAAGTACGCCGAGTGCATTTATAGTCTGGAGCTGTACGGCAGGGATGGGCTGGTGGATGACCTTTCGGTGGACTATAACCGTAAGGCCTCGGTACGCTCTGCCGTCCGCTGCGACATCGTCTTGTCTATAGACGTAATAGTTCGGAATCTTGAGTTTTTCGTCTTTCCTTAGGTGGGTCTCGCTGACCATGCATATGCCTATTTGTTGCTCACGGAGGAAGGTGGTCAGCAGTTTTGCCTTCCCCGTGAGCGTTTGGGCGTTCCAGAAAACCAGTCTAGTTCCTTCCATCTTTGTTGAGGATTTTCATAAGTCCCATTAGGGTGGCTGTCTCGGCGTCTGTGCCGGACTGGACTGCTTCAAGGATTTCCTTAAGGACACCGATGGTTTGCCCTAGGGAGTCCTGCCCGGAGGTCTTTGTTTTGGGAGGTATCGCTTCTTGTTTGTTATTTTGTTTCGCTGCGGCAGGCTTCTTTTTGCCTCTTCTGGCGCCGGCTTTCTGTGCGCCCGATTCGTTCGCCGGTGCCATAAGGGATGCAGGGGCGGTTTCTTCCACGGTAGATGGGATTACCGGGGCTTGTCCGCGCCTTACGGGCAGGGTCTGGGCTATTTTGCCCGCCCTCTTGTTCTGGGCTTCCTTTTTGAAAACTGGGCACGCCCCATAGTTGGCGGGGTGCGTGCCAGCACAGTTTGCGCAGGTTGCTGGTTCCTCCCTAGGGCGGGAGCACTCTTTAGCGGCGTGTTCTTCGCCACAGCGCACGCATGCCTGGTCACGGTGACAGTTGTGCGAGCTGTGGCGGAACTTTTGGCACCGGTGGCACTGGGTGGGCCCCTTATTTGCTCGCCAGGCTTCGATTTTCACGCCGGGCATCATTAAAATCTCCTCAAGAGTCCTAAGCCTCGTTCGCCGAACGAGCGCAACCGTAGTGTAGGACCATTTCGTTCACCATTTTGGTAATCGGTAGTGTAGTTGAGTGCTGCGCTCGAAACTCGAATTGCTCTTTCCTAGGCTCTATGTATGGTTGCTATAACGGCAGTAGCACTCTCGCAAAGAGTTTAGAGAGAGCGCTAAGTAGCGTTATGGGACGATAGGACTCTGAGGGTCAGAGGGTCTTCTTGCGTCTTTGCCGGGTTCCACGAGGGCACGTGATCGCCTATTGCCGTGATGTGCTCTTCCCAGTCTAGTGCCGCCTGCTCACTGAGGGCCGCCTTGACTTTCTCGACGAGGTGGTTTAACTCGGCTTTGATGTGCGGGCAGCGGGTTCGCTGCCATTCTTTTCTCCTCTCCCTCTTTTCGCTTATAAGTTGCCGTATCCAGTAATCTTTCACCGGGCCTGGAGGTCTGCGATGCTGCCGTGAGGGAGGTTTGTATGGCTGTTGTTATTTCTCCCACTGCCCGATTGACATCTTCGCTTGTATTGACCGGGATGCTGTTTGTCCTTTTTAGGATCTCTTTTTGGAAGACGTCCCATTTTATTCTCTTTTTCTTTGCTGGCGCCTTGATTTTGTACGGTGCTTCTGCCATGGTGAGGAGTATAGGCCGATGGTCAGAAGGAAGATCCGTAAGCACGGTTTAGGTGGGCGGAGTTCTTAGTCCTTTGTAGACTACCAAGTCTAAAGTTTCTGCCGAGTAGTTCGTGTAGTGCGTGGGTTCGGCTGGGCCTGCCACCTCGTAGTGATGGTCCACCGAGTCCTGGTAAAGTATTTTACCGTCCTGGTTTTGTTGGCTACAGTTCCAGATTATAGTTGCTGTTGTCGGGTCGATAAGCGCTCGAAGTTCCTTCGGGACTATTCGTAGCGATGGCGGCTTATATATGGCGAAGTATTTTCTATTTTCGCCGGCGATGTTCACTAGTACTCCCAGTACTTGGAGGACAGTCTTGTGGTGGTATCAATTGGTGTACTATTTTTCGATGAACCAACACTGCGAGGCCTCTATACGCTCTGCCGTCCGGGCTTACTTCGTCTTTCCTATAGACTTGTAGTTTGGAAGTTTTGGAACTTTCAGTGTGTCCGTGCTTCTGAGGTGAGTCTCGCTGACCAACATTATGTCTATCTTTTGCTCGCGGAGGAAGGTGGTCAGCAGTTCCTTCCCCGCGAGCGTGCTGGCATTCTAGTGAACGATTCTACTATTGGTGTGATCCATCCTTGTTTAGTATTTTCATGAGTCCCATTAACGTAGCTATTTCGGCGTCCGTCCCGGATTGAACCGCTTCTAAAATTCCTTTTAGGACGCCGATTGTCTGTTCGAGCGAGCTCTTTGTCTCAGTGGGCTTCAGTGCTTCTTTTTCCTGTTGCTTTCTTTGTGCGGCCGGCTTTTTCTTTCCTTTTCTTTTCTGGGCGCTGGGCGCGCCTGGCGCGTTTGCCGGAGCCATTAGGGAAGCAGCGGCGGTTTCTTTTACCGTCGCCGGGACGACCGGGGCCTGCCCGCGCCTACCGGACAATGTTAGCGCTAGTGTGCCGGCCTTTTTGTTCCTAGCTTCTTGCTTTTATATCGGACACGCACCGTAGTTAGCAGGGTGCGTGCCGGCGCAGTTAGCGCAAGTAGCGGGTTCTTCGCGGGGGCGGGGGCATTCTCTCGCTGCGTTCTCCTCGCCACAGCGCACACATGCCTGATCTCGGTGGCAGTTATGCGAACTGTGGCGGAACTTTTGGCAGCGGTGGCACTGCGCTGGCCCCTTCTTCGCGCGCCACGCCTCTATTTTAACTCATCATTAGTATTTCGTCCACCTCATATATCGCCGGCGTCAGTGTCGGGGTCTTCCGGAGCATTACAAAGAAGACGCATCCCGGTCGTCCTTGTCTCCCGTTTATCGCCTTTATGTACTCCGGGTCGAAGCCCTTTCTTTCAGCTCGTCTAATATTTCTTCCGGGTTTGTGTCCGCCGGGAGACCGCGTATCGCTATTTTTAAGCTGCGCTCGCCGGTCATGAATAACAGAACCAGCTTATTCTTTCTTCTTTCTCGAGCCGCGTGAGATATGCTTGGATGACTCTGTACTCATTTTCGCTCTCTGGGTTGAAGCGGATACCCTGTCCGTAGGGGCGTCCGTTTGGCGGTCTCCCTAGCTGCTCCCCGAGCACTTTAAAGTGCTTAGTCCAATTGTCGATGCGCTCGACTACTAGCGGCGGGTAGCGCGGCTCACGCCTCTGGGCGGAAGATGCAGCGGCGGCAGCGCTCGCGGTGGCGGTCGCAGTCGTGGCGGCGGCGGTAGCACTGGCGGCGACGGTGGTACCGGCGGCGGCGGTCGCGCGAGCCGCGGTCGCGGTGGCAGCGGTAGCACCGGCGTCGGCGCGCGCAGTGTGCGCTGCGGTCGGTAGGCGCGCGGCACGAGCGGCGGCGGAGTAGGCAGTCGCGCGGGTGACGACGGGGGCTGTGCGGGCCGAGGGGGCTGCGGGCGCATGGCCTACGTGACCCGCGCAGCGTACGCCGGTCGCGTTGGTGAAAGGGGGCGCGGCCAAAGTAGCGCGATCACCCGTGCGAGCCGCGTCATGATGACGCGTAACGTCGACGGAATTCGCGGCGCGTGCTGTCTCACTCGCACTCCCGGCTGCGCGCATTGTTTGCGCGTAGCTAGGTTTTTGTGCCCTTTGTGGCAGCGGTGCCTGGGACAACAAGGATATCCCTGACGGTCTGAGTTTAGGGCTCGCTCGCGGGCGGGCCGCCGGCGGGCTCGGCGATTGAGACCGGGTGCGACGGCGCTTAGTTCATGCTTCGGTGCGGGGCGCGGCGGCGGGGCTTGGATGTTCGACGCGGGCGGGAGGGTAATCATACCCAGGCGCAGGAATAGCGCCATCCAGCGCAGCATCCCGTCCGAAATGCTTCCATAAGAGGGGCGAGCGTGAGAATATCACGCTCGTGAAGACCTCTCGGCGATAGCTTGCCGGACGGCGCTGGTACCGCGCCCTTCGAGTGGCGATAGACGGGCGTTGTATCGTGTACAGCGTCGTCAGTGGTTACATAGTCCTGAGAAGGACTGGGCGTGCTTGCTGGTGGTGTGGTTACAACACCACCAGCACGCCGACCTCTCCTGCAGTCCGTAGGCGCAGATATTCCCCTCCAAAGCACACAGCTCCGGGCACCGTCGACACTATTTTGCACAGAAAATACTGAAGACACAATGAGGCGCGACGAGAAGTAGAGACGTCCGTACACGGCGAGCGCGGCGATCCGATCCACAGGCTCGAGAGACTTAGTCGTTTCGTGCGGTCCCTCAGGGGCGCGGGGGCCTGGTTTCGGGGCATTGCCCCCTGACCAGAGTATCCATCGCCGAACGTAAATACGTGCGGGTATCGGGGTCGCCATTTCTCGGCCGTGATAGTTTGCCCGATTGGCAGGGCGACCTGGGTGTTGGGTCGGGTTCCTCTCTTCTGTGCTGGGTGTCGCGTGTGGAGGTGAGGGCTTAGCCTGGAAACTGTAAAGCCGGGCGAGACGTCCATGCCAGGTGGAACCCCGTTCGGGGAAGCGCAGCTAAACCCGCCAGCGACCGGCTAAGGAAGCTCTAGGGAAACCCTTCCGGTCGGGTGGTCTTCTATGATAAGGGGCGATGCCCCTTAGGTGCTGCCACGATGAGGAGTCCGCTCTTCTGAACAGCTTCATCGTGTGTCGCTTGATAAAGAAGTCCAAACTTTCCATCCGGAGATCTCGCTGAATGGTGCTGTTGCGTCTCATTTAGGTGCTCTGACTACTTTTCGTAGAATCTTGTTCTGGACGATTCGGCATCTTTGCTTGTTGGTTTCGAAGTCCTACGAAGCGGTATCGACGTCGTAGGTAGTCCGGTAAAAGCATCTTCGTCCTCCACGAAAGCCATGAATTTCTCTTGCTCGTTCAAGACTTGCGCTATTCTTGACAAGAATCAAATTCTTGGCACAGGCTCGCAAGCGGCACTCTATGTAGTCTTGTTGGTACTTGCAAATGAGCGAGAGGATGATGTCTGGGACAACACGCACTCTGTCTAACTCGACCGCCGCTAGTCGTGTTACGGTCGGCACGGAATCGCGAGTTGCCGACATATTCTAGATACACTCCCCCATATTTACTATTTAGTTGATTGCCAGCCCTCACGGAGTGCGGATCTCCCCCAGACTTACAATATTTGCAAGTACCGACGACTATCCCTAGACCTAACATGTTCTAGGTCGAACGAAATACCCATCTAACTATTCCTAGAACTGAACATTACTACGTTTTGGGAAGGCCCCTCTTCTCATAATTCCATTAAAAAGGAGGGTGACTGCAGCTATGTTTTGTGTAGTATTCCAAAGGATGATCAATATCAATATCCGTGCAAGATTGGTGACCCCGTCTTTTCCTGGAGGTTTCCTGAGTGGCCCGGCGTATGGCTCGCTGCACCATCCCTGGGTAGTATGTGATCGGCGGGTTCGATCCTCTTTTCGTCGGGGTCTCTGAAATATTATCTTATGCTTGGCTTGATTTTGATCCTTTTTCTTCTGGGTCGGTCTGGTAGTCTGCATGGAGAGCGCGATTCCACATATGTGTGCATGTGTGCATCTATCTGCCCTCCGGAACATTTTCTTTCCCAGTCGCGTCACAAAATGTTCGATATCTTCCTGCTTCAGGTCTCTTCTAATCACGTCATTCCTGACGTATCTAGGCGCTGATACTCTCCTCCTAAGCGTCTGGTTTTCTTGGCTTTGGATTCTGTTCTTGTCAGGCCTGCTCAGGAAGTGGCACGAGGCCAGTAGGGCTGTAAGCTATCTCGGAAACGGAATCCGCGGTGAGATTTGAATTTCGTATTTCGAAATTCGACCGTATTACGAAGGTGATACGATTGAATTTCATAGTACGAAATTCGAATCTCACCGCGGATTTCGCTGTCGAAATAGCTTACAGAATAGCCTAGCAGGGCGGCGTAGGTGAGGCGCGTCCTCACGTACACTCTGTAGATCATTAGTTAGGTTCTAAGGGGTAGCTTCGATGACCATATGGCTGAATGCACACTGAATTGGCAGCGACGTGACGCGCCGAGACGATCAGTCTTAATAACAAGACATTATAAACCTCGCGCGACCTTGACGCGGGGCGACCGCGTGACCTGGCGCGAGTTGACGCGCTTCGTCGCGAGCTCTGTGCTCGGCTCTTCGCGTCGCTGCCAATTCAGTGTGCATTGAACCTTAGTCTGGATTATACACACGTAGAACAAAAGTAGTTTTTAACTTTACGCATGAGGTTTAATCGTTAACAATTATCATGTCGCTCAGTTGAATCAACAGTTATAATATAACTAACTCATAGGACAAAGGACACCTAATACTTTTTCTGGCTGGGTCCTACATTTTTTTAAGGAACTTTTGTTGCGTATTTATTAGTATGTATTTAACAATAACCCTGTTTACAGTGTATTAGGTATAATTTTTTTGTTTGTACATCACAACACAACACAAAAGCTGTTATTGAAATAAAATGATCTCAAGTTATAAGAATCTCACGTTATATATGAAACCATTCCATATGTATTAAAAACTTAAGTTTCTCGATTTATTTATTACATAGATGAGGTTTTTTTCTTATCTGTGTTAATGACGAACTAATTATGGGCCAATTTCCCCATTTGGTGTTCCGGCCCGCACCCCTAGAAACCCTGGCTCAACCGCATCATCACTTACCAACTGGTGAGATAGTGTAGTGGTCGAACGCTAGCCTAAACGATGAAAAAATGATGTGTCAAGGTCAGAGCTAATATAACTGTGAATGACTTTGTGTCTTTGAGTCAAAGCTTTGTGTAGTATTTAAATGGTTTTCGTCCAATGTTCGTTGTGTAGAACGAAATGTTTGTTTTTTTAAGTGAAAACTTCTTTACGGCGTTGTGAACTTTTTGGGATGGGTAAAAAATGTTAAACTCGCGTCAGGACCTCGCGTAAGGACACGTGACCTGATGGAAAATTCGTAATACGCAGGGAAATTAGACCAAATGCGCAACGTTAATGTTCAAGTTTTCACTTCTGCCGACACTCCCGGACTGCAACCCGTTGTTTTTTTTTCATCTATGACGAGATGAAGTTATTACTCTGTTAAACGTGAACAGAAAGCTTCGGTAACTATGAAGGTACTACCAACCCTAGGCTCTTATCACGAAGTTTATTGTTGACGTGACAACGTGTAATAAATCGATGTACGCCGGCTGCATGCATGCACGAAAAAGTGTCCCGTTACACTCCTTGTATGCATGCGCCGATTTCATCAATGTTTTGTTATGACGTTGTCACGTTGCACTATCGTCCGTAAACCAACATTACAGGCAACCAATTTGTATTTCGTTCATTCAATGTCAAAGCTCTTGATTAGCCCCCCAGCTTAAGCCTGCAATACATGTTGGCCCAACGCTGCCGAGTGAGAGCCAATACCAACGTCTAGACGGCATGTTTGCCTTGCCTTGCCATCGCTTGGTGTCGCTCGCCTAGCTGGCCGAGTGAATACAAGCGCCAACATGTATAGAGGTCATTTGCAGTGACTTGTCACCACTCGTTGTCGCTCGCGGCCACTCGCCTCACTTCGGGGCCGTGTCGGTTTTTCTGCACAAATGAAAGGCACAAACTGACGGCTACCAACGTGTGGGCAGCTTCACAGAAAACTCGTCTACATTGGCCGCTTGCAATAGTTTGAGTAGACTTGCCGAACGTATAGAGTCTAGACGGTAGCACTTGCCTTGCATCGATTTGCCTACGCTCGCGTTGGCTGTAGCTCGGCCAACATGTATTGCAGGCTTTAGATAAGATAATCAAATGTTTGTTAAAATTACCAATAGAACATGCAGTGTTAGGGTCCGAACAGATTGTGTTCGATGAATGATCTGTTCTGGTGTGACAATAATTATTTTAAAAAAAATAGCTGTTTGTAAATGTCCAATCGTTGACCGACTTCTAAAAAGAGCGGTCCTCTGTTACGCATTATATTAAAAGGATTGTGGTGATGCTTTTTTACTAGAAATTACAGAAGTTTTTTGTACCACTCTTAATTGAAGTCTGTTAATTAGAGATAAAACTAGGGTTGCTAGATGTGTTGAAAAAAAAAACCGGAAATTTTTAAGTTTTATTTATTAAGTAACAAATTTTACATCGTACTACTTTTTTATATATTTAGTGTTCGATGCCACTGCTTCTTTTGTCCGGTTTACCAAGATTTTCTTAACTGGACATGCCTAAAGAAAACCGAACTGTCCGGTCGAAAACCGTACATCTGGCAACCCTAGATAAAACCTATAGGTAAATTCAGTGGTTATGTATTGCTTTGATTATCAACAAATTGCCATTCAAGTTTTAATAGCCAGAGGGGCCTGCTACATACTTATAGCAGTATTAATACGGCAGATCTAGAGAGGTACCTATAGCCCGGCAATCTCGTGCGCGACCGTCCCGAGGGGTGACAGACGGTGGCGGAGACGAGGTACCCAAGATGTCAGCGGGTAGCGGGGAAGGGAAGCGTGAGTAGCCGTGTACTAGAATGACCGCTACCTCGTCCGCGCCACCGTCCGTCACCCCGCGGGACGGTCGCGCACGAGATTGCCGGGCTATAGTTGAGCGCATTTCAGACTATGTACGCTATAATATAATAGCTTATAGATCATAGCACAACAATATCGCTCACCATACATTTATTTAGAACACGTTCACACTTATTATTTTATGAGCCGGTTTGCTTGTAATTTGCATGTAATGGTGTGGTAGGTATATAGCAGAGTAGTAAAGTGTAGTCTGAAATGCGCTTTAATGTATTGGTATTCGATCGTATAGCTGCATCTCTTTCTCGCCGGTAACAAAAGATTGATTTATGAATTATTATTATTTTTTAAAGATTACTCGCAATGTGGGTTGCTTATTTACTAGTATTCTTGTTACCCCTCCAACTAAGCTAAATATGCTTGTCTGGAATGGGTTCACGTCAATAGTGCAATGGGTGAGGTAGGGATCGAACTCACGACCTCTCGATCACCAGTCCGACACCCTATCCATTGGGCTATTGCCGCCTTGAATTGAATGTTTTAGGCCTAGTAGTGAATTCTCTATAAAACTGCGACCAAACATGCGGGACTTGTTATTGGCCTTCTTATTCTTTTACTTTGGAGTGGCCAAAATTACCGACAATTAGTCGAGCGAAGCACGAATAATCTTCCCTCAGCGATGTGCGGGCGCCCATCCTCGCTACCTTCTCTCTGATCGGCTCGGCTCTCGGCGAGTCCCGCATGTCTGGACGCGGCTTTAAATGTCAATGTTTCGCAGTAAAATTCTGTTAATTGGTGGCACAAAACGGCACCGTCAGTTTATTAAGGAATCTAATAGAAATAAAGAATTGGAATGTATGTTTATTGATGTATTATTTTTAATATTTTCGCTATTATTATGCTGATTTCCAATATAATTCTTTTTTTATGGAGTAATCGTTTATTTACCAATTTGAAAGAATCTTGACAGCTCGGCAACGCACGAGTGGCACCCCTAGTGTTGGAAGTGTTCACAGGCGACGGTGATCACTTCCCAGCAGTAGGGCTATTCTGTAGGCTACTTTACGCATCTCGCAAGCGGAATCTGCGGTGAGTCGTACTACGAAATTCAAATCGTAACACGATTGTAATACGGTTGAATTTCGTAACAAGAAATTCAAATCTCACAGCGGATTTCGCTTCCAAGATTAGCTTACAGAATAACCCTACAGGTCAACCCGACGTCGTCTGCCCGCGCCTCTGTAACGTCGCGTGTCGCGTCCTAAAGACTGAGTTATCGGACCGTTTATTAACCGACTTAAAAAAAGCAGAGGTTTCTCAATTCGACCGTATATATATATATATATATATATATATATATATATATATATATATATATATATATATATATTATGTTTGTTCGCGGATAACTTCGTCGTTTGTCGTCGTGGTACCACGGTAATTTCATCGAGGTTTGATAAATATCTCCAGAGATATGGAGATAAACACCTCAAACTTGGTACTGAAAATTAATAGCGCGGCATTTGAAGTCTTTTAGTTTTTTAAACGATCTAATTTCACGTTAATACTAATGGTTACACAAGGCAGCAACTTTAATACCAGGCGATGTTTGTTGTTCAAATTACTAGGGATGTACGATACGAGTCACAACAAATACTCATTCGATACTTTTGTATCGATTAAATCGCGCGTGATTAGCCACTTGAGAGCCGATTGTTCTTCCGAAACGAATTATTGAGTAACGAGAACAATCGTAGTGCATTTCACGAACTTCAAAGGAAAATTATAGCGGTTAAGATAACTTTATTAGTTTAGCAGTAATAGTCGATAAACTTGGGTGTTGGATAATTTTAAAATTAATTATGTTAAATATTATACTACTACGGAACCTACACTGCGTGTGGCCCGACACGCACTTGGCCGGTTTTTATTATGTTCATCTATAGACGACGCTTGATACGTAACTGGCGCTCAAAAGGGTTAACCTATTCAGTATACATTCCAAAGAATCGATACTAAAAGTACTTGGAATCGATAGAAAAGTACATCCCTAGGAAGTTGAACAGCAAAAAATCTAGTGTGAATTCTGTATTACATATTATATAGTATAGTTAGACCCCAGCCTACCCGGCTATTGTAAAATTATTGTTTATCACCTGACCCTATTAAATGTATATCAGTTAATTTATATTATAGTAATTAATAAATGTGTTATCGAAATGATCTGGATTCAATAAATTGAATTGATATTGATACTTTGTTTTATGTCCATTCCTAAGTTCCATATAAATACATAACACTTTAAGGTGTAGGTAGTTAGTACAGTAAAATTACATCTTTTGATCTGACACATATTCAAGAATGCATCTACGAAGTATGAACTTATTCCGTCATTAGTGTCATCACCTTTTTAACCGACTTCACAAAAACGGAGGAGGTTTTCAATTCGTCTGTTTTTTTTTGTGTATGTTACGCGATTACTCCGTTAATTGTGAACGGATTCAAATGATTCTTTTTTTAATAGGTAGGGTACGTTTCTGAGGTCTGATTAGTATCTCCAGAGATATGGATATAAATACCTCAAATATAGGAGAATATATACTGGTTTTAGAAGAAGAGTCCCAAGAAGATTATACACAGTGGCGGTTGCTATTGCATATACTTTTGAAGACTAAAAAATATGACCTTGAATAATGTTTTTACATCTTTATTCTCGTTGATTTTGGTTTTTGACAGATAAACTTACTATATATACTATAACTGTGAGCGAGATAGAAACAAAGGTGGGAAGAATTAATTTGTCTTCACAGGAATGTTCTACCGGGCAAAGTCTTGTTAGGGTGCAAAGTTAGTAATAATTTTTTGACATGACATGACGTTTGGCGAAGATGGCGGCCATATCAGTCCTGCGACACTGCATACATAATTAAATAACTTAAAATTATGAACGTACTTTGTACCAACCAACACTGCAAACATATAATTTATAAGCATAATACCACAGATTATATAATAGTTACTTCGTAAATAGTACTTTCCGTTGTTAGGATGGCTACACAGTGCTTTCATAATTCGGGTATCAACAATGTAGGGAAGTGCCAACTCTTATAACGTAGTAAAGTCCCCGTCACGAGAAGCTATAAATTATGTAAACAAACATCTTTTACTAAGTAAACATTTTATACTGCGAGATAATAATAAATTGACCATATTCAATCGACATGAAATATAGACGAGTTATATGAAAGTAACAACCTATTTAATTTAGTCGGATCATATTTTAACGACGCAAAGCGCTATCGTTTGTTTTTCTTGGTACCGGACGCAGGGATTGTAAACTATCGGGACGCCATTTTGAAATAAACGCGTCATTCGAGTTTCGAATGCGTACGAGTACGAAATTCATTTTTTTGTTGGTCCAAATGTTGTGAACTCCTGAACACTTGTTTACATAATTTATAGCTTCTCGTGACGGGGACTTTAGAGTGATTCAGTACTCTGTGGGCCATATGGCGGCAAATAATACTTTTTATTAATATTCATTTTGGAATACACTAGTCCGTGTATTTGGAATTATTGTAATAAAATAGACACTTAATTATCGTGTGTGTCAGATGCTTTTATTGCACAGGGCCATTTTCGACATTGTCCTTTGATACCTTGATGACATCATTATGACTAGTGAATATTTTTACTAGCGCGGCATTTAAAGTCAATTTTTTAGGGTTCCGAACCCAAAGGGTACCAAATGAACACTTTCTGAGACTATGTTGTCCGTTCGTCCGTCCGTCCGTCCGTCCGTCCGTCCGTCCGTGTGTCTATATGTGCGCACTTTACAGATCTGTATCTTCTTAACCGTAATAGGTACATACTTGAAATTTTTACAAAGTATATATCCGTGAGTGTATAACGGCCCAGAAACGAAATTTTATAGATGCATGTAATTTAATTAAAACTTGTTTTGCACTAAAAAGGGTAAACTAAATTATTTATCAAAAAAATAAAACAGACTTCATAACCACAAACAGGCACTCAAAAGCGAAAAATAAATTACTTAATATAATTATTATAAGAGCTACCCACTTATCTATTTGAAGTCGGTGCCAGCCAAGTCTAATAGGTCGTAGATAGATACTACCTACATGTATCTACCTACTTACTACTACTACATACATAGTATCTATCTACTATCCAATAGACTTGGCTGGCACCGACTTCAAATAGATAAGTGGGTAGCTCTTATAATAATTATATTAAGTAACTTATTTTTCGCTTTTGAGTGCCTGTTTGTGGTTATGAAGTCGGTTTTTTTTTTATAATTTATTTTTATATCTTAATACGCTAGCGTTTGACCACTATCTCACCTGATGGTAAGTAATGATGCGGTCAAAGATGGTAAGCATAGGCCTAGAATGGGAACTAACTCTCAAGGATAGCTGCCGGAACACAAGACACAGATTTTTCTAACTTAAGGGTGGCAGCTGGTTTTTCCACCGGACTGACTGGCTCGAATGCGATGCGACACTACCGCCGCTGCACACTATGGAATACCTTGCCTTGGTCTGTGCTGTGGTGCTGCCTGATGGTAAAGTATCATCTAGGGGGCTTCAAGTCACGAGTGAATCTTCTATGCAAATGTTACATCGTGGACCACATCGTCACATAACATCAGTTGAGATGGTGCTTGCTTATACGGCATAATATAATAAGATTGAAATTTAAATAAAAATAATCTAAACTTAATAGGCGTGACGAAAGATTTTGAAATCCTCTTCCGTAATGTGGGAACACCTACGTCCAGCAGTGGACGGACACCGGCTGATGATGATGATGACACTATAATTGAAAGTATTGAAACACACCGTTTTTAACGATTTAGAACGATGAAAGGTTTATTTTACATATAGGTAAACAAGTTAAATAGATCTTAGTTTTCTATTTTTAACAGACTTCCAAAAAGGAGGAGGTTCTCAATTCATCTATGTTTTTTAAAAAAATGTATGTATGTTACGCGATTACTCCGTCAATTGTGAACCGATTCGGATGATTATTTTTTAAACGGTAGGGTACGTTTCCGACGTGGTCCCATTGTAATTTCATCAAGATCTGATTAGTATCTCCAGAGATATGACGATAAACGTCCCAAACTTGCTACTGAAACTGACTCGCGAGGCATGGAAGTCGGTTGTTGTAGTTTTTAAACTATCTAAATTATTTTTTATTGTGTGGATGTTTTATCATTTCAAAATAATGTATATTGTACATTTCAAAGTATCTGTCTGTCTGAGCTGGTTTACAAAAGCGGGATCCTGATCCAGAGCACCGGTCGCAGCAGCAACAACATTTACAATCATCTTCATCACCACCATCTGCTTTAGTGTACGACCTACGTGCCCGCTCTAGTTGAGCGTCGAGTGGTGCGGGGCGTGCAGTGCAGCGTTCGTTTCAAACCATAGACGTAATAGAACGAGAGATGGTAACAGAAAATACTTGGTCATTTGTACCAGTATGGCGGATCTTCAGGGGTCTAATTACGGAATGACAAAAAAGAAAATTATGGTCATAGTGCTAGTACCGGCGGCCCAATCGCGTGGGAGTTAATCGAATGTGTCGGATAAATAATAGTGACCAACGATTTGTTCCACAAAAATGCTTGTATTTTCCGATAGTCGATAAAAAAAGAAGTAGGCGGTAGCGTAATGCAATACTTCTCCGGTGTGACTTACAGCCCGCCATACCGACGCGAATACATTAATTTAAACAAAAACAATTCAACAAAAACAAAAACAACCATTTGTTCCTGGTTAATTTTTGCACAGCTAATCATCGTCGAGTAGCCATTCACGAAATACACCATGACATACTTTTCTGATGGTTCCAATGGCCGCCATACCGCCGCAAAGGAGTAATTTTTTTGTTCGCAAAATATTTGTATCAGTATTGCATTTGGATTTTTGGGAAGTATTTGATAAAATGTGACCGTTATTACATTTCCCATACGTCTTATAGGGGAAAAAGTGCTGCCATACTTGATAAAACTTATTTATTCGAAACGTTATAAAAATAGGACTGTAAAATACGTAAAATCATTTTTTACATCATTGAATCATTGCATTCTGTTCGTTTGGATGTACATACATTCATACAATCACGCCTTTTTCCCGTTGGGGTAGGCAGAGACTACTTCTTTCCACATGCTACGATCCTGACATACCTCTTTCGCTTCTTCTTCTTCTTCTTCTTAAATCGTTTGGATGTTGTTATATAATTGTATCTAAAAAAATATTCCAGATTGTAACCATGCGGCGGACGACTGTCGGACTTAATCCAAGATGTTAATAAAATTTGACGATTTGTACCAGTATGGCATTTAGATTTTCGGAAATTATATGATACAATGTGACCATTATTATATTTGCCATACTTCTATTAGAGGGAAAAAGTGGCGCCATACTTGAAACACGTTGTTTTTCAAGGAAATACAATTGGTAATAAAAAAAAGTGCGTTCCCATACATTATGGCTTATAAACACGATTACCTATCTACAATGGGTAAGATGTAAATAATAAAAAATCGCAATTTCTTAGCCTTAAAAAAAACTATAGGTTATTTTAATAACAACTGCGAAAGAATCAAGTCGATATCGTTAGAAATGATATTTTTATTAAATAAACAAATTCGCGGTTTCCGAAATCTTCTTGCGCCGCCCGAGAAATGGCTGTGACGTCACATCGCCGGACTGGACCGAACTACGTATATATTATCTACTGCGCCGACGCGGTACGGGCGGGAGCTTGGACTTATCATTTTGTTTTGTGATTTTGAGTACTGCCTACGCCTTTGATAATCTAAATCTGCTAATCGTGCTACCAAAATGGAACCAGGCTCTTCACTTAGGCACAGAATAATGAATAGCACAAGTACAGAAATTGCACTCCCTGAGAGCAAAAATGCGAGATTAAACCTAGTTACAACGCTGGTAACGTTCAAAATGCGCTTCACGCCTCGGGTGCGACCTTGAATTTGCGTCACAGTATCAACTAATAGTAACTATGAACCGCGTGTTGCGCACAGTAAAATGCACCGTAAGTCCGCACAGCGAGAGTCTAAATATTTCGGTCAACTCGCGGCCTCTCCTATAAGGTTGAATGTTATGAGAAAACTTGTTGAAGCCTTTAATTGGTAGAAGAATACTCTAAGGTGGAACAATATAATGAGTACATTACTGATAATAAGTGCTACATTAATATTTAATGTCGAGATAGGATAAAAGTACTACAGTTATATTAAAATACGTGACGTTCAATTAAAATTGAGTAAGGCTGAGCGCAGACTATAGACAAAACAGTCTTAACGGTCTGTCTCAAGACAGTTTTGTCTATCACCCTGCGCACACTGCGAACAAAACTTTTTTGTCTGCGAGGATGCGACACAGAACAAAATATAGAATGGACACTTTGATCACTCCACCAATACATGTATTATGTACCTACCTACAATTTGTCTTCTTCAGTTATACAGTAACTAGATATCTACTTTATCATTTTTAGAGTTCCGTTTCTCAAAAGGTAAAAAAAGGAACTGAGCGCTCATACAATTAAGAGGTCTAACTTAATTGGAACCAACCTTAAAATATGTTAATAAATAAAATAGTGCTATTGAGTGATTTATTTACGTCGCGTCGTTCGCGTGTGGCGCGTCTTTGCTCAAGTTAGTTCCTCGACAGCTCAAAATCGGTAGGAAGGTGAGTAAGCCTCGATTGTTGGGGCGAACAGAGTGTCCATTCTATACGTAGTATCTGTTCTGTGTTGCATCGGTTTTGTTTGTCGGCACCGAGAACAAATAATAATACTACGTATAGAATAGACACTCTGTCTCACCCACCAATCGAGGCTTCCTCACCTCGCCACTGATTCTGGAGCTGCTGAGGAGCTAGTTTAAGCAAGGCACCACACGCGGACGAACACAGAACAATAATACTACTCACGTGAAGATTAACGTCAACTTCATACATATATGTTGGGACCAGTACACACAGGAGGTACAAATGTACATAGGTTCTATATTATATATAAAAACCAGCAAAATCGAGTTGAACTCGCCCACCGAGGTTTCCGTACCAACTTCTCAGACTTGTTTAAGGGACAAACTTAACTTTGTAGTTCGATCCATATAGGAAATGTATTGCAACAACTACAATTAATCATAAGTTAAATATTATGTTTCTTTGAAGTGTTTCACACTTTATATTTTTGTAAATTGTTAAACAATTATTTGTTTAACAATTAATCATAAGTTTGTAAAAGTAAATTAATCATTTTTAGGTTTCCGTATCTCAAAAGTTAAAAAAGGAATCCTTATAAGATCACTTTCTTATCCGTCTGTCCGTCTGTATGTCCGTGTGTCACCACCGATTTTCTCAGGAACGGGTGGACCTAGCAAGTTAAAATTTATACCAGATACTGATGTTTATGGTCCTAATTAGATATATAAAAATCAAGATCCAGAGTCAACACGATAATAAGATATAGACATATTTAGATTTTCGCCGAAATTTGTAAGTACCTAAATTTACCTTAATTTTCGACTTTTTTATTTTTCGGATTTTTTCCATTACTTGTGCTGTTATACCTTGATTTTGACCATAGTTGACAATTCTAGGTCAACCGGAAGTACCATATAGGTTTTGGGTCGAAAACCTGTAGGGTACTTCACGTTGACCTAGAACCATGAAATTCGACAAAGAGCAAGGTCTTACAGCACAAAAAAGGGGGAAATTTCAAAAACGAAAAAATTATTAAAGTAAATGGTGTCCCATACATACATAATTAACGCCAGTTAAGATATGCCTCTGAGTTATATGAGCGCTCATACAATTTAGGGGTCTAGCTCAATTGGCACCAAACTTAAGTTTGGTGCCAATTGATTGAGCCAAATACATAAGGTAAATATGTAACTAAAATTGTGCCTCTGTGTAATTTATTTTATTCATAGTTGACGCTAATTAAGATAGGCCTCTGAGTTATATGAGCGCTCATACACTTTAGATGTCTAGCTAACCAACCTTAAAAAATGTAAATAAATAAAATAGTGCTATTGAGTGATTTATTTTCGTCGCGTCGTTCGCGTGTGGCGCGTCCTTGCTCAAGTTAGTTCCTCGACAGCTCAAAATCGGTAGGGAGGTGAGGAAGCCTCGATTGTTGGGGCGAACAGAGTGTCCATTCTATACGTAGTATCTGTTCTGTGTTGCATCGGTTTTATTTGTCGGCACCGAGAACAAATAATAATACTACGTATAGAATAGACGCTCTGTCCCACCCACCAATCGAGGTTCCTCACCTCGCCTCTGATTCTGGAGCTGCTGAGGAGCTAGTTTAAGCAAGGTACCACACGCGGACGAAAACAGAACAATAATACTACTCACGTGAAGATTAACGTCAACTTTATACATATATGTTGGGACCAGTACACACAGGAGGTTCAAATTTACGTAGGTTCTATATTATATATAAAAACCAGCTAAATCGAATTGAACTCGCCCGCCGAGGCTTCCGTACCAACTTCTCAGACTAGTTTAAGGGACAAACTTAACTTTGTAGTTCGATCCATAGGAAATGTATAGCAACAACTACAAATCATACGTTTGTAAAAGTAAATTAACCGTTTTTAGGGTTCCGTGTCTCAAAAGGTAGAAAAGGAATCCTCATAAGATCACATTCTTGTCCGTCTGTCTCTCTGTCTGTGTGTCTGTCTGTCCGTCTGTCTGTCCGTCTGTCCGTGTGTCACCACTGATTTTCTCAGGAACGGGTGGACCTAGCAAGTTGTAATTTATACCTGATACTGAAGTCTATAGTCCCTATTGGGTGTATAAAAATCAAGGTCTTGAATCAACACAATAAAAAGATATGAGCAAATTTAGATTTTCGCGGAAACTTGTTAGTACCAAAATGTACCTTAATTTTCAACATTTTTTATTTTTCGGAATTTTTCCTATACTTGTGCTCTAAGACTTTGCTTATAACCAAAATTGACAATGCTAGGTAAACCGGAAGTACCCTATAGGTTTTGGGTCGAAAACCTATAGGGTACTTCCCGTTGACCTAGAATCATGAAATTTGGCAAGCAGCAAGGTACAGCACAAATTATGGAAAAATTCCAAAAAATAAAAAAGGTTGAAAATTAAAAGGTGTACATACATACATAGTTTACGCCAATTAATGTAGACCTCTGAGTTATATGAGCGCTGATACAATTTAGAGATCTAGCTGAATTGGTTCGTACGGAAGCCTCGGTGGGCGAGTTCAACTCGACTTAGCCAGTTTTATTTTTAACTTTATTTTAGTTTTTAGTATTTGTTCTTAAATCCTCATAATAATACATACTTAGTGAAAATGTCAAGTATCTACCTATTACTGTAAAGGAGATACAGCTTTGAGAAAGGCGGATAGACAGACGGACGGATGGACAGCGAAGTCTCAGTAGTCCCTAGGGTCCCTTTGGTTTCGGGACCCTAAAAAATGTCTGATTTGATAAAGGTGCGTACAGACTATGTAACATGTTATTTAACTTGTGTTATATAACACGTCCACACAATTTAACCTTGTTATTCAACATTGCAACCCAAAACATTACTGTACACATTAGAATAACAATGTTATTGAACAATTATCGTTTGTCGTTCTCGGTTAGTAAGTTAGGTTAGGTTAGTAGGCTTGGGTAACTCCGGACATATCTATATCTTCGGATATATATCCCTAAGCGAATATATACCCATCATTCCACTTCCCGAAACCTTAATACTAGTATATCCCATATATCCGGTATACCTTTATGAAACACAAAAAAAAATTTGAAATCGGTTAAAAAGTAAAGCCGTAAGTGAATAGGTATTTTCTAGGCAACCTTGCCATATTATTTTGGATCACATCATCACTAACAACGAGTACAAAAACAATGCAAAAACACAACAGATACGGTCTTATAATGTTACATAATATCGGTTATGAAATAATGCGGATATACTTTATTTTGGATATGGGATATACTAATCATTGAAGTATTATTTATCTATTTATCTGCAAAGTCTGAAACACATTTCACATGGATATACCGAACATACTAAGCAGTTATACTAAGCGGATAATATATTAAGCGGACATACTAAGCGGATATATATCCTTACATGGAATGATATACGATGTACTCACTCCTCTGTTGGATATAGTTAGCCCAAGCCTATTTAGTAGTGTACACGTGTTCCGTCGATGGACGCGGCCTCTTTGAACTTTGCCGCAAAAGGCGAAGCGGCGCTTTGACGACTGTTTTGCGAATATTAGGCGCGGTTTATACAGAAGAGAAGTGGCGAGGGCTTGTGGCGTGGCGCCAACTTTTGTCACGTAGTTTCGTAAATTATACTGAAGTGGCGGAGACACGTGGCGCGATACGGCTAGTGTGACCTTATGTGGCAGGTTCCTACCATTTTGGCAGTATTGGCTTCTTATTTTAGCCTCTGACACGATCGGCTAACGTTTTAAAGAACCGGGCGCAATTATCTTTAAGCCAGAAATTACTCTATATTACGCACTATAAGGTTTATATTGCGTTACTTTGACTATCTACCTGCGCCATCCGTCCGCGCCCTCCAGCTAACGACCCAATACCACGAGGCGCCCCCACAGTGCACCGTAGGGGAGGAAGAGGAGGGAGAAGAAGGAAGAGAACGCGAAGGGAGGGTAGACCAGAAAGCGCCGCGCCCACGGCAGAATCCACCTCGGTACCCCCCTCAATGCGACCGGCCAACTTCACACCATTCCTGCCCAAGATGCAACCACCACAAGACCCAAGGCTACTTGCACCCACATTAACCTATGGGCCGTCTAGAGCCTCCATGGCGCACTACCCTCCACTACCCGAGCCAGCAACAACCAGACCTCGCTCAAGGTGGAGAGCCCCAAGAAGACGGCAAGCACCTGCTAGTACTCCAGCAGGAGAATCGGACACTGCGACAGAAGGGGCACCCCTGCAACACCAACCGCAACAGCCCACCACTCAGGTTGTCACGGGTACCACCACCACAGCATCGGCAGTGACTAGACCCACACCGAGACTGGCCAGAGGGACCACCAGGAGCACCATACTATATGCAAGCAGGTGCGAGTGCTTTTGCCCAGCCACGACCACGCTCTGCAGCAAGGTTTCCTACAAGACCCATGCCAACAGGTCCATACCCATGGGCCCCACCATACCAGCCACAAATGACAGCCGTCTTTACTCAAGCCGGATACCCTTGCTACCAAGCAGGTCAACAGCAGAGTACCTTCCTGGAACCCATCTCAGCATTGGTGGGAGCCCTGGTGGGCCTACTTGCAGCCATAGCAGCCGGACGATCTTCGGACGGCAGCTATGCGAGGACTGTCCGCACTATCCCGGTTCCAGTATGCAACGATAAGACCTCCGCATACTGTACTGGTACCCGGGCGGCATCAAGACCAAGACCGATAACTTACGCATTCTCACCCACTCGCAGGATGTTCATATCATCCTCCTGGGTGAGACTAAGCTGAAAAAGACGGAACAATTTAAATTCGCCAACTACTTCGTGTACCGGCATGACGATGTCTCACCCCAGGGCCGACCATATCGTGGAACGGCTGCCTTAGTGCGGAGGGACATAGTGCACGACGTAGTTGGTGACCTACCCAATCAAATCACCAAAACCACTGCCGTCGTGGTCCAACTTGGAGGACACGATGTGAAGATATTTGGCGGATATCGGCCACCGAAGTCCAACTTCGACCCTGGTGATATGAGGCGTATCTTTATGGACGCCACTCCAACCCTGCTGGCAGCGGACCTCAACGCCAAACATTTGGTGTGGGGGTCCAGAGTCATTAATCCCATTGGAAGAAAACTCCAAGAGGATACGGAGAGGAATGGTTACGAAGTAATCGGCCCAGACTCTCCTACCCACATCCAATCCACGCCACAACCCGGACGTCATCGATATAGTAGCCCACAAGAACCTGCCAGCCCCAATGCATCTGGAGGTCCTCTACGATCTGGATGAGCAGCACCTACCACTGCTCATCACGGTTGTAGCTTCGGCAGAAGCAACTCTTTGTCGGGGTACTTACACGAAGACCAATTGGCACCAGTTCCAACAACGACTGATGACAATGATAGTAGGCCGATTAACCACATCGGAGGACGTGAAGAGATGCACGGCTGAAATAACTGCCTCCATCAAAGAAGCAGCATCTACTACTGAACCTCGAACAAGCTAACGCGAAGAACTCCCAGGCCGCTTAACACGTTTAAGGGCAAAGAAACGTGCGATGCGTGAACTATGGGCCCGCACCCGCTGCCCAACAACAAAAGCACGACTAAATGCTATAACTGCAACGCTCGCCAATGAAGTCAAGAAGTGGAGAGGTGACGCATGGGATTCTCGTATCGCCCAAGCCACTGAAGACGAAACCAACCTCCATGCCCTGATTAGGAGTTTGTTAAGGGCTAAGATACCAGTCTACCCACTAACGGACTCATCAGGAAGCCGGAAATTTGCCCCAGCGGAAAGAGAACTGTTGGTTGATCATTTAGAATCACAGTTTCAGCTGCATCCCGTTCCTATCAATGCTGACCCTGTTGTCGTGCCCCACTACAACGCAGTATCCACGGAAGTAGTCCAACTGCTGCAGACTTCGGCGCCCCAGCTGGGAGGGGATGATTTCATCTCCCCAATGGAAGTGGCACGAGCTGTACGCTATTTACAGACGAAAAAGGCACCCGGTCTAGATAAGGTGTCGAACGCGGAACTCAAGCAGATGCCGCGGAGAAGTCTGGTGTGTATAGACAGACTCTTCAACGGTATCTTATGAACAGGATACTTTCCCGCAACGTGGAAGACAGGGAAAGTCATAGTACTACCCAAACCCGGCAAGGTCCGTCGTCTACCCTCCAGCTACCGCCCTATTACCCTGCTGTCACACCTCGCCAAGCTGTTCGAGCGATTACTGCTGCGGAGACTGCGCCCTCACTTCACCCCACGTGAGGAGCAGTTTGGTTTCCGCACGCGTCACTCCACAACGCTCCAGCTGACGAGGGTGATCCACCAGCTCACCAGTGAACTGAACCGAAATAGTAGAAGCGTCGCCGTGTTCCTGGACATCGAGAAGGCCTTCGATAGAGTGTGGCACGAAGGCCTAATCTACAAGTTATCCAGGACACCGACTCCAGCGGCGCTAATCCACATCCTCTCATCGTTCCTGAGAAACCGACAGTTCTGCGTGTCCGTCGAGGGCGCCACTTCCGGCAACCGGCAGATCGCAGCGGGAGTCTCCCAGGGGAGTTGTCTCTCACCGTACATGTACGCGGTTTACACAGACGACATACCGGTTCTGGCGGACGAACACCTTGCACCAGGAGAACGAGGAGTAACACTAGCACTTTTTGCCGACGACAGTGCGTATATAACGTCCTCTGTCAAAGCTACTATAGCCGCCAACAGAATGCAGAAGGTTCTGGACATCCTGCCAGTCTGGCTGGACAAGTGGCGCATGGCCGTCAACGTGAGGAAGACGGCCACGCTGCTGACCAGAGCCCAAACCCATCCTGCCACCTCCACTGCAGCTCCGAGAACAAGACGTCAAGTGGGAAACGAGTACAAAGTACCTGGGCTTCTACATCGACCGGACGTTGAGGATGCGCCCGCACGTGGATCACGCAGTCCACCAAGCGAAAGCCGCTAAGGCCCTCCTCCATCCGGTCCTCCGATCGAAGCTGCCACTCTACACCAAAGTCGGCATATACAAGACGTATATACGCACGAAGATGACGTATGCTGCTCCTGCGTGGTATGCACTATGCTCGGAAACCCAGCGCAAGCGTCTTCAGATCATTCAGAACGTCACCCTGCGGATATGCACGGGAACCAGTCGATACGTACGCAATGACGCCAACGCCCGGGACGTGAAAATTGAGACGGTGAGGGAGTTCGTGGTCCAGTTGGCGCGCTGTCAATATGACCGTGCAGACAACGGACCACACCCTCACCTCCAGAACATTGCACCGCACCACGCCCGGCCGCCTGATGGCGCTGTATCGACCTGGCGTGCACTCCCACGCGACTTAGTCCCGGTGAATGAAGACAGCAAAGAGGAGGAGTAGCGGTTACCACAGCAGCACAAGACCACCATGCCAAGATGGCCAACATGACCACCACGCCCAGATCTGGCCAACGACCATATCGGACCACTATAGGGCTGATTAAAGCCCGCGCGTACCCCGAGGGTAGTTGCCCCAGAGCCCAACCAGGGTAAGGAGGCTCGCCTCGAAACCCTCACACGAACCCAGAATGGGAACGAACGTCCACACTGACATCCGTCCGCGCCACGTTTCTTCTGTATAAACCGCGCCTTACCGTGTACACGTGATTCGCCGATGGAAGCGGCCCGCTTTGAATTCTGCCGAAAAGCGAAGCGGCGCTTTGACGACTGGCGATGTTATTTGAACATGTTTTATGAGTGTCCACATCATCTGAAACATGTTATCTCACCATGTTATACAATACGTTATGTTACATAGTCTGTACGCACCTTAACAAATGAAATAAACGCATCCTGTTTGACGGGTACGAACAACTTGTATGGAAAAAGAAAAACTATTTATTTTATTTTAATCGACTTCAGATAAGATCGTTTAAAAACTAAATAATTTAAGATCGTTTAAAAAAACTAAAAGAAACGACTTCAAACGTCGCGCTAGTCAAAGTAGCCAGTAGACGTAGTAACTATTATATAATCTGTGCCAGTAGGTAAAGTGCCAGCCAAGTAGTAAGTCGTCGAGATAAGTAAATGCGTCATAATACAAATGTTGATATATTAAAAACGTTTCGGCCGATTTCGTTAAAATTTAAATGGAACCACCTGGGAAAGGTATGTATTGAAACAAAAAAATAATTTTCCAAATCGGTTCAGGCATCTTCGAGTAATCGGTGAACTAAAATAAAAAAGAAAAAAGATTCTTACGAATTGAGAACCTCCTCCTTTTTTGTGAAGTCGGTTAAAAAGAACCGACTTCAATGCCGCGCAATTAATTTTCAGTCCCAATTTTCAGGTGTTTATCTTCATATCTCTAGAGATACTTATTAGACCTCTTTAAATATATCTCCTTTCTAACAAAAAAAAAATAATCAAAATCGGTTCATAAACGACGCGGTTATCCGCTAACAAACCTTAAAAATGTATATATATATATATATATATATATGTATATATTTATATATAATAAATACTAGCTGTGCCCGCGACTTCTTTCGCGTGGAATAGTGTCTTTGGGTAGCATTAACAAATAAGACACATACGTATCCCAACTACACCGCGCCGTACCACGCCACGCTACTCCCCCTTTCCCTCCGTCCCTCACATGCTCTCCCCTCCGCCTACCCCCTCACTTCCACCTAAACCCCCCAACCTCCCCCTCGCTTACATACCCTCCCCCTTTGCTCCCCTACCCTCCCCCTTCCCCTCACTTCCACATCCAATCCCCTCCAGCTATCCTTCTCTCCATGTATCTCCAGAGATATGGAGATAAACACCTCAAACTTTGTACTGAAAATATAGCGCGGCATTTGAAGTCGAATGTTTTAGTTTTTTAAACGATGTTATTCCTTTATTTTGTCTTCTCTACAAACTTTGTCTTGGCAATAACAAGTGACTACGACTCCCCACTAGGCTATAATATCGTTTAAAAACTAAATAAGATCGTTTAGAAAACTAAAAAAGAACCAATTTCAATGCCGCGCTATTAATTTTCAGTACCAATTTTGAGGTGTTTATCTCCATATCTCTGGAGATACTTATCAGACCTCGATAAACTTACCATGGTACCACACTTGGGATATTTCCTTTCCAGCAAAAAAACAATAATGAAAATCGTTCTATAAACGACGAAGTTATCCGCGAACAAACATAAAAAAAACATATATACGGTCGAATTGAGAAACTTCCTCCTTTTTTTGAAGTCGGTTAAAAAGAACCGACTTCGATGTCGCACTATTAATTTTCAGTACCAATTTTGATGTGTTTATCTCCATATCTCTGGAGATACTAATCAGACCTCGATAAAATTACCATGGTACTACACTTGAAATATCTCCTATCCAACAAAAAAAGAATAATCAAAATCGGTTCATAAACGACGAAGTTATCCGCGAACAAACATAAAAAAAAACATATATACGGTCGAATTGAGAAACCTTTGAAGTCGGTTGAAAATGAAGCGACAAAACGAAAATAATAACAGAAACATGTTTCACCGGTCGCCGCCGACGGACGCGGCCCCTTTGATTTTTGCCGAAAGGCAATGCGGCGCCTGTGGCGGCGCTATGACAGTGCGTGTAGTTCGCCAAGAGCGAGTCGATTTAAGAAGGTTTGATTTCAAGTACCTAGTTAATTATATATATTTTTTTAATATATATTTTTTTACTGATTTCTTTACATGGAGTATACATACCCCTGCAAATATGGTGGGAATTCAAAACTTTGTATATACAGATCTGATAGTATGCTCGTCTGCAATTGACGAAGCTTTTTGAAAACAAGAATTATCTTTCTAATACTTGAATGTTGACACCACTAACATAAAAATACGATAAGCCATTCAGGCTCTAGGGCGTGCCAAAGAAATATACATACATTCATACATTTATATGTATATACATATGTATATATAATATATATACGGTGAATCTATATATAATATGTATACCGTCTCGTGGCGTTGTCCGCGTGTTGCACGTTCTTGCTCAAGTTAGCTCCTCGACAGCTCAGAATTGATGGGGAGGTGAGAAAGCCCCGATTGGTGGGTGAAACAGGGTGTCTATTCTATACGTAGTATTATTATCAGTTCTCGGTGCCGACAAAGAAAACCGATGCAACACAGAACAGATACTACGTATAGAATAGACACTCTGTTCGCTCCAACAATCGAGGCTTCCTCACCTCCTTACCGATTCTGAGCTGTCGAGGAACAAACTTGAGCAAGGACGCGCCACACGCGAACGACGCGACGAAAATAAATCACTATTTTATTTATTTAAATTTTTTAAGGTTGGTTAGCTAGACATCTAAATTATATGAGCGCTCATATAACTCAGAGGCCTATCTTAATTAGCGTCAACTATGAATAAAATAAATTACACAGAGGCACAATTTTATTTACATATTTATCTTATGGCACCAAACTTAAGTTTGGTGCAATTGAGCTAGACCCCTAAATTGTATGAGCGCTCATATAACTCAGAGGCATATCTTAACTGGCGTTAATCATGTATGTATGGGACACCATTTACTTTAATATTTTTTTCGTTTTTGAAATTCCCCCTTTTTTTGTGCTGTAAGACCTTGCTCTTTGTCGAATTTCATGGTTCTAGGTCAACGGGAAGTACCCTACAGGTTTTCGACCCAAAACCTATATGGTATTTCCGGTCGACCTAGAATTGTCAACTTTGGTCAAAATCAAGGTATTACACAAGTAAAGGAAAAATTCCGAAAAATAAAAAAGTCGAAAATTAAGGTAAATTTAGGTACTTACAAATTTCGGCGAAAATCTAAATATGTCTATATCTTATTATCGTGTTGACTCTGGATCTTGATTTTTATATATCTAATTAGGACCATAAACATCAGTATCTGGTATAAATTTTAACTAGCTAGGTCCACCCGTTCCTAAGAAAATCGGTGGTGACACACTGACATACAGACGGACAGACGGATAAGAAAGTGATCTTATAAGGATTCCTTTTTTACCTTTTGAGATACGGAACCCTAAAAACGATTAATTTACTTTTACAAACTTATGATTAAATGTTAAACAAATAATTGTTTAACAATTTACAAAAATATAAAGTGTGAAACACTTCAAAGAAACATAATATTTAACTTATGATTAATTGTAGTTGTTGCAATACATTTCGTATATGGATCGAACTACAAAGATAAATTTGTCCCTTAAACTAGTCTGAGAAGTTGGTACGGAAGCCTCGGAGGGCGAGTTCAACTCGATTTTGCTGGTTTTTATATATAATATAGAACCTACGTAAATTTGAACCTCTTGTGTGTACTGGTCCCAACATATATGTATGAAGTTGACGTTAATCTTCACGTGAGTAGTATTATTGTTCTGTGTTCGTCCGCGTGTGGTGCCTTGCTTAAACTAGCTCCTCAGCAGCTCCAGAATCAGAGGTGAGGTGAGGAAGCCTCGATTGGTGGGTGGGTCAGAGTGTCTATTCTATACGTAGTATTATTATTTGTTCTCGGTGCCGACAAACAAAACCGATGCAACACAGAACAGATACTACGTATAGAATGGACACTCTGTTCGCCCCAACAATCGAGGCTTACTCACCTCCCTACCGATTTTGAGCTGTCGAGGAACTAACTTGAGCAAGGACGCTTCACACGCGAACGACGCGACGTAAATAAATCACTCAATAGCACTATTTTATTTATTAACATATTTTATGGTTGGTTCCAATTAAGCTAGATCTCTAAATTGTATGAGCGCTCAGTTCCTTTTTTTACCTTTTGAGAAACGGAACCCTAAAAATGATAAAGTAGATATCTAGTTACTGTATAACTGAAGAAGACAAATTGTAGGTAGGTACATAATACATGTATTGGTGGAGTGATCAAAGTGTCCATTCTATATTTTGTTCTGTGTCGCATCCTCGCAGACAAAAAAGTTTTGTTCGCAGTGTGCGCAGGGTGATAGACAAAACTGTCTTGAGACAGTCTTAAGACTGTTTTGTCTATAGTCTGCGCTCAGCCTAAAGTTTTAGATTACGTAAGTGAAATAACGCGAAAAAATAGTACTCACTTCACTAGAATCGTAGGTTGTTTGACTAGTAACATTATAATAGTCTAGGAACTAACTCACTTTTTCGACCAAAAATAATTATGTATTTTATACATTGTAGGAAAACTTTATTTTGTAGGTAATAGTTGAATATCTAAATAAAAAAACAGATAATTCGAATTACAAAAACATTAATTAATTTACTTCCGATTTAAAAATACTTTTTATAATCTGACAGATATTAACAGAATTCTGAGGTCACAAACATTTAAAAAACCGTCGAATTCAGAACCTCCGTTTTTGTGAAGTAGATTAAAAACTAAAACACCGACTTCCATGCCTCGCGAGTCAATTTCAGTAGCAAGTTTGAGACGTTTATCGTCATATCTCTGGAGATACTTATCAGATCTCAGTGAATCTCAGTGATCTGAGATCTATAAGTACTTTAATTACATTAACTCTCGGATTATAAAAATCTGACTATCGTATGACACGACAAAATCATTAAGAAAGAAAAAAAGGTAAATTGAAGTAAACGTTAGTAAGTACCTACCCTATTTATATATCTTAGAACTAATCTATATACTGTTAAAAAATAATAAAATAAAACCCCAAGTAAACATTGGTAACCGTACTTATTTATCTGAGTATAAATCTTGCATCAGCTATACAACTCTCGGACTATACAACTCGTTTGTCTCGACAAAATCGTATTGTAAGGTTCGTTAGTCAAAGAAAAGGCTAAGTCAATTCAAATAAGTACGAAGGTAGGTAGGCATAACTTTGTTGGTTTCAGCTGTGCATGATATGATATGTCAGTAAATCAGTCAGTCAGATTTATCTTTTTTAGGTAGGTACCTATAGGACCTACGTAACATACCTACAGTAAATAATTAAATAACCTACCAATTTCAAATAGGTTACAATTAATATTTTGCAAGATGTAATGTCGATAGAAATTCCCTAAAGATCCATAACGTGAATTCCCTTGAAACATGAAACTCAGCTGATTTATACCTACCTACCATTTTATGTGTGACATTCTTTGCTTATTACATAGTTACTCTTTACCGTTACTATATGTTAATATCGTAAGCAAAGAATATAATATTGAGGTAGGTACAAGGTAAGGCGCGCGGCCGATCGAGAGCGCGCGTGACACTTTACTGACTGAACTTGTACCCGAGCGGGTGCGCGGAGGTACCTCCGCGTACCCCCTCGGGTACTACAAGTACTTGTAGTTTCATAGCTACAGCGCGGAGTGCGACAGGCCTGACTTAGCAAATAATCTGCCGAAAGTCGACATTCTTATTATAGTTGGGGATTATTTCATCAATCACGCAAAGTACCTACAATAGTGCAGAAATCCAACGACAAAAACTTGCAAAATGTTTTCAGGGTTCCGTAGCCGAATGGCCAAAAACGGAACCCTTATAGATTCGTTATGTCTGTCCGTCCGTATGTCACAGCCATTTTATTCCGAAACGATTAGGACTACAGAATTGAAACTTGGTAGGCAGATGTATTCTGTGAACTGCTTTTCGATTTTTACACAAAAATAGAAAATATAAACTGTTAAGGGGGGGACATCCCATACTTGGAACTGAAACAAAAAAAAGAATTTCTTCAAACCTATACGTGTGAGGTGTCTATGGATAGGTCTTTAAAAATAACATTGAGGTTCCTAAAATCATTTTTCTTCGAGTTAATCATTTGAAAGATAGGCGCGTCTAAAGTGGTAAAATGTGTGTCCCCCTCCCCCCTCTAACTTTTAAAGTAAAATCTAGAAAAAATATATATTCTGTAGATCTCAATAAAAACTTTCAAGAGAAAATTGGTTTGAACAAGATACAGTCAGCAGTTTTTGAGATGTAGCGACTGCAAATATAGATAGATATACACTTACGATACAGAAAAATACTTAGGAACTAGATAAATAAAACTAATAGGCTCAATGGGCGGTCTTATCGCTTAAAGCGATCTCTTCCAGACAACCATGCACGGAAAGGATAACAATTATATGGATGCCGGTGGCTTATAAACAATGTGACAATGCAAAATATAACTTTGTTTTTCATAAAAACACTATAAAAAACAAACTTAATTTTTTGGTTGCGAAAAATCATAGTTATAGAATACTGTGTTGCGGAACCCTACGAGTGTGAGTCCGACTTGCACATGGTCAGTTTATTTTTTTTAATATCTTGTAGGCTAGCGTTTGACCACTCTCTCCTGTCACTCCTGTCTCTCCATCTCACCTGTTGGTAAGTGATGATGTGGTCGAGGATGGTAAGCACGCTAGGCTTAGAATGGGAACTGTCTCTCAAGGATAGCTGCCGACACATTAGATGTTTGTCGACAGATTTCTAACTTGAGGGTGGTAGCCGGCCAGGCGGACACTAGATAGTGTCCTACCACCTTGCGGGGGTTGTTGGTTTCTTAACAATGTTTTTACTTCACCGGAGGGTGTGCAAATAAAGCGTTATCTATAGATCTATCTATCTTGTTTTTGTACGTGACAGCTTCTCCTTTTTCATTAATTTACACCATTTATTTCTCACTTTATTGCCTTTATTTTCGTAGGGAGAAATAAGATTAGATAGTCTCTTCTATTCAAAACTGCACACAATTGCTTTGGTAAATAAATAAGTAAATACGTGTTTCAGGCTTTTTCGAAATTCAACCCGAGGTTGAAACGGAGTAACAAAGTGTGAAAATCAATAATGTTTTGGATTGCGCTGTTTGGTTTGCAGATAGTTATTTTGACTTAGGTATCCGCTAAGAAAGAAATTTTCAAAATTCACTCATTATGGGGATGAAGCGGGGGTTCAAAGTCTTTTTATTCGAAACTTCACATAAGTGCTTCTGAAAACAAATAAGTATAAACAAGTTTCAGGCTTTTTCAAAATGCCACTCCTAAGAGGTTAAAGTTGGTTAACAACGTCTGAAAATCAATATTGTTTCGGATTGCGCTGAAATTTGGCATGCAGATAGCATTATTACGTTTTTATCCGCTATGAAAGGATATTCTAAAATTAATTCCTTATGGGGATGAAACGGGGGTTCAAAGTTTGTATGCAGAAACGAGATTAGATAGTCTTTTTAACCGACTTCCAAAAAGAAGGAGGTTCTCAATTCGTCAGTATGTTTTTTTTCCTTTTTTTTTTGATGTTACGTGATTACTCCGTTAATTGTAAACCGATTCGAATGATTCTTTTTGTAATCGGTAGGATACGTTTCCGAGGTGGTCTCATTGTAATTGCATCGAGATTTAATAAGAATCTCCAGAGATATGACGATAAACGTCTCAAACTTGCTACTGAAATTGACTCGCGGGGCATTGAAGTCGGTTGTTTTAGTTTTTAAACTATCTAAATTATTTATTGTATACTTCACTTCTAAAAAAAGAGTTGACACAAGTAAATACGTGTTTCAGGCGTGAAATCGTACCCCTTGGAGGGCGAAGTAGTGCAACAAAGTAAAAAATCAATATTGTTTCGATTGCGCTGAAATTTGGCATGCAGATAGTTATATCGACCTCGCCCCCATAATTAGAACCTCGCCCCCATAATTAGATTGTTTCATTCCATTCCATTCATTGCACTGCTTTTGTTTTCAGTTACTGCATCACATCTAGTTATGGAGCCGGTCCCAAGCCCGGATAAAGAGGGAGGGCCTGGGGGGGGTTAAAGGGTTTGGCATTTCAATTAATTCATTGGTATGCCAGTTCTTTCACTCCTCCCCCCTAGGCTGCTCGAAGCCTGTATGTTGGAGGGAGGGAGAGGATTATTATCAATCACCTCCGTCCGCCCATATTGCAAAAGTCGAGGGAGAGCAGGTCGGGCAACTGTTCTCACTATCGCTTATGCGCCCACTAACCAACTTTGCTTCACAGGTCTTTAAACCCCCTTTTTGTATGATGGAAATATCGTTTAATGAAAAGAGTCTGCCATGCGATCCGGCTAGCGCCCGGTGCCCCTCGGTTTCCGGGCCGAAGGGTGTGAAGTTGGCTACCGAAGGCGACGGTGGAGTGGTGTCCCAGGCTCCGCCGGCTGCGGATGTTACTGGACTAGACGGAGCAGCCGTTCCTAGCAAAGAGGCGGCTAGAAATGTACCGCCACAAGCGATGCCTGGTCCAGTGCAGAAGAAGATGGGGCGTCCTGAAGTATTTCGAAGGGAAGCGGCGAGACGTCGGGCGGCTGCGGCGACGGCCGAAGCGGGACCTGACGCTGTGTTGGAAGGTGCAGGTAAGGGGCGGGGTGACGGAGAGCCGGCCAGGCCGATCGTTCCCGCCCAAAGCTTCCATCGCGGCGTAAACCGCCGAGTTCTCCACAAGGAGCGCAGAAGGCGTGAGGTCAAGCTGATAGCTTTCTATCAGCGACAGCGGGAAGGCGTGCTCTAGCTGCCTGGTCCGTCGGCCCTAGCGCCGCCGGTATGCATGCATGGCCCGCGCCGTCCCACTGGGTGAGATCCCTGTACCTGTCCGGGTGGTACGCAAGCTCCGGCTTCGACGAGGCATCCCCAGGGACCCTTCACTAATTCGACTCGCGACAATGTGTCTCCGCACCACACTGAAAATAACGCGACCACCGGAGTAACGGCTGCAACGCATGCAGAGGGCTGTCAGTCCGACCTAACTCCCACGCCGGCTCCCTCTAAAGGAAAAGGCAAAGGAAAAGGACGGAAGGGAGGTGCCAAATCTGCTAACAACGCACCCGGAACTCCTGTGGTTATCCAAAATGTAGACGAATCAAAAGGCCCGGAGCGGGAGGACGGAGCATCCCGAGGCGCAAAGCGGCAGCGAAGTTCGGACTTTGTGTCTCCGACCGGCTGCGTGACGGCGGACAAAAAAGTGTGCGTAGAGGACGGTGCCACCGCCACTGGCTTTGCGGTAAGAGTTGTGAAGCCCTCCGGCCCTGGGAAGGCCAGAACAGAGCGCTCGTATGCGGATGCGGTCAGGACGGGACACAAAGTCATTGTGCTTGACCGCAACCGCATACCGATTAATGAGGACCAGATGATCCAGGTGAGATTGAAGGTAGAGAGAGAGATTCTGGACAAAGTCAAAGTCAAAGTCAAAGCATTTATTCAGTATATGGGCAAATTAAAAATTAGCACTTACACACGTCAAATAACATTAAATAGATCATATTCAACAAAAAATATAGATATAACAGAAACATAACGCTTTGAATTTACAAAAAAAATACAAAGGTATTGAGCCATTCAGCTTTCATCTAGACGTCGAACGTCACACTTAAAACACATGTTTAATTCCCCTTATTAATGTAGGGTTGCCAACCGTACCATTACGTGCACCCGCAACCCAGTGCATGTTTCAGTACTTCAGACAATTTTTATCCAAAAAATTGTGAAATAATGAAACATAATAGATAAATAAAACGCAGACTAATTGCAGTACAAATCATGTTCCGAATGGAACTGATTGTCCGACTATCAGCCGCATAATACCGTCGTAACAGGCAACCCTAGATCTGCAAACAAAAGATGAAAACTGATTGACTGTTGAATCTACTGGTGTTTCGGAAGTACTCCCTCAGAGAAGAAACACCAAGAAACTCTATGGGGCTTGTCACTTATGATATATTGACATTTTCATAAAGAGCGGTTACAGCACAAAAAAACCGATGCCGCGATTCTATCATGTTGCGAGATTACAACGAGGCGGAATAAGGTACCAGGAATGATTATTCGCTCGCCTGGCTCACCGACGTTGTGGGAAAGTTGCCTCCGCAATGGGAGGGCTCGGGTGGGCTAATGGTTCTCCCTGAGAACATGGTTCCCCGCTTTTACACGGGCGTTATTTTCATCCCCGACTTCGGCAGAGATCAGGAGGAGGAGCTCGCGAGGAGGCCAGACCTTCTTATGAAGTTCCTCATTCTGCTAAATCAGGATGTGAGTGTAGAGAGGTGGCAGTTGTTCGCCCATGAGATCAGACCAGCGGGAGGAACCTTCAATCACTTACTAGTGGTAGGTATCCCTCCCGAAGACGTTCAGTACCTGGAGCGTGAGAACTTTCGCCTGCACTATGGTGCAGGGTCGGTTTACGTAAAGGTAAGAAATTACAAACTCGGAGGTGCCACGGCATCGACGCCGGGGGTCGCGGGCTCAAGCCACGCTGCACCGAGCACCGAGCATGGACTGGCGATCCCCGTCGTCGACGTCGAGGACGACGTGGCATCTAACGATACTTCGGGCTGGACGACGGAGGAGCTAGAGGATCTGCTCCATGAACGCGGCGTCGGCGGAGACGATATTGCAGGTGACATCATGGGCCTCAATATCGTCTCTCCGGCGTTGTCCATGGAGACGGATAGGACCGCTTCTCCCTCGTTTAACCTAGATGACGAATAAGTAAGACGACCGATCGCCTTACTACAACAACACATAATGTAGTCTTAAGTTTTTAAGAATTAATAATGGACCAACAAACAAATATGTTAAAGAATAACAAACATAATCACACCGGTACGGTGGAGGTAAGTAGAAACAGTCTAGTAAATAGAAGCATAATTAACGTGGTACAATCCAATATCCAACACAGCGTCACAGGTTTCGCCGCCCTGCGAAGAAACCTGGAGGAGCAACCGAACACAATTGCACTGGTCCAGGAACCATACATAAGTCGAAGAATGGTGAGTGATTTCAACGCATTACGAGGTAATGTTTTCTCTCCTCCCTTACAAACTAAAACTCATACCTTTATCTATGTACCAAACCGTCAAAGCGTCATTGGTGACACATTTATACACCGATGATGTAACAGTTGTAAAACTAAACGCAGGTCTGCAAGGAAACCTGAAAACAATCATACTGGCCTCGGTGTACATGGAAATAGCTGCCGAAGCACCGCCGTCAGCACTAGAAGATCTATTACAATACTGCCAAGCGAATAATCTCGAATGTGTGTTAGGATGCGATGCAAACGCCCACTGCACTATCTGGGGCTGTTCAAATACGAACGAAAGAGGTAAAGATCTACTGGACTTCATCCTAAGATACAACCTCAACGTGCTAAACCGAGGTTCTGAACCTACGTTTGTGACCTCTAAAGCTAGGACAATCATTGATATCACCTTAGCGACCAGTGGTATCACCGACCAGATCAAGGACTGGCACGTAGCTACTGAAGAAATCTCCTGCTCAGATCATAGGAGAATAAGGTTCAGTTTAACAGTGGGAGAACACGAACCACGCAAATACAGAAACCCAAAAAACACTGATGGGGCACTATACAGAGAATCACTCGAAAAAGAATTAATGAATGTAGCAGAAGTGGACATAAGTACACGACTGAAACCGCAAGATACAGAGGACACTCTAAATGATTTGACAAATGCTATGAAGAATAGCTATAAAAAAGCTTGTCCGCTTAGAACAGAGACAAGCGGCATAAAACACAAAAAGGATAAGTGGTGGAACAAAAAACTCACTAAGCTGAGAAAGAAAACAAGGCATCATTTTAACAGAGCCATGAACACAAATCAGGATACCGACTGGCAAGACTACAGGAAAATCAGACACAGACTTAAAGTAAATATAAACAAGAGTAGGAACAACTCTTGGAAAAATTACAGCAACTCGATACAATCAGAGAGTGAGACTCTCTCATTCAGGAGACCTACAACGAGATCAAAGATACTGGCTAAATGCCACGATACTCTGCAAACACTGGCATCCGAGTATAACGTTAAGGTAAGATGGACGAAAAGCCATGCATCATGTGCTGGCAATATCACGGCTGACAAACTCGCTAAAGAAGGAACAAAACAACAGGTAAGCGACGACGTGATGGACCTTTGTAGACCGTCAGCAATGGAAGTCAGAGACCTATTACGTCGTCATACAGAAAACGAACAACAAAAGTTGTGGAACAGCATGACAAGCTGTAAACACGCAAAAGCAGCTTTTCCGAATTTAGACAGCAAAGTTACAAACAGATTGCTAAAATTACAAAGGCATGACCTTCGTATAATAGTAGGCCTCATCACGGGACACTGTAATCTAAATTATCACCTCCATAAAATTGGCGCTACAGATAGTCCTCTGTGTCGAGGCTGCATGCTTGAAAACGAAACACACATGTGATCTCACAGTGCCCGGTCTTGGTTGAGGTAAGAGCCACAGCTGGGTTATACGACCAAGACGAAGATGAAGAACACCAGCCGCGGCAACCACAACGACAAGTATTAACAGTATCACCATTACTATCATCATCATCATCGCTATCTGCCTTAGCACTGCCAGCACCATCGGGCACACAAACTCATCCACAGGTTTCATCATCATCGTCATTTTCATAATAACACGCTCACCACTGGAAGCGTTATGCCAGCGACCCAAAGCCGTGCTACGCTTCATTAAGGAGCTAGGGTGGCTTGGGTGATCGCTGACAGGGGGAAATGCACAATACACCCCAAGCGGGACGTCAGTGCAGGTCTTATCGCCCCCATCACCAATTAGAATTAGAATTCGTTATATCGACGTTAGTATCCGCTAAGAAAGGATTTACTGAAATTCATTTCTTTGGGGCATGAAACAGAGGTTCAAAGTTTCTATGGAGAAACAAGAGTAAATATGCATAGTTAATAGTACAACTCGTACGAATTAACTGTGCACCTCGCTCTGTGACGTCATCTGGACGAAATCAACAGAAACAGTAATAACAACTGAGCGCTTACGGCGAATGCGGGACGCCGCGCGGGGAAGCGGGAGAGGGGTCGCATTCCAGCGGAGTGCACAGTTGATTCGTACGAGTTGTAGTAATAGTTCTTTAAATAAATGAGTAAATCCGTGTTGCAGGATTTTTCGAAATTCTGTCCCTAAGAAGGTGAAATGGGGTAATGTGGTGTAAGCTAGAAGACATAGCTTAGATAATAGGTAGTATAACATTTAGCTCTAAGATCTATTAGCGATATGATGACAGTAATAAACCATCTTCGATCGTACACAGTTGTCTCTTGTCTTACTCATGTAACATCCAAGCTCCCCTCATTCACAATCATGACTGACCACAAGCCTTTGATATATTTATTTTCAATGAAGATCCATCAAGTAGACTTCTTAAATTTAGACTAGCTTTAGAGGAGTATAGTTTTAAAATCGTGTATGTAAAAGGAAAAGAAAATAATGTCGCAGACGCATTATCTAGAATTAGTCAGATACCTTAAAACAACTGAATGAAGAAATTATCACGGTTATGACGAGAGCACAAAAGAGACGTTTAGATGAACAACAAGGGAATAGACTTAATTTTAGCAAATCAGATGATTTGTGGCCTGTTCAACCACATGTTGTCGAAGTGCTTAAAATACCAAATAATTCAGTGACAATGACTTTTGGAAGAGATGAAGAGTTAGAAAACTTAAAAGAGAAAAATAAAACTGGCCAAGTGCGAGTCAGCATCGCGTCTCTTATCGCACACTTAGGGAGGGTTCCGTACAATACGAAACATTGATATTACCAAGAATATTTGGTTTGGTCGCGACTCGATTAGTATTAATAAAATAATAATTAAAATAGATTATTAGTCGCGATCTAGAAAGACGGGGCTCGTTTACTAGCGCCATCTATGTCATTTTGCCGAAACTAATTAGATAGATGGCGTTTAAAAACACGTTCTTTGTATGGGGTTCCCTTTAATTTTCAACTTTATTTTGTTTTTAGTATTTGTTGTTCTAGCGGCAACAGTAATACACCATCTGTGAAAATTTCAACTGTCTAACTATCACGGTTAATGAGATATAGCCTGGTGACAGATGGACAGACAGACAGACAGACAGACAGACAGACAGACGGACAGCGGAGTCTTAGTAATAGGGTCCCGTTTTACCCTTTGGGTACGGAACCCTAAAAATGAAGAATATATAGAACATGAATGTTTTATTTACAGTAAAAAGAGAAATATATTGTATATTAACTATAGGGCACAATTTACGCGAGACGAATTTGTGACAAAGTTAGGTAAATTTTGTAAGAATAATAATATAAATGAATTATGCATAATAAAATGTGAGGAAAATGGAAGTTTTATAAAAGATGTTATAAAAGTTATAAAAGATAAAAACGAATGGATCGGCCCGCGAATTTGCGTATTACGTGGAGTGAAATCAATTGATAATGAAGAAGAAAAGAAAAATATTTTACATGATTTTCATTTACTACCAACCGCAGGTCATGCAGGTGTACGGAGAATGACTAGTAATATTAAAAGGAAGTTTTACTGGCCAAACATAGATAGAGACGTGAAAAAAATTGTCAACAAATGCATCAAATGTCCAAAAATTAAACATTGCAGATAAGTCAAGGCGCCCATGGACATAACTACAACTGCTTCACATGCATTTGAAAAAATCTATCTTGACATTGTAGGACCAATAGAGAGAGACGTTGAAGGTAATTGTTACATACTTACTTTGCAATGCGAACTTACTATGTTTGTTGAGGCATATCCATTGCAAAATAAGGAAACGGTAAGTGTAGCTAAAGCATTAGTTAATAATTTTATTTTAAGATTTGGAGTACCAAAAACAATTGCGACTGATCGTGGAACAGAATTTGTATCTTCAGTAATGGGAACAGTATGTAAATTGTTAGAAATAAACAAGTTGACATCCACAGCTTATCATCACCAATCTATCGGTGCGCTTGAAAATTTACACAAAAGCTTAGGTGCGTTTTTGAGAATACATTGTGATTTGTGATGAACAGAAACAAACGTGGAGCCACTGGTTACCATTTTTAACCGACTTCAAAAAAAGGAGGAGGTTTCTCAATTCGACCGTATATATATATTTTTTTTTTTTTTTTTTTTATGTTTGTTCGCGGATAACTTCGTCATTTATGAACCGATTTCGATTATTCTTTTTTTGTTCGAAAGGAGATATCCCAAGTGTGGTACCATGGTAATTTTATCGAGGTATGATAAGTATCTCCAGAGATTTTGAGATAAACATCTCAAAATTGGTACTGAAAATGAATAGCGCGGCATTGAAGTCGGTTGTTTTTTAGTTTTTAAACGATATTATGGTGTTACAGTTTCAACAATACTGTTCATACAGAAACTAAGTAACCATTTGAACTAGTTTTCAGTCGACCTAGTATTATACCATGTCAACCATGTAGAGTAAGTCAATATATAGAACCTTTGTATAATCCGGATAGTTATCCTTTAGATCTTAAGTATAAGTTACAAGTAGCAAACCAAGATGCTCGTAATAATTTAATTTTAAGTAAAGAATAACGTAAACGTAATTATGATAAACATGTACCTAAACAATGTAACGTATAATAATGGACAATTTTTATTTGTTAAAAATGAAACCGCTAGTAAATTAGATACTTTGTGGAATGGACCTTTTCTTGTTATGGAGGACTTGGGTGTTAATGTAAAAATTATAAAAAATAATAAAGAATATTTAGTGCATAAAAATAGAAATAATACAAAAAAAAACTAATACAAATAAAAAAAATAGAACGAAATAGAACTAAGCCATGTGTAATGTAAAAAAAAATACAAATTTGTATTTATATTTGTTTTTCTTGAGAGATAGTTCTTCTAGCCTACACCACACCTCAGGGGTGAGCCCGAGGTGTGGTGTAGGCTAGAAGACATAGCCTAGATAATAGGTAGTATAACATTTAGCTCTAAGATCTATTAGCGATATGATGACAGTAATAAACCATCTTCGATCGTACACAGTTGTCTTACTCATGTAACATCCAAGCTCCCCTCAGTAACAAAGTCTGAAAATCAACATGGTTTTTTGAGTTTTATAAAAATAAATCTCTTTTTCTCTTAGTCACCCGATAACTTGAAAACGAGTAGACCATTTGGATTATTCTTTTTTTAAAGAAAAGTTTTTAGTAAATGAAAGAAGTTCTTAACGCGAGCGAAGCCGCGAGACACTTCTAGTTTAGGTATAAAAATTTAAAAGCTTACATAAACTTTTCAACTAAATTCAATTTGTTACAGTTACGAGTACTAAATAAAAAAATCATGCTATGTAAACATATGTATATGGCAACGATTGCCCGTAAATCAACTTTTGGCCGATTTCTGAGTACATTTATTGAGAGTTTATCTATTCAATAACGGTACAATTGAATTGAGTAGATAAACTCTCAAAAAACCGACCTCAGAAACCGACCATTAGTCAGCAACAGATGATAAGGTATTAGGTTCAGTTTGCGAGCGCAGCGAGCACGAATTTTTTTACGTAAAGCACCAAAAAGTAATATATTTTTACGCTATGCAGTAAAATAACTGAAAATAATAGTATGCGAGCAAAGCGAGCGCGAAATTTTTCATAATCAAGCTGAAACGAAATTCACGCGAAAAAGCTATTTTGCGTTTTTTTTTATGATATAAGGTCACAGGACATGCACGACGCTCGCCTGATGGTAAGCGATGCCGTCTACATATTACAGATAGGTACAGCGGCACGCAAAATTCTGGGCTGCCAGAATTTTGCATGTCACTGCACTGCGCCTGTTACCTTGAGACATAAAGATGTTGAGTCTCACATGCCCTGTAATTTCACTGGACACCTTGCCATTCAAACCTAAAAACATTCCTATTTCACGGCCGAACATTAATTGGCAAAGTGGTGGTACCACTATTTACTACTATTTTTCATATTACGGAACGTTTTAAAATTTGAAAAAGGAAAAACTATGACGGATTAGAGGGAGAAGGCAGTCTAGGGGATTCGATTTTGAATCTGGACAAAGAAATGTACTAAAAAATGTTTCAAAAAGGAGAAAAATAATTCAACGTGAACAAAGATTACGATATAATGATGATAGATGCTGCCGTCCTGGAAGCCGATGTGGGATCCAGATTCAACCAGCAGCTAGCGGGCATAGACCCTCAACTGAACATCGGCATGGGTCCGAAGGCTCACCAACCGCTACGTCGCAAAGCTGCGATAATCTAAGATGCAGACTTTGGCTAATCAATTGAAATACGTCACAAATGATGTTCATACGGGAGAAGTTGCGACAAGCTAAGATGCAGACTTTGGCTAATGAATTGATATACGTCACAAGGTCTATATAGAGGATTTTTGTAGAAGAGCAGTGATAAACTCTGTCATTTAGATAAATATCGTAGAGTATGGTAGAATCTATTGGAATATAACTGTAATAACGCGTCTTTTATATTTTATTGTTTAGATTTCCCCTTTTAGGTTCCATCCACATCAGGGCTCCGTTGCGTTACGTTACAAACGCCTGCGCGTTCCGGCTTGTGTCAGCCTAAAGCGCGATTTGAAGAGTATACAACAAAACAGCTGTTTGTAGCCCGGCCTTTTAAAGAGAGAGTGCGCATGCTCGCTCCTCTTGAAAACAAAAAGGATAGCGATAGACGCTTACATGCTGAGCATGATTTTGGAGTAGTTTCATATTAATGTAAAGGATTAGTTTTTAATTTTTTTCAATCAATTAATTATATATTTTTTTATATATTTTGTTACAAAGTATATATACATCTTTAGTAAATAAGAAGGTTATAGCAATACATATATAATTCTAATCTTGCAAATTTTATTTCTATTTTTCCGTTTAAAAATATTCATTTAAAAAATTAAAGAAATTCGCTCTATGTAATTTATATATCTATAGATATATACTGAGAAATTAAAATCAATTGAAATTATTGAAAAAATTCAAATCTTATGATAGTCATTTTTTTCAATGAATATTTTTCCTCTTTTAGCGCATGGGATGGTTGGTAGGGTAGGGACCTCTCAGTCGCACACATTCACTCCGAGCAAAATGTAATCTTTTTAAATCCAGCAACCGGTATTCAGGACTGATTTTTCGCAGGCAACCCTATATCACCGTGTTCGTAATGAAATAAACTTTATTTTTAAGTTTCATTCATTAACCAGACCGGTGCAAATTCGTAGTATCGAGTTCATACCTGGCAACCCAAGGGTTGTAACAGAAAAAAATAGGCAACCTAACTTTTTCATATACTGTGGGCTGCACACTTTCGCTTGGTATAGAATTTATCTATTAACCAAACCGGTGAAATATAAAAAAAAAATTAAAATATCCTGGACTGAAATTTGATAGGCAACCTATATGCAATATATTTTTTGATATATCAAATTACATTGCTTGATCTTTTGAGATAATAAAAAAATTACACTCATCTTCCCCATTCGAAAAATCTTTCGAGCGCCGGCAGCCGTACAATATTATATGACATAACATCTGGTTATAATATACAAGATTGCCGCCACCTAGGTGTTTGAAATTTTGTATTTATATTCGTTAAACCTCTAACTTATAGGAAAAAATAGTGCCGTTGTCGGCGACCGAACCACGCGGGACGGCGGCCAGCTTCATAATAAGCGGTGAAATTGTAGCGCCGAAATTTATATTTAAAGTGTGCGAGAGGGACGGAGCGTGTCGTCTCGTTCTAACACGGAAAATTATGGACTTTTTGGATAAGTGTAGTAAATAAGTTTTTTATGTATCTTTATGTAAATAAATTCGTAAGTTCTTTGTGAAATTAGGTAGATAAATAGGTAGCGCAGGTTTTACAAAAGACTGTATAACGATAGATTGATAAATGGTAAAGTTATTAGCATGTAAAGACCAAACGAGGTCAGGATTTCTAGATTTTTAGGTAGTTTTTGGTAAATACAATCTAGATTCTTTGGTTTTATCATTTCCCGATAGTCTAGATAGGAAATAGACATAATGACGAGCATTTTCATGTAAGATACTTAAGACTTGAGTTGTAAACTAAAAAAAATATATGCTGTAGATCTCAATAAAAACTAACAAAGAAAATTGGTTTGAACGAGATACAGTCAGCAGTTTAAGAGATATGGCGACCGCAAAGATATCTTTGTTTTACAAACACTATGAAAAACAAAGTTAATTTTGTAGTTGCGAAAAATCATAGTTATGGAATACTTAACGGTGTTACGGAACCCTACGAGTGCGAGTCCGACTTGCACTTGGCCAGTTTATTTAAATTAATGTATTCGCGGCGGGCTGTAAGTTATACCGGAGAAGTATGGCATTACTACGTAGTATTATTATCTTTTCTATGGCATTACGCTACCGCCTACTTCTTTTTTATCGACTATCGGAAAATACAAGCATTTTTGTGGAACAAATCGTTCGAAACTATTATTTATCCGACACATTCGATTAACGCCCACGCGATTGGGCCGCCGGTACCAGCGCTATGACCATCATTTTCTTTTTTGTCATTCCGTAATTAGACCCCTGAAGAACCGCCATACAAATATACAACATACAAATGACCAAGTATTTTCTGTTGCCATCTCCCGGTCTATAATATAACTAGAAGTGTCCTGCGGCTTCGCCCGTGTTAAAACCTTCTTTTATTTACTTTAAACTTTTCTTTTGTAAAAACGATTCTATCATTAAACACATCAAATAAGAATTAGCCAAATCGGTTCACCCGTTTTTCATGTTATCGCGTGACTAAGGCAATTCAGGATTCATATTTATAAAACCCTAAAAACCCAAAAAAACGCAATCCGAAACAATATTGATTTTCAGACTTTTTTAACCCCAGTTCACTCTCTTAGGGTGGCATTTTGAAAAAGTCTGAAACTCGTATTTACTTCTTTATTTACAGAAGTACTTGTGTGAAATGCTATCTGCATGCCAAATTTCAGCGCAATCCGAAACAATATTGATTTCAGACTTTGTTACCCCACTTCACCCTTTTAGGGGTGGAATTTCGAAAAAGCCTGAAACACGTATTTACTTACATAAGTACTTGTGTTAAATGTAGAATATATAATATCTAATATTGTTTTTCCATACAAACTTTGAACCCCCGTTTCATCCCCTTCAGGGGTAAATTTATTTTGGAAAATCCTTTCTCAGAGGGAACTAACGTCCTAATAACTGTCTGCATGCCAAATTTCAGCGCAATCCAAAACAATATTGATTTTCACACTTTGTTACCCCATTGCACCCTCTTAGGGGTGGAATTTCGAAAAAACCTAAAACACGTGTTTACTTATTTATGGCCTGAAGCACTTGTGTGAAGTTTCGAATAGAAAAGACTATCTAATGTTGTTTCTCCATAGAAACTTTGAACCCCCGTTTCATCCCTTTAAGGGGTGAATTTTAGAATATCCTTTCTTAGCTGATACTAACGTCATAATAACCACGCGTATGCCAAATTTCAGCTCAATCCAAAACAATATTGATTTTCAGACTTTGTTACCCCATTTCACCGTCTTAGGGGTGGAATTTCGAAAAAACCTAAAACACGTGTTTACTTATTTATGTCCTGAAGCACTTGTGTGAAGTTTCGAATAGAAAAGACTATCTAATTATGTTTCTCCATAGAAACTTTGAACCCCCGTTTCATCCCCTTCAGGGGTGAATTTTGAAAAATCCTTTCTTAGTACACCCCTACGTACTAAGACAAATATACCCTCCAAATTTCAAGTCTCTACGACCAGCGGTTTAGGCTGTGCGTTGTCTGTCAGTGAGTCAGTCAGTCAGTCAGTATGTCAGGACAAAGATTCGTATAGTAATAGAAGATAGATGGTGCACTGCAGATGTTTTGACAAATTCAATTTAATCTGTATGCTTTAACGGTAAGGTTGTAATTGCTTTGTAGAACAAAACGGCCCAATAGGGAATATGCATGTTTTTTTTTATATTTTTATTTCACTCATTACATCCATATAACATAACTAGATGTCCCCCGCGGCTTCGCCCGCGTTAAAAACTCCTTTTATTTACTTAAAAATTTTCTTTTGTAAAAACGATTCTATCATTAAAGACATCAAATAAGAATTAGCCAAATCGGTTCACCTGTTTTCATGTTATCGCGTGACTAAGACAAATCAGGATTCATATTTATAAAACCCGAAAACCCAAAAAAACGCAATCCGAAACAATATTGATTTTCAGACTTTTTTACCCCAGTTCACTCTCTTAGGGTGGCATTTTGAAAAAGTCTGAAACTCGTATTTACTTCTTTATTTACAGAAGTACTTGTGTGAAATGTCGAATAAAATGACTATCCAAACTTTGAACCCCCGCTTCATCCCTTGAAGAGAGAATTTTGAAAAATCCTTTCTTAACGGATACCTACGTCAAAATAACTATCTGGATGCCAAAAATCAGCGCAATCCGAAACAATATTGATTTTAGACTTTGTTACCCCACTTTACCCTTTTAGGAATAGAATTTCAAAAAGCCTGAAACACGTATTTACTTATTTATTTACTAAACTACTTGTGTGAAGTTTCGAATATAAAAGACAATCTATTCTTGTTTCTCCATACAAACTTTGAACCCTCGTTTCATCCTCTTCAAGGATGAATTTTTGAAAACCTTTCTCAGAGGGAACTAACGTCGTAATTAATAACTATCTGCATGCCAAATTTCAGCGCAATCCGAAACAATATTGATTTTCACACTTTATTACCCCATTTCACCCTCTTAGAAGTGGAATTAAAAAAAAACTGAAACACGTATTTACTTATTTTTTACTGAAGCACTTGTGTGAAATTTCTGATAGAAAAGACTATCTAATCTTGTTTCTCCATACAAACTTTGAACCCCCGTTTCATCAGTTTTGGAAAATCCTTTCTCAGAGGGAACTAACGTCTTACCGTACCTTAAAACAAGTAGTTGCTCTTATAATGAGCATGCTCATAAATTGAACTTGGCACTGTACAATTTGACGTGTCGCTTCAGCGACTTTTTGTATTTTGAAACCAACAAATTTATTAGTAAAGTAATATTGACAAAGGATACTTTGTATCTCAATAAGACTAATAAGTCGACCATTGCTAAGTTATTAGCATACAATATTTATGACCCTGTTTTACATATTGTAACAGATCACAAAGACGAGCCCCAACGTAGTGGTGTTACTATGCAGGGTAATTGTAGCGTAGTAGACTTAGTTAGTTTAAACTAATGTCTAAGACAATGGGGAGGCCTGACTCAATCAACATTTTTCATCAGAATATACAAGGTCTCTCCAGCAAAGCCTTAGAGTTAGAATTATTTCTCAATTATTATAAAGTTGACATAATGTGTATTACTGAACACTGGTTTGTGAAAGGTACTTTGTTACCAATATTAAAAAATTATACAATTGCCAGCACATTCATTAGACAAAAGGCAATTCGTGGTGGCTCACTAATATATGTAACTGAAAATTGTAACTTTAAAGAGCGTAAAGACATAGTAGCTTTGTCTGTGGAACGATGTGTTGAATTATCTTGTATAGAGCTGGGGCAAACTGTGTATACAGACCTCCATCGGCTGATTATAAAATGTTTGAAACAATTATGGAAGAAGTAATGAGCAAAGTCTTCAACACCTCTAAATCTTTAATAGTTTGTGGCGATTTCAATGTTAATTTAATTGAGCAGTCTCCGCTCAGCGACAAATTAAAAAATTTATTTCTAAGCTTCAATCTGAAGCATCTTTTTAATCAGCCAACAAGAATCACTAGCTCGTCAGCTACCTGCTTGGACAATGTGTTCTGCAACTGTGAACCCGAAAAAATTGCAATTTTTGATAAACTTGGCTCGGACCATCTGGGACAAAGTGTCACTTTTTCATGTAAATTATCCATCAAAGGCCAAGAACATTTTTACAGGCCCATTACCACCAAACGGGTTGAACAGTTTGTGGATATCATTGACAAGCAATTAATGAACCTAAGATTTTCTGAGGATCCTGATGACCTATGCAGTGCTTTATTTCAAATGTTAGATGCAGAGTTCAATGATATTTTTAAAATTAAAATGGTTAGAAAGGGTGCGAAGGTTCGTTTCGATGACTGGGCAACTCCTGGTATTTATAAAAGTAGAAACAATTTGTATAACTTGTACTCACAAAAAACCATTAATTTACATAATACTAAATTCATAAATCACTTAAAATTGTATTCAAAAACTTTTAAAGTTGTTTGTCAGACAGCAAAATCACTGCATCTAAGTAGAAAAATTAAGCATGCCGATGACAAAATAAAATCAACATGGAAAGTCATTAATACAGAAACTGGAAAAATTAAGCAGAGGGACGGTAAAATTATGTTAAAAGTTAATAATAAATTAATCATAGATAATAATGATGTCGCTAACACATTTGTTGAGTACTTCTCACAAGTACCTATTATTACTACTCAGCCTTTAAACTCTTCCCCTAAGGATGCGTTTGTTTTACTATCGAAGTGTGTGAATGTATGTGACTCTATGTTTGAGTTCAGACACATAACTTCAATATCAATTATCAAAACTTTTAAAATGCTCAATCAAAAGAAAACCGAGGATCTGTGGGGTATGTCAACCAAAGTACTTAGTTATATTATTAATGCAATTAGCCCTCACTTAGCGTTTATTTTTAACAGATGCGTCGATGAAGGTGTCTTTCCTGATGTAATGAAAAATAGTAAATTAATTCCCCTATACAAATCAGTGAACAAAAATGACCCTTCAAACTATAGACCAATCTCTATATTACCGGCGCTCAGTAAAGTTTTTGAAAAAGTTATATTAGACCAGCTTTTAGCACATTTTAATATTAACCATCTTTTAAATCACAAACAATATGGTTTCACTAAGGGGCGTTCTACTACTGATGCTGGAGTAGATCTTCTTAAACATATATTTGATGCCTGGGAGAAAGAACAAGATGCTATCGGCGTTTTCTGTGACTTATCTAAAGCGTTTGATTGCGTCTGTCACAAAACGCTAATTTGCAAATTAAAACACTACGGCGTTAACGGAAAAGCACTTGATCTGGTCTCATCCTACCTCAGTAATAGAATACAGATGGTTGAGGTCAATGGCGTCAGGTCATCTGGATCCCTCATAAAAATGGGAGTTCCGCAGGGATCGATCTTAGGACCATTTTTATTTCTAGTTTATATTAATGACTTGCCGTCTTTCGTGCAAAACTTATGTGACATTGTTTTGTTCGCGGATGATACATCCTTAATATTCAAAATAGATAGGATTGCGCCTGGATTTGACGATGTTAACAAATCAATCGCACAGGTTTTGAATTGGTTTACAACCAATAACTTATTACTGAACGCCAAAAAAACTAAATGTATTAAATTCTCGCTGCCAAATGTAAGAAAGGGTGTCATTAATAGCAGGATATTAATAAACGATGTACCGATAGAATTTGTTGAATCCGCTACATTCTTGGGCATCACCCTGGATTCAAAACTACAATGGGGTTCTCAAATATCGGCTCTGGCAGGTAGATTGAGCTCCGCTGCATACGCAGTACGTAAAATCAGAAACTTGACTGACGAATCCACTGCTAGATTGGTTTACTTTAGCTACTTCCATAGTATAATGTCCTATGGCATTTTATTGTGGGGAAAGCCGCCGAAATCCAATGTATATTTATTTTACAAAAAAGAGCTATTCGATCTATATATACCATGAAGTCGCGAGACTCACTTCGTGAAAAATTTAAGGAGATTAAAATTCTCACAGTGGCATGTCAATATATATATGAAAATATTATGTATGTACGCAAAAATTTGAATGAGTATGATAAGAGGTCCGATGTACATAATTTCAATACAAGACACAAAAATAGATTAATTCTACCTCAATTCAGGTTGTGGAAAGTTAGTGGTTCTTTTCTGGGGAACTGTATACGATTTTATAATAAACTTCCTAAAGATATTGATCAACTGTCTATAAGCAGATTTAAAACCTTTGTAAAATCCAATTTAATGAAGAAATCGTACTATACAATAAATGACTATATGAATGACAAAAATGCTTGGCCTGAATGCCCCAAGCTCCAAGATATAATATAAATTGTATGATAATAGAATTACTTATTGTACATTAAACATTTATTTAATATGAATTAAAAAAAATGAATTAAAATAAGTGACAAGCCCCATAGAGTTTCTTGGTGTTTCTTCTCTGATGGGAGTACTTCCGAAACACCAGTAGATTCAACAGTCAATCAGTTTTCATCTTTTGTTTGCAGATCTAGGGTTGCCTGTTACGACGGTATTATGCGGCTGATAGTCGGACAATCAGTTCCATTCGGAACATGATTTGTACTGCAATTAGTCTGCGTTTTATTTATCTATTATGTTTCATTATTTCACAATTTTTTGGATAAAAATTGTCTGAAGTACTGAAACATGCACTGGGTTGCGGGTGCACGTAATGGTACGGTTGGCAACCCTACATTAATAAGGGGAATTAAACATGTGTTTTAAGTGTGACGTTCGACGTCTAGATGAAAGCTGAATGGCTCAATACCTTTGTTTTTTTTTTGTAAATTCAAAGCGTTATGTTTCTGTTATATCTATATTTTTGTTGAATATGATCTATTTAATGTTATTTGACGTGTGTAAGTGCTAATTTTTAATTTGCCCATATACTGAATAAATGCTTTGACTTTGACTTTGACTTTGACTTAATAACTATCTGCATGCCAAATTTCAGCGCAATCCGAAACAATATTGATTTTACACTTTATTACTCCATTTCACCCTCTTAGGGGTGGAATTTCAAAAAAACCTGAAACACGTATTTACTTATTTTTTTACTGAAGCACTTGTGTGAAGTTTCGGATAGAAAATACTATCTAATCTTGTTTCTCCATACAAACTTTGAACCCCCATTTCATCCCCTTAAGAGGTGAGTTTTGGAAAATCCTTTCTTAGTACACCCCTACGTACTAAGACAAATATACCCTCCAAATTTAAAGTCTCTACGACCAGCTGTTTAGGCTGTGCGTTGTCTGTCAGTGAGTCAGTCAGTCAGTATGTCAGGACAAAGATTCTTATAGTATTAGATAAAAAAATAAAATACTGCTGGAATTAGTCTAATTATTTTTTAAATAAACATTTAAATATACAAATGAATTTGAGCAGTTTAAACGCCATCATTTCCCGGGCTCTTTGGTAATACATTGTGACGTCACGCACTTACGTCAGACAGACGCCGCTTGTAGCAAACTAGCTTTTTAGGGTTCCGTAGCCGAATGGCAAAAAACGGAACCCTTATAAATTCGTCATGTCTGTCTGTCTGTCTGTTCGTCCGTATGTCACAGCCATTTTATTCCGAAACTGTTAGGACTACAGAATTGAAACTTGGTAGGTAGATGTATTCTGTGAACCGCTTTCCGATTTTTATACAAAAATAAAAAATATAAAAGTTTAAGGGGGGGCATCCCATACATGGAACTGAAACCAGAAATAAAATTTTCTTCAAACCTATACGTATGGGGCGTCTATGGGTAGGTCTTAAAAAATGACATTGAGGTTCCTAAAATCATTTTTTCTCAAAGTCAATCATTTGAAAGATAGGCGTGTCTTAAGTGGTAAAATGTGTGTCCCCCCCCCCCTCTAACTTTTAAAGTATGGGAGTGAAAAATCTAAAAAAAATATATGCTGTAGATCTCAATAAAAACTAACAACGAAAATTGGTTTGAACGAGATACAGTCAGCAGTTTTAGAGATATGGCGACCGCAAAGATAACTTTGTTTTTTATACAAACACTATGAAAAACAAAGTTTATTTTGTAGTTGCAAAAAATCATAATTATGGAATACTTAACTGTGTTACGGAACCCTACGAGTGCGAGTCCGACTTGCACTTGGGCAGTTAATTTTTCTTTAACTAAGACTCCGCGCGATTATTGTATTTAGCCAATGGCATGTTTTTATTAAATTATACAGTTTCTCTAATCTTGTACTCATTTTTATCTGTATTAAATGGTTAGTAATATACATTTTTGCACAATAATACGCGGCAAACACAATATTTGGAAATAAATACAATAAGACTACACCATACATTTATTCTTATGTTCCCGCGCTCAATGTTTCTATCACTTGAGTTGTGCATAATGACGTCAACTTTCGATTCGACCAATGGTGATCTGTTTTACAAACTTAAATTTCTCTCGCTTAAATTGCATTTTTAATTTATTAATTTAAGCAAATAAAATGGAATGAAATAAAAAAAAAGGTTTAACATATAACTCCAGGACAAAAAAGAATCGAAAAAAAATTATTTCCAATAAATCTGAGCTTCATGCATATTCCCTATTGAAAGACACCCGGGTGGGAGTGTGTTGTGTCCTTGTTTAACAACCTGCTAGTCCTATATATGTTCTATACATGGATTTAATATTAAGTAATATTATAATATTATAAACTATACAATCACTAGTATGAGAGAGCGGGCGGTTTATCCTTTACCTGCGTATGCGATTAAACTGTATCCAGAAATGTTTGGATACAAGTTCTAGTGCACCCATTGGCTCTCACCCGCTGTCATGTATAACCCGACCAAATTACATTGTTCATTTTTTAGGGTTCCGTAGCCAAATGGCAAAAAACGGAACCCTTATAGATTCGTCATGTCTGTCTGTCTGTCTGTCTGTCCGTATGTCACAGCCATTTTATTCCGAAACTGTTAGGACTACAGAATTGAAACTTGGTAGGTAGAGGTATTCTGTAAACCGCTTTCCGATTTTTATACAAAACTAAAAATAAGTTTAAGGGGGGGCATCCCATACATGGAACTGAAACAAAAAAATGTTTTTTTCTTCAAATCTATACGTGTGGGGTGTTTACGGATAGGTCTTAAAAAATGACATTGAGGTTTCTAAAATAATTTTTTCTCAAAGTCAATCATTTGAAAGATAGGCGCGTCTAAAGTGGTAAAATGTGTGTCCCCCCTCTAACTTTTAAAGTATGGGAGTGAAAAATCTAAAAAAAATATACGCTGTAGATCTCAATAAAAACTAACAACGAAAATTGGTTTGAACGAGATTCAGTGAGCAGTTTTAGAGATGTGGCGACCGCAAAGATAACTTTGTTTTTCATACAAACACTATGAAAAACAAAGTTATGGAATACTTAACTGTGTTACGGAACCCTACGAGTGCGAGTCCGACTTGCACTTGGCCAGTTTATTTTATCTTATAGCTGGCATATGTATCACGTGTTCATCGTTTTAGTCGGGTTATATCTCTATAGCTACACTACAGTATTTCATTCGCATACGGTAATGTTCTCTACATATTATATACTTTCTCTATGGTTCTATACTATATGTATAGTATATAATTATATAAGTTGTCCATACAAAAGAAAGGGATACACGGAGTTTGTCCCTTTCAAGGTCGATTTCATTGGGGCCGGTGTACGTGGTCAAGTTTAATATAAAGTAGCATGTCTGTGTTTCAAACACATGATTGGTCTAAATTTAGTGAAGTGTGAAAATCACTATACTGTTTATCATACAAAATTTGTTCGATATACGATATCGAGTTTGGAAAACTCGTACTAAGGGTACTGCACCGCGCACCACGCAGGGCTGCGTTCACGTTCTCCGGAGAAGGTTTATTTTGTTTTGCAACTCGCTCGAATGTCCGGAACGACCACGGGTGTTTTTCACTCAAATTGTGACTTTGGCATTTTACGCCGACTCGAATTTTGAGGTTATGTTCGTTTATTAATATTTTCCGTTTGTTTTTTCGGATAATGTCTCGTCATGTCACGTCTTAGTCTCTACAATGCAAATTTCTTTCGATCCCCTTAATCTGTAAAAAAATTACAGCTTTTCCGGCCAAATTTACTATCTCAAACGTCAGAGCGTTTTTTAACCATCGAATTTGATGGTGAAAAAGTTGCAACCGGAGTGAAACAACCGAGGTCGTGAACGACACGGTTGCGCTAACCGAGTGCGATGCTCTGAGGTCGTGAACGGGGTTAGAGCGTCTGGTTGCACTCAGAGCGTAGGTCGTGAACGCAGCCCAGCGAGAAGCCGCGCGGCGTGAACAACAAGCATCGTCACGTCGCGGTGTGAACTGACCCTTAAATGCGGGCGAAGCCTCGAGGCACATCTTGTATCAAATACATTTTTATATTTATGTAAGTACTAGCTGTGCCCTGCGACGTCGCCCGCGTTGAAAAGTATCCTATAGTCTAATCTAATCCATAATACTGGCTATTCCTGTGCAAAATTTCAGCTATATATTGGTCCAGTCGTTTGACCGTTAAGAAGTTCCAAACTAACAAATGTACAAACTGACTTCCGCATTTATATTGGTATTGGTAGATACAACAAATATATGCACGCGCAGCCGACATCAGCGCAGGAGGAATGCAGGCCTTACGGCACAGATTATATAATAGTTACTACGTAACAGATATTTCACTCCCATACAAAAACACAATACCAACGCTTATTTTAGACACCACAAGCAAAAATGTGTCTAAGGCGGTCGACCTAGCGTTGTTATTACATACTTCGTTTATCGCGCGATGTACCGGCGCGAGCCTGATACGATGTGCATTAGTGAAGGGTTGACTCAATGAAATTTAAAAAATATTACGAGTTATTTTTATTAACCTCACAAAATAACATCAGTCCCTACCTAAAAGTCGAAAAAGTGAATTTTACGTCGTCTTGTCATTTCAGTATCGTTAGCATAAAAAATTGTACAAAATCAAAGTAGCTAGTAGACGTAGTAACTATTACATAATCTGTGCCAGTAGTTAGTAGTAAGTTGTCGAGATAAGTAAATGCGTGGTAATACAAATGTTAATATATTAAAAACGGCTCGGCTGATTTCGTTAAAATTTAAATGGGTGGTCCCATTTAAATTTTGGAAGGTACCCTATGAAATAAAAAAGAATTTTCCAAATCGGTTCAGGCATCTTCGAGTAATCGGTGAACATACATAAAAATAAAATAAAAGTTTCCGCCGAATTGAGAACCTCCTCCTTTTTTGTGAAGTCTGCTAAAAAGTTCTCTGTGGACGATACCAACGCCGGCGTTGGTTGAAAGTTTACGTATAAAGCGCTGTAGCTATGGGCGAGTGAGGGAGGCCTGCTTACGGTCTCATTATATTTGTTTCAGTGCATGTACAAACGTAGTCTTTTAATCGGTAATAGAAAGAACTCAATAATACTTGTCTTATCTAATAATCTGACCCAGACTCTCACGGTTACCGTCCTAGATCTACCATTCTCATATTAAAAATCTACCCTGTTGAAACAAAGTAGTTAAGTCTAAAAACTTTTAAAACTAAAAGAACCGACTTCAAACATCGCGCTAGTCAAAGTAGCCAATAGACGAGTAACTATTACATAATCTGCGCCAGTAAGTAAAGTGCCAGCCAAGTAGTAAGTCGTCGAGATAAGTAAATGCGTCCTTATACCAATGTTGATATATTAGAAAAGGCTCGGCCGATTTCGTTAAAATTTAAATGGGACCACCTGGAAAGGGTACCCTTTGAAACAAAAAAAAGAATTTTCCAAATCGGTTCAGACATCTTCGAGTAATCGGTGAACATACCTACATTAAAAAAAAAAGGTTCCGACGAATTGAGAACCTCCTCCTTTTTGTGCAGTCGGTTAAAAAGAGGAATAATATGAAATAAACAATGGGTACAAACAAATCAAACACAGCAAAGACTTCTTCCAAACGGTTTATTTTTGAAAATCATCCTTGGGTAGCTTAATATATTTTTACCTTACAATAAAAATCATGAAAAATATACAAATACTATTGTACTAACTTGACAATTTTTACAAACTGTATGACGACAGTATTTTTTATGTAGTAGCACGGTTTACAATGTGAGAGTACGTAGGTGTAAAACCTCCTTAACAGTTTTCGTCAGTGTTACCACATTGCAAGTAAAATTACTACCATAGTTTTTTAATCGTAACAAAAAATATTTTAACTTAACAAAACACTGCTGTAGAAAATTCCAAGGATATATTATGATGTACATTTTTTAGTTTAGATCTAAAAAGCACAATTTTACATAAATAAAATTATAGATACATTCGTGGTATATACAAACGGGAATGAATCTTTACTCAGTTATCTGAGTAAACATGTAAATTATGTTTTTTTTAATGAAAAATGTGCCAATGAGTTATAACAATAATCAAATTATATGATATGGCATTACGAATCTTTAGATGTGATTATTGTTATTGATCTTACAATTACCACATTTAGGGCCAGCTTCACCGGTTTCTGATAATGCGTTAGATCTAACACATAGATCTAACACATAAAAGGTGGCACCATATAAAAGCTGTCAAAAATTATATAGCGATATCAGGAACGCTTGAAACTGGCCCTTATACAATTAACGAATCTAATGTTTATTAGTTAAATTTGAAAAACTTATATAATTTTAAAATTGTGGTAACATATTTTAAATGAAGGAATGTATTAAAAAAAATACACTATTTCAATGAATTACATATCAAAAAGAATATTGAAAACAAATTAAAAATGTTTAAAATAACAATTTTAACCAGAGTAAACCAAAATGAGTTTTAGACAATGTTCTATGAATTCTACACAATACTGAAATTGAATAAAGAAATTGCGTCTTGATTTACCAAAATTCGACGCTAAAAAAACTTTTAAAGATTACAAATAATAAGTTTGAGCTCACATAAAAGTCGTTACATAGATTTTTATAGATGTTTCATGAACTTTCGTGTTTTATCATAGTTTACAAAAAAGTGTTTCCAAAAGTTGCACTTACAAATAAAATATTTGAGCTCACACTTTCAGTACTTTTCTGTGGGTATCAGACTTCAGATTCATTCAAAGTGCAGATGTTGTGACAAGCCCGTCGAGTCGTTGTGAGTTATACAAACCGACCTAAACCCACGGTACGCGTGTGCATATAACTAATTAAAAAAATATCACATTGCAACTTGTGTATATTGTATATGGGCTATGGAGACTAGGCTGGCAGAATGCACTGTTATTCACCAACACAAACATTTTTAGACTAAATAACTTACTATGACATTACCGATACAGAAAAAGTTCGTCTAAAAATATTGCCAGTAGTAAAATTAAAAACAGTACATTCTGACTGCTAAGGCTTTAACTATTGTAGATTGTGGAGGATTCGGGGGTAGAGGAGGTTGTGTATATGTGTATAATAAATATATCTTTATTTACACTATTGCTAGGAGTGTGTGTGTGGCACGCACCGTGGGGTAACAGTAACATATTCAGTCTTATAATAAAAAGTTGCGTCTTGGAGCGGAAAATGTTTATTCATCACAATTTTGACTAAATATGCCGATGTTAGTCATTTCAAAAGGGTTGCCATGTGCAAATTGCACTGTTGAAATTTTACTTACTGAATAATTTTTCAGTAAGTAAAATTTCAAATAAAACAGAAAAGTTAAATTAATAAATTGGAATAAATTGCGGCATAGATAGAAACATAGAAAGATCTCAACAGCGAGAATCCTTCTGAAGTTTTGAATAAAGAGGAATTGGAAAATCAAATTATAATTTATTGTGAAACTCTCTTTAAATATCTGAACATTTTAGCAAAAAGAATGAAATACAGAATTTCTCACAACTTCCAGTTTGAAAAGACATTTCTTTCAATCTGGCTTGCCAATTAGATAACAAAACACCATGCCGCCAGCTGGTAAAAATTGACCCCCTTTGCATTTCCTAGAGTTGTATAATAGACTTATTTCAAGTTCAATAACAACAACATGAGAAGGGTCAAGAACAGGTTTTGTACTGGTCTAAATAGATTTCTTTTAGAGAATGATTATGAAAGGGATCAAGAGCTGTTTACTTGTAATCGAGATAGTATGTTCCCATGAACTCACCATGAAATTGTTGGTGAATCTCTGGGAAGATGTTTATCAATAACAAAGAATTACAGACACTATTCACCATTAGTCTTAATTTATGAAATTCTTGTAAAAGAGTACACATGTTGAATAAAAATATTTTAAGTTGAAGTCATAAATATAAGAATAATGGTAAGGTAAGAATTACATGAAAATAAAATAGTAACTTTTATTACTGTCATGGCAACCCTATTTTGGAGAAATAGACTAATAAGCAACAATAACAAAGAAAAACATTCCGGTCGACTTCGACTGAAAAAAAACATGGAAGATGACAGTTCTCCAAAGACAACAACTATAACAATGTATATTCCACAACGACTCTAGGGGCTTCTTGGTGCGCTGTGCGCATGACAGGGCCCGCGCGGGCGGAGGCAGCGCGCGGGGACGGTTTAACGGACTTACAGCTAGCTTATACTATGTCCTGCCACAACTCGGAGACATCTTTGATACAAATACCCCGAGAATTAAGAATGTACCATCTCAGATATACATTAAATATTGTGACTAATAAATAATAAACTAAAAACATCTATAAATTTAGAGAAAAATATGGAATAAATAATATATCATCTTCTGTATTCGTCCAACTATAAGATCTAAATCACCTTTATAGTTAGTCAATTACTTTAACAGAAGAATGATAAAGGTCAATAAACGAGCAACAACAAAATTCCACTTAAAAATTTGTTAGAATATTTTTAGTTTTATGTATCTAATAGAAAACTGGGTGCGCAGCAAAAGAACTATCACAAATGAAGGTTAAACAACAATTGTTACTGAAAACAAACTTATCATAATCTGTAGATCTCTTTCACTAATTTATCTTCGATGGTGATTGTTTGTTTATGCATTATGTATGTTGATGATGATAAGTACATTTTTTATAAAAATGTAAATGAAAACAAAAATATTGTATTTTCCTATTGGCATATGTGGTTAAGGGTTATGCACAATATATAGGAAAACTCTTGTGAGTGACATATTCTGAGACAGTTAGAAATCAACATCCTAAGCCTAAAGTGAATAGAGTTTTGTGGCAGGACAACATTAGGACGACTGTACGACTGTTATCAATGTTTGGTTCAAATATAGAAAAAATATATAAAAAACTTATATTATTACAGTGAGTATTTGAATTTATTATGTAGTATTTGTATTATGTCTGACAGAGGCATATTTAACAAGTTCAACCAGGTTCAGATTTTCAAACCAGGTGATTTTTCTTGTTAAAATTCCTAGGGATGTATGATACGAGTTACAACAAATACTCCATCGATACTTTTCTATAAATGCAGAAAAGTCTCCCTTGAATTAAAAATTCAAGTAAACAATTTATCTACTGTCAAAGTTTTATACGGAAGATCTTGGGTTCTAAATAGGATATGTGAATTGCAATTTTTGTCTGCTATAATGTTAATAGCAGCCTTTATGCATTTGATTGATAACAGCCATACAATCATTAAATCTGTATGAAAAATGGAAAACAGATGTAACACTTACAAGCTAGGTTAGAAATATTTTTGAGTCTCAAATTGAGGGAATGAGCCAATTTTATAATAGAGTTAACTTTTGAATACAGACGAAATGTAGAAATTTGCAGTTATCTTTGGTTATCACTTTGACTGCAGCACTTTTTTGCATATTTTTAATTTTTTTTTTGTAAATTTTTTTGTAGCTCTGGCATCAAATCAAAACCAAAATCAAACAGCAGAAGGTCTGACACATCCCTTGTAAAAAAATTTAAAAAAAAAAATTTTACTTCAGATACCAAAAATAAAAAAACGCACGGTGTGTGTTTTCAGCAGGGAATCTGTTAAATGTTTGTATTTGAAATTTCAAAGTACTCTGACTCTCATGTGTGCTGCCGGAACACCATAAGGTTATGGAGACAGTTTTTTACATTGACGGTGGTAAGCTAACAAGTCAGGTAGAACAATATCGATATGTTATAATCACATCATCTTAAAATTGGCTCATCCACACAATAAAAACGCACATTTTAGTGTATCACATGTACTCCACCATGCATTCAGTTCGGCCCTGCAGGCCTCCAAACATGTGACCTAGTGCAAGTTCCAGTGAAAAAAAAAAACTACAAAAATTGGGTAGATGCTACGCAACAAAGTCCAGTGGCCTGTTGAAACCTCCTTTCCTATTCATGTACTGTCTGTATTTGCGTTTTAACACTACGTGGACCTCGCCTTCGACGTTATCGTCAACTTTCTTACCTTTGGTCGTGTCGAAGCCGCAGAAACCCATTACTTTGAGCATTTCCTGTTCCTCGGGCGTCTTTCCCTCCAAGTCTGCGGGGGTAACGATGGGACGCTCGCTGAAGGTCTTCTTTTGTTTCACGAAGGCTGTAGAGGGGCCTGAGGACGTGGAGCGCGAGCGGCGGCGGCGCGGGGACGGTGACCTACGTCGGTCTGGCGATCGGCGCCGGCGTTCCGGCGACCGGGACCGCGTCCGAGGTCTTCGCCTGTCGCGGTCTCGATCCCGATCTCCTCTATCTCTCCGCTCGTGTCTTCTATCATCGCGCCGCCGCGGGCTTGGCGATCTACCCATTTTTCAACTGGAAATATATATACATTTTAAATTAATTCCTTTTATAGACATCAATTTTCAAATAATTAGAAAAATTAAGAAGATGCTTGCGTTAAACTTACCTCAGTTTTAATTCAACAGCTTTTAAAATTTATAAACAAAAAAGAAATAACAAGGAACGCACAACCTAATCCAACGCCATTTTGAAAGTGATTAGTGAAGTGATGTGACGTTATTTTTTTTTATTATCTGTGTGTCATTCATTGTCGGTGCTTGCGTTTCGTTTTGCTGATAACCGCAAAGAAAAATTTGGCAAGCATATATCATTCATTAAATAAATCAATGTTTTTTCAATAAAATGATACACCAATATATTAATAAACAAATTTAGGATATGATATCAAATTTTTAGTAACGTGTAATAATTTTTCTACAAAACATCGAACTTTATATGTTTTCTGATAAAATGTGTAGTCCCACGACAAAATAAAACGCAGTAACCGCTCCATTCTACGCCGCATTTACAAATCAATTCTATTTGCCACAGGACAGCTATTGAAGTATTACCAAAAATTTTGCCCGAAAGCACATTTTCTAAACTAAAATATAAAAAATATAATATTGTTTTTTGAAGTAATTAATCACAGTGTAGCAAGAGTATTATAATTTAAATTTATTATCTATTTTCTTAGTGTAACGAAACGTTGCCTACAAGGACTTGCACACTTATGAAATATCCCAATTTCTGTGGAATATTTTAGCACATAACGGATAAACTAGAAATATAAGTATTCCATGTCTATCGAGGATAGTATGATCAATGATGTGTAACCATGTGAGTTCGTATTGGTTTGGTTATATGAGGACTAAGGCACCTCGCGCACCAAACGGCAACGACTCCGGCCTGTGTCCATGAGCGCCACGAAGTTTATTTTCAGGGGGGCATACCCTCAAGATAAATATTATCAGGGCGAGCGAAGTGAGCCCTAACACTATCCCACAACTTGAGCGATTTTGTGGTACACTTAACTGAAAGACTATCACGCCTATTGATTTGTGCTTTAACATGGCAATTTAAATTCACTTGTAGATGTGTTATCAGTAAAAAAAAATCATTTAAATACCATTAATCATACAAACATAAGCGGTATTGACGCGGGCGGTCAAGAGGGGGCGGGGCCGCGCGTTTTATGACTTCATACCCGGTCAGCGGCAGCGTGGTCAGCGGACAGGACAGACTATAATGGAGAACCACTTCAACTTTGTTCACCACAGATAATACCCACTCAGCATAGACGCCGCAAGTCATTGCGATGCGTTTTATTACAAACAAGCGATTCTCCACTATTTCGCCTGATATTAATTGGCCTAAGATTCTCAAATTTTCCCAAAAAGTAACATCAGAAATCGAAATCTCAAAATATAGATTGATTAGATTTTAATTTCTGAAGTCAATTTTTTGGGTTCCGAACCCAAAGGGTACCTGTGGAACGGTACTCCCTTCGTATAACACATCTTATATATATAAAATCCAAAGTCCTGACTGACTGACTGACTGACTGAGATATCAACCCGCAGCCCAAACCACTGGTCCTAAACACCTAGACGCATGAAATTTGGAGTGTGTGTTCTTTGTGAAGTGTAGGTATCCACTAAGAAAGGGATTTTTGAAATGCCACCCCTAAGAGAGTGAACTGAAAGGTTACATTTTCTGTGTAACGTTTTATTCCCTGGGTCGCTTAAACGACATGAAAATTGGTACACATACTCTTCAATTAAAGTTATGAGATATGACAGTTTTTCCAAAATCATCCTCTACACCTTTGTGATAGTAACGGGCTGACTGATAATATATCAACGTACAGAAAGTCGCTGGTTCTAGAAACATGAAAATTGGAGGGTGTGTACATAATGAAGTTTAGGTTCTATTCATAGAAGACTAGAAGTGCCCCGTGGCTTCGTCCGCGTTAAAAATTTCTTTCATTTACTTAAAACATTTATTTCGTAAAAAGCTTTTTATCATATAAGACAAAAAAAAAGGATTAGCCAAATCGGTTCACCCGTTTTCAAGTTATCTCGTGACTAAGGAAAATAGGGATTAATCAGGGCGAGCAAAACGAGCCCTAACACTATCTCACAATCTGGTCACTTTTGTGATACACTTTACTGAAAAACTATCACGCCTATTAATTTGTGCTTTAATACAGTAATTCAAATTCACATGTAGATGTGTTATCAGTAAAATAAAAATCATTTTATTACCATTAAAAAAATGGAGATAAACGATTTTGTTTCTAGGATAAAATATTATTTTACTATTAACGCCATCCGTTAGAAGATCAAAGAATTAACTTCGCTGTGAACATAATGTTTGGTTACTATCGCCATCTGTTGGAAATCTAAAAAAATCACTACTGTCATCCCAATGACGTCTGCTAGGCTATTCTGTAAGCTATCTCGACGGCGGAATCCGCGGTGAGATTCGAATTTCGTATTACGAAATTCAACCGTATTATGATCGTGATACGATTGAATTTCGTAGTACGAAATTCGAATCTCACCGCGGATTCCGCTGTCGAGATAGCTTACAGAATAGCCCTACTGGTATCAGTGTGACCATTTGTGGCAGATTTCAGCCATTTAGGCATATTTGGGACCTACATTTTAACTCTGGCAGATTAAGCTGGCGATTCCAGAAAGTGGCAGATGATATGAAAAAGAAGATATTTATGAATTTTGTAATATATATAAAATTTTGACAATTTTCTGTTTCTATTTAATGCTGCTAGTATATATATATATATATATATATATATATATATATATATATATATATATACTAGCAGCCCGCCCCGGCTTCGCACGGGTAGAACATATATGCCTACAAAATTTGCATCAGTTTGTTGCATCGAATATAAACTATTAACATATTTAACAATCATCGTCATATTTCAACAAATTTACACAAAACCTTAACGAATTATGCACCTAACCTTCCTCATAAACTCTCTGGCTATTGGTGAATACTGACTGCATGATAATCCGTTCAGTAGCTATTGGAGATTATTGCGAACAGACAGACAGACGCAGTGATGGACTTTGTTTTATAATACTTACGTAGTGATATTGGACGGCCCTTTGGCGTAAAGGATAGTTACCCTGATTCTGACCCGACGGTCGTTGGTTCTAATCATAGGTAAATACTACCAATGAAAGTATTATGTGCATTCATGAATTATGGGTTTTCGTACAGAGGCAGTGGGATCATTAAATCTACCAAAACTGGCCAAGTGCAAGTCGGACTCGCACTCAGGGTTCCGTATTTTATTACTTAAATTTTTCGCCATACAAAAAACTTAACTTTGTTTTTCATAGAGTTTGTATGAAAAACAAAGTTATCTTTGCGGTCGCTATATCTCAAAAACTGCTGACTGTATCTCGTTCAAACTGATTTTGTTGAAAGTTTTTATTCTACATAAGAAAGTTATACAAAATATATTTTTCTAGATTTTTCACTCCATTACTTTAAAAGTCCCCCCCCTCTAGGACACACATTTTACCACTTTAGACGCGCCTATCTTTTAAATGATTGACTTTGAGAAAAAATTATCTTAGGGACCTCAATGTCATTTTTAAAGACCTATTCATAAACACCCCACATGTATAGGTTCGAAGATTTTTTTTGTTTCAGTTCTATGTATGGGACGCCCCCCCTTAAACTTTTATATTTTTATACCTGCTGACCTACCAAGTTTCAATTCAGTAGTCTTTATAGTTTCGGAATAAAATGGCTATGACATACGGAGGGACAGACATGACGAATCTATAAGAGTTCCGTTTTTTGCCATTCGGCTACGGAACCCTAAAAAGTAGCTTACCACAAAGGAGAACATTTGCTGCCATAACCTTACGGCGTTCCCCGACGACCCCGACGCAAAATGTAGGGGTATTATACGTTTAACGTGTGTATCGTGTATCTGTGTGTCTGTTTGCAGCATTTTAGCACCCAACCGGATGAATCGATTTGATTTCATTATTGATAGTTTTTTTTTTGTTTGAGAGATTGCATGTCTTCATCAAGAGTGTTCTTAGCTTTGATTCATGAAAATTCGTTCAATCGTTATAAAACTATGAGCTTTTTTCTAGTTGTTTGCGCTATGAAATCAACTTTCATAGGTCTGATCAATTCGAAAATCTTCTTCTTCAACGATATTGTAAGAACATGGAAGCATTGACCTGATGCTGGGACATCTCCTGGACGCTACAGAATACTCAAATCCTCACCAACTTACAGCTTAGATTTTAAATGACGTGTTTTGAGTCATTGGAATGCTTTTAATGAAAAGATTATACATAGATCAGTCGGGTTGGGTTAAAATATATTATTATATATATAGATCAATATTATTTTACACAATAGATCATATTATTATACTATATTGACTTCAAATTGATTGTGATCGGTGGGGATCTACAGAATAGCTAAGCCTATAATAATATTTTCGCTCTAAAAAGTATGAAACAAGAAAACATCTAAAATTTGTTATGAACAAACTATTTAATATGTATCGTGTATTAAATAAACAACTTACTCGTAATAAATATTTTATTGTATTTCATATGATGTTCATCATGGTGTTCAGATGATAACCGTAGTCGTATGCCACCTACCATCAATATATTTTGCAAAGTAGCATATGACTGCGGTTATCCTTATTAGTTCTTGACTTCGTGTCCTCTAGAGGGCGCCACATTCAATTTGTTGTGACGTCAGGCAGCCTATAACCAGCAGACAAATAAGACATGTCTAACAACACCTTATTTGTCAAATTATGATAAGTAGTTTATAAATTATGAGGGGACAGATGAACATACATACATACCCACATACCGGCCAAAAACATAACCCTCCTTTTTGCTTCGCCGTAGTCGGGTAAACATACCCACATACCGGTCGAAAACATAACCCTACTTTTTGATTCGCCATAGTCGGGTAAAAATACGGTTAATTATATTTAGCGAGGAAACTAGGGAATTTCACAGTATATTTATGAAAACACAGGGACAGAGGCAATACCAGCGCCACCTATGACATTATTTATTGCGATAGCAGCGCCATCACCAATCGCGACAAAAAAATGAAACTCACGCCGACATCGATCTAGCCCGGTGGCGTGTTGGAGATTTTATTTTTTACGAACGAAATAAATAAAGTAATATCCGCGTTTACGCGTTATGAATGTGGTGCTAGTGCTTTGATTACTGCCGGAACATTGTGCATGTTATTTTGTATCATGTTACTTCGTATTAGTGCTTAGTGTTGTTACAATAGCTACTACATCAAGTGCAGTGATTGTGGGAAGTGATAAAAAAATAGACTTAGCGGCGTCTCGGAGACAACAGCCGGTAAGTATTGCGTTTTTAAGCTTTCCTTTGATCGGATTTGTTTACCTTTCCAATAGTAACGGGTTCATTCGAGTGAGAAAAGCTGATAATTTGAGATTTAGATTAGGGTGTGTCATGATAGGCTGGTCAAGATAATGGTGTCGGTTTTAAAACACTTTCCAGACGGTTATAAATTAGATTAGACTATGAGCAGTAATCTTGACTACTTCTTGTATTACATTTTGTTCATTTAACGTTGTAACGCTTATGTTGGAACACGTTGAATCCCGCCATACTATCAGTAGCATTGCCGCGTTTTAGGGAATATAATTAGATTTAAAACGTGTTTATTTTACGGTAATGACGGTATTTTCAGCGTGTTGCTGGGTGTGACTGTAATCAATTACAAGTATCAATTGTACCCAAGTATGACATCACCGATGGGTCGGGCTCGGAAGCGATAACCCAACCAAATTGAATCGTCGTAGTTTCAATGCGGTTGCACGCATTCAGAGGGGTTTTTAATTTGGTCGTGTTATAATTGTAGCTGATGAGCGTCTGGCAGCCAAGATTTGATGGTTTTTATGCCGTTTCCAATGAAGCGATTGATTCAGATTGAAATGCAATGATTTTCTTAAATAGTCTCCACACCCACATATTTGCTGCATGATTTTCTGTAATAATTTCATTTAAAGGCATGTAGGTCACTTAAAACATTAAAGTATAATTTATTCTTTCACAAACATCATGTTAAAATTAGATAATTAACTAAATGAAGATAAAATCATATGGTCTTAAAATGGAAAACAATTGATAACGTATCTGGGTAAAACCATGGCCATGGCTTTCTTTTGAACTCATCTTCATCATAATCAGCCGGTATCAGTCCACTGCTGGACATAGGCCTCTCCCAAGTCAAGCCACTGAGCCCGATCTTCGGCTCTTTGTTTCCAGTCCCTGCCCACCTTTTTATGAATGTTGTCGCTCCACTCTAGAACCAGTCTACCCCAACGGTTATCGGTCCTACGGCAGATATGACTAGCCCACTGCCACTTCAGTTTGCTAATCTGTTGAGCTATGTCGATCACTTTAGTTCTCTAGCGAATTACTTCGTTCCAGATTCGATCCCGCAGAGAAACACAGAGCATAGCTCTCTCCATAGCTCGCTGAACAACTTTAAATTGGTGGTCTAGGTCCAGTCTAACTGTGAGTGTCCACGTCTCGGCTCCATATGTCATCACAGGTAGGACGCACTGGTTAAAGACTTTTGTCTTTAGACACTGCAGTATAGGCGACGAGAAGACAACAGAGTTTTCCGAATGCTGCCCAGCCCAGCTGAATTCTTCTCTGAATTCCCTTCTCGAAGTTGTGTTTGCCTAGTTGCAGCGTCTGCCCTAGGTAAACATACTTAGTGACAACTTCGAGTGGGATTCCAAATACGGCAATTAGTTCCGGAACAACATGCTCGTTGTACATGACTTTGGTTTTATCCAAATTCATCCGGAGACCGATGCGACGAGAAGAATCAGCTAGGCCATTCAACATTCTTTGTAGGTCCTGCAGCGTCTCTGCCATAATGACGATGTTATCTGCGAATCGTAAGTGAGAGATGTACTTGCTGTTGATGTTAATGCCACAATCTTTCCAGTCCACCGTCTTAAACATATCCTCCAAGGCGTAAGTTAGTGAACAGTTTTGGGGATATGACGTCCCCCTGTCTCCACTCTCTTCTGGACTACGGACTATAAAATTATCTGTTTAAATTTTAGATAGACACAATTCACATAAAAAATAAAAATATTAAGCTGCATTCAGGTAATTACGAATGGATTTTTGTAGAGTTCACAGGGTGTGTGTATTTGTCATCCATAAATTGGAATTGATAGACTGAATGCTTTCAGTTTATATCACTTCGGCTACTTGAATATATGGATCAAAATTCACAAGACTTATGTTTTATATCTTTGGAATTATGAATTACTAGCAGCCCGCCCCGGCTTCGCACGGGTAGAACATATGCCTACAAAATTTGCATCAGTTTGTTGCATCGAATATAAAATATGAAGATATTTAACAATCATCGTCATATTTCAACCAATTTACACAAAACCTTAACGAATTATGCACCTAAACCTTCCTCATAAACACTCTGGCTATTGGTGAAAACCACAGGATAATCCGTTCAGTAGCTATTGAGATTATTGCGAATAGACAGACAGACGCAGTGATGGACTTTGTTTTATAATACTTACGTAATGATATTGGACGGCCCTTTGTCGTAAAGGATAGTTACCCTGATGCTGACCCGACGGTCGTTGGTTCTAATCCTAACTATATACCTACCAATGAAAGTTTTATGTGCATTCATGAATCATGAGTTTTCTTACAGTGGTAGTGGGATCATTAAATCTACCAATAAGTAGCTTTCCACCAAGGAGAACATCTGCCGCCTTAACCTTACGGCGTTCCCCGACGCAAAAAGTAGAGGTAATGTACGCTTAACGTGTGTATCTGTGAGTCTGTCTGTAGCATCTTAGCACCTAACCGGATGAACCGATTTTGTTTTTATTATTGATAGTTTTATTTTTGTTTGATAGATGTCTTCATCGAGAGTGTTCTTAGCTTCACTTAAAAAAAATCTGTTCAGCCGTTTGGAGATTATGAGCTCTTTTCTAGTTAATTGCGCTATGAAATAAACTTTCATAGGTCTGATCAATTCGAAAATCTTCTTCTTCAACGATATTGTAAGAACATGGAAGCCTCCTGGACTCTACAGAATACTCAAATCCTCACCAACTTACAGCTCAGATTTTAAATGTCGTGTTTAGAGTCATTGGAAAAAGCTATTATACATAGATTATTCGGGGTGGTTTAAAATATTATATTATATTATTATATATATATAGATGAATATTATTTTATACAATAGATCATATTATTATACTATATTGACTTCAAATTGATTGTGATCGGTGGGGATCTACAGCATAGCTAAGCTTATAATAATATTTTCATAGTAACTATGACCTAATCTGTGGTTTCACTGCAAATATTTTATTAATTTTGCGATGCGCGTATGTGAAATTCGTGATATCTTCTAGAGTTTTCATTTGAATTATATACTGTAAGGGACAATGTTAATCTATAATATGTGGCCAAGCTAATTTACGTAATTATTTGGATAAGGATTAATACAATATACTTGAAAATAGCCTTGCAAGTTATGTAATATTTATTAACAAAAATTTTAAGATTAAAATGGTTACTGTGAGTCAACCTTAAGAGATAGACATATGCTGTCGCGGACTTTTTTGTAGGTCTTATTAAGTTGTAAAACTCTTCCATAGAAAATATTCTTCTATCTATTTTCAATTGAGCAGCGTTCGTAAGAAACGTGTTTTTTCGACCGTTTTTTTGCCGACTTAGGTTGCAAATTAGGTCTCCACGAATGTGCCTTTGATTTAAACGGGATAATATATAGCCTATTTTTATACCGAAAGTCCATTCTATGTATTAGTGAAAAAAAATTTTAAATCGGTTCAGTAGTTTTTGAGCCAAATCATTACAAACATACAAAAATACAAATGTTCTCTCTTTATAATATCAGTATAGATGAGTAAAAACCTAAGATATATTTTTGTAAAAGTGCAATTCTGAATAATGTTGGGTAAATCTGGATGACACTCAAAAATGGCTTTTATTTAGTAATGGGTTAAAATACATTTTAAATCTTTTTCATTCAGGTTTAGTTACCCTCCTAAAATTATTATTTGCTATAAAATGTTAAGCCGCGTTTCACTAGGGGACATTTGTTCTGCGACTCTGTCACTCGACATGAAATTCATATGTCCCGCACGATGTCGCCCGACATCGCTTGGGACATTTACGGGTCTGCGATGCGATATGATCTGCGAGCTCGGCAAGCGCGACCTTCGACTGAACAACACTACTCCTCGGGCGACATACTGATCACGGATGGCTAGTGTGTCATATGTCGCAGGACATTGCCCCCAACTTTTGCAGAGACAACTACATGAATGACAGGCGATTTGTTCCCACGACATGTCCGCTAGTGAAAACGCGGCTTTAATCTAGGTCTTATGGCAACTAGAAGTATATAACTTACGCCGACAAAGTGCTGAAATAAAATTTTGAAAAATATTTTTTTAGGGTAGCTGCCATATATGAGAAGTGGGGATGAATTTTTTTTTCATCGACTACCCCATCGTGTGGGTATCGTTGAATAGGTCTTTTGAAATGATTTAAGGGTTGCTAATACCATTTTTCGATCGAATGCTCCATTTACAGAATATTAAACTTTGAAGTGCAAATTTTTGTTCCAGTAGGGCGTCCCCCCCCCCTCTAAAAGCTAAACTGCTGGCTTGAAAAATCTGGAAATATTCGTGATAATAGCGCATTTCATGAACTTTAAAGGAAAACTATAGCGCTTAAAATAACTTTATTAGTTTAGCAATAATAGTTGTTGAACTTAGGTGTTGGATAATTTTGTACCAAAGACAAAATCCTTAGAATAAATCCTTTAAAGTGACAAAGACGGAGTACCTAGTTGCTTGTTTATAACGGGTAAGGACTTGTATTGAATAATGGGCTACTACGGAACCCTAAACTGCTCGTGGCCTGACACGAACTTGGCCGCTTTTTTTTTAAGTCTGTAAAAAGAAAGTCAAGTTCAAATTAAAATATTTTATTAAATAATGTGAACATATTACATTAAATTATGTAGATAAATAAAATCTTCCATATGAAAAGACTTATTTGTATATTTATGACCAATTGATGTGATTTCAGTGCAAGTTTTTGCTTCATTTACTCATATTTGTGCATTATACCTACTTCTGTATGGGAATCGTACCACCTCAAACACCTTCTTTGAACTATTATTACTTATTAGGTACATTAAAATTTATTATTGTAAAATTAATGAAGAGTAACTATAGATAAAATTGAAGTATAATAATAGACTTACCTATTGAATGGGAATTTTCCCATCTAAACATAACCCATTATATTACAAATATGTATAATATATAAATAATTATATACTCATACTATCTAAATACTTACTGATATCTAAATATAATAAGGTATTTATTTACCTTAAACTTTCCTGTTTGCATAGACTCATTGTGGTATGAATATAGTGTCTATTTTATAAATCTGTAAAAACATATTTTTTTAAGTAATTTTAATTTTATTAGTATTTTTAATTTTGAGTGATTTTGTAGTAGTAGGACTTCTGCTAGTCCGCCTGGGGTGGTACCACCACTTTGCCAATTTATTTTCAGACCTATGTGAACTTGGCACCCGACTTTCGAAAAATTGATCTTTTTTTGTTTTTTTTAAGAGCATAAGGTAAGTAGTGGTAAGTAGTGACACTAACTTTGTTTGTAGTACTTCCGAAAAAAAAAAAAAAAATTACAAAAAATTGTCAGACCCCGAGAGTGAAAAAATTTACTTTTTCCGGCTGATTCTTATTCGCAAACGTTAGTAGTGGATTGTAGTGAATTTTGTTTTATTTGTAGTAAAACCAAAAAAAAACTAAAAATTAAAATAAAATTTTCTCCAAAAGTTTTTCAAAACAATTTTTTCTCCATTAATTCAATGAGAAAGCCTAAGCCTAACCAATCACGCTTGAAAATGACTAGAGGACTTTCCTAATGGTTAGTATTGGATGATGAAGGTTACAACAAACAAAAAAAAACGCTGCTACTAACGAAATCAAGTTACTACAAACGAAAATAACGCCACTACAAACGAAATGAGGTTACTACCAACGAAAATAACGCTACTACAAACGAAATCAAGTTACTACAAACGAAAATACCGCGACTACAAACGAAATAAGGTTACTACAAACGAAAATAACGCCACTACTAACGAAATGAGGTTACTACAAACGAAAATAACAATACTACAATCGAAATCAAGTTACTACAAACGAAAATAACGCCACTATAAACGAAATGAGGTTACTACAAACGAAAATAACGCCACTACAATCGAAATGAGGTTACTACAAACGAAAATACCGCGACTACAAACGAAATGAGGTTACTACAAACGAAAATAACGCCACAACAAACGAAATGAGGTTACTACAAACGAAAATAACACTACTACAATCGAAATCAAGTTACTACAAACGAAAATACCGCGACTACAAACGAAATAAGGTTACTACAAACGAAAATAACACTACTACAAACGAAATCAAGTTACTACAAACGAAAATTACGCCACTACAAACGAAATGAGGTTACTACAAACGAAAATAACACTACTACAAACGAAATCAATTTACTACAAACAAAAATAACGCTACTTCAAACAAAATGAAGTAACTACAAACGAAAATAACACTACTACAAACGAAATGAGGTTACTACAAACGAAAATAACACTACTACAAACGAAATCAAGTTACTACAAACGAAAATAACGCCACTACAAACGAAATGAGGTTACTACAAACGAAAATAACAATACTACAATCGAAATCAAGTTACTACAAACGAAAATAACACTACTACAAACGAAATCAAGTTACTACAAACGAAAATAACGACTCTACAAACGAAATGAGATTATTACAAACAATAATATCGCTACTACAAACGAAATCAAGTTACTACAAACGAAAATAACGCCACTACAAACGAAATGAGGTTACTACAAACGAAAATACCGCGACTACAAACGAAATGAGGTTACTACAAACGAAAATAACGCCACTACAAACGAAATGAGGTTACTATACACGAAAATAACACTACTACAAACGAAATCAAGTTACTACAAACGAAAATAACGCCACTACAAACGAAATGAGGTTACTACAAACGAAAATAACACTACTACAATCGAAATCAAGTTACTACAAACGAAAATACCGCGACTACAAACGAAATAAGGTTACTACAAACGAAAATAACACTACTACAAACGAAATCAAGTTACTACAAACGAAAATTACGCCACTACAAACGAAATGAGGTTACTACAAACGAAAATAACACTACTACAAACGAAATCAATTTACTACAAACAAAAATAACGCTACTTCAAACAAAATGAAGTAACTACAAACGAAAATAACACTACTACAAACGAAATGAGGTTACTACAAACGAAAATAACACTACTACAAACGAAATCAAGTTACTACAAACGAAAATAACGCCACTACAAACGAAATGAGGTTACTACAAACGAAAATAACAATACTACAATCGAAATCAAGTTACTACAAACGAAAATAACACTACTACAAACGAAATCAAGTTACTACAAACGAAAATAACGACTCTACAAACGAAATGAGATTATTACAAACAATAATATCGCTACTACAAACGAAATCAAGTTACTACAAACGAAAATAACGCCACTACAAACGAAATGAGGTTACTACAAACGAAAATAACACTACTACAATCGAAATCAAGTTACTACAAACGAAAATAACGCCACTACAAACGAAATGAGGTTACTACAAACGAAAATACCGCGACTACAAACGAAATGAGGTTACTACAAACGAAAATAACGCCACTACAAACGAAATGAGGTTACTATACACGAAAATAACACTACTACAAACGAAATCAAGTTACTACAAACGAAAATAACGCCACTACTAACGAAATGAGGTTACTACAAACGAAAATAACAATACTACAATCGAAATCAAGTTACTACAAACGAAAATAACGCCACTATAAACGAAATGAGGTTACTACAAACGAAAATAACGCCACTACAATCGAAATGAGGTTACTACAAACGAAAATACCGCGACTACAAACGAAATGAGGTTACTACAAACGAAAATAACGCCACTACAAACGAAATGAGGTTACTACAAACGAAAATAACACTACTACAATCGAAATCAAGTTACTACAAACGAAAATACCGCGACTACAAACGAAATAAGGTTACTACAAACTAAAATAACACTACTACAAACGAAATCAAGTTACTACAAACGAAAATTACGCCACTACAAACGAAATGAGGTTACTACAAACGAAAATAACACTACTACAAACGAAATCAATTTACTACAAACAAAAATAACGCTACTTCAAACAAAATGAAGTAACTACAAACGAAAATAACACTACTACAAACGAAATGAGGTTACTACAAACGAAAATAACACTACTACAAACGAAATCAAGTTACTACAAACGAAAATAACGCCACTACAAACGAAATGAGGTTACTACAAACGAAAATAACAATACTACAATCGAAATCAAGTTACTACAAACGAAAATAACACTACTACAAACGAAATCAAGTTACTACAAACGAAAATAACGACTCTACAAACGAAATGAGATTATTACAAACAATAATATCGCTACTACAAACGAAATCAAGTTACTACAAACGAAAATAACGCCACTACAAACGAAATGAGGTTACTACAAACGAAAATAACACTACTACAATCGAAATCAAGTTACTACAAACGAAAATAACGCCACTACAAACGAAATGAGGTTACTACAAACGAAAATACCGCGACTACAAACGAAATGAGGTTACTACAAACGAAAATAAAACTACTACAATCGAAATCAAGTTACTACAAACGAAAATAACGCCACTACAAACAAAATGAGGTTACTACAAACGAAAATAACGCCACTACAAACGAAATGAAGTTACTATACACGAAAATAACACTACTACAAACGAAATCAAGTTACTACAAACGAAAATAACGCCACTACAAACGAAATGAGGTTACTACAAACGAAAATAACACTACTAGAATCGAAATCAAGTTACTACAAACGAAAATACCGCGACTACAAACGAAATAAGGTTACTACAAACGAAAATAACACCACTACAAACGAAATGAGGTTACTACAAACGAAAATAACAATACTACAATCGAAATCAAGTTACTACAAACGAAAATAACGCCACTATAAACGAAATGAGGTTACTACAAACGAAAATAACGCCACTACAATCGAAATGAGGTTACTACAAACGAAAATACCGCGACTACAAACGAAATGAGGTTACTACAAACGAAAATAACGCCACTACAAACGAAATGAGGTTACTACAAACGAAAATAACACTACTACAATCGAAATCAAGTTACTACAAACGAAAATACCGCGACTACAAACGAAATAAGGTTACTACAAACGAAAATAACACCACTACAAACGAAATGAGGTTACTACAAACGAAAATAACATGTCGTAATAAATAACAATAACGTTTGTAGTCGCGTTATTTTCGTTTGTAGTAACTTGATTTCGTTTGTAGTAGCGTTATTTTCGTTTGTAGTAACCTCATTTTGTTTGTAGTGGCGTTATTTTCGTTTGTAGTAACTTGATTTCGTTTGTAGAGTCGTTATTTTCGTTTGTAGTAACTTGATTTCGTTTGTGGTAGCGTTATTTTCGTTTGTAGGAACCTCATTTCGTTTGTAGTGGCGTTATTTTTGTTTGTAGTAACCTCATTTCGTTTGTAGAGTCGTTATTTTCGTTTGTAGTAACCTCATTTCGTTTGTAGAGTCGTTATTTTCGTTTGTAGTAACTTGATTTCGTTTGTAGTAGTGTTATTTTCGTTTGTAGTAACCTCATTTCGTTTGTAGTGGCGTTATTTTCGTTTGTAGTAACTTGATTTCGTTTGTAGTAGTGTTATTTTCGTTTGTATTAACCCAATTTTGTTTGTAGTGGCGTTATTTTCGTTTATAGTAACTTGATTTCGTTTGTAGTAGTGTTATTTTCGTTTGTAGTAACCTCATTTCGTTTTTAGTGGCGTTATTTTCGTTTGTAGAAACTTGATTTCGTTTGTAGTAGCGTTATTTTCGTTTGTAGTAACCTCATTTCGTTTGTAGAGTCGTTATTTTCGTTTGTAGTAACCTCATTTCGTTTGTAGAGTCGTTATTTTCGTTTGTAGTAACTTGATTTCGTTTGTAGTAGCGTTATTTTCGTTTGTAGTAACCTCATTTCGTTTGTAGAGTCGTTATTTTCGTTTGTAGTAACTTGATTTCGTTTGTAGAGTCGTTATGTTCGTTTGTAGTAACCTCATTTCGTTTGTAGAGTCGTTATTTTCGTTTGTAGTAACCTCATTTCGTTTGTAGAGTCGTTATTTTCGTTTGTAGTAACTTGATTTCGTTTGTAGTAGCGTTATTTTCGTTTGTAGTAACCTCATTTCGTTTGTAGAGTCGTTATTTTCGTTTGTAGTAACTTGATATCGTTTGTAGTAGCGTTATTTTCGTTTGTAGTAACCTCATTTCGTTTGTAGTGGCGTTATTTTTGTTTGTAGTAACTTAATTTAGTTTGTAGTAGCGTTATTTTCGTTTGTAGTAACCTCATTTTGTTTGTAGTAGCGTTATTTTCGTTTGTAGTAACCTCATTTCGTTTGTAGTCGCGTTATTTTCGTTTGTAGTAACTTGATTTCGTTTGTAGTAGCGTTATTTTCGTTTGTAGTAACTTGATTTCGTTTGTAGTAGCGTTATTTTCGTTTGTAGTAACCTCATTTCCTTTGTAGTGGCGTTATTTTCGTTAGTAGTAACTTGATTTCGTTTGTAGTAGCGTTATTTTCGTTTGTAGTAACCCCACTTCATTTGTAGTTGCGTTATTTTCGTTTGTAGTATCCTCATTTCGTTTGTAGTCGCGTTATTTTCGTTTGTAGTAACTTGATTTCGTTTGTAGTAGCGTTATTTTCGTTTGTAGTGGCGTTATTTTTGTTTGTAGTAACCTCATTTCGTTTGTAGAGTCGTTATTTTTGTTTGTAGTTACTTGATTTCGTTTGTAGTAGCGTTATTTTCATATGTAGTAACCTCATTTCGTTTGTAGTGGCGTTATTTTCGTTTGTAGTAACTTGATTTCGTTTGTAGTAGCGTTATTTTCGTTTGTAGTAACTTGATTTCGTTTGTAGTAGCGTTATTTTCGTTTGTAGTAACTTGATTTCGATTGTAGTATTGTTATTTTCGTTTGTAGTAACCTCATTTCGTTTGTAGTGGTGTTATTTTCGTTTGTAGTAACCTTATTTCGTTTGTAGTCGCGGTATTTTCGTTTGTAGTAACTTGATTTCGATTGTAGTAGTGTTATTTTCGTTTGTAGTAACCTCATTTCGTTTGTAGTCGCGGTATTTTCGTTTGTAGTAACCTCATTTCGATTGTAGTGGCGTTATTTTCGTTTGTAGTAACCTCATTTCGTTTATAGTGGCGTTATTTTCGTTTGTAGTAACTTGATTTCGATTGTAGTATTGATATTTTCGTTTGTAGTAACCTCATTTCGTTTGTAGTGGCGTTATTTTCGTTTGTAGTAACCTTATTTCGTTTGTAGTCGCGGTATTTTCGTTTGTAGTAACCTCATTTCGTTTGTTGTCGCGTTATTTTCGTTTGTAGTAACTTGATTTCGTTTGTAGTAGCGTTATTTTCGTTTGTAGTAACTTGATTTCGTTTGTAGTAGCGTTATTTTCGTTGGTAGTAACCTCATTTCGTTTGTAGTGGCGTTATTTTCGTTTGTAGTAACTTGATTTCGTTAGTAGCAGCGTTTTTTTTTGTTTGTTGTAACCTTCATCATCCAATACTAACCATTAGGAAAGTCCTCTAGTCATTTTCAAGCGTGATTGGTTAGGCTTAGGCTTTCTCATTGAATTAATGGAGAAAAAATTGTTTTGAAAAAATTTTGGAGAAAATTTTATTTTAATTTTTAGTTTTTTTTTGGTTTTACTACAAATAAAACAAAATTCACTACAATCCACTACTAACGTTTGCGAATAAGAATCAGCCGGAAAAAGTAAATTTTTTCACTCTCGGGGTCTGACAATTTTTTGTAATTTTTTTTTTTTTTTTTCGGAAATACTACAAACAAAGTTAGTGTCACTACTTACCACTACTTACCTTATGCTCTTAAAAAAAACAAAAAAAGATCAATTTTTCGAAAGTCGGGTGCCAAGTTCACATAGGTTATTTTCAGCCGTGAAATAGGAATGTTTTCGGTTGAAATGGCAAGGTGTCCAGTGAAATTACAGGGCATGTGAGACTCAACATCTTTATGTCTCAAGGTAACAGGCGCAGTGCAGTCACATGTAAAATTCTCGCAGTTCAGAATTTTGCATGCCGCTGTAATAGGTAGACGTCATCGCTTACCATCAGGCGAGCGTCGTGCTTGTCCTGTTACTTTTTACCATAAAAAAAACATACCTACAGCACAATGATAGATTAGAATCCTACCAATATTGTAAATGCATTTCATTTCATTTCATTTCATTTCATAAATGTAAAAGTTTGTATGTTTGTTAATAAATCACATGAAAACGGCTAAACAGATTGAGTGAAGTGCATGAATTTCGCATATATTTTCATAGATTGCACAGATCTATACTATACTAATAATATTTTAGAGAGAAAACATTTATAATAAGTTTTGTTTTTTTTACTACTTTTTAGGCCAGCGTTTGACCACTATCTCACTTGTTGGTAAGTTATGATGCGGTCAAAGATGGTAAGCACGTTAGGCCTAGAATGGGAATTGGCTCTCAAGGATAGCTGCCGGAATACATTAGATGTTTGGTGACAGATTTTCTAACTTAAGGGTAGTAGCTGGCCAGGCGTACAGTAGATAGTGTCCTACCACCATGCGGGGGTTGTTGGTTTCTTAACGATGTTTTCCTTCACCGGAGGGCCACTGTGAGAAGCGCACATAAATTTTGCGATAGAAAAATCCATTGGTGCACGGCGGTTTGAACTCGGTGCCACGGCATCAAAGCCGACCGTTCTCCCGATTACGCCACTGGGCCCTCTAAGTTCAAATTTTAAGATATTTGATGACGAAGCAAGTGCATCAGGTTCCAACATCGCAGTAAATTTCGTTCGCGCGATGTAGGATCTCATGCATTTAGCAAAATTTACAAGGAGGGATATTCAACCTACTCTAGCGCCATCTAGATGCTTTTATCTAAACAAATATAAGAAAGAGGAAAGATATGTAGTTAGACAGTTGAAATATTCACAGATTATGTATTTCTGTTGCCGCTATAACAAACAGAATAAAGTTAAAAAAAATAGAGGGTCCCCATACAAGAAACGTGTTTTTTTCGGCATTTCAATGTAACGCCATCTATGAACGCTTAGTTAGATAAACGTCGCATAGATGGCGTTATATTGAAATGTTGATCCCTAACACCTTTGTTAGACGTTAGATGGCGTTATAAGAAATACAATGTTTATTAATTATTATTATTTGCTGGCGAAAAATGATACTGGTATTTTTTGCTCTATCTTATAAAATACTGTAGTGTGGTACGGAACCCTACGAGTGCGAGTCCGATTTGCACTTGGCCAGTTTATTTTATTTGTATCGATTTTACTAAAAAACTACTGGACCAATTGTAAAAATTCTTTCACTAACGAAAAGTTACATACTCAGCAAGTAACATAAGCTATATTTTATCCCCGTATTCTCACGGGAACCGGAACTACGCGGGTGAAACCGAGCCGCGAGGCAATACTAGTATTTTATGATATAGATTAAAATATTGGATACTTTTAGACCAACATTCAAATAGGAGCTTTTTTAAAGGACCATTAAAAACATTTATGAAACTTTATTTCTTTCATTAATAAAACCTTTATTATTCAATCGATATTCGATCGATCGATAATTGATTCATGCGGTAACGGCTGAACGGATTTGGATGAATTTTGGCGCATAGATAGTTTAAAACCTGGATTAAAACATAAGACACAGGCGAAACCGCGGGGCGCAACTTGTTATTCATAATACTCATAGTATAGTTTAGTGTTAATGATGAATTCAAAAAAATAAGCATTCATCACATTTCTCAGTCAATCAAAACTACATACAAAAAATGTATGACAACATCGTAGCATAAAAAAATACAATAAGCCAAGTTTGAATTTTATTCATGAAGTGGATGTAGGTATATTTTTTGTATAATTTTTTGTCTATGTTACAGTCAATATTCTAAAGTAGCCATTTTGTTTAGGAACTGGAAAAAACTGTATTCAAATCAGAGATTTATTACATCTTAATAGAATAGGTATTAGAAAACTTGGTCCATTTTGAAGTTTTGAACGATTTTGGAATCGAAAAACGGGTAGCTAATATGTAGTTGATAGTTAATTATTTTACTAACTAAACAATATAATCTACTAGATATGCATCGCGGCTTCGCCTGCGATTTATACTTTAGTATGGTCTAGCTATCCCTGTGCAAAAAGGAAAATAACAAATATACAAACTGACTTTAGCATTTTATGATGTTGGTTTTGTCGTGTTGATGTTCCGCAACAAAATCTTTACATATTAATTTGTATGTAAAATGATAACAATCGTAATAAACATCATAATCGGCCAGTGTCAGTCCACATCTGGACGTAAGCCTCTCCCAAAATACGCCACTGAGCCCAAAATATTGTCCAACTAAAAATTAAATAACTAATGAATGAATGAATGAGGGTCAGTGTCAATTAGTGTGAAATGACTATATGACAAATGTTCATCTTACAACTGCTATTATTTTCCTCTTTGGTCAACCAAGATACCACGGTAATGTTTATAATATGTAGATAACAATATAGTGTATAATTTAAGATCGTTTGAAAAACCAGAAGAACCGACTTCATTCGTGCGCTAGTCAAGTAGCAGTAGCCAGAATCGTATTATCGAAATATACAGATGCATCGATGATATTTGTTGATATTAAAAATCCCTCGACCGATTTCGTTAAAATTTAAATGGGACCACCTAACGCGACGGGTACTTTTTGAAATATTTTTTTTCCAAATCGGTTCAGGTATCTTCGAGTAAAAGATTTCGACTAATGAGATGAGAACCTCCTCCATTTTTGTTAAGTCGGTTAAAAATATGCTGTCTTTGTCCGTATAACATCATAGTTTTTTTGAAATATTTTATAGGCTAGCGTATGACCGCTGACCTCTATATCACTGTCGGTAAGTGATGATGCGGTCTAGGATGGTAGAGCGTTATAGAATTGAAACTGGCTCTCAAGGACAGCTGCCGGAACACATTATTATGGCGACAACATGCTCACATTTGAAATGATTTGAACGTTTAATAAGAACATGCCATTTTGTTATAGGCCTCATGAACAGTTGCCAAAAGCAGTGGCGCTTACCACCCGAGTTCACCCGACGCATGCCCGGTCTCGTCGCTTCTATAAAATGCAAATCAACAGTCGTATATGGCATGTTTGTATAAGGAATGGTCTGGTCCGTATGTTTGTCTGGCAGATGGCCAAGGGATAGCCATTCCAGCAAGCCTCGCGAGACTGGAAAGTATATCCTATGTTAGAGACAGTCTAGATGCGAAAAAGACAGATTATAATGATATCGTTTAAAAGCGTTAACAAGACATTGTTTTTTTAATTATAAAAACAATAATGTAAGATTAAATCTGTATATAAAAAAAGCAAAAGTTACTGACTGACCGTTAGTTTGAGTTATCATGATCTAGCAACACAACTCAAACTAACGGTTTGCACTAAAATTTGACATGCAGGTAGTTATTATGACGTGTAGCTATTCGCTAAGAAAGGTATGTATGTTGTATGAAGAAACAAGATTATATAGTCTTTTTATTCGAAACTTCACACAAGTACTTCTGTAAATAAATAAGTAAATACGTGTTTCAGGCTTATTCGAAATTCCATCCCTGAAAGGAGGGTGAAATGAGGTGACAAAGACTGTAAATGAATATAGGTTTTTGGGTTTTATAAAAATGACTCCGTTTTTCTTGGTCACTCTATAACTTGAAAATGGGTGAACCGATTTGGCTAATTATATTTTTATGTAATTTTATAATAGAAAGATATTTATAAAAGAAACATAATTCAAAGAAGATTTTAGCGAAGCCGCGGGGCACTTGTAGTATAGATAAAATCAATAAGAGACAATCTACAACAGATAGTAGTGAGTATAATAGTCGGTAATTTTATAATCATGATTCGATCTCATATAACTATATATAATAACTATAACTTATGATAAAATTCATTTAAAATGTAAGTACGTTTACAAAACTAAAAATAATGACGCGCTAGTCATATTCAGTACTAACTTTGAGGTGTTTATCTCCGTATCTCTTGAAATACTTATCATGATCTCGATAAATTTACCACGGGAAGTAGATAATACTATTTCAAACCCAAAAAAAATTTTCAAATCGATGAATAATGACGGAGTTCTGTCTGAGGTTAATAGTCATCTAGGTGTGTCAAGATTTGCGTGCCACAGTGTCTGACCTTTCATCATCGCTCACCATCAGGCGAGTTCTGTTACTTAATATAATGAAGTAAGCAAAAGCACGCATTTTCCATTTTTAACCGACTTCACAAAAAGGAGGAGGTTCTCAATTCGACCGTGTACATATATTTTTATGGGTGTTCGCGGATAACTTCGTCGTTTATGAACCGATTTTGATATTTCTTTTATTTTAGGAAAGGGGATATTCCAAGGGTGGTACCATAGTAATTACATCGAGATCTGGTCTATCTCCAGAAATATGGAGTAGTTTGTTAAACGATCTTTGTTAACCGACTTCAAAAAAAGGAGGAGGTTTCTCAATTCGACCGTATATATATATTTTTTTTTATGTTTGTTCGCGGATAACTTCGTCATTTATGAACCGATTATTCTTTTTTTGTTGGAAAGAAAATGTCCCAAGTGTGGTACCATGTTAATTTTATCGAGGTCTGATTAGTATCTCCAGAGATATGGAGATAAACATCTCAAAATTGGTACTGAAAACTAATAACGCGGCATTGAAGTCGGTTCTTTTTTAGTTTTTTAAATGACATTACTTAAGTTGTGAGTGTGCTTTTCTAAATTTCTCAAAACTATCTAAGTACAATTATTTGAAAATCTGTCACCAAACATCTAATGTGTTCCGGCAGTTATCCTTGAGAGCCAGTTCCCATTCTAGGCCTAGCGTGCTTACCATCTTCGACCGCATCATCACTTACCAACAGGTGAGATAGTGGTCAAACGTTAGCCTAAAAAGTATTTAAAAAAAAATTAAACAAAAACACTCACTGAATATGACATACGAGTCGAAAATAAAACTCATGAAAAACCCACGTATCCTATTCTACTAATATTATAAAGGCGAAATTTGTGAGTGTGTAATGTTTGTTACTACTTCACGCTAGAACTATTCAAGCGATTGAACTAAAATGTGGTAGGTATGTAGATAGCCTAGCCTAGCCCTGGAACACAGGGTTACTTTTTATCCCGATATTCTCACGGGAACGATGTCTACGCGGGTAAAACAGCGGGGCACAGCTAGAAAGTACATAATTATAAGAAAAACTAGGTAAAATCAAGGAACTCCAACAAAAGCACTCGTTTACATATAATCTATCCTGCATGAATACCGCGTCGATCGTGGCGTGTTGCCAACGCGAGTGACGTCAGAGAACATTGGCTAGTCTATTTGGGAGCGGGTGATGTACCTCAAACGGATTCTAAGTACTCCATTCATATGTAATAGTACTTTTCAAAGACCGATAACCTATGAGCGCCTTCATATGAAAGTGGATTCTTCCACTTTTGGAAGCGAAAGAGGTATGTTAGGATCGTAGCATGTGGAAAGAAGTACAACTGCCTACCCCAACGGAAAAAAAGCGTGATTTTATGTATGACATTGATAACCTATGGGGTAGAAGAATTTCGAATGAAGGTCGTAGAGCGGCAAGCGTAGGTTAGGACACACTCATAAGTGGAGCGATGATCTTAAATACAATAACTCTTTATAGTCACCAATTTACAAAGTAAAGATATTTTCACAACGTTTTACATTTCTGAAATTAATGGCACAGTATATTATTATGCGAGTGTGAATGGGCCAGCCGGTAGAGGCTGACCTAAGCGAAAGTATTACGACTAGATCGGAGACGTTTTAAAGGGCCAAGTCAAAAGTACCTATAACCGTCGAGCATGTATGAAAGCTCTTATGAAAGTGGAAGAAGCGAAAGAGATATGTCAGGTTCGTAGCATGTGGAAAGAAGTAGTCTCTACCTACCCCAACGGAAAAAAGGCGTGATTTTATGTATATATGGAAGTATTATATACTAAGTTAAAACTACGTTTTTTTTATATCTTATAGGCTAGCATTTGACCACTATCTCGCCTGTTGGTAAGTGATTATGCGGTCGAAGATCGTAAGCACGCTAGGCCTAGAATGGGAACTGGCTCTCAAGGATAGCTGCCGGAACACATTAGATGTTTGGTGACAGATTTTCTAACTTGAGGGCGGTAGCTGGCCAGGCGGACACTAGATAGTGTCCTACCACCATGCGGAGGGCCACTGTGAGAAGCGCACATAAATTTTTCGATAGAAAAATCCATTGGTGCACGGCGGGGTTTGAACTAGGTACCACGGCATCAAAGCCGACCGTTTTCCCGATTACGCCACCGGGCCCTCAATCGTCCAGCAAAACTCAGCAAAAGCAATGGAAAATACTACTAAGTTTTATGTGAATCATCACAGTTTACTTTTAAATCTAGATTTAGACTTTCAAAACAGTTACCTACTAAAATAGTACCACTCCATGCGATATTTAGTAAACATGATACGTATATAGGTTAATTGGCTGCTTGCCATCCGCGGATAGTGATCGACTGACCTTTCTTCCGGATTTCTGGGAGCTGGCTAAATGACGGATAGTGAGCGCAGATGTCGGGCGAGTTCAATGTACTGGTGATGACAATGACATAGTGTAATACATGCCAGATTTTTTAATATTTTTATTTAGTTAGAGACCATTTTGTGACGGTACTGCAAGAGCAAGTACCTACAAGAAAAGTAGATTTAATACTTTCAATTATTTTGTGATGTAGTATTTGTAAATCTTAGTTGTTGCTTACCTTAATGTCTGAGTGTCTGCACTCTTGTGAATTGAGACTACTAAGTATTTGAAAATCTTAGTTGTTGCTTAGCTTAATAGACACTCAGACGAGTGTCTGCACTCTTGTGATTTGAGACAACTAATTATTTGAAAATCTTTGTTGTTGCTTAGCTTAGTCTGAGTGTCTGCACTCTTGTGAATTGAGATAACTATTGAAGAAAACGTTTTATTTACATTTGTAATAGCGAATACAGATACAAATACACAAAAAATTCGCACCGGTAGAGCGCATATTTTGCATCAGCTTGATGCCATGTAAATATAATGTATAGGGTATAAATTAACATCTTCAACAATCTACGTCATATTTCAACCAATTTACACAATACCTTAACGAATTATACACGCAAACCTTCCCCATTTATTTTCTGTCTATTAGTGAAAACAGCATGAAAATCCATTCTTGAGTTTTTGAGTTTATCGCGAACAGACAGACAGACATTGCGGGGACTTTGTTTTATAATATGCAGTGATGATGATATACACACACAGGCGTAAAGTTCCATCTCTCCCTATTCAGCGTTCGTTTTCGTTAGTTCGGCCGGTGTGTACCCGGAATCAGAAGAACACGACTGAATGAATCTCTCATGAAGTTCACACGATGTCGACGACCTTTTACACTCAGCTTCATCCTATAATCATCAGAAATATAAAATTAGACAAGAACTAGCGAGGCTGTGTAAATCGTAAACTTAGCCGTTTGCAGACTGCGACCGGCTTTGCGGCTTGTCAGATTGCGTATAGTGTGAGAGGTGCTATGCTATACTTGTTTTTGTATGACCCGCTTGAGTGTCCTCTGACATAGGTCGAAGACAATTTCAAGCTTGACATTGTTGCATAACTTCTGTGGAATTTATGCTAATTTATACTTCAGTATTAAGTGGTTAATGTGGAATTGCTGGAATATGGAATTTGATCTTATTTCAATTGTTTTTCTACATTAACTTTCCAAAATGTTTACCGTATAGACGGGACTCTACCTCCGCCTCCTGCGAAACATGCCAGGCCCTATATCAATTCAGCTACAGTACGACCCTACCGATGCGAAGAAACTAAACTGTTCTCTACATGTTAAGCTACCTGCTACTTACCATTTGTCCATACCGCAAACGTAATTTCAACAAAACAATAAGAATTTGAAGTATCTTAATTATTATTTCCAAGTATAACAATATTAGCAGGAATTAATTTTACGTGTATTGTAGTACTTGGGAATGCTAAAAATACCCTGGTTGCAACTTCTTCTTTCCGTTGATTACGACGACCACTATAATGATGAGTCCCACAATAGCGCCACAGTTTTTTCGATAACGCTTATCTCCCATTACTCCACAGCCTTTATCAAACCGGTCTCTTGCAAGCGAGCTTTACTTACGTAACGGTTTAGATGGCATTATGATACAAGTTAAGTTTAGTTCTGTTTGTTTACCCCCGGCCTAGTTAGATCCGCTCATTTTGAAGTAATAAGTAGCTTCGATTTTTGATGACTAAGTACTTATCCGCCACTGAGCCCGATCTTCTTTTCCAATTACTGCCCACCGCTTTGCGTATGTCGTCGCTCCACCTGGTCACAGGACGTCCTACGCTACGTTTGCCGGGCTCAATGATGCATCTTAGGGGAGGCCTACGTCCAGCAGTGGACTGACACAGGCTGATAATAATGATGATGATGATGATGATTTACCCGCCTAAATATTTTGTAGGTACTACTACCTTGAAGACATCTAATATTATCAATTTCATTTTACGGTTCTGTACCTCAAAAGGAAATAAACTGGCCAAGTGCGAGTCGGACCCGCACAAGTAGGGTTCCGATTAAACAAAATTTGCCGGAAAATAAAGTACAAAGTACATCGATAATATAAATACCGTGTCAATAATACTAAACATGCTTATTTACTACAACGCCATCTAACGAATGTCTAACGAACTTCTAACGCCAAGTAAGTGAACGTTAACACTAGTGATGCGCCGTATAGTGGTTTCACCGAATTATCGAATACCGAATATTATTCGGTTTAACCTTTACCGAAACAGATATTTGGCTGAATTATTCGGTTTACAATTACATTGTTTTGCCGCGTAAACAAGTTCTAGCATATGCGCTACGTGCCGCTGCTGGTTAGACGAGAAACTTTGATGGATTTAAATGGATTGAATTGAGGTTTATAAAAATGTTGATTTTAAGTTTAAAAATAAATATTGTTGCGAGATTTAAATTAAATGTTGATTTAAGGCTTAAAATAAATGTTGACTATACCTACTAACTATGGGTTAAGAAGTAAATATGTTTTCTTTGACTTATAATATAACATAAATCTTATATAAGAATTTTTTTCTTTTAGTTCTACACCTTGGCTACATGAGCCAAGAAAATATAAATGCTTGAACCGAATATATTTGGCAACAAAACCGAATAATTTGGCAGAAAACAAATAATGGAAAAGATGCCGAATACGCTGAATACCGAATACCAAACGAATATTCAGCGCATCTCTAGTTTACACAAAAAAACAGTGTTTTTCAACGTGTGAGTCGCGCCACTTGCGAACCCCTGGGGGGTCGCGAAGCCTCTATAAGGGAGTCGCGAAGCCTTAGTAAAAGAAAAAAACAAAGTTTGAAAACATACTTTTAAAGAAAATATTAATTAAAGAGTGAGTAAAGTAGGTGTTTTGACTGAGAGTGCTTATAATTTTTGGTATAAAAGAAAATATAATTATATATAATTTAAGGCCACACGAACGAAACCGCGGGTAGAAGCTAGAAATACAACAAAATACAAATTATAAACAGTGCAAGTAGGTCGAATTTTTTTCAGGGGGTCACGTCGCGTCATGAAAAAGGTTGAGAAACACTGGTAAACAATCGTTCATAGATGGCGGCTATAGTAAAAACACGTTTTTTGTATGGGGACCCCCTTTAGTTCTTAACTTTGATCTGTTTTTAGTATTTGTTGTTATAGCGGCAACAGAAATACATAATCTGTGAGAATTTCAATTGTCTAACTATCACGGTTCATGAGATACAGCCTGGTGACAGACGGACAGACAGACAGACAGACAGACAGACAGACAGACGGACAGCGGAGTCTCAGTAATAGGGTTCCGTTGGTTTGGGTTCGGAACACTAAAAAGGAACTCTTTTAGAATTACTTTGTCCGTCTGTCTGTCTCTCCGTCTGACAAGACCCTTTTTCTCTAAAACGCGTAGAGATATCAAGTTGAAACCCATATCAAATACCTACCTACAAATACCGAGTCTACCTACAGTCTCTTTTGGCTGTGAAAATATCTAACTTGTAAGTCAACGCGATTGAAAGATATGACTGTTTATGTCTCATATTTTCGATAATAATGATGTCGCTAACACATTTGTTGAGTACTTCTCACAAGTACCTATTATTACTACTCAGCCTTTAAACTCTTCCCCTAAGGATGCTTTTGTTTTACTATCGAAGTGTGTGAATGTATGTGACTCTATGTTTGAGTTCAGACACATAACTTCAATATCAATTATCAAAACTTTTAAAATGCTCAATCAAAAGAATACCGAGGATCTGTGGGGTATGTCAACCAAAGTACTTAGTTATATTATTAATGCAATTAGCCCTCACTTAGCGTTTATTTTTAACAGATGCGTCGATGAAGGTGTCTTTCCTGATGTAATGAAAAAAAGTAAATTAATTCCCCTATACAAATCAGTGAACAAAAATGACCCTTCAAACTATAGACCAATCTCTATATTACCGGCGCTCAGTAAAGTTTTTGAAAAAGTTATATTAGACCAGCTTTTGGCACATTTTAATATTAATCATCTTTTAAATCACAAACAATATGGTTTCACTAAGGGGCGTTCTACTACTGATGCTGGAGTAGATCTTCTTAAACATATATTTGATGCCTGGGAGAAAGCACAAGATGCTATCGGCGTTTTCTGTGACTTATCTAAAGCGTTTGATTGTGTCTGTCACAAAACGCTAATTTGCAAATTAAAACACTACGGCGTTAACGGAAAAGCACTTGATCTGGTCTCATCCTACCTCAGTAATAGAATACAGATGGTTGAGGTCAATGGCGTCAGGTCATCTGGATCCCTCATAAAAATGGGAGTTCCGCAGGGATCGATCTTAGGACCATTTTTATTTCTAGTTTATATTAATGACTTGCCGTCTTTCGTGCAAAACTTATGTGACATTGTTTTGTTCGCGGATGATACATCCTTAATATTCAAAATAGATAGGATTGCGCCTGGATTTGACGATGTTAACAAATCAATCGCACAGGTTTTGAATTGGTTTACAACCAATAACTTATTACTGAACGCCAAAAAAACTAAATGTATTAAATTCTCGCTGCCAAATGTAAGAAAGGGTGTCATTAATAGCAGGATATTAATAAACGATGTACCGATAGAATTTGTTGAATCCGCTACATTCTTGGGCATCACCCTGGATTCAAAACTACAATGGGGTTCTCAAATATCGGCTCTGGCAGGTAGATTGAGCTCCGCTGCATACGCAGTACGTAAAATCAGAAACTTGACTGACGAATCCACTGCTAGATTGGTTTACTTTAGCTACTTCCATAGTATAATGTCCTATGGCATTTTATTGTGGGGGAAAGTCGCCGAAATCCAATCTATATTTGTTTTACAAAAAAGAGCTATTCGATCTATATATACCATGAAGTCACGAGACTCACTTCGTGAAAAATTTAAGGAGATTAAAATTCTCACAGTGGCATGTCAATATATATATGAAAATATTATGTATGTACGCAAAAATTTGAATGAGTATGATAAGAGGTCCGATGTACATAATTTCAATACAAGACACAAAAATAGATTAATTCTACCTCAATTCAGGTTGTGGAAAGTTAGTGGTTCTTTTCTGGGGAACTGTATACGATTTTATAATAAACTTCCTAAAGATATTGATCAACTGTCTATAAGCAGATTTAAAACCTTTGTAAAATCCAATTTAATGAAGAAATCGTACTATACAATAAATGACTTACACAAACACTTGACTTGTACAAAAATGCTTGGCCTGAATGCCCCAAGCTCCAAGATATAATATAAATTGTATGATAATAGAATTACTTATTGTACATTAAACATTTATTTAATATGAATTAAAAAAAATGAATTAAAATAAGTGACAAGCCCCATAGAGTTTCTTGGTGTTTCTTCTCTGATGGGAGTACTTCCGAAACACCAGTAGATTCAACAGTCAATCAGTTTTCATCTTTTGTTTGCAGATCTAGGGTTGCCTGTTATGACGGTATTATGCGGCTGATAGTCGGACAATCAGTTCCATTCGGAACATGATTTGTACTGCAATTAGTCTGCGTTTTATTTATCTATTATGTTTCATTATTTCACAATTTTTTGGATAAAAATTGTCTGAAGTACTGAAACATGCACTGGGTTGCGGGTGCACGTAATGGTACGGTTGGCAACCCTACATTAATAAGGGGAATTAAACATGTGTTTTAAGTGTGACGTTCGACGTCTAGATGAAAGCTGAATGGCTCAATACCTTTGTTTTTTTTTTGTAAATTCAAAGCGTTATGTTTCTTTTATATCTATATTTTTTGTTGAATATGATCTATTTAATGTTATTTGACGTGTGTAAGTGCTAATTTTTAATTTGCCCATATACTGAATAAATGCTTTGACTTTGACTTTGACTTTGATATTTTGCGATTTCACATGGGAATCAATACCTATAGCGTGCTACCATCTTCGACTAAATGGTCACTTATCAACAGGTGAGATAGTGTTCAAATGCTAGCCTACACGGTAGAAGCTTACTAGGCCAGGTGTTGCCTCGTGCTCAAGAGGCCAACTCCGAAATGACACATGACACAAAACTCTTGTCAAATTATCGGTCGGGATTTTTTTAGTTAAGTAGGGTTTACAATACAACATAAGATAGTTTAAAAAGAACCGACTTCAATGCCGCGCTATTAATTTTCAGTACCAATTATGAGGTGTTTATCTCCATATCTCTGGAGATACTTATCAGATCTCGATAAATTCACCATGGTACAACACTTGGGATATCTCCTTTCCAACAAAAAAAGAATAATCAAAATCGGTTCAAAAAATGATGAAGTTATCCGCGAACAAACATAAAAAATATATATATACGATCGAATTGAGAAACATCCTCCTTTTTTGAAGTCGGCTAAAAATATCAAATGAATTTCGGTCGGATTAAATAATAATAATATTAAATTGAACGAACCGAATGTGATTCGTAGTAGGAAATACCCGATAATTTCGGCTGATACTTCGCATTACCACTTCGTAGTAGGCCTCCAGAACAGGGGCATAGTTTACACGTACTACTCACCTACATAGCGGTCTATTTATAAAAATGTGTATTCAATCACTTCCTTTCCGTTACTAGCATTGTTTATATTGGACTCGATTGAAAACTGCGTTTAAATAAACAAATCTTGCATTTACATTATGTTGATGATACTGCAGGACTAGCATGGCTTTATCCCCGGGGGAAAGTCAAAATTATTTCCCTGTTTTTCGCCACTGACAGGAGATCAACACAACAATTCAAACGCTTGGTGAAGTTTAACCCCGAGTTCTGATTTTGTGTCGTATTAAAAAGCTTAAAAAAGAATTGATTAAAGTCAGCGGTCGTTTATAATTGTCGAAAAACTTTACTCATCATTTTCCTTCTCCACCAAACAAAACACGGATAGGTGGAAAGACAAAATAGTCCCCTTGCCATGCTAGCCCTGCTGGAAGGAGACAACGCTAAAGAGAAGAAAGAACGAAAGCTAAAAAGTTTTTATTCGGTTTTTTTGTGGCTATTTATTACAGTTGAGATGGCGGTATTAGTCTGTCCTGTCAGGTATAAAAAAACACGAATTGAGTATCTCTTGCCTTTTATGAATTCGGCTGAAGTCTTCAAAAACCGTCTAAATAGCTTGCCAAACATCATATAAAACATTAAAATGGGTTTAGAAAGCTATTCGTAATAATACATTATTTTCAACCGACTTACATAAAGGAGGTTCTTAATTCGTTCACAAATGTTTCCAACACTGTTAAACCATGTCGTGTGCATGTAACTTATGTGTACAGAATCGATCAAGCTAACTTATAACTGTTATTTAAAATTTATGTTTTGTACGCTGTAATATGCACCTTATAAATAAATAAATAAATTCGTCAGTATGTTTTTTTTTGTGTATGTATGATACGCGATTACTCCGTCAATTGTGAACCGATTCGAATGATTCTTTTTTAATTGATAGGGTACGTTTTCGAGGTGGTCTCATTGTGATTTCATCGAGATCTGATAATTGTATCTCTAGACAAGAGATATGACGATAAACGTCTCAAACTTGCTACTGAAATTGACTCGCGAATCAATTTTATATTTTGTCAGAATGTAGGTAAATACATAGATATGCAAGAATGTGATAGCCAATTTATTCAGAATTCAGAATTAAAATTAAATACTGGTGCTTATATTTTTACAATTAAAATTAAACTCAATCGAACTAATGTCAAGTTATTACAATACAATACAATACAAACTATACAAATTAATAACCTAATAATAATAATAACATTGTTTCATTCCATCGTGTCTTGCTGACACGCGGTTGAAGTACTTGATTATTGTATTTTTATTCTATTTCTGTTTAGCCATAATACATTAATATATTAGCATTCATTGTATTAGGTTCATAAAAGCCTAAATTAAGTTCATCTAAAAGGTAACATGACATTCATTGTCTGTTAGGTGGTACGAAGTTCGCCGGGCCAGCTAGTAAGTAGATAATAGATCTGAGAGTACAGAGGAACAGGCGGTAGGAAGCTACCTTTGTTTTATACTTTGTAGAGATTATCTGACTCAACGGTCAAATAAACTCACGGATATTGCCAGCTTATTACCAGTCGGACCGGTCTGTCGAAAATCCTGGCGAGAGCGAGACAACTAGATCCGAATATCCTAGTTAGAGTGAAACGGGTAAACCAGTCCCAAAATCCTGCCGTAACGACTGTTTGGGTGGGTGTTGGATGATGCATTTTTGCTGCAAATGTTTTACAAAATCCAAATATATATGTTGTCCAAAAATTGTAAAATAATGAAACACAATAACTGAATAAAACGCTTACCGATCACAATACAAATCCTATTCCGAATGGAAACGATCGTCTGTCTTTCATCGTTCAATATAAAATCGAGATGTCTCACTTATGATATTACATCACATACACACTGACACTTACATCTGACATCCTGCATGTCTCAGTGTTAACTGATGGATTGATGGATTTTCCATCTAAAAATGTATGTGGTCATTGCACAGTGGCCCCAGTAAAGGAAAACATCGTTAAGAAACCCCCAACCCCGCATGGTGGTAAGACCACTATCTAGTGTCCGCCTGGCCAGCTACCACCCTGAAGTTGGAAAATCTGTCGCGAAACATCTAATGTTTCCCGGCAGCTGTCCTTGAAAGCCAATTCCGTTTTAAATTCTAGGCCTAGCGTGCAACCATCCTCGACCGCATCATCTCTTTCTAACAGGTGAGGTAGTTCAAACGCTAACTTAGTTAACGTTAACTTAGTTTGCAATACGAAACTTAAAATAATTTATTATCGTACACAACGAAAAAACCGACTCCACATGCCGCGATAGTCAAAATAGCGACTAGCCATAATCATGTCATCAAGGTATATAGATTTGTTTATATTTTTTATCTCCGGAAATAATTATCAGATCTCGATAAAATTTGAATGGGATCTAACGGAAGGCAAAATATCTCAAACAAAAAAAAATTTTTCAAATCGGTTAAGATTTGACGGAGAGGAGAGGAGGAAAGAGTCGAATTGAGAACCTCCTCCTTTTTGGTGAAGTCGGTTACAAAAACAAGTGTAGTGTGGTGACACTCAAAATTCTAACAAACAAGAGTTTTGCTTAACACGAAAAACTCTGATGACGTGATGTAAGAAAAATAACATTTTTTTTACATCATGTCATCATCATCACTTACCATCAGACTCACCATCTTACCATCGAACGTCTTGCATGACCTATTATACCTAATATTATTTAAAAAGGCTGAAAAAGAACTTGTGGACCTTGTTGAACACGTTCTTTTGTGAGATAACTTAATGATTGTGGAAAAAAAGAAACCGATTATCTTTGAATCACTTTAAAATGTTCAGTAATGACGTCGTTTATATGTGATTGTTCACATTTGGCTCATATAAGTACACATTTTTTAGTATCTTATTGACCACTATCTCGCCTTGTGGTAAGCGATGATGTGGTCGAATATGATGAACACGCTAGACTAAGAATTCTTTGACTTTCAAGAACTATCTGCTGTAGGAGCACCGTTAGGTTATTGGCAGCAGATTTTCTTCTTGAAGGTGGTAAGCTTCTTTTCAACCGACTTCCAAAAAGAAGGAGGTTCTCAATTCGTCTGTATGTTTTTTTATTTGGGTGTATGTTACACGATTACTCCGTCAATTGTGAACCGAATCGAATAACTCTTTTTGTAATCGGTAGGGTACGTTTCCGAGGTGGTCCCATTGTAATTTCATCGAGAACTGATAAGTATCTCCAGAGATATGACGATAAACGTCTCAAATTTGCTACTGAAATTGACTCGCGGGGCATTGAAGTCGGTTTTAGGTTTTAAACTATCTTAATTATTTGTAGCAAGTTAGGCGGTAGTAAGACAAGTAAGAAGCAACTAGTAAGTCATACGGAACATCCATATAATGTGCTCTGCCTACCTTACCTACCTTAGGTAAATTAAATAGGTTCATAGTACACCAGCGACCCAACTGTGACCACGTCTTTAGCTAGCTAGACGATTAGTCAACTCCAACTTACTGTGTTTTTTGCACTGTTGGAAGGTCTTTGACTTAGACTGACATTTCGTTCACGATGACGGTTATTCAATGTCAAAGTTTGGATTTACTGTGCATACTGGCCGCGTTAGTTTAACCGTTAAAATGTCATACTCAGACATTGATTAGGCCAGTTACCGCAAATGTATCCACTATGCGAGTCGAAGTACTAGCACAGAATAAATTTAGTGCAAGTACATACTAGTAATGTTCCAATCCAACCAATGAAACCAGTTCTATATGTGGTTCTAATTTATAACGCCTCACTATATAAAACAGTCCGATATCTTATAGACACATAAGGTACTAAATGGTGTTTGTTAGTGTATACGAGTTCAAAATAAACTAGCCAAGTGCAAGTCGGACTCGCACTAATAGGGTTTTGTAACACTGAATTTCATAACAATCTTCTTTCGCCAGCAACAAAATAACTATACTGTATAATATATATTTTTCATAGTAATTGTATGGTAAACAAAGTTATATGTGCGGTTTTGAAAATGTGCTATATCTCTAAAACTGCTGGCTATATCTCGTTCAAACCAATTTTCGATGAAAGCTTTTATTGAGATTTACAGAATATAATTTTATTAGATTTTTCACTCTCTTATTTTAGAAGTTAGAGGGGGGGGGGGGTAGAGTTTTTGTCATTTGGCTACGGAACCCTAATAAGGATGCACTAAATTCGTTTCAAATGTTTTTATGTTTTTTCATACAAATGTATAGATACTTGCGATTGCGATGTTTTAAAAAAAATACATGTTTTGTATCTTGAAGAAATCATAATCGCAAATTTTGCGAAAAATTCCTTGTGTTTAGAAAGACAAATAGCTTTAATATTACGTAAAATTATATCTTAAACTTTATCTGAAGGTGTAATTTATATTGTATACATTGTTATTAGTCACCAACAATGAAGTTACACAAAACTAAATAGGTATAGACTAATAATAGACTGGTTCTACTAAGCAATTAGTTCAAAAATAACCGACCACGATAATAACATTTACAAGAACAAAACTACCAATTAACCAATTACAATAACATACTAAAACTGCATTGTCCGTGCATCGAGCTATCTAACCAAACAGGCGTACCGGCCGATAAAATCCGATAACAACGGCCTGATAGTCCGATAACAACCCTTAAGCACTGCCATAGAAAAGATAATAATACGCACTGCCAATACAAGTATGTATTCCGAGTATCTTATCTTCGAGGATATTGTACTTGAAGATTTGAAGAATGTTACGTCATCGCTTGTCGGTACATTTAGTCATCGTTTTGTTCTTTTCAATCGACTTCCAAAAAGAAGGAGGTTCTCAATTTGTCTGTATGTTTATTTTGTATGTATGTTACGCGATTACTCCGTCAATTGTGAACAAATCAATTGTGATTCGAATGATTTTTTTTTAATTGATAGGGTACGTTTTCGAGGTGGTCTCATTGTAATTTAATTGAGTTCTGATAAGTATCTCCAGAGATATGACGATAAACGTCTCAAACTTGCTACTGAAACTGACTCGCGCGGCATGGAAGTCGGTTCTTTTAGTTTTTTAAACGATTTTAAATTATTAAAAGCTTTTAGTTAATCGTTTAGTCAAATCTTGCCAGCTGAGTTAGAATAGAACCAATTCCTCTTATAAGTCCATTTACACGAGGTCAATTGGCTAACCATTCCACTAAGCCAATCTAACGTTACAGTGCATTCTATTGAGGTAGATTTGATGGCACCTTGATTGGGACTATCTTAATTGATTGACTTGCTGGAATGGCTCGTGTTAAAATGGGCCATTATCGTACGGAGATGACATTTTACATGTGGGTTCACTGCCGATGACAATCTATCGTTGTGATAAGCATCATCTGTTTTTAACCGATTTCAAAAATGGAGGATGTTCGTCTGTTTGTATGTAACAACGATTTCGTTGTCACCTTTGGTCTGATTTTTAAATTTCCTTTTGTTTTTTATTCGAAAAAGTATACTCCTGAGGTGGTCCCCCATTGTAAATTTATCGACATCTTATGAGTAACTCCAGAGATTGTAGATAAACACCTCAAACTTGGTAATGAATTGACCAGTGCGGTATTTGAAGTCGGTTTTCATTTTTAGTTTTGTAAACGATCTTAAATTATAGATTTAAAAAACGGGAATTTAACGTGACTTACGCGATGTCGATATAGCGATCGACATTATGTTTCGGCCTCATTCGGAGGCCATCTTCAGGATCTTGAGTGCGGGGCGCTCGCCGACGCGGTCAGCCTTGCACTGCGGGCCGCTGCTCGTGCAGCGCGGGCGGACGAAGCGGGCGGCGGCGGCGGCGGTGGTGGTGTTGGTGGGGGGTGATGATGCGGTGTACATAGTGGAGGCGCGGGATTAGGTTGGAGGGCTTCGTCTTCATCACTGCTGTTTTCTTCAGACGAAACCTCATCCAACCGGCAGACGGAACTCAAGGTGTCCTCCTCACTGTTGCCACTGGTGACGTGCTTTCCATGAAGAACGGTTTTCCACGTATGTGACAGGTACCACCCTCTGTCTCTGTTGAAGTTACGACGACGACTGATCTCAATGGCTTCTCGGATTTTGCGGCGCACAAAGTACTTTTCACGCGCCAAAATCCGTGCCTTGTCAAATCTGATGTAGTGCGTCGTCCCAGATGTGAGAGCGTGCTCTGTAACCGCCGAACTACCGCTGTCCACGTTCTTCATGGAAGCAATGTGTTCTTTGAGTCTTGTGGACACGTTTCTTCTGGTCTCGCTTACGTAGCTTGCACCAACAGTCGCAAGGAACGACGTAGACCCCAGGAGCTCCTAGAGGATCCTTTGGAGAGCGCAACAATTGCCTGACACGTGAGGGGGGGCGGAATATCGTCTATCTTTGTGGAGTTGTTCGCAATCCGATTACTCTGCTTCCAGCTGTATCCGTTTGCCTCTAACACCGCCTTCACATGCGCGAGTTCCGTGTCTACATGTTGTGGGTCACATAATATATCGACATCGCGTAAGTCACGTTATATCGACATCGCGTAAGTCACGTTAAATTCCCGTTTTTTAAATCTATATGCTTATAATATCGTTTAAAAACTAAAAAACAACCGACTTCAATGCCGCGCTATTCATTTTCAGTACCAATTTTGAGATGTTTATCTCAATATCTCTGGAGATACTTATCATACCTCGATAAAATTACCATGGTACCACACTTGGGATATCTCCTTTCGAACAAAAAAAGAATAATCGAAATCGGTTCATAAACGACGAAGTTATCCGCGAACAAACATAAAAAAAAAAAAAAAAAAAAATATATATATATACGGTCGAATTGAGAAACCTCCTCCTTTTTTTGAAGTCGGTTAAAAATGAACGTGAGTTTTTATAATAAAAGATCTTAAATTATTATTCTCAGGGTTAGCTCCAGATTAGGGAACTCTTCTACACTGTCGACAGCGCAGTTATGAAATTTTGTATACCTATTCATTTAATTATGATAAGCTCATTGTATTTAGCCATTTATTTAGCATAGGATGTTTTTAAAATTTATTTATTAAGGCTTTTAGACATCGACCTCGTGACGGATCTAAGCAGAGGTCCGCCCCATCCTAAATGCCTTTAGTGCAAGTCGTTTAGGCTAATAGCGCACAGCGTTGTAATGCGTTTATTGCTGTAGAACATAAGAATAAACTGTACATATATATAACAGATATATATATATATATACTAGCTGACCCGGCAAATGTTGTTTTGCCATATAAATAATTTCCGGAGAGGAAAAATGATTAAATTACTAAAATGGCTATTAAAAAATAAGGGTTGATCGTAGAAGGGTGAAAATTGAGGATTGTATGTATTTTTGTATGTTGTATCATAAAAAAATAGAAATTAAAAATTTTGTCTAAAAAATAAAATAAAAAATTTAGGGGTGGACTACCCCTAACATTTAGGGGGATGAAAAATAGATGTTGGCCGATTCTCATAGATACCGGATAAGCACAAAAAATTTCATCAAAATCGGTCAAGCCGTTTCGGAGGAGTATGGCAACGAAAACTGTGAAACGAGAATTTTATATATTAGATATATATTAATATATATATCTAATATATAAATGTCACATAATATTCTCGTGTCACAGTTTTCGTTGCCATCTACCGTACGGTAGAATAAACTGAAAAATTTACCTCAATGCGCGCACTTTTATGACACTCCATATACATACAGAATATGCGCGCTGTTAATAAAAGCACCGCGACCGCTGTGCGCCGTGCGCGCTAGGCCTTCCCGCTAAATCTAGGATTGAGATGTGATACTGTCAGTAAGTAGTCCTTATACGTTGAAGTTGTAAAAGCTGATGGAGGCCAACAGTATTATTTATTTATTTACGTTAATTAAAACGGTACAAAACCAATTACATTCATTAGGCGTTAGTATTCCATTTAAAGAACACTCTGCCTGCAGGGTGTTTTTAAGGGGTCCGTAGCTGAATGTCAAAAACAGAACCCTTATTGATTCGTCATGTCTGTCCGTCCGTATGTCACAGCCACTTTATTCCGGCATAAAAGCGGCAATAGCCCAATGGATAGGGTGTCGGACTGGCGATCGAGAGGTCGTGAGTTCGATCCCCACCCCACCCATTGCACTATTGACGTGAACCCACTCCAGACACAAGCATATTTAGCTTAGTTGGAGGGGTTAACCAGATTACTAGTAATGTGCAACCCACATTGCGAGTAATCTTTATAGAAAAAGAAAAAAAAAACCGAAACTAGCCTACACAGTTGAAACTTGGTAAGTAGATGCGGGGTGTCTATAGATAGGTCTTTAAAAATGACATTGAGGTTCCTAATCTATTTTTTTTCTTCAAGTAAATCGTTTGAAAGATCGACCTCCCCCCCCCCTGCACTTGGCTAGTTTACTAAGTATTTCGTATTCACAATCGACACACTACCGTCTCACAAAGCTCGCGAACGCGTTATGTCATTACAACCAAAACATTAACATTGCTTGCGTCAAATCCACCGCTATGCATTCGTCAAAATCATCATGAATACTGCCATTAATGTAATAAAATTGAGAACCCAAAAACTTGTACCGGTATTGTGCAGATCTGACTAAGATATAAAGCATGTATTGTGTCTAGAACTCAGCGAATTATCCTGACCTTACGTCTGACTGCCGTTATGACATCAGTGTGGGAATTGGAGTTAAGGTCACTTATTTCAGAATGGGACCTTTGAAGTGTTTTCTTGAATTGTGTGACCTCTTGTTGGATTATTTGCCTTTTAGCACAGAATAAATAATAGTTTTTAGTGAGGCTTAGTTCGCGGCTTATAACAATCTTGGTAGTAAATGTGGTGTTTATTTAAATAAACTGGCCAAGTGAGAGACGGACTTGCACACGTAGGTTTCCGAATGAACTAAATTTACCGGGAAAATGGGTAAGTTTCTTGTATGTGCACCCGCTTGAATTTATAATTAGTTCTTATTATTTGATGTTATAGGTATAGCTACCATACTCACTATGAGCACATTTCTAGTCTCTATTACGGTTTATAAGATCGGGCATAAAACGCGTGAAAAAAACACTTTTCTTGTATGGGGGACCTCCTTTAATTTTTATTTTTATTCCGTTTTAGTATTTGTTGTTATAGCGGCCATAGTAAATGTATACTTTGTGTAGATGTCAAGTCTATCTATTACGGTTCATAAGATCGAGCATAAAACGCCTGGAAAATGCCTCACATTTTTCCTCTTTAGGTACCTTGCGATCGCTCTCAACCGCGATTTAGAGGGGCGAACCATAAGGAATTAAAACAATTATGGATTAACACTGTATATTTTAGAAATTTACTTGACATTATAATTATTTTATATGTTCCTTTACAAACATGACGAATATTGTCGATTTTAATGGGTACAGGGACGAAAATGTTGAGAATGTAGGTGAAATGCTGAAAAATTAAAGTCTGTTTTTTAATTTAAAATATATATTAAAATAAAAGTATATATAGAAATAACCTAGAAAAATACTATCTAGTGCAGTTGCAAGAAGAAGTTTCCATTTCATTCCGCCATCTTCGTCTGGGCTGTGGTCTGGGTCTAGCGCGTCGGCGTCTTAACTTTCTGTGGAATCTTCTGTCTACAGTATATGTAAAGAGTTTAGTTTGGCCCACAGACCAAAAACAACAACACAGGCAAGACATGCGGCATACAGTCACGTCCAATCCGTTCCTTTTGTACGATACCCGCAAGATACAGATAAAGTTGTTGATGGTCGATGGATACAGAAAGTGGTATAGTAGGCAATTCCTGTGATGACATCATGTGAAGGTCGAGACACTCGAGATAATTCGCATGAGAGGAAGTTCCAGTCACCCACATTTGTGTTACGTAATCGCTTGATGCGAACTATATGACGATGTGGTAAAGTGCACGCATTTTTAATACAATAGTAATGTACTTATTGCTTGAGGTCAGTATACACAAATTATGGACATTACGTATACATTAAGGTCGCAAATCGAAATGCAGGTCGACATTACCCACAGAAGTTGGTACTTGGTAAACGAAATATTTTGTAATGTTGGTAATCGGTAATTGTAAAACTTGCCGCAAACATTCCTCCATGGCCTCATTTTTAACCCCCACACAAAATGAGGTTAAATGATGTTATTAGTTTAACATGTGTACCTGTATTCTAGTATCAGCGTTTTCTTGCTACGATGTGGGAACCACGATACGATATGATATGATTCAAGAAAATCTGTTCAGCCGTTTGAAGATTATTAGCTGTTGTAAACGCCCAACGCAAAATGAAGGAGTATTTATAAGTTTGACTATATATATATATAATAAAGACGAAAGTCAGTTTGTGTATTTGTTTGTTTGGAACTTCTTCAGGGTCAAACGGCTGGACCGAATAAGCTGAATTTTTGGGGGGATAGCCAGGGATAGCCAGTACCTACTATGGATTAAGCTATAGGACACTTAACGCTGGAGAAGCCGCGGGCCACAGCTAGTCTGTATATAATAGTAACCTTGAGCGAATATTGGACATCCTTACCATTTTACAGCAGAGATGTGTTTTGACTCATTGGCATGGTCTTAATGAACGAACGGGTTATAGATAGATCGTTCAGGGAGTCCGATCGAACAGATATTTGGTTTTCTTATAATTCAATTATATTAGAAGAACATTAACTATGAACTGATGCTGCACTCTGCAGCACCATGCAGTGCGTTGGGGCCTTCATATTTATGATTCAGGATTTATCATGACATGGAGAGCAAAAATGTATCGGGTATTAATTTGCGCTAAATTTAATACCTGCTCTTTACATAATGTTCGTAATAATTATGTCAGTTTCTTTGATATCTTTAAAATAAAAATCTCAACACATTAATTTGCTCCGCCGCATTCTTTTAACAAAGTGCATCTCACATCAGTTTTAAATTAAGGTCGATGGAAACATATTTAGTTCGCAAATTAAAACGCACTTGAGACAATGGTCGCTTTCGGTCGCCATATCAAGCGCCATTACTCATGCCGTCATGCCGTAAGGCTGGGTACAGACCAGTCAGTACTCACCCTGGATTCGACTGCTCTGAAATGTCCAACAGTTTGTGTAACGGTTTTCAAAAATCGATTCAAGCTGCGTCTCCAATCTCTATGTGACTCCGATTAGAGGCTAATTGATGTTTTTATGGGTCCGGGTCCAAAGGGTGCCAACGGGACCCTAATACTGAGACTCACGTCGTGAGGCCGTCCGTCCGTCCGTCCCAGGACTGTAACTTCTGTAATAGGCAAACCCTTAGAATTTAGGTTATTTTCAGGTAGAACCCTGAAGTGAAGAACCAGTATGACTCGCACTTGGTCAGTTTATCTATGATATAGCAGATAGGCGTAATATAAGATATAATGTAGTCGAGAATGATAGCACGTTAGGCCTAGAATGGTAACTGGCTTCTCATAAACTAAGCCGCTAACTATAAGCTTTATGTGAACATAGCCTAAGCCGCATTATTATTCCGTCTTAACCATAACGATATGTAATAATGATATTGGTCGATGAACTCTATTGTCCTACAGACACGTAGGTCTGGTTAGAGTGCCTAAATACAGCGCTGGTCTGAATGCTAAGCATTGGCCGATATCCTGTTTTAAGGTGGCCTATGTGGCCATGTTAGGAACTAACTGGACAAGTTTAATTTCAACTGGACACAACAAGCTCAGACAGAACAAAAGTGGGGAGGAGGAATATAGGGAGGCCTTTACCCAGCTGTGGGAGAATAATAGCTAAAATTTAGTAAACAATAAATGTGGCTCTATAATTTCACTGGACACTGTCAACTTCAAACCGAAATTCTATTTAACGGTTGATTCACTAAGACGGACGACGTCGTAAACAGGCAATAAAAAAATCGCCTAGTTTGTATTAGGGGTCTTCAAGTCACGAGTAAATAGGTATCTTCTAGGTAAGCGTGCTACGTCTTAGATCTATTTATAAAAAACCGGTTTAACCGGTATAAAAAACTGCAAGTTATACTCGCGCACCGAGGCTTCCGTACAAACTTGTCAAACTAGGTTAAAGTACAAATTTAACTTTGCAGTTCGAGCCTAGACCGATGCCTAGACACTGTTCATGCACCAACCGCAAATAATAAGTTTGTAATAGTAGAAAAAGGGCTTCACAGACGGACAGACAGACGGACAACATAGTGATCCTATAAGCCTTATAGGATCACGTTGTTCGTCTGTCTGTCCGTCTGTGGAGACCCTTTTTCTACTATTACCCTTATGGTATAAGGGTTTCTTTTCTTTTGAGTTACGATACCCTAAAATATCTACTATATTTCACATCCTCAATAAATATGCTTCATTGAAAATCGAAAATGTCGTAGGTAGATAGCTTCCGATCGAAGTGGTGTAGAGTTGCCGTTTCTTCGGTATCGAATCCGATCCGCGAAAGTCGTGATCTTTCGAATCTAGGTACCCGATATTTTAATTAGAATATTTGTGCAGCAACTCGTGTCCAATCAACATACAACCTCATACGATTGAAGGCAAATGATTCACTGCATTACAATGTGGTTTTGTGATTGGTTTCCGCTCCAGTTGTCCGGATGATCAGCGTGACCCTGGCTGCTCCACATTCATACACAGCGGTATTGTAATATGGCTGGGTAAACTATTATGTCACGCTTAAGAGGGGTTTGGTTGCCCAACCGCGTCCGTTGGCTTAGACCTTAATCGTACACGTGATGCTCGTTTTTTTTTTACCACTCGCCTGGTTGTTTGCGAAAATGTGGACGAAGATCACTATCCTTGACCACACGCTACGCCTACAATTGTCTGACTCTAATCTAAACGACTGTGCGGCCGGAACACCGTAAGGTATTGGCGGCTGATTTTCTCGTACATGGTGGTTAGCTACTTTTTGGGTGCAAGTCTAACGGAACACTGATATAATGTCCCTACCATCTGTAGACGTGAGTACCATTATCTTCGATTGTGGCTCAAACTAATCACCGAACTATAACAAGGTTCGCCAATCGGTTCCCTGGTGCCACCAATATCGCAAAATCGGACGAGACTTGTTATACGAGGATTGGAGAAATGTCGCTGTGTGATTGTGGACCTAAGGCAGTTTTCCAGCGTCTCGTCTCACTGCTGTTCCACTTTCACAAGCTTGATTACATCTTCTTTTTTGGTAGAAAGCTAAGCTAGGAGGTTCCTTATAAATTTCTCGAAGAGTCTCAAGTCTTCATAGATAACTGACTAAGAGCTAATTGACATTTTAAATCGATTGTTTAAATATTAATGTCTAAATCAGAGTTAATGAATCTCCATGCGTATGACTATGATCTCAATGAACTCACAGACCAGGTTATCATTTCAAGTGTTATCGGTCCCGAAAATAATGTCCGATAGATAAATAAACACAGCCTGTTCTGAATGTATCGTTTCGTTTATCATAAGCACAGATAAGTTGTTATATCACATGTGATGAGTTGATGACTGTTACAGTGCGGACGTATTCAATAAATCGTTGATATGTACAAAATTCGTGTGGATGGGTGTGATATTATATGTTACCTCAGAAATCTGGCATTCCATGCCATGCAATGCAACATTAGGGTACATCTTAATTATTATGTGCGTCGCGTCACGTGTGTAGCGTCCATTACCCTGATGAATTAAAATGATAGTACCATGTCATGTCATACATACGCTGTCTTATATATCGTCTTTAATATCACTTCAGAACTTGCCCTTTAAACCGAAACACATTTCTATTTCACGGCTTAATAACTGACAAAGCGATGGTGTACCAATAAGGATCGCCAGATGTTCGGGATTCGTTTGGATTGTCCAGACATCATTTGGCTCTTCTTTTCCAGTCAATGCCCACTGCTTTGCGAATCTCTTTCTTTCTTTTCTATTTATTTTTATTTATTCTCTTTGATCTACTGTTATTAGTATTACAGTCGACATGGTGAAATTTACCCGAGGTCGCGGGAGGCGATAACAAATTCCATTGACTTGTTCGTCTAACTACCAATTGTGATTGAGGACCATTGCCGCGATGACGGATTGAGAGTGAATCGGTTTAAGTGGTCAGTTGATTGAGATCGAGACGTTTAAGGGTGTTGCCACACCATCGAGTAATCGATTGGTAGGTGTAGTAACACCCTAAGATCTTAACAGACCGCAGCGATATGGTTTCTTTTTTGCAAGCATTACTAGACTATTATCTCATTTTTTTAATAAATATATGGAAGCAGCCAAGCTTGCGGCCCACCTGATGGTAAGAGGTTACCGCCGCCTATTAATACCTGTAACACCAGGGGCAATACTGGTGCTTTGCCTGCATTCTTGAAAGAGGAATCTGTTAACTCTCCTTTTGAAGCAACTCAGATCAACCTTCTGCGGGAAAACATCGGGGGGAAGGTCATTCCACATAAAACAAACGCTTAAAACATATGAGGGGTGAGCCCTCTCACGAATACGTGAGTTCCTGTGGTAAAATCGAAAGCACCTAATGCTAATACTGTCTTAAGATGGTATTGTGCTTACCTAGAAATGGAAAACAGCAGTAAGACGAGGCGAGTACGACGAGGCCGGACACCGATGTTTCGTATGATTTTCTACCAAGAAGTAGCTTACCACCATCAAGGATAAAATCTGCCGCCATAACCTTACGGTGTTCCGGTAGCACACAGCCCTTGAGAGTCAGAGTGTTCTTGGCCTAGCCTCTGCACCATCTTGTGGACGAACACCCGTGCTAGGATTTGAAACGGCAAACCTTTGCTTAAAAGTCATGCCGTCTATCTATCAAGTCAACGGGGCTATCAAATCAATATTGTAAATAATTTTGTATGGAGTCCATACTATGGACAAGTCAAATGTCGCAGCCGTCGAAGGCGTTGTCATGATATAAAGATGACAATTGACACGTTAGTCTCAGTACCGATTCAGAGAAGGCGATGACAGACTGGGAATGAATCAGTTTAAGTAAATGGCCGATGGACGGATTGAGTTCGAGGAACTTAAATCATCATACGAGTTGACGGGATCAATTTAGTTATCACCCGCGTTCGTCGGGACCTATCATTATGTTCACTTCACACTAAAGTTAGCTAACAATTATGGAACGTTTAGATACGAGTAGCTATAAAATGGAGTCCTTCAAAAGGGGCGTTAAAATAATCTTGACAGGTCGGCAACCTAGTGTTGAAAGTGTTAATAGGAGAAGGTGACTTCTTTTCATCAGGTGGGCCGTTTGCTTATATGCTGCTACCTTTATCGTAAAAAATATCCGTTGCATTTGATATTTTCCTGCTTAGAAAAACATCTTCTGCGTTCTTATATTCGCTCAAAAGTAGTGCCAAATTGAAAGAAAAAAAGAGAAAGAAAAACATTTACAAGCCACTAATACAAGAAGGAAAAATATCTTAAATAAAATATAAGTAGTTATAACGTGGTAGACTATGAATAGGGCGCATGCTCACTCAGCATAATGCGCTACTGCACTTACTGCAGCAGTGCGCTGATTTTCAACAGCACCCTCTTTTTTCATGTCTAATAGTCGCCATATGAAATACTTAACTAAATAATATTAAATAGACTAATAAAAACAAGTAACAAAATTAAAATTTAGAATAAACACCCACGACAATGTCTTTTAGAAAATTAACATCATAACGTCTATCTAAGAACCACCACTGATTAATTACGAACCATTTAAAGACAAAATAGAACAAGTTTTGGAGAAAAATGGCAACATGGATTTGCACACACAAAAAAACAAACAAACATCCTCTACGCATATACAGTCTCCGTTCCGTTGTGGGTTATAAATATAAAATAATAAATAAGCATTAAATATAAATTCGTAGCTACATAGTACAAAACAAAGTCGCTTAACCGCCGTCGCTCTATCCATCAATAGATACGAGAGTAAATCAAGAGGAAGATTTATATAACCAGCCCAAAGCCGAGGGGCGTAGGGAGTTTATTATAAATAAGAAATAATATAATTTCTGTGCATTATATACTTAACATACAACAATCCAAAATTTTTATTATAAAAAAATGATATTGTTACAAATAGATAAATAGGTGTACATCCGCTATCAAGGTAACTGTTTAGGTAGTAATAATTTTTTCCATTTTTCAAATGTAAACATTTACTCGATGAGCAATAAATTATGCATCAATCAATATTTTACGCGAAAGTCATTAGCCAGTTTGTATATTTGTTTGTTACCTCTGCATGCTATAATCGGTACAGCCGATTTGGCTAAAATCCTACACTGAGATGTACATACAGTTATATTATATTCTAGTTTCATTTGATAAATTTTATTTAATTTAATTTACGAGTAAATTACAAACGGTAATTTTTTTTTGTTTTAGAGAAAATAGACATGTAGGTTTTTTTTTACTTAAAACTCATATTTTTAGCTGATCCATCGATACAACTCCAAAATATCCTACATTGTTTTTTGCATTAATTTGTTGTGTGTACTGTGTTTATTTAAAGGGAAATAACCTTTATTTCTATTGTAACAGGGTCGTGTATGAATTGGAGGAGTAGTCACTGAACCCCATCACGACTTACTGAGTGAGTAGTTCTTAAGTACTTAATAATATTTTAATACTAATTAAAAAATAAATATAATAAAGAAATAAAATAATGTTGTCTTTCTACGCATGTAGATGTTTGAGATAGGACCTTAGAAGCCGTTCTACCTACAACATTAATTTAGCTACTGTTCTTGATGTCTGTTTGTACATAATTTTGAACACATTCTCGTCTCGTCGAATTTTTTTCCAACTCTTGAAGAATTTGAAAAAAAATCAACTGGTAAATGATAATTTATTTACATAAATACTTACTTTTAATGGTAATCGATTTAGTTACACGAAATCGGACCAAGGTTTGAGTACTGCAAAAGCAAGAAATAGCAAGTAACTCTTTTTCGTATACAGTAGGTCGCGAAAAACAGATATTTTAAGTTATCGCTTTTTGTAACGAACCCGCTTTCATTGCGTATTTCCCGGTGTATTTTGTAGGCAATGAGAAAAAAAATGTACAGACCATATTGGTTTTAGTATATATTCAATGATATAATAGATAAGGATATTATGGACTAGTAATCTCGTAATTCTAATTATATGTATTACAATTATTACCATAAGTAAATTTCATGTCATGACTATCAGCCGTCTCTTACTCCCCAATTCCTAGACAAAAAGCAATAAAACTATGAACAGTAATAGAGCTGCTCCATCGATCGCGTCATTGCGGCGTCGTCAAGTCACAGAGTAAAAATATCGCCGTAGGTTTTGTTTTTAACGTCAGTTTTATTTTACGCCCGGACTTCACCATAGAGAGAGAAGAGGAGATGGGATGTATGCTAAGCTGAGATATGTGGGGTATGCCAATAATCAATAGGATTTTGTCAAAGTGTCGGATCATACAGCGCGACGAAATTCTTTTGGTTCTGGACACTTGACACACATCCGCCTCTGCTCTTTGCTTTGGCAGAGTCCCGGCCTTAACCCATGCGCAACTCGAAGTGTGCTGTAAATTTGATCTCATGGGACGTTCCATCTCGAAGCTTTCACATTCATTCTACGCACACGGAACAGGGCTGGGCCCGGTAGTCTCTACATGCATAGCGATGAAATTCGAACGATGATCGTCGCTAAGATAGAGATGCGAATATACAACTGTCTATCTGCATCCCCTTCTATTAGACGAGTACAGGTTGCATTAATATCAATATAGGTAGATACTTCCACCCATGGGCTGGTCTGTACATAATTGCCATCGCTTTTACGTCATCGCAAACGTCTTTCTACCAATCAGCCACTAGGGCTGCGGTAGCCGCTTCCAGTGCTTTGACTGAGCTACTAGAGGTCGAGTTTAGTGGTCGCATCTAGTGGCTGAATTTGCGACGGGCCTAAGAGTATCGCAGAAAAACAAACAATATAGAAGAAGTTGCAACTGGACAATTGTCTGGACAGCTGTCAGTTCTATCAACGAATATACGTCGCAATAGCATCACTATCAATGTAGAGAATCTAAACGGGTATACCAAATTTTGTTAAGTGAAGATGTGATCGACGATGTAGCACAATTTGTAAATATGTAAAATAATAAATATGTATGTCCTGTCCGTACAGGAAATAGCTATCTTTGCATAGGTCTGTGTTAACGAAGAACCTGATCTATTTGTCTGCTATGCCCTTAGAAACTTACTGGATTCATTTTGTTATTTTTAAATTCTTGCTTGAAACGGTTTTTTGTCTTTTTGTTACTTTTAAACCTCCTTTTTCCATATTTTTTCCATATTTTTACACTCAGATCAATCGCAATGCGCTTTAAAAGTATGGGTAGCTCAATTAAAAAAAAATATTAGTAAAATGAGTTTTAAAAACAAACTTTCTGCGAAGACTCGTCATAATGTAATGTCACCACCGCTGGACATAGGCCTCGCCTATGGCATGCTACTGAACTCGATCGTTGACTCTTTTCAACCGACTTCCCAAAAAGAAGGAGGTTCTCTATTCGTCTGTATGTTTTTTTTTTGTGTATGTTACGTGATTACTCCGTCAATTGTGAACCGATTTGAATGTTTCTTTTTTTAATCGGTAGGGTTCGTTCCCGAGGTGGTCCCATTGTAATTTCATCAAGATCTGATGAGTATCTCCAGAGATATGACGATAAACGTCTCAAACTTGCTACTGAAACTGACTCGCGCGGAATGGAAGTCGGTTGTTTTAGTTTTTAAACTATCATAATTATATTTATTATGATATACGCAAGCTGGCTGGCAGCGGATTTAAACAAAGATCTGAATGCATTCGTAATTTTAGCTCAAGCGGATAAAAAAAAATGCTTTGCAAATGTTAAAATGGTCAACTGAGAATACAGTTATAGCAGGTTAAATAAAAGCTTGTACAAACAAAATGAAACTTTAATTCATACAATCTCTCAGGTGAGCGACCTGCTTACATATTAAAATGGTCTTAAAAATGGTCCATAAAATAGTGTTCCATTTTAATTCTTCCCTCTCGAGACGCCTCTCCTACCCCTAAACTTATACTATTCATTATGTATTCATTCTGTGCCCTAACGACGTCCTTGAATAACCAGAAGCTATTTGTTTTTATTGCGAAAATAGATGTACTTTGAGGGTAGGCAACCCCTCGCTCGGGGGTGTTTTTATTGAAGGAATGCATGATGATTTATGTATTTGACGGTAGTCGGGCGTTTTTTTTATTTTATTTTACGCCTGTATTTATAAGAATGAGCGGCCATATTTTATGCGCTTTATTTTCGATGTCACAGCGTTATTTGTCAGCAGAAGTTGGTACTTTGGTAGATTCACTAAATCAGACAATTTGTCTAAATGTTACTTTTTAGGTTTTGAATTATCAAAGATACAAAATTGTTACCTTTAGCTTATCTGTCTGCTGCGAGGTAAATGTATGATAATTAAGATAGTTTAAAAACTAAAACAACAGACTTCCATGCTCTGCGAGTCAATTTCAGTATCAAGTTTAGACGTTTATCATCATATCTCTGGAGATACTTATCAGATCTCGATGAAATTACAATAGGACCACCTCGGAAACGTTCGATCGATAAAAAAAAATCATTCAAATCGGTTCACAATTGACGGAGTAATCGCGTAACATAAATACAAATAAAAAACAACATACAGACGAATTGAGAACCTCCTTCTTTTTGGGAAGTAATTTGAAAATTGAAAATTATTCCCTGTTGTTATAGGCACCACTATGCATCTCAGATTAACAGGCTCCCGTTACGTATTATCATATAATCACAAAAAAAAAAACATTTTTGAGAGCCCCGTTGGCGTAGGGGATAGATGGCTGGACATCTAAGCATGATGTCGCCGGTTCAAATCCTAGCACGGGTGTTCATCCGTAGGTGGTAGAAGCATATTATATTGATGTTCCGCCTGACTTGCTAACTAAAAGTAGCTTACCACCATCAAGGACAAGATCTGCCGCAATAAACTGATGGTGTTCCGGCAGCACCTTCGAGCATTTACCATTGGAGATGTTAACGTTGTAATCCGCAAACATTTTTTTTCTGCTGATAATTACGGGGGACGAGGTAAACACGCATTGCATAAACACAAATCACTCACTTTAACGATCCCGCACACTAGCTTGAAACACGCACACAGTATTAAAAATACACCGTCGTTACGCACGCTCATATGGCCAAAAATGGCTATATGGCCAGCAGAGGGGTACGCCTTGCAACTTGCTTGTTAACATCTCCATTGGTAAATGCTCGAAGGGCAGCACACAGCCCTTGAGAGTCAGTGTATTCTAGGCCTAGCGTGTTAACAATCTTCGACTACATAATCGCTTACTACGAGGTTACTTGTACTATTCATTATTCTGTGACCAGGTGAGATAGTGGTGAAACGCTAGCCAGTAAAAAATAAACTGGCCAAGTGCAAGTCGGACTCGCACTAGTAGGGTTCCGTACCACACTACAGTATTTTATAAGATCGAGCAAAAAATGCCGCTATCATTTTTCGCCAGCAAAAAATAATAATTAATAAACATTTTATTTCTTATAACGCCATCTAACGTCTAACAAAGGTGTTAGGGATCGATATTTCAATATAACGCCATCTATGGTTCGTTTACCTAACTAAGCGTTCATAGATGGCGTGAAATGCCGAAAAAAACACGTTTCTTGTACGGGGACCCTCTATTATTTTTAACTTTATTCTGTTTTTAGTATTTGTTGTTATAGCGGCAACAGAAATACATCATCTGTGAAAATGTCAACTAACTATCACGGTTCATGAGATACAGCCTGGTGACAGACGGACAGCGGAGTCTTAGTAATAGGGTCCCGTTTTACCCTTTGGGTACAGAACCCTAAAAACTACATACAAAAAATCTTTACTGGCATCAATGTATCAATCTTTTTATGTATATCAATTAAAAGAAATGAAACAGTGCTATAAATATAATCGTAAAGAAATCGTTACAAATCTCAGCTATTCCAATCAAAGCTATTAATTGATATTCATTAGCTGTAGCTAATTGGTTTTATCGCATAGAAATCTGTATTATTACATTTTAATTATCAGTGGCAGATAGATACATCTCTAGAGATTGTTTGTCCTAAATAATCATCACCATCTTCATTATCAGCATAGTCACAGCTGAATATAGGCTTCTACAAATTGTACGCCACTGAGCAAGATCCTAGGCTACTCTCATCCAGCTCTTGTCAGTAACTGCGCTAATGTCATCGCTGTATTTTTTTTAATACGCTTTTATTAGCTTCAGACGTATGTATGTTTGTATGTTAGTATGTAACGGAATCTTTGAACATGATTTTAACCCCCTTCAAAACGTCGGATTAACTCGAAATTTGGCATACTTATTAAGGACCGATGACAATAAATAAATTTAAAAAAAAAATCGACTAAAAAATGAAAAATAAATAATAGTTAAAAAAAACTAAAAAATACGCTTTTATAGAAAATCCAACTAAAAAATAGTAAATAAATTTTAATAAATTTGAATTAAAAATAGTGTAAAAAAAAATGATTTTATTGTAAAAAAAAGCGTGGGGTGCTTTTCAGGATATTATCAAAATAACCCTTCTAGTCATATCTGTTCATAAAATATTTGGAACTATTGATACCATGCACCCCACGCTTTTTTTTTTACAATAAAATCATTTTTTCTTACACTATTTTTAATTCAAATTTATTAAAATTTATTTTCTATTTTTTAGTTGGATTTTCTATAAAAGCGTATTTTTTTAGTTTTTTTTAAACTATTTTAAAATATTTTATAGGCTAGCGTTTGACTCGCTTGGTGGTAAGCGCTAGAATACTCTGAATTTCAAGTGCTATGTGCTGCCGGAATGCCGCAATGTTATGGCGGCAGGTTTGCCCTTTAATAAGCTAAGTACATTTTGATAGCAAGTCAGGCGGAGCATCGATATTTTATGCTCCTCCTGCACCTGTACGTGTTCCACGTTTGCCAAGTCGCGGTTTCCACACAAGAACTCACCTACCCCAGCGGTTGTCGGTTCTTCGACTAATATGGCCGGTTCACTGCCACCTCAGTTACAAATACGGCGGGCTGAGATACTTTGTCAGATCGGACCTAGCTACGGAGTCGAAGCTCAATTCATACATTCCCTGGAAAGATGAGTGGATATCATAAAGTTTTCATATCTTTGTTATTCGATCGAAGACCAATAAAGACATCAATAGGTAATATAATATTATCACTGTGGAATAAAATGAAATTTACTGCCTTTGATATAGATGTAAAACATAGTAAACTTAAAGATAGACATGTAAAACATAGTAAAGTTAAATAATCACAGTAATTCCTAATAGGGAAAAACATTGATACCCAACTAGGTAGAACCAGTAAGATAGCATACCAATCCCACCGCACCACGGTGAGGCGTTTTCAACTGTTATCAACCGACTTCAAAAAAGGAGGAGGTTCTCAATTCGTTTGTATGTTTTTTTTTTATGTATGTTACGCGATTACCCCGTCAATTGTGAACCGATTCGAATGATTCTTTTTTTAATCGGTAGGGTACATTTCCGATGTGGTCCCATTGTAATTTCATCGAGGTCTGATAAGTATCTCCAGAGATATGACGATAAACGTCTCAAACTTGCTACTGAAACTGACTCGCGGGACATGTAAGTCGGTTGTTTTAGTTTTTAAACTAACTTATATTATTTCCATCTTTTAAATTTGGTGTCGTAGGTCACGGAAAATAAGATAGGATCGTACTGTTGCTGAGTTGGTTTATACAGCGCCTGGGAATGTTTCCCAGTAGACGTGGGTTCGAGTCCCGTCCGTTCGATTACATTTTGGATTGTGGGTAACAAAGTACATAAATCTCCTCTTCCTTTTGGAAGTCGGTTGAAAAAAAACTAAATGAATAGGAATTTTTGGTATTGATTTTTAATAGAGTACATATATATATATTATTTAAACAATGTTAGGGACCATGACCACATCGACTGTCCTTTTTAGGGTTCCGTAGTTCTGACAAGGAACCCTTATAGTTTCGTCATGTCCGTCTGTCTGTCTGTCTGTCTGTCTGTCTGTCCGAGGTTTTGCTAAGAGACCGTTAATACTAGAAAGCTGTAATTTTGTGGGGGTATGTATATGTATTACGCCGACAAAGTGCTGAAATAAATTTGTGAAAAATATTTTTTTTTTGGGTATCTCCCCTATATGAGAAGTGGGGATGATTTTTTTTCATCGTCTACCCCATCGTGTGGGGTATCGTTAAATAGGTCTTTTAAAATGACTAAGGGTTGCTTATACTATTTTTCGATTGAATGCTCCATTTACGAAATATTAAACTTTATAATACAAATTTTTGTTCCAGTAGGGCGTCCCTCCCCCCTCTGAAAGCTAAACTACTGGCTTGAAAAATCTGGAAAAAATCGTGATAATAGCTCATTTCATAAAGGAAAAATAAAGGAAAATTATAGCGGTTGAGATAACTTTATTAGTTTAGCTGTAATAGTCGTTGAACTTGGGTGTTGGATAATTTTGTACCAAATACAAAATCATTAGAATAAATCCTTTAAAGTGACAAAGACAGAGTACCTAGTTGCTTGTTTTTAACGGGTAAAGACTTGCATTGAATAACAGGCTACTACGGAACCCTACACTGTGCGTGGCCCGACACGCACTTGGCCGGTTATTTTTGTCCTTTGGACATCTGGGAGTTCCAGTCCTTGCATCCCGGCTTCATTATCAGTAGGCCCAATTTCACCTCATTTCATTTCAATTTACTATCATCAGGTGAGATAGTGGTCAAACGCTTGCCTATCTATCTAGCATAAAAAAAGAAACCTCAATCGGACACCACCAAGTGTTTGAAAAATATTTTTTAATACAGTTGCTCAAAAAGTGGCGTATTGCAGGGACGTATAGCGTTCGGGATGTGGGCTATTACACACTCGTGCTTTTTTTTACCTTTCCCGAACTCGTGCGTTCTCTTTCCCAACTGTCAAAATAATGTCTATTAAAAAGAAAAACCAACCATGAAGTTTTTACTAAAAAAAATCATAGAAGTTTTTATGATTCATGCAAATACGTATATTTCTAAAAAGAAGCTACTAATTTGTTTCAATATCAGATTTAATGATTTGATTGAATTAGTTAGGTTAGGTTTCATCTCATTAAATATCATTTTCATTTCATATCAATAAAAAATTCTACTGAAGACTAGGCTGTATGGGTATAGTTCCCTTTGCCTACCAGAATGGGTAAAGAAAAAAAAAACTGCATATATTCGACGGTTGGCGCCATTTTTCTGAAATTTTCTTTGCGAGTTTAGTTGTTTGTTGCACAAAATGAGTAATTTCGACCCTAGTTTTTTTTAATTAACACCACCGGAACTCAGTATAATTGCACAAAATGCTTCGTAGAACATTTTACCGGAAAAGTCAAACAGTCGCTACATATCTACATACGACGAATTTATAGCGTGGAGAGAAGAGAAAACGCCAGTTAGTATAAAAAACTGTACCAATTTCAATGTACACGTGAATTATAACTTTTATAAGAAATACATGTTAAGTTAGTTGAGTTTATTGTGTTTTTCTTATTTTTTTAAATTGCTTCATTTTTTCGCAACTGTATTAAAAATAGTCGTTTAGTACACGTGCGGAACCGTCATTGCAACTTGTTCCGACTGTCAACCCTCGCCTTCGGCTGCGCCTTGGCTCGGGTAGACATTTGTCGGAGCTCTTTGCAATGACAGCCTTTCCGCACTTGTAATGAAATATACTATTGCAAATTTTGACCGACAACTTACTTGAAGAACGTTGCAAAATCTTGTAAATACATGGAAAAAAATATTTTGGTGTATAACTGATGTTGAAATTTTCTTAATTAACAAAGTCCTTATATACGCAAATAACCCACCCCTAACTGTACCCAGTGTAAAAGTACTATTATTAATATTTATACTTACCCTGTGTTCACAGAAATTATGAATATGTTATTGACAGTTTTATACAGAGAACGAGTTCATTACATGATGGCTTTTTTATTATTTGTCGAAGAAATTGAAGCACGGTCGGTTCCTAAAAGGATATTCAATTCATCTGGTTGTTTCTGTGTTACTCGTTTTCTCCGCCAATTGTGAACCGATTTTAATATTTTTTTTAGGAACGGTTATCTCAGTTGTGCCCTAAAACGTTGACAATATCTGATGAGTATAGAATAGAATAGAAATACTCTTTATTGAATACCAGCAAAGTAAACTAACCATATGAACTACTTCAAGTCTATGGTATTACAATGGGCGGTCTTATCGCTAAGAGCGATCTCTGCCAGATGCCGAGTATATTCCAGAGATTTGAAGAAAAATACCTCAAACTAACCAATGAAAATGATTTGCGCGGTGAAGTAGTTAATTTTGTTTTTCAAATGATAGATTATGTAGTTACTAGCTGTGCTCCGCGGCTTTGCCCGAAACTTAAAGTATCCATGTCCTATAGAACTCTTTTGGTTATCTGAGTGTTAAATTTCAGCCAAATCGGTCAAGCCGTTTGTCCGTGAAGTGGTAACAAACGAATATACAAACTGACTTTCGCATTTATAATCATCAAATCAGCCGGTGTCAAGTGTCAGTCCACTGCTAGACCTAGGCCTCTCCCAATATACACCACTGAGCCCTGATTTTTGGCTATTCTTTTCTATTCACTTCCTACCGTTTTGCGTATATCTCACTCCACCTGGTCACAGGTCACACACAGGACGTCCTAACTTTTGTCGATTAGCGGTTTCCACTCTAGGTCAAGTCTACGGGGTAGCCCAACGGTTTATATTTTTTAATATTGCAATTATAATATTAGTGTTGATTAGAAAGTCGTGTAACAAACAATAAATGAAATGAACATAAAGTACAGGTAAAGCAGGCACCAGCCTGGACGGGACGTCCTTCCGGCGTTGATCGGTCGGTGCTCACAGGACGCCCCCAATTGGGGCCGTGGGCCGTGTACCGGAAATATGAACGGTGAACCTGCGCCCGCGCGAATTGTTTTGTTACGACTCTAGCGCAGACTAGACGCCATGACCTTGCTTATGTGGTGATGTGTAAGTTTGGTAAAGAACAGCCGGGCTGATCTGATAATGGAGACGGGATGTAGGGTTGGCAATCAGCTAATCACTGATTGCAAATGTTAGGGCAGTTGAATTTGTTCTAGTAGATATGTTTTGTTATCTTGAATTCCTTTCACGTGAATTACAAGTCTTAAGCATGAGTAAGAGTGAGAGTAAGTAAGAGTAAGCATGAGTGAGAGTAAGGTACGAGTAAAATTCAGTGGTTAAAACTCTTCACGCAAAATGAATTTTAATAAACTTAAATGATCTTAAACTTAATTTTTTGGTAGCAAGTCAGGCGGAACATTGATGTAATGCTTCTACCACCTGTGGGCGAACACTCATAAATGTACTTAGAAAAATCCATTGGTGCACGACTAGGATTTGAACGCGCGACCTCCGGGTTAGAAGTCGACGTATCTATCTAACCTTTACGCGAAACAGACTGTCAAAGATGCAATTTTAATTCAGTTTAGACTACAACTAAATCTGGCGGCACATTCGTTTAAAATCGATTTGGATGGACCTTGAGTGTCATTTGTGGCAGCAATGATTCAGCCAGTACGAATCAGTCGGCTTATATTTTGGTCGATGATGTTTGTTTGCTTTGACACTATATCGCGAACTATCTGTGTACTTGGGATTTTATTTAGTTTAGTGATAGATGAGATTGAAATCTAATAATTGACCAAGCAATGAGGTGGTCTTCGTTTTAGCTTGGAAATAAATGCTTTTGTATGTCCGTTCTCCTCTACAGATCGCATTTCTCAACCGATTCTCGTGAAATTTTGAGAGCAGGTCCGATAATAATATGGATTTGATTTGTCGATACCGCCTCCTTTTTTGGGAAGTCGGTTAAAAAGAGTCTGAAGGTATGCACAGAGACTCGCAAAGTCTACAGTTCACAGAACCACTACTTATTTTGATTTAAAAAAAAAAGTCTAATGTTTTGACGACTACTCACACAGAAGTGTGGACTGGGGACTAAAAGCAGTCCAAGTGCCTCTTCACATTATCATCTGACAACCTGGACACGGTGACAGTCAATTTCGTAAACAAGTTTCTGTAGTTGCACTATGGGGATTAGATAAGAACCGAAGAATGCCTGAACGCTGAACGCCTCAACTTCCTGTCGTCTTCCATTTTCAGACAAGCATTGTTTTATCTTAGACAGAATCTTCACTTAACATCAGGTGAGATAGTGTCCAGACAACCTTTGTGAACTTGGCACCCGACTTTAGAAAAATTGATCTTTTTTAGGTCTTCGACCACATCGCTTATAAAACCAGGCGAGACAGTGTTTAAAAGCAAGCCTATAAGACTATCAACTATCCAACTTCTTTTGAGTTGGACATAGGCATCTCTCAAGGTACTTTACTTGACTGTCTTCGCCTATTCGAATCCCGTTACAAGCCAGCCGCCTTTCCTAGTTCCTCGCTCGACCTACCTGTATCGTTTTATAAGTATGATTTATGGTTTAGTGTTCCTAGTCTGGGCTTTATATTGATTCAGTTAAGTAATTAAATACGATACAGAGTAAACACATAACTCGTTTTACGTATGACGTAATCGAGTCCGTGCATTCAAACATGAATACAAGATGGCGCTTTATAGGCCAAACATGTGCACAACTCAATGCATATGCATTGTAGTGATGGATGGCAGAGAAAATTACAGTAAGGGTACAGTGGACCACCTTTATATTGTCATTATATACTCGTAGTTCTGTGCTAGCCAGTATGGCAGACGGAATGGTGTAGGTGCGGGCTATGATTCTATCTTAGACATCATCGTCACTTTACATCTAGTGCGATAGTGCTAGTAAGTCGACACAACCTTACGGTGTTCGTTCGCCAGAGTCAGAGTATTCTAGGCCTAGCGTGTTCATCATCTTCGACCACATCGTCGCTTATCAACAGGCGAGATAGTGGTCAAACGCCAGCATATATGATATAAAAAAAATTGCATTAACAATAAACTTTCCCCCCACATATAATGCAAAGAGTGGCTTTTCGGTGGAAGCGATTTCTTGCAGACAACCATTTCGATCGATTTGGAGTCTGTACATTTATGAGTTAGAGAATTTTGTTCAAGGACACCGTGTCGTTTTATTTGTTTATTTATATGCCAATAGTATATCTTTAACGTATACCTAGATACCTAATCAACATTATGGCAAATATAAGAACAAAATTTATTCTGTCCATTGTAGACACGGGGTAAGTAGAACCGGGGTACCTATGCCTTTACCTTACCTATCCTACAACAAAAATGTCATTATAATAACTCTATTTTTCCATCTGTCTGTATCTACTGGACATCATTTACTGTTTTCAGGACATGCATTTCCAATATCACTCTGAGCGTGAAATCGATTGACTCTTCACACACTACAATAAGGTTGTAATAGGCGCGGCAGCGCGTGCGCATCCGATCCTTGAATATACTAAACGTGTCGACCATTGTTTGTCTGGTAATGTGTGGTGAAGAACTTAATTTTATGCAGTATATTTTTGATCTGAGGTCATCAGAGAATCTTGTCCTTGAGATTCCCAGTCACAGTACCTACTGGTTTTTTACAAGCTTTATCTCTACTTCACGGCGAATTTATTTGTCCGTCACAAATCTTGCGATTGATTTTAGAACGTCTTCCAGGTTATCGATTGAGCTGAAATTTTGCATACATGTGTAAATCGCGTGAAAATGCAATAGTATGATGACATGGTGCTGATCTGATGATGCAGCTGGAAGGTGGCCAAAGGAACTCCTAAACTACCCTTCGTGTTTGGGCTCGTTGGATTTGTCTTGACTTACTCTGGTCCTAGGTTATGTAAAAGCTTGTGTTTAAAAATGATTGTTAAAATATTACTTGTAATTGCTATAGTCCGTTGGGACTATGAGTGCTGTCACGCAGTCAAACCACATGTCAAACTCAGGACTAAGTACTACTAATACAATGCGAGAGGAATACCAACGTTGATCATGCCCAGCATGATCAACATAATGTTGAGCTGGATCCTATTTTGCAACTTTATTTTGTACTTTTTTCCCATACTACGGACAAAAATTACTAATATACTACAACAATACTCTTGCTTGTTTTGACACTACATAGTACATATTATAAAACAAAAGTTCCCCGCCGCTTCTGTCTGTCTGTTCGCGATAAAGTCAAAAAGTACTGCACGGATTTTCATGCGGTTTACACCAATAGGCAGAGTGATTCATGGGGAAGGTTTAGGTGTACAATTTGTTTAGTTTTTCTGTAAATTTGAAATTTTGAAATATGACAACGATTGATGAAGATGTCGACCCAACGAACCGGGGCGGGTGGGTCACTAGTTAAAAATAAAACATTTTTATTTCTTACTGCTTTTTTTGTTTTTATTTTCAAACAATTAATGCTCCAAATTAGGCGTTGCCTTTAAAAATAGCACTGGCGCCAATGTCATCATATCATAACATAACAGTGAGTAATTAATTATGTACCAGATGTGCGTTCGCCATAATTATTACTTTTAAATCTATATCTTCTTCATACCTATTTTTTTTGTTTGTTTTTAATTAAAAAACTACTGGATCAATTTAAAAACTTCGTTCACCTATCAAAACTACATTATTAGGGATTAACATATGGGCCACATTTTGCAGGAGAAGTTGCGAGTGAGTGGTATATATCATGTACATAGTGTATGAGCGTATTACCATTTTAATTTTTAATCAACAGATATTAATAGAACGATGTAGAAGTTAGAACGCTTACCTTTAAAAGTCACCTGATGCTTACAGCTAAGTAGTTTCTTTAGATTTATTGACTTACTGGATCTCGTTTACGTAAACGCAGATTTGTATGGAAATCACAATGTCATTTATTATGAACACTAGATGGCGTTTTTTAATTCCATACAAATCTGCGTTTACTTTAACGATATTGAGAAGTACACCAATCTAAAAAAATCGCTCTGAGCCATCGCGGTACATGTAAACTAGAGGCGCCCATCATAAAGCACTTTGTACACTCGCAATTTGAAAATTGCCAGATACCGGCAATACACCGGCAAGTACCTAAATCCATTCCTTGGTATATATAATGAACTAGCTGTTCCCGCGGTTTTACCCGCGGAGACATCGTTCCCGTGGAAATATCGGGATAAAAAATATTATAAAATTATAGTAGAATTAAACTCAATACCTGTACCTAAACCATGTGGATCTTATAGAGAAACATAGCTTTAGCCGTGAGTTCATTAGCTGGGTAACACCGCCTGAGTAACAACTCCCCGTATCTTATAACGTGTATTATCGAGGCGAGAGAGTATAAGATCCGGTAAATAACAACGTCCAAGTTAATAACATATATTACAAATAGAATTACTGTAACAATCGAGGCCTTTCTATTTTGAGCCAGCATCGGCAACCTAATGGAACAGAATGAAATTACTATAACGTACACTGTGCAAACAGTAATCAAACTTATCCACATTAAATTATTGTCTTTGTGGCAGATGTGAAGTTACGCAGAATTGGTGGCAACAATTGTGAAATAAGAGAACGGGGTCTTTTTATAAATCCAGGCTCGCAGTCGCAGTGCATTTCATTAACGTCATTTACAAGATCTACCACTAAACAAAACAACACTGAAAATGTAGTAGGCCTTGTATGTAGTATTTATTTATTTAAATTATCAAACATTGGGTGAGCTTGACAGTGTCACAAGCCCAACCATTATTGACCAGATGGGCCGTTATTTCTTATTCATAGACATATCTACTGAAAAACAATAAACTCGACTGCGAAATATTCTGATGCATTGCTCGTAAAAACTTAATTGACCAACCAACATACCAACTGTAAATCGATATCTATCTTAAATGGTTATTTAAATTCCTATTCCATGACATCCCACTATTTATAGTTCGAGGAAAAAAGGTTTTGCTTTTCATAATATGGCATCTGGTTGTTGCCATCGTGGTCGCCATATTTAATTCTGAGTAGTGTGCCGTCGTCTTTAGTGACACTCGCAAGAGACACGTCGATTTGGTCTCTAAAGCGCCACAAAGGAACATACATACATCTATAATAGGCTGATAAACACATTACCCTTGCTTGCTTCCCTTCCTTGTTTCTTTAAGTTGTGTTTTACTATTTCACTTTTTTATAATAGTCTGACGTTTGGACAGCTGAATGGTTAATAATTACTCTTTTTTTTTGTAATTCAAAGGTTAAAATTCTGCTTTTGCTATGTTTACTTGATAATTGATTATGATCTAATTTATGATTTTGACGTGTATATGTGCGTATATTAATACTGCCTACATACTGAATAAATGCTTTGATTCTTGCGTCGCGCTGTCCGGTAAATACACGTCATTTATCATCAGGTTGTAGGAGCGCTTATACTTAGTTATTTAATATTTTTTTTAAATGGTCCACACGTTGTAGGAGTATATTTTAATTTTCCGCCTGACTTTTTACCAAAAAGTAGCTTACCACCATCAAGGAGAATATCTGCCGACATAACCTTTCAGTGTTTCAGAAGCACACATCCCTTGAGAGTCAGAGTATTCTAGGCCTAGAGTGTTCACCATATTCGACTACATTATCGCTTACCACCCGGCGATATAGTGCTCCAACGCTAGCCTATAAGATATAAAAAAGACGTCTATAACCCTTACTCAAGTTTCTCCACGGTTTATTTTCTCCATCAAACCTCCAAATTATTTGGAGTTTTGTATACTCACTATACAGTACTGCGCAGTCTATTGACCTAGTTTCCGCCCTCGACGCAGACAAAGCCTTTGTTCTCCTTGACGAAGGGATGATTTCATCCTTTGGCGATTAAATCCTAGAATCCAACGATTGAGGAGTAGGTACTGTTAAGAGAGCTTTTATAGTGTCAATGAATATTTTGAACATAAATTTGAAAAATAATCTTATTAATAATTACTCACAAGCGATAATCTTAATATATATATATAATTTGAATTTAGCGCTTTGACATTTCTTTATTTTATTTTAAGTATTTAAAATTCAAAGAAACTGAGCAATAGCTGCAGACATGTTGCACACTCTGAAAGCGAGTAGATTGTAAGGATCTTTTTTTATTATGACCAAATATGTATCTACCTACTACATTCTAAGCAATAAATAAATTGAAATTGAGATTTATAGCGCCATGTTATCGTTCAATTGTTTTAGATGTAAATATATACATCATATGACGTTAAAATGTTTAAGTCATGTGAGAATGATAATGATGACAGACGACTAAGAAGCGAATATAGGCTTATAATTATTATATTGACCTGGAGGGTAAAGATAACTATTAAATATTTAAAGTCGTGCTAGAAATATTAGCTATCTATCCCAAATGCGGGTAAAGCTTACAGGGCGCAATTAATTTGCCGTAAACTTAATTTCAGAATGAATGAATGAAGGACATCTCCAAAACAACTTCCCAAAGAAATTCGATATACAGACAAGTTTTCCCGAGTCACCGGCAAACCGTCTAATTACTGGAGGTGCGGCAAAAATTCCCATCTACTTACAAACAACGTGCGTGCCCTCAGTAATACAGTATCGATCTGTCAAACTAGGACTGTTGGCGCCCACCACGGGGCAGACAGCCCGCCGCGGATCCTGCAAACTAATATCACCTTTATTTCCAACACGACAAAGCTGAGTTTATGTCAATTTGTACATTACTCTAGCTTCTTTGTTATTTTTTTTCCTGGTTTCAAGAGATCGTAGTGGGTTGTTTTAATACGTTGATCCTTTTAGTAGTTTGATTCAAGGTACTATCTATAGAATTAGTGATAAACTGATTTAAGTTTTGAGCTCAAAGAAGCAGCGTGTATGCGTTAAGGAAGTAATTCCTCGATCCTTTGGGCTAAAACTTGTGGCGCCCAAAGTATGTACCATGCTGGATACGCTCTTGTTACTGAATTCAGACTTATTCCAACTGCAATAGAGTTTATTTTGTGTTTTTACTGAACTGATCCTTAAGTTAGATTAGTAAAGTTCAATTTTCAAATGCATGAAGTTTTTTTTAATTCTGAAATGGCGCTGTCATTGTGCAGTATAAACTAGTAAGCCATCACAAGCAACAACCGGCAACAAATAGTGTCAAAAGGTAGGCAGTGTTAACAAAGTAATATGGGTAATTTCGTTATATTCTTGTCAAAATGTAAAGAACAAGGTTATTTTAATTAGCATACGTAAATCTCACTGTCATTAGTCATTACATTACAATAGTAAGTAAAGCATGAGATATTACATAAATTTAAATAGACGAAAGCGTGAAAATCGAAAATCTGAAATCTATGAGGCATGTGTTTATGGAAAGAAACTTGAAGAATCCGTTGGAAGATGATTTCACGAACAGTTATTTTGTAGTGTTATGTACAGTAGTTGCCAGAAAAATATTGTCGATGCTGTGGAACGCCTTCAGAGCGTTGGCGAGATAACAATGATAATATACATGTTTTCAATTGAAAGACGGCAGGCATTCCATAGGGATAAGTGGAAAAATGGGATAGATCTTTTCCAGCAGTAGGATCAAAGTTAGAATGTTAGTTCAAAAAATAGTCACTCCTATCCTATTGCCTTATACTAAAGATTATTATCGGTATTTCTTTCTTATTTATACGGAATTAGGTACCTTGATTTAAGTGGCGGTCTAAGATGGAATGGTGCTTGTTTGACGACCCGTCTTTTGGAGTGTCCCTTTCATCTACGCATGTAAACAATATTGACCAGAATTCTGGTCCTTCCTTTGCCGTTACTTAAAGCATATCAACGGCTTGCAAAGAGTCCACGCCATGGTAAGCCAGTGAAAAGGGTTCATAAATATACAATGTAGCCTGTGACGTCACCGTTTCGTGGAATCCAGGTCGAGGCAGGGTCGGCTGATGCCCGAGGGTTTGAAATTATTAGAGCGGTGCTTGTAGGGACGCTGATTATTTTTGTGATATTAACATCTTTTGGTGATATCGGATAGTGTATTTTTTGTATGTTGCGATGGATGCGTGAAGTCTTAAGCCGGCTTTTCATTATGGGATATAATTTAATTTATATTATATCTTCAGATATAAAATTATTTTTTTTTATATTAATATTATCGCTCGTCATACATATTATATGACACCGTTTACACTATGCTATAATATACGAGTATATTACATCCCAAGCTATAAATATTTTTTCGATCGACTGAGCGATATTTGAAGGTTTATATTTTACCTCACCTCCCCGGACACCGCGCCTCCCCCTGCCTCGCCCACAGTTTTTTATGTTTTTTTTTTATTTTTATTTTTACTATGGCTCCACACAATGAGTGTATTTAGCCCAGAGTTTGAATGAAACCATAGACAACCAAAAGTGAACTATATATATCTTACAGTGTGAACAGCAATCGCGGGATATTATATATAGCACAAAATGTAATTTACATTATATCCTGAAAAGCCGGCTTTACATGGATAAAATAAGAAAATAAAATATCACGTGTGAATGTGGCTTTTATATATTGATAATATCAAAACTTTGGCCGCAGCTGTTAGCCTATTTATATGATTAGATTTTGTTTGATAGGGTGTATGGTATAGTTGCAAAGTGTTCCCGTAAAGTTTATCAAGGTGGTAATATCCAGAGATACAGAGCGAATACATCAGATTGAACTAACTGACAATATTATTATTGGCGTGGCATGCGAAAACGGTACATTCTAATGTTCGTCTATTACTATTTAGACGAACATTAAATATATTTATTTGCCTGTAGAGGAATTAATGACAATTAAACCACTTTACACAATTAAGCACAAACAATAAAATCTCAAATATTAACGTTTCTTTGTAATTTTAATGTTTTTAATATTAGTGTTACACACTTTTTATTTTTATAAATTGTTAAAGTGTAAATGCATAATTAGGTTAAAAAATGCAATCCACTAATTTCGTCGTAACGATACATCGAACTGTGCCTTAATTGGCAAAGCACCTGAACATGTTATTCAGGAGGTTGCGGGTTCAAGTCCCGTCGGTACGATGAAATTTTAGATTGTGTTTAACAATTTACAATAAAATCTCAACTGATTCCGTGTCCCAGCAGTAAACATCAGCCCCTCATACATTTCTCTAATCGTCGTCGATAACGAAGGTGTTGACATTCGACTGTCCCCTGGATACGGTCTAAAGGCTCTGTGAAGGTTATCTTTATGTAACTTTTATGTGATACTGGGTAAACTCGACGATATCTTATCTATAAGTACGAATACTACAATCTATTGGGCTATTTTTATTCAGCAAAGCCAAAAGAGGGACTATGATTGTGACAGTCTATAATGCACTAGCTTCGCCTCACAGCTTCGCCTGCGTTGAAAAATATCCTATGTAATTAACACTAGTATCTGCAAATAAATAATAGGTATTTTATATGTATATAATGTTAGCCATATTGATCGAGCGGTTTGACCGTGAAGAGGTTACAAGCAACATTGCAAACAAACGAACTGACTTTCGCAATTATAATATTGGTGTTGATTGGTCGTAATTAGTGTGGACTCACTGAGGTCAGCTCAGCTAGCAACGAATTCGAGTAAAAAACTCTCCAGAGTACACATACTCGTAAAGTGTACAGAAAGGCGTGTGTTGACGAAAGCCTTTCTCGGTAATATGGGTCGATACGGGGTCGTCGCACCGAGCGTTACGTGACGTGATGTGACGTGTTCACACGTGGGGTGGGATACGGTGAAGTGTCAGTGGATACTGGCTTGAATAATTACTAGGTACGCACACTTCGTGGCGGTGAAAGGGATGCTCCTATTCCGGTTATTTCTGCGTGCACATCTTTGAGAGAGAGCTTTAAGGCGTATTTGAAAGGATTTTTGACTATCTGATACAGAGATCTTGGGCTAACCCGCGGTGCACTAATGGATGTGCGCAGTTGCTCTCTTGTAAAGGAATAATTTAAAGTCCTATAAAAACTAAAAGAACCGACTTCAAATGCCGCATTTGTCATTTTTAGTACCAAGTTTGAGGTGTTTATCTCCATATCTCTAGAGATACTCATCAGATCTTGATTAAATTAAATTATACTTATTTGAGAAACCACCGTCTTCCATAATGTTTAATCCATTCCGTGCATGGTTGTCTGGAAGAGATCGCTTTGAGCGATAAGACCGCCCATTGACACTGCTATATAAAATATTGTGTTCTAGTTCTAAGTAGGTATTCTCTTTTTAACCGACTTCACAAAAAAGGAGGAGGTTCTCAATTCGTCTGTATGTTTTTTTTTTGTGTGTATGTTACGCGATTTCTTCGTCAATATTGAACGGATCCAAATGATTCTTTTTTTAATAGGTAGGATACGTTTCCGAGGTGGTCCCATTTTTATTTTATCGAGATCTGATTAGTATCTCCAGAGATATGGAGATAAATACCTCAAACATAGGAGAATATTTTTTTTGTGTCCGTCCGTCGTGGCTGTGTAACCGTAACAAAACAATACACTCTGCAAAGTAGCATACGACCACGGGTATCCACTGAGCACCACTAAGAATATTTATGAAATTCAATAAAATATTTATTAAAAGTAAGTAGTTAATATAATACACGATACATATTGAATAGTTTGTACATAGCGACCTCAGGTGAGAATATTGTCTTGTTTCATTCTTTTTTGAGTGTGATCTTTCAGTAGTCGGTCTTTCGTTTTTGAACTTATTTTTTATTGAAAGTCTGTTAAAAAACCGTGGTGAAACTTGCTTCTTTTTATGCGTAAAAGGTTAGCTATCCCACCAGTACGGCTATTCTGTAAGCTAGTTTACGCATCTCGCAAGTGATGAGATTTGAATTTCGTATTACGAAATTCAACCGTATTACAATCGTATTACGATTTAAATTTCGTAGTACGAAATTCAATTCTCACCGCGAATGCCGCTTGCGAGATGCGTAAACTGGTTTACAGAATAGCCCTACTGACCACTATCTCACCTGATCTTAAGTGACGATGTAATCGATGATGTAGCTCGCTTACCTAGAAGATATCTATTCACTAGCGACATGAAGACTCTCAAATTGTACTTAACTAGAAACACAGATTCAGGTAAACAAGTAGCACGATCAAAAATGTGTTTGGCAAGCTTTTTGTATGGCTACTACCCTTAAATTGGAAAATATATCAGCAAACATCTTAACGAAGTGTTCCGTCAGCTATTCTTGCGAGCTAGTTCCCATTTTAGCCGTAGTATGCTACCATCCGCGACCACATCGTCACTTACCAACAAGTGAGATAGTGAGTGGTAAAATGCCTAAAAGAAGGAGGTTCTCAATCGCCTGTTTTTTTTTTATGTATGGTTACGTGATTACTCCGTCAATTGTGAACCGATTCGAAAGATTATTTTTTTATCGCTAGGGTACGTTTCCGAGGTGGTCCCATTGTAATTTCATCGAGGTCTGATAAGTATCTCTAGAGATTATGACTATAAACATCTCAAACTTGGTACTGAAATTGACTCGCGAGGCATGGAAATCGGTTGTTTTAGTTTTTAAACTATCTTAATTATGCTAAAGCTTATTCAACTTGTAAGATTGAGAACACTAGTTGCGCGTGCAATAAGCTATATTAAAGCTCACATCACCAGAATCTCGTCTTAAGCTGAGTCACACCGAGCACTCATCCAACGGCACGCGGCCGAATATCATATGATTATGACAATTAGCAGCGTGTGGGTATGTGAGACCCCCATTGTACCGGGCCATCGGGCAGGGGTCACAGAACTCCGGTCTATGGAGTCTTACACCGGCTGAAGGTTAAATAGCTTAGGAGCTAGTGAAAATCTTTGTACAGTTATAATATCTTAGATCCGCTTGCAAATACATGGGTTAATAGTTTTTTGTATAATCCAGGGTTAGGGTTGCCAGGCGTCTGGATAGAGCCGGACATAGGCTTTTTGATTGCGTGTCATGCCAAAATAAACTGTATCCGGCTTGTCCGGCTTTTGTTAGGCTTTTTACACGTTGCAAATTCTTGACAAGAATGACACAAATTAAAATAAATAAATAAAAAGGATTATTTTATGGCTTTACTAAAATATTGTCTCGAGAAATAGAGAAACACATTGCAATTGCTTAAGACAGCATTCGATCGTAGATATGGCATAACCCTGTATTATAAAAATATGTGTTACCTATGGGTCTCTGCAAGGATTATAAATCTAGTTAACTGCGATATCTCTATGTTTGGCCCATCAGGATCATCAGCCTTACTAGTCAACTGCTTGACTTAGGCATCTTCAATTGTACACCACTGAGTTAATCTCATCCCTTTGGATCAGCGGTTCCCAACCTTTTCAAGCTTGTTACCCCTATGACTCGTCAATGAAACTCTTTTCTACCCCCCTCTGCATTTAATGTCAGAAATAAATACAGTAAGTACATGAAATTACAAATAGGTCGATGGTCAATCATAATCATCAACATGAGCCTGCAGACTTTTCGGTCACTACAAGCCATACTATTTGAAATAATATAATTTGTTTCTTTAAAATATAAATGTATAATTTGGTTAATTAAATAAAAGCCCAAAGGCGTCTACTAGCTATTCGTAACTAATAATCAAATCGCCCCCGGGTATTCCTCGACGCTGATTATCCTAATCAACTCGGTATTTGGACGCGAGCCAAGCCCGGTGCGTGACTCAAGCTGTGAATAAGTAATGTACCGAAATACTATATGAATAGGGAAATACTTTTGTTTATTTTCGACGATATTATTATAGGAATTGGGAGAAGTTTGTCTGTCTTTTGTTTTTGTGGTTTGAAGATAATACATTACGAATAATTGAGATAGTTTAAAAACCAAAACAACCGATATTGACTGACGGGGCATGGAAGTCCATGCCCCGCCAGTCAATATCAGTAGCAAGTTTGAGACGTTTATCGTCATATCTCTAGAGATACTTATCAGATATCGATGAAATTACAATGGGACCACCTCGGAAACGTACCCTACCTATTACAAAAAGAATAATTCGAATCGGTTCATAATTAAGATACTTTAAAAACTAAATCAACCTACTTCTATGCCCCGCAAGTCAATTTCAGTAGCTAGTTTGAAACGTTTATCGTCATATCTCTGAAGATACTTATCAGATCTGAATGAAATTAAAATGGGACCATTCGGGAAACGTACCCTACCGATTACAAAAATAATCATTCGAATCGGTTCATAATTGACGGAGTAATCGCGTAACATATACACAAAAAAAAAAAAGAAAAAAATAAACATACAGACGAATTGATAACCTCCAAAAAGGAAGTCGGTTCATAATTGACGGAGTAATCGCATAACATACACACAAAAAAAAAAGAAAAAAAAAAACATAGACGAATTGAGAAGATTCTTTTTGGAATCGGTTGAAAAACATTGTATATGTTACCCAGACCATAATAACGAATGATTGACATGACACCTAATTCCAAGGGCCAGTTGCGCAGTGGGAGAATGGTCAGCTTTGACGCTAGAGGTAGCGGGTTGAAATCCCCGCCGCCAATGGCTTTTTCTGTCGAATAAAGTGAGTTATGTGAGTATATCAAGGTGGAAGAGGGCCACTTCTCAGTGGTAAAAACATCGTTAAGAAACCCCCGTCATGGTGTTAAGAAACTGTTTAGTGTCTGCCTGGCCAGCTACCAACCTCACTTAAAAAAAAAATGTTGCCAAAACATCTAATGTGTTCCAGCAGCTGAGCGAGAACCAATTGTCATTCTAAGGCTGAGTTGCACCATCTTAATTTAACTATAACAAATGTTAAGCATCAGTCAAACTCTATACAAAAACACCGGTTATAGTTATAGTTACGGTTAAAGTCAGATGGTGCAACTCAGCCTAAGCCTTGCGTGCGCTACCATCCTCGATCGCCTCATCACTTACAAACAGGTGAGATAGTGGTCAAAAACTAGCCTATATGAATGAAAAAAAATTGAAATCTCTGATGTTCGAAGTCCTAAAAGTACTTCTATAGTCTATTACTAGTCTGGTAGGCTGTTCCGCCCGCACAGTTTATTGACCTCTTGTACTGACTCATCCGATTGCCCTTCACTATACTTACTTCTGCGTGGGATGCTCTGGTTTTGAACATTTGCGAATATTGACTCCAAAGAGAGAAAGGTGCCTTATTGGGCTAGCTAGAGGTTTCTGTGCGAAGCTGACTTTCAGACGGTGGCATTTAGGAACTACTCAAAAACCTAACTCAGTACCTAATCCGAATCGCGAACCTAATATGTAATTTTATTTGCCAAATTTCCAAACAGTAATTCATTGAAGATAAATCCGAAAGATAATATGAATACATTTTTAGATTTTTTTCTGTGCGCCCTTCAAATGGCTCCGCTAAACCTGATATTCTGAATAAATCAAGCAATCAATCACAGCTTCCATCGACGATCTGATTAAACTGATTTATCTCTCTTTCATAATAACAAGATCCATCGAAAACGAGCCCAACCAGTTCTTGATGCCGAAAATCGATAAAAACCACCGACCGACCAAACATGTGTTCACCGCGAAGCCAAATAAAAAGAAAAATGAACCGGCCGGCGCGGCGTATTGCCCGTTTTCGAACGAAATAAAACTTGGTGAAAAATTTAAATTTGGAACAACGGAAGCGCATTCTCCACCATCGAGCGCCGTCTATATAGGTCGTGTTTCGGCGCGCTCTATAAAATGTGTGTGTATAAAAAAATAAAGGTTATCCCATTTAGGCCCGTAAGATCAATGGCAGTTTAAACCGCAATGAAGAGTTTAACCTCCAGACAGAGATTATTTCTTAAGATCAATGCCATTGATCTTACGGGCCTTAATCTACCGATGACAGTTTAAACTATGGTTCTGCCTAAACTACCCTTGGAGTTGGGTTAAACTCCCAGTAAACAGCTAATCTTTACATTTTGGACATGTGTTTCAAGATGGTTGCTTTGTGCCATCTGTTTTGGTCATTTATGGTCACTTGTATTGTATCACAATTAAACAAACTCCCCTCTGTAGTCTGTGCAATTGAAGCTAGCTGAACTGAAGAATAGTTTGTTCCCCTTCGAATTTATAAATGGATTTTTATAATAATGATTCAGATTCGGATATTGAAATTATTCAAGAATTGAATGATTTAAATAGATATTACAACCGACCGTACATTGTGCGAAAACGCGAAAATCATTGGCATAAATGGGATGATATTGAGTTTATACGTCGTTTCCGTATTTCGAAAACTTCTGCAAGTGCTATTCTACGCAACATCGAAAGTGATGTTTCCCACCGCACATCAAGGTAGGTACTTAATTTTTCGTTATAATGAGCTTACAACAGTCACAACTGTGCCCCAGTTTCATGTAAGTAGTGGAGAACACAGACCACACGGTGGTTTTATGGTAGTGTTTAAAATTGGCTCTGTTGCTTATTTAAATATGTATAAGCAACAGAGCCAATTTTAAACATTACCATAAATAGTAGGTAACTTGTAGTAAAATAGGAGAACACAATTTTAATCATACACATTCCACCAATTGACTTTCCAATTCCATTATTCTCCACATACTTCGTATCTCCTTACTGGCCTGTGTCAATATATATATTTTATATGTATGTAATAAGTAGGTAGAAAATGCAAGAATTACTGTAATTACTCACTTTATGCTATACTACCTAGCTGTTCTCTACGGTTATGCAGATTTTAAAAGGATCCTGTGTGTTATTTAACTATCTATGTACCAAATTACATCCTAATTGTTATCCTAAACGTTAATATTTTTCAGGAATAATGCATTGTCTACGATGGATCAGCTCCTTCTCACTCTTCGATTTTATGCTACTGGATGCATACAACAATCAGCTGGTGATTTTAGTGGAGTTCATCAAACTACAGCCGGACATACAATCAAAAGAGTTACAAAAGCAATTGCAGCTACAAGAAATAGTCATATAAAACATCAACTCTCACCTACAGAGCAAAGAACAAATCAAAATGGATTTTATGCAATAGCAAGATTTCCTTGTGTTTATGGAGCTCTTGACTGTACACATGTCCGAATACAGTCTCCAGGTGGGAATAATTCTGAACATTTCAGAAACAGAAAGGGCTATTTTTCATTAAATGTCCAGGCTTTGTGTGGGCCTAATCTAGAATTTTTAGATGTTGTGGCTAGATGGCCTGGTGCCAGCCACGATAGTACTATTTTTCAAAATAGTGGCTTATGTGCTCTTTTCGAAAGTGGGCAAATGGCACAAAATATTATTCTAGGTGATGCAGGATATCCACTCAAAAAGTACTTGCTAACACCTCTACCCAACCCTATATCACGGGCAGAAAAGTTATATAATGAGTCCCATATACGCACAAGGAACTGTATAGAAAGATGTTTTGGTGTATGGAAAAGACGGTTCCCCATATTATCTATAGGTATGAGAGTGAACATGGAGCTAATTCAAGATATTATTATAGCTTGTGCAGTACTACATAATATTTGTATTAAAAACAGAGATGAAATTCCAAATGCAAGTGCAAATATAGAACATTTAGTTGATCTGTCTAGCTTAAATGAATATTATATTGAAAATTCTTCAAACAGTCATAATCATCTAAGAAGGCAAATGATTATAAATAGTTATTTTAACTCATTAAACTGATAAATGATTAAGCTTACTAAATAAAGCCTTATTTAGTAAGTTTAATCATACATAGCCATATATGTTGAATGTATAGTACTAGTCATCACATACCTGATACATTTTATTATAATCACAGGCGTGTAAATTTAATTTCTGGACCAGGAACTTGTAAAATAACAATATATATATAAATATAATGTAATATTAGAATATAATTATGTTGCTATAAAATAAAAATATACTTAAAATGTAATGTTTATTTATTTAATTCCTTTTTTTTAAGTAGTATGTCTAACATCATTAATTCACATTTTAATTCATGTTCCCTAGTGTCTTGTTGAGCTTTTATACACTTTAACTCATACTCAGCTTTGTCTTGTTGCCGTTTGTCTTCTATGGCTTTCATCTGGGCATCCACCAAAGCTTCCTTCATCTTTGATAAATTTCCATATTTCTCCATTGTGGAGTTGAATACTTCAGGGTTGCGATGGTTAAGTGGGGTAGACCTCTTTCGCTTTAGGATAAAGCGGCTGGGTGTGGTGTCTACGAAGTCATGGGAGGTAGCAGCCAGCACTTTTGAATTATCCTCCATCTGAAATATTCACAAAGTTAATTAGGTATATCATAATATAATTCTTATTTACCCATTCAATAACGTTGAGATACCACAAGTACACAATACACAAGTTATATATATATATACTATGTAAAGATTTTATGCTATTAATTATTGATCAAGCCATTGGACCATCATCTTACGTTGAGTTATCGTATTTTCAAAACATCTTTATTTAACTCTTAATACATAGAAGGTAGAGACAGAGATGCTCTCCCTCTTTACTGCGTAGTAACATAGAAAAAACAAAAAATTTCAAGAGCCCGGTGGCGTAATCGGGAGAACGGTCGGCTTTGATGCCAGAGGTACCGAGTTCAAACCCCGCCATGCACCAATGGATTTTTCTATCGAGAAATGTACACGCTTTTCACAGTGGCCCTCCGGTGAAGGAAAAACATCGTTAAGAAACCAACAACCCGCATGGTGGTAGGACACTATCTAGTGTCCGCCTGGCCAGCTACCACCCTCAAGTTAGAAAATCTGTCACCAAACATCTAATGTGTTCCGGCAGCTATCCGCCAGAGAGCCAGTTCCAATTCTAGGCCTAGTGTGCTTACCATCTTCGACCATATCATCACTTACCAACAGGTGAGATAGTGGTCAAACGCTAGCCTATAAGATATTTTAAAAAAAAAACCTAGAGCATAATTACCACTGCTTACCAAGGTATATTAATCTACCAATACTATATAATATAATAAACTACTAATTATTATAAAATTTTATATAGAGCTAGATAGATTAGATTAGTTTATTGTAGATTACTTTATGGTAACATACATTATTTGACATCCTGCTGAATTTTAAATTGTGTTGGTACCGTCCCATGGTCGACCGATATAAGCTGAAATTTTGTACATAGGTGGCGTACCACAGTTAGGGAAAGCCACAAGGTTACACAGCTAGTTGATAAAATAAAAAAATTATAAATGATTATATAAATTTAACTCACCTTCATATCTGTATCTGTATTATCATTTGTGCTGTTTTCCATAACATCGGAAAATACTTGTGGCTGTGATTGATGTGGCATTAAATCAATGGCTGCACCTGGTATGGTGTCTGAATCAAAACGAGCAGGTAAGCCTTCAACACTAGGGCCCGCTAGCTCCATTATACATTCCTCTTCTTGAGATAGGTGTAAATCGCGAGGCGGCCCACCTCCCGTTTGATATAAACTTCTGCGATGCTCACCATATTTGCGTTTTAGCGTCTTTTTTAAGTTTTCATACTTTGCTCGTAAAGTCTTCGCGTTTCTTTGATAAACATTAGATGAACTATTAAAATCTTCGCTAAGTTTACGCCAAGCATCTTCCTTCATTTGGTTATTTACCGCGTCCGTTTTCTTATTTTCCAGGACATGTGCATATTTTTTAACTAATGTTGTTAGGAGATCTGTTTCAGCTAACGAAAAGTTCGGTACTCTTTTGCTCTGATTGTTGTCAGTCATTTTAATTATAAAAAGCTAATTTTATTATAAACTTCACAAAAATAACAAACAACGACGTAAGAAGTACGATACGAAATGAAACACTAACTAATGTGGTAAATACTTAAAAATTTTAATGGTTTAATCCATTTTTTAAGTTAAAATAATAAAAATACCACACAACCAGCCACCACAGATACAATTTACTCGCTCAAACAACTCAAAATTGACAGATCACACGGGAAAATGCCAATGTCAATGTCAAACGAGCCAGCAAAAAATATTTTACTTGAGAAAGTTGCCATGTCGAAAGGAATAATCGAAGTTTAGCTGATCGATCCACATTTGCCACTTGATCTTAAGACAATGGATTAAACCATAGATTAGAAATGATCGAAGATTAGATAAACCCTAGTTTAAGCTGTCATTGATCTTACGGGCCTTAGGGCGTTACCATGGGAAGAACTATAAATTTAAAAGAAAAGGCATATTCACGTCACGCTCAACCGCGTGGATTAGCTTGAAAGAAAAATATTAGTTGGGGGTTCTTTTTATAATCAGTCCTTCGGCTTAGGCTGAAGTTCACCGACACATTTAAACGCTCGTTGACATTTATCCACGTCATTTAACGTTTCTTTCTATTGATAAAACTTCAAAAATTATTTAACTACCTTAGAACTCCACCATCAGTTGACCAATTTAGATAATTACGTAACGTTAAAAAGTATCCTGTGTTAAGAGGGAACGCTGGCTGCACTTTTCCATACAAATGTATTCCCCCGTTTCCTCCCTGGAAAATGCTTCTAGAGAAAATTTTGTTTTTACAAAAAATCAAGATCTGCTGTAGCTACGCCATTTGTATGGAAAAATGCACCCCGCGTTCCCTCTTAATCCAGGTTATGAATTATCGGTATGTCAAATTTTATCCAAATACGTTCAGCACCATCCATACTCAAAGTTAACTTAATATAAAAAGTATCTAAATGGTGCTACGATAATATGCACTTGCTTCATTAGTAAATATCTAAAAACTTGAGTTCTGTTGAAACATTTTGCATTTATAATATTTTAATAGGAAAGTACAAAGTTAAGGACACAGAAGAAGCCTTATCAGCTAGTAAACATGCCATAGGTGTTACGAAAAGAAGTATTTTTGAACAATTAATTAATATCAATTATATCATAAATCTTACAAGTAACAAGAAGCTTCATAAGTAAGTTAAAAATAATGTTTAATTCAATGGTTCGTGAGATTTAAGTTATTTTTTGTGACGATAGCTGATGATAAATTCATGAACGGTGTTAAATGAACCCCGAGGGAAAATAAGCACAGCGCTTTAGAGATGTTATTACATCGACAAGTATGTCGATTGTCAATTTCTTTGTTAGCACTAATTAGCAGCGTAGCATCGAAAGAGTTTAATTTTGATTTAATTTAAAATTCACACTGACACCTTGAGATGTCATGATATCTGGAAATCAGCAAGACTTGATTAGACCGAAGCTGACATTTTACTGGCAGATTTTGTTATTTGGATACTTTCTTCGGAACCCTCCAAGAAAAGTTTCCAAATACCGAAATAGTAGACATTTATTTAAAAAAAATATGACAAAGGTGATTATTAATTTAGGGAAAAGCGTAGAATATAGTTTATATGGAACTTTAGTCGGAGTGCCATTGATTTTTTTTACTGAATTTTGGATATAGTTGCTGTGTGGTTCCATACACGTTATATCAAGATATTATAGGAACCACAAGATTTATTTAAAAGAGCGAAACATCACAGAACTCCAATTGAAAATTACTCTTACAACACAGTTTTCTAGATAATTTGAATTGTATAATACACATACCTTCGTAAAACTTGAACGGAATTCGACGTATTGCTTAAATTTTGTAAAATTATATTCTTATTTAGATAACTTTACTTACATAATGGATATCGATAATGCAGTTTCGCATCACTAGCTAGCTGCGCTGTATTTGTAATTCTTCCGTACAGTCAGAAAAAGCGTGTGCAACCACTTTCTAAAGTTCCTTGTTTATTTTTAGCGTCTAAGTAATGCTCTTGCTTTTATTGCGCTTTCTCGTATATCTCAGAATCTCAGAGGAAGAAGGATGAACATTATCAACATTTTAAATAGAAGTTTAAACCTCAGGGTAAATGTTTTTTTTTGGCTGTTTGCCCAATGCCTCTTTAGTCTCTCCTCTGCCTGTTATTTTTACGAGCTATTATTTAACTAGCCGTGGTTGTATGTATGTATGTATGTGTAGATCAAATTTTGGAAGCTAAATTAGAACCACGTTCTTGACGTTCGATTGGACTCCAAAGACGTATTTAGTATTTATTTAGACGGTCTAATTGCGTATCTTCGGTGACAGTACAAAAATATTGAACCATCTATATGACCTGATAATGGAGCCTGGCTGTAGGGACTGGAACTTCGTATTATATTTTGCTTACACATGAGAATGTCTTTACAAAAAAGCTTGAGTTTAAAAAAGATTTAAACGTTAAATTTAATTTAAGAGAACATTTAGATCTGCGATAGGTATTCAGCATACTAACCGCTCCGCTACACGCTACGCCTAGCTTTAGCACAGAATAGATAATAGTGGCTTTGGTGAAAACGATTTTACATAGTTTAGTATCTAGCTTAACTTTTACCTTGCAGTAAGCAAGGTGCGGTAAGCAAGCCTTGTCCCTTAGCTACCTCGCAGATATCCGATGAAAAAGCTGCCTAAGTTGGTAGGTTAATTGGTCATGATCACCCACGGGCAGGCCATTATTTCCTTCCTGCGTCTGTAGGCTTAGACTTTTAACTACCCTACACCTGATCCCTGGGTGGTGATAAATGGGTGACCACTGGTGGTAGGTTTCGGCTGCGGCTCGAAACACCCACCCGACAAAGACATGTCATCAATCAGTTCGCCGAGTTCCGACATGATCCTAAGTGCCAGCCAAAATTGAAGATGGTTTGGGTTGTTGCGCTCTGTGGATTTGTCAGTTCTTCAACGACGTAAGACGAGGCTCACTGCCTTCTTCCAATTCCATACATTTATTACTCTATCTTAGATCGCATCTTCACTCAACATCACTCAGGGATGGTCAAAACTTGTCTGTCAGAAATAGAAAGTGGATTAGTGAGAATGTAGTGAGTGTTCACGTCTATCCTCCGTTACCATGAGTCATGAAACTACCTTTACACGCACAAAATAACAGAACCCATATTACCACTAACACATAAAACTTCCAACGCCATCACTCAACATATAAAACTAATAGAGTCGTAAGAACTAAGAATGTGTTGAAAGTGCGCTATAGTCGCGTAAAACAACGACGGAACCCGCCGACATGGCTAAACATCGCGTGGTATGCGGATCTCTAAAATACTGCACTTTAGTTTTAACTGACTACAAGAGTGTAATGATTTTGACCGGTATGTATGTATGTATGTATCTTAATCTGTTCCCTCATAACTTCTAAGCTCCTTATTATAATTTGACAAATGTGGTATCGATTGAAGCGTAGATGGATAATTAAACAGATCTGACATTAATATAACAATAATAGTATGAGAAGGATAAAACTATACAATCACTAGTATGAGTGAGCGAGACGGACAATATTTTTTTTTTATCCTTCTCGCGTATGCGATTTTATTGTTTGCCACCAGCTCTGCCCCCAGCTCTCGCGCGCCGCTGCCTATTGGCTTTCACCCGGTGTCATATATAACCCGACCAAATTACGTTGTTAATTATATCTCATAGCTGGCATATGTACCACGTGTTCATCATTTTAGACGGGTTATATCTCTATAGCTATTTCATCGTATACGCCAAATTCTTCTCCATTTAATTTTCCCTCCACGGATTGAAGTGTCTTGATTGTCCGCTGCATAGGCTATGTGATGTCACATTAAATTAAATATGGCGCCCTCTAGAGGACTTAAAGAAACAACCTAAAAAATATGTTTATTGATGCCGTGATAAAACGAAAGTACTTGATTGGCACGTTTGAAGCTGTTACTCGTTCGGCTTTGTCTGCAATGTCTGCAGCGCCTCCTAAAATTGTGAGCGTGGTTTTTCACTAGTCAGGTTTAAGTTTTTAACATCCTGACTAATATTTTTGTAAATTGTTAAACACAATCCAAAATTCCATCGTACCGACGGGACTCGAACCCGCACCCCCCGGATTACACGTCCATTATTTACGTAATAAGTAGTCATAGATGGCGCCACCAATGCATAATTGGGTTAACAAATGCAATCCACTAATTTCGTCATATCGATGGATCGAACCGTGGCTTAATTGGCAGAGCACCTGGACTTGTAATCCGGGGGGTGCGGGTTCGAGTCCCGTCGGTACGATGAAATTTTGGATTGTGTTTAACAATTTACAAAATATAAAGTGTGTGACACTTCAAAGAAACATAATATTTGATCCTGACTAATATTATAAAAACGTTTGTAACTCTGTCACTCTGTCTGTTTCTTACCTAATCACGCCTGAACGGACGATCCGATCTTACTGAAATATAACAAGGAGATACTTTGTAGCATGAGGATTAACATATTGAACATTTTGTAAAAATAAAATCATGATTATTACACATAACTTAAATAATCCGGATCAAATTTGTTCAAAATATGTTGACTGACAGAGCGATAGTCTGAGGGACAGAGCATTACATTGAACAAATTCTTGGTGTACGTGAACGAAGTCGCGATTATCAGCTAGTACTCTATATACTTGTTTTATTTTATAAACGATCTTATTAACGGACTTTACAAAAAAGAAGGAGGTTCTCAATTCGTCGGAATCTTTTTTTTAATGTATGTTTACCGATTACTCGAAGATGCCTGAACCGATTTGGAAAATTCTTTTTTTTGTTTCAAAGGGGTGCACAGGTTTCCCAGGTGGTCCCATTTAAATTTTAACGAAATCGGCCGAGCCGTTTTTAATATATCAACATTTGTATTACGATGCATTTACTTATCTCGACGACATTCTACTAACTACTAGCACAGATTATATAATAGTTACTACTGTCTACTGGCTACTTTGACTAGCGCGACATCTTAAGTCGGTTCTTTTAGTTTTTAGGGTTCCGTACCCAAAGGGTAAAACGGGACCCTATTACTAAGACTCCGCTGTCCGTCTGTCTGTCTGTCTGTCTGTCTGTCCGTCTGTCACCAGGCTGTATCTCATGAACCGTGATAGTTAGACAGTTGAAATTTTCACAGATTATGTATTTCTGTTGCCGCTATAACAACAAATACTAAAAATAGAATGAAGTTCTAAATAATAGAGGGTCCCCATACAAGAAACGTGTTTTTTTCGGCATTTCACGCCATCTATGAACGCTTAGTTAGGTAAACGTCCCATAGATGGCGTTATATTGAAAAGTCGATCTCTAACACCTTTGTTAGACGTTAGATGGCGTTATAAGAAATAAAATGTTTATTAATTATTATTTTTTGCTGGCGAAAAATGATAGTGGTATTTTTTACTCAATCTTATAAAATACTGTAGTGTGTTACGGAACCCTACTAGTGCGAGTCCGACTTGCACTTGGCCAGTTTATTTAAACGATCTTTAATTACTTATTTATGCAACACAGTTAATATGTCTATTTCCTATGACAGTAGTAAGTGTATTTGCACAGTAAAGTTGTACGCATCGAAGCGTAGTTCCACACTGCAGGAGTCCTCTGATAGGCAGGCGTTGTTATGACACGGGTTTTATTTGGGTTTGTTGTTGATCTATTTCTTACTCTTAGGAAACATGCGCGCTAGAGCTCCTTGTCCTAAATAAAATGATTCGCGCGCGTCCACGTGTGTTTGGTTCCGGGTTTAGATGGCGACTGATTTAAATTGTTAAATACAACAAAAAAGTTACAGATAACTAGTACTACTAACATTATGTGTATTTTTTTAATTAATTTTTATTGTGTAAAAAGGATAAAGGTCGGATTATCTCTTTAGGATTTATTTTTTATTTATTTATTGTAGCAAACTTTACAAGGCTTTTCGTAACTTAGTCTAATTCTAGGTAAAATTTATAGCCTTATCTAATGATTAAATCCCTAGATCCTGCACTAGGATATCCTGTGTCGCAGAATCTAATTTGACCCTTTAGTTAGGTTAGGGAGGAACTCTTAGCCTTTCCATTCACAAACTTACTAGACGTTATTTATGATAAGCATCCATTTGTCTCCAATTGAGTCTCCGCCGCGTCTGTATTATGATGGACGGACAAACAGATAATGCATATATACGTATATTATGTAATAAACAGGATATACCAGTTAATGCACTTAGAAAGTCTTTGTTTGAATTTACTTTAATTAAACACGACGAATAGCTGGAGGCCATTATCTTTTGTTTACAGACCATTACAGATTTTTCGACTTATGTGTAGTCAGTCATTCTTTATAATTTGTTTTTAATATTTAACAGGGTAGCATTTGACCACAATCTCGCCTGGTGGTAAGCGATGATGTGGTTGAGGATGGTGAACACGCTAGTCCTAAAACGCGTTGACTATCAAGAGCTCTGCCGCCGTAATAGGTTTTGGCGGCATATTTTCTCTTTGATGGTGGTAAGCTAAGCTACTTTTTAATAGCAAGATAGGTCGAACTTTGATCCTACCTGTGGACGAACACTAGCAGTGCCCTTCCAAAGGACCCATTGTACTACTATTATTTATTCTGCGACAGTGCTGCAGTATCGTAACTCACAAAACTTAAAGCTATAACTTATTTAAACTAAGTTTCTCCGTCTACTCTAGGTCCATCGAAACGCTTACTAGCCCGTTTGCTACTTCCTTTAAACTAAAGATAAAAACCAAAACTGGTAAAATTTTAAAAGTTTAAGAAATCCACATCTTTACGGCATAAAACTGTCGGCCATGACCTGCCGTTTGTTTGCAATTACGAAGCCCTGCGTGGCACATATCCCGTCAAGGTGGATCGTAAACGGATTGATGTGTCTACTGAGCTCTACCAATCACTGTGTTAAACTGTTAAGGACACGGACAGGGACAAGGGCTGCCGCTGACATAGTGGCCGAGTGCTTGTCTGTTTGCTGATAAAAAAAGGTTTTAAATATTCAACCTACTTCCAAAAAGGATGAGGGTCTCAATAGGGCTCTCGCGGTGCATTTGATGTCGGTTTGTTTTGTTTAGTAAACGGTCTTGAATTATATTTATATAGAATTCGTGAACTTTGACGGTCCGGTGACATAATGGATAGATAGACTTTGATTTCGAACTAGGAGGTCGTTGGTTAAAATCCCAGCCGTGTACCAATAGTATTTTTAGTATTCATATGTGTTCGGCCACAGACGGTAGCAGAACTGACTTCCTTCTAAAAATTCAAGGAGAAAATCTGTTGCCATAAGCTTACTTCGGTGTTCCGGTAGTACAACCTATAAGAGGCAGATCATTCTAGTCCTAGCGTGTTCACCATACTCGACCACATCATCCTAGCCTATTAGATATTAAAAAAAAACTTTACCCGAGTAAAATAGCGGGCTATCGTTATTAGTAAACATTATTTAAGATTGTTAACAAAACAAACAAAAAAAATACGATTCAAATGCCGCGCTAGAAATTTTCAGTACTCATTTTGATGTGTTTATCTCCATATCTCTCAAAATACTTATCAAATCTCAATGAAATTACAATGGGACCCAACGGGAAGCATGCTCTCTCTCTGAACCTAATTTTTTTTTTTTAATTCGTTAAGTTCTAAAAAATACGGGGGAATTGAGAACCTCCGTCTTTTTTGTGAAGAAAGTAACTATTATACATATTGAGAAAGTACTATTCTCCAAATGTAATAAAATCATTTTCCTAACACCATAATAATAGTTCGAGTAATGTCGAACTCATAAAAATGTTGGTACGGGTGAATACGTAATCTTTCATTACCTATATCGAGTTCATTGTCCTACATGAGATGTACCTACCTTTAATACGGTACGATAAGTATACAGTGTGTAAAGAAGTCTAAGTAAATAGTTTTTAAAATGATTTAAATTAAAAATTCACGTAGTACTTTGTACGCTTAGCAATTTTACTGGATGCTTTGGCCTTCAAACTGAAAACGTTTCTATATCTCGAATAAACAACATACAGAGCTATGTTACCGCCCCAGGCGGACTAATAGAAGTCCTACCTCTAATTTTTTTTCTGATGACCCTTATCATCACGACTACTGCCTGGACATAGGCCTCATCTATTGCAAGACACACTGCTGGATTTCCCGCTCGTTGCTTCCAACATCTGCCAGCCAGCTTGCGTATATCATCGCTCCATCTAGCTGGAGAGCAGCCGACACTACGTTTACCGAGCCGTGGTATCCACTTTAAATCACGTCTTCCCCAACGGTTTTCCATTCATTCATTGACCAGCCCACTGCCCCTTTAGCTTGCTAATCGTTTGATAACTTAAGTTCTCTGACATGTCCCATACTGGCATATAAATGTATAATTTTAACAATAATGAGAAACGAGGTAGGTTCGTGGGCGATAACTCTTTATGGGCTGTAATTGCAGGTTCGGAAATAAAACACGTTTTGTATTAGATTAGGGCAAAAAAGGTTTAGTTTTTATTTTTATCGCTGGTTGCTCACCGTGGCTTTGTCTGCCATACTGAGTAAGCTGTTGCTGATGTGTCCTTTTGTAAAACACAAGTTTTTTATACCTTATAGGCTAGCGTTTGACTACTATCTCGCCTGGTGGGTGGTAAGCGATGACGTTCAAAGATAATGAATACGCTAGGCCTAGAATACTCTAGACTCCCTAGGGCTGTGGCACCGTAAGGTAATTGCGGCTGATTTCTTCTTGATGGTGGTAAGCTACTTTTTAGTAGCATATAAAGGCGAAACATCGATATAGCTCCTATATATCGATATATTAGGTACCACCTTAAGAATTTGTACAAGACATGTTGTGTTTCACGACTTTATCCCTGTTATGATGATATTTTAACCGATTCTGCAAAGCAGGAGATTTTCAATACGTTTGTTTTTTTTATGTAACAAACACATATTTAATCGCATCAATTCACCGCAATTTAATTTTACAGTAAGCTGGATAAACGAGATTGCACAATGTTACTTTCTTTAAAATCTTCCGATGTACCTTTAGGTATTTAGACTGAATTTACAGACAATTCCTCAAGCTATTCTAAAAGTATTTAATAACGCAAACGTTTGCATAAGTATGTGATAATTGTAAACTTTAAACTTTCGCGATTTGAACACATAGTTATAAATATTAAAATACGGGACTTATCGCGCCTAAAACATAAATCTTATTTACTCGACGTTTCAACCAAGTTGCATTGATCGTGGTCACGAGACGACATCGTCTTCGTTTTAGGCGCGATAAGTCCCGTATTTTAATATTTATAATTAGTATGTGATAAGTCACAGATTTTAGTTTTGGCACCTACTCGAGTAAAATAATAAAATAAAATACTAACATTTTTTTTCAACTATTCGCGTCTGTCTATTAAAGAGTTGTCGACCCATCATGATCTAGTAACTAGATTATGGGTCGACAACTCTTATTACTAGATTCTAGTAATTTCACAGGGATCCAAGGCATACCACGCGAATTAAGCATGCCAATAGCATTCATAATATAATACTTCTCATATCGTTATCGTAAATCATAATCATAATTCAAACAATTGGTTCTACAGAGGACGCCCTAGTCGTTGACCCCACTCACTGGCCATTCCTTGAACGGCTTATGGCGCATGCATTTACGTCAATAATCGCATGTGACAGACTCAGAAGTAAGCTGATTTGATTGAGATTAGCGTTTTTTTTTCAAGCTTACTAGCAATGTGGGTTGCACTTTACTAGTAGTCTTGTTAACCCCTCCAACTAACTAAGGTACATATGCTTGAGTCTGGAGTTGGTTCACGTCAATAGTGCAATGGGTGGGGATTGGAACTCACGATCTCACTTTATCCATTGGGCTATTGCCGCAATTAATTAAATATGTTTTACGTGTAAATTTGATAATGTACGAGCGAGCAAGGGCGGCTAGCTAGACCAAAAGCAATTTCAGTTAGAGGTCACGCCAAACACAACTTCAAAATGCATAGTAATCACATTTATTTTTCCGCAACAAATGCCATTGTCAATGTCAATCTCATACAGTTTGAAGTTGCGTGAACGCTAACAGAAGTTGATTTTTAGGGTTCCGAACAACATACAAAAAAGTCAAAAGTGTGTTTTTTACTATAGCGCCATCAATAAACGATTGTTTACCTTATTAATAATATTAATTACTAACACCTTTGTGTTAACGTTCACATAATTGTTGTTAAGAAGTTCGTTAGATATTCGTTATGTGGCGTTCGGGACCCTCCGTGTGCGGGTCAAAAGTCTGACTCGCACTTGGCCAGTTTTTTGTGTATTGGGGCAGGAAAGACTACACCCGCTTAGAAATCAAAAATTTCCATAAATTGCTATACGTAATACTTGATTACGCTCCCTTATATGATATCTGACGAAGGTATGAGAGTTCAAATGTAACTTAACTATTTAAAACATACTGCAAGACAAACCAAGGTCAAAAGTTGAATGGCAAGCGAAAGTCAAAACTAAATACCATACCAAACAAAATACGGGCATCCTTTGTCGACACATCACGAATATTTTCGTAATCAAATTAATTTTTCGGAAGATTATTTCGTAATTTTGTGGGAATCAGACATGATTGCGAAAGATAACACGAAAAGATATGGTTGGTTTGATTGTTTTGTTTTGTTTGAATAACCTACAGTTGATGATAATTATGATTTAGTTCTCATGTGGTTTCGTTTTATTTCAAAATTGATGCGCTATCTAATCTATAATTTTGTACAAATATTTTACTTTAGGAATTGGTTGAGTTATTCAGATTTTTTTAACCGACTTTATGAAAGAGGAGGAAGTTCTCAATAAGACGGTTTTTTAATGTTTGTTACCTCAGAACTCCGTCAAATCTTAACTGGTTTAAAACTGAACTGAAACTTTCATAATGTTAGTATGATAAGTTTTACAATTAACCATTATTTTTACAATTACAATTTACTTATGTGTTGTGATTATTATTCCAGATACATCTGAGTAACAATGGCGGATACGGACACCGAGACCTTGCAGAACGGCACCGCCACCCTCACTGAAGAGGAGGAGGAGAGGCTGAAGCAGCGACCGGCAGACATCGACGCTGTAAGTATATCATCGAAATCCATCAGCACCATCATGATCGTTCATCAGCGTCATCCATTATTTTCGTTTCATCAATGTATATTTTAAAGATAGTATACAAAACGAAAAAAAAAACCGACTTCAAATGCCACGACAGTCATTTTTAGTAGGTTCTCCATATCTCTGGAGAATCTCATCCATTAGATCTCGATAAAATTAAAGAGAATCAATCGACATCACACAAAACATTTTCAGTTTACAAGATTGGGGTGTTTATACCTCAATGTCTGATTATTTCCATCAGCAGGGCTAGCATGGCGAGGTGATAAAATTTTTGTCCCTTGTTTTTCTCCTCTGAAAAGAGATAAAATTGTTTTCTCTACCTGTCAGAGCATGGTTAAGTGGAAAGACAATATTTATCCCCGTATATCATTTGACGTTTAAGTATTTCCACCTTTCAAAGCATGGACGACAGAGGAAAAGGGAATAACTGTGATATTTGACATTTAAAGAGGACACATTTATTTACTATCATAAGAGGTGGTGGGTTTATGTTTATCTATCACCGCAATTTTCCTAAAAAATTATCTAGTAAATATTATATTATATATTATAGATTATCAAGTAAATAATGAAAGTTGTGGCAATACAGAAATTGAATAAAAATACAACAATCAAGTACTTCCACCGCGTGTTAGCAAGACATGATGCAATGAAACAATGTTATTATTGTTATAGACAATTTATTAACTTGAAATTAGTTAGATTGAGTTTAATTTTAATTGTAAAAATATAATCACCAGTATTTAATTTTAATTCTGAATGTTTATTTATGTTTTCTTTAATCCGTACATGTTTTTGTAGGTATTGTGTGCCACCTACCGCATTTATCTAACTAGCTCCTGTCCATCCAAAGGTTGCCTGGTAGAGATCGCTCTAAGCGATAAGACCGCCCATTGTCATACCATTCTAGAAATGTATTTTGTTCTAAGATTTTCTTGTTATATTTGGTATGCAATAAAGTATTCATCTATCATCTATCTATGTATAAGTACTTACTTCATGAATAACTGTCTATTCTTAGCCTTATGGATAAGACGAAGAGATGTATACATACGGCATTCATAAATTGGCTATCATATTCTTGCATATCTTTGTATTTACCTACATTCTGACAAAATATAAAATTGATGAGGCATTGATTATTATTATTATGGTCTTGATTGCTTGTAACCATAATTTTTTTTTAAGTTTCATTATGGCTCCACACGATTAGTGTATTTAGCCAGTGTCAAGTATTAAAATTCTTATACATACGGCATTCATAAATTGGCTATCATATTCTTGCATATCTTTGTATTTACCTACATTCTGACAAAATATAAAATTGATGAGGCATTGATTATTATTATTATGGTCTTGATTGCTTGTAACCATAATTTTTTTTTAAGTTTCATTATGGCTCCACACGATTAGTGTATTTAGCCAGTGTCAAGTATTAAAATTCTTCAAGTTTTATCAATTTTGGTCGTAGAGATGGGTTAAAGTCACATTTCAGGTAAGTTTTCAAGTAAAAGTCTAGTCTAAGTCATACCTCCATTAAAGATGTGGTGTTTACTTAAAGATTTTCAGTGTAATTTTGGTGAGACCGCAAATAGCATGTTTTTCAACATTGTGCTGTTTCCCTACACTCGCACACATTCACCGGCACTTAATGCTTAATAATCCACATGTATTACACATTAACACACGCGGAAGAACACCAGTTTTAGGAAAAAATACAATAAGATCACACACACTTTTCCACTGTTCCCGCCAAAAACTCGTAAGCATACATTTCTAAACGCACGCATATTTGACAATCAATAAATATGTCATACAATTGTCATTACTGACGGTATTTAAAATATATTAAAATTTTTAAAATGTACATGACTTGAAATCACAAAAACTTGAAGAATTTTTGTGCTTGACACTGGCTACATACACTAATCGTGTGGAGCCGTGACCCTTATTAATTTGCGGTTTACCGTATCGACGGGATAAACAATTGAACATCAAATTATTGGCAGTTTTTAACCCAGGAACATTTTGGCAAAATAATTTGTCTTATATATTTTTTTAGGTCAATTATTCATTGTTTTTAATACTTATTATCCTATTCCTGACAAAGACAATTCCATAAATACAAAAATCATAAAAATTGGTCCAGCCGTTCTTGAGTTATAAGTGTAGTAACTAACACGACTTTCTTTTATATATATATAGATGTATGGCAACAATGAAGGGGACAAGGCTTTTCCCTCCATATCCACCGTGACAAATGTATCCACCTGTGCGCCCATGCTCTGAGTGTGGACAAAATCACAGATGGGGAAAAGATTTTTATCTATTCCCCGGGATAAATAGTCTTCTCGCCATGCTAGCCCTGCATTTATACAATTTATAATATAATTCAAGATTGTTTACAAAACCACAAAAAACGATTTCAAATGCCGCGCTTGTCATTTTAAGTACCAAGTTTGAGGTGTTTACCACTATGCCAGTCGACGTCAGGCTACTAAAACATTATTGAAGTAGACATTCAGACGATTTTTTAAACGAGGTAACAATGAACGTTTCCAAGGTGACAATAAATAAATCCAGTGCAGTCCATAGCTAACACCTATTTATGACCAGTCACTGTAGAGCGAAAGACAATACTTCGTAAAATCTATAAAGGTTTTATGATGTAACTTTAGAAAATAATTTAAGATCGTTTAAAAAACTAAAAGAATCGACTTCAAAAATCGCGCTAGTCAAAGTAGCCAGTAGACGTAGTAACTATTACATAATCTGTGCCAGTAAGTAAAGTGCCAGCCTAGTAGTAAGTCATCGAGATAAGTAATTGCGTCGTAATACAAATGTTGATATATTAAAAACGGCTTGGCCAATTTCGTTAAAATTTAAATGGGACCACCTGGGAAGAGTACCCTTTGAAACAAAAAAATAATTTTCCAAATCGGTTCAGGCATCTCCGAGTAATCGGTGAACATACATAAAAGATTCTGACGAATTTAGAACCTCCTCCTTTTTTGTGAAGTCGGTTAAAAATATCGACATGTAGAAGAATAAAACCACAAGGAATTTCGTGTACTCGCGGTTAACGAAAACATCCTACGCAAAAAGTTTCTTCTATCCACCATATTTTAATTCCAGGATGTCCGCGAGATGGAGCGCCGCAAGCGCGTGGAGGCGCTCATGTCATCCAAGCTGTTCCGCGAAGAGTTGGAGCGAGTCCTGGACCAGCAGATAACTGAGGGAGGCGACGCGCCGCTGCTGCAGCGTATTAGGGAGATGGTGGGTGGTAGGCTGCATAGTGGATCTTTGAGGGTGAGTTACTAGGAACTTAAAATGAATTTTTGTGCAATAGGTAACATGACAATTAGTAATAGGATACCATCTAGTGTCCGCCAGGCCAGCTTACTTGGTGCGCGGGCTCTTTTCCGAAATTAGGCCGTATGTCGGCCCTTTTTGCGTGCGGTTAGTAGCGCATCAGTCCAGCCATCCGATGTCTGCGAGGAAGACCAGCGGCTCGCTCATGCCGGCGCAGGCCTCTCGCATCGTCGTCGGGGACCGAGGAGTGTCCGCCACTGTGCATCCACGCTACTTTACTCCAAGAGCACATGCGCGAGCCTGGCCAGCTACCACCATCAAATTAGAAAATCTGTCGCAAAAATCTAATGTGTTCCGGCAGATATCCTTGAGAGCATGTTCCCATTCTAGGCCTAGCGTGCTACCATCCTCGACCACATCATCACATCATCACCAACAGGTGAGATAGTAGTGAAACGCTAGCCTATATGATATTTAAAAAAAAAACAATTTGATGAGGACAACTCTAGACAAATATTTCAATCAAAACATTAATTCTAATGCTAATAAATTGGCCTTCCAGGGTCCAAGCTGCGTTCTTCCCATCAACGACATCCGCGGCATCGAGGGTGTGGGCTACGAAAAGGGTGAGAAGATCCTTCGCTGCAAGCTGGCTGCCGTCTACCGACTCGTCGACCTGTTCGGATGGACACAGAGTGAGTACATGCGAGGAGTAGGGAGATACAAAGACATTGAGAAGAGTGGAAGGAGTAAGGATGGTACGTCCAGGGTGGGCTATAATAAGGGAGAGAAGATCCTTGGCTGCTAGCGGGTAGCTGTCTACTGACTCGTCGACCTGTTCAGATGGACACAAAGTGAGTACATGCGAGGAGTAGGGGGAAAAAGAGATACTGAGAAGAGACGAAGAAGTAATGATGATATATCCAGGTTGTGGACTATAAGAAGGGAGAAAAGGACCTGCCCGTCTACTGAGTCGTCGAGCTGTTCGGATGGACTCGTTCTACTAGCATATTTAGCTTAGTTTGAAGGGTTAACTAGTAATGTGCAAGCCAAATTACTAGTAAGCTTTTTTGACAGAAAAATTCACTTACTCTGTGAAGGCCTGTATGCTAACTAATATGTGTATTTGTCTACCTCCAGCCGGACTGAACGGTCAGATCACCGCCCGGCTGAACACGGCAGTGGAACAGGTGCTGACCACGCCGCGAGGACTGCTGCCTCATGAGGTGACCGCCTCCTCGCTCGTCAAGGTTGACATGCAGGGCGTTATCCAGGACCAGGGGACTACTAACTTCCCTATCAATGTTGAAGGTGAGATTTAATGCCCTAACTAATGTATGATAAGTAGAGTATCCGATAATCAGATGCATGTTTACCTAAAGTGAATTTTTGGGTAACATATAATGGAAGAGGCTTCGCAGAATATTTTGCTTCGTCAAATGTCTGTCAATAAAAGTAAGGACAAGCAACCATATTATGCATATTACATTGTAACTGGGCAATTGTCAATCGAGTTTATTACATCTCACGGAGTATGTACGGACGAAGCTTCTAGAATATTTTGCTTCGTCAAAAATCTGTTGTAGGAAAAGCAATCTTATTTGGTGGTAAACTTTACACCAAATAAGATTGCTTTTTATTTCTTACACTGAAAAGGATAGATACGTTGACTTCTAACCCGGAGGTCGGTATAACAATGCCTTGCCATGCATCAATAGATCTTTCTACGTGCATTGATGGGTGCTTCTCCATAGGTGGTAGGAGCATTATACCAATGTTCCACCTGACCTGAAATAGAGTTTTTTTTAATACCGAATTAGGTACACCTTGACCACTATCTCACTTGATGTTAAGTGATGATGCGATCGATGATGGAACATGCTTGTCTGGAATTAAAAGAAGCAGGACAACAGATTTTAGTTCAATCCACTGACCGCAACACACCGAACATATAATGCCGGAAGTGTCAAGTGATTTTCTATGACATAATTTTTTTAATTGTTTGATGTAATAATATCATCTGATACAACATGTATCTTCCAGGGTTCTCTCTACACGCGGCCGTGCACGCGGCTCGGCCCGACATCCGCTGCGTGCTGCATGTACGCTCTCACGCAGCACTCTGCGTGTCGTGCGTGCCGCGCGGACTTCTGCCGCTTTGCCATGAGGCGGCCAAGCTGGGAGAGTTTACTTTGCACCGGGCGCCTTTGGGTAATTTACGCCGCCATAACCTTACGGTGATCCGGCAGCACATAGCTCTATAGAGTCAGACCATTCTAGGTCTAGCGTGTTAACCATCTTTGACCATTATCATCGCTTACCACCAAGCGATTCAGTGGTTAAACACTAACCTCTCAGATATAGAAAGATTTTTTCTTTTTTCTACTCTATAAAAGCTGCGTTCAAAGAAATCATTTATGTAATTTAAATAGTTTCAATAGTATTTTTTACAAGGTTGATGGCAGATTACCACTAACTAACACTAGCTGATACCCGCGACTTCGCTCATACATATACCACGTATTTAGTAGCCTATGGTCATCCTCATCCTATAAAGTATATACTCCTTGTTAAATTTCAGTAAAATCGAATAGTCCGTTTAGGCGTGATTAGGTAAACAAACAGACAGACACACAATTATTTTTATAATATTAGTATAGATAGACCTAGGCTTCCATATATATTGTGGTCCTTCGAGCCGGATCACATCTAGCTAAACTAACTATTATTGTGTTCTAGGAATCTTGGACAATGAGGAAAAAGACAAGCTTGTCCGCGCACTCGGGCCGCACTCCAAGGTGCTAATCCTGGCCAACGACGGCGTTCTCTGCTGCGGAGCCACTCTTGAGGAAGCCTTCTATCACGCTAGACTCTTCACAGCGGCGGCTGAGGTCCAGCTACGCTTAGCTGCCATACCGATGGATCAGCTATCTGTTATTGATGACGTCACTCGCAGACAGGTCAGTTTTTTTAATATTGTATAGGCAATATAGGTGAATTGAGGAATACTTTATAATTCAATGCTTATAGGCTACCGTTTGACCACTATCTCACCTGTTAGTAGATGATGATGCAGTCGAGGATAGTAGCACGCTAGGCCTAGAATGGGAACTGGCTTTCAAGGACAGCTGCACTTCAGATGTTTGGCGAAAGATTTTCCAATTTGAGGATGGTACCTGGCCAGGCAGATACTAGATAGTGTCCTACCAACATGCGAGGGTTCGGGGTTTCTTAACGATGTTTACTACCACTCTACGGCTGCCACCCTCAAATTAGAAAATCTGTCGCCAACATCTAATGTGTTCCGGCAGCTATGCTTGAGAGCCAGGTCCCATTCTAGGCCTAGCCTAAAATAGTGTGAATTGAAATGAATTTTGTTCACTTCACATGAAATTTTCATTATGATTATGAATCCGTCTATTTCGCGATATAAATGACATTTGAAAGAACATACTGTCATGAATAATTAAAACAGAAGCAACAATGTGTCATGCTATATAAGAATAGTTTCAGTTAACATATTAATATCTGGATGACAGAGCTTTGCTCGGTATTGTATATTTATATATTGTTTTGTTAAATCGATTTCTTTTGGCTCCCATTAATAGTTTTACTCACAAAAGAAGGAATTTGAAAAACATAAAGGGAAAAATAGTCATCTCATCTGGTCTCGAACCAGGGACCTCCCGAACGCCATCCAATCGATCTTCCACCGAGCTATCATAACATTGTCAAATGAGTCGAAATTACCCTTTGTATTCTAATGATATTGTAGCAGTTTTTCATTGCCTGAAAACACGGATAAAACGACGTTTTCTAAAAATGAAACCTTGCTAGATCGACGTATCACCCCAAAACCATATTGCATACTAAATTACATGAAAATCGTTGGAGCCGTTTCTGAGATTCAGATTATATATATACATATATACAAGAATTGCTCGTTTAAAGGTGTTATAGATATACATAGATCAGTCGGGGGTTGTTTTAAATTGATTTATGCATGTTTGTAGATATTCGAAGCATCGCTGCAAGCCCCGGCCGACGCGACCAAGTGGCGGTTGGGAGGCGAGGAGTTTGAGGGTCTGATGCGCATGTTGGACAACGCTGGCTTCCGTACCGGGTACATATACAGACATCCCAGGATCAAGGTATGTGTCACTTCTTGTCCAGGGCTATGAGACAGGCAGAGATGACGAAAATACATTTTTAAAACATTACATAAAACAAGTTTAAAAACTTGTTTTTCAACCGACTTCCAAAAAAAGGAGGTTCTCAATTCGTCTGCATGTTTTGTTTTTTTTCTTTTCTTTTTGTGTCTATGTTACGCGATTACTTCGTCAATTGTGAACCGATTCGAGAGTGATTCTTTTTTTAATCGGTAGGGTACGTTTCCGAGGTGGTTCCATTTTAATTTCATAGAGATATGTTAAGTATCTCCAGAGATATGTCGATAAACGTCTCAAACCTGCTACTGCAATTGACGCGCGCGGCATGGAAGTCGGTTGTTTTAGTTTTTGTTTAAAAACTTATCAATAACTTATATAATTATCTTAATTATTGTAACTTGAACATATTGGAACATATTAAAAAACATCTACATAATTTAAATTAAATTAAAATTATAAATACAATATAGACTACTACTAAGACTAATACTACACTAATACAGACTATAATCTATATACATAAAACCGAATTGAGATCGCTGTCTGCTGGTAGGGTACCCAAAAAGCTAGCGACATTACAGCTTTGTGTGGCAAGACTAATTTTTTGAATTAAATTCAAATTTCCCGAAGAAAGCGCCTGGTCTTTGTTCGTGGGAGACATCTATCAGACGTCTGGACAGCTCTTAAACAAAACCGCGAGCTTGGTGACCCCACGGGCTCATGGTCTCGACCCTAAACAAAAAAACAAGCTAAAATATTAATGTGTGTATGTACCGACTGTAGTTTACGTACCTTTAATCGAATTTTCTCGACCTAGGTTTCTAGCTAGTCCTCGAGAGTGAGAACTTGAGAAATGCCAAATGTCATTTTTTAGGGTTCCGTAGCCGAATGGCAAAAAACGGAACCCTTATAGATTCGCCATGTCTGTCTGTCTGTCTGTCCGTCCGTATGTCACAGCCATTTTATTCCGAAACTATTAGGACTACAGAATTAAAACTTGGTAAGTAGATGTATTCTGTAAACCGCTTTCCAATTTTTATACAAAAATTAAAAATATAAAATTTTAAGGGGGTCATCCCATACATGGAAATGGTACAAAAAAAATTTTTTTTCTTCAAACCTATACGTGTAGGGGTGTCTATAAATAGGTCTTTTAAAATCACATTGAGGTTCGTAAAATAATTTTTTCTCAAAGTCAATCATTTAAAAGATAGGCGCGTCTAAAGTGGTAAAATGTGTGTCCCCCCCCCTCTAACTTCTAAAGTAAGGGAGTGAAAAATCTAGAAAAAAATATTCTGTAGATCTCAATAAAAACTTTCAACGAAAATTGGTTTGAACGAGATACAGTCAGCAGTTGTTGAGATAAAGCGACTGCAAGTATAACTTTGTTTTTCATACAAACACTATGAAAAACAAAGTTATTTTTGTAGTTGCGAAATATCAAAGTCATAGAATACTCTACTGTGTTACGGAACCCTACGAGTGCAAGTCCGACTTGCACTTGGCCAGTTTATTATTTTTAATTTGGGCTAACATTGACATATAATTTACATTTCACATTTAATTATAATTTGTATGGCTTGACAGCTCTCGTCAGGACTATTTTACTCGCTGGCGTCACCTGGTGAGCTATTAAACGGTAGCCCCGTTATCTCAAGGTTGCAGGCGCTGTGCAAAATTTTGTCAGTCCAAAGACATGCTTGCCACTGTTTCTGTTATAAGCAGGTGTCATTGCTTGCCATCATGCGAGTGTCTTAGTTGTAATAAAATGTAGAACGGCACTCTTTTGTAGTTAATGTATATTGTTTTATGTACAGAACGACGTGCCCAAGCCCAAGAACGACGTGGAGGTGCCGCCAGCCGTATCTTCTCTCGGATACCTGCTCGAAGAGGAGGAGCTCTATAGACAAGGGTCAGTCATCATCTTCCTACCTTAAGGGTTTACTTCCTTATCCTTATCCCACTTAAGGGGGTACCTTTAAATTGATAGGCTAGCATTTGAACACTATTGGTGAGCGATGATGTGGACGAAGATGGTGAACTCGCTAGGCCTAGAATAGTCTGACTCTCAAGGGTCTCAAGAATTAACCTATTCCCCATTCCCCCAGGCTTTGGAAGAAGGGTACTGGAAAGTGCGGCGAGCGTACCCGTTGGTTGAACTCTCCCAACGTGTACCAACGTGTGGAGGTGTTGGAGACAGGCACCAACGACCCTAAGAAGATCACCAAGGTACAATACGTCAGCCTCGAAATGCAGTAGACGACTCGAGTGTACCCCACGAAGTATACTGTATACCCTACGAAGTATACTGGATACCCGACGAAGTATACTGTATACCCGACGAAGTATACTGGATACTCGACTTTTAATATTCAGATCAGACGTTCTTTTACATAAGTTGGAGTATGCCCGATTTTCTTTTGTTTTCATAAATCGATCCAGTCCGTTTCTTTTCTTGTATAAAGCTTAAATTGGGCTTTTGAAACAGTTAATGAGTCTTAACGGTATCGAAAATATCACCAAAGTAAAGTAGTCAGCCTCTAAATAAAGTAGATTACTGGAGTGACTTCCCTACTTCTAAAATTACGTTTATTTTCTTACATAAGTAGAGCAGGACAGGAGGTTTAAATAGGGCTTATAAACCCTATGTACGCTCTTACTATCAAAGATATCAAAACCTATAGACCAGCGTTTCTTAACCTTGGGTCGTTGTGACCCAAATTCGGGTCGGTTAAATTTTAAAAGATTACAACAACAATTAACACCTTTCAACATTAAGATAATTTAAAGCATCAGCGATTATTAAACTTCATATTTTTGGGTTATTATTTAAAGTTGATAGTTGCATTAAGTATACTTTTAAAAGTCCATAAAAACATATACTAAACCATGAACAGTTCATGTTATCGTAAAAATCAGGTTCGTTCAGTTTTATGTAACACTATTATTTAAATTTATATAGATATATACGTAGAAATAATCATGATAAATGAGATTTTCAAGTCTTTACATTTCTAAAGTAAGCTAGCCTAGGTCAAAGTAGTTTAAAAGCATTTAAATGCTTACGCCCAGTTTCTGAAACGCAAACAACGTAACAGAATAACTTCTTTTAAGCACAAACTGTTGCAAGAAGGCTGAGGGCCAGTTTCACCGATACCTGATAATGCGTTAGATAGTTATCTGATGCATGACGCCATATAAAAGCTGTCAAAAATCTGTCAGATTTTTAGGCTTCATATTAGCGCTATCAGGAACCGGTGAAATTGGCCCTAATTGTATCAAATATTACATAGAGATTAGACCGCTTTGTTAGATAACAAGCTTATCAGCTGTTTCGTTTGCGTACCAGAAACTGGGCTATAAAATTGCAAAGATCCGTTAATATGTCGATGTCGAAAGTCTGTCCTAAATTGAAATAATTAAATTAAACAATTACAATTAGTAGTCGGTAAAGAAGATTTTTTTATATGCTAGATAGGCAAGCGCTTGACCACTATCTCATCTGATGTTAAATGACGATGTGGTCGACGATGTAACACGCTTACGTAGTAGATACCTGTTAGTAGTTAGCTAAAGATTAGTTTAAAGAAGAGCCTATGATGGGAGAGGCCTACGTCCAGCTGTGGACTGACACCGGCTGATTATGATGATGAAAGAAGTTTGACATCAGTCTAACGATTTTTGGCTCAGACAAATATATTTCGCGCAAAATATTTTGTTGCCGAAGTCGCAATGATCTGTCTGTTATTTAATGATTTTGGATATTTTTTTCTGTATTGCCGGAAATTATATTAAAAATTACAATGTGATTATCGGCCGCAGATGTTTAAATGATTTACATAGTTTCACAATTTACTTACTGTAACGGGAAATTTGGTATGAAAGATGGATAGAATAGGCAATAAAACATTTTATTGTCTTGGTCGCCATGCTTGTAAAATTTTTTATAAAGTATGTCACAAAAATAATCACAGATTTAATCTGCGATATATTTCCTTTTTTGAACCTTTTTTATTTGATTTTTAGGTCACTATATATTGTGATTTTTTAATATTTTATATTTACTCCCACATTCCATTTTACCTTCTATTTTATTTTATAATTTTGTTTTTGGGGATGGGTTATTTTTTTCTATATTTATACATGCTATATAGACAATGTTGCTTATTAAATAAAATAGTTTAAAATGTTAACCATTTCTTGAAATACTTTATTTCAATAATAATCTATTGAATAGATATCAGTAATTTTCTGATAGTTTCGCTCAAAATAGCTTAATATTTTGTTGTGCTTTAAAATATTATCGAACAAAATTATTACTGAATACTCGTAATCAAGAAATCTAATGCTCTTATTATATTTGTTTGCATTACAATGATGCAATGCAATCAATTAATTTAAAAAAAATCAATACATTTAAATAAACCTAAGTGAGTATTAAAAAAAACTTATTATCAATATCAATTCTGAGTTCAGACGCATAAATCATCGAAAAAAAACTGAAAAGTAATGATCGAAAGTCATCACAATTATGTAGGTGTAGGTGTAGATATTATATTCAGATATATATTAATATTAAAAGAAGATATTTTGTTTGTAGCCGCTTCTGATATACTTGACTTGAGAGGACAGGTTTTATACTTTAAAATGGGGAAATAAACGAACAGCGTGAGCCTAATGTTAGAAAATAAATAAATCATTACGAAAATATTAAAGAAATATGTCTAACCTTAGTGGATTTGTGAAGTTAATAGTTTTCTCTAAAAAGCTTGCCACACCATTCAATTTGATCGGCTGATTTGAATCGATGAAACCTTAATTTAAAATGATATTTTGTCGTTGGGTCAATGAGTTACTGGAGATTTGGCTTTCAAAATGAATGCAAATGTCTCACAAACCTCATGTTTTCTTTGATTGATGTTTAATACCGCTTTCATTTCATACATTTCTAACATTTGTAATTTTCACTGATCTATTTTCGCTAAAGTAGGCAACAAAAGTCACCTAGCGAGTATAGTGGAACTATTTTTTAAATTATAAACTTCATTTACTATGAATTTGCCGATGAATCGATTGTTTAACAGGCTCGTACTAAATACGTAAAAAAACGTAATCAAATACATACATTATAGATTTAATGTAGCTACGTATTTTATATGTTTGTCCAACGGATATCTTCGTAGAACATATATTTCGACTGAATTTACAAAAGTAAAAGTCTACTCATATATTTCCTTTTTTTATGTACAGGTACGTATGTGTACTGAGTAAACTGAACTGTGCACTGAGTAAACCGTTTTAGATGATTCTATTTTAGTTCGACACTTCGATAAGGTACGGCCGCAGAGTCGTTCCTTATATCATGATCGTTTTGCAATCTCCAGAGTTAAAAGAGTGACACACCTTACCGATCGTTTTCACTGCACAGAAAACGTGTTGGAGCGTGTTGTGCGCCTATGAGTAACAGAGCGGGTAATTGTTAGAACGTTAAATGAAAATCATTCGAGTAGCATATAAGGTTAGCCATTTTAAACATTTTGGACGGTATTATTACTTCCAATTCCACTGACAATTTAATTATCTGTTAATCTTGTAAGGAGATATGGTTGAGATGTATAAGATATTAGAACGGCGGCGTTTTATATGTATATTAGAGTAACGCTTCGCTAAAATGTGTATTTAATTTTTTTTTTAAACCTTTGTGTAAGAACTTTTTAGTATTAGACGCCAAAGAGTTTCAACTGTTATCCAAGTTATAATCGTTACGGTTATTGTTGGTCGCATTTGTTGAATTAAACATGTTTACTTGAACTCTAATGATTGAAACAAAATGGGATTCAATAGAAATCGAAATGTTAGCGATTATTGGACCTAAGGTAACCTCCTACATGATTCAATTTGATTGTCAATTCAGTCCAATTCAAAATGCAGATGAGTGGAGAGAGATCCGGCTGTAAAAAAGTATCTTATTTTCATTCGTTCGAATTGCAACCGACGGACAATTCAATTGAATAGTGTAGGAGAACTCCTAATAGGCGACTATTAGAATTAAACTCGTGTTATTCAGCTATTACATTGTTTGTCGATCGATTACCCTTTTTTATTCTGAACACTATTTCACTATTTTTTTATTTGCGATCACGTAAATGTGAAACCTACTTTGGAATAGTTAAGCAGAAACATTTTTCAGTAGCTGAAACAAAAATCTATTTTTGGTAATAATTTAATTGTATTTTATAGAGACTAAACATTTATTTTAAAATAACGCTAACTGAAAAGTTTTTACTCAAAATATAATTAATTTCGAAAGCTTTCTATACTGTGCTTGAAAATGTTTTTATTCAATAAAATATATACGAAAAAATAATACTTTATTATTGAAAGCTTCTCACACGGAATGCTTTTGACGGTTTTGTTAATTGTTGTTTGGGTTTGTATTAAATTAATTAATGAAACATTGTTTGTTATTAAAAAAACACAGAAGCGTTGCAATACGACAAGAAATAATAATATAAATTTTTAAATATTTTATATAGTTTTATCGGCGAAATATATACTTAAATATTTCTTATGTGTAATTTACTACTTCATTATTGGATTGAAATATCAATTTTATAATTGAAAGAAGAATGTTTAAGAGTAAGAGTTAATAAAATATTATGCTCATAGATTTACATAACTTTAAGTTTGAATTCATTTTTTTTGTTTTTTTTTTTTTAATTAGGCTTAACTAATAATATGTGTGTTGTCGTTTGTAACTAATACAATAATGTTTTGCAGTGGGTGGACGCTAACACCGAAGAGGTAATATTTGAAAAAACAGTTCTTTTTCTTTCTCTAACATACTCTGTTTCTTTCTGTCATCTTGTTAATGTTGGGGTCTTTCAGTTTAACATTTCATAATTTTGGGATATTATGTATTTTATTGAGTTTATATTTCAGATGTATTAATTATTATTATATACTTTGCAGTTACATGGTAAAATAATACCACCAAAATTTATTAATAAATACATTTGGTGTTCGATCAAGAACTTATGAATTGGTTAAAAATTAAATACTTTAAAATCTAATTTATATTGTACACATTTCGGTACTATAAAATTATTTATTTATATATGCAAAATACTGCAGTCATATATAATTTTTTTATAGCAATTCTAGTAAAATTTTGTTTTTCTCTTATTTTATTTAGGAGCAAAATTAATTACAATTTGTATATTATAAAATAATATTTTTTAGGTTTATTGGTGTCTGGTTATTGTGGTGTCCATATTATATTTTATAAAATTATTATACAAAATTTTTAACATTAATTATTTTTCAGTCGCTTTGGTAACAAACGCTTTACTTAATAAAAAAAAAAAACTGTCAAAAGCATTTCAAACTACCCCTGGTTAAAGAATAAAATTATTTAAAACAAATAATTTTATTCGTGTCAAAAAGTCATCGAGTTTGTACAGTGTAGAGAGTAAAAAAAATATATTATGGTAAAAAATGTTGCCACATATATAAAAACCTTTCTCCCTGCACAACCTTTTTTCTTCCCATTTAAGATCCTTAATTCCGTTTTTTTATCATTTTGTTTATTTGAATGGCATGATTATTTTAAAAAAAAAGTAGTTAAAAGAGAATAATTATTTCGATACTCATATAAAACTCAATGAAAAGGCTTTGCATTGCATGGGAGAATGGCGTTATAAATTTTAAAAAAATGTTATGACAAAAAATTGCTTTTCAAAAAACATCTGTACTGTACACTCTCGATGAGACCAGGTTGAAGCGTTCTTTATTTTTCCACTATTTTCTTTCACACTACTCACCTTTCCCTACTAACCCGACAAAATCTGCGGATTTTGTATCCTGGCAACATTTTTACTAATTTATATTTCTCTCTCTTTCCTTTACAAACTCGGTGGTTCGTCGCAACTTCAAACGATCGAAATGAAAATCGTGAAAAACTACTACTTGTGGACTGTACTCATCGAACAACGATTTTAATATAAAATCGAACAAAATGTATCGGAATGAAACGCCGGTCTCAATGGATTATGGACCGTATTTCAAACGTCAGTGGGTGCAAGATGGATCACCAGCGCACTCCAGCACTCCAGTCAAAATCGACACTCTACAATTTGTACCGAAGAATACCAACCCGAAGGAATTCAAGAAACTCCAACAGCAGGTATGAACACTAAACTGACTGCGTTATGCAGTGTTACTTACGCTTATAAGTTTTTTTTTGTTAAGCTTACTAGCATTGTGGTTTGCACATTACTAGGAGTCTTGTTAACCGCTTCAACTAAGCTAAATATGCTTGTGTCTGGAGTGGGTTCACGTCAATAGTGCAATGGGTGGAGATCGAACTCATGGCTTCTCGATCGCCAGCCTGACGCCTTAGCCATTGGACTGTTATAAAAACCTATGTGCTAATTCAGGGCTTAAGTTATATCAATTCCAAATGTCACCCAAATCCGTCTAAGACGTTTCAGCGTGAAAGAGAAACAAACATATGGCTAACGTAATCAGAAAGTTTGCATTTTTAATTTACAAGTTACAACGCCCGTGTTCAAGGTATATTCTTTCCGATTCTACCAGTTTCATAGAAAGAGTATTTTGTAAATTTCTGTAAATGCAGCTCAAAATTTAATCAAAAATAATTGATAGTCTGCTCAGAGTCTCAGACCAAATAAGAAGTCAAGACCCCAACCTCCGACCAACGCACTGAGGCCGGTTTCGGAAACATGTGTGCACTTAGTGAGTGTTGCCATGCAGTAAAAACTTTGTGATGACGTGATGAAAATGTGATTCCATCCTGCTTTTTATTTCTCGAAGATTGGTTTTTACACCCTTTGACAACAATTCGGCATTTTTTCTTTAAAAATTGCAAATTAGTTAAGCATGACATTCCTCGCGCCTGACAAGGTAAGGCGTAGTTTCGTTATATATGTGTGCGTGTAACTGTGTATGTACACGGCGCGGCGTAGTTTTTACCGGCCTCTACACAATGATTAAATATCCGTTAACACTACAATAGGGGATATGCATGTTTTTTATTTTACTGATTACATCCATTTAACATAGTAAAAAATGAAATAGTACTGAAAGTGTTCAAATTAACAACTACAACTAATAACTACAATTAATAGATTTAGCATTGAAAAATTTGAGGTGTCTAAAACGCCACAAAATTTTCGCGCGCCTTTGTGACGTCACGGCTCATCACACTGTCCCCACTGATTAAATATTTTTAATAGAAATAGTACGTATTCGTACAACAGTACATACTATTTCTATGACAAAGTTTTAGTCTCTGGTGACAGCAGTGTATGCTGTGACGACACTTTCTAATTGACAAGTGGTGATGTGTTTGGCAAATTACAATTTCCCACACTTGTTTTGCATTTTTCATATAATATTTTAACCAATTTAAGAGTACCTATTTTAATGAAATGAATAAATGTTTTTAACATACAATACCAGAACAATAATGATTCGAAAATAAAAGATTTCAAGTAAATTTATACCACATGCATATTCCTTATAATATTGTTGTTGAAAGTATTGGGAGGTTTCTAATAAATATGTGAATGTGTTTAGATAAAGGAGAACCGTCGTGCAGACAAGATCAGCGCTGGTCCTCAGTCTCACATCTTGGAAGGAGTGACCTGGGACGAAGCTAACCAGCTAGCAGAGGACGCGGCCAACACACATACAGGGGACCACGTGGTCAGTATCATTATTTTTTTACCCACGACCATAGAGAAAGTATATATATATGTAGAGAGAACATTAGCGTATGCGAACGAAATAGCTATAGAGATATAACCCGACTAAAATGATGAACACGTGATACATATGCCAACTATAAGATAAAATGAACAACGTAATTTGGTCGGGTCATACATGACAGCGGGTTATAGCTAATGGGTGCACTGGAACTTGGTTCCATACAGTGCTGGAACCAGTTTAATCGCAGACGCAGATAAGGATATAAAAAATGGTGTTCATCTCTCTCTCTCATACTAGTTATTGTATAGTTTTATCCTTCTCATATTACTATTTAAATGCCACATCCACTTAATACTCCATCCACGCCCACGACGGAACGGAGACGGTATATGCGTTTGGGGTGAGAGGATGTTTGTTTTGTGTGTGCAAATCCATGTTGCCATTTTTCCCCGAAACGAGTAGTCCGATTTTGATGCAGTTTTCAGTTATGGCTTCGGGTTTGATTGGTGCATGTTCTAAGATACGTGTTACGGTGACAACTCACCAGGCGGCGCTGTCCATGCTGCTCCATGTTGCCATTTTTCTCCATAAATACTAGTTCGATTTTGTCTTAAAACGGTTCGGAATTAATCAGTGGTGGTTCTTAGATAGATGTTGTGACGTTAACTTTCTTAAGGACGCTGTCGTGGGTACTTATTCAAAATGTTAATTTTGTTACTTGTGTATCATTACACAGGTGGTCCCATTTAAATTTCATTAAGATATGTTGAGTATCCGCAGAGATGTGCAGATAAAAACCTCAAACTTGGTACTAAAAATTACTAGCGCGGCATTTGCAGTTGGTTCTTTTAGGACTGCATTTTTTAAATGTTTTTATCTACACTAATGTTATAACATTCTACTTATGTTTCCAATACTTGACTTATAATTACTACTGTTATAGCGCAGATAACAAAACACTAAATTTAAGCAATTTCACATGATGGTATAATATCCACATCGATATCGTAAAATCTCATTATAACATCAATAAAACGCGACCAATTAACCTGGCGAGCCTTATGTCAAAATCCTCATACAAGTTGTATAAAATTTTGATATTAGGCTGGCTTTTGAAAACAGTTGGGTTATACGTGAAAACTTCGTCGAAACTACTAAACTTACATACACAAAACTCTTTGGTAAGATCTTGTGCCAGTTAAATAAAAAAAGAACAGCGCGCGCTCGCTCCTGATTGGCCCTGCGCGCGCAGCTGCGCTCTCATTGGTTAGATTTTAATGGCGGCAAGTTCACTGACAATACACGTACGCGTGAATTTAATGTTTCGCAATGTGTTTTGTTTTTAAAATACAAATTAAAAGTTAAAAATGGAAAGCGACGATGATATTTGTACGCCTCCGGATATTCTAGAATTGGCAACAAAAGTATCTCACAATCTTTTGCCAGAAAAATCTAGAAAATTATATGAAAAAGAATATAATAACTTTTTGGCATTTTAACTTTCAAAATTGTACCATCCAAAATTTGAACAATTATTATAAATAAACTATTGTCAGCTTTTACTCTTGTTGTTTGATTAATTGCATTAGTGAAGATAAAGTAGTGTATGCAACTGCATATAACACGGGTATTAAAACACTCGTTACTATTATGAAACTCGCTGCGCTCGTTTCATAAACTCACACTCGTGTTTTAATACCCTTCATTATATGACAGTTACTATTTTACCTCAGAACTCATAATTAACCTATTTTTGCGGGGAGGGGTGTGTATTTGTTTTTAGGATTTTTATTAAAAGTGCGCGGAGAACATTTATTCAGATTTGATAACAAGTTATGCAAAGACACTCGCGAGCTACAGCTGCTCTACAACTAATAGTCACTATAGTTTATACATTTTATGCATATTATATAACACACTAGCAACGCCTCGCTGTTTTACCCGCGCAGTTCTCGTTCCCGTAAAAATATGGGGATAAAATATAGTCTTATGTTACACGCTGATAATGTAGCTTTACGTTAGTGACATAATGTTTGAAATCGGTTCAGTAGGTTTTATGTTAAAACGTAACAAACAAAAAATAAAAAATAGAAATAAAATAAAAACACATTTATTGCCAAAAAAGAGTATACTAGAGAAACAAATTAAAAAATACAATGCGCACAATAATATTTTGGCTTCTGGAACAGACTCAGCACTGTTCTGCGTAGACTGGGTCTACGCAGGGCTTTGTTCAGTCCAGTCCCGCGACATTGCATACATAATTAAATAACTAAGAATTATGACAATGTAGGGAAGTGCCAACTCTTATAACGTAGTAGAGTGATTCAGCACTCTGCGGTTCAGTCTACCCCATTGCTCGAGCTGAGTTGGTCGTCGAGCGATTAAGTCTTTCCTCTGTATATATAAGTGATAATAGTGATAACAATGTTAATACTCAGGTGCTGATGGGAGCAGCTTCGAAGGGCATCATCCAGCGCGGGTACCAACACAACGCCACCGTGTACAGCGCGCCGTACGCTCGCAACCCGTTCGACCGCGTCACCGACACCGAGATCGAGGCCTACCACCGCGCCGTCACCAAAGGGAAAGACTGTAACTATCTATCTAATACATAACTGCTTAATATGATCACTTTTGGGGGCCCGTTGGTGTGTGTGGGAAAGTGGGACAACGGTCGGCTTTGATGCCAGACGTACCGAGTTCAATCCCCGCAGTGCACTAATTGGATCTATCTAAACATTTATGTGCGCTTTTCACAGTAGGAAAGTTTGCTTTTCCTCCGGTGAAGGAAAAGCATCGTTAAAAAACCAACAACCCCCGCACGGTGGTAGGATACTTACTATCTGGGGTTCGTCTGGCCAGCTACCACCCTCAAGTTAGAAAATCTGTCGCTAAACATCTAATGTGTTCCGGCAGCTATCCTTGAGAGCCAGGTCCCATTCTAGGCCTAGTGAGCTTACCATCTTTGACCGCATCATCACTCACCAACAGGTGAGATAGTGGTAAAACGCTAGCCTATAAGATATTAACAAAGAACAAATATATAGTACAATTACAAAAGATGCACTTTCTTATCGCAAAAATGCGAGTTCAAACCTAGTTACAACGATGGCAACGTTCTAAGTGCGCTACACGCCTGGGATGCGACCTTCAATTTACGTAACAGAATAAAATAATAGTAACTAGGAACCGCGTGTTGCGCACCGTAAATTGTACCGTAAGTCCGCGCAGCGAGAGTCTGTATAACTCGGTCAGCTCGCGGGCCGTCAGCTGTCTCTTACTGTAAGGTTGAGTGTTGTGAGAAACCAAATTGAATAGTAAGTAAAGGCGCGCGTCCGATCGAGAGCGCGCGTGACACTACTGACCGAACTGAATACTAGCGAGGTGTCGCGGAGGTACTAGCATTTTCAACCGACTTCCAAAAAGAAGGAAGTTCTCAATTCGTCTGTATGGTTTTTTATGTATGTTACGCGATTACTCCGTCAATTGTGAACCGATTCGAATGATTGTTTTTTTAATCAATAGGGTACATTTTCGAAGTGGTCCTATTGTTTTTTTTTATACCGAACTGGGTAGCACTGGATCACTATCTCACCTGATGTTAAGTGATGATGCGATCGATGATGTAGCGTGCTTACCCAGAAGATACCTATTCACTCGCGATTTGAAGACCCCCATATTGTACTTAATCGGAAACACGGACTCAGGCAGGGTATTCCATTCCTTAGCGGTTCGTATGATGAACGAAGAAGCAAATCGCTTCGTTCGGGTAGATGGTATATCCACCATAAATCGGTGGCGCCTTTTAGTGTCTCTGGATGTCCGATTATAAAATGGGGATGGTGGAATCAAATCATGTAGTTCCATTGCACACTCTCCGAAATGTATCCGATAGAAAACCGATAAACAAGCGTCTTTGCGGCGATGCGCGAGACTCTGGAGTCTCTTGCTTACTAATAGGTCATCGCTGATGAGTTTTTTGGCTCTCCTCTCAATAGCTTCCAGTGTCTCCAGCTGGTATTTAGCAGAACCATCCCAAAGGTGAGAACAGTACTCCATACACGACCGGACTTGTGCTTGGTAAAGATTAAGCAACTGTCCCGGTGTGAAGTACCGTCTCACCTTAGCCAAAATGCCAAGCTTTTTTGAGGCTAGCTGGGCTCTAGACTCAATATAAGAGCCGAAATTGAGAGTTGGTGTCAAAGAGATGCCAAGAAGCTCGAGATTGTTACTTATCGGAACGGACACATCCCGGAAAGTAGGAGCCAGTAGAAATGGGCTCCGTTTAGCGGAGAAAAGACACGCCTGGGTTTTCGCAGCATTGAACTTGACCAGATTAGCATCGCCACAATCAGAGACTGCCTTCAAAGAAAAGTTCAAGCGTTCGACCATCGCTTCTCTATGAGACTGGATTTGTAATGCACTGGTTCGTGCGTTGGATGTATAACTCTCTACAACAGTGCTGTCATCTGCGTACCCAAAGATACCGGGTTTAAGCAGGTCATTAATATGCAGCAGAAAAAGTGTTGCAGAGAGTACTGATCCTTGAGGGACTCCGGCATTTATGGCCAATTGGTCGGAAGAACAGCCATCGATGACCACTCGAATCGACCGATCCCTTAAGAAATCTGCTATCCAAACACATAAACCAGTGGGCAGGCCGTATGAAGGAAGCTTGCTAATAAGGCTATCGTGCCAAACCCTGTCGAAAGCCTTCGAGATGTCAAGAGAGATCTGATTAGTATCTCCAGAGATATGACTATAAACGTCTCAAACTTGCTACCGAAATTGACTCATAGCGCGCAGTGTGACAGGCATTATATGGTGTGTGTCCCCGACAGCTATCCTTGAGTGCCAGCAGGGCGTATCACGAAATTTGATAGGGATTGAAATAAACGAAATGACAGAGATGGAGCTATACAGCCTGCATAGCCGCGTCCCCGTTATTTAGTTCATTCAGTAATTAACCTGTCAACGTTTGTGGTACTAGGCCTAGCGTCAACATTTTTGGTTTTCATAATTTTGCATGCCGCTATATCTGTATATGTAGAGTCTACATTATAGACGTCATCGCTTATCGTCGGGCGAGCGTCGTGTCCTGTTACCTTTTATATTAATAAAAAAATGCGTGTTATCATCCTCGACCACATCTTCACTTACCAACAGGTGTGATAGAAGCCTGGCACCGCTTTTTAAGGGGAGACATTTTAAGTATTTATCAGACTTTCACATTGCCGTCAAATGTGTAACGGCGTAATTCGACTGAAACACCGTAAGGTTATATGTCGGCAGATTTTCTCCTTGATGGCGGTAAGCTCCTTTTTGGTAGCAAGTCAGGCGGAACATCGACATAATATAGCTCCTACCACCTGTGTAATATAATATAACTGTGATACGAAGTTAAATTTACCGATCGAATATAAAATAATGCTTGGCGGATTTGTAGTCACAATCTCTGCATTACAAAGTCGTGCGTTCTCCCAAAACGCCATAGATTCAATACGTTTGCGCTGTTTTGTTTTTCAAATGCTTCATAGGCAAGCAATTGACTACTATCTCGCCTGATGTTGAGTGACGAGTTTGTGCAAACTGTAACACGCTTGCCTAGAAGGTACATATTTACTCGTGACCTGAATATGTTGTGACGTTATTCGGATAAAATTAAAATGTACATAGAATCTCCATACCTACGTAATCAGAGGAATTAATATTGTTAACCAACTTCAAAAAAATGTGGAGGTTTCTCAATTCGACCGTATATATATATATATATATATATTTATGTTTGTTCGCGGATAACGTCGACGTTTATGAACCGATTTTGATTATTCTTTTTTTGTTCGAAAGGAGATATCCCAAGTGTGGTACCATGGTAATTTTATTGAGGTCTGATAAGTATCTCCAGACATATTGAGATAAACATCTCAAAATTGGTACTGAAAATGAATAGTGCGGCATTGAAGTCGGTTCTTTTTTAGTTTTTAAACGATATTATTTTAAGTCTGACGTTCGACAACTGGGTGAAAGCTGAATGGGCCATTACATTATCGTGCTACCATCCTCGACCGCATCATCACTTACCAACAGATGAGAAAGAGAGAGTAAAATAAAATTTTAATTAAAAAATGTAAACAATGCAATATGTTATGTTTTTTATTTTTAAAATAATTATTGATATGATCTTTTTAATGTTATTGGATGTGTGTAAGTGCAGAATTTTAATCTCCCCATATACTGAATAAATGCTATGAGTTTGAGTATAACATGTATGTGTATGTGTATTACAGATGACACCGACCTATCAGAATCTGAAGCTATCAGCGGCGCTCAGATCACTTCGCCTGCCTCCGCGCCTTCCGAAACTGAGGAGGAGTCGCGAGATGGTCAGTATTATCTCTATCACCAACTACCATCATTTTCACCATCATCAATCATCACCTATCACACAATTTGGCTTATGATCTTTTTAGGGTTCTGAACCCAAAGGGTACCAACGGAACCCTATTACTGAGACTCTGCTGTCCGTCTGTCTATCTGTCTGTCTGTCACCAGGCTGTATCCCATGAACCGTAATAGTTGGACGGTTGAAATTTTCACCGATGATGTATTTCTGTTGCCGCTATAACAACAAATACTAAGAACAGAACAAAGTTAAAAATTAAAGGAGGCCCCCATACAAAAAACGCGTTTTTTACTATAGCGCCATCTATGAACGATTGTTTACCTTTTTAATACCTTTTTAATAATATTAATTAGTAACACCTTTGTGTTAACGTTCACTTAGTTGGTGTTAGAAGTTCGTTAGATATTCGTTAGATGGCGTTCGGGACCTTCCAAAGTCTGACTCGCACTTGGCCAGTTTTTATTAAAAGAACTCAACCAAATCGGTCGAGCCGTTTTGCGGCGAAGAGGCGACAAACAAGCCTTGTGCAAAGGACCCTTTTTTGTTAAGTAATTATGTGCAAACAAGCTGACGACCCGTCTGATGCTAAGAGTAGATAGTCACCGTCACCTACGATCAGCAATACCATAGGCGCTAATGATGCGTTGCCGACTTTTAAGGAAATTAAATGATACATTTCAGTTGTTGGAATGACATAGCACCATCCACAAATACGAATGCACCTCCGGATTGGAAGTAACTTGACTTACCCAATGCATCACAGGTCTCTGTTTTTACACGGTAATAACATATTACCGTGGTTTTACAAGTTTAAAGAAAACAGAAAATAATGATCTGTGATGTTTCCAAAATTATATTGATCGTTTTTTTTTTACAGAGCATCGCGTGTTGAGAATCGAGACTATGCAAGCGCCGGTGGCTAGCCAGCCGGAAGTCGTATTGAGCGATGGTGAGTGAATACAGGCCAGAGCCAGTAAAATTACAGGATATGTGCCACACAACATCTACATGTATTAAGGTAACAGGCGCAGAGCAGTGACACGTAAAGTTCATTGCAAAATGTTATGTTAAAGTCAGACGATCATCGTTTACCATCAGGCGAACGTTTTGCTAATTCTGTTATACAGGGTGGACCAAAAGTCCGTTTATATTTGAATCGGTTGCCGCATCGAGCAGCGGCGGGCGGGGTGGGGCGGAGGGTTACGCATTGAAAGAGCGGCCAATGGGGATTTAGTACCATGGCGTCGTTCAACGGTAGCCAACGTGCTCTCTGCGTACGCGAGTACTATCGAAACAACGATTCTGCGACCTTAGCGCAACGAAAATTTTGCGCTCATTACAACATACGGCATAAAATTGAAGCTCCATCAATTCAGTTGATTAAAAAATGGGTTTTAAATTAAAAAAAGTTAATTAAAACTTGAGCACCCATTTTTTATACGCCATGGTACTAAATCCCCATTGACCGCTCTTTCAATGCGTAACCCTCCGCCCCACCCCGCCCGCCGCTGCTCGATGCGGCAACCGAATCAAATATAAACGGACTTTTGGTCCACCCTGTATTATTAGATCTCAAAAAAAGTATCCGAAGTAGAATCTATTTTAAATTTTTAATCTAACTGATCATTAGTTGTCGTCGAGCAATAAATTAAATCTAATAGTGTTGTAGTGACATTTGATTCTTTCGAAATTATTTCTATCAATTTTTGTTTAGCCATAACGCGTTCTGATTGGCTAGCCGCCGAGAAGATCCGCTTCTATTGGCTACCCGATAAGAAGGCTCTCTCTTATTGGCTAGTCACGGAGAAGATCCGCGCTGTGGTTGGCTAGCCGCCGACAAAGCGTACAAAAACCGTTATCTGATTGGCGAGCGGTGGTATTTATTTCTTAGTTAGTTCGAAATCACTTACTAGTTATGGAATCGGGCGTACCACTAATAAAACTACAAAGCTCTTGCCTACTAAGTTTTTTGCTCGATGGTAACAAATTACAGCATGATTATAGTTCTTGGCCTGATTTTCTTAGCATGATATCCTACCGGTTGAAGATGCATTTTGGATTTTTAAAGACCCTGCTACATCATTAAATTTAATCGTCAATTAACCGACCAATAATTAATGCGATCTAACCAAAGGTGGAATCGTGGTTGTGTAAAGTGGAAGACGGCTTTGATAAAAGCTTAACTGACTTCAGTCTAATCCACAAAGTGTAACTATCATACTCCGTTTTTTAACTAGCTAGTAACTAAAATCAATCGAAATAAAATGCAGATGAAAAATGTGGGTCTTTGTGCTTAAAATGTGTGAAATGAAATTCGCATTATTTCCATCGTAGATAAGAATTTGGTGGGACAAAACAACTGTAGAAACCTAAATAAATACCACTAGATAACATGTACGGTAATGTTGTTACATTACCGTGTAAATACTGTCTCAGCCAGAATAACAGCATAGTATGAATATAAGAAAAATGTGCTACAATTTCAAATTATATTACGTTTGTATGAACAAGTCGCAGACCTCTTAATTTAATGGTGTAGCAGGCCCTTTAGTGTAAAATAAGACTTTTGTATGATTTTTTGTTTATTCGAGTAGAGATTGCGTATTAATTTATAAGATACTCGTACTAATGAAAAAAAATATCTTAGGGCCAAAACCCACACAATACTGAGTCGCTTTTTCGGAATCTCGATCTCGATCTCGAACCAACTTCCCAAAAAAGGAGGAGGTTCAATGCGACTGTATTTTTTTTATGTGTGTTACCTTATAACTCCGTCAAATTTTAACCGATTTGAAAAAATATTTTTTTGTTTGAGAGATTATATCTCCCGTTTAGTCCCATTCAAATTTTATTGGGATCTGATAATCATCTCCGGAGATATGGAGATAAACAATATAAACAAATTTGATACCTTGATGACATGTGGAAATTTTCACTATCGCGGCATGTGAAGTCGATTTTTTCGTTCTTACGATCATAAACGAAGCGGTCTGAGATGAAATCTTGCTTTTCTGTAATAGGTAGACGTCATCGTTTACCATCAGGCGAGCGTCGTGCTTGTCCTGTTACCTTAGAGTGTCATTCTCTAATACCATATACGCGTAATGTCTACGTGTAGTCGAATAATCAATTCAATTCAATTAATTTATTTTCTCTCACAAGTTATTACAAAATAGGTACTTAGTGTAATGCTCAGATATCAATCATGTAAATCAATACGCATTCTCGTCCAGTTTTACCCGATTGCGCAAGCGGGGCGGTGATGTATTTCGAGTGTCGATTTTTTTTTCTTAGTTTGTACGCATGCTACATTAGTGTTTGTTTTCTTTTAGTCGATACGACTGATTTCTTGAATGCGGAGCGATCGCACGCCGACCGGACAAAAGGTGAGTTTCTTGTACTGCACGCACTTTGCCGCTTTACAACGGTGCTTAGAATTTCGTTCCAAATATAATACTAATTCATTTTTGTTTAAATTTAGGATACACAATATTTTGCCAAATAACACTAAAATCTATTTTTTTATTATATAATACACTAAAATTGTTTCTACATGTAAGGGATAATGCGATGATGGTTTTAGACCACAAAAACATGCATAAGGGTGAGGATATAAAGAGGCGGGTTCGCGGTGCTAACATACCGGTACGGGTAGGTACAGGTAAATAATTCTATTGTTTCTTCTTTATGCTTGAGCGCATATGAACATTCGAATATTTTACCTGTACGGATCGATACATACCCGTACCGGTTTATCTGCACCGGGAACCCGCCTCTGTGTCCTCAACCTTAGGCACTTTCGGTCTCACTTAATTTTTTAGCGTAATAGCACACGCCGGATATTCGTTAGCTAGTCTAATAAAACCTAAAATTACTTAATTAAAATTTTATCATATTTATACTACAGAAAAAACAATAAGCTTATATATTAAGTGCAAATCAAATGCTCGTTTTTTGGGAATTTTTACTGTGAATACAAAAGTGCTTGACAACTGTCTCATCTGATGTAAAATGACGATGCGGTGGAATCGTGCTTGTCTGGAAATGCCAGACGCCAGTGAGGGAACAATTACTGGCTATAGTCCGCACCACAACAATCTGGATGGCACCGCACATCATACTGGAACTCGGCGAACCGATTGACAACATGTCTCAGTTCGGTGGGTGCTTCGAGTCATTGCCGAAGCCTTACTACCAGTTAAAAGACCAGATAATTTATTTATAATGTATGTTCTTAAATCTATTTAATAAAATGTGGAACGAAATTGTAGGCACCGACAATTTATTAATCTTTGCAATTTATTATTTTTTTGTTTGCACTAACACTTGCATACGAATATACTTTTTAACTCTTAATGGGCACATGCATACGTATTTTATTTATCGTTCTTATATATATTTCAATCTTTCTTATATTGGTCTATTCTAAAATTATTTTCATCATTATTTGTGATTTCTATGTTTTTTAATTATTATATTTTAAGTTCTAATGGTATCTTTTCATTACATAATGATTATTTATTGTAATAATATTCAAATTTGTATGTCTGAATGACACTTGAAAGCAGATCAACTTGTGTGTACATGAGCCGCTATGACCTATAACGCAACACTCACAATAACTGTAATGATCATAATATTATGTACAGTCATTTCCATATGAATTATTGTAACTTGTCATCTGTATATGGTTATATGATTAGTACCTCGTGATCCTGTTGTATCGGATGACGATGTGTTCTACCCGCCGTCGGTGACGCGCGGCGTGCAATCTGTCATCACGGCCAGCGTTCAACAACGCGCGCTCGGGAGAGGTGAGGGAGAGGGATAAAAAATAATGGAATAGTATGATTGAGTTAATGAGTAAGAGTGAATAGGAAGAGAGTTTGAAGGAAAGTTTAGATGTAGTGTAGGAATGAAGTGTGGTGATAGTTTTTTAGTGATTGGAGTGAATGGTTGACTTGCAGAGAGTGAATATATAAATCCCAGCACGGATTTAACCGTCTCCCCTTTAGATGCGTCAATTTTAGTGTGTGTCGGTAGGTGGCGGAATGCGCGGATCTTGAGGAACTGACCAATCGCGGCCGAGCGTGGGTGATCGCGCGCTGCCATGATTGGTTTGTTTAATATGCGATTGGTCCGCTTATTATGATATTATTTCGTCATTGGTAGTTTTTTGCTCGCGCGAATGTACTAGTGCGCAACAATCTACTGATATTTGCTCGCGTCTTTAAATCCCTGCCAGGGCCTACATTAGTAATGGTGGGTGAGGTAATGTTTTAAGGAATGTTCAGGGTAGTGTAAGAATGAAGCGTTGTGATAGTGGTTGAGTAATGAGAGTGGTAGAGTGGTAATGTTTTGGGGGTAGTGATTTGATCGAGGTACTTTAGTTAATGTGTGAGTGTTTGAAACAATTTTCAGAGCCAATAATAAAATTGAGGCAATTTTGTGAATGGATGGGATTTTAAGGGAATATTCACGGGCAATGATATACCTAAGTAATAGATGAAGCTTGGAATGGTAACATCGTGAGTGTAATGATTATGAAATGTAAAAGGGTGATTGATTATCGTGAATGAGTTCCGTTTCATAATTCATGAAAGGTGTTAAAGAAGAATGTAATGTAAAAAGTGATAAGAGGAAATGTCTAAGTGCATTTTGTTTGCTGTCTAAAAGAAGAACGAGGAAGTAAATAAAGTACAGAACAGACAAAAACACTTTTTACTTCAGATGAGGTAGCGCTGAAGTGTTATATCCAATTGTATACGACAATTGAATGAATTGAAAGATTTCAAATTGCTTCTACTTGTATGTTCGCTTATGTAAACGTCAAATCTATAAAGCTTAAAATAGCATCTAAATAAATATCAGCTTTTTGTGAACGTCAAAGTTTCGACTTTATATCTCCGTATAAAAGGTCTATTCGTGATGTAATTCTTGAAGATCCGAACCTGCTATCCGACGACGAGGTGTTCCTCGACTCGAGCGTGTCGACTATGACGTCAGGCGTTATTTCGCCGATGACGTCACCGCAGCCCGTTCCCGCACACGTCATCGTTAGGTCGAACACTGTCGCAATAACTCGGAATGTTAGAGGTGAGGAGATGTGGAAGGAATTGGTTTGGGTAGTGGGTGGTGGGGGAGATAATTGAGCTGGGTAGTGGACAGAGAGAATTGGGTGGTATAATTCTGTTGGGTAAGAGCTAGGGGGTTAAACATGGGTGCGTTAGGGGGAATATACTAAAGGGGTAATTATATTCAGAAAAAGAATTGTATGCGGTTTAAGGAATAGGCTAAAATATGGATAATTATGTTGGGTAATTAGTAGTTCCAGATAACAGTTAGTTGCGATAAAGGAAAAGACTATGAATAATTTGTAGGGAAGCTGTAAGGGAGAAAAATTGGGTGCAATAGAGTATAACGTGATTTGGGTGGTTAGCAATCACTCGAATATATCTGTGTTAAATAGTGGGAAGGTATAGAATAGTGGATAAAATGGGTATGACATGGGTATGACATATGTAATCAGGGTGTTTGGTGTTTGTGTATTGACTAATTATCATCTGGCTTTACATTTAGTTTCTAAACAACAGTCAGAACGTCGTTCTTTGCAATCAAAGGTGATGGTTTATACGTCAAGATGAACCATCGTATGCTTTAGGTCGAGGATCGTGATTATCGTCGAGTATGTGTATAAAGGTTGTATGCGTGTGCGTGATTGTTTGACGTTGTCGCGAGAGGATGGGAGCTTTTTGTCCCTCATTAATTTAATCACTTGTATGTACCGTAATTTGTAAGAGACTTGGTTTTATTTGTTCATAGTCATTTTGTCTGTTTGTTTATTGCTAAGAATCGTTATATTAAAACAGTTGACAATGAGGAACGGAAATATCGTAATTTTTACGATCACTTATTATTTTTCAAATATATTATTTTCTTATATCTTATATTTCCTTCTTTATTTTCTTGGTCCTTCTATGCTCATTTTCATGTCATATTTATTACAATTACATTTGCGGTTTTTGATTTCGATAATTGCAAAATAAACCTGGAAAATATTTAATGATTAGTAATATGTTACCAAGTTTATGTTGCTGTATCAATTATCAAGCTAATAGCACTTGCCTGTGAAATGTCTGCACGCTTTTTCAATTCCAGGTACTAACGAAGCTAACCCGCTAACCGAAGCCCTTTCAGCTAACAAACGCTCTACCCACGAATATACCCGTAGCGCCAGCTTTGAAAATATTGTTAAATTCTATGAAAGTCCTAGCAAAACCGACGAAAATAAAATCCATCCGAAATGTAAAACCAGTCTACATTCTCGCTTGAACGAGAAGGCAGAACCATTAACCAGCAGTAGGTCTAGTCTCGTTTCAATACCCTCTTTAGAATGGGATGGAAAAGCTAGGTCGGACTACGCTTTACGAACTCGCTCCTTACCCCGATTGAGAGTGACAGAACCGTTTAGACTCTACAGAACTAGATCTCACTGTGGATTCATAAATGCTTACATAAAAGACCCAAATCCAAAGCATTACCATCTACCGAGATGTCGTTCTTGTGGCGCAACTAGCAACTCTCTCTCTTGGGAACTGAATAAAGAAGAACTCTTGAAGAAATCTCAAACTCAATACGTCTATCGTTCATTCGATAACATCCCCCAAAAATGCTCTGAAGAAACTGAAAGACCTATCAAAGTCAAACAAACAGTAGTGCCAGTATTCAAAGTTGAAAAAGTACCCGAATTTGTAGATAGTCAAGAGTTTACTGAAGATAATTATTTATGTGATATAGGGACTAGTTTCTCTTCTGAAAATCAGACTGTTATTGAAAAGAAGGATCAAGAAGTTGATAGTTTGGAAATTACAGTTACTAAGGACACTAATAAGGGCCATGAGAATGACAACGACGTGTACAGAGCAGAATGTGTCCAAATTGATCCAGTAGATGACATGAATACTTCTCTAGATACTACTGAAGGAGAATATCACAGCTTCACAGATGATTTTGAGGAAGCTTATGAAAGTCCCGTCAAAGACTTGGTAGATAAAGATATAAGAGACTATTCTGTACCAATAAATCTCTATTGTGACGATTATTCGCGAAAAAATGAGATAAGTCCGAAGAAGTCTCCCTATAAAGGCATAGACGTTGCTAAGACAGTTCTTGAACCGATTTTGGAAGAGTCGAAAAGCTCTTACGGCGATGATTCTGGTTCTTTGAGTAAACTAGATTTTGATATAAAATCATTAGCAGAAAGCGCCATTGCAGATGTACTTGATGCTGCGGTAAATGCTGTTGCACAAAAATCAGACAGATGTGACGAAATAAGCATGCTTATGCCAGATAACAAAACCAAAGAAACTTCTGAACTAGAAACTGGCACTCAACAGGAAACGATATTGAGTACACAAAAGGAAAAAGGCTTTACCCCACTAAAAACAGAAACTCATATTTGTAGGATAGATAACTCTATAGGCTCTGATACTAATCATAGAAAGAGTTCCGTAGAACACAGCGTAGCCAGTTCAACAGCAGAGCTTGTGACTCTGGATTCGACAGCTGAATTCGAAAAGATCGAATTCATTTCGGAATTATTATTGACTATACTTAATAGAATTGAAGTCGCTGAAAAGGACATGTTATATGCCATTGGGCAGAGTAATGTTAAATATGAATCATCTAAAAAAGGGAAAATCGATCATTTACGGACATACAACATTAACGGAGATGATTTGGTAGCTGCAGATACGGAATTGGCTTTGGAAGAAATATATGAATCTCCAAATCCGCATTACACTTGTGAGATAAAGATAATTACGAACGAACCCAAATTAACAGAGAGTATTAAAATTCCACAAAATCATAACGAAGACAACGATGAAACTTTTTCTATAACGAGTCTTATCGATGATATGGAAAGTAAATTAAACCTTAATGAAACCGCCCTCACTGAAAATAGTGACAGTGGGATCACTGAGGCATTCAAAATATCAGAAAGTGTTCTCTATTACATTTTCAATCGGGTCGTATTCATATCGAATAACAAAAACAAGAAGATAACTATTAAAACTGTTGTGACAGTTGTGGATCCTGAAGATATAATGTATACAGCGGATACATTATGGCCAATTGATAAAGATTCTATTGATGCGAATGAAATTGATCCAGCAGACAGTCACGATAAGTCTTATATAGTTTATTCAGACAACATGTATCGTTCTATTGAATTCGATCGATGCAGTAATTACAATCGTGTAAATCGTAATGATTCTGAAGATTTTTATGAAGAAATTGAAGAATTAAATGACTCAGCATTATTCAATACACTAGAAACAGAAAACGATTATGACGTGGATGATGATTGTTTTGCAGAAAACAACGTTCTTAAAGACATTTTGAACGTTGAAAATGATGACGAACATAATGCTATAAATTTTAATCTTCAACCAGAATATTTGAACAATAATATTGTAGGACTTTTTAGGGAAAAAAGTGCAGTTGAAAATGCTTTTGACATTGATGGTGAACATTTTGCAGAAAATAACGTAGTTGATGACATACTTAACGTTGAACATATTGACGAACACAATGAAATAAATGTCGTTGCTCTTGAATCAGCAGATTTCAACAATAATGTAGTGGCACAGTTTAGGGAAAATAATTTTGTTGATCAAATTGATAATGCTGTTGACATTGATGATGTGTATTTTGCAGGAAATAATGCAGTTGATGTCATTATTAACGTTGATAATGTAGACGAAACCAATGCACGGAATTTTGTTCCAATTGAATCTGAAGATTTCATTAATGATATAGAAGAACATTTTATGGAAAATAATGTAGTTGATCAAAATGAAAACGACGATAGTGACAACTACTCTTCAGATGGTGAGGAATGCAAAGAACTGTCAGATAATAATGGTATTGAGATTGCTGAAGAAATAGCTTACATAAGTTACGCTTCATATGAGATTGAAAGGTGTGAAGAGAGTCTCGGTAATGAAACTAGTTTAGACAATGATCTTAATGATACGTTTATCGAGCATGACGTAGATGAAATTAGTAATGATTCGAATCTAAATGCAACTGCAAATGCCACCTTTAGCCACATTGATCTCAATGACACTACTAAATTATACCAAAGTAATAAAGAAATAGAACGTAGCTCAGACGAGACATTTATTGAAACTTTAGATGAAATGAACATTGCTTTCGTTCATACATCATCCTCGCCCGAAAAAGCAAGTACTGTATTTGAATCTTGTACTGAATCTCCAATCAAAAACTCAAATGTAAGTTTTCTTAGTCAAGAAATCGGAGGAGATACGATTTCCAGTTCTCCGTTTATTAACAGGACATCTATTATTTCTATGTCTCTAACAGAGAACACGGGAGGGATAAAGTACTGGGTATCTTTCGATGACAGTGTAAATGATAAGTACGACTTTACCAATCGCGTTTGGAGGAAGATAAAACAAGTAGACGACACCGTACCGAGTTTCTACGGTGTCAATTTTGAAGACAAAGACAACGAAACGTATCCGAAATACCGAAAAATGTCCGTATTAGTTGAAGATTCGCCTAAAACCGAACCTGAATTTAAAAATGATGAAAATTCAAATAACAATGGCGTTAACAAAATTGAAACAGACAGAGAAAGTGTCGATAAGGAGTTGCTAGAATTATCGTTGCCGAGCAGTTCTAGTTTCTACAAAACGTGTGATTTGCAAGAAGATGAGAGTCCTCAAAAGAAACTGCTGTATGAAGTGCACAAGCGGAGGCTTTATAGCACTTGGCCGCCGTATGAAGATACACTATTTTATAGAATTATTTCTAAATTCAGGATGTCTGAAAGCTTTGATCCCAGTGAACTTGATAACGCAAGAATAAATAGTTTGTGAATTTTAAGTTTTACATTACTACAATTATAATGAACTAACCAGTGCATTACTTTGTCGTCAGACAGTGCGCTATGTGGGTTGGACTTTTCACTCAGTTGTCCACCAGTTGCGCCTTATCTCCTGTCGTCTTATTTATACAAGCACGAACCTTAGTGTTTTTGTCCGTCTTAAATAACAAAAGACACTCCTTTTTATTTCTATATTTATTATAAAACCGAAGTCCTCAATAATATGTTGTGACAAATTCAAATACCATTATTATCAATAAGTCGATTTTTAAATTTGGATATGAGTGAAACATAAAAATTATATAGAATAAAAATTAAGAATGTTTTGCACCGTGCTGGGAACAACTGAGAGTTATTATTATTCAATAGATGTTCTACACTTTAGTCTGGCTATGGTTCTGCTTTCATTAAAAAACAATTACTTATTTTAAGTGAGCATGATGATATAAAACTACAAAAAATAAAAGTTTATTGTTGAAGGTAAGTGAAAATAAATGAACATTTAATACAACAAATATTTAATATCTACGGGTATAATCGCGGTGGTTCCAAGTTGTTTTTATATGCATGCAGTTTTTGTAATGTGTTATTTTAATTTTGTACATTTTGTTACTTTTCTTTATTAAGAAACAAAGATATGTAAGTTTATATAAAAATACATTAATTGACGCCTCATCGTTAGGCAAATAGTTTTTGTAGAATATTTAATTTGTATCAGGTGATTAGAGATCTGATCATGTTACTTGATAGTAAAAAAGCACCACATCTCAGACAACATTTTTCCATAACTTTCATACTACCGATAGCTTGATAACTGCGTTGTGACGTCATTTAAGACGCCATGACAGTTTGCCCTTTATCAACTGATGTTTTCAAATAAAGAATAAAATGCAAAATGTTTGAGTAAATATTTGCATACTGTTGAAATATTCAAATATTTGCTAAAATATACAAAACGTTAATTTCACACATTGTGAGATGAGATTTTGTCAAACGTATTAGGCAAAGTGTACTCTAAACCATTTTGCAAAAATAATTTGTCCAAGCGTTTTTTTTTAATAGTTCCTTTTAATTTATAATTTGATAATAGATTTATAAATATTTTTTGGTTTATTTACGTACAAATTCGTTGAACGCAAAATGGATGTTCAGTTAATGTCATTTTAAAGACCTTTGTTTCAATGTTGTAAGTTCAATTGTATTTGAAATTATCTGCCCAGACTTATGTATCTTAAAGTTATTATTATTCAATACATTCAGTCTGTGCTAGATACACCAAAAAGTTTGAACAGCCGAAAAGTGTGTTTAGCTTAACACAGCACAGAGCGGTCAAATATCACTGTAAATTTTATTGCAATAGCCGTATTAGCAGCCCAATTTGTTCTTGACAAAAGACTAGTTATTAACTTTTAAGTTAAAGAAATCGCGCATTTCAAAGTTTGTTTTTTAATGAAGCTGTGAGTGTCAAATAATAACGTTTTTTTCTGTAACATTAAGAGTCAGGCCCAGTTCTACCGGGTCCTGATAAATATACTGATAATTATCTAACACATAACGCCATACAAAAGTGGTCAAAAATATGTCAGATATATTTCTAATAGGGTTATTCAGGATCTGGTAAAACTGACACTTAGTAATGCCTTAGGTAGAGCCATTTGTCGTCTGGACAGAAAATGTCTCTATTGTTATGTTCATAATATGCTTGCTCCTATGATGTTGTTTTGTGATAGTATTATTAAAGTATAACAATTTGTGTGTGTGTTTTGTTTTATTTCAAGCTTCCTTTTTTGGGCTTTAACAATTTTATGTGCATTTTGTTGGGAGAGCCACTTTGGATTGACAATTAAGCAGTCATTTGTTGCATCTAGCTTTTTGGTATTTCAGTGATAGAGGAAAGGGCAGTCATAATAATACTACATCTCTATTATTGATTTGTCTAAAAGCTTGAAGTAATTATGGAGTAATTAAAGACATTTTTATTTTTAAATAATCTCATTGATTATTTTTAACTCAGCAAATACAGAAGTTTACATAATATTTTTGGTTGTAAAATGAGGGAAATATTTTGATATGGCAATCCGATGTGGCTTAATTTTGTTTAATATTTTGTGAGTGGCAACACCGCTTTTTGCACCGCATGCCAGCTGTTGGATGGTTCCGTGAGAAACGGTTCATAGTTGTTACTAGAAGTAAGTACTAACATTTCTTATTTTAACACTAGCAGCGCCCCGCGACTTCACCCGCGTTTTTGTCGTGTTCTATACTACAAGCTTTGTGAAATTTCATCTAAATTGGTAGAAATTTGAAACGTTTCCAATTCTATCTTTCTTAGACCGCATCATCATTTAACAACAAGTGGGAGTGATCAAGTGCTTGTCTTTACGTTTGACCATGACCATGAAGACGCAACACACAAACAGACTTTCGCAGTTATAACTTTGGTTGTAATAATATTTAACCAACTTAACAAAATAATCATCATCATCATGATGAATAACACCGTCATTTGTTAATCGATTTGTAAAATTATTTTTTTGGTCTAGAGAGTGATTCCCTTTTGGTCCCATTTTAATTTTATCGAAATCTGATACTCGTAAGTATCTCCAGAGATATAGAGATAAACTTACTTAACATCAAACTTAGTAACGAAAATGCCTAGCGCGGCGTATGAAGTCGGTTTTTTTTTCGTTTTGCAAACGGTCTTAAATTATTTAGTTTCTTGTCCGACTACAAAAATTGGCTACGTCAGGGTTAACTGTATCAGAATGATACAACCAATCCCGACGTCAGAAAAATTCGGACGAAGAAGACGAGCTGAGTTGGTTGAGCTGATGGATTAGAGATGTCCAGCGTCATTTATTACTTTCTTTAGTCTTTCAAATGCTAAGCAATATTCCATCTTAGACCGGATTTCCACTTTACATCAGACGGGCCTTAGCGGTCAAGTGATGTGTTTGTGCTGACAAACATAAAAAATTCAATTAGTTTAAAAAAATATATAGGTGGTAGGAGTATAGTATATCGATGTTCCGCCTGACTTGCTACCAAAAAGTACCTTGCCGTTTACCGTACCAGCAAGGAAAAAAGCTGCCGCTATAACCTTACGGTGTCCAGGCAGCATACAGCCCTTGAGTAAATATTCTAGGCCTAGCGTGTTTACCACCTTCGACCACATAATCGCTTACCACCAGGCGAGATAGGATAGTGGTCAAACGCTAGCCTATAAGATATAAAAAATAATACACAATGATGTGCAAGAAATAAATATTGTATTTAAACATTTCCAGGCGAACACACGGTGAACGGAGACCACTCTGATGCGCACCAGAGCACATTCTCTCACAGCAGTAAAGAGGTATTTTTTTAGTTTCAGTATGGCTCCACACGATTAGTGTATTTAGCCAGTGTCAAAGTATTAACACTTAAATTTTTGTATATTCAAGTCAAATAGTCGAGTCGAGTCTAAAGTCACATTTCAGGTCAATTTAAAGTCATAGACCAGTCTTAGTCAGACCCTCAATAAAATGTGGGCTTTAATGAAGATTTGGTGTGAACGCAAATGCATGTTTTTCATATTACACATTAACTCGCGGAAGATCTCACAAGTTTTAGGAAAAATTACAATGAGAGCTCACACACACTTTCACGTTCCCGCCAAAACGGCATGATCCCAGTTGTCCCCTCTATTTTGTTCCCAATGGTGACAAGTGGGGAAAAAACCCAGCTGTCACCTGTGGTGACAGATTTTGTTCCCAGTTGTCGTTAGCCTCGTCCTCAGTGGTGACAGCTGGGAACAGGTTAGGTTAGGTTTTTATTTGAACTGACCCAGGAAAATACTTTATGGATACCACTCGCCCGGGGGGAGCGAGATGAAAAAGAAAAGGTTAGGTTAGGACAACTGGGATCAAAATAAAGGGGACAGCTGGGAACATTCGGCCAGAACTTCAAGAGGTACTTCTTTTATATTGTAAAATATTAATCAAGATTGACTCATTATAAATAATATCCCGGAATACTCTCTTCGAACTTAACGTTTCGGAAACCAGAGTACCTAGTGCGAGTTTCTTTAGATTACTCGATCACGTTACAGTAAACGCAGATTTGTATGGAATTAAAAAGCGCCATCTAGAGTGTATAGTAGGTAACATTGTACAATTTCTTTATTTAATCAAAGTGAGTATTCCGTGATAATATAGTAATTACTTCTCTTATTGCATACTAGCTTCTGACCATGAACCCATGACGCTATATCCGATGTTCTGAACGCAAACTAAAATCACTAGCGCGGCATGTATTTTAAATTAATAACGATATTATTATTTTTGTTTATGAATAATTACTTTCCAACAGGTAGATAGTGGTCAAACGCTAGCTTATATGATTAAAAAAAAACTTTGCAATTTTGTCCATCCAAAGATTGTCTCCATAAGATGGTTGTTAGTAATTAGATCGCATTGATACTTTATAAATGATAGTAATCATATTTTGTCTTGTTTTTATTTTTGTAATTGTATTGTATGGTATGTGCAGGGCTCCCCATCCAAGGAGGTTTCGACTGAAGATTCGCCCAAGAAGGACAAAAAGAAGAAGAAGGGACTAAGGACGCCCTCCTTCTTGAAGAAAAAGAAGGAAAAGAAGAAGGAGAAATCCAGCACGCCGCAGCCCGCCTAGGTGTAAGTATAAGTATGTAGATATCTTAAAAACACTCTGCGTGTTGGTAGGTATGTAAGACACTGTTTAGGACTCACTCCGGACTCCACCAAAGCGGAGATGTGCGGAGATATCCGAAGCGGAGACGAGAAGAAATGTTTTTCAGCTAGGGTGTATTCATCTAAGCTATTCTGACATCGAAGGCTAGAGACTGGAGCGGAGATGTATGCTGTACCCTTAGTACGAGTTCTCATCGTAAACACTTTTGACAGATCTCACATAGTTTTCGACTTATTCTGGCTCCCTGATTGGTCTAAATTTAGTGAAATGTAGTAACCACTAGAGACGCTGTACTGTTTTTCATACGAAATTTGTTCGATATAGGATATCGAGTTTGGTATGAAAACTCGTACTAAGGGTACTGGTTAATGTGGAGATGTGTGCTGGTTATAGCGGAACTGAGCTGTGGGAGAACTAGGGGTGCCACTCGATGTCCATCTCTTTTATTCTCCGCTGCATGCCATCGCCAGCTTGCAAGGCACAGTTCACATCTCCGCTTCGATCGCGCCATACAAATATGATACATCCCCGCTCGGTAGTGCCACTAAAGCTGGAAGTGTAAGTAGAGCAGAGTGGAGCTAAGCGGACTCTCAAATAAAATATATGAACACGCGGACCCGAGGCGAACAGAACAAAGTCGAGCAGGCTGTGGTGCCGAGCGGAGAGCGCGAAGCGGGAGGTATAGCGGGACGGTGCGGCGCTGCTCTTTTCTTTACTGACAACATGACGTATGATCTCTCCAAGTGATTAAATTTGACTGATCGGAACACGGCTCATGGCAGCTACTACCGTCTTATAACTTCCATACAAGCACCATTCCTTCTTAGACCGCATCGTCACTTAACATCAGCTGAGATAAAGCGTTATGTAAATTTGATACCTTATAAGGATCATAATCTTTCAAGAGCTTCGTTTCAACACTGCACAACACATTTCAGCGGCAATAGCCCAATGTCTAAGGCGTCGGCCTGGCGATCTAGAGGTCGTGAGTTCGATCCCCCCCATTGCACTATTGACGTGACCCACTCCAGACACGAGCATGTCTAGCTTAGTTGGAGGGGTTAACAAGACTGTGTGTGTGTGTGTGTGTGTGCAACGCACATTGCTAGTAAGCTTTTTTTAAATCTAACCTAAATGTTAAATGTTGACGAGTGACTTAATTATAATCGTGTTTTCTGTAATTTCAGGTAAAACCCACAAATTGACACTGCCATCTCGCTTTCAAAATACTTGTAATTGTTTTTTAATAAATGTTAAGTAATATTCCCGGAGTAATATGAATATTATAGCGATCCGCTTATGTACAGTGTGTAGTTGTTGTGGGTGTACATATTGTGTGCAAAAGAACACGCTGTATCTATGACGCGGCCGCCATCTTGGACTTTGTATTTCATTTTTACTGTGAATTTAATCGCTGTATATTAAATGTCTATGCCTAAAATGTAATTCAATAAAACTCGTTATATTCTGTATTTAAAAATGAGGATAGTCGTAAAAGTTATAGAAGCAAAATGGCGGCCGCAGCGCCGCTCAAGAAATAGCGCTGCTGATTTTTGGCAATAATTATGGGCTTACACCGCGACACTTCAGGCCAAAATCAAGAGTTTTGGCGATATAAGTGCGCTTGTTAATGTAGAGCTCATTATAAGTACGTAACGTTATACCCACCTATTGGCGTTTTAAGTTTGGTGCACGGGCTATTGTTCTTTCCCTCTCGTTCTCTCCGTCAGACGAAAAATCTATGTTTATCCTCTTTTCGAACTAGATAGCGCTGTATGTTGCTCACATAGAGCGTGATGCGAAAATAGTTGCTATATATGAATAGATTATTAATTGACCAGATTTTATTATTTATTTTTATTGAAAATAAAGCGATTGGTGTGTTTTCGGAAAACTTGTAACTTGCCAACCCATCTTATGTCGGAACATTTCTTTTGTAATTTACGTTAATTTTAATTTTGTTTTTATTCTCTGTCGAGTACGATTTGGTCGAAAAAATAATTTGGCAGCTTTCGATGGAAAACATTTTAGTACAAAGTTAAACTGTATGATTTTGATGGAATATTTTGGGAATTGAATGAAATACTCATGTTGTGGTAAAAACGAAAAGTACAAAGTTGTTTTTCGGCCAAGAATCGTACTTGATACACTTTGGTGCATTCTTTACTTATAAAATGTGGCATGTAATGCTTATGTGGGGGCCAGTGTGAACGGGCCCTAATGCCATTCGTGCTTTTGAATTACTATTAATTAAATTAGTGTACAAGGGTCTCACAAAAATATCTTGAAAATTAGTATTTTACTTTTTTTTTTAATAGTTTTTTAATTTTTTTGTAACATTTATTTTATGAAATTGTACAATATTCATAGAATAATTTATTTTACGGTTGAATTGTATTAATAACCTATCATTTTAAGAAAAGTTTTAATAGACTAACTCATTTTATGGTCACAAAAAATATTTTGGGCAGTTTTAGTTCCTTAATTAAAATATGACGTAGAAAACCATTCTGCCTCAAAAAGTGTATTTTTTATATAATTTCTTATGTCTTTATATATATAAATATATATAAGTTTCAGATTCTATTTATTTTTTATACCATGTTAAATTGTTAAATATGAACAAAAATGAGATATTTTTGTGTGACCCAAACAAGCTATTATTAAAATATAAAAACAAATATAATATATGTTAGCACTATTTTAAGATTGGCTAGCCTACATATGTAGAACGTTTTAACTTATTCTTTTTATATTCGAAGACGAGTGACACTTTGGCTTGACTGTTTTCGATGAGAAACGTGTTGAAATATTTGTAAAGTTAACAAATGTATTATTATAATCGTGGTATTGAAAGTATAATGAAAATTGTGTTAATAAAAGACTTAAAAATACATTATCGTGCAAGTTTTGTAAAAAAATAAAATTCAATCTATATCACATAATTTTTTTTTGTATTTTTATACCCACGCGTTGTTAATATTTAACATAATTTATTGTGTAACGTCACAATCATCAAATACGGTGAAGTCAAAAGCGTCACAGAAAATCAAAATTTTATTTAGCCGCGGGGTCCAGTTTGTAAATGTCAAAATATGTGAATTTTGTTTACTTTCGAAGCCCTGGTATCAATTTGACATTACCTAGTTGATTCTAGCGTTAGTAAAATGACAAGTTGAGCCGATATCATTTTATATACTGCTCGAAATTAATTTGTTAAAATGAAAAACCGTATTCATAAACAACACTTTACTATTTCACAGTGCTCACGAACGCATAGTTTCATTCAAACCAAAACATTATTGACAATTATTAAGTGAAGAATATGAATTTGACAAAATATTCTTGAATAGGGATCTTAGTCTTGCAAGACGTTCATAAGACACTTGTTTCTTCAAACCGGTTCTACTAGATCGCAAAATTCAAAGCAAATGTTATAAATGTGTCTGTGTATATTTTTATTATTTAGATTTTATGTAAAATGATATTTTTATCATCTGTATAAAGATATTTAAAATGAATTGAATGAATATATTTTTTGTGTCTAGAGTCTAATATGAAATTGACAAGCATCGCAAATTATAACTTTTTTATAGTCACACAGTCGGACACAATGATAAAAAAGGGAGACTATGTAAATAAATCGGGACACAAACTGGGACTAATCAATAACTCTGGAAGGTGTCTGTGCAGCCACAAAAGTAGTAGAAGGCAAAATCGGGACAAATGAATTAAACAATCGGTAAATGAAGTGGGACAATATATGTAATTTATTTTGAGCAGTATATTATCGGGGTTCAAATACGAGTATATATACAAAAAAAATCGGATTATATTCTAAAATATTAGGCGCACCCCATGTTTTTCATTATGAATTCATATGAATATGGCAATCAATATATCTTATGTATTTTTTATGAATAAAATTATTACTAGTTTTAATTGACTTTTTGTTTTTATTTCCTTTTTTAATTGTTTTTAATGAGAACTGTCAGACAAAAAAATCGCATTTTTCTTCGATTTCAAAGGTCACCCCTTTCAAATCTAGAACAAAAGAACTAGTTAAATTGTTTTTTTTTAAATGTTTTTCCAAAAGGTATGCGATTAATTTTCACGTGCGTGACAAAAAATTTCACATAAAATTTCACCTCTGTTTGCATTACCTACTCCTTTTTTTACGATGCTAGGTAACAGGACAAGCGAGCGAGACCTGCCCCCTAATTCTCAATCATTCGAAAACCTATCGGATTTGGAAGCGTCATTTTGAATTTTGAATATTTATTCTTCCGTAATCTATTTGCTCGCGGAAACCTTTCCGATTACAATCACTGATTTTTTGGGGGTTCAATCAAGAGTTGCGGATTAGAACATTGTAAATTGCAAAGATCTGAGTTGAAAGAGAGGCAGTTTTCGAATCCGAATGATTGAGAATCAGGGTGCTGATGGTAAGTGATGACGTTTGTCTATTACAGACACAGGCATGCAAACTGAGTTGTCAAAGTGTTAGGTAGTGATTTTCTAAAGCATCCACTGACATGGTTGGCAACATAAAGATAGTCAAAACAGTAACCAATACTTGGTCTTAAACCTTCTAGGGGGAACTGTGTTTCCGTTTTGTTCTATTTACAGTAGGGCCATTCTGTAAGCTAGTTTACGCATCTCGCAACGCACGCGGAAACCGCGATGAGATTTGAATTTCGTACTACGAAATTCAAATCGTAATACGGTTGAATTTCATAATACGAAATTCAAATCTCACCGCTTGCGAGATGCGTAAACTAGCTTACAGAATAGCCCTACAGAACTAAGCGGAATTAATTTCCGTTTAGTTTTACGGTAGAACTAGACTAGAACTACTCGGAATGGGCCCTTTGAGAAGGCGTTTTGCTTTCTACATTTTCTTTGGCGGCGTGTTGTTTCGAAACCGAGCACAATTGATGGCTTACAATCTTCTATTATTTGGAAAAAAGAACCTAATAATTATGTGTAAGTATGTACGTACTACCTACTTAATTATTTCTCTTGAATCCACTATTAAATAAACAGGAGTTTATCCGTCCACTCAAGTTTGAATCTAAGCCTATTAACTCGTATCCACAAACAACACTATGAGGTCGCACAGTGCTCATTGTCACATACTGTCATTTAAACAATGCATTATTGATATTAGGGTGCGTACAGACTATATAACATAACATGTTATTAAATTGATATTTAACATGTCAGAGATAATGTGGACACGGAATTTTATAAAACATGATATTATAACATGCTTTATAATATTCCGTGTTCACATTATCTATAACATGTAAAATGACAATGACATGTTATGAAATCAAATCATGTATCAAATCCATTGCTACGCGTTCGTTAAAATCTTTATGAATACGGTCCTCATAGTGCTCGCGAACGCTCGACGAAGTTATCCGCGAAAATATACGGTCGAATTGAGAAACCTCCTTTTTTAATTCGGTTAAAAAGTGTGTTTGCTCTCTTTGTATTTTTCCTAAAACTTGTTAAATTCCGATTAAAGTTAATCTTCTATATATAGATATAAAAATCAATTGCTGTTCGTTAGTCTCGCTAGTCTTGTTAGTCTCTCGATTTAGCTGATTTTGGTTTTGTTTGTCATAGTCCAGGGAAGGTTTAAACGGTGAGAAAATATGGAAAAATTGCGAGAAAGTAAAAACAACAATTTCATTTTCCCATACGAACTGTTCTATACTTTCCTGTCAAACATTTGACGTTTGTCCCTTCGGTACGGTAGGGTAGACTCTGTTCCACTCCCGAATTGAAATTTGAAGCACGTATTAAATTAAGGGTTTTGAATCGACAACATAATATATCCACATTACTCGAATTATCGCGTAGGTATTTAAATATTAAAATTTTGAATTTTGATGGTTGTCCCAGATTGTCATAGTTGGTTCGTTCAGACATTTTTGTCATTGTATTGACATAATTTTATGGTTGTAATTATGGCGCTTCCATACATGGGTATTCGCTATTTGTGTGTAAAAACCGATAAAAACAAAATAAAATAAATAATATAGTGGGTATACATACGAGAAACGTGTTTTGAGGCTTTTTATGCTCGATCTTACAAACCTTAATAGATAAAGACTCATAGTGTTTATTGCAATTGCTACTATAAGATCAAATAATAAAAACTAAATTAAAGAGGGTCATACAAGAAACGTGTTTTTCCGGCAAATATTGTTCAATCGGAACACTGCGCGTGCGGTTCTGACTCGCACTTGGACAGTTTAATTATATTCGTGGCACGAAGTTCGGCGGGTCAGCTAGTGTGTAATAAATGTGGATTATTCACCATTATGTAGCGGTGAATGTGTGCGAGAGTAGGGAAATAGCACTATGTTGGGAAACATGCTACCTGCAGCTTGCACAAAAATTCCACTGAAAATTCAGTAAAAAAACCACATCTCTACTAAAGGTTTGACTCAGACTAGACTATGACTTTGACTCAACTTTACGACTTGAATTTACAAATTTGACACTGGCTATATCCAATAATCGTGTGGAGCCATATTAAAACAAAAAACTCCAAAACTATGAGTATGTAAAAATCATTATGAATATGGGTATATCTCAGAGCAATATTTACTCTTTAGTAATTATTGCTCTGAGGGGTATATTATGCCTGTCTGTGCTGTGGTTGAATTTAAATATTTGTCGACGGTTAAACCTGTGTTTAAAAGTTAGTGAAATCCACCCCCGACGACACATATTTTTAATATTTTTAGTAATTCCTAGCATAAGTATTAGCTTAATACGTTGTTATGGTAGTGTAACGTGTTTTTTTTTAAATATACGCTATTTCGAAGATTATTATGAATGTTGCTGTTTTATTTTTACAATTTTTCAACCGACTTCCAAAAAGGAGGAGGTCCTCAATTCGTCTGTTTTTTTTTGTATGTATGTTACGCGATTACTCCGTCAATTGTAAACCGATTTGAATGATTACTTTTAATCGGCAGGGTACATTTCCGAGGTATTGATTTCCTATTGTAATTTCATCGAGATCTGATGAGTATCTCCAGAGATATGACGATAAACGTCTCAAACTTGCCACTGAAACTGACTCGCGGGGCATGGAAGTCAGTTGTTTTAGTTTTTAAACTACTGTTTCACCTGATTTTAAGGTGACATCTAGGCTAGCTTTTACCACCTATCTCGCCTGCAGGGCTAGCATGGCCTATCCCCAGGGGAAACACAAAATGATTTCCCTGTTTTTTGCCACTGTCAGGAGATCAACACAACAATTTAAACGCTTGGTGAAGTTTAATCCCAAGTTTTGATTTTGTTTCGTATTAAAAAGTAAAAAAAAGCATTGATTAAAAGTCAGCGGGCGTTTATAATTGTCGACAAACTTTATTTATAGTTTGCCTTCTCCACCAAACAAAACACGGATAGGTGGAAAGACAAAATAGTCCCCTTGCCATGCTAGCCCTGCTGGTAGTAAGGTAGTAGAGTAGGTGAACGATGATTTGGTCGAAGATGATGAATGATGAACACGCTAGGCCTAGAATGTTTTGATTCTCAAGAACTTTATGCAGCCAGAACACCGTAAGGGTCAATTTATACTACAGCAGAGTCGAAGAGCATCGAAGCGTCAAATTCTTTACAACTCGCACGAATGCGCGCGTATTCGCGAGAATACGCGCACACTATTTTACGTGTAGTAATGGGGATCAACAGCAGTGCTATTGATTCACTTGCCAGTTGACTCTTGTAGCTGAAACGTGTGTATAATGGTTGACATTGATCTTGCTATGATATTACTTATATCGCAACGCAGAGCAATTTCCATCCAACTGACTGATGACGCGTAGGTTCGCTAGTGGGATACGCAAGAAAGTGCGAGAATGCGCGCACACCAATCAGCGTTGGTCACGCGCAGACGCGCGAATTCGGAAGAATGCGCGCGTCTTTTTCTTTTCGTCTTTTCTTTTTTTATTTATTAGACACGTTAATACTACGACCACAGATTATATAATAGTTATGATACGACGTGCGACGTATATCTCTGGTGTCAGGTATTCGACCTCAAAAGCGACAAAACTTGACACCTCTCGGCCAGAATTCTTCAGCCATAAACGTGTTGAGAGACTGGGCCGGAACCCGCAGCACAAAGGAGTTGAAGCTCACGTTGTGACGCGATTCCAGCTTCACGACCCTCAGCGTCAGCTTGGTCTTCAGTAGCACATACTCCGCCACCTCCTCTGCTGTGATGGAGTAATGCACGCGACACACGTACAGCAGCGTCGTCGGTGTCTCTGGACGCAGTAGGTGGTTCGGGCCAGTCGGTGCGGTGCCACACTTGTTCTGGACTGACGGCTGCTTCTTCTTATTTTCATCCTTATTGAAGCCGTCGTCGTTTCCATTGTCCTCAAGCCTGGGAGGAACGGACGAGCCAACCTTCTTTTGAGGTTTAGGTTGACCCGTAACCCCCTCATTGGCGGTGGCGATGGCGTAAGTTCGTCGAGGGGTAGATAGATGTATTTGCGTTAAGCTTTCCCCCTGCTGTTGCGGAGAGAGAGGGCCGCGGAGCGCGGGGTACATCAGGTGGCATGTCGACAACGGGTGACGTATTTAAATTCGCTGATTCGAAACTGCCGACGGATGCATTTTGCGCACCGCGACGCGTGTTGATGTTCGCGTCGTCGGGTGACCTACATACTGAAGCGGTATTTTGTAGTTTCATCACTACTGTACGTAGCTCACCGATAATATTTTCGGACGCTGCTAACTTGACCATGAGCTCAGCCACGGTGGTTTTAAGGGCTGTGATATTGATATTGAGTAGCCTACAGCAGTCGAGATGTTCCCAGGTGACAGGCGGGACACGATCAAACCGCTTCGCGACGAAAGCAGGCACGTCGTCGGGATCGGTCTCCTTCAAAAGGGTGATTATGTCCTGGAGACTCTTCTCGCCGCCATCCATTCGGCGAGACGGCATCTGGTGGCTCTTCCCGAGCGTCTGAAACACCTCATCTTCGTTAAGTTAGAGCTGCAGATTCGCATGATGGTTACCTCGTCGAAGGAGTCGATGGCGTGTTGTATAAACGCCAGACACTCGTTGGCAATAAGTTTTTCCGAACTCATTGCTTCACGATAGCAGGCGGCGGCTAAGGCTGCGCGATGCGAGAATTGTGCAATTCTATACGGTGTAGCGTGGCACGTCCGTTACTGAGCGCGCACTGCACTGCACTGCATGTTGATGTAATTCTTCATGTCTTTGTTTAGTTGGTGGTTATAAAAAGCCGCGACTAAAGCCTACCACCAGTGGTCACCCATTTAGTACCACCCAGGCATCACGGTCATCACGGTGAGTGATAACCTTAAGACTACTGGGACGCAGGCAGATAAATTGCTATATCATATAAATAAATTACAATATTAATATGGATCTAATTAAAATGTTTTCATTAACTTTATCTTTAATATTAAGTATAGTCATATAGCGGGAATTTACATCGAGGTGTACGTAGTACATACAGGGTGTGGCGTAAACAGTTGTCAAGCCGTTACCTGTGGGTAGAGGGCTTCATGACTGATCAGAAAATCAAAATTTGTGTTCAGTAAAACTATCATGGTTTTAGAGTTATTGACCATCTTGAAAATAATTACACCCTTGGTGACTCTTTTCGATGGCATGACCACAAATTATAATATTTTCTCAACTGATTTTTGAGAAATACTCCTTGATAAATGCACTATCAAATGTTATCTGTCTTTTTTTTATCGTTACCTTAATTTTTGGATTATTAAACATTTACTTTCAAAATTTACTGAGTTACCTATAAGAAAATGGTAAGTTTCAGCGCCTGTGGTGTAAAAAAATGCATGAAAACATGTGAAACCAAGCAACCAAAAATTTACGTATTTCATTGAAATTCCAAAACAATGTAGGTAATACATGGTATTTTCAGCTTTCAGTACAAAGAAAATGCCTATTAAAGAGACCAAGGGCGATTTATTCCAAATAAAGAAATTCGACTTTTATTATTAAATTGACAAATAAAATGATTTATGGCACATGAATTGTGAACATCATGACAATAAAATGGCTATCAGCCGAGATAATGGTCAAACGCTTACCTATCAGCATAGAAAAGATAATAATACTACGCTATCAGGTAAGAAAAATTAATAAAAACTATTAATAATTCATAAATCACAATAACAGTTTAAAATGCGCACCACGAGTCCTGATGCAGGGTCCGCAAACCTCTTTTTTAGGGTTCCGAACCCAAAGGGTACCAACGGAACCCTATTACTGAGACTCCGCTGTCCGTCTGTCTGTCTGTCTGTCTATCCGTCTGTCACCAGGCTGTATCTCATGAACCGTGATAGTTAGACGGTTGAAATTTTCACAGATTATGTATTTCTGTAGCCGCTATAACAACAAATACTAAGAACAGAACAAAGTTAAAAATTAAAGAAAAGTTTAAAAAAGTTTTTTACGATAGCGCCGCGCCATCTAGTGAAGAAGAAGATGGCGCTATCGTCTTTACCTTAATCTGAATCTCGGAAGCAGCTCCATCGATTAAATAAAATTTAGTATACAGGGGATTTCGGGGGCGATAAATCGATCTAAAATGACTCCTAGCATTTTCAGAAAATGTTGTTTTATTTGTGTTTTCAATAATCAACTTTATTGATATTCAACTTAAAATATGACTCTTTCCGACATCTATTGGAGAGTAGAAGTACTGTGTCGGTAAAGCAGTTAGTTGCTCTCAATTAAAAAAAATAGTATTATTATTCGTCAATAGATGTCGGGAAGAGTCATATTTGTCTGTTTAAGTGGCAAAAAATACCAAGCAAAGCTCGGTCAACCAGATATTTAATAATATTAATTACTACAATTACTATTACTACTATTACTTTTACTACTATATAATACTAGTAGTAGCCACAGAACAGTTTCCAGGCGGCCGATCCAACGCCCGTAATATGTATGCATAAGGTACTCGCGGACAACGCGGGCGTAATGCGCAGGGCAGACTTGTTTCAACCACATTCTTTCCCATTGATCTAATGGCATGTCTTCCAACAAAGTGGGAAAATCATTTTGCACACAAATTGGATTGGCGGTCTACTTTTTAATTGTCAGCCACAGCTGGCAATTAAAAAGTAGACCGCCAATCCAGTCACTGGACTAGATTGCTCACTGGAATGAGAATATTCCAGTGGCGGTTCACATTATTCGAGTGGCATACCAGAGGTAGATTCGATCGCTGGACTTGAACGTTATTGTACTTTTTCTACTGGGGGTGTCTAAATGAGCTGGTGTACAAGAAGCAGACTGTTTCAATCGAACATTTACGACAGTGTGTAGATAGCAGAAGCGCAAAAAAGAATGTAAATGATAAATAACCGGCCAAGTGTGTAAATAACCGGCGCAGTGTAGGGTTCCGTAGTAGCCCGTGATTCAAATCTTTACCCGTTATAAACAAGCAACTAGGTACTTCGTCTTTGTCACTTTAAAGGATTTATTCCAAGGATTTTGTATTTGGTACAAAATTATCGAACACCAAAGTTGAACGACTATTACTGCTAAACTAAAATTATAAGTTATCTTAACCGCTATAGTTTTGGGGGAGGGGGGGGGGGGGGGACGGCCCTACTCAAACAAAAATTTGCACTTTAAAGTCTAATATTTCATAAATGAAGCATTCAATCGAAAAATGGTTTTAGCAACCCTTAAGTCATTTTCAAAGACCTATTCAACGATAGCCCACACGATGGGGTAGACGACGTAAAACAAACATCCCCACTTCTCATGTAGGGGAACTACCATAAAAAAAAATATTTTTCAAAATTTTATATCACCTTTTTGTCGGCGTAATTTATATACCTACACCTACAAAATTACAGCTTTCTAGTATTAACGGTCTCTTAGCAAAAGCTCGGATAGACAGACAGACAGACAGACAGACATGACAAACTATAAGGGTTCCTTGTCAGGACTACGGAACCATAAAAGGGGTATGCAGACGCCGCATCAGGACTCGTGGTGCGCATTTTGAGCAGTTATTGTGATTTTATGAATTTAAATAAAAACTGTCTCTTATTTTTTAACCGACTTCAAAAAAAGGAGGAGGTTTCTCAATTCGACCGTATATATATATTTTTTTTCATACCTGATAGGCTACATATACATCGATGGGAATTTCACATAATTTAAGTATAGAGTTATAATAAATAACTGCTTGCTTTAGGTAGGTATGGTATAAACTATGTAGGTATGGTATATAACTACTATATGGTACAAACTATTATTTATTCTGTGGTAATAATAAAAAACATAATAAAAAACTAAAACAACCGACTTCAAATGCCGCGCTATTAGTTTTCAGTTCCAATTTTGAGGTGTTTATCTCCATATCTCTGGAGATACTTATCAGACCTCAATAAAATTGCCATGGTACCTACCACACTTGAGATATCTCCTTTCCAACAAAAAAATAATTATCAAAATCGGTTCATAAACGACGAAGTTATCCGCGAACAAACAAAAAAAAATATATATATATACGATCGAATTGAGAAACCGGCTCCTTTTTTTGAAGTCGGTTAATAACTTAATAATAACTTATTATAAAATCGGTTGAAAAGTGCAACCTGTAGGCAGGAACACGACAGACGGACAAAAGCAGTTTAGGCCAATCTGTAAACTGAGACGCTTCGCTCGCTCGTTCAACTTACTAGCAATGTGGGTTGCACATTATTACTAGTAGTCTTGTGAACCCCTCAACTAAGCCAAACATGCCTAAGAAACATTCAATAGATGTAGATCACGTGTGCATTTTTAACCGACTTCAAAAAAAGGAGGAGGTTTCTCAAATCGACCTTTTTTTGTTTTATGTTTGTTCGCGGATAACTTCGTCGTTTATGAACCGATTTTGATTATTCTTTTTTTGTTCGAAAGGAGATATCCCAAGTGTGGTACCATGGTAATTTTATCGAGGTCTGATAAGTATCTCCAGAGATATTGAAATAAACATCTCAAAATTGGTACTGAAAATGAATAGCGCGGCATTGAAGTCGGTTCTTTTTTAGTTTTTAAATGATATTATATTGATATGGATTCAAAAGATATACGTCATGTACACTGTAGTAAATAGTTCGTAGACTGTTCAGACTGCCGGCACAGAATAAATAATAGTAAAAGTACTAAATGATTAGAAAAAATACTGGGGGTATTTTTTCTTGTGCTTGTACTATTAAATAAAAATAAAAATTGTAAAAATAAGGATAAAAATTGTCTGAAGCACTGAAACATGCACTGGGTTGCGGGTGCACGTAATAGTACGTTGGCAACCCTACATTAATCAGGGGAATTAAACATGTGTTTTAAGTGTGACGTTCGATGAAAGCTGAAGGGCTCAATACCTTTGTTTTTTTTTTGTAAATTCAAAGCAATAAGTTATGTTTGTGTTATATCTATAATATATTTATAAACTTTATTTTAACAACTTAAAAATAATTACCTAATGACAATATCAAGATTATATAAACTACAATAATAATATCTATACTATAAATAAAAGACAGAACCTAGGTCGCTACCTGCCGGTAATGTTCCCAAAAAGCTGGCGACGTTACCTCGTTGTATAGCTAGGCTAATACGTTGGCCGAGGTAAGCGCCAGCTCTTTGGTCACGGGTGATGTCAATTAGGCGTCTGGACAACTCCTTAACAAAACCTCGGGCATCTCGACCCCATGGGCCCATTGTTTCGACCGCAAACGGAAGAAATATGTATCCATCACCAATGGTAGCATATTTCCTCCGTTTGAGGTTTTCTGCAGCATCCGCTGCCGCGCCCGCTGACCGTGAGGTCCCGCATATATGGGACGCCGCTAATGTGTCAGCACATGTGGCGTCCCACACCAATGGTCTTCCTCGACACCATGGCACCAACGTCATACCGTCGGGCCTCTTACCATCGTCACGTGATATACCGTTCGGCTCTAATATGGCCGGCACGTTCACGGTGGCAAGGGCCCGACGGATGACGTCGTTTATTGTGGCGTGGCGTGAGAGACGCCCTGCACTGCGGCGGCATAACAGGCCGTGGTGGCCTAATCTGTCCACTTCACTGCCGCAGTGATAATTGTGAGGTTCCGTCCTAGAGATGCCCAGACGCAACCCTATGGCAATAGAAAAACTTTCATTGTCCATTAGGGTACCAATGTTGGATGAAGGTAGTGCTTGTAACAAATAACCAGATTCTCGTTCGCGCGTGGCAAGGAGACGAGCCCGGACTTTATTATCAACACTTTTGTCTAAAATTTGTTTATGTACAATTTTACAAAGGGGATCGTCCCATTGCCTTTGCGAACTAAGATTTTTTGGTAGATCCTCACTTGGACAAGCCAAAGACCAGGCCGTTCTACCATCTTCCAAAGAGTCTTGAAATTTGTGATGCTGAATTTGAAATTATTCTCTTAAAAAGAACCAAAACACTGTTGGCAGAAGATAGAAAGGCCGGTAATGAAACACTGGAAATTTTGCGGAAATCTATAATATTATATATATATATATATAAATTATATCTATATATTATTATTGAATATGATCTTTTTAATGTTATTCGACGTGTGTAAGTGCAAATTTTTATTTTGCCCATACACTGAATAAATGCTTTGACTTGACTTGATTAAGTATTAATTCTGTGCCCTAGGGCTAAAAAAAGGCAAATTAGGATTAGGTATAATAACTTCAAATGCCGCGCTAGTCATTTTCAGTACCAGGTTTGAGGAGTTTATCTCCATATCTCCGGAGATACTGAACATATCCCGATGAATTTTAAATGGGTCCTTTCGGAATTAACACTTTCAAACAAAAAAAAATCGAAACCGTTTCAGGCGTTTGTGAGTAATCGGAGAACATACATAAAAAAATGAATCCGACTAATTTAGAACCTCCTTCCTTTTTTTGAAGTCGGTTAAAAAACTATCTCTATCAATATGTATCCATCCTGTAGGTGTATGTCCGAACCCGATTATAAATGAGGCCCGCACAAATCGAGCGTTATCAGTACAACTCAGAGCAGTAACGACGCTTGGTGTCAGAACAGATCCATCCTCGACGAGTGAATCTCCTTGTTTCTACTAATTGCTGCTAATTGCTGTGACCATGAAGGTAGTTGTGTTGCTATTTGTGCTCGTACAAATGTTGGTGTTTGGGTTCATCTCTGGAATTGAAGGAAAAAGTATCACTAAACATCAGCTATGCCCGTTGGGATACGTGCTCAAGGAAAACTTAAATGTTTGTGTACGGTGAGTGATATATTATTTCTATTATACTAGTGTGGCTCTATGAGCTGTAGACCTCGCAAGTCTGTCTTTGCCTATCTAAAACGGAATAAATGTCCAAGTGGAGCCTTAACAAAATCCTTCAAACAAATAGAGAGAGAGTTCCCATCCTTGAGAGCCAGTTCCCATTCTGGGCCTAGCGTGCTACCATCCTCAACCGTATCATCACTTACCTACCAACAGGTGAGATAGTGGTCAAACGGTAGCCTATATGATATATAAAAAAATAGACACCCCCGTCCCCTTAAAGTCTATCGGATGAAAACTATTCTCGGACAAAAAAGTTGTATAACAAACCTATGGTAACAAAAAAAGTTTCAAATGAAGTTTTTGAACATTGGTCGAAATTGCTGAAATGTGATTTTTCACGTTTTAAAAAACTCAATCATTCGGATTCGTAAACTGCCTTTACTTCGACTTGGATCTTTGCAATACCTACAATGCTCAAATCGGTTACATTTGTGGCTTTTGAACCGACTTCCAAATAGGAGGAGGTTCTCAATTCGTCTGTATGCTTTTTTTTGTATGTATGTTACGCGATTACTCCGTCAATTGTGAACCGATTCTAATGATTATTTTTTAATCGATAGGATATATTTCCGACGTAGTCCCATTGTAATGTATTCGAGATCTGATAAGTATCTCCAGAGATATAACGATAAACGTTTCAAACTTGCTACTGAAACTGACTCGCGTGGCACGGAAGTCTGTTGTTTTAGTTTTTTAACCATCTGAATTATTGTTGTAACCGTATCTGATATGAATTTTTGAATTTGAATTGAATAACGTCTTAATTTCAAAATTAACTGTGAATTTAATGTTTCAGAAAAGATGACGACTACGACGACTTAGATAATTAGTACCACATGGAGCCCTGGCCTGCTGAGATGCTGATGCAGATGTCTTCTCAAGATACAATGTCACAAACCATCAAACAACTTTGTATAATGATAGCCTACGTTGTCATAAATATATTTGTAATTTAATTTCAACAGATTTTTCTTTTTCATCCATGTTATACATACTATCAGGCATCAGGGCACACATACTACTTGATTGGTTTCAATTTCAATTCAATTTCGATTTATTTCAGAAAAAAAAACGTAAGATAACAGATACATAAAAGATCCAAATCGTTACATTCCGACGGTATCGGCATTTGACATATTATACTTATTATATTACGGCTAAGTTGTACATTACCTGACATCGAGTTGGGGCCAGGGTTTTTTTTCACAGAAAGGTCTTATTGCAAGCTTCGTGGCATTGAAGGCTTCGTGGGAAGTTTTAACTTGCGGAAACTTATACTTTCCGAGATATACATATTTCAAAATCGGAACATTAGCCTTACATTTTTGCATTTCAACGGTTTATATCACAACTACAGATTACGTATATGTCCACCCCCCTTTTCGATCGAATTGTTGATACATATTTTAGTACTTAACCTCAACATTTTAAAATATTCATATTTCCTAAAGGGGAGGGGGGGGGGGGGGTCCTAAAATCGATGTCAGTTAAAGTACATTCGAACTTATATTACTTCAAAACAATTAGAATCTATTCTAACATATTTAAAACACGGAACAGAAAACGTGGGTTCGTTTGTAAGCTTTAAACCCCCGACGCAAAAAGAGGTTACTACATCGTGTATCGCATCATTTTTTCATACAAACACTATAAAAAAAAAAGTAAATTTTTAGGTGGCGAAAAATTATAGTTAAGTAGGTATAAAATATTCTACTGTGTTCCGGAACCCTACGAGTGCGAGTCCAACTTACACTTGGTCAGTTTTATTTTTTCTGGTGTAATATGTCACAGATCATTAGTACTATTAAGAGTATTCTGTGACAGAACAAGCGGCAATCGGCCATAGGTATATACAATAAGCTAAGGACAAACAAAAAAAATTTTACCGACTTTACAAAATTTCTCAATTCGTCGGTTTTATTTTTTGTATGTTCACCGATTACTCGAAGACGCCTTAACCGATTTGAAAAATTCTTCTATTGTTTGAGAGGATATACTTACCAGGTAGTTTCATTTCAATTTTATCGAAGTATGTTCATTATCTCCAGAGATATGGAGATAAACACCTCAAACTTGGTAATTAGAATGACTAGCGCGACGCGACGTTTGAAATCGGTTCTTTAAGATCTGCTGTAGCTATGCCATTTCCTTTTATTGACCAACTAATTGCATAAAGAAATATGACCTTTCAAAAATCTTAAGGAGGAGATATAAAGGATTATATTTCTTTTTGCAATTGGTTGGTAAATAAAAGCTTGTAAATTAAAACTGGCCAAGTGCAAGTCAGCATCGCGTCTCTTATCGCACACTTAGGGAGGGTTCCGTACAATACGAAATATAACAGAGTTTTAACCTCATATATTTGATTAATTGATATTACCAAGAATATTTGGTTTGGTCGCGATCGATAGAAAGACGGGGCTCGTTTACTAGCGCCATCTATGTCATTTTGCCGAAACTAATTAGATAGATGGCGTTTAGAAACACGTTTTTTGTAGGGGGACCCCCTTTAATTTTTAACTTTATTTTGTTTTTAGTATTTGTTGTTCTTGCGGCAACTGAAATACACCATCTGTGAAAATGTCAACTGTCTAACTATCACGGTTTATGAGCTATAGCCTGGTGACAGACGGACAGACAGACAGACAGACAGACAGACAGACAGACGGACAGCGGAGTCTTAGTAATAGGGTCCCGTTTTACCCTTTGGGTACGGAACCCTAAAAAAGCTAGCTTACGTAGGGCGTAGCTACAGCAGACATTGATATTTTGTAGAAAAAAAATTTTCTCTAGATGCATTTTCCAGGGAGGAAACAGGCGAATACATTTGTATGGAAAAGTGCACCCTGCGTTCGCTCTTAAGATTAGTTTGACAACAATTGTCTTAATGTATCGAGGCCCTCAGAGACAGACTAAGGCGGCTAGCAAGAGCTGGATGAGAGTAGTCGAGGCTTGTGTTCAGTGGCGTATTATACTCACCACTGGAGAGGCCGCCTATTACCTATGTCTAGCAGTGGTGCAGTGCACTATTATTTTATTCTGAGAGCCCCGCCCCGTTGCCGTAAAAGGATACATGGCTCGCATAAGCGAGAAGTTGCCGGTTCACGTCCTAGAACGGATGTTCGTCCATAGGTGGTAAGAGGATACTAAAACGATGATCCGCCTGAATTGCTGCCGAAATGTAGCTTACCACCATCGAGGAGAAAATCTGCCGCCGTAGCGTGTTCACCATCTTCGACCACAAAATCGCTTACCACTAGGCGAGATAGTGGTCAATCGCTAGCCTTTAAGATATTAGAAAATATTAGTTTACTAGTGTAGTTAAGCTGATGATGATTTGATTTGATGAAGACTCCCAAAAAGGAGGAGATGCTCAATTAATCTGTTTTTTCAACCGACTTTCTTTATGTACCTATTATGTTACGCGATTACTCCATCAATTGTGAACCGATTCGAACGATTATTTTTTTAATCAGTTGGGTAAAATTCCGAGGTAGTCCCATTGTAATTTTATCGAGAGTATCTATAGAGATATGACGATAAACGTCTCAAACTTGCTACTGAAACTGACTCGCGGGATATGGCAGTCGTTTGTTTTAGTTTTTAAACTATCTTAATTATTGTTGTTTGTTCGCTTAACCACGCTTACGCTTAAATTACCCACTAAGAGCGAACGCGGGGTGCACTTTCCATACAAATGTATTCCCCCGTTTCTTTCCTGGAAAATGCTTCTAGAGCAAAATTTGTTTTTACAAAAACTCAAGGCCTGCTGTAGCTACGCCCTATCATTTGCTTTTTTTGGCCAACCAATTGCAAAAAGAAATATAAGGGAAAAGGGGGTAATGGGATTTACTTAAGCGAAAATGCAAATAAAAAATTATTAAAGAATAAAATCTTTATTGCAACTGTCTCACAACAAAATCTACTTAATTAGCTATCATTTGAGTAGTAATCACTTTGGTAATCAACTTTGGAAAATACAGAAGTTGAAAAAAAAAACAGATTTGACTCTCATTGCACCGAGGTTAGGGTAGTTGTGGTCACCCTGAGGGCAATTAAAGTGAAAGAAAATCTAACATAAATCGCAGACATAACTTTTGTCAGACTCGACTTTTGGTAGTTCTCACACGTACTTTCGGCATCTAAACAAAAATAAAACAGTTTAAATTATATAAGTAATTTAATCTAGATGCATATTAATTTGTGGGTAATAGTGGTCACTGGCTGACACCTGACTCTCATTACCCACAACAAAAAAAAATTAGAAAAAAATATTATAGAAAAAAATACATTAGTTACACACGTGATTTAGGTTTCGCATCATACATTTCAATGTCTGGCTAAACGTGTATAAAAATTACAAGCAAATAAATCAACAAATGTGTCACTTACCGTTTATTTTGAGTGGTTGAAAATTACATCGACGGGATGCAAAAACAAAACACTTCTCTTATTCCCGCTGCAACAGCCATACAGGCGCGAGCGATTTACATCGACAGCAAGGGATCAAGAGCGTGATGGGACGACCATATATTAGTCACTAGTGTTTGCGGTTTTGTAGATATGTGGGTGATTCCCATTGCCCGCTGACTCCTATTGCCCGGTCTTCCCCTAAGCTTTTAATCTCCTCTTTAAGATTTTTGAATGGCCTTATTTCTATTTGCAAATGGTTAGTGAAAAGAACAAAATGATAGGGGCGTAGTACAGCAGACCTCAAATTATTATGATAGTCTGAACAGCAGTCAGCAGACCTTGATGTTTTCTCTAAAAGCATTTTCCAGGGAGAAAACGGGAGAATACATTTATATGGAAAAGTGCACCCCGCGTTCCGTCTTATTTTTTTTTATTGCTAGGGTTCATCTCCAAGGATGTCCCATTTAAATTTTACCAACCATATAATGTGTTCCGGCAGCTGTCTTTGAGAGCCAGTTCATATTGTAGACCTACCGTGCTGCTATCCTCGACCGCATCATCACTTAACATACCGACATGAGATAGTTGTCAAACTCTAGACTGTAAGTAAGAGCTTGACTAAAAGATCTTTTAATAATTGTTTTAGGCCTACGCCAAATTGTAGTCAAACTCTTACTTACAGTCTAGAGTTTGACAACTATCTCATGTTGGTATGTTAAGTGATGATGCGATCAAGGATGGTAGCACGGTAGGTCTACAATATGAATGGCATCAAAATCTTAAAATTTACCTATATTTTGATTCCTGTCGTATAAATAAACTTTGATAGATTGATAATAACCAAGTTCAATGCAAACAGGTTATAAATCTTTGTAAATGAGATATATATTTAGATTTATCACTAATCTGCAATACTTACCCTGTTGAATGCATAACACGCACTTGCTTGATCATTTCATCATCAGCCTATCTCTGTCCATTGCTGGACATAGGCCTCACAAAGCCTCAATACTGAGCTCAAAATCGAGCTCAGGCTTAATTTTTTAGCTCTATCATTTTATGCCTTAAAATTTAAACTCTGATTTTTTTTTTCATTTAAGTAAACCTAGTATCAGTAGGTAAGTAGAACTATTACTTAGATCTAGATAAGAATAGAAAAAAAGACAAAACTGTAATGATTTTTAATAATTTGTTAAACACAACAATCAAATTACTATCAATTTTAAACAAAAGGATGAAAACAAAATTAAATTAAAAAAAAACAATATTAACAAACTTTGTGAAGAATCATGTTATACCTACTTATTGTAGTTTGTCACAATGGTAGAATTTGTAGAAGTACAATTGGTATATTTTGTACGAAGCTAAACATCTGAAAGTTATTTATATATGTAAGTATACAGTTTTTATTTAGGTAAAAGTCGAAAGATTTGAAACATCAATTATTAATTCAAACAACATGCAAAATCAACAATACAATTATAACAAATATATAAATATTTTTTTTACAAAATAAATCAAAATAGAAATGCTCTGCAAGCTACGAATAAATAATTATTATTTATTACGAATAAATACCTAAGAATTATTTAGTAGACTGTAAGGGTCAGTTTCCACTGAGAGGCAACGCGACGTGGCGATGCTTGAATCCTCAAGAATCGCCGCGTCGCGTTGCGTCCGGTAGGCGCAGCACAGCTCTGGCATCTGCCAGGTCAGTCGCGATGTTTCGCGCTATGTCACAAGACATTATAAAAATCATCTCAAAAAAATGTGTAGGTATCTTTTAGTTTAGTAAACTATAGTAGGGTCAAAGTCAAAGTCAAAGTCAAAGCATTTATTCAGTATATGGGCAAATTAAAAATTAGCACTTACACACGTCAAATAACATTAAATAGATCATATTCAACAAAAAATATAGATATAACAGAAACATAACGCTTTGAATTTACAAAAAAAAAACAAAGGTATTGAGCCATTCAGCTTTCATCTAGACGTCGAACGTCACACTTAAAACACATGTTTAATTCCCCTTATTAATGTAGGGTTGCCAACCGTACCATTACGTGCACCCGCAACCCAGTGCATGTTTCAGTACTTCAGACAATTTTTATCCAAAAAATTGTGAAATAATGAAACTTAATAGATAAATAAAACGCAGACTAATTGCAGTACAAATCATGTTCCGAATGGAACTGATTGTCCGACTATCAGCCGCAATCAATTTAATAGATCACATTTGACATCTGTCAGTCTTAGCTTCATAGTAAGGTGACTTGCTTAAAAACATCGATGCAATTGATGAATCGATACGTATCAATACAAACAAGAATTATGTTAGTTTGATGTTATTCGAAATCACCAATTTTCCGGAAGCTCTAAATGAGAAATACAATTAGTATTCACAATATTGTGTTATTTACTTGTTTGTTTTGCGTTAATATGAAATTGATAAGATACGTTAATACAAATTATACAAATCGGAAATTGTACATATTTAAACGATTTTACATGCATTTATGGATTTTAATGTAGCTCCATAGAAAATGGCCCAATAAAATAAAATAAAAACATACTCAAATGTACCTATGGATCTAACGTTTAGTAGTTTATCGTTATTTTTTTAACCCAAACTATTATTGATTTTAGTTCTTTTTTAGTCTAAGAATAATATTATGTGTTAATTACAATCACAGTGTAGTTATTTTTATAGTTAAACATCCTTCACAAGTAATCATTGCATTCGATTCAACCTATCGACTGATAAATCTTTTGATTTTTTGGGTAGCATCCCAAGTGTTTATAAAGAAAAAGTGTTCACTGACGTAACCTTGTACTGACGTTTAGTTTATTAGAACAAAAATTGTTTATTATGTTTAAAATGAATTATTAGTCAAAGTAAATCGTAAAAACGCTTTCTTTTGTAATTATTAGAATAAATATGTATTTTTAACTGAAAAATGTTAAGTAATTATGCAGTTCTGACTTTGAAATAATTTATAATTTTATGTGCCCTTCATTACAAGGTCACGTTGTTGAATTTTGATGAAGTGTCAAATGTGATCTATTAAATTGACTCTAGTATAAGTTGTATTTTTTATCACTATCTTAGAAAGTGCGCGCTGCGTCGCGTCGCGTTACTCGGTGCTATATATAAACAAGTTAATTATAATATTGAAATGTACAAAAAACCCGACTGCGTGAAAAAATATTTATTAGCATTTCTTATTCCAAACTTTGTTAGAACAAAATTTGTTAAATAACTTATGTTTTATTTGAGTTTGGAATAGTTAAATCGCTTAATAAAAAAAAACACGCAGTCGAGTTTTTTGTTCCTAAAATAACCACCTTGACTCTTACAAACATGCCTAGGTTATTGACGAAATGATAACTAATCATGCACAAAAGGTGTTTAAGTACATTGAAATGGATCGGTTTTAAGTAAGCTTTTTTTATATCATATAGGCTAGCGTTTGACCAATATCTCACCTGTTCGTAAGTGATGATGCGGTCGAGGATAGTAGCACGCTAAGCCTAGAATGGGAACTGAAAAGCTGGAAGTTGCGAGAAAACTTCTGTTATCTACTTTATCTATTCTTTAAGGGGTTTCCTTTTGAATGGAATTTGATTTTATTTTCAGCATAGCTTTACATTATACGATCATTTTGCCAGTATCGGGATTTGAATATTTCAAGTTATTATAAGCAAACTCAAGTCTTGACTGACAACAAGTCACTCAGTCATGGCTATTTAGTATACAGACAGGACGAGACCTCAGCTGCGTCGGGTCGCTGGTTTAGGGGCCTGGCAGTACAGCGAGCCACCCAATAAGAGCAGGCGTACCACAGCTGCCTATCGCCCATACTGTACTCCAAGTACACGGACGACATCCCGGTGGGGGATGGAGTCCAATTAGCACTTTATCCCGATGACGCTGCATACATATCCGTGTCTATCAAGCCGAAGCACGCGATACTGAAACTCCAGAGAACGTTGGATCTTCTCCCCCAGTGGCTGGCAAGATGGCGACTGGTAGCGAACGCAGGGAAGACGCAGGCGCTCCTGACTCAGGTGCAAGCAAGCAGGCACCCCAAGCTACACTTCATGGGCATCGACATCGAGTGGACCAACGTGGTTAAATACCTCGGCATCCTGATTGATAACAAGATCAATATGGGGAAACAGACCTAGAACGCCGCCAACAGTGGCCGTACAGCAGCCTATCTTCAACGCCCCATCTTGAACTCCTCCGCCAAGCCAAACTGGGGATCTACAAGACCTATATACGACCGAGGCTCACATACGCCACCCCAGCTTGGTGGACACTGGCAAGCGAAACAAACAAGCAAAGATGCAGAGTAGTACAAAACAAGATCCTACGAAGAATAGTCAATGCACCTACATTCGTACGCAACAGCACGATACAGAGAGATCTCCGAATGGAAACAATGGACTCCTTCATAAAACGACTCACGAAGAAGCTGTTTAAAAGAGCGGACTCATCATCGTGGCAGCATCTGAGGGGCATCACCTCTTACCATAGGCCACCTGACGGGAAGGGTTTCCCTCGAGACCTCGTCCGCTGGGATCAGCGACGACTCGGATGGTGGCGGTTGAACCCGGGAACCTAGCCGGTCGCTGGGGCGTTTAGTTGGGCTTCCCCGAACGGAGATCCACCTGGCATAAACGTCTCGCTCGGCTAACCAGTTTCCGGGTAAAACCTCCACACCCGACTCCTAGCAAGAAAAGAAGAACCCGACCTAACACCTAGGTCGCCCTACTCGTCGGGCAATTTACCACGGCCCAGAAACGGCCACCCCGACACCCGGACGTCTTCACGTCTGGCGATGGATACCCCGGACAGGGGGCAATGCCCCAAAACCAGGCCCCCGCGCCCTGAGGGATCACACGAGAAGACAAGAGTCGAGTGTAGTGTCCAGTAAGTTGACAGTATCGGTTCGACACTCGTACGCTCACGAGCTCCCAAGTAACCAGTAAAATTATCCTCAGTTTTTGTCGGCGACCGAACCACACGGGACGGCGGCCAGCTTGATAATAAGCGGTGAAATTGTAGTGCCGAAATTTATATTTAACGTGTGCGAGAGGGACGGAGCGTGCCATCTCGTTCTAACACGGAAAATTATGGACTTTTTGGATAAGTGTAGTAAATAAGTTTTTTAAGTATTTTTATATAAATATATTGATAAGTTCTTTGTAAAACTAGGTAAATAAATAAGTAGCGCAGGTTTTGCTAAAGATTGTATAAGAATAGATCAATAAATGGTAAAGTTATTAGCGTGTTAATAAGCGGTGAAATTGTAGTGCCGAAATTTATATTTAAAGTGTGCGAGAGGGACGGAGCGTGCCATCTCGTTCTAACACGGAAAATTATGGACTTTTTGGAATTTTAAATGGTAAAGTTATTAGCGTGTAAAGACCAAGCGGGGTCAGGACTTCTAGATTTTTTTAGGTAGTTTTTGGTAAATAAAATCTAGATTATTTGGTTTTATCATTTCCCGGTAGTCTAGATAAGAAATAGACATAATGATGAGCATTTTCGTGTAAGATACTTGTTACGGACAACGAAGCTTACCATTGTAGGTAGTAAACAGATGTAATTTTGTAACAGAGACAACAAAAATGTAATTTTGTGGCTATAGTAACATGTAATGTCGTTAGAGTACATAAGTAGCTAGCATGATGTGAACGATAGGAGCGACGCCGATGTACTGATGCGGCGCCGCTACTGCGCTCTGATTTAATTTATAGTCGTGCGGGCAGGACAGAGTTACGCCCGCTGTCCTCGCACACTATAAATATTGTTATTAGCTATTATATAATAAGCGAGTACTTGTATTATAGTTCTGTTCGACGACAGACTCGCGTGAGGCGCCACGCCTATCTATGTAATACAGTCCAGTAAGAAATAAATAATCATTCAAGTAAAAAGGGTTTATTTTCACAACGAAAACATCCTGCACATCGAGGTCATCAGTTGCCGAATCTGACCCTTTCAATACTTAAGGACTTAAGTTGTAAATCGTAGTCGCTAGGGGCGAAAGTGTGGGCGAGCCGAGATAAAAATTAGGTCGATTCGAGATCAATTTTCGGCGCGCGAAACGGGGCTCTCATTACGGTAATTATCAGGAATAGCTTAGTAACCCCGAATCGCTGTATCAGTAGGTGGTCCGGGTAGGCGGATTCCCCTTTTCCTTGCCTCTCTTCTGACTGTCGGACACGAGCGGTAGTTGGCAGCGTGCTTCCCCTTGCAATTGGCGCATTCTAGGGGTGCATCTTCTGCCCTAGGGCATTCGGAGCCTGGGTGTGGGCCAGCGCATTTGACGCACTTCATAGGCCTGTGACAATTTGCCGATGAGTGCCCAAATCCTTGGCATCTGTGGCACTGCGGTATACTTGCAGTACCCTTCCAGGCTTCGAAGTGTACACCGGGCATATTCATAAGCTCGCTAATTTTATATATATCGGCGAGTTGTTCGGGCGGGAGTGCGTCTAACTGGACGTGATAGACGCACTTATTCGTACCCCGGCGCGTAGGTAATCCTCTAGCAAAGCGCGCGGGGAAGCCTTTCTTTTTCAATTCAGCCACAATGGCGTCTGTCGGGGTATCTCGTGGTAGGCCCCACAGTGCAAGTTTGAGGGGGCGTTCGTTCTTGAGCGCGTAGGCATACCACGAGATAGCTGGGTCTGCGTTTGATTGCTCGGTAAGATACGCCTGCACCGCGCGGAATTCTTCCGGCGTGCGAGGCATAAACTTAATACCGGCTCCAAATGGTCTGGCGGTTGGGACGTGTCCGAGCCGAGTTCTCAGCACTCTAAGGTGTTCGGGCCAGTTAGGTTATGATTCCACCAATATTGGTGGATAGCCTTTCATTAGGTTAGGTGCTGGCTGGGTACTCGGAGGTTGGTTGTCTTGAGTCGGTGGGGATCTCCCAAGTGACATCCGCCCAGGTGACGTAGTTACCGGTGCAGGCGGTGGGGATTGTACTGCTTCGGCGTATGTTGCAATGGCCGCAGTAGAGGCGGTCGCTGCAGTGAGCCGGGGGCGCGCTACGGGTCGTGTAGCAACAGGTACGGATTGGGCAGATTCCATCCTACGCTCAGACGCCAATGGAGGCGTGGGCGCTCGGCGGAGATGTGCGGCAGGTTGCGGCTTCTTAATGCCACTGGAAGGCGTGGCTACTGAGAACTCTTCTACTGCCACTTGTATGTTCGGAGGTGGAGAGTGGGCATATCTCTGACGAGAAGTTGGTAAAGGCGAGATCATTGCCGCGGCATATGCTGCCGCAGCCTCTGCTGGCGGTGATGCTGGTGATGGAATCGGTGCCTGGTCGAACGGCACCGACTCAATTCCAACGTAGGACGTCGAGTCGTGGCTCGACATCACGGCTACCAGCTCCTCTTCGGAAGAGGAGTCATCAGAGTCCAGCTCTGGGTTTCGATGTGCACTTGAAGAAGCACCGGTCGACCCCGACGTCAGCGAGCGGGAGTGGCTGTAGTGGTCGCTGCCGTGTTTCTCTCCCGATGCTTCTTCGGTGGATCGGGGTACAATTATGGGCGAGGTTGAAGCCCGTCGTGGTGGGTACGTCTAGTTTCCCTCTGCGGTTTCGGCTCCGGCTCGTCTCGACCTGATACGATGCGGAACCGCGGTTGCGGGGGCGTTGTAGGTGACGGAGTAGCCGGGGAATCGCCAACTCGTGGGCGCTCCTCCTCCTGCGTTTCGTCGTCTGACGACAACTCACGTCTTCTGGGTGTGGGGCGTGTTAACGTCGGCTCCGATGCTGAAGTCGACATTGTTGCTGGTATCGAGGGTCTGGCAGCATTCGCGGCAGCTCTGCCAGCGGAACGCGGTCGTCTCGGGGTTGGTCCCACTGAAGTTCGGCCGACTAGTCTAATCTCGCCAGTGAACAAGTCACGGACGCAGACGGTATGGTCGGCGCTTAACTTCCTGCGTGACAGGGGGCGGGGCGGGGGCGTCTCTTCAGGCGATGCAGGCGTCGATGGCTTCTCAGCCATAGCTGCGTGCGTAGGCTTATAGAATGTTCGATCACTTGGTCGGACTTCTTGCGGGATTCATTGTCTAGTGCGAATGGCGACTAACTGTGTCTTCTCCACCACTGCCTGCGAGTCAACCAAGCCGGTTAGAACCAGCTGAGGCGATCAGCAAGGACAAGTGGCTTGCGTACTCGACACAGTAAAAGTCACTCCGGCAACTAGAGCTATGTCGGGATCCTTTTCAGTGTTGAGAGTCGTAGTCCGGTGCGGATGCGGCGCTCAATCGGCACTTTTAATCTTGATGGATTCTGCTGTGTGGTTCGGCTCCGACGTCGCTGTCACACGAAGCGGGTGCAGCGTTCGTCGTTGCTGGCAGTGTTGTCAGAGATAAGCGGCAGCGTGTCTCGGTCGACGGTCGAACTCGACGAGTGGAACCGGCGCGGAGATGAGCTCTGACGTCACAAGGTGACTCGGAGCGGTGCCTTAACAAAGGCAGTTGGCGTCTCTTGCAGTCTGGTTCTAGGTCGTGCACTCTCGACGACAATGGTGTCGGAGTATGCACGTCCGGGCAGTCCCGGTCAGCAAGTAGGCGAGGGTGCGGGGGGGCACTACGCCGCGTGTCTTCAACAAGACAGCGGTAAGTAGCCCGTCGGGGGTGCGCAGGGTATGCGACCACTTGTATGTCGGCGGTCCCCAGTCGCGGCGCTCAACAGCGGTTGCTGGAGCGCGGGCGGCTGGTCGGGTCCGGCCGGACAGCGGCGGAAGCGTCTTCGCTGGGCGCTGCTCACTGAGAGGTGGGGGAGTATAACCTCGACCGCGCCACCGGGGAGCAGCGGGGACAGCGAAAACTGTGGTTTTCTGCGGTTTAGTGGAGGCGATGGAATACACTCACACTAATGTAAACACACACACAGAAAACCTCATACACAGAAAACCACCAGAACCAACCGATCGTGGAACACCAGCCCCAGCGTCATCAAGAGCAGCATCGGCAAATCGCCCCCATATACGCCCACGCTCACAATCCAGAGTTCGCACCACGCAACCAAACAGACAACCGCCAGTACAACCAGTGCAACATATGTACCCCCCTTATGGTGCATATGACGAAATCAATGCACCTGGTTGGTCATGGCCACAAAGGGTCACAACACTTCGCCCCCCGGCCAATGAACCTATAACACGAGGAGCACAGCCAACTGCCCCTCGAAAAGAAAGAAGAAGGGGAAAATGAAGAGGAGGCCGAAGGAAAAGAAATGCAGCACCGACCGCAGCCTCTACCCCTGTACCGCCTCATACACAGGCAGCTGAATTCCCTCCATTCGTCCATGGACCCCCGATGGCACGATACCCGCCATTACCAGAGCCAGCCATCTCAAGACCGCGTTCAAGAAGAGGGTCTCCGCGTATCCGCCAGAAGACTGTGCCTACATCACAGACAACGCAGAGCGCAAATATCTGTGCAAGCCAGCCGCCACCTACCGACCAACAACAGGGAACACCAGCGCAGATCCTGGCACCAGTGATCCCTATAATATCAGGACCCAGACCGGAATCGAGAGTCCACTTCGTTCCGGTCACAAGTGTGACGACTCCAACAACAAATACTGCACCAAGAGTGACCAGGCCCACGCCCAGATTGGCAAGAGACGTCCAAGGCCCCCCACTTCACTATGTCCAAGCGGGGGCCAGCGCGTTTGGCCAACCGCGTCATCGCTCCAGAGCTAGACATCAAGGACCACAACTACCACAGCCAGGCCCTTTTCGCTGGGCCGCTCCTACACCCGTCTTCAACATACAGGCGGGGATCCCCTGCCCCCCAGCATGTCAAATGAGAGCACCTGCACAGGAACCCATCGCTGCACTGGTGGAAGCCCTGGCAGGATTACTCTCAGCCATCGCAGCCGGCGAAGATCTCCGGATGGCTGCAATGCGTGGATTGGCCGTACTCTCTGGGTTCCTCTATGGATAGTCAAGTACTACGTATACTATACTAGAACCCGGGAGGAGTTAGAACGAAGACCAATAGCTTGAGGATTCTCGCCCAGTCGCAGGATGTTCACATCATCCTCCTGGGCGAGACCAAATTGAAGAAAAATGAGTCCCTCTCAATACCAAATTACACCGGATATCGCCAAGACGACGTCTCTCCACGTGGACAACCGTACCGGGGCACGGCCGCGTTCGTGCAGAGAGACATAGTCCACGATGTCATAGAAGAACTCCCCAACACCACCACCAAGGCCACAGGAATTATCGTCCAAATGGGTGAACGGGAAGCAAAAATCTTCGGAGGTTACCGACCGCCCACACCGAATTTCGACCCGGCAGATATGCAAAGGATATTCGCCAACGATACCCCAACCCTACTGGCAGCAGACCCCAACGCCAAACACTTGGCGTGGGGGTCCCGTGTCATTAATCCAGCGGGCAGGAAGATTCAAGAAAATGCCGAGAGATTGGGATACGAGGTGATTGGCCCCGACTCACCTACGCATATCCCCAATAACCCAACGCACAGAGCGGATGTAATAGACGTAGTGGCACACCGAAACATGCCTGCCCCTGTTCACATCGAGGTCCTCTATGACCTCGATGAGCAGCATCTGCCTCTGCTCATTACAGTGGGCACGTCCGCAACTGCAACCCTCCCTCGAGGAATTCGCAAAAAGACCGACTGGGAAATCTACCAGGCCAAGTTGAAGACGCTGTCAGTGGGGCAATTAACCACAGCAGAAGAAGTGGAGAGATGTACGACCGACATAACTGACGCCATCAACGAGGCCAAAGTCATCGCCACCACTATTCAACCTCAAACCTCATGGAGAGAGGAACTTCCAGCCCATTTATGGCACATGAGGTCCAAGAAGAGGCAGCTAAGAGAACTCTGGGCCCACACTCGCTGTCCGACCACAAAGACGCAGTTGAACGCTATAACCGAACGCCTCTCCAACGAGGTGAAGAGATGGAGAGGTGAATCCTGGGACGAGCGCATCGCACAGGCTACCGAGGATCAGACCAACCTGTACGCACTTAACCGCGCACTCCTACGAGCTAAGGTACCAGTGTGCCCTCTCACTGACGCTGCAGGACGCAGATGCTATCCAGCACCTGCGAGAGCGGAGCTCCTGGCGGATCACTTGGAAGGGCAATTCCAAATGCACCCAGTCCCCCAAGATGCAGATCCAATCATCGCAATCCACCATCAACACGTTTGCTCGGAAGTTAGCAAGCTGATTCAATCACCGGTGCCCCCATTAGACGGTGACGAGTTCGTCTCTCCAGCGGAAGTGGCCAGAACTGTCAGAGGATTGCAAACCAAAAAGGCCCCAGGATTGGATGAGATAACCAACTTAGACCTTAAACAGCTGCCGTCGAGGGGCCTTGTCTGCATAGCAAGGCTCTTTAACGGCATCCTGAGGACCCAGCACTTCCCTACGACCTGGAAAATAGGGAAAGTCGTCGTGTTACCTAAACCAGGAAAAGACCGTAGGCAGCCTTCAAGTTACCGGCCAATAACGCTGCTCTCCCACTTAGCGAAGTTGTTTGAGCGTCTGCTGCTGCGGAGGCTGCGCCCTCACTTCACTCCTCGTGAGGAGCAGTTCGGCTTTCGCACGCGCCACTCCACGACGCTCCAACTTACAAGGGTACTACACCATTTGGCCATCGAGTACAACCGGAAGAGAAGAAGCGTCGCAGTGTTCCTGGACATTGAGAAAGCCTTTGATAGGGTATGGCACGAAGGCCTACTCTTCATAATGTCCAGGACACCGACACCCGCGGCGCTGATCCACATAATAGCGTCCTTCCTACACACCCGGAAATTCTGCGTGTCCGTCGAGGGCGTCAACTCCGAGCTACGCCCAATAGCCGCGGGAGTCCCCCAGGGAAGTTGTCTGTCGCCATTTCTCTACGCGATATATACAGACGACATACCGACACTGGGGGAAGAAGACCTAGTGCCAGGCGAGCGAGGTGCCACCCTGGCCCTGTTCGCCGACGATAGCGCCTATATCACATCGTCGGTCAACGCCAATATCGCCGCCAGAAGGATGCAGCGGGTACTGGACCTCCTACCTACTTGGTTGGACAAGTGGCGCATGGCCGTCAACGTGGGGAAGACGACCGCGCTGCTAACCGGAGCCCAACGCATACTGCCACCACCGCTGCAGCTTCGAGGGCAAGACGTCACGTGGGAAACAAGCATGAAGTACCTGGGCGTCTTTATTGACAGGACGTTGAGGATGAGACCGCACGTGGACCACGCGATCCGCCAAGCGAAAGCCGCTAGGGCGCTCCTCCGTCCAGTCCTACGCTCGAAGTTGCCTCTCCACACGAAAGTCGGCATCTATAAAACATATATTCGCACCAAAATAACGTACGCTGCCCCTGCGTGGTATGCCCTGTGCTCGGAGTTCCAGCGCAAACGTCTCCAAACAGTCCAGAACGTCACCCTGCGGATGTGCACGGGAGCCGGTCGATACGTGCGCAATGACGTCATCGCCCGGGACGTGAGAATCGAGACGGTGAGGGAGTTCGTGGTCCGTATGGCACGCGGTCAATACGATCGCGCTGACAACGGACCACACCCTCACCTGAATAACATTGCGCCGCACCACGCCCGGCCGCCTGATGACGCCGTATCGACCAGGCGTGCACTCCCACGCGACTTAGTCCCGGTGAACGAGGACCAAGACAGCGAAGAGGAAGAGTAGCGGCATACCACACCAGCATTAGACCACCGCAAAGCCAAGATGGCCAACACGTCCACCACGCCCTGATAGGCCAACAGACCTGTCGGAACCGCCACAAAGGGCTAATATCAAGCCCGAGAAATCCCTGGGATCAGTGAACCCCAGAGCCCAACCTGGGTAAGGAGGACTACCTCGACACCCATAGTCGCAAACCCATGAAGGGAATGCACGACCCACTTCAGTCAGTGTATCAGTAGGAAAGAAGAATTGGGAAGACTCTTCGGGACCAAGGACCTGCTGGATATGCCTGGTATCACGCTGGAGGCCTGGAAAGGTACCTCAACGGTATCACAGTGCCACAGATGCCAGGCGTACGGTCATTCGTCCAAAAACTGCTACAGACCGCAAAAATGTGTCAAATGCGCGGGCCCGCATTTCGGGTCGGAATGCCCGCGCTCAGAGGACGACGCACTCAAATGTGCAAACTGTGACGGGCAACATGCGGCCAACAGCAGAACTTGCCCCGCTTTCCGCCGGCAAGCGCGCAAGAAAGAGATCCCTGCGGGAAGACCGAGGACTACAGGGCATCCGCAAGCCGCGAGAACACAGCGAGCACAGCCAGCCGCACAACAGGGCCCACAGAATATGTACAGTCTCCAGCCTACCCAAGAACGTCACCAGAGACTGTCACAACCTACGGCACGCCCGCAGTACACAACGGCGCCACCACCAAACAACCCGGCTATCCACACGGGACCCTTCCCGGGCTGGACATGGCCGCTACTACCGCCCGTGCAAACCCACTATGGGTCCCTGCAACCCCCTGCTAACTATCCACCCCCCAGAGGCGAATGGCATACAGTGCAAGCGCCAAAGAGGCACAGAAAAAGAGGCGGGAAAGGCAGGGGAAAACAAAGGAAACCGGTGGCGTCATCCACCCCCGTACCACCAGTCGCACTACGAGCAACAGACGCACCAGCAAGACCGACACGCGCGTCAATCACTACCTCAGTAGAACCGAGAGCACCGCTCCAAACTCGAAGGGGAGCCCCCCGAGCCCCTTCTCGCGGTTCTCGAACGACATCGCGAGCGACAATCACACCTGCTGTAAACGAATGGGGCGCGGGCTACTTCGCGCTTCTAGCACCAAATGTGCCTGCCCCATCAGCCCCGTCTGCCCCCTCATCAGCACCGTCGTCTGCGCCCTCATCGCGCCCCGGCTCAAGACGCGGCCAGCCGCGCAGAAGACGACACAGAGGCGGCGAGATTGGTATGGAGGTAGAGGCCGGAGCATCCTCAGCGCCGGTGACTCCCTTCATGCCCTCCGAAGGCCCGGGGCCGGGGGCACAGACCGTGCCACCTAGCTCGGCCCCCGTGCAACTGGACCCCAGGGTCCATTTCACGCCCGTGACGCGTACAGCCGTCACGAGCACTACCGCCACGGTGAGCGCACCTCGACCAGTGCGACCCCCGCTGGCGCCGGCTATGCCGACCGTCCAGTGGGGTGCACCACTGAATCATCCGAGGGCCGCCCGCCCACAGCTCGGGTCGAGTGCTTTTGCTCCCCGAGCTCGCCGACCACTGTGGGCCCACCCGACACCCGACCACCCAACACCTGCACCTCCCCCGGGCCTTATGGGGCCCTTAGGCAGAGCGGGGCCTTACCCCCCGCAACCACTGTACTACCCCCAATACCAAATGGGACAAATGGTGAGCCCCGCCCGGGAGCCCGTACAAGCCGTACTGGGTGCCCTGGCGGACCTGCTCACTGCCATCGCAGCGGGTCACGACCTTCGAGCTGCAGCGATGCGTGGACTGGCCGCACTGAACGGGTACCTCTATGGATAGTGGCCAGTTACGCATCCTATACTGGAATCCGGGGGGCGTCCGAGGAAAGGCCTCCGCTCTCCGTACAATCGCACACAGCCACGAAATCCACGTGATCCTACTCGGCGAGACCAAGCTGCGTAGTAACCAGACACTAGTAGTACCAGGCTACGCAGTATATCGTCGCGACGAATTATCTCCTCGGGGCATGGCCTATAGAGGAACGGCTGCCCTTGTAAGGAGAGATATAATCCACGAGGACATACCACACCGCCCCTTCCAAGAGATAAGATCAACGGGTATCTCCATGAGCATAGCCAACAGACCGACGAACATATTCGCCGGCTACAGACCACCGCTGCCATCGCTAGAAACCGGAGATCTGAGAACCATCTTCGCCGACCACACCCCGACTATAGTAGCTGCAGATCTAAACGCTAAGCACATAGAATGGGGGTCGCGAGTGGTCAACGACACGGGCAGACGACTACTAAATGACGCAGAGAACCACGATTACTCTGTGATTGGTCCGGACTCGCCGACCCATATACCGAGCAATAACAACCACTACCCAGACGTGATCGACATCGTGCTGCACAAGGGGCTACATGTGCCAGTAAGCGTGGAGGTGCTGTACGACCTGGACGAGCAGCACCTCCCGCTCCTTATAACACTCGGAGCAACCGCTGCAGCCATACCACCCAGACGGTCAAGGCTTACAACTGACTGGGAAGCCTACAGAGCGGAGCTGGCAGACATCCGAGTTGGCCCACTAAACACCGCACAAGACATAGAAAGATGTGCCGAACTACTAGAAAACAAAATGACCGACGCCCAGCGAGGGAAACGTCCCACATAAGATGGAAAGAAAGATTACCTCGTAGGCTCCAAACTATGCGAGAGGAAAAACGTCGGCTCAAGGAACTGTGGGCTCGCACACGTTGCCCGAGAACAAAACGCAAATTAAACACCGCAACAGAAAATTTCACAGAAGCAGTTAACTCATGGAGGGGAGCTAACTGGGAAAAACATATAGAACATGTAAGTGAGAACATGACATGTCTATACCGACTGAACCGCCAACTGACCCAGGCTAAAACGGTCTGCCCACTACTGGACTCCACCGGTAGCCGTCGCTACTCAGCCTTAGAGAGGGCAGAGCTACTAGCTGACCATTTGGAAGGTCAGTTCCAGCTACACCCTGTACCACCGAACACCGGAGAAGCCGTCCGCGACCACCACGAGAGGGTAACCAGAGAAGTGACAGAGTACCTGCAGACCCCCGCTTCCCCGCTGGGAGGGGATGACTTTATGTCCCCAGCGGAGGTGAAGAGAGCGATCAGAAGGCTGCAGGCGAGAAAGGCACCCGGCAAAGACGGGATCTCGACTGCCGCAATAAAACAGTTGCCGTCGAGGGGAATGGTCTGTCTGACCAGACTCTTCAACGGCATACTGCGAACTGGTCACTTTCCCTCTCTCTGGAAGACTGGCAAAGTAATCGTCATCCCGAAGCCAGAGAAGGACAGACGACTACCAGCCAGCTACAGACCCATCACGCTGCTACCGCACATAGCGAAGCTGTTCGAGCGACTGCTGCTGCGGAGACTACGCCCACACTGCGTCCCTAGGGACGAGCAGTACCTACGTGCCGACACCCGTCGAGTGGAAACGCTACAGAACTGCAGTTGCAAGACCCGACTATACCGCCAGGAGCGTCGAGCCTGCATCCGCCCGAGTGCGGTAACGTCAGCGACAACACGCACTGCAGTTTCTACATCGAACTGAAGCCATTCACCAAGCTTAGCACCCGAAAAAAAAAAATTATTATTGCCTTCAGCAATATTTAAGGAGCACGACATAGTGCTAGTTGCCGGAGTGTTGTGTACAGGGTCGAGTCCGTCAACCACCTGGCCTTGCTGATCGCCCTAACTGGACTCATCCGGTTCGGGTTGACTCGCAGGCGGTGGTGGAGGAGACCCCGGTACCCGCATAAACAGCGGAGCTATTTCAAGCCCTTAAATCACGCCCGTCGTCACGCCATGGCCGAACGGCGCTCACCGCCCAAGTCTCCGGACACACCGTCGAGATCTTGGGAGGACTTGGACCCCGACGAACTTGTAGTCGCACGGAACCCATGGTTCCCGGAACAGACCCGGATCGTCACGCGCGCCTCCGTAGGGCTCCCGCCCGTAAGGAAAACGCGCGTCACAACAGCTGGGATCTCGTCGGCGACCACTGCAACTACCACCACATCAACAAAAACCACACCTACCGCCGTCATCGCTTCCACTGCTCGACGTGCTACTCAACCACGTAGACGAGACACGTCCAGCGAAGAAGAAGCTTATCATGATGAAAAGCGCCCCCGTCACGACTCGCCTCCTACTCCGCCGCCGTCCACCCCCCCGCAGCCCCTGTTCAGAATACTACAGGGTGCACAAGGACCGAAGCCGAAGAGGGAGACCAAGAAACGCCTCACCACTACAAACACTTCGCCTACAACTAGAGCGTACACCCCCCCGCCTGCAATATCTTCAGTGCCGTTCGAGCTGAGTGAAGAATCACTCGCTCACGGTTCACAAGAAGACGTACCTTCAACTCCCAAGGCAACAAGCAGAACCAGATCGTCTTCTTCTTCAATATCCGGTACATCACGCTCTGCTCAGAGCACACAAAACCGCACCAACAACCGCTCTCCTGCATCAGAAGAGGAAAACGAAGATGGGAACGTCGAACCAACCGACTCCACTTCGTATGTTGGTATCGAGTCCGTCCCGATGGACCAAGCACCCATACCGTCGCCACCGACTCCACCGCCAGAAGCTGCAGCATCTTACGCCGCGGCACTGGCAGCACCGCCGCCGAGAAGTCAAACCTCACCTATGCAAACTGGACCAGCGACACAATCTCCGCCAGTACAAGCGGGACCATCTGGACTACCGGCCAGCACACAACCAACCGCAAACACCGCCACAACTGGCCAAATGAAAGGATACCCACCAATTATAGTGGAAACCTTACCAAATTGGCCGGAACATCTACGGGCCCTCAGACAAAAGCTCGGCCACATTCCGTCAGCCCGTCCCATGGGAAAAGGAATTAAATTTACCCCTACAACACCGGAAGAATTCCGAGGGATACAAGCGTACTTAAATACCTAGTCAGAGAGCGACCCAGGACTTCGCCTACGCCTTAAAAAATGAAAGGCCCCAAAAAGTGGCGTTATGGGGCATTCCGAGAGAAACTCCGCCCGAAATAATTAAAGAGGACTTAGAGAAGAAAGGCTTCCCAGTACGACTGGTCCGAGGCCTGCCTTCAAGAAGACAGACAAACAAGTGCGTCTATCATATTCAATTAGACGCACTCAGTAAAGAACAGTTGGAAGAACTTTACGCCACAAAAGAACTTCTCAACATGCCAGGGGTGCACATCGAGGCGTGGAGGGGGAAATCAACGATGCCGCAGCGCCATCGTTGTCAAGGTTTTGGCCACTCCTCAACCCATTGTCACCGGCCACTCCATTGTGTCAAATGTTCCGGCCCGCACCCCGGCTCCCAATGTCCGAAGAAGCCCGAGGACCCCCCCTGCTGCACCAATTGCCAGGGAAACCACGTTGCAAACAGCAGGAACTGCGCGGTTTATCGGCGAGAGGCACGAAAACGAGACATAAGACTACCGGGGCCTCCTCCCAGTAACCACCAAGATCAGCCCCAGCCACAACCACGACCACGGCAAAGATCCGCATCTCGTCCCCCTAGGGAAGCAGAACCTCCCCCTCCAAGGACGATTCAGCACAACCAGCCGTTGTTCAACCAGCCTGCAACACCTGCCGGATGGGCATGGCCGATACAACCTTACGGTACGGCCACACTACGTCCACCAGCAAACGAGCCTACTACAAGAGGCCAACTGCCGCCTAAGAAGAAAAAGAAGACGAAGAAAAGAGGCAGACGAGGACGAGGTAGCGCAGCCCCGACAGCCGCCTCAACCCCAGTACCTCCGCACTTACCCCTACCAGCCTTTGTGCCATACATATCTGCACAACCCCAACTTCAACCGATACAAACTGCAAAACAAGTACCGAGTTACCCGACCCCAGTAGCGTCAGTCTCGGCATACCCACCCCTACCACAAGTAAGACCTCGCTCAAGAAGAGGATCACCAAGAAGAAGAACACCTCGTGAGCTCACCCCTGCAACCGCGGGACCACCTACAGAGAGGTCAGAACCAGCGCCACCGCCACGAGCAGCCACCACGCAAACAGTGACGGCAGTAACCCCGACGCCTGCGCCACGATCTGGCCAAACTCAAACCGGCCCACGACCAGACTCAAGGGTACACTTCACCCCGGTCACTCGGGTTGAAACGCGCACCACTAACACAGCACCGAGAGTCACAAGGCCCACCCCGAGGACAGCACAAAACATAAGAGGTATACCTCTGCAGTACGCGCAACCACGGATGCCACTGCCATATCCTCCACAAGTATGGGGAATACCATCTACAGCAGGCCCACCACAATGGGTGCCACCCCCACCACCACCACAACCCGTCTTCAGACAGGGAGCCCCCCGCTACACAACGGGACCAGAGTTGAGTGCCGCTCAGGAACCCATCACCGCTATGGTGGGAGCCCTGGTCGGTCTACTCACGGCCATTGCTGCAGGAGAGGACCTCCGAATAGCGGCGATGCGCGGACTGACCGTACTCCAAGGACTTCTGTATGGATAAAGCATTCAGAATCATCTATTGGAACCCGGGAGGGGTCAAAAATAAAACCGAAGAGCTAAAGATGCTTGCCCAATCGCAGGACGCCCATATAATCCTGTTGGGTGAGACAAAACTTAAAGCGACAGACACACTCAAGATGGCCAACTACTTCGTGTATCGACAAGATGACCAAACTCCACAAGGGCGCCCCTATCGTGGAACGGCTGCACTAGTCAGGAGGGACATAATACACGAAGAGCTGATCACGCCTCAAACCGTCTCAACCAAAGCCACAGGAGTGGTTATCCATATGCAAGGTGTGGATGTGAAAATACTAGGAGGATACCGTCCACCTTTGCAATCCTTCAATACCGAGGACATGAGGAAGATCCTCGATGGCAGAACTCCTACACTATTAGCTGCAGACCTCAATGGCAAGCACATGGTATGGGGTTCTCGCGTGATTTCACCGTCGGGGAGAAAACTCCATGAGGATGCCGAGAGAAACGGGTATGTTGTGGTCGGACCTGACTCCCCCACACATATCCCAAACTGCCCGCGATACCAAGCAGACGTTCTGGATGTTGTTGCTCATCAACTTGTACCTGTCCCAATACACATAGATGTACTCTATGACTTGAATGAGCAACACCTCCCAATACTGATCACCATGGGTGCCTCAGTTGATGCAACCCTCCCCAGAGGACTACGGAAAAGGACAAACTGGGAGAAATACAAGACCGAACTTAAGTCTCTGTCGGTCGGCAAATTATCCACTCCAGCAGAAGTGGAAAAATGTGCAAAGGATTTAACGACGGAGATAAGGAAGGCCAAAGAGGGAGCCACAACCACCGAGAAAAGGACTCACTGGAGGGAAGAACTGCCGAGGAAACTGAGTGACATGAGGGCCAAAAAACGAGAGCTGAGAAGACTATGGGCCTGGTCTCGCTGCCCCAAGGTCAAAAGTGAACTGAACGCTCTTTCCGAAAAACTCAGTGAGGAAGTCAAAAAATGGAAAGGCATGACCTGGGATAACCACATTGCCCAGGTCGCCGAAGACCAGACAAGCCTTTATAGACTAAATAGACAACTCACTAGAGCAAAAATACCAGTCGTACCACTCATGGATGCAACGGGACGAAGGTGCTACCCCGCGGACCAAAGAGCGGAACTCCTTGCCGAGCATCTGGAAGGGCAATTTCAAAACCATCTAGTCCCCCCAGAAGCTCCGATGACGATCCACCAACATCATACCAACGTCCAAAACGTAGTCGCTGCCATGCTGAGTACCACGGCGCCCCCACTGGACGGAGACTACTATATCTCCCCTACCGAAGTCGCCCGTGCCGTCAGGAGACTCCAGACGAAGAAGGCTCCAGGCATCGACGGCATCACTAATGACGACCTAAAGCAGCTCCCGGCAAGGGGCCTAGTATGTTTAACTAGGCTCTTCAACGGGGTCCTGAGAACCTGCCATTTCCCGGACCATTAGAAAACCGGAAAAGTAATTGTCCTGCCAAAACCGGGAAAAGACAGACGTCAGCCATCAAACTACCGCCCAATCACGCTCCTGCCACATATTGCCAAACTATTTGAACGTCTACTGCTGCGGAGGCTGCGCCCCCACATCGTGCCCCGGGAGGAGCAGTTCGGCTTCCGCACGCACCACTCTACGACGCTTCAACTCACGCGAGTGTTGCATCATCTTGCCGACCAGTACAATCGAGGGAAAAGAAGTGTCGCCATCTTCCTCGATATAGAGAAGGCCTTCGACAGGGTGTGGCACGAAGGCCTGCTAGGCTATGCTGTAAGATATCTCGACAGCGGAATCCGCGGTGAGATTCGAATTTCGTACTTTGAAATTCAATCGCATCACGTTCGCAATACGGTTGAATTTCGTAGTACAAAATTCAAATCTCACCGCGGATTCCGTTGTCGAGATAGCTTACAGAATAGCCTAGCTGATCTATAAGATGTCAAGAACGGAAACTCCAAAGGCGCTCATACACACCGTGGCTTCCTTCCTAACTGGCCGAAACTTCTGCGTATCCGTCGAAGACGTAGTCTCCGGATTAAGACCCATAGCCGCAGGAGTGCCTCAAGGAAGTTGCTTATCACCTCAACTCTACACCTTATACACGGACGACATCCCCGTATTGGACGAAGAGCACCTCCTACCTGGGGAACAAAACGTCACCCTGGCACTATTTGCGGACGATAGCGCCTACATCGCATCGTCCAAAAAACCAGAAATAGCAGCAAACAGGATGCAGAGGCTGCTCAACATCCTACCTACATGGCTGGACAAGTGGCGCATGGCCGTAAACGTGGGCAAGACGGCCGCGCTGCTTACCGGAGCCCATCGCTCACGACCGAGACCACTGCAGCTCCGAGGACAAGACGTCCAATGGGAAACCAGCGTAAAGTACCTTGGCGTCTACATCGACCGGACGTTGAGAATGCGCTCACAGGTGGACAACGCTGTTCGCCAAGCGAAAGCCAAGGAAGACAAGCGGTGTAGTGCCCCTCCGCATCTCTGCACTTCTGCAAGACCGGGACAGCTCGGTCGCGCCTACTCCGACAACCGTCGTTGAGCGTGCGCGGCCTGCTACTCGCCTGCAAGAAGACGCCAACACTGCAAACGCAACACATCGGCAACCACACGCCGTACAGAGACTTGCCAGCCGAGCATCGCTTTCGCACTGAAATTGCTCCTGAAATTATTCCGAAGACACCACTAGTTGCCGGAGTTTTGTTTTCTGGGTCATTTCTCCAGCCAGAAGTACACCAAAACTAAGATGTCCGAGAAGAATGAGCATCCGACATCTACGCCCGCCTCACCGAAGCCTTCTCCCCCCCGCCCCACGTCCCGCGGACACCTGCACGCCGACCGCACGGTATGCATACGGGATCTTTTCTCTGGGGAGATAAGACTGGTTGGACGCCAGTCTGTAGGAGCGACGACGAGGCGCCCGAGGTCAGCTGGCAGAGATGCCGCGACCGCCCCCCGCGCCCCCGCACCTGCGGAACTCCAACCAGCCAGCTCCTACCCTACGCTAACGCGCCCAGCTCCGCGTAGACGCGAACCGTCATCGAACGACGAGACGCAGGAAGAGAAGCGCCCAAGAGTCGGCGACTCACCGCCCACTCCCCCGCCAACCACCCTTCCGAAGCCGCTGATTCGCATCCTCCATCACTCGTATGACGAGCCGAAGCCGCAGCGAGAGAAGAGACCCCGATCCAGCCTACAACAGGGCTACTCTTCGCCACCAGTAACCTCACCGCCGCCTGTCGCGCGATTGAGCGAAGCACCACCCACCGATAGTCGTTCCGCCAATCGGACTGACAGCTCCGCGGACAGGACGACATCGAACTCATCGAGTCAAACGGCGCCGCGTACATCCCAGAGTGCAGTACCAGAGAGCGATTCTGTAACCGACAGATCGACCCATTATTCGACATCCTACGCGGGAATCGAACCGGTACCACTCGACAGAGCCCCTATACCGTCCCCGCCATCACCATCACCGGAGGCCGCAGCGTCATACGCCGCTGCACTACTAACTCCACCGCCGATAAGACAGGAAGCGCCTTACTCGCCTCCTGCCAGAACCCCGAACAGACCTCAAACCGAGACCATGCAGGCAGCTATAGCGACTCAACCACCTGTAGCGCAACCTGTTGCACGACCGCGCCGTATCTCTGTGCCGCCGACCGCCGAGAGGAGATCACTAACTACACCACCGTCTCACATGTCGGTAGCTGAGGCAGTACTGTCCCCGACGCGCCAACAACCTCCAGCAGCGATCGCCGGTTCGGCTCCAACTACACCACCCACCCGCCCAGAGCGTACCACAGCCTCAAACAAAGGGTACCCTCCTATCCTTGTCGAGAAGCAGCCCATCTGGCCTACGCATCTAAGAAATCTGAGACAGAAACTTGGCCACATACCAAACGCGAGACCATTCGGTGAAGGGGTAAAATTTACCCCAAAAACCGCAGACGAGTTTCGCGCGGTACAGAGATACCTAATAGAAGAGCAAACTAGAACACCGACCTTATCCTGGTTTGCCTACAGCCTGGAGGAGGAAAGGCCGGTGAAAGTTGCTCTCTGGGGACTACCACAGAACACCGAGCCAGATACAGTAACGGCGGCGCTAGAAAAAAGAAACTTCCCCGCCCGTTTCTCCAAACAACTACCGTGCCGAGGACGCACGAACAAAGTGTGTTTTCACATACAGCTCGACCACATGCAAAAAGAAGAGCTGGAGAGACCCTACCGAACGAAAGACCTGCTCGATATGCCGGGTATTGTGATCGAGGCCTGGAAAGGCACAACCACAGTAGCCCAATGCCACCGCTGCCAGGCATTCGGGCACTCAATGGCGCAACTCAATGGGTCGTGTTCAGACCTTGTGCACTCTGACCCGAAGTGGGGGCCCGCAAAAGTGCGTGAAGTGTGCGGGCCCCCACTTCGGGTCAGAGTGCACAAGGTCTGAACACGACCCATTGAGTTGCGCCAACTGTGATGGACAGCACACTTCAAATAACAGAAGCTGCCCTGTGTTCCGCCGCCACGCCAGGAAGAAGGAGATCCGAGCAGGCCGGCCAAGTAACACAGGGCCTCCCCCTAGTGTTGCTGGAAGAGGGCCATCACGAGCCGCGCGCCAAGTTCCACGACCTACAATGCACTACCAACCGACACGCCAAATGGACAACGCCCAACCGCCACCCGGTGCGCTGTACCCCGGCTGGGCGTGGCCTCCACCCCAACACCACTACGGCACCCTACAACCGCCAGCAAACCGCCCGCCACCCAGAGACGCCTGGCAAATGGTCCAAGCGCCGAAGAGGAAGAAAAAAGGGGCGGGAAAGGTAGAAAAGAGCGAAGGAGAGCTCCGGTCGCCTCATCGACTCCGGTACCGCCAACGACCCCCAACATGCCGATTACGCGACCATCAAGCAGGCCACAAACAACAGGAGCGAGAGCAGTTTCGCGCCGCACACCCGCACCAATCGTTAACCCATGGGGCGCTGGTTACTTTGCGCAGCTGGCGCCAAGTGAACCCGCCCCGTCATCCGCACCATCATCCGCGCCCACGTCGCGCGCCGGCTCAAGGCGCGGAAAACCGCGCAGGCGTCGACCGAGAGTCGACGTGGCGAGCATGGAGGTGGAGGCCGGCGCACCCTCAGCGCCGGTGACTCCCTCCATGCCCTCCGAAGGCCCGAGGCCGGGGGCACAGGCCGTGCCTCCTAGCTCGGGCCCCGCACCAATGGACCCCAGAGTCCACTTCACGCCCGTGACCCGCACGGCGGTAACAAGCACTACGGCCACGGTGAGTGCGACCCCCGCTTGCACCGGCTCTGCCGAGTGTACTGCGGGGTGCACCACTGTACTACCCGAGTGCCGCTCACCAACCGCTCGGGTCGAGCGCATTCGCTCCCCGAGCACGCCGAACACAGAGGGGCCCATTACCCCCTCCTCCGGGCCTACCAGGCCCCTTCTCCTATGTGGGACCATACCCCCCGCAACCGCACTACTACCCCCGCCCACCGGCGGGACCCATGGCGAGCGCCGCCCGGGAGCCCGTATTTGCATTACTGGGTGCCCTGTCGGATCTGCTCGCAGCCATTGCCGCCGGACACGACCTCCGAGCTTCAGCAGTACGCGGACTGTCCATATTGAACGGGTGCCTATATGGACAGTAACCAACTGAGAATACTCTACTGGAACCCGGGGGGCATCCAAAAGAAGAGCCCCGCACTCCGCACCGTCGCCGAAGCTTTGGACCTCCACATCATACTACTGGGGGAAACGAAGCTTCGGCCTACTCACAAGCTCAACCTGCAAGGCTACCACACATACCGCCGGGACGAGATCTCTTCTCGGGGCACGGCCTTCAGAGGCACCGCTGCCCTGGTGCGGAGAGACATCGTCCATGAGGATATCCCACACAGGCCTTTCGTACAGACACGAACAACGGGAGTGTCTACCCATGTTGCCGGCAGGACGGTCAACATTTTTGCTGGGTATAGACCTCCACTTGCCAATCTCAACACCACCGATATGAGGACCATATTCAGCGGCGACACACCAATCATAATGGCGGCCGACCTCAACGCAAAACACCCAGAATGGGGGTCACGGATGGTGAACGCGGCAGGAAGAAGACTGTGCAGTGACGCCGAAACGCATGGCTACACAGTCATCGGACCAGAGTCGCCAACCCACATACCTAACACGATGGGTCACCGAGCAGACGTCCTTGATATCGTCGTCTACAGAGGACTCCACATCCCAGTGAGCGTGGAGGTGCTATACGACCTGGACGAGCAGCACCTCCCGCTACTGATCACTCTCGGAGCATCAGCTGCGGCAGTCCTACCGAGACCAGTGAGACTGAAGACGAACTGGGAGTCCTACAGAGCAGCACTCGCGGGAATGGAGGTTGGACCCCTTACCACGGCACAGGAGGTGGAGAACTGCGCAGAAGTACTGGGAAGAACTATCCGGAACGCTAGAGACGCTGCCTCTACGGAAGTACCCTTCATCTCAAGACGAAAAAACTCCCTCGAAGGCTGACAGTCATGCGAGAGGAGAAACGCAGGCTGCGGGAGCTGTGGGCCCACACACGCTGCCCGAGGACCAAGAGGGAACTAAACGCTATAACGGAAAAGTTTGGAGAGGAAGTCAAAACGTGGAGGGGAACCACATGGGATAACCATATCGAACAAGTCGGTGAAAACATGACTAACCTCTACCAACTCAATCGCCAACTGACCCAGGCTAAAACGACGGTGTGCCCACTCGTGGACGATACCGGCTGCCGTCGCTACTCAGCCTTAGAGAGGGCAGAGCTATTAGCTGATCACTTGGCAGATCAGTTCCAGCTGCACCCTGTCCCACAGAACACCGACGAGGCCATCCACGACCATCATGAGAGGGTAACCAGACAAGTGGCAGAGTACCTGCAGACCCCTGCTCCCCCGCTGGGAGGGGATGACTTTATGTCCCCAGCGGAAGTGAAAAGAGCAATAAAGGCGAGAAAGGCACCCGGCAATGACGGGATCCCGACCGCCGCAATCAAGCAGTTACCGGCGAGGGGCATGGTCTGTCTGACCCGGCTCTTCAATGGTATACTGCGGACTGGCCACTTCCCCTCTCTGTGGAAGACTGGTAAAGTAATCGTCATCCCGAAGCCAGGAAGGATAGACGATTACCAGCCAGTTACCGACCCATCACACTTCTGTCTCACATCGCGAAGCTGTTTGAGCGACTGCTACTGCGGAGACTGCGCCCCCACTGCGTCCCTCGGGATGAGCAGTTCGGTTTCCGCACGCGACACTCCACCACGCTCCAGCTGACGCGAGTACTCCACCACGTGACGCACGAGCAGAACATGGGAAGGAACACAGTAGCGGTGTTCTTAGACATCGAGAAGGCCTTTGACAGGGTGTGGCACGAAGGCCTCATCTACAAGCTGGTACAGAAGACGATGCCGCCGGCGCTGATCAGCATCGTGGCGTTGTTCCTCGCCGATCGTCGGTTCTACGTGTCCGTCGAGAACGTCAGCTCCGGACACAGACAGATCGTCGCGGGGGTACCACAAGGAAGCTGCCTGTCCCCGGCACTCTACGCCGTCTACACAAGTGCTGAGTCTATTCCAGTTGCCAAAATATTTTTGTGCGTATTTTCTTTTGTAATGTATTTATCTAGTGTACCCTTTTTTGGCAATAAATGTGTTTTTATTTTATTTTACACAGATGACATCCCAATCCTGGAAGAGGAGCACCTCCGTCCGGGAGAGAAGGGAGTCACACTGGCGCTCTTCGCTGACGACAGCGCCTACTTCGCCACGTCAACTCATGCTACCATATCCGCAAGAAGATTACAGCGGGCGTTGAATTTACTGCCAGAATGGCTAGACAAGTGGCGTATGGCTGTCAATGTGGGAAAGACAGCCGCGCTACTTTTCGGTGCAAAGCGTAATCTTCCCCCTCCACTGCAACTTCGAGGAGAAGAAATCCGATGGGAAAAGACGGTCAAGTACCTCGGCATTCATATTGACCGGTCCCTGAGAATGGGCCCCCAAGTGACCCACGCCGTGAACCAGGCGAAAGCGGCAAGAGCCATGCTGAGACCGGTCCTAAACTCGAAGTTGCCACTAAAAACCAAGATTGGTATATACAAGACTTACGTGAGAACACGCTTAACATACGCTGCACCATCGTGGTACGCATTATGTTCAAAAACCAATAAGCAAAGACTGCAAATTGTCCAGAACGTCGCCCTGCGGATGTGCACAGGAGCCGGCCGTTACGTTCGCAATGACGTGATTGCCCGGGACGTCAAAATCGAGTCGGTGGGGGAGTTCGTGGTCCGATTAGCGCGAAACATGTACGACCGCGCAGACAACGGACCACACCCCCACCTGTGGAACATTGCGCCGCTTCACGCCCGACCACCTGACGTAACGGCCTGGCGTGCACTCCCTCGTGACATTGTCCCGCCGACACTGGACGATGATGAAGACGAGGTTGTAGACGGCAACCCCTAGATGAGGTAAAATAACCACAAAGCCAAGAAGGCCACCACTACCACCAAGCCAAGAAGGCCACCACTACCACCAAGCCAAGAAGGCCACCGCAAAAGCCACAAAGCCAAGAAGCGGCCAACATGACCATACGGGATCTACTGGAGCTACTGCATAGCCCCCCTCCCCCCCGACCCGTGGGGTAGTCGCCCCACGCGCCCAGCCCGGGTAATGAGGTCTGCCTCGACCCCGTCCCAACAAGTACAAAGTGAAGTGCCAGTGAGTGACTACATAAAGTTATTAGTTAGTACTACTTACTGTAAGACACCACTGTAACATAGATTAAGGTACCTGCGTGTACAAACTTGTTGATGAAATAAATGATGATGTATCAGTAGGTATGATTTTCTGTTTGAGTTTTATATATATTCGTGTGAGAGTATACCATCACCTCCACGAATCTCCAGAAATCACAGCCTTCCCTGTACCCGCTGCTCCCCGGTGGAGCGGTTGAGGTTATACTCCCCCACCTCTCAGTGAGCAGCGCCCAGCGAAGACGCTTCTGCCGCTGTCCGGCCGGACCCGACCAGCCGCCCTCGCTCCAGCAACCGCTGTTGAGCGCCGCGACTGGGGACCGCCGACAGTCAAGTGGTCGCAACCCCCTGCGCACCCCCGTCGGGCTGTTTGCCGCTGTCTGCGAAGACACGCGGTGTAGTGCCCCCCCAACCCCTCGCCCTTCTGCTGACTGGACCGTTCGGCCGCGCACCACTCCGACACCATTGTCGTCGAGCGTGTGTGACCTGGAACCACCAGCAAGAGGACGCCAACTGCCTTTTTCAAGGCAAGAGCTGAGACCAGCTCCGCCCTGCCCCGCATCGTGACGTCAGAGCCGCCTACTTCTCGACCGATCGAAACGCACCGGAAATACTACTAGTTGCCGGAGTGTTGTGTGCTGGGTCGAGTCACAGCATACACACTGACCCTTGGAGCAACTACAGCCTGCCAATATGACTGAGAGACGATCTCCACCCAAGTCCCCGGACACGCCGTCAAGGTCATGAGAGGACCTTGACCCGGACGAACTCGTAGTCGCTCGGAACCCTTGGTTTCCTGAGCAGACGCGAATTGTGACGCGCGCATCGGTTGGACTCCCGCCTGTACGAAAGCCGCGTGTCACCACAGCCGGATCATCGGCGCCAACTACCGCCACTACCACCACCGCAACAAGGACCACTCCTACCACCTCCGTCGCAGTCGCCGCACGTCGCGCAGTACAACCGCGCAGACGAGACGAGTCGTCAAGCGACGACGGCCATGATGATAAGCGCCCACGTACCGGCGCCTCACCGCCTACACCACCACCGTCGCAAGTTCCTCAGCCCCTGTTCAAGATTCTACAGGGAGCGCAAGGACCTCTACCGAAACGCGAGAAGAAGCCGCTTCGAGCCTCAACCGCGTCAGTCCTATCGCCAGAAAGGGCATTCACACCGCCGCCAGTGGTGTCGCCGCCACCCTTTGAGGTGCGCGATGAAGACACCGCCCAGTTGGATGTAGAAGCCGCAACTACCTCACAAGCTGACGCTGCCTCCCCCCAGGCTTCAGCTGAGGTAACCGGGTCCAGAACCAGCGACGGGACCAGGAGAACATCACCATCCTCGTCGTCTTCCTCAACAAGACGACCGGACCCAACCACCAACTCGCCCGTTTCACCAAGCGGAGAAGGACACACGCTATCCGACTCCACATCTTACGCCGGCATAGAGTCCGTACCAATGGACCAGGCCCACTGCCGTCCCCACCCTCACCACCGCCGGAAGCTGCAGCGTCATATGCAGCAGCGCTGGTATCGCCACCGAGAGCACGTACATCGCCGCATGCATCACCGGCCGCTACAACACAGCAACCACAGTCGTCTCCAACTGGAGCCACCCCACTGACCGGACCAGCAGCCACCACTTCGGACGGAAGAACCGGACTGATGAAGGGCTACCCACCTATTATGGTTGAGTCACTACCCAACTGGCCCGACCACCTCCGTGAACTGAGGGTAAAACTCGGCTACATCCCTGCAGCCAGACCCTTCGGTGCCGGAATAAAATTTACGCCTCGCACGCCGGAAGAATTCCGAGCGGTGCAGGCGTACTTAACTGCAAAGTCAGCTGCCGACCCTGCCATCTCTTGGTATGCCTACGCAATGAAATAGGAGCGACCTCTGAAACTCGCTCTCTGGGGGCTACCAAGAGACACCCCAACCGAAGACATAGTTGCCGCCTTAAAAAGAAAAGGTTACCCAGCACGATTCGCACGTGGTCTACCTACTCGACGGGGTACCAACAAATGCGTATACCATGTGCAGTTAGATGCACTCACTCCAGAGCAGCTCGCTGAAATTTACAAAGTAGACGAGCTACTCAACATGCCGGGAGTGCACCTGGAGGCTTGGAAAGGCGCCTCCACCATCCCTCAGTGCCACAGATGCCAAGGGTTCGGCCACTCCTCGGCCAACTGCCATCGCCCGATCAAGTGCGTCAAATGCGCAGGACCACACCCAGGAGCTGATTGCCCTATTGCAGAAGGCGCCCCCCTTAACTGCGCGAATTGCAAAGGCGCACATGCCGTAAACCACCGCTCATTTCCGACGATTAGGAGAGAGGCGCGCAAAAGGGACATCCGCCTCCCAGGAGCCCCGCCACCACCCGTCCAGCGACCAACTCCTACCGGCTCCAGAGCCCCATCGTCCAACCAACGCCAGCAACGGCCCAGATCTAGGTCAAGACCAAGGCCACAGGCGACAACAAGACATGCACCACCAGCTCAACTGGCCCAGTCAGCAGTACACTACGCGACATATGGGCCATCTACCGCACCAGCCTGGCTTTGGCCGCAGGGCATACCTACCCTGCGCCCGCCAGCCAATGACCCCATACCACGAGGCGCCCCCCACAGCGCCCCGGAGGGGAGGAAGAAGAGGCAGGAGAAGGAGGAGAACGCGAAGGGAAGGAAGACTGGAGAGCGCCGCACCCACCGCGGCGTCAACCCCAGTGCCCCACCCAACGCGCCCAGCCAACTTCATGCCATTCTTGCCAGAAAGGCCACCGCAGGACCCAAGGCTACTAGCCCCACCACTAACCTATGGACCGCGAGAACCTCAATGGCTCACTATCCCCCACTACCTGAACCGGGTAACAAGTAGACCACGCTCAAGACGGGGAGCACCCCGAAGACGCCATACACCAGCCAGTACACCAGCAGACGAACCAGTGGCCGTGGAAGACATGGTACCACCTCAGCAACACCAGAAGCAGCCCATCACAACAATGGGACATCAAGAAGTGCCAAGGCCAACACCGGCCCCAGAGACCAGACCAAGGCCAGAATCAAGGGTGCACTTCGTGCCGGTAACGCAAGTTGTCACCGGCACAACAACTACGGCACCGAGAGTGACCCGACCTACGCCAAGACCAGCAAGGGAGAGTGCCCCGTTCTATATGCAAGCAGGACCAAGCGCTTTTGCCCAGCCTCGCCCACGCTCTACATTAAGGTTCCCGGCAAGAGCTGCACTAACAGTCCATACCCAGGGGCCCCGCTATACCATCCGCAATCTACACCCGCCTTCATACAAGCCGGATACCCCTGCTACCAAGCAGGTCCACAGCCAAGAACCCCTCAGGAACCCATCACAGCACTGGTGGGAGCCCTGGTGGGATTACTTGCAGCCATAGCTGCTGGAGAAGACTTCGGACGGCAGCTATGCGAGGACTGGCCACACTATCCTAGTTCCAGTATGCATAGAGAAGACCTCCGAATACTGTACTTAAAACACTCTAATACGGTCGAAGAGAACGCCGCGGCATCATTCATGGCGCCAGCAAACGCTTCAAAGCAACGGTCAGGTCCTAATAAAGGCAAAGCGAACAAGAAATCTATAGCGTCAGCAAAAGACACCAAAGCCCCATCAAAAGGAAGGACTAAAAAACCGTCAACAGAAACTACGACCACCAAACCGCAGAAACCCTCCACTTACAAGAAAACCACACCTATGCCACATAAAACCAGCAGGTGGATGAGAACAGATTAGCAGTGATCGAAGCGGCCATCGGCCACACTCCAAGGCGTGTTAGAAGCATTAAGAAGCGGGGCGGACCCGGTCCCCGTTATCTTACGAGGAATGTCCACACTGATCCAAGGATCATATAATCGATAGTGTCCGTATTATATATTGGAACGCCAACGGCCTTCGAGGGAGGGTCGTTCCTCTAAAGGCGCTTCTGCGGGAACAGGATGTAGATATTGCTCTCCTAAACGAGACACACCTCGGCCCCGCAGACCACATTAACTTTCCGCGATACTATACCTACAGGCAAGACGAGACGTCGCCAACCTAACAACGGAATTACAGAGGACTGGCTGTATTAGTGAGAAAACGAATAGTTCATCAACCGCTGTCACCGCTGCAACTTTCTTCTATGTACGCCATGGGCATCGAGGTATGCCTAGCTAGATCAACCATAAGAATCATGGCTGCATATAAGGCACCGATCATCCCCCTTCTCAAGGAAGATTTTAAGAAGGCAATAGAAGGAGAAGAATTCGTCTTCTTGGCTGGCGACTTCAACTCAAAACATACCGCGTGGAACAGCAACTACTCTAACACATGTGGCAAACGGCTTCACAAGATCAGAAGAACTACGAATTACGAAGGCGCTGAGATACGTTAGGAACAGCACGATAAGAAGAGATCTAAAAACGGAAAACATTGAAACCTTCGTTAAGCGACTCCGCAGCAAACTCTTCAGAAGAGCAGATGCTTCAACTTGGCAGCACCTAAAGGGTATTGCCCCCTATCACAGAAGGCCACCCGATGGAACGGCGTATTAACACGCAGCATTAGAAACCTTGATCAGGAGGCAATGCCCCGAAATCAGGCCCCGTGCACCTTAGGGTCGCGCGAGAAGACAGCTCCTTCAAAGTTGATGTTACGGGCTAGAAACGGGTGCTATTTTTTGAGCCAGCGTCAAAACTTAGTCAATTATTTGGAATTTCTGACATGTTGGTCATACAGGAAAAGTTGAAAGGAACCAGGTCGTTATGATACCACTGAGGTTTCTCGTTGATAAGATTCTTATATTTACCCGACTGCGAAAGAAGTAGGGTTATGTTTTTCGAGTTTTTGTATGTATGTATGTATGTATATTTCTTTGGCACGCCCTAGAGCCTAAAGGGCTTGTCGTATTTTTATGTATCTTAGTCGTTACTGACACTGGGTACAACAAAATAATAAATAAAAAAGGATTTTTGGTTTGACCACCAGATAACTAACTCGCATAAATAACTTCAAATATTCAAATCCCGATACTAGCAAAATGATCCTATAATGTAAAGGTATGCTGAGAATAAAATCCAAAATCATTCAATAGGAAACTCCTCGATAAAGAAGATAACAGAAATTTTCTCGCAGCTTCCAGCTTTTCGGTTCCCATTCTAGGCTTAGCGTGCTACCATCCTCGACCGCATCATCACTAACGAACAGGTGAGATAGTGGTCAAACGCTAGCGCCTATATGATGAAAAAAAACCTTACTTAAAGTCGTTACCTTTCAATGTATTAAAACAGCTTTTGTGCGTGATTAGTTGTCATTTGTTTGTTGTTTTCTAAAGACTCTTACTGACGTCACATTAATATTGTATAAATCAATTTATTTACTTTTTAGTATGTAAATTATTAAGTACTAGCGACCCGCCCCGGCTTCGCACGGGTGCAATGCTGATACTTAATATGTACAACAGAATGTCTTTATATACAACGTTCACAGCTTTTTTGTCATTAGACAATACAAACATGATTTCTTTTGAGGCTAGTACGGATTACGTCGAGGTAGGCACGCGCCACCGCCTCCCCCCTTTATTTACGACATCACAATAGAAACCTTTAAAATTATCAGTGTTTCTCTACTATATTATGCATGTATTATACATATAAACCATCCTCTTGGATCACTCTATTTAAAAAAACCGCATCAAAATCCGTTCCTAAGTTTTAAAGATCTAAGCATACATAGGGACAGAGTACAGACAGCGGGAAGCGACTTTATTTTATACTATGTAGCTTCGAGCATTTACCAATGGAGATGTTAATGCAAGGCGTACCCCTCTGCTGGCCATATAGCCATTTTTGGCCATATGAGCGTGCGTAACTACGCTGTATTTTTAATACTGTGTGCGTGTTCCAAGCAAGTGTCCCGCACACTTCAACTTCATCGTTAAAGTGAGTGATTTGTGTGTGTGCAATGCGTGTTTACCTCGTCCCCCGTAAGTATCGGCAGAAATTTTTTTTTGCGGATTACAACATCTCCATTGGTAAATGCTCGAAGCTATGTAGTGAAGTATTTTAATTGCACACTATGTTACTTTTTGACAAGTTTAACTGTGTACTGTTGCACCTAAAGATGAATAAATGAATACAATACAGTTATTGTGCATTATTTTTGCCTTTCTGAGTACTAAAATATAGTTTAATATAATCGGGTGCATAAGCAGTTAAGTTAGCAGCTTTTGTTAAAGTCTATTTGTAGTGGTAGTATTGAGCCGTGAAATAGGAATGTTTTTCGGTTTGAATGGCAATGTGTCCAGTGAAATAATAAGGCATGTGAGACTTAACATCTTTATGTATTTAGCTCAGAGACTAAGCATAGCCATTCCAAGGAGGAATACAGCCAGCATTTTGAGAACTTTACCTACTGGTAGTTTTGGTAGATTACATTTTAGTTTTTATTCTTTTCGTCAATTGTTATACACAATCCAAAATTCGTGGGGTGCGGGTTCGATTCCCGTCGGTATGATGAAAACTTGGATTGTGTGTAACAATTTACAAAAATATTAAGTGTGTAACACTTTAAGAAACATAATATTTATTATTTTTATTTAAGTTTATTTATAGTCAGGTAGTTTTAAAGTTATATTCATATACAACATGGAAATAACATTCTCTAATATTAGTTTTCAATAAATTATTGTCTCAAGGTAACAAATGCAGTGCAGCGACATGCAACATTCGTGCTATTCAGAAAGTTGCATGCCGCTGTATCTGTTATAGGTAGACGTCATCGCTTACCATCAGGCGAGCGTCGTGCAAGTCGCCAAAACATCTAATGTGTTCCGGCAGCTAACCCTAAGAGCCAGTTCCCATTCTAGGAATAGCGTGCTACCATCTTCGACCGCATCATCACTTACCAACAGGTGAGATAGAAGTCAAACGCTAGCCTATATAATATAAAGAAAAGTCCTGTTACAATATATCATAAAAAAAATTATAGGAAAGTAAGTTAGTTTAAGTTTTACGATATTGTAAGTACTAAATATTATACAACATTGTAATACTTAGAAATGTAAAATTCACGCACAATAACTTTATTTTAATTTAAGACTCATGTGTCAATAACTGTACAGTGCCAATATTTGGCCCTTTTACCCTATTTAGATAATAACTAATTCTAATAATAGAAATCAATGAAAACTTAAACACTTATATCTAATAGACTTAAACTTAAACACTTATATCTAATACTGCGGCTGTAATATTATAAAACTATAAACGAGCAAATATCTAGTCTTAGCATAGATTAAAGCCATCTGTTTTACCCGTATACAGCGAAATATAAAAGAGGGTTTTGATTTTGATGTATAAAAGTAGTCAATAAAAACTTAAGGCTTAAATATTCCAAATCGGCAAGTTTTTGATTCAACAGCAAACAATTAAATATTATTTGTTTTGATCAGAAAAAAATGTATGACGCAGTTCAAGAAACATTCTTGATCATTTAATGGTTCATACGACTTTTACGACTTCACTCGATCATAAAAAAAAACGAAAACAAAGAAATTTAAATCGTTTTTTGGGTATTACTTAAAGTACAATAAACTCTGACTCACAAAGAATATGCCAAAAAATACGAAAAAGAGTTTAAAAGGAAATTAAATGGATAGTTATTTTCAAAATAGTCCTCATTTTTTTAACACAATATTATATAACAATGTGGCCAGCGCGCCTCAATTCAGTAGCCCGCGAGGCGTCTTCGAGGTAGGACCTGTGTCACTTTTGCTAGCTGGCTGATTCCCGCAACGTGATTGGACGGACGGAGGTATCGCTAAATACCTACTGCGCTGAAATATTGTGGCTTTAAATACTTATATTATCTATTAAAAGACTGTGACGGGTAATAAAAAGCGAATATTTAGTCTTAGCATACAATACAGCCATGTTTTACCCGACTACGGCGAAATAATACGGAGGATTTTTGATTTTGACTGGTATGACTGAATAAATGGATTAATGGATGGATGAATTAATGATAAAGCAGCGGTTTTACCGCGTCTTACCTCTTAACGGTATGTAAGTATTGGCTTAAAGCTTAGTATAATACGTCTCTTTTATACGTTAATAAGGTCTCTTAAGTGCCCTGGAGACAGTCATTCAAAATTGTCAATGAGCTTCAATCAATATTTCCATCATTAACACCGTAGTTGCGAATGAAAACGGCTTGAATTGCCTCTGTAGTCGATCATTTGGTCCATCAATGACGTGAAAATTGACAAATGCGAATGACCTTCTCCGGGGCGCTTTAGATTACAGTATGTGTCACCATAGATGAAGAGACTTGACGTACCACGTGGTCTATATTGATTTATTGGTCTCTTTACGGTATGAGGTCTGAGGCGGGAAGTGACCAGTATGTACCCTCAGTACGAGTTTCATACCAAACTCGATATCGTACATTGAAAAAATGTTGTATGAAAACAGTAGGTACAGCGCCTCTATCGGTTTTCACATTTCACTAAATGAAGACCAATCAGGGAGCCAGAATAAGTCTAAAACTATGTGAGATCTGTCAAGAGCGTTTACGATGAAAACTCATAGTCATACCGCTAAAGAGACCAATAAATAGGGTTGCCATCCGTTCAGATTTCACCGGATTTGTCCTAGTTTAGAGAGCATCCGGGGAGCGTTTGGGCGGGGCTTCATTTGTGGTCCGGGTTTAAAAATTTAAAGTCTTGGGCCGCCTGTGACACACGCACTGTGCCCACACGCCGCGATCAATCGAAGAACCGACTAGCTTAATTCACCGTCCCCACGCTCTGTTCACATGTCCGGGTTCTGCCTCCAGATTCTCAATCACTCGAAAGCTAATTCGGAATCGGGAACTGCCTCTTTTTCGACTCAGATCTTTGCAATTCACAATCCTATCATGATTATCAATCAATCATCAATCAATATCAAGGTTATGGATTTTAGTATAATCCATAACTTTGATATTTTAATTCGAAAAAATCTGTGATTCTAATCGGAAAAGTTTCCGCAACTAAACAGCTCACGGAATAATAAATATGCGAACTACAAAATGAAGCTTCATAATTTGAATGTATCCAATTGTAATGAGAATTAGGAGGTTGGGCTCTAAAATCCGGGGTTTTCACGCGTCTTGTCCTGATTGCCAAATTTTAGAGATGGCAACCCTACCAATAAATGAATATAGACCACGTTATTTGTCAAGTCAAGTCTCATCTATCGTGGCACGTACTATAATCTAATGTATAATCGCTAAATCTATCTATAGAGATTTATCGCTCACACTTCGCGCATATAACCGATTTGATGAACTGTTTCGCATCGGTTTACATTACGACGTGTATTCTTGCGGTGGCGCCCTCTGTGAGCAGTTTGTCGCTTCTTCGATAGAGCTTCATAGTCTACGTATCGTGCGCAGATATCTATTTCCCTGAATGAAGAACAGAATAGAATATATATATTATCCATTTAGACGTTAGATGGCGTTATAAGAAATGATCACGGGGCTCACAAGTCTGTTTTGATAAAATGTTTATTAATAATTATCGAGACTTTACTTCAAATGCCGCGTAGTCGTTTTCATTTAAGTTGGTGTTTATCTCTGGAGATACTTATCAGAGCTCGTTAAAATTACAATGGGACCAAACAGAATGTATTCTCTCTCGTAGTCTGTAGTTTTGAGGTGGCAAACATAAATAAACTGGTCAAGTGCAAGTCCGACTTGCACTCGTGCAGGGTTCCATACCACACTACAGTATTTTAATAAACATTTTATCAAAACAGAGTTGTGAGCCGCGTGATTATTTCTTATAACGCCATCTAAGTGAAAGTTAACACAAAGGTGTTGGGAATCAGCATTTCAATATAACGCCATCTATGGACGTTTACCTAAGCGTTCATCGATGGCGTTATGTTGAAATGCTGAAAAAAAAACACGATTCTTGTATGAGGATCCCCTATAATTTTTAACTTAATTCTGTTTTTAGTATTTGTTGTTATAGCAGCAACAGAAATACATCTGTGAAAATTTCAACTGAACTATCACGGTTCATGAGATACAGCCTGGTGACAGACGGACAGACAGACGGACAGCAGAGTCTAAGTAATAGGGTCCCGTTTTACCGTTTGGGTACGCAACACTAAAAAAGAGGGTGCGTAGAAAGCAACGGTTAAAGTGAAACTCCCAAATTCATTCCATTTATATCTCAACATCACTAATTAATACGTCGATGTTCCGCCTGACTTGCTACCAAAAAGTAGCTTACCATCATAAAGGAGAAAATCTGCCGCCATAACTTAACGGTGTTCAGCAGCACACAGCCCTTGAGAGTCAGAAAATTCTAGCCCTAGTGTGCTCGCCATCTTTGACCACATCATCGCTTACCACCAGGTGAGATAGTGTTCAAACGCTAGCCTATATGACATCATCATCATTTACTGGTGAGACCTTAATGACTGCCTTAAATGCTTGCATCCAAAATAAAAACGAATAATAATAAACATACCTTTTCAGAAATTTCTCCATTACAATCAAGTCTGGTTCCGTCCCATTTACAAATGCGAAGTCATACCAACGGTACTTAGTAATTGCTGACATTTTATTAACAATGCAGCTCAACATCTCAAACGAATGTAGATAACACTCCATTTCCAACGCTCGAACTACTGTTATTGTACTGCACACATCACACGCGAAGTCAAACACATCATTTGTGCTATCTGACACCTTTGACATTTTTCTCACCTTGAAAAAAGAAAACACAGTTAACAGTTTGGTGATAATTTAAGACCGTTTAAATAACTTTTTAGTTATTTATAGAACCAACTACAAATGTCGCGCTAGTCAAAGTAGCAAGCTGCCAATATCATGTCATCGAAGTATACAAATGCATGGTATTACAAATGTTGATATATTAAAATTGGTTCGACCGATTTGTTTAAAGTTTAAATGGGACACCTGGGAAGGATACCCTTTGAAACAAAAAAATAATTTTCCAAATCGGTTGAGGCATCTTTGATAATTGGTGAACATACATAAAAAAAAAAAAAGATTACGACGATTTGAGAACAGTCGGTTAAAAACAAGAATTCAATAAACACAATATTGTGTTTAACAATTTACAAAAATATAAAGTGTGTGACACTTCAAAGAAACAAAATATTTGATTTACGCAGTGCAACATCTCTAGTCGGATTTGAAAACTGTAATGATTTCTTCCGAATGATTAACTTACGTAATAAGTAGTCATAGATGGCGCCACCAATGCATAATTGGGTTAACAAATGCAATCCACTAATTTCGTCGTATCGATGGATCGAACTGTGGCTTAACTGGCAGAGCACCTGGACGTGTAATCCGGGGGGTGCGGGTTCGAGTCCCGTCGGTACGATGAAATTTTGGATTGTGTTTAACAATTTACAAACACAATATTATATAGATAAGTATTAGATTGTATATTAATGGCGCGACACCGTACTATTCTGTGAGGCGGCCATTTTGAATTCAGAGCGGAGGGAAGGATTCTAGTTCAGAGTCCCAAATGCAGCGAGGGATTCTAAGTAGAATCATGAGCATAGTGAGGGATTCAAAGTACGTCGGGCGAGAGAAAATAATGTGGCGGCCGAGTAGGGAACAGAAAAAAGGCTCTTTATAATTTAAGATAAAAAACTAAGAAAACCAACTTCAAATGTCATAGTAATTTAAATCAATTAAGTTTGAGTTGTTTATCTCGTTATCTCCGGAGATCCTGAACATACCTTTATAAAATTTAAATAGAACCACTTGAGACATATAACATTTCAAACAAAAATAGAATTTTCCAAATCAGTTCAGGCGTCTTCAAGTAATCCATGAACATACATTAAAAAAATATATGAATTAAAAACCTCCTACTTCATTGTGAATAAAAATATCAATTCAAGAGTTATTGTTCAAGGCACTAATTAACATAAATAAACATAATAAAGCAGCAATAGTCCAATGGCTAAGGCGTTGGCCTGGCGATAGAGAAGTTGTAAGTCAGATCCCCACCCATTGCACTATTGACGTGAACCCACTCCAGACACAAGCATATTTTTAGCTTAGTTGGAGGGGTTAACAACACTACTGATAATGTGCACCCCACAATTCTAGTAAATTTTATACTAAAAAAGCGATGGGCAGTGACTGAAAAGGAATAATCAAAGATCGGGTTTAGTGGCGTATATTGGGAGAGGCCTACGTCCAGCAGTGGACTGACACCGACTAATTATGATGATATATCTACATTGAATATCTACATAATCTATAATAATCTAATACTATAAGAATCTTTGTCCTGACATACTGACTGACTGACTGACAGACAACACACAGCCTAAACCACTGGTCGTAGAGACTTGAAATTTAGAGGGTATATTTGTCTTAGTACGTAAGGGTGTACTAAGTAAGGATTTTACAAAATTCACCACTTTAGGGGATGAAATGGGGGTTCAAAATTTGTATGGAGAAACAAGATTAGATAGTCTTTTCTATTCGAAACTTCACACAAGTGCTTCAGTAAAAAAATAAGTAAATACGTGTTTCAGGCTTTTTCGAAATTCCACCCCTAAGAGGGAGAAATGGGGTAACAAAGTCAATATTGTTTCGGATTGCGCGTATCCACCTTAAAGCCCCATCCACACGCTGGCTGTTTGTCACAAACACAAACAAAGTTCCAAACATTGACCACAATCACCCAACACAAACAGCCATCCACATGCTTGGCGAACGTGTTCGAACGTTTGATCGAGCCTTTGATCTGTGAAAAAACCGATACCGACCCCGAACAGTGGCGAACACAAACACAAACAGGCAAACAACGACAAACACCCATCCACACGTCCGTGTTTGCTATTTGCTGTTTGCCATTGTTTGCCAAGCATGTGGATGGGGCTTAAGGAATAATTTCCTGTGCACTCCTATTGAATTGGCATCTTGCTTCTGTCTATGTTGACATTGTTGAGCAATGACAAGAAGGGACAAAGCCAAAAATTATGTTTTGTTTTTGGTTTTGGCTCTTCTGATTGGTTAGAAAAATAACACTTTCAACCGAAAATGTTTTGAAACTGGATACGCACAACTGTACGCGATTGTACCTACCTCATTATTATATACCTTGCTTACGATATTAACATATAAAAATATTATTCAGTATGTCTAAACGAAGGGCTACAAAGCATTGCGTAGCATACGGATGCTTAACAACGGGAATGACGACATTAGATTTCATACACTTCCTAAGAATCTCGAGAGGTAAGACATTAATAAACTTAATATTATTTATAAGTAACGTAAATCTGGGTAGTAAGGCTATCTAGGTACTTTTTGTTTAACGATCCGGTCGTTTAGTAGTAGTTTTCGACTTTTTTTCGCGTCAAGGTCAATGACCTTAAAGATCGTTCACTGTAAGTAGACCTCCCGGTTACTAGTGGCCGCCTTCTAATGCAGGGTCAGTGTATACTAGTTTTAGTTTAATACTTATATCAATTGAACAATAAAAGAAGGGGATAGAAAATGTCAATATTTTTTGCCTTTTTTTCTTTTTTAACCGACTTCAAAAAAAGGAGGTTTCTCAATTCGACCGTATATTTTTATTTGTTAATTTTGTCGTCGCGCTGCACAGTGCATGTAGGTACTTATGTAAAAAGCAAAGAATGTCACACATAAAATGGTAGGTAGGTATAAGTCAGCTGATTTTTATGTTTCAAGGGAATTCACGTTAAGATCTTTAGGGAATTTCTATCGACATTACATCTTGCAAAATATTAATTGTAACCTAATTGAAATTGGTAGGTTATTTTATTATTTACTGTAGGTAGGTTACGTAGATCCTATAGGTAGGTACCGAGGTGGTCCCATTGTAATTTCATCGAGATCTGATGAGTATCTCCAGAGATATGACGATAAACGTCTCAAACTTGCAACTGAAACTGACTCGCGCGGCATGGAAGTCGGTTGTTTTAGTTTTAACTATCTTAATTATAGTATAACTGTAGTATTTTTATCCTACCTCGATATTAAACATGAATGTAGCTCTTTAAATATAGTCATTACATTGTTCTACCTTAAAGTATTCTTCTACCAATTATAGGCTTCAATAAGTTATCTAATAACATTCAACCCTATAGGAGAGGCCGCGAGTTGACCGAGTTACTCTCGCTGTGCGGACTTACGGTGCATTTTACTGTGCGCAACACGCGGTTCATAATTACTATTAGTTGATACTGTGACGCAAATTCAAGTTCGCACTCGAGGCGTGAAGCGCATTTTGAACGTTACCGGCGTTGTAACTAGGTTTAATCTCGCATTTTTGCTCTCAGGGAGTGCAATTTCTGTACGTGTACTATTCATTATTCTGTGGTATGGTCAAGGAGCTGGATTGCCTCGACATTGACATGACGGTGAAGTCTTTTTTCATGAGCTTCTGCATACTTTTGGACAATTTTGATGACGGTCGTCATTTCATATGTACCAAGGAACTGTTGCGATTTCTTACAATACTTTATTTTGGAACTGCTGTATAATTAATATATTGCTTTTTTTGGTACAGCCCCATAACTGTATACCATAGATTCATACTGGCATTAGGACTTGCTTGTATAAAAGTTATTTGTTATGTATTGATAGCTTAGACTGTTTGCCAAGTAACCAATACATTCTTTTGTACCGCAGCTCTAATTCTTCTCTTTTCTTCTTGACGTGTGCTTTCCAGCAAAGTTTGACGTCAAGGGTCATACCCATTGGTATGACCCTTGACGTCAAACTTGGCTTTATTATGGTAAGGGATTTGGTTCCCGTTGATAATAACTGGGCAGTATTGATGTTTTTTGTTACTAAAATCTATATGTATTGATTTAGATTTGTTCAGTTTGATTTTCCAATGTCTTGTCCAACCGTAGCCTCGATCAACAGCTTTCTGGACCTTTTCTGATGCTTCTGCAAAGGTATTTCCTACAGCCATTATCGCAGTATCATCAGCAAACGTCGCTATGGTATTGTTCTCTAACTCTGGAATATTGCAGGTGTAGAGTAGGTACAGGGCCGGACCAAGAACACTTCCTTGCGCTCCAGTATAATAATTTACATTATTATTTTTAAAATTATCCACCACCCAAGTTCAACAACGATTACTTCTAAACTAATAATCGTCCAAGTGCATGTCGGGCCACGCACAGTGTAGGGTTCTGTAGTAGCCCGTTATTTAATGCAAGTCTTTACCCATTATAAACAAGCAATTAGGTACTTCGTCTTAGTCACTTTAAAGGATTTTGTATTTGGTACAAAATGATCCAACACCCAAGTTCAACGACTATTACTGCTAAACTAATAAAGTTATCTTAACCGATATAGTTTTCCTTTAAAGTTCATGAAATGCACTATTATCACGAATTTTTCTATATTTATCAAGCTAGCAGTTTAGCTTTTAGAGGGGGTGGGGGAAGCCCTACTGGAATAAAAATTTGCACTTTAAAGTTTAATACTCAATACTCAACGATATTGCACACGATGGGGTAGACAACAAAAAATAAAAATAATAATTCATCCCCACTTCACATGTAGGGGAGCTACCCTAAAAAAAAAACACGTTTTCTAAAATTTTATTTTACCACTTTGTCAGGTAAAAGAAGAAAATAACACCATTGCAACTTTCGCGGATGACACAGCTATTATGGCTACAGGGGTCACCCATGAAGAAGCAGTCGCAAAGGTCAGCCAGACAGCAATCAACACCATAGTTGATTGGACAAACAAGTGGCGAATAAAGATAATGAAACTAAATCTGTCTACATAGATTTTACAAATAAAAGACCTAACTACCATCCGGTATTCATAAATAATCAAGCAATACCATACGACTATAAAGCAAAATATCTGGGTATGACTTTAGACGCAAGCTAAGCTGGAAGCTGCACGTCAAAAAGAAAAGAGAAGAATTGGAGCTCCGCTACAAGAATATGCACTGGCTGTCCGGAAGACATTCTTCCCTGTCTGTGAATAATAAATTATTATTGTATAAACAAGTCCTAAAACCAATATGGACTTATGGTATCCAGCTATGGGGCTGCACCAAACAAACCAACATACAGATAATACAAAGATTCCAAAATAAAGTACTCAGGAGTATTGTACGTGCACCGTGGTACATCAGAAATGACGATCTTCACCGGGACCTAAAAGTGGAGCACGTTGCTAAAACAATCAAACAGTTTGCTGAAGCTCACGATCGCAGACTTCACCATCATGTGAATGTCGAGGCCATCCAGCTCCTCGACAACACGGAAATAGTGAGAAGACTAAAAAGGGTCAAACCCTTTGAGTTACATTAGTGATACTTTATCAAGTGAACAAAGTGTAGTGATAGTGAACGCGAACACTATAAAAAGAACACAAGAACAAAGTGTCTTCCCCTTAATAGAGACATTAATAAAAGTGTTAATGGACACATTCTTAGTAATATTCTAATTGTAAATTAAGTGAAAATAAAATACTCATTAGCCTAGTTGTTATAAGGCTAGATTGTAATAGTAGTGAGATATCTGCATCAAGTAGATAAATCATTATAAAAAAAAAAAAAAAAAACTTTGTCAGGTAATTTATATACACAGCCCTACAAAATAACAGCTTTCTAGTACTAACGAAGCAAAACTTCGGACTATAAGGGTTCCTTGTCAGGACTACGGAACCCTAAAAATGAAAAAAAAATCAGTGACCGAGAAATATCAATTACTGTATATTTACCTTTTCCAATTCTCGAAGGAAAATGTTATCTGTGTTGGAATGTCGAGTTTTTATAAGTTCTAGCTGTGTTGCTTGTACGATAGAAGTTGAATTCGCTTTAATAGCAGCTGCAACAACTGCCCCGACAAAATGCTTCATGTCGATTTGAGAGTGTTCATTCTCAGGCTTGCGATATTCTACTAGAGCATTCTCCATGTTCGTTATCTCAGGTTTTATAAGCTGGTATGGCCGAGCTGCTTGTTCCATGGATGTTGAACTCATTTCATCGACTTCATAGATTGCCTCTGTGTGATGCTTAATGTCTCTATGGGAATCCTTTTTCACGGCTGCTGGATATTGTAAACCTTTCTGTAGAGAGTGCTTTCCGCTCCTTTTCTCAGGCTTTATTAGTCGGTCTGACTGCGTTGCTAATGTCTTGGAATTGATATCATTTATGGCTGTATGGGATACCTTAGCAAGTTGCATTGTGTACGTTTGACGGTCTTTGCTCACAATTCCTGGATATTGTACAACACTGTTCTGAAAAGACTCCTGTACGCTCTTATCCTCAGGTCCCTCTTCAATTTCCAGCAGTTGCAGGTTTACATGGGCGAGTTCAACCGCAGCTTGTGCTTTTAACAGATTTTCATGTGAAATTTCAACTTGTAACTCCAACTCCCGACGCTTGCTTGCTATATCCATAGACACTCTCTTCATCTTGACGCAATGTGCCACTGCAACCAAACAATAGATGCATTTTTAATTCATGTCAGATTTGATAACAATCTCTTCTTAACTGAGATAGGTGGTGTAAGCAGGAGAATGATCGGCTTTGATGCCAGAGGTACCGAGTTCAATCCCTGCCATGCACCAATGGATTTTTCTACCGAAAAATGTATGTGCACTTGTCACAGTGGCCCTCCAGTGAAGGACAAGCATCGTTAAGAAACTAATAACCCCCACATGGTGGTAGGACACTGTCTAGTGTCCGCCTGGCCAGCTACCACCCTCAAGTTAGAAAATCTGTCACCAAACATATAATGTGTTCCGGCAGCTATCGTTGAGAGCCAGTTCCTATTCTAGGCCTAGCGTGCTTACCATCTTCGACCGCATCATCACTCACCAACAGGTGAGATAGTGGTCAAACGCTAGCCTATAAGATATACCTACACAAAAAAAAACTCATTTGATGTTAAGTGATAATGCAGTCTAAGATGAAATCGTGCTTGTCAAGAAATATAAGATAGATAGATAGAAAATTCTTTATTGTCACATAACTTAAAAATAACATACAAAGCATTCATTTTATTAGTGTTACAATGGACGGCCTTATCGCTGCAAGTGATTTCTTCCAGGCAACCTTTGGATGGAAGACCATTATCTAATTATAATTTGAGGTGGGTTGGTTTGTTCAGTATACCTAATGTTTGTTTAGGTAATTTTACTTATCGGAAAACACAGACATCGGCGAGACACACAGTGGCCCTCTAGTGAAGGAAAAACATTGTTAAGAAAAGAAACCAACAACCCCCGCATGGTGGTAGGACACTAACTAGTGTCCGCTAGGCCAGCTACCACCCTCAAGTTAGAAAATCTGTCGTGAAACATCTAATGTGTTCCGGTAGCTATCCTTGAGAGCCAGTTCCCATTCTAGGTCTAGCGTGCTTACTATCTTCGACCGCATCATCACTTACCAACAGGTGAGATAGTGGTCAAACGCTAGCCTATAAAATATTAAAAGACGTACATTGATTGCTCTGCGGCAAGGATTCAATTCTTTGAGAGTACAAATGATGAATGTGTATGCAAAGTGCATGCAGGTAGATAAAACGTCCACCTTTAGAGCAATGGCGCACGCAACGCACATCGGTAGGTACGTAACTATTTAACAAACGAGGTACCTATGGTTGTCTGATGGATAAAATATGGTATGGACGGTATGGTACACTCTCATAAAGGATATAGCAAATCTTTGCACCTAATATACATACTTTCTTACCTTCTTATAATAATAATATGAGTGCGAAAGTTTGTGAACTTTGTGAGAATGGATGGATGGTTGTTTTTTTTACTATTTCACGCAAAAACGGGTGAGTGGATTTAAATGAAATTTGAATGATTATCATATAATATACATTTATACAAAATATCTTTATTGACATAATTTCTGGTTACATGTTTTTTTGAATCCATAGGTTCCCGAATTTAAAATGTGCTTTTTAAATGCGGCCGATGAAAATAAAATATCTGTAAACTTAACATACCCACAAATGCCTAACGAAATTGTTACAACCTCGTTGAACTGTTACTTTCCGTTCGATAAACTAGAATGATCACGAAGACAACGAAACTCGTAGTAGAAAATACATCAAATAATATCTTCACTTTAATTCGCGGGAAGCAGAAACACGCACAACAAATTTAAACAACTGCCATCTTTTTTTTAACAGTTCAGTTGTGCCAACTTGATAAGATTTAAGAATGCGCTGCGTTCACATTTTTTTAATCAATTAGTCTATCGATTAATAATAATGTAAGGATTCGTCTACACAGAATGAGTAATATTGCAGACTTGGTACTGAGTTTTGAATATTTGTAATGAAAGCAGTGTGGCGACCTTACGCCAACCTTAAACTATTTTGACAGTTTTAATCTTGGTGGTCAATCTTTTTGAATTATGTTCTATGTTCAAAATCGATCACCAACGACAGAAGAGTTTGACACAGTTTTTTTCCAGGCAGACATATTAATTTTCTTGCCATTGATAGTAATTGCAACTATATAATATAAATATTATAATAAGAGGATTTTAATCGCATGAGCTGGTTTTGTCAAAGTAAACCGGCCACGCGAGGATTGCTGTGTAGAGCAATCCCTGTGCATAACACAAGCAATAAAAATATATTAATAAATCCGTCTCATTATTGAAGAGGGTTTCTTCATCTTAAAACCCAGAGCATAAAGACGGTCATTTCGGACTAACATCTACCCGGGACCGTCGTATTAAAGCTAAGTACACTTTTCTCATTAAATCTTTAAGAGGACCATCGCCCTGTTCTCCACCGGGTTTTGTGCACAGTCGCAAAACGCCGGAACTGCAAGTGCCGTCCCGCATCCTGTCTCAGTATCTAAGCAGCAGTAGATAGGGTTGGCACACATAGCAAGTAACTGGGATATCCCGGGAAATTTCCCGGAGTTCCCAAAGCAGCTAGACAAAAGAGAGATTTTGTATAAATTATGTATTTGTAAAAGCAAATCAAAATTGTCTTGTTGTTACAGTCTGATTACAGTCACTAAGCCGTTTTGTGACGTTCCTAGAAAAAAAAAATGGAAAAATTACTTCAATTCAAACGTAACTACCCCGACTGATACGTGTAATTTTTACAGGTTTTTTTTTCATAGAGATCATTCCAATAAACTCAAACTAAACTAGACATATCTGCTATAAGTTGGTGAGGAGACTTAGACCAAGAGATGAATCAGTAGAGTACTCTGCAGACTCCAGGAGATGTCCCAGGGCCCCTAGACAAAATCCAATTTCCTGTTTGCCTTCACGCTAATGACAATGACATTTATGTTTCCGCAACAAAAATGTCATTCCCATACGCATTATGTCAAACACTTAAAATAACAAGAGAATGTAAGTTTGTAACTAGGATGATGGATTATCATCATCCTAGGTTTGTAATTTTCAGTAGCAAGTTTGAGGTATTGGATTTGGTTAAAGTGTGTTCCTTTTTAGCGCTCAAACCTAAACCTAACCTAGTGATTTTTGTTATTTACTATTTATCTTAGAAATTATATAATCAGCTAGATTAGTAGGATGTGGAAAGTAATAAAATAAAATAAAATTCCTAAACAATATATTTCTTTGTCGTTATTATTTAAAAAAAAAATAACATTTTTAAAAGTTTGGTTAGAAAACAAAAATAAATCATATCTCCGAAAGGGGGGGTTTCTGCAAATTCCCCTTCAGGGGGTGGCTCTACCCATCCCCCCGCCTCCTTCTCCCACTAAAATTGATGTCAGTTAATGTAACATTCTTACCAATTTTTCACTTATTTAGATGATTTCATTGTTAAATGTTCAAAACAAAAATAATCATATCTCCGAAAGGGGGGGTCTCCGCAACTTTTCCTTCAAGGGGGGGCTCTACCCCTTCCCCCCCACCCCTAACCTCCCTCCCACCCCTATAATCGATTGGAGTAGAACTAAAGTTGAGCTCAGACCAGACCAGACCCAGAGAATGAAATTTGATTTCATAGCGCCATCGACGCGACGTGACGATGCTTGTGGTTTCGCGCCACGTAATGAGAAGCCGCCGAATTAACTCAATGAAATGTGTATCTTTTGCGTAGTGAATAAAGTTCATTTTTGTATCACTCTCTTAAAAAGTGCGCGCCGCTCCGCGTCGCATCGCGTCGTGGTCTGAGCTGACCCTTAAATATTAAAAAAAACGGCTGTACGGATTTTCATGAATCATAGCTAAGAACACTCTCGATAGAGAACTATCAAACATAGAAAAACTAAATTATCCGTTTAGGTGCTACGAAGCCACAGATATACACACGTCAAACATATAAAAACCCCTTCTTTTTGCATCGAAGGTTAAAAATTACGCGGGTTTTATAAAAAATATTGAAAGTGGTTTCTGGATTTTAACTGACTTCACAAAAAAGGAGGAGAGGAGGTTGTCAATCGCCTATAGTTTTAACCGACTTTACAAAAACAGAGGAGGTTCTCAATTCGCCTGTACGTTTCTTTTTTTTTTTTACCTCAGATATCCGTCATTTATTAAAAGATTTTAAAATTTTCTTGTTTAAGAGCGAATGCTTCCCATTTGGTCCCATAGTAATTTCATCGAGATCTGATAATATCTCCAGAGATATAGAGATCAACATCTCAAACTTAGTTGTCCGTATCATGGTTTTATTTTATCTTTGTTTAATTTTTTTTTTTAATGTTTGTATGTATTTACAAAATTATAACAAATATCATGGCACCTTACACGTAATTTTTTGCGTTATTATGTTTTTTTTTATAAATATTAAATGATTGTATTTTGTGCTATGTATTGTTCCGTACATATATCCTGGTTTTAAAAATAGTTATAACAATTACCACGACATCTAATAAAGTTTAATGCTTTTCCTTTGTGTTTACGTCTCAAGAGACATTGTTTTTGTTTTGAGCATGTCATTTGACGCCATATAAACGTAAAAAAAGTTATAACAAATAGCATGGCACCTAATAGATATTTCTTGTATTTTAATTGATTTATGAGATTTAAAGCGTTTTTCTTTTGATTTTCGTATATACCGATGTTGGTACATTAGTGGCATATAAATGTTATAACAAATACCACGGCATTTCTAGAGATTTTACATTATTTCTATTTTTTTTTTATTTATGGAGACAATCTTTTGTCATTATTTGTCTTATAAAAGTGTTTTAATAAATACCGTGACACTTGATATAGTAGATTAGTAGCCAAGGGCTGTAAGGCATCAATTGCAGCCCGAGATATTTAGGCGCACGAGCGCAGCGAGGGCGCCTATAGTTCGAGGGTGCTATTGATACTTTTTTTTTTTTTTTTTTTTTTTTTTTTTTTATTCATTTATTTTAAGGGCTTTTAAACAACACGTTTATGCCAGCCCTATCGTGCTTATAACTAATTCACTTATAAACATAACTTAAACTATTTACATGTTATTATAACAACATTATTAGAGGAGGCTAGATTGATTCACGATCAAAACAAATATTTGCTAGATCGTAAATCATTACAGCATCGTCAGAAGTCGGTTTGGACAATACACATTGCAATGAACCTATATTATTTGTGTTTATTTTAAGAGCTGAAAAAATTCTTTGTCTCTCAGTCTGGTTCCGGACGCATTCCATAAGTACATGATACACATCTTCAGGTTGGTTACACGTTAAGCAATTAGGTGACTCCACTTTGGCCATCATATGCGCAAAAGCTCTAAGTGGTATATGTCCGGAACGCAGTCTGTGAGCCATTACAACATAACTTCTGCTAATATTACCCACAAACCACGGCGATCGATATGGCTGACTCTGCATTATTCTGTACCAGATGCCCTTGGTCTTCGACCGCTCGTCAAAATATTCTCGCCAATGATCAAAACATTTGCTTTTAAATTTAGGCATAATTTCCGAAGCCGATGGTATTATAAATATGTCAGATCCGTGATCAACAGCATGTTTAGCTAAGCGATCAACTTCCTCGTTTCCCGCCAAGCCAATGTGCGAGGGAATCCATTGTATCTTAATAATTACCTGATTCTTACGAAAAGTTTCAAGTTTACGAATTATGTCGTATGCTATATCAAACCCCCTGGCTCCTGTTAAACATCGTGAAATATGCTGTAATGCACTTTTACTATCACTAAGAATCACAATATTATCTTTTATATTTGTATATTCTGCATAGGATAACGCTGCCGATATTGCAAACAACTCCAAGGTCATTATGCATACCGGCGATGTATTCCTGTAAACCTCCGAATATTCACGGCCAGCATCATAGAAAGCAAACCCTGATGATGCATTGGTACTTTTTGAACCATCTGTGTAAATTTTAGACCAATTATTATATTTGTTGCTTATCTCGCTTAAAACCGTCTGTTTTAAAACATTACAATTATAATCCTTTTTTGCATTCAGCACACAGTCAAGTCCATGTTTTATATAGCCATTAAAATCAATTTTAGATATCCATACATCGTTCGAAAACATCTGTAATGTATACGATGAAGTACACTGTTCAGCTTCAACGTCTTTAAAAGTTATCATTAACAAAGGTTTACTTTTATTTTGCCAATATCTGGTGGAACAATAAGTTCCAAGTTCATCTAAAGTATGTTTTAACGGATTGTTAGTGTGTGATTTGATTTTAAAGGCATATTTGTATGCCAAATACATTCGTCTTATAAATAACGGGGGCAAGCACACTTCGCTCTCCATAACATGTATAGGAGTCGACTTTATAAAGCCCCCAATTATTCTGAGGGCTTGGTTTTGAATTTTGTCTACTTTATAGGTATGGCATTTCGCACTATTTGCATATAAAAAGCAACCAAAATCAATTCTACTCCTAATCAAATTAATGTATAATCTTCTGATGTGTTTGGGGTGAATCCCCCAATTTCCTCCTGCTAGAACTTTAAGAATATTTAGACATTTTTGGGTTTTTTCGCAAATTTCATTGATATGCTTACCCCAACGAAGTGATCTGTCTAGCCAGATTCCTAAATATCTAATATTTTCACTGGAACTTAAAGGTGTCTCGTTAATAGTAAGATTTATGTTGTGCCGTCTGCGGCCTCTACTAAATAAGCAATAGTTTGATTTTTCTGGCGATAACTGTAAACCTATATTCTTAAGTTGTTCGATAATATTATTTAATGAATATTGAACTTCGGCAACAGATCTGTCTATATTGTTATTGCTTGTATATAAAACAATATCGTCCGCATATTGACCTATTTCTATGGAAACATTTTTACAGATTTCAAGACTTACTATGTTAAATAATAGTGGCGATAATGGGTCACCTTGGGCCAGTCCTGTAGATGTCCAACGTTCCATACACAAAGAGTTATCTCCTGAAATACTTTTGTCGATTATCAAATGGCGTTCCCTTAAAAACTCCCATAAATAACTACATAATCTACTGCCAATATTTAAATTATCTAATTTCCTAGTAAGAACTTCAGGTAAAACATTATTATATGCGTTTTCTATATCTAAAAAGCAGGCTAGAGTAGGTATATTCTTAGACAATCCAATTTGAACAGTCGTTACCAATCTTGTAACTGAGTCTAGACAAGATTGTGCCTTTCGGAATCCCGTAGTATTGATGGATAAAAGGCTATTCTTTTCTATAAACCATTCCATTCTCTTAAATATCATATTATGAAAGATTTTGCAAATACATGATATTAATGAAATAGGCCTTAACTTAACTGTTCGTGCATCTGAACTAGGTTTGGGAATTGGTATTATTCTTATATTTCTCCATTGTTGTGGTATATAACTAGAGCTGTAAATATAATTATATAACTGAAGCAAATACTTCTTACCACTATTAGGGAGATTAAATATCATAGAATATGTAATATTGTCATTACCAGGGGCGGTATCTTTTTTTTTAAGGCATGCTTCTAATTCTTGAATACTGAATGGCTGCTCTAGTAAAGTATTATTTGATGTAAATATAGGTTTGGATACTGTAACAAAATCTGGAGCTAAATTACTTAATAGTTCTTCTTTTTTATGTTCAGGTGCACAAAATTTTGGTTGCCGATAGCCTTTGATCCATTTCATCTTTCTCCACATAATTGATAATGACGTAGTTTCATCTACAGAAGTACAGAATTTCATCCAATCTTCCGATCTGGCCTTTGATAGTTCTGATGTAAATATTGTCATCTTATTCTCTAGAAGAGACAAATTATCAGGGGTAGGATTGCGCCGAAAATTACCTAGTGCCATCCTTCGTTCAGCTAGTAATTTTGAAAGGTTAGGATTCCAATACGATTTAGGTATGAATTTATTCTCCGGGTTATTACATATCCTTAACCAAGGTATACTCATATCAGCTGCTTCGCATATAATTTTAATAAAAATATCGTATGAATGTTGAATGTTGTCACTATTGTTAATGGTCATTAGTTCTGAATTGTCTATAAAATCTCTAAATGACGGCCACTCAGCTTTTTTAAAATTTCGTTTCTTAACAAAAGATGCAGAATCATTGTACCACACAGATACTTTAATTACCATATGATCACTACCTAAATTTTCATTGAGGATACTCCAAGTTAGATCAATACAAATGTCAGATGAAACGAAGGTTATGTCTGGCGATGTTTTTCGCATAGTATTATTTACAAGTTTAATCCTAGTCGCTTCGCCCGAATTCAACGGAATATAGCCATAATATACCGAAGAGTCTAGTACTTTTATACCTCTCGTGTCGTTTTTGGAAGACCAATTTGTATGATGTGCATTGAAGTCCCCGGCTATCAAAGTCTTGTCCTTATATAAAGAAAATAGTTCCTCCCAATCTGACTGCGTTGTACGCACCGATGGTGGACAATACACGGATATAATGTTTTCAATAAGTTTACAGTTTAAAATTTTTACTGACACTACTTCTATTCCAATATTACTCAAGTTAATTTGACTTTCTTCTGTTTTTATTGATTTATGTGTTATAATAGCAACACCTCCATATGCATCATGTCTATCCCTTCTATATATGTTGTAATTGTTAATTTTAATAGTTTGTTGTTCACATAACCAAGTTTCACTCAATAAGGCTATATGTACTCTATTTTGTATCAACATACATTCAAAATCTAATAATTTAGGTTTAATACTCTGTGAGTTCCACTGGACTATGTTAACAAAACGTTTTTTATTATTATGTGCACTATCCATGTCCAAGCGCAGATATAAGTTTGGAAAAACAGTCCCTGTTTTTAAACAAATCCGCTACCCATATGTAGCACTCCTCAAAAATGACATTGATAGATTCCGTTACTTTTACACTGAGCATTTTTTCAGATAATAATATGTTTTTCAACCTTATATACAACCTCATGAAACTAAACTTTCTGTCTCTTTTTGGTTCGTTTTCTTCATTAACAAATTCATTTTTATCTTCTTCACTGTTATTTTCTTTCTTCTTATTAGCACACTTCTTCTTGTTTTTTCTTTTCTTCTTATTTTCTTTGATTGTACTGCCTGATTGGGATTCATCACTCGAAATATTTTCTTTTTCTCTCTCTAATTGTTTTAAATCATCTTGCATTTCTATCTCTAAAGGTTTTGAAGGGCTATGATTATACAGATTATTCTTCAACATTTGACTGTAACTAGCCGACATTGTAGGTAAATCATTGTACTTATAGTTGCGGCTTTCTGACTCCTTTTCGTCTTTTTTCTTTACAATGTTTTCATTCTCATAAGCGGCAACATATTTATCCCGTTCACGATGTAAGGCCAAAGCCTTTTTGTAAGTACACTTATCTCGGCTCATAATACTCCGAATTTCCTTTTCTCTATGATACACTGGACACAGAGATTTTTGAAATGACATATGCGAACCACTACAATTTATACATTTATATTCCTTCGTCTCACAGTTCTCATGATCTGCACCACACTTAGGACACGTGATCTTTTTCATCGAACAAAATCTTTTGATATGTCCGAATTTCCAACAGTTCGCGCATTGTGAGACAGGGAAGGTATACGGCTCCACTAAAAACCGACAACCGTATGCTTTTACATACGCGGGGATAATGGTGCCGCTGAAACAGAAGCGAGCTGTCTCGCTATCCACCCAAGGTCCTTCCTTCGTTTGTCTCCTTAAACGATTCACTGACACAATGTCCGTCTCACAACTAAAAGAATCTTTTATTTCTTCTAATCCTAACTCCATATCTATATTTCTTACTATCCCGTAGCATATATTCATTTCATCAGTCCTCTGAAAGCTGAAGCCTTTTTTCAACAATGTCTCACAGCTTATTAGTTTATCGACGTCCTCCTTTCTGTCAAAAACAATAAACACTTTATAGGCTCCTTTAAACTTGATACTCATAATATTTTGAATCTGTAGATCCCTAAGAAGTTTTGCCAAGGCCATTTGCTTCGGAAGCGGCTCTTTAGACACAATACGAACTTCATGTTTCGATTCTTGCAATATCCCGTCCATGGGCTCAATCACAGTATTATTGTGCTCGGAGTCACTCCGTTGAACGCGCTGCTGCTTACTCAGTCGAACATTTAATTCTTCGTCTCCAACACTTTCTTTCCTCAAACGCTTAAACCGTTGCAGTTGATTGTCAGATAAAAGATCCGAGGTCACGGACCGTCGACTGTCACTGCCCGACTCATCCGCCATTGCGGAGACGCTTATCTGTCTGTCGCGATCGCAGAAGAAAATACGCGGCGAAGTGTGCGTGCGCCTTTCGCACCGTCCGGCGTGCGACTGTATTGATACTTACACCCGAGCTAACTACTCTGCTTTACATCTCGATTGTGAGGTAAGTAGAAAAAACCGGCATTACAAGAATAAAACATTTTATTGGTTTAAACTTATAGTGAAATGAGAACAATTTTCAAATTTTAGGGACAGGTGTTTTTTGGGTATGTTAATAGTTTGACATTGTGATGTTTGTTGGTCATGGACAAAATCTGACGGGATGAAGCTTTCTTCAGCAGAAGTTGATGGTTGCGGATCATCTCTTGAGAAATATGTTTCATTTTTTTAAAGCTGAATAGTTTCCGTTATTTGGTTGGTAATTTTACTTTTATTTTGTATGGAATCTTCAATGTAACCTTGCTGGATATCCACCCACCGTGCCTTTTTATAGTGGTTAAGTTAGCCCCAGCATCCGTTCGATATTTAAAATTGATGACTCATACGAAAACAAGGCTGAATAGCGAAGCGACCTCTTTTGTCATTGGGCTGAATGCATGATGTCTATTGCCAGTATGATGGTTAGATGTACGCGAACTTTTTGAAAGAGTGAAGAGTTTTTTTTTTTTTTTTTTTTTAATTACTTACCGCCCTAGGGCTTTTCTAGCTACATTATTACCCTAGAGCGCTAATTGGTTACCTACAAGCCCCATTTGGGGGTAATAAGGACCTACTTACCGAATATGAGAGATGTAAAAGTTATTATTTATAAATAGTTATTTGTAGTGAGTTTTTGTTTAGAATTGTTGTATTAGCATTAATATTAGGATTTTTTTTGCATAAATAATTGTTTTTGAATGTTAAGTGCCCGTTTTTTGTTTTGAGCGTATAAATTGGTGCTATATGAAAGTTTAAAAAATTATAACAAATAGCATGGCACCTAATAGAGATTTTTGCTAATTTCATTGCTTTTTCGGAAATTAAGCGATTGTCTTTTGTTTTATAACAAAAGTTAAGCATTAAAACAAAATGTTATAACAAATATCTTGGCATTTAAAGAGATTTCACTTCTTTTTTTTTTTTTTGTATTTTTTTTATTTTAACGACGCAGTCACATACACCGAGCACGCCAAGAGGAAGACTGTCACCGCCATGGACGTCGTGTACGCCCTGAAGCGTCAGGGCCGCACCCTGTACGGTTTCGGCGGTTAAATCGTCTACGGCGAGGCGCGGCGAGTTTCTTCGTACTCGGGGGGGTGTGTGTGTGTGTGCGTGCGCGTGTTTTTGTGCGGAATGTGATTATGCTGTGCTGTGTACCGTTGTCGTCGTGATGTTCTTTGATGGATGTATTTGTATTGTTCATTTCATCTCATCATGATCATCGCGATGTGCGGACCACGCACGCAGGCGGCTCACAATCCACACGTGCACGTGCATGCCACCCCCGCGTATAGTTCTACGTTGGCGCATCGTATCACATAAAAAAGGCCCTTTTCAGGGCCGCATATGTTTCCTTATTATATATATTATCAATAATATGATAATATTGTTTCTTGACATCGATATTGTTAACGCAAACGCAATTTTTCTATCCGATCAGATCAGATAGAGATCCGTTGTGTATGTATATATAGTATAGGTAGGTACCTACGTTCGTCTTTGATTAATCTTATCTATCTATTCTATATTAATAGTTTGATCATGGACCACAAATCTCTGTGTGTACCTATATATTATGGGTGCATACTGTAAGTTTATAGTGTATGCTTTTTAAGAATAACGTTGTGATGTGACCTATTAGTTAGTTAGTTAGTAGTACACTGGTTATAAATAAAAACCTAAGATTATTATTGTTCAAGGTAACGGATACATAGATAAATACATATTATTTATTTATGTAATACGTACAAGATAATAGAATAGATACACTATAATAGGTATATTGATCAAGTGAAGAAATCGTTCGCATCAGTAAGTCACTGCGATGTGATAGGACGATTCCTCTGTGAGCTCGCGACGCATGGGTACAAATTTTTAACGTAATCTACTATGACATACATATATGTATAGTGTTATTAAAAAACATTTATGAACGCCTCACCTAAATAAGGCATGTAATAAAAATTAAATTTCATACAATATAATTTTAACATAATAAATACCGATACTCGTAGACAACGATAGTCATATGGTTAGGAAATGTACCACGTGTTTTTAGAGCTCCAAAATATTGGTCGTTTTATACTACAATAATGATAATATATACATTGTTCTCTTACTACATATGGAAAACGATATCTTTGGCGTTTGTTTATCGAGTAATACGAGTGAAATACATTAATTTTATAGAGAAATTTCAATTTAAAACATGACACGGCCTTAACGTCGCCGCGAGTCACGCCTATAAATCGACCTACATTAAAGTGTAACACTTTTTTCAGTATAACGATCTATCCATCAGATGGTCATGTTCAAAATGTACCATATTAGATTTTCCGCGAGTTCGGTGTAATAATAAAATAATATAAAAATGCATTTTATTCTGACCGCTGTTAGTGAAAAGTCACGAGCGTTCATACGAGAAATCGTCTCTCGACTCCGGTGTTCTCTATACGGTAAAGATTTCTTATATTTCGATTTATACAATTATAGCCAGCGAAGCAAAAATCTAATATTACTCGCTTTTAAAACGTACTAAAGTGATATTTCAACAATGGCAGACACAGCGGTAGCTACCGAGGCTCCAGCACCGGCGACACCGGCGAAGAAACCGAAGGCGAGCGCAGCCGCAGCAGGCGGTGCCAAGAAACCTAAGGCGAAACCTACGCATCCGAAGACCTCTGAAATGGTGAACAGCGCCATCAAGGAGCTGAAAGAGCGCAGCGGATCCTCGCTGAAGGCCATCAAGAAATACATCGCCGCCCAGTACAAGGTCGACGCCGAGAAGCTCGCGCCCTTCATCAGGAAGTATCTGAAGAGCGCCGTCGAGTCTGGCGCGCTCATCCAGACCAAGGGCAAGGGCGCATCGGGCAGCTTCAAGCTCGAGTCGAAGTCATCCGGCGCGAAGAAACCCGCCGCCGGTTCGAAGGCAGCCAAATCGACAGGAGCGAAGGAGAGCACGCCCGCCAAGTCCAAGAAGGCCGCCGCTTCATCAGCCGCCGCCGGCAGGGGCAGGAAGGCGGCCGCGTCGTCGCCCGCCAAGTCCAAGCCCGCCATCAAGGACAAGAAGGCCGCAGCCGCCAAGAAGAAGCCCGCCGCCGCCGCCGCCAAGAAAGCGACCGTACCGGCCAAGGCGAAGGGCGCCGCAGCAGCCGCGCCTAAAGCGAAAAGATCCGCCAAGCCTCCCACGAAGAAGCCGAAAGCTCCCAAGCCCAAGAGAGCCGCCGCAGCAGCCACCCCCAAGTCTAAGGCGGCCGCCAAGAAAGCATCCGCCGCCAAGAAGTAAACCTGAAGGCCTGCAGCGAACGCAAGCTACACAGCAACAGCAGAGCAGTGAATAGCATGCAGTCAGTGCGCGCCTCGCATACGCTCCTCCGTCCGTGTTGTTGTTGTTGTTGTTTGTGTGTGTGCGTGTGGTGCTACGATGATGATGATGATCATGTGTTACCATCATCAATCCCATCGCGGCAGCAGCAGCAGCAGTAGCAGCAATCGGCGGAGTGTTGTGCTCATTATTCATGCTCGATCGCTTGTGAGCGGAACGGCGGTACGCCTATTACGCTCTACTCGCACCAAAAACAGCCCTTTTCAGGGCTAACAAATAAATCTGAACATATACGCCATTTACGTTTCATATGTAATGTTTCAGACGACGCTCGATACGATATTTCATATATACGCTCGACAGACACACACTTTTCATAATCTTCATATTAGGAGGTATGACGAATCTTCTTATTCCGCAACGCAAGCAGGCAGGCAGGCAGTATGTTATGTAGGTATATAGATAGGTAATATTTTTCATTCTTCAGGTGAAAAATAAAATAACACATCACCACCCACACAGAGCCCGACTGCCCGACTATCTATCTCTCTATATACTTATTTATTATGTATATCATATCTATCTGGCTGGGTAAAATTATACATATATATGTACATAAATAAATAAAAAATTATATTGAGTTACATACCTATCTATCTACCTATGTATCTAATTTAATGCTTAATAATATTTTAATACTCTCTATCTACGACTAATACTTTCTCTCTCTCTGATCGCGGCGTACGCTATATTGCGGCAGTCACTGCATCCGGCGGTCCGTTTTTATATAAAAGCGTTTTCAACTTGTACTAGTCGTTCAACCGCTAACCGCCCAAACGCTCACGGGGAAGGTAAGAATACTGACCGCCTTCCTCCGTGAGCACAACATTGATATAATGCTGGTCAGTGAGACGCGCCTTAAAATGAACACCGCCCTAAAAATTCCAAACTATATTATATATAGAAAGGATGAGGTGAATAATATCGGACTACCATACAGAGGGCTGGCCGTGATGGTCCACCGGAGAATAATCCACCAACCCATACCAGTTGTCGAGTTCCAGTCGCTACAAGCACTCGGAGTGCTAGTCAGCATCGCCGGCCGCCAACAAAAAGTATACGCAGTATACAAGCCGCCAAGAAGTAGAATAGACACCGAAGAGGTGAGACAGATGCTCGACCCACAGATACCCACGATCATAACCGGTGATCTGAACTCAAGACATACACACTGGAACTCCAGCTGGGTATGTGAGAACGGAAGGAAATTATACCTAGATTCGGTGGACCATAAATATGAAGTCGCGGGCCCCACGAGCTGGACCCATCACACTGCAGACGGACGTGGTGATGTCATAGACATAACGATACACAAAAATCTGCAGACAGCACCCTCACTAGACGCACTACCTGATCTTCCCTCGGACCACAGGCCAGTACTCATAGAAATCAGTAAGCCACTCAGCATAATAGCGCCGCCCAGCACGAGAAATAAAATCAACTGGGAGAAATTCCACAATGAGCTGCAGACTCGGACAAGCTCTCGCCCAGTGCAAACACCTGATGATGTCGAAGAAGCCACCAAAGAACTCACCACAGCTATCCGGTACTCTCTAGAAGCAGCATCTCACACCTCCAAGGCTGGGAGGAGGCAAGAGCTCTTACCCACCTGGATAAGGAACCTGATAAAAGAGAAAAGGGAGTGCCGGAAGCTGTGGCAAACAACCAGATGCCCCACCACAAAAACAAAAGTAAATACGCTGGTGGAGAGGGTCAAAGCTGCCTTAGACGACCACGCCGCCGACGCATGGGAGAAGCACATAATGGAAGTAACGGACCACATCCCCTCGGTGCACAAATTATGCAAACAATTGACCACAAAGAAGCCCCCCATACAACCTCTAATAGACAGTGATGGCCACCCAAAATTTCTAGCCGCTGACCGAGCAAACATCTTCGCGAATTCGCTCGAGAAACAGTTCACCCCAAACAATATTAGCGACCCGGGACATGTAAAAATTGTTGAAGACTTCCTCGAAAAATACCTCAGCTCCCCAGATCCTTCAACCGAAGACGAGCAAGGAAAAGAAACCGCTGAACATGTGTTTATCACCCCTGGGAAAGTTCAAAAACTTATAAGAAACCTACCGCGCAGAAAAGCCCCGGGTCTGGATAATATCACAAACGAGGCAATCAGGAGATTCCCGTATAAAACAATTGCTGCCACGACCAGACTATTCAATGGAATTCTAAGAGCTGGTCACTTTCCCACTGAGTGGCGAGTGGGAAAAGTGGTCATGCTCCCAAAGCCTGGGAAAGATGCTAGAAAACCGGAGTCATATCGCCCAATTACGCTTCTCAGCAGCCTCTCGAAACTTTTCGAGAAAGCACTCATACCCCTCATGGCGCCGTACATCAAACCAAGAGAAGAGCAATTTGGCTTCAGAGAGGATCACTCGACGACACTTCAAATCGCCAGAATAGTCAACGAGATGGCCTGGCGTTTCAACCGAAAAGAAGTAGTGGTGTCTGTCATGCTGGATATGGAGAAGGCCTTCGATCGAGTCTGGCACGAAGGCCTTCTCTACAAGATAGCCAACACCGAGATGCCTAAGAAAATAGTCAGAGTACTACACAGCTTCCTCAGCGAACGAAAGATCACCGTGGCTATAGAAAATCAGCTGTCCGACTACAAGAGGGTCCGCGCAGGCGTGCCCCAAGGAAGCTGCATCTCCCCGATATGCTACACCTGGTACACCGACGACATCCCAGTCGTCGGGCAGGCACAGCTGGCGCTCTACGCGGATGATGCAGCTTTCTTCCTCGCGTCCAAAAACCCAGAACACGCCGTGAAGCAACTGCAGAGAACTCTAGACGTCCTACCACCATGGCTGAAAAAATGGAGACTGGCGGTAAATGTGGCCAAGACGCAGGCCATCTGCATGGGCAGAACAAGAAAGCCTACGAACATCAAGCTATTAGGAGAAGAGATCCCCTGGAGCAACAGCGTCCGCTATCTAGGCGTCGAAATAGATAGGACTCTGTCATTCAGGAAACACCTGGACTTCATAATCTCGAAGACCAAGGGAGCAAGAGCCCTACTCGCTGGCATCTGGTCCTCCAGACTGCCAACAAGGACCAAAATGTTAGTCTACAAGACTTACGTGCGAACACGACTAACATACGCCGCCCCCGCTTGGTTCCCATACCTGAGCGGGCCAAATAAAAGAAGACTGCAAACACAGGAGAACTACACCCTCAGGAGGATCGTGGGGGCGCCGCGGTTCGTACGTAACGATGTCATCCGCAGGGATCTGAAACACGAAGACCTGGAAACATTTTCAAGACGCCTAAGCAAAAGTATGATCAGGAGAGCGGAACAGTCATCCCATGAACATATTCGCGAGATAGCCCCACTCCACACCAGACCACCGGACCGCCCAGGGCGGAAACAAACATCGATGAAGCCGTATGTGCGAGAATTTGCCAAAATAAATGACGAGAAACCAGAAGCAGAGGCACCAAACCTCGAAGAAACTGATGAGGAACGGAGAGGTCCGCCGGAGGCCGCTGCCGTGGCTGCTGATCGGTCCACTGGGCTTCCCCGAACGGGGATCAACCTGGCGCGGCCTGATCGCGCCGGCAACTAATGGTCACCGCGGAAACCTCTCCCGGAATCCAATCAGACCCGAATAGACACGCCCATCGTAATGGGCGTAGGATAAGCCAGGGGAAGAGGGCATCGCCCTGACCCCCTATCCCTGCACCACTAATGGTGCAAGAAGAAGACCACAGAGACTAGTCGTTCAGTCTGTACGAGCAACTCGCGCGCTCCGTACTCCTTATTCGTGTTGTTTTTGACTTAAATTTAAATTTATCAAACATGTCCGGACGTGGTAAGGGCGGTAAAGTAAAGGGGAAGGCAAAGTCGCGTTCTAACCGTGCCGGTCTGCAGTTCCCAGTGGGTCGTATTCATCGACTTTTGCGTAACGGCAACTACGCCGAGCGCGTCGGTGCCGGTGCACCTGTGTACCTGGCCGCCGTGATGGAGTATCTGGCCGCTGAAGTGCTAGAGTTGGCAGGAAACGCCGCGAGGGACAACAAGAAGACCAGGATCATACCTCGTCATCTGCAATTGGCCATCAGGAACGACGAGGAATTGAACAAGCTGCTCTCCGGCGTGACCATCGCACAGGGTGGTGTGCTGCCCAACATCCAGGCCGTCCTCCTGCCGAAGAAGACCGAGAAGAAGGCGTAATAGTGTGTCGTCGCAACGCATCTCCACGAGAGCCGGTACCCGGTGTTTGTTGTGTTACATACTGACTGATGTGTATAATTACGGTGTTGTTTATGGTGTGCGCGCTTTTTCTGCGCTCCTCTGTCGCAACATATAGACAACATCCGTATTCGGTTATGTATGTTAGCAGCATCATCGAGTGACGATCGCTCAAAAAGGCCCTTTTCAGGGCCACAATATGATTCGTATAATTATTATGCTTGTTGGTGTGGTACATAATGTTTTCAATACTTACTTACTACACTCGAGCTTTAATATAATTGTGTTTCTATGATCAGATTGGTACGATAATAAAAAAAAAAAACGCTAACAATAAAATAAAATTATAATATATACCATGCTAATGCAGTACTCTAAATTAAATACACATAAACAGTTATTACATTAGATTACTTACTTAATTTGTTTTTTTTTTTTTTTTTTTTTTTTTTTTTTTTATAATTTAATTTAATAATTCCATATAGAAGAAGATGGGTCTGTTGTCTATAGATTTTAATAGTAAGATCTATATAATTAGGTAATATATTCAGAATATAAATAACAATGATTATTTATTAACTATTGCCCGTTTTTTAACAGACTTCAAAAAAAGGAGGAGGCTTCTCAATTCGACCGTATTATGTTTGATCGCGGATAACTTCGTCGTTTATGAACCGATTTCGATTATTCTTTTTTTGTTCGAAAGGAGATATCCCAAGTGTGGTACCATGGTAATTTTATCGAGGTATGATAAGTATCTCCAGAGATATTGAGATAAACATCTCAAAATTGATTATGAAGATATTATTATTGATTAATTTTCTTTTCTTTTTACTCTCTCTTTAAAGATAATATTAACTAAATTACATAAAAAAAAAAAAAAAAAACTATATTATATATAACACGAGTAATCAAAGATTTAAGCGCGATGCACTGAAATAATTTCAATAATGATTTTGCATCTCGCTCTAAACACATACAACACGGGGTCGCTTTGTACGATGCGCCGCCCCCGCGAAGAACCCGCGACCTGCGTAAATTGTAACGGGACTCACCCTGCAAATTATGCGTCATGTCCTGTCTACAAAAAAGAAGCCAAGAATAAGAAGGCCGGCACTCTTGCTCAAACCCAGCCCGACAGAGGAAGAAGAGGTACGGCACCGGTGGCGCACGCAACGGTGGAGGAGACGGCACCGACATCATTGATTGATGGCCCCCGCCAACGAACCAGGACGCGCAACCAAAAAGAGGCCAACACGAAGAGCGCAAAAGAAGCCCGCAAAACCCAAAGAGGCCAATACAAACGCGACCGACTCAGCCACAGCTCGAAAAGACTCCCTTGGGCAAACAATAGGAGTATTGAAGGAAATTTTGGAGGCCGTGCAAGCGGGCACAGATGCCGAAACTGCAACCCTGATGGGTTTAATGCGCATACTCAACACCAATAATGGGGGTACAAACTAGGTGCATATACTGGAACGCTCAATCGCTCGCGGGGAAGACAAAACTGCTGACCGTCTTCCTCCGCGAGCAAAACATCGATATTGCACTGGTCAGCGAGACTATGTTAAAGGAAACGGAGAAAGTCAACGTCCCGAACTACATTGTATACCGCAAGGACGAGAAAACAAAAGAAGGACGAGCCCACAGGGGACTAGCAGTGATGGTGCACCGCAGAATCATCCACCAGCTCATCCCCCCGGAGGAGTTCCAATCATTCCAGGCGCTGGGAATCCTGGTGAACATCTCTGGAGAAAGAAGACGCCTATTCGCGTTCTACAAACCACCGAACGTGAAGCTGGAAACAAGCGAATTCAGAAAACTAATAATAAACGAGGTGCCGACCATAGTAGCCGGAGACTACAACTCCAAACACACCCACTGGAACTCCTCTAAAATTGATCACAACGGGAAGATTCTGTACGACGACGCGGTGCACCACCACTATGAAGTCATCGCGCCGATTGAACCCACCCACTACCACTCACAAACCAGAAGCTGCGACATCATCGACCTTGCGGTATACCAAGGACTCAAAACGCCCCCAACCCTCACAGCTCTAGTGGACCTACCCTCTGACCATAGACCGGTGTTGATGACCATAGATGAGACACCGACAAGAGTATCACCAGCGCGGAAAAAGGCAAAGATCAACTGGGACACCTTCGCAAAGACCGCCGAGGAAAACACCAAAAGCGCACCAATCACCAACCCAGATGAAGTCGAGAATGCAGTTGAAACAATAACGAAAACCATCCAAATGTCCCTCGAATCAGCCTCAGTAACCACCACGTCAGGAGAAAGGATCGATCCACTCCCAACATGGATTAGGAAGCTGATTGATGAGAAGAGGAGCAAGCGGAGAGAATGGCAAAGTACTCGCTGTCCAAGCTTAAAAACAGAGCTAAATAACCTTATCGAGAAGGTAAAAGACGCCCTCACAAACGATGCTGTCTTAAAATGGGAAGAACATATAGACAACATCGGAGACCATATCCCCTCTGTCCACAGACTATGCAAGCGGATGTCGCAATCTACCCAACCGACAAGACCACTCGTTGACGAAGATGGACTTCTCAAGTTTGAAGCCAAAGACCGTGCTGAAATCTTCGCAAACTCCTTAATGAAGCAATTCACGCCAAACCCTGCAACCAAACCAGAACACGTCAAGGATACAGAAGAAAAGCTCAACGCATACTTGTTGTCCGACGACACAAACGATGATGCCCCCTTCTTCAGTCCTTTTAGAGTGAAGACGGCAATAAAAAGATTGAAGAACCGCAAAGCACCAGGCCTCGACAACATACCCAATGAAGCCCTAAAGAACATACCACCGAAAACGGTCGCCGCACTGACAAGAATCTACAACGGCATACTCCGCTGTGGCTATTTCCCCTCGAGCTGGAAAACTGGCAGGGTGGTGATGCTGCCCAAGCCTGGAAAGGATATAAAGAAGCCAGAAAATTACCGGCCCATTACGCTACTGAGCACCCTATCCAAATTATTCGAAAGACTGCTGCTCCAGCTAATGGTACCGCATATAACACCGAGAAGCGAGCAATTTGGCTTTAGGGCCGAACATTCCACCACCCTCCAAGTAGCAAGAATAGTTAATGAAATGGTCACACGACATAACAAAAAGGAGTTCGTGGCGGCCGTTTTCCTTGATATGGAAAAAGCATTTGATAGGGTATGGCACGAGGGACTCTTATATAAGTTGTCGACCTCTCCGATGCCAAGAAGACTCGTCCAAGTCATCGCATCCTTTTTGAAGGACAGAAGCTTTGTGGTTGCAGTAGAAGACGCGCACTCATCCAAGAAACCAGTAAAAGCCGGCGTCCCGCAGGGGAGCTGCCTGTCACCAGTGTGCTACGCCTGGTACACTGACGATATCCCAATCGTCGGGCAGGCACAGCTGGCTCTCTATGCGGATGACGCCGCCTACTACACGAGTTCCATCAAACCAGCGCATGCAGTAAAGAAGCTACAGCCGACACTGGACGCCCTTCCAGAATGGCTTGATACATGGAGGATGTCAGTAAATGTGGGGAAAACTCAAGCCATTCTGACTGGAAACCATGCACTTCCTCAAAAACTACGCCTCAAAGGAGAAGAAATCCAATGGGAGCGATCTGTCAAATACCTGGGAGTCAAGATTGACAGGCGCCTCCTATTCAACGAGCACCTCGAAGACACAATAGGGAAAGTGAAGATCGCAAGATCTAAGCTAATGCCAGTACTAGCCTCCAAACTGCCGCTCCGGACCAAGCTGATGATCTATAAGACTTATATAAGATCCCGTCTCACATACGCTGGTCCGGCGTGGCACATAAACTTGTCCAAGACGAATAAGAATAGACTACAGGCGCAGGAGAACATCTGCTTAAGAAAAATTGTTGGTGCTCCGAGATACGTCCGAAACACCACCATCGCGAAAGACCTTAAGCTGGAAAACATAGAGGAGTTTATCAGAAGACTGGCGAAAAAGATGTTCCAGAAAGCGGACGCATCCGGACACCAGCACATTAGAGGAATAGCCCCACTGCACGCGCGACCCCCCGACATCCCAGGCAAAACAAAAGCGAAGCCCTATCTACGAGAGATACTCCAACATGAAGCCGACGGAAAAGAAGAAGACGGAACAGAGGAGAAGAAAGAAGAAGAAGAAAGAGCTGTACAAGCGGGGGCCACTGTAGGGTGTGCTGACGGGTTCGCTGGGCCTCCCCGAACGGGGTCTCACCCGGCAGGGCCCTGTCGCCCCTACACATAGTGGTTCCCAGCTATACAGCTCAAGAAGACCAGGAGGGACATCAGTCCCGAACAAGAGACGCGTCTACAGTAGTAGACGCAGAAGAGCCAGGGGCATAGGGTAAAACCCTGAACCCCTTTCCCCACACCAAAAGTGTGAGCGGACAATAACGCCGACCGACGAAAATTCATTCGCACGGTGAACGCATCAGCGGACGCTCGTGTGTTACAGTTGTGAATACCATTCTGTGTGTAGCTAACTTGCAGTGTATCACTTGTAATCATCATGCCGCCCAAGACTAGTGGAAAGGCCGCCAAGAAGTCTGGCAAAGCCCAGAAGAACATCTCCAAGACTGACAAGAAAAAGAAGAAGCACAAGAGGAAGGAGAGTTACGCCATCTACATCTACAAGGTGCTCAAGCAGGTCCACCCCGACACCGGTATCTCCAGCAAGGCCATGTCGATCATGAACTCCTTCGTGAACGACATCTTCGAACGTATCGCTGCCGAGGCGTCCCGCCTGGCGCACTACAACAAGCGTTCCACAATTACATCGAGGGAGGTGCAGACTTCGGTGAGACTCCTGCTGCCCGGCGAACTCGCTAAGCACGCTGTCAGCGAGGGCACCAAGGCCGTAACCAAGTACACCAGCTCCAAGTAAACCGTCCGTGTACGTAACGCGGTCGGTGCGACTTGGTGCACAAAAAGGCTCTTTTCAGGGCCACAAAATTATTCTAATACTTTTACGGTAGACACATAGATGTGTGTTAACCGCAGTATATGTTTGTTGACAACGAATAATATTATGATATGTATAACGCATAAATAAATTTTAATCTTGTGTAGACCAGACTACTACAGATATTGTTCTATTTTTGAATTCATTATGAACATAGAACCGATTATGTTAAATAAACAACGGGATGATATAGGCTAAAATTAATGAGATATACTTATTTACTACTAATATTCGATAGAAACAGCTGAATACTCGTCATTGAATGTTCCTTCTGTTCAATGATATAGCTAGGTATATAAACTATATGATGACTATGGCTTTGCTTCGGCAATTAATGTAACCAACAGGCCTAATGCTGTTTGATGATGATATTATTTATTTTCAAAATTCGTTCTTTAATTATTTATTTTAAAATGAAAAAAGTTATGATATGGAGACGATGATGCGAACGAGGCGTGGCTAGCGCGCGTGCGAGCGAGTGAGAGACTCATCGCTCCTCTAGCACCTATATAAAAGAGCTATAAGACACGCGAACGGTTTTCGTACATTACCATTCGCGTCTCGTCGTCCGTACGATACGATACACGTCGCGTGTGATTTTTATCGTTCTCACTCATTCGTGTGTTCTATAATATTAAATAATGGCACGTACAAAGCAGACCGCTCGTAAGTCCACCGGTGGCAAGGCGCCCCGCAAACAGCTCGCCACCAAGGCGGCGCGCAAGAGCGCACCGGCAACCGGCGGCGTGAAGAAACCTCATCGTTACAGGCCCGGAACCGTCGCTCTGCGTGAGATCCGTCGTTACCAGAAGAGTACAGAGCTGTTGATCCGCAAGCTGCCGTTCCAGCGTCTGGTGCGTGAGATCGCGCAGGACTTCAAGACCGACCTTCGTTTCCAGAGCTCCGCTGTGATGGCTCTGCAAGAAGCGAGCGAGGCTTACCTCGTCGGTCTCTTCGAGGACACCAACCTTTGCGCCATTCACGCGAAACGCGTCACCATCATGCCGAAGGATATCCAGTTGGCGCGCAGGATCAGAGGCGAACGCGCCTAGAGCTCGTATCAATTCTTTCGATCGGCAGTTGTTAACTACGCGGTGTTAGTGCAGTGTAGTTTAGTAGCATTGCAGTTTTCACCATCGTCGCATCGAAGTGAATATAAAAGGCCCTTTTCAGGGCCACATACGTTTCATGATTATATAATTTACTTTATAATTTGTTTCGTTACGGGCGATCATACGATATTATAACGCATACAAACTTATTATTATTAAAATAAATAATACACACGCTACACTACCTCATACCTATCTTAGATATACGAGTATGGATATGTATTTACATCCGTCTGTCTTATTGTATTATATCTATGTATATTTATTTATTATTTATATATATATATATATATATATATATATAATATATATATATATAAATAATAAATAAATATACATAGACATAATACAATAAGACAGACGGATGTAAATACCTATATATCTGTATATCACTTAAATGTAATGTGCAGCGCAGGCACGATTACGTATACGTTAGACGTTAAATATTACATTTTTTTTTTTTTTTTTTTAGTTAAATCTATATATAAGTTAATAATAATAATATTATTTATTTTGCATTAATAAGATTTAGAATAAAAATGAAAATAATTGAATAAACGTCACAGACAGTTTTACCCCCTCGCAATCTATTACCTCGCCCCGCGGTGCTCGTTCGGTCCCGCTCTTGCGTTATTATATAAAAGGAGAATATTCGACGTGTGGATACACCAGTCGTCGTTCGTACGCCGTCTGAATTCGTTGAGCGCGCGAGTCGTATTCTCTAAATCTAAACAAAAATGACCGGTCGCGGTAAGGGAGGAAAAGGTCTGGGGAAAGGTGGCGCTAAGCGTCACAGGAAAGTGCTCCGCGATAACATCCAGGGTATCACGAAGCCAGCCATCCGTCGTCTGGCGCGCAGAGGAGGCGTGAAGCGTATCTCCGGTTTGATCTACGAAGAGACCAGAGGTGTGCTGAAGGTGTTCCTCGAGAACGTGATCCGCGACGCAGTCACATACACCGAGCACGCCAAGAGGAAGACTGTCACCGCCATGGACGTCGTGTACGCCCTGAAGCGTCAGGGCCGCACCCTGTACGGTTTCGGCGGTTAAATCGTCTACGGCGAGGCGCGGCGAGTTTCTTCGTACTCGGGGGGGTGTGTGTGTGTGTGCGTGCGCGTGTTTTTGTGCGGAATGTGATTATGCTGTGCTGTGTACCGTTGTCGTCGTGATGTTCTTTGATGGATGTATTTGTATTGTTCATTTCATCTCATCATGATCATCGCGATGTGCGGACCACGCACGCAGGCGGCTCACAATCCACACGTGCACGTGCATGCCACCCCCGCGTATAGTTCTACGTTGGCGCATCGTATCACATAAAAAAGGCCCTTTTCAGGGCCGCATATGTTTCCTTATTATATATATTATCAATAATATGATAATATTGTTTCTTGACATCGATATTGTTAACGCAAACGCAATTTTTCTATCCGATCAGATCAGATAGAGATCCGTTGTGTATGTATATATAGTATAGGTAGGTACCTACGTTCGTCTTTGATTAATCTTATCTATCTATTCTATATTAATAGTTTGATCATGGACCACAAATCTCTGTGTGTACCTATATATTATGGGTGCATACTGTAAGTTTATAGTGTATGCTTTTTAAGAATAACGTTGTGATGTGACCTATTAGTTAGTTAGTTAGTAGTACACTGGTTATAAATAAAAACCTAAGATTATTATTGTTCAAGGTAACGGATACATAGATAAATACATATTATTTATTTATGTAATACGTACAAGATAATAGAATAGATACACTATAATAGGTATATTGATCAAGTGAAGAAATCGTTCGCATCAGTAAGTCACTGCGATGTGATAGGACGATTCCTCTGTGAGCTCGCGACGCATGGGTACAAATTTTTAACGTAATCTACTATGACATACATATATGTATAGTGTTATTAAAAAACATTTATGAACGCCTCACCTAAATAAGGCATGTAATAAAAATTAAATTTCATACAATATAATTTTAACATAATAAATACCGATACTCGTAGACAACGATAGTCATATGGTTAGGAAATGTACCACGTGTTTTTAGAGCTCCAAAATATTGGTCGTTTTATACTACAATAATGATAATATATACATTGTTCTCTTACTACATATGGAAAACGATATCTTTGGCGTTTGTTTATCGAGTAATACGAGTGAAATACATTAATTTTATAGAGAAATTTCAATTTAAAACATGACACGGCCTTAACGTCGCCGCGAGTCACGCCTATAAATCGACCTACATTAAAGTGTAACACTTTTTTCAGTATAACGATCTATCCATCAGATGGTCATGTTCAAAATGTACCATATTAGATTTTCCGCGAGTTCGGTGTAATAATAAAATAATATAAAAATGCATTTTATTCTGACCGCTGTTAGTGAAAAGTCACGAGCGTTCATACGAGAAATCGTCTCTCGACTCCGGTGTTCTCTATACGGTAAAGATTTCTTATATTTCGATTTATACAATTATAGCCAGCGAAGCGAAGCGGTTTTCTGTTGAGTTTTGTTCCCGTACAATTCGTGTGAGAGTATTTCATCGCCTCCACGAATCTCCAGAAAGCCACAGTCTTGTCGTTGCTTATGCTCAGCGGTGGCGCGGTCGAGGTAATACTCCCCCACCCCTACGAGCGAGCACGGCAAGGCGCTTCCGCTGCTGTCCGGCCGGACCTGTACAGCCGCCCTGTGCTCCAGCAACCGCTGTTGAGCACCGCGACTGGGGACCACCGACAGCCAAGTGGTCGCACATTGCGCACCCCCGTTGAGCTGCTTGCCGCTGTCTGGAAAGACACCGGTGTAGCGCTCACCCGCACATCCTCGCCCTCCTGCAGACCGGGACGTCGGCCACGCAACCCTCCGACATCACTGTCGTCGAGCCTGCAAGACCGACACCGCCTGCAACAGGGTGCAAACTGCCTTTTGAAGGCAAGAGCTGTGATCAGCTCCGCCCCGCTCCGCTTGTCAGAGCCTACCTACGCGCCGACACCCGTCGAGTGGAAACGCTACAGATCTGCAGTTGCAAGACCCGACTATACCGCTAGGAGCGTCGAGCCTGCATCCGCCCGAGTGCAGTAACGTCAGCGACAACACGCACTGCAGTTTCTGCATCAAACTGAAGCCATTCACAGAGCTTCGCACCCGAAAAAATTATTGCCTTCAGAAAAATTTAAGGAGCACGACATAGTGCTAGTTGCCGGAGTGTTGTGTACAGGGTCGAGTCCGTCAACCACCTGGCCTTGCTGATCGCCCTAACTGGACTCATCCGGTTCGGGTTGACTCGCAGGCGGTGGTGGAGGAGACCCCGGTACCCGCACAAACCGCGCAGCTATTTCAAGCCCTTAAATCACGCCCGTCGTCACGCCATGGCCGAACGGCGCTCACCGCCCAAGTCTCCGGACACACCGTCGAGATCTTGGGAGGACTTGGACCCCGACGAACTTGTAGTCGCACGGAACCCATGGTTCCCGGAACAGACCCGGATCGTCACGCGCGCCTCCGTAGGGCTCCCGCCCGTAAGGAAAACGCGCGTTACAACAGCTGGGATCGCGTCGGCGACCACTGCAACTACCACCACATCAACAAAAACCACACCTACCGCCGTCATCGCTTCCACTGCTCGACGTGCTACTCAACCACGTAGACGAGACACGTCCAGCGAAGAAGAAGCTTTTCATGATGAAAAGCGCCCCCGTCACGACTCGCCTCCTACTCCGCCGCCGTCCACCCCCCCGCAGCCCCTGTTCAGAATACTTCAGGGTGCACAAGGACCGAAGCCGAAGAGAGAGACCAAGACACGCCTCACCACTACAAATACTTCGCCTACAACTAGAGCGTACACCCCCCCGCCTGCAATATCGCCAGTGCCGTTCGAGCTGAGTGAAGAATCACTCGCTCACGGCTCACAAGAAGACGTACCTTCAACTCCCAAGGCAACAAGCAGAACCAGATCGTCTTCTTCTTCAACATCCGGTACATCACGCTCTGCTCAGAGCACACAAAACCGCACCAACAACCGCTCTCCTGCATCAGAAGAGGAAAACGAAGATGGGAACGTCGAACCAACCGACTCCACTTCGTATGTTGGTATCGAGTCCGTCCCGATGGACCAAGCACCCATACCGTCGCCACCGACTCCACCGCCAGAAGCTGCAGCATCTTACGCCGCGGCACTGGCATCACCGCCGCCGAGAATTCAAACCTCACCTATGCAAACTGGACCAGCGACACAATCTCCGCCAGTACAAGCGGGACCATCTGGACTGCCGGCCAGCACACAACCAACCGCAAACACCGCCACAACTGGCCAAATGAAAGGATACCCACCAATTATAGTGGAAACCTTACCAAATTGGCCGGAACATCTACGGGCCCTCAGACAAAAGCTCGGCCACATTCCGTCAGCCCGTCCCATGGGAAAAGGAATTAAATTTACCCCTACAACACCGGAAGAATTCCGAGGGATACAAGCGTACTTAAATACCTTGTCAGAGAGCGACCCAGGACTTTCTTGGTTCGCCTACGCCTTAAAAAATGAAAGGCCCCAAAAAGTGGCGTTATGGGGCATTCCGAGAGAAACTCCGCCCGAAATAATTAAAGAGGACTTAGAGAAGAAAGGCTTCCCAGTACGACTGGTCCGAGGCCTGCCTTCAAGAAGACAGACAAACAAGTGCGTCTATCATATTCAGTTAGACGCACTCAGCAAAGAACAGTTGGAAGAACTTTACGCCACCAAAGAACTTCTCAACATGCCAGGGGTGCACATCGAGGCGTGGAGGGGGAAATCAACGATGCCGCAGTGTCATCGTTGTCAAGGTTTTGGCCACTCCTCAACCCATTGTCACCGGCCACTCCACTGTGTCAAATGTTCCGGCCCGCACCCCGGCTCCCAATGTCCGAAGAAGCCCGAAGATCCCCCCTGTTGCACCAATTGCCAGGGAAACCACGTTGCAAACAGCAGGAACTGCGCGGTTTACCGGCGAGAGGCACGCAAACGAGACATAAGACTACCGGGGCCTCCTCCCAGTAACCACCAAGATCAGCCCCAGCCACAACCACGACCACGGCAAAGATCCGCATCCCGTCCCCTAAGGGAAGCAGAACCTCTCCCTCCAAGGACGATTCAACATAACCAGCCGTTGTTCTACCAGCCTGCAACACCTGCCGGATGGGCATGGCCGATACAACCTTACGGTACGGCCACACTACGTCCACCAGCAAACGAGCCTACTACAAGAGGCCAACTGCCGCCTAAGAAGAAAAAGAAGACGAAGAAAAGAGGCAGACGAGGACGAGGTAGCGCAGCCCCGACAGCCGCCTCAACCCCAGTACCTCCGCACTTACCCCTACCAGCTTTTGTGCCATACACATCTGCACAACCCCAACTTCAACCGATGCAAACTGCACAACAAGTACCGAGTTACCCGACCCCAGTAGCGTCAGTCTCGGCATACCCACCCCTACCACAAGTAAGACCTCGCTCAAGAAGAGGAGCACCGAGAAGAAGAACACCTCGTGAGCTCACCCCTGCAACCGCGGGACCACCTACAGAGAGGTCAGAACCAGCGCCACCGCCACGAGCAGCCACCACGCAAACAGCGACGGCAGCAACCCCGACGCCTGCGCCACGATCTGGCCAAACTCAAACCGGCCCACGACCAGACTCAAGGGTACATTTCACCCCGGTCACTCGTGTTGAAACGCGCACCACTAACACAGCACCGAGAGTCACAAGGCCCACCCCGAGGACAGCACAATATATAAGAGGTATACCTCTACAGTACGCGCAACCACGGATGCCACTGCCATATCCTCCGCAAGTATGGGGAATACCATCTACAGCAGGCCCACCACAATGGGTACCACCCCCACCACCACCACAACCCGTCTTCAGACAGGGAGCCCCCCGATACACAACGGGACCAGAGTTGAGTGCCGCTCAGGAACCCATCACCGCTATGGTGGGAGCCCTGGTCGGTCTACTCACGGCCATTGCTGCAGGAGAGGACCTCCGAATAGCGGCGATGCGCGGACTTACCGTACTCCAAGGACTTCTGTATGGATAAAGCATTCAGAATCATCTATTGGAACCCGGGAGGGGTCAAAAATAAAACCGAAGAGTTAAAGATGCTTGCCCAATCGCAGGACGCCCATATAATCCTGTTGGGTGAGACAAAACTTAAGGCGACAGACACACTCAAGATGGCCAACTACTTCGTGTATCGACAAGATGACCAAACTCCACAAGGGCGCCCCTATCGTGGAACGGCTGCACTAGTCAGGAGGGACATAATACACGAAGAGCTGATCACGCCTCAAACCGTCTCAACCAAAGCCACAGGAGTGGTTATCCATATGCAAGGTGTGGATGTGAAAATACTGGGAGGATACCGTCCACCTTTGCAATCATTCAATACCGAGGACATGAGGAAGATCCTCGATGGCAGAACTCCTACACTATTAGCTGCAGACCTCAATGCCAAGCACCTGGTATGGGGTTCTCGCGTGATTTCACCGTCGGGGAGAAAACTCCATGAGGATGCCGAGAGAAACGGGTATGTTGTGGTCGGACCTGACTCCCCCACACATATCCCAAACTGCCCGCGATACCAAGCAGACGTTCTGGATGTTGTTGCTCATCAACTTCTACCTGTCCCAATACACATAGATGTACTCTATGACTTGAATGAGCAACACCTCCCAATACTGATCACCATGGGTGCCTCAGTCGATGCAACCCTCCCCAGAGGACTACGGAAAAGGACAAACTGGGAGAAATACAAGACCGAACTTAAGTCTCTGTCAGTCGGCAAATTATCCACTCCAGCAGAAGTGGAAAAATGTGCAAAGGATTTAACGACGGAGATAAGGAAGGCCAAAGAGGGAGCCACAACCACCGAGAAAAGGACTCACTGGAGGGAAGAACTGCCGAGGAAACTGAAGGACATGCGGGACAAAAAGCGTGAACTGAGAAGACTTTGGGCTTGGTCTCGCTGTCCCACAATCAAAAGAGAGCTCAACACCCTGTCCGTGAAACTCAGCGAAGATGTCAAGAAATGGAAAGGCGAGTCCTGGGACAACCACATTGCCCAGGTAGCTGAAGACCAGACTAGCCTCCACAGACTAAACAGACATCTCACCAGAGCCAAAATACCGGTTGTGCCACTAATGGATGCAGCGGGGCGAAGATGCTACTCCGCAGCCCAAAGAGCCGAATTGCTTGCCGACCACCTGGAGGGACAATTCCAGAACCATCCAGTCCCCCCAGCAACTCCGATCACAACCATTCAACATCACACCCATGTTCGAAATGAAGTTGCTGCTCTGCTGAGTACCACAGCCCCACCGCTGGATGGAGACCAGTATATCTCTCCCACCGAAGTAGCTCATGCCGTCAGAAGACTCCAGGTGAAGAAGGCACCAGGCATGGACGGCATCTCAAATGACGACCTGAAACAACTTCCTGCGAGGGGCCTAGTATGCTTAACTAGGCTCTTCAATGGAATACTTAGAACCTGCCACTTTCCGGACCACTGGAAGACGGGAAAAGTCATCGCACTGCCAAAGGCAGGAAAAGACAGACGACAGCCAGCAAATTACCGTCCGATCACACTCCTCCCGCACATCGCTAAGCTGTTCGAGCGTCTGCTGCTGCGGAGGCTGTCTCCTCACTTCACGCCTCGTGAGGAACAATACGGCTTCCGCACGCGCCATTCCACGACGCTCCAGCTAACGCGAGTGCTACACCACCTTGCTGAGCAGTACAACCGAGGGAAGAGAAGCGTCGCCGTTTTCCTCGATATAGAAAAGGCCTTCGACAGGGTGTGGCACGAAGGCCTGATCTACAAGTTATCGAAAACGGACACACCATTGGCGCTCATCCGTATCGTGGCCTCCTTCCTGACCGACAGAAACTTCTGCGTGTCCGTTGAAGACGCTGTCTCCGGACTGAAGCCCATAGCCGCAGGAGTCCCACAGGGGAGCTGTCTCTCCCCAAAGCTGTACACCTTGTACACGAACGACATCCCCGTATTGGACGAAGAGCACCTCCTACCTGGGGAACAAAACGTCACCTTGGCTCTATTTGCTGACGATAGCGCCTACATCGCTTCGTCCAAAAAACCGGCAATAGCAGCAAACAGGATGCAGAGGCTGCTCAACATCCTTCCTACATGGCTGGACAAGTGGCGCATGGCCGTTAACGTGGGCAAGACGGCCGCGCTGCTTACCGGAGCCCATCGCTCACGACCGAGACCGCTGCAGCTCCGAGGACAAGACGTCCAATGGGAAACCAGTGTAAAGTACCTTGGCGTCTACATCGACCGGACGTTGAGAATGCGCTCACAGGTGGACCACGCTGTTCGCCAAGCAAAAGCCGCCAGAGCCCTACTCCGTCCGGTCCTGCACTCGAAGCTGCCCCTGCAGACCAAAGTAGGCATCTATAAGACCTACATAAGATCCAGACTGACTTATGCGGCCCCAGCGTGGTATGCCCTCTGCGCTGAGTCACAGAAAAATCGCCTCCAAATCGTCCAAAACGTCACCCTGCGGATGTGCACGGGAGCCGGTCGGTACGTACGCAACGACGTCATCGCCCGGGACGTGAGAGCCGAAACAGTGAGGGAATTCGTGGTCCGTATGGCGCGCCGTCAATATGACTGCGCTGACAACGGGCCACACCCTCACCTACACAACGTTGCGCCGCTCCACGCCCGGCCGCCAGAGAGCGGACCGACCAGGCGTGCACTCCCACGCGATCTCATCCCGGTGACGGAAGAGGGATCCAGCGAAGAGGAGACACAGCGGCATACCACGTAGGTGTAGATGACCACCACGCCATGAAGGCCAACATGCCGAGGAAGGGCTATATCAAGCCCGCAAGATCCCCGAGGGTAGTTGCCCCCGGCGCCCCACCAGGGTAAAGAGGCCAGGCCTCGAGACCCACTAACGCAATCCCAAGAAGGGAACGCAAGACCCACTACTACTACCAGCGAAGCAAAAATCTAATATTACTCGCTTTTAAAACGTACTAAAGTGATATTTCAACAATGGCAGACACAGCGGTAGCTACCGAGGCTCCAGCACCGGCGACACCGGCGAAGAAACCGAAGGCGAGCGCAGCCGCAGCAGGCGGTGCCAAGAAACCTAAGGCGAAACCTACGCATCCGAAGACCTCTGAAATGGTGAACAGCGCCATCAAGGAGCTGAAAGAGCGCAGCGGATCCTCGCTGAAGGCCATCAAGAAATACATCGCCGCCCAGTACAAGGTCGACGCCGAGAAGCTCGCGCCCTTCATCAGGAAGTATCTGAAGAGCGCCGTCGAGTCTGGCGCGCTCATCCAGACCAAGGGCAAGGGCGCATCGGGCAGCTTCAAGCTCGAGTCGAAGTCATCCGGCGCGAAGAAACCCGCCGCCGGTTCGAAGGCAGCCAAATCGACAGGAGCGAAGGAGAGCACGCCCGCCAAGTCCAAGAAGGCCGCCGCTTCATCAGCCGCCGCCGGCAGGGGCAGGAAGGCGGCCGCGTCGTCGCCCGCCAAGTCCAAGCCCGCCATCAAGGACAAGAAGGCCGCAGCCGCCAAGAAGAAGCCCGCCGCCGCCGCCGCCAAGAAAGCGACCGCACCGGCCAAGGCGAAGGGCGCCGCAGCAGCCGCGCCTAAAGCGAAAAGATCCGCCAAGCCTCCCACGAAGAAGCCGAAAGCTCCCAAGCCCAAGAGAGCCGCCGCAGCAGCCACCCCCAAGTCTAAGGCGGCCGCCAAGAAAGCATCCGCCGCCAAGAAGTAAACCTGAAGGCCTGCAGCGAACGCAAGCTACACAGCAACAGCAGAGCAGTGAATAGCATGCAGTCAGTGCGCGCCTCGCATACGCTCCTCCGTCCGTGTTGTTGTTGTTGTTGTTTGTGTGTGTGCGTGTGGTGCTACGATGATGATGATGATCATGTGTTACCATCATCAATCCCATCGCGGCAGCAGCAGCAGCAGCAGCAGCAATCGGCGGAGTGTTGTGCTCATTATTCATGCTCGATCGCTTGTGAGCGGAACGGCGGTACGCCTATTACGCTCTACTCGCACCAAAAACAGCCCTTTTCAGGGCTAACAAATAAATCTGAACATATACGCCATTTACGTTTCATATGTAATGTTTCAGACGACGCTCGATACGATATTTCATATATACGCTCGACAGACACACACTTTTCATAATCTTCATATTAGGAGGTATGACGAATCTTCTTATTCCGCAACGCAAGCAGGCAGGCAGGCAGTATGTTATGTAGGTATATAGATAGGTAATATTTTTCATTCTTCAGGTGAAAAATAAAATAACACATCACCACCCACACAGAGCCCGACTGCCCGACTATCTATCTCTCTATATACTTATTTATTATGTATATCATATCTATCTGGCTGGGTAAAATTATACATATATATGTACATAAATAAATAAAAAATTATATTGAGTTACATACCTATCTATCTACCTATGTATCTAATTTAATGCTTAATAATATTTTAATACTCTCTATCTACGACTAATACTTTCTCTCTCTCTGATCGCGGCGTACGCTATATTGCGGCAGTCACTGCATCCGGCGGTCCGTTTTTATATAAAAGCGTTTTCAACTTGTACTAGTCGTTCAGGCCTTCTCTACAAGATAGCCAACACCGAGATGCCTAAGAAAATAGTCAGAGTACTACACAGCTTCCTCAGCGAACGAAAGATCACCGTGGCTATAGAAAATCAGCTGTCCGACTACAAGAGGGTCCGCGCAGGCGTGCCCCAAGGAAGCTGCATCTCCCCGATATGCTACACCTGGTACACCGACGACATCCCAGTCGTCGGGCAGGCACAGCTGGCGCTCTACGCGGATGATGCAGCTTTCTTCCTCGCGTCCAAAAACCCAGAACACGCCGTGAAGCAACTGCAGAGAACTCTAGACGTCCTACCACCATGGCTGAAAAAATGGAGACTGGCGGTAAATGTGGCCAAGACGCAGGCCATCTGCATGGGCAGAACAAGAAAGCCTACGAACATCAAGCTATTAGGAGAAGAGATCCCCTGGAGCAACAGCGTCCGCTATCTAGGCGTCGAAATAGATAGGACTCTGTCATTCAGGAAACACCTGGACTCCATAATCTCGAAGACCAAGGGAGCAAGAGCCCTACTCGCTGGCATCTGGTCCTCCAGACTGCCAACAAGGACCAAAATGTTAGTCTACAAGACTTACGTGCGAACACGACTAACATACGCCGCCCCCGCTTGGTTCCCATACCTGAGCGGGCCAAATAAAAGAAGACTGCAAACACAGGAGAACTACACCCTCAGGAGGATCGTGGGGGCGCCGCAGTTCGTACGTAACGATGTCATCCGCAGGGATCTGAAACACGAAGACCTGGAAACATTTTCAAGACGCCTAAGCAAAAGTATGATCAGGAGAGCGGAACAGTCATCCCATGAACATATTCGCGAGATAGCCCCACTCCACACCAGACCACCGGACCGCCCAGGGCGGAAACAAACATCGATGAAGCCGTATGTGCGAGAATTTGCCAAAATAAATGACGAGAAACCAGAAGCAGAGGCACCAAACCTCGAAGAAACTGATGAGGAACGGAGAGGTCCGCCGGAGGCCGCTGCCGTGGCTGCTGATCGGTCCGCTGGGCTTCCTCGAACGGGGATCAACCTGGCGCGGCCTGATCGCGCCGGCAACTAATGGTCACCGCGGAAACCTCTCCCGGAATCCAATCAGACCCGAATAGACACGCCCATCGTAATGGGCGTAGGATAAGCCAGGGGAAGAGGGCATCGCCCTGACCCCCTATCCCTGCACCACTAATGGTGCAAGAAGAAGACCACAGACTAGTCGTTCAGTCTGTACGAGCAACTCGCGCGCTCCGTACTCCTTATTCGTGTTGTTTTTGACTTAAATTTAAATTTATCAAACATGTCCGGACGTGGTAAGGGCGGTAAAGTAAAGGGGAAGGCAAAGTCGCGTTCTAACCGTGCCGGTCTGCAGTTCCCAGTGGGTCGTATTCATCGACTTTTGCGTAACGGCAACTACGCCGAGCGCGTCGGTGCCGGTGCACCTGTGTACCTGGCCGCCGTGATGGAGTATCTGGCCGCTGAAGTGCTAGAGTTGGCAGGAAACGCCGCGAGGGACAACAAGAAGACCAGGATCATACCTCGTCATCTGCAATTGGCCATCAGGAACGACGAGGAATTGAACAAGCTGCTCTCCGGCGTGACCATCGCACAGGGTGGTGTGCTGCCCAACATCCAGGCCGTCCTCCTGCCGAAGAAGACCGAGAAGAAGGCGTAATAGTGTGTCGTCGCAACGCATCTCCACGAGAGCCGGTACCCGGTGTTTGTTGTGTTACATACTGACTGATGTGTATAATTACGGTGTTGTTTATGGTGTGCGCGCTTTTTCTGCGCTCCTCTGTCGCAACATATAGACAACATCCGTATTCGGTTATGTATGTTAGCAGCATCATCGAGTGACGATCGCTCAAAAAGGCCCTTTTCAGGGCCACAATATGATTCGTATAATTATTATGCTTGTTGGTGTGGTACATAATGTTTTCAATACTTACTTACTACACTCGAGCTTTAATATAATTGTGTTTCTATGATCAGATTGGTACGATAATAAAAAAAAAAAACGCTAACAATAAAATAAAATTATAATATATACCATGCTAATGCAGTACTCTAAATTAAATACACAGAAACAGTTATTACATTAGATTACTTACTTAATTTGTTTTTTTTTTTTTTTTTTTTTTTTTTTTTTTTATAATTTAATTTAATAATTCCATATAGAAGAAGATGGGTCTGTTGTCTATAGATTTTAATAGTAAGATCTATATAATTAGGTAATATATTCAGAATATAAATAACAATGATTATTTATTAACTATTGCCCGTTTTTTAACAGACTTCAAAAAAAGGAGGAGGCTTCTCAATTCGACCGTATTATGTTTGATCGCGGATAACTTCGTCGTTTATGAACCGATTTCGATTATTCTTTTTTTGTTCGAAAGGAGATATCCCAAGTGTGGTACCATGGTAATTTTATCGAGGTATGATAAGTATCTCCAGAGATATTGAGATAAACATCTCAAAATTGATTATGAAGATATTATTATTGATTAATTTTCTTTTCTTTTTACTCTCTCTTTAAAGATAATATTAACTAAATTACATAAAAAAAAAAAAAAAACTATATTATATATAACACGAGTAATCAAAGATTTAAGCGCGATGCACTGAAATAATTTCAATAATGATTTTGCATCTCGCTCTAAACACATACAACACGGGGTCGCTTTGTACGATGCGGCGCGATCTCGACGACAAGCGGTTAATAAAAGTCGATTTTATCCTCGACGAAAATTCATTCGCACGGTGAACGCATCAGCGGACGCTCGTGTGTTACAGTTGTGAATACCATTCTGTGTGTAGCTAACTTGCAGTGTATCACTTGTAATCATCATGCCGCCCAAGACTAGTGGAAAGGCCGCCAAGAAGTCTGGCAAAGCCCAGAAGAACATCTCCAAGACTGACAAGAAAAAGAAGAAGCACAAGAGGAAGGAGAGTTACGCCATCTACATCTACAAGGTGCTCAAGCAGGTCCACCCCGACACCGGTATCTCCAGCAAGGCCATGTCGATCATGAACTCCTTCGTGAACGACATCTTCGAACGTATCGCTGCCGAGGCGTCCCGCCTGGCGCACTACAACAAGCGTTCCACAATTACATCGAGGGAGGTGCAGACTTCGGTGAGACTCCTGCTGCCCGGCGAACTCGCTAAGCACGCTGTCAGCGAGGGCACCAAGGCCGTAACCAAGTACACCAGCTCCAAGTAAACCGTCCGTGTACGTAACGCGGTCGGTGCGACTTGGTGCACAAAAAGGCCCTTTTCAGGGCCACAAAATTATTCTAATACTTTTACGGTAGACACATAGATGTGTGTTAACCGCAGTATATGTTTGTTGACAACGAATAATATTATGATATGTATAACGCATAAATAAATTTTAATCTTGTGTAGACCAGACTACTACAGATATTGTTCTATTTTTGAATTCATTATGAACATAGAACCGATTATGTTAAATAAACAACGGGATGATATAGGCTAAAATTAATGAGATATACTTATTTACTACTAATATTCGATAGAAACAGCTGAATACTCGTCATTGAATGTTCCTTCTGTTCAATGATATAGCTAGGTATATAAACTATATGATGACTATGGCTTTGCTTCGGCAATTAATGTAACCAACAGGCCTAATGCTGTTTGATGATGATATTATTTATTTTCAAAATTCGTTCTTTAATTATTTATTTTAAAATGAAAAAAGTTATGATATGGAGACGATGATGCGAACGAGGCGTGGCTAGCGCGCGTGCGAGCGAGTGAGAGACTCATCGCTCCTCTAGCACCTATATAAAAGAGCTATAAGACACGCGAACGGTTTTCGTACATTACCATTCGCGTCTCGTCGTCCGTACGATACGATACACGTCGCGTGTGATTTTTATCGTTCTCACTCATTCGTGTGTTCTATAATATTAAATAATGGCACGTACAAAGCAGACCGCTCGTAAGTCCACCGGTGGCAAGGCGCCCCGCAAACAGCTCGCCACCAAGGCGGCGCGCAAGAGCGCACCGGCAACCGGCGGCGTGAAGAAACCTCATCGTTACAGGCCCGGAACCGTCGCTCTGCGTGAGATCCGTCGTTACCAGAAGAGTACAGAGCTGTTGATCCGCAAGCTGCCGTTCCAGCGTCTGGTGCGTGAGATCGCGCAGGACTTCAAGACCGACCTTCGTTTCCAGAGCTCCGCTGTGATGGCTCTGCAAGAAGCGAGCGAGGCTTACCTCGTCGGTCTCTTCGAGGACACCAACCTTTGCGCCATTCACGCGAAACGCGTCACCATCATGCCGAAGGATATCCAGTTGGCGCGCAGGATCAGAGGCGAACGCGCCTAGAGCTCGTATCAATTCTTTCGATCGGCAGTTGTTAACTACGCGGTGTTAGTGCAGTGTAGTTTAGTAGCATTGCAGTTTTCACCATCGTCGCATCGAAGTGAATATAAAAGGCCCTTTTCAGGGCCACATACGTTTCATGATTATATAATTTACTTTATAATTTGTTTCGTTACGGGCGATCATACGATATTATAACGCATACAAACTTATTATTATTAAAATAAATAATACACACGCTACACTACCTCATACCTATCTTAGATATACGAGTATGGATATGTATTTACATCCGTCTGTCTTATTGTATTATGTCTATGTATATTTATTTATTATTTATATATATATATATATATATATATATATAATATATATATATATAAATAATAAATAAATATACATAGACATAATACAATAAGACAGACGGATGTAAATACCTATATATCTGTATATCACTTAAATGTAATGTGCAGCGCAGGCACGATTACGTATACGTTAGACGTTAAATATTACATTTTTTTTTTTTTTTTTTTAGTTAAATCTATATATAAGTTAATAATAATAATATTATTTATTTTGCATTAATAAGATTTAGAATAAAAATGAAAATAATTGAATAAACGTCACAGACAGTTTTACCCCCTCGCAATCTATTACCTCGCCCCGCGGTGCTCGTTCGGTCCCGCTCTTGCGTTATTATATAAAAGGAGAATATTCGACGTGTGGATACACGGATCGCCGCGCTCGCCGTGTACGGACGTCTCCGCAACAAGTCGCTTTCTACTGTGTCTTCAGTATTTTCTGAGAAAATAGTGTCGACGGTGCCCGGAGCTGTGTGCTTCGGAGGGGAAAATCTGCGCCTACGGACTGCCGGAGAGGTCGGCATGCTGGCGGTGTTGTAACCACACCGCCCTGTAACCGGCCTCTTCTTGCGTCGCACGGAAGCAAGGACTACGAACCTCCGAAGCTATGGACCCGCCACCGCCGGGACCACCAAAAGGCCCTTTTCAGGGCCAACCGCAGCCTAGCCCCGTCACCCCGGTGACGGATGCGACCGCTGATTCCACTATAATAGTAACCAGAGTAACCACTGGTACCGAGCCCAGTCCTTCTCAGGACTACGTAACCCCCGACGGCGCTGTACACGATACAACGCCCGTCTCTCGCCACACGAAGGGCGCGGTACCTGCGCCGTCCGGCAAGCTATCGCCGAAAGGACTTCACGAGCGTGATATTTTCACACTCGCCCGTCTTATGGAAGCCGGGGTCCTTTCGGACGGAATGCTGCGCTGGATGGCGCTCTTCCTGCGCCTAGAAGAGGCAGAAATGGGACAATTCGAGTTGAATCAAGATGACCAAGCTGCGTTACAATTCGCACAAAAGGGTTTGATCACCCTGCCGCCCGCATCGAACATCCAACCCCTGCTACCGCTACCCGCCGCCGCGCCCCGCACCGAAGCGGGAACCAAACGCCGTCGCGCCCGGTCTCAATCGCCGAGCCCGCCGGCGACCCGCCCGAGAGCGAGGTCCCCGAGCCCTAAACCCGGACCGTCCGGGATTTCCTTTTTGTCCCAGGCACCGCTGCCACAAAGGACACAAAAACCCAGCTACGCGCAAACAATGCGCGCAGCTGGGAGTGCGAGTGAGACGGCACGCGCCGCGAAACCCGTCGACGGTACGCGTCATCATGACGCGGCTCGCACGGGCGATCACGCCACTTTGGCCCCGCCCCCTTTCACCGATGCGCCCGGCGCACGCCGCGCGGGTCACGTAGGCCATGCGCCCGCGGCCCCCTCGGCCCGCGCAGCCCCCGTCGTCGCCCACGCGACTGCCTACTCCGCCGCCGCTCGTGCCGCGCCCGCCGCGCGCGCACCGACCGCCGCGCACGCTGCGCGCGCACCCGCCGCAGTCCCTGCTGCCGCCGCGCCCGCCGCTAAAGCCGGCCGCGCACCCGCTGCGCCCGCCGCCGTCGGTGCTACCACAACCGCCGCCGCGACCGCGGCTCGCGCGCCCGCCGCCGCCGCCGGTACCCCCGTCGCCGCCGGTACTACCGCCGCCGCCGCGACCGCCGCATCCTCCGCCCCGAGGCGTGAGCCGCGCTACCCGCCGCTAGTAGTGGAGCGCATCAGCAACTGGACTAAGCACTTTAAAGTGCTCGGGGAACAACTAGGGAGACCGCCAAACGGACGCCCCTATGGACAGGGTATCCGTTTCACCCCAGAGAGCGAAGATGAATATAGAACCATCCAAGCTTATCTCACGCGGCTTGAGAGAGAAGAGAAAATAAGCTGGTTTTGTTACTCATTACCGGCCGAGCGCAGTTTAAAAATAGCAATACGCGGTCTCCCGGCAGATACAAGCCCGGAAGAAATACTAGACGACCTGAAGGGAAAGGGCTTCGACCCGGAATATATAAAAGCGATACACGGAAGACAAGGACGACCGGGATGCGTCTTCTTTGTTATGCTCCGGAAGACCCCGACACTGACGCCGGCGATATACGAGGTGGAAGAAATTTTAATGATGCCTGGAGTAAAAATAGAGGCCTGGCGCGCAAAGAAGGGGCCCGCACAGTGCCACCGCTGCCAAAAGTTCCGCCACAGTTCACACAACTGCCACCGAGACCAGGCATGTGTGCGCTGTGGCGAGGAGCACGCGGCAAAAGAATGCCCCCGCCCCCGCGAAGAACCTGCCACCTGCGCAAACTGCGCTGGCACGCACCCTGCTAACTACGGTGCGTGCCCAATATATAAACAAGAAGCCAAAAATAAAAGGGCCGGCACATTAGCGCTTACTTTGTCCGGCAGGCGCGGACAGGCCCCGGTTGTCCCGGTGACGGTAGAAGAAACCGCCGCTGCCTCCCTAATGGCCCCGGCGAACGCACCAGGCGCACCCGGCGCCAGAAGAAGAGGAAAGAAGAAGTCGGCCGCCCAAAGAAAACGGGAAAAAGAAGAAGCCCCGAAACCCGATGATGGAAAGAAAGATTCGCTCGGGCAAACCATAGGCGTCCTAAAGGAGATCCTGGAGGCGGTCCAAGCCGGGACAGACGCAGAAACCGCCACCCTAATGGGCTTAATGAAGATTCTAAATAAAAATGGACAGCAACAGTAGTAGAATTGTCCACTGGAATGCCAGCACGCTCGCGGGGAAGGCAAAACTGCTGACCACCTTCCTCCGCGAGCAAAAAGTTGATATAATGCTGGTTAGCGAAACCCATTTAAAAGAGAACGAAAAATTCAAGATTCCAAACTACCAGGTCTATAGGAAAGACGAGAAAACCCCTGAGGGTAAAGCGTATAGAGGCCTATTAGTGCTGGTCCACAGGAAAATTGTACACCAACTGATCCCAACCGTCGAGTTCCAGTCCTTCCAGGCCTTAGGAGTGCTAGTGAACATCGCCGGTGAAAATAGAAAGCTGTACGCTATTTATAAACCACCATCCTTAAGGTTAGATCCGGCGGAAATCAGGATGCTGCTAGACCCGAAGACACCGACTATCATCGCCGGCGATTTCAACGCGAAACATGCATACTGGAATTCGACGCAGAGCAACCAAGACGGGAATACACTCTACAAGGACTCAGTGGACCACCACTACGAGGTAGCAGGCCCCGATGAACCCACGCACTATACGAATTATTCGGCAGAGACTATAGACCTGGTAGTCTACAAAGGAATAAGAACCCCGCCCACCCAAACGGTACTTACGGATCTCCCTTCTGACCATCGGCCCGTACTCCTCACCATGGCAGAAGCACCGTATAAAGTCCAGGCGCCAACGAGGAAGAACAGAATCAAATGGGACGTTTTCCAAAATGAAGTCACAAAAAGGACAGACAGCATCCCGGTGAATACCAGAGAAGATGTCAATCGGGCAGTGGGAGAGATAACAACAGCCATACAAACCTCCCTCACGGCAGCATCGCAGACCTCCAGGTCCGGTGAAAGACTAGATCCGACACCGGCCTGGATACGGAAACTAATAAGCGAAAAGAGGGAGAGGAGAAAGGAATGGCAACGAACCCGCTGCCCGCACATCAAGGCCGAGCTGAACCACCTCATCGACAAAGTCAAGGCGGCCCTCAATGAGCAGGTGGCACTAGACTGGGAGGAGCACATCACGGCAATAGGCGATCACGTGCCCTCCGTGCATCGTCTCTGCAAAAGCCTGACGAAGACACCAGAGCCAATCAGACCGCTGCTAGGACCGGACGGGTTTCTCAAGTTCGAAGCGCAAGACAGGGCTGAAATCTTTGCCGCAAGCCTCGAGAAACAGTTCGAGCCAAATCAGGACACGCAACCCGAACACACTGAGGAAATCAAAAAGAAACTCAAAGAGTACTTAGACAGAACCCCTGACAAAGAAGGCGAAGAGGAAGAAGAAGAAGATATCTTTTTCAGCCCTGGCCAAGTAAAGAAGGCCATACAAAAACTGCCAAACAGAAAAGCGCCGGGCTTCGATCAAATCAGCAATGAAGCGCTGAAATTCTTGCCACCAAAGACCGTCGTCTGCCTTACTAGATGCCTAAATGGAATAATGCGCAGCGGCCATTTCCCAGACACATGGAAGACCGGGAGGGTGGTCATGCTAGCTAAGCCAGGAAAGGACCCGAAGAAGCCAGAAAGTTATAGGCCCATTACTTTGCTAAACACTATGAGTAAACTGCTAGAGAGGCTTATACTGCAGAAATTAACACCGCACCTGACACCAAGACCAGAGCAATTCGGGTTTAGGTCGCAGCACTCCACCACCCTCCAAGTCACGAGACTTGTATACGATATGGCCACCAGCCATAACAAGAAGGAAGTAGTAGCGGCGGTCTTTCTTGACATGGAAAAGGCGTTCGACAGGGTATGGCATGAAGGGCTGCTGTACAAACTGTCGACGTCTCCAGCGCCTCGCCAAATCGTCATGCTCCTGGCGTCCTTTTTGCAAGGGCGAACCTTCAAGGTTGCAGTAGAAGAAGCTACGTCGAGTCTGAAGCCGATAAAAGCCGGAGTCCCGCAAGGCAGCTGCATCTCCCCGATAGCTTATGCTCGGTACACCGACGACATCCCAGTCGTCGGGCGAGCTAAGCTCGCACTATACGCGGACGATGCAGCATACTACGCCGCATCCGTGAACCCCAGACAAGCCGTCAGCTACCTGATGAAGACACTCGATGCCCTGCCGGACTGGCTCGCTAAATGGCGCATGACAATGAATGTCGAGAAAACGCAAGCCATTATGACCGGCAGAGCTAGGATACCGGACGCGGTCAAAATCAAAATCGCCGGCAAAGACATCAAATGGCAGCCCAGCGTCAAGTACCTGGGAGTCACTATCGATAAAAACCTTACATTTAAGCCACATATTGATGAGCTCATAGGAAAGGTAAAATACGCCCGAGCAAGGCTGAACCCTCTTCTAACATCCAGATTACCACTACGGATCAAAATTATGGTCTACAAGACATATATAAGGTCGAGACTTACCTACGCAGCGCCGGCATGGTACGTCTACGTCTCGGACACCAATAAGAAGAGGGTTCAAGCCCAAGAGAATCTCGCCATAAGGAAGATCGTAAGTGCTCCCAGGTACGTGAAAAACGAGGTCATAAGAAGAGACCTGAAGATTGAAGATCTCAACACATTCATCGGCAACCTAACGAAGAAGATGTTTAAAGCGGCGGACGCGTCCAGCTTTGAGCATATACGCGGCATCGCGCCGCTACATGCGCGCCCCCCAGATATTACAGGAAAGAAAAGTAGAAAAATGAAGCCTACACAACGTGAATTGATACCAATTAACACCACAGAAGAAGAAGAAGAAGAAGAAGAGGCCCAAGGAGAAAGGGCGGGACCGCAGGTGGTCGCTGCCGTGCGTGCTGATCGGTTCGCTGGGCTTCCCCGAACGGGGATTAACCTGGCAGGGCCTGATCGCCCCGGCGCATAGTGGCTGCCTGCGGCACCCCGCCCGAGAAGACACCTCTAAACCAAAGACACGCCTGTCGTAACAGGTGGAGTTGAAAGCCAGGGGAAAAGGGCGTAGCCCTGAACCCCTCTCCCTACACCAGTGGTGTAAGACGAAGTAACGATGTGGATACACCAGTCGTCGTTCGTACGCCGTCTGAATTCGTTGAGCGCGCGAGTCGTATTCTCTAAATCTAAACAAAAATGACCGGTCGCGGTAAGGGAGGAAAAGGTCTGGGGAAAGGTGGCGCTAAGCGTCACAGGAAAGTGCTCCGCGATAACATCCAGGGTATCACGAAGCCAGCCATCCGTCGTCTGGCGCGCAGAGGAGGCGTGAAGCGTATCTCCGGTTTGATCTACGAAGAGACCAGAGGTGTGCTGAAGGTGTTCCTCGAGAACGTGATCCGCGACGCAGTCACATACACCGAGCACGCCAAGAGGAAGACTGTCACCGCCATGGACGTCGTGTACGCCCTGAAGCGTCAGGGCCGCACCCTGTACGGTTTCGGCGGTTAAATCGTCTACGGCGAGGCGCGGCGAGTTTCTTCGTACTCGGGGGGGTGTGTGTGTGTGTGCGTGCGCGTGTTTTTGTGCGGAATGTGATTATGCTGTGCTGTGTACCGTTGTCGTCGTGATGTTCTTTGATGGATGTATTTGTATTGTTCATTTCATCTCATCATGATCATCGCGATGTGCGGACCACGCACGCAGGCGGCTCACAATCCACACGTGCACGTGCATGCCACCCCCGCGTATAGTTCTACGTTGGCGCATCGTATCACATAAAAAAGGCCCTTTTCAGGGCCGCATATGTTTCCTTATTATATATATTATCAATAATATGATAATATTGTTTCTTGACATCGATATTGTTAACGCAAACGCAATTTTTCTATCCGATCAGATCAGATAGAGATCCGTTGTGTATGTATATATAGTATAGGTAGGTACCTACGTTCGTCTTTGATTAATCTTATCTATCTATTCTATATTAATAGTTTGATCATGGACCACAAATCTCTGTGTGTACCTATATATTATGGGTGCATACTGTAAGTTTATAGTGTATGCTTTTTAAGAATAACGTTGTGATGTGACCTATTAGTTAGTTAGTTAGTAGTACACTGGTTATAAATAAAAACCTAAGATTATTATTGTTCAAGGTAACGGATACATAGATAAATACATATTATTTATTTATGTAATACGTACAAGATAATAGAATAGATACACTATAATAGGTATATTGATCAAGTGAAGAAATCGTTCGCATCAGTAAGTCACTGCGATGTGATAGGACGATTCCTCTGTGAGCTCGCGACGCATGGGTACAAATTTTTAACGTAATCTACTATGACATACATATATGTATAGTGTTATTAAAAAACATTTATGAACGCCTCACCTAAATAAGGCATGTAATAAAAATTAAATTTCATACAATATAATTTTAACATAATAAATACCGATACTCGTAGACAACGATAGTCATATGGTTAGGAAATGTACCACGTGTTTTTAGAGCTCCAAAATATTGGTCGTTTTATACTACAATAATGATAATATATACATTGTTCTCTTACTACATATGGAAAACGATATCTTTGGCGTTTGTTTATCGAGTAATACGAGTGAAATACATTAATTTTATAGAGAAATTTCAATTTAAAACATGACACGGCCTTAACGTCGCCGCGAGTCACGCCTATAAATCGATCTACATTAAAGTGTAACACTTTTTTCAGTATAACGATCTATCCATCAGATGGTCATGTTCAAAATGTACCATATTAGATTTTCCGCGAGTTCGGTGTAATAATAAAATAATATAAAAATGCATTTTATTCTGACCGCTGTTAGTGAAAAGTCACGAGCGTTCATACGAGAAATCGTCTCTCGACTCCGGTGTTCTCTATACGGTAAAGATTTCTTATATTTCGATTTATACAATTATAGCCAGCGAAGCCGGATCCAGAGCCCCATCGCCAAACCAACGCCAACAACGGCCCAGATCCCAACCGAGACCTCAGGCATCTACTAGACCTGGACCACCACCACAACCTGCCCAGCCAGCACGCATCCAGTATGCAACATACGGACCTCCCTCCGCATCAGCTTGGATGTGGCCGCAGGGAATACCTACTCTGCGTCCCCCAGCCAACGACCCCATTCCAAGAGGCGCCCCCACAGCGCCCCGAAGGGGAGGAAGAAGAGGCCGAAGAAGGAGGAGAATGAGAAGGGAAGGAGGGGTGGAGAGCGCCGCACCTACGGCAGCGTCCACCCCCGTGCCTCATCTAACACACCCACCGAACTTCACGCCACTCATGCCCGAAAGGCCGCCGCAGGACCCCAGGCTACTCGTCCCAGTAGTGACCTACGGACCGGCGAGAGCCTCGATGGCACCCTACCCCCCACTGCCTGAGCCGGCGGCAAATAGACCGCGCTCAAGGAGAGGAGGTCCTCGAAGACGACAGACTCCAGCAAGTACACCAGCAGTTGAAGAGGTGGCCACAGCACCACCACATCAGCCCCATCAACAACCCAGCCCAGCGACTGATCGCCAAGACACGGTGACAAGACCAACACCGGCCCCAGAGACCAGACCAAGGTTAGAATCGAGGGTGCACTTCGTGCCGGTAACGCAAGTTGTCACCGGCACAACAACTACGGCACCGAGAGTGACCCGTCCTACGCCAAGACCAGCAAGGGGGAGTGCCCCATTCTACATGCAAGCAGGACCAAGCGCTTTTGCCCAGCCTCGCCCACGCTCTACATCAAGGTTCCCGGCAAGACCTGCACCAACAGGGCCATACCCAGGGGCACCGCTATACCAGCCGCAATATACACCCGCCTTCTTACAAGCCGGATACCCCTGCTACCAAGCAGGTCCACAGCCAAGAACCCCTCAGGAACCCATCACAGCATTGGTGGGAGCCCTGGTGGGATTACTTGCAGCCATAGCTGCTGGAGAAGATCTTCGGACGGCAGCTATGCGAGGACTGGCCACACTATCCCAGTTCCAGTATGCATAGAGAAGACCTCCGTATACTATACTGGAACCCGGGAGGTGTAAGAACAAAGACCGACAGTCTACGGATTCTCACCCAGTCGCAGGATGTTCATATCATCCTCCTGGGTGAGACGAAGCTGAAGAAGACCGAAGTTTTCAAATTTCCCAACTACTTCGTATACCGGAATGACGACGTCTCACCCCAAGGCCGACCATACCGTGGAACGGCCGCCTTGGTGCGGAGAGACGTAGTGCACGATGTGGTTGGTGACCTGCAGAACCAAGTCACCAAGGCTACCGGAGTTGTAGTCCAACTGGGTGGCCGAGACATGAAAATATTCGGCGGCTACAGACCACCCAATCCCAACTTCGACCCTGGCGACATGAGGAGAATCTTCGCGGATGCCACTCCAACCCTGCTGGCAGCGGACCTCAACGCCAAACATTTGGTGTGGGGGTCCAGGGTCATTAACCCCAGCGGAAGGAAGCTACAAGAAGATGCGGAGAGAAACGGCTACGACGTGATCGGCCCCGACTCCCCCACCCACATTCCAAATAACCCGAACCACAGTCCAGATGTCATCGACGTTGTAGCCCACCGGAACATGCCGGCCCCAGTCCATATCGAGGTCCTGTACGACCTGGATGAGCAGCATCTTCCACTGCTCATCACGGTTGGAGCAACGGTGGCAGCAACGCTACGTCGGGGCACGTATACCAAGACTAATTGGCCCGCATTTCAACAGCGATTAAAGACAATGACTGTCGGCCAACTATCCACGCCGGAGGACGTAGAAACATGTACGGCCGAAATCACAGTCGCCATCAAGGAAGCAAAGGAAGAGGCATCCACAACCCAACCCAGAACCGGATGGAGAGAAGAACTTCCGGCTAGCCTGAGTCGGATGCGGACTAAGAAACGCGCCCTGCGAGAGCTGTGGGCCCGCACCCGCTGTCCCACAACAAAGGCACGACTAAACGCCATTACAGAAACACTTGCTGGAGAAGTCAGAAAGTGGAGAGGAGATTCTTGGGACTCACGAATAGCCCAAGCCACTGAAGACCAAACCAACCTGTATGCGCTGAACAGAAGTCTTCTGAGGGCCAAAATCCCAGTGTACCCACTGACGGACCCGACGGGAGGTCGCAAGTTTGCTCCAATAGAGAGAGCGGAGCTGCTGGCGGACCACCTGGAGTCCCAATTCCGCCTGCACCCCGTACCTCAAGAGGCCGATCCCGTAGTTATACCTCACCATAACACGGTCAACGCGGAAGTAGAGCAGCTTCTACAGACTACGGTGCCCCCACTGGAAGGGGATGAATTCATCTCGCCAATGGAAGTGGCTCGAGCTGTGAGACAACTGCAGACGAAGAAGGCACCCGGGTTGGACGAAGTGTCAAACGCGGAGCTGAAACAAATGCCGTTGAGGGGACTGGTGTGTATAGCCAGACTCTTCAACGGTATTCTAAGAACGAGACACTTTCCCGAAGCATGGAAAGTAGGGAAAGTGATAATGCTACCGAAGCCCGGCAAAGATCGCCGCCAACCAGCCAGTTATCGACCCATCACCTTGTTATCACATCTCGCCAAGCTGTTTGAGCGTTTGCTGATGCGGAGGCTACGCCCTCACTTTACTCCTCGTGAAGAGCAATTTGGCTTCCGCACGCACCACTCCACAACGCTACAGCTGACGAGGGTGCTGCATCACCTGACCAGCGAACTAAACCGGAAGAGAAGAAGCGTCGCCGTGTTCCTGGACATAGAGAAGGCCTTCGATAGAGTGTGGCACGAAGGCCTAATCTACAAGCTCTCCAGGACACCGATACCAGCGGCACTCATCCACATCCTCGCGTCATTCCTGAAGAATCGTCAGTTCTGTGTGTCCGTCGAGGGCGCCACCTCCGGACACCGGCCGATCGCAGCGGGAGTCCCCCAAGGGAGTTGTCTGTCACCGCACTTGTATGCGGTGTACACAGACGACATACCGGTTTTGGGAGAGGAGCACCTTGCACCAGGAGAACGAGGAGTTACGTTAGCACTATTTGCCGACGACAGTGCGTATATATCGTCCTCTGTCAACGCCACCACAGCCGCCAACAGAATGCAGAAGGTTCTGGATATCCTGCCAGTCTGGCTGGACAAGTGGCGCATGGCCGTCAATGTGGGGAAGACGGCCGCGCTACTGACCGGAGCCCAACGCATTCTGCCACCACCGCTGCAGCTTCGAGGACAAGACGTCGTGTGGGAAACGAGTACGAAGTACCTGGGCGTCTTCATAGACCGGACGTTGAGGATGCGACCGCATGTGGATCACGCGGTCCACCAAGCGAAAGCCGCTAGGGCCCTCCTCCGTCCGGTTCTCCGATCGAAGCTGCCTCTCCACACCAAAGTCGGCATATACAAGACATATATACGCACCAAGTTGACGTACGCTGCCCCTGCGTGGTATGCCCTATGCTCGGAGTTCCAGCGCAAACGTCTACAAACCATCCAGAACGTCACCCTGCGGATGTGCACGGGAGCAGGTCGATACGTACGCAATGACGTCATCGCCCGGGACGTGAAGATCGAGACGGTGAGGGAGTTCGTGGTCCGTATGGCGCGCCGTCAATATGACCGCGCAGACAACGGGCCACACCCTCACCTCCAGAACATTGCGCCGCACCACGCCCGGCCGCCCGATGGCGCAATATCGACCTGGCGTGCACTCCCACGCGACTTAGTCCCGGTGACCGAGGACCAAGACAGCGAAGAGGAAGAGTAGCGGCATACCACACCAGCATAGACCACCACAAAGCCAAGAAGGCCAACATGTCCACCACGCCCAGATCTGGCCAACGACCATATCGGACCACCATAGGGCTGAGAAAAGCCCGCGCGAACCCCGGGGGTAGTTGCCCCCGGAGCCCAACCAGGGTAAGGAGGCTCGCCTCGAGACCCCTTTCACGAACCCAAGATGGGAACGTATGACTGATTGATTTGCCAGCGAAGCAAAAATCTAATATTACTCGCTTTTAAAACGTACTAAAGTGATATTTCAACAATGGCAGACACAGCGGTAGCTACCGAGGCTCCAGCACCGGCGACACCGGCGAAGAAACCGAAGGCGAGCGCAGCCGCAGCAGGCGGTGCCAAGAAACCTAAGGCGAAACCTACGCATCCGAAGACCTCTGAAATGGTGAACAGCGCCATCAAGGAGCTGAAAGAGCGCAGCGGATCCTCGCTGAAGGCCATCAAGAAATACATCGCCGCCCAGTACAAGGTCGACGCCGAGAATCAATCAATCAATCAATCAAAATTATTTATTTGCGAACATAGGTATATAGTGTTAGTACAATAAAATTTTTAGTAACCGCTACATTCTGCCATTTGGCGTGCAAATATAAAAAGTATTACAATAATAATAATTTACAATAATTAAAATAGTAATAATACAATTAAATTTCAAATTAAAGATTTATCATTTAAAAATTCTTGCACCGTATAGTATGCCTTGCTAATTAAAACATTATGTAATTTATTTTTGAACACATGAATATTCGATATGTCTCTGATTGATGCAGGCAGCTTGTTATATAAAGTGGGAGCCATGTTGAGAATATTGTTTTTAAATAGTGTTGTCTGAGAGCCAGGATGACGTAATTTAGCTTCTCGTCGCGATCCTGCGGGATATTTTTCATAAAGATGAATATTTTTTTGAACAAAAAGAATGGACTCACATATGTAGAGACTTGGCAAAGTTAATATTTTTAATTTTTTAAAATATTGTTTACAAGAGTCAGTTTTTTGTAAACTACACATCGCCCGAATGCATCTCTTTTGCGCTTTAAATAGCGTAATCTTGTCAGTTGAATTGCCCCAAAATATGACGCCATATCTTAATAATGAGGCTATATGTCCGTGGTAGGCTGTGAGTAATGTCGTTTCATTGGAAATTTTTTTAAGTTTATAAAGAGCATATGAGAATTGCGTCAGTCGATTAGTTAATGTCTCTATGTGTTTTTTCCAAGTCATCTTATTATCTATGTGTAACCCTAAGAATTTGGTACAGTCAATTTCCTCTATAGATTTACCTTCATAGTTTACGTTAAGATTGTGCAGCTTATTCGGTCTTTGTCTAAAATTAATTATGTTAGTCTTATTTATATTCACTTTTAAATTATTCATGTCTAACCATTTAATTATAGATGTCAATGTATTGTTAATGTCAATGTTTAGCTGTGGGAGATTTTGTTTATCACCCTTAAATAATACCGTACTGTCATCAGCGAATAGAGTCATTGAATGCTTCGTAATTTTTGGCAAGTCATTTATGTATATGAGAAAGAGTAGCGGTCCCAGTATGCTACCTTGAGGAACCCCAGAACGTAGCGTCCTCGACTGAGATGAGAAGATTTTATCAATTTTGCTTCTAAGACATATGCGATTTATCTGGGTCACTTGGATCCTGTTACTCAGATATGACTCTATAAGCTGATTGGCTTTACCTCTAATCCCATATAAATGGAGCTTTTGGAGTAATATGGTGTGATTAACGTGATCGAATGCCTTCGACATATCCATAAATAATGCTACCGTTGGTATTCTTTTGTCCATATTTTCCAATACACAATTTAAAAAGTTGTAGATTGCCATATTTATGTTTCTGTTTTTTCTAAAACCGTATTGGTTTGGACATAGCAGATTTTGGTCTTCAAGATAAGAGTATATTTTGTTGTATATAACTTTTTCAATAATTTTTGAAAATATGGGAATTAGAGCTATAGGCCTATAATTGCTTAGTATATCTTTTTCCCCGTTTTTGTGTAATGGCTTCATAATCGACATTTTTAGTTTCTCTGGAAATACGCCCTCTTGCAGAAACATATTTATCCCACAAAAACATTTCATGTTAAATGTTGCCAAGACGAGACCATATAGCTCGCACTGTCAAAAAGTAATCAGATCCCGTGTAGAGCCAAGTTTCTAACCCTACATGCCCAGACCTAAATCGATAAGCCCTAATTTCACACTCAAGTTACGGGGAAATTCTACAGCCATAGCTCGTACTGCGTTGTTCGTAGCGCGTAGCAGAGTTTTTACGCTATAATCTCGTAGGCGTGCAAACCTTGGACGTAACTGGCGAGATGGCCGCACGGACTTTTTGCTATTCGTCTTCGTATCTGCGGCCATCTCGCCAGTTACGTCCAAGGTTTGCACGCCTACGAGATTATAGCGTAAAAACTCTGCTACGCGCTACGAACAACGCAGTACGAGCTATGGCTGTAGAATTTCCCCGTAACTTGAGTGTGAAATTAGGGCTTATCGATTTAGGTCTGGGCATGTAGGGTTAGAAACTTGGCTCTACACGGGATCTGATTACTTTTTGACAGTGCGAGCTATATGGTCTCGTCTTGGCAACATTTAACATGAAATGTTTTTGTGGGATTTCATTTCTTTTTGTAGGTTGCTTATGATAGAAAGATAAAATGAGCGACAAATACAAGTATTTTTTTGTCGCTCATTTTTTCTTTCTTTTTTTGGGGTATATTTCTTGTGCAGCATATTAACCACACGATGGCGGCGGGGTCCCAGCTCCACTTCATGTAAAACTTTTACACTATCCATGTTCAGTATCTAAGTAACGAAATACCTATACCCTAGCTTAACCTAGTAACAAGGCTATGTAATGCCAAACTGTAAACTAAACCTCTCAATTAAATCTTAAAGTAAATTATACCTACCTACTGGACAAGTGTCAATGAAATGAGCGGTATAGGTACCTGTAGATAAGCCTATTAAACCTAGTTCTAAAATACCTACACAAAATTATTTTTAACACTAGATTAACAACTATCAATATCGTAATTTTCTACCTACTATACAATATTCAAACCGTACGTAATCCTAAACTACTTAAGTTAAACCTATTAACAATGAAAATTAAACAATGACCTACGTATCAAATTATTCTCACTAAGTCGTACCTACATAAACAACTATAAACATATTATACCTACTAACCTATACTACTTAATTGCAAATACCTACTTATTCAATCTTTGAATTTCTTCATTAAATTTGTGAGAAAATTGCAAACGTAATGCTAATACTTTTTATCAATGAAAATTAAAACACTAGTATCTAAACCTTTACCTACTAAACTACTAACAATTAAATATTAGGCAAATGGTTTTTTTCTCCGCGATAGCAAACTTTTAAATCACCGAAATATTCCGAAAATTTTTCATTCAACGAGACAACCGTCAACGACGTCTGCCCTCGCGCGTCTGCCCGCGCTCGGGTGCCGCGCTCGCTGACGGGCCGATTATTTTTAGCTACTGCGCGGGGACGAGGGGGCAGGCGGCGGGCGTTGGCGCATACTATACTTACGATGCTTATGTTCAAAAGTATAGGTTGATTAATAAACACTTACCGAAGTGAAGTGTAGTAATATTATTCATATCTAAGTACTTATGGGTAGGATAATGTTTTGATTTGATGAAAAGTTTGTGTTCTATGTACTTGTGTATAATTTTCAGATCTCAAGCAGGAAATAGGGAATTAAGTTTCCCTATTTCAGATTTTTACCCCTCCGCGGCCGCATTCAGACCTCTAGCGTCAAAAGTTGCGGAAGTCTCGAACAAACTTTCACCCCCTAGTTTAAGGGGTTGGGGGGTAAAAGTTCCAAGTTTTAGGATTTTTTTGTTGTTTGGGTACTAATACTAGCTTACATACCAAATTTCAGTTTTCTAGGACTTCAGGAAGTACCTTAAGAATTTTGTTGATCATCAGTGAGTGAGTGACGAAATCGGGGTATTTTAGATATCAATAAAATCTAAAGTATAAGAGCTATGCAATTGAAACTTTAGAGGTTTATTAAGTCTACCACTGACATTATATCCTGAAAATTTTGTTTATCTGGTATAACCCAAACTCAAGTTATGAAGGTTCAAAAATACGACGAAGCGCTTCGAGAAAAGGTAGGTAGTGCCCTTGCGCTTGCGCTTCGCTTGGCTCGTCTTGGCGGGGGCACTACCGTGCCCCCAGATTAAATGACTTAGTACTGGGGAGATTATGGTTGAGACACTTTTAATAGCTTTAGTTGTTATATCGTCATAGCCAACGCTGTCAGTATTTTTCAGTTCAATAATTATATTAAAGATGTCAAATGGAATTGTAGGTGTCATATAAAGTGAATTAGATTTGTCATTATTTATTAATTTACAGTTATAATTATTGCATGTCTCGTTTTGATCAACAATGTCAATAAAGAAGTCATTAAATTTCTGGGCAATATCACCAGGATCTGTAATAATGTTATTGTTTACTTTTATTTTTTGTATTTTTTCTTTTGGGTAATTAATTTTCGTGTTATTAATGATGTTCCATGTAGCTTTAGATTTATTTTTAGCACTTTCGATATAATAGTCATTTTGTGATTTCTGAGTTAGATTTATTATTTTTCTAAATCGTCTTGTGTATTCCTTAAAACGTGCCTTATTGTTTTTGTTAGGATTGCGTCTGTAATTCCAAAGCATTTCTCTTTTCTTCTTACAGCATAGTCGTAACCCTTTAGAAATCCACTTTGGGCGTTTAGTCATTAGCATTTTAATTCTTAATTTAGGGAAACAAAGGCGGTAAATCAAGATAAACATTTCATAAAAGTTGTTAAATGCTTCATTAGGTTCATGACAATCATAAACATCAGAAAAACTAATCATACTCAGATAATATTTAAATATTTCTAGATTTTGTTTAGAGTAGTCACGTCTTTCAGTATACCAATATTTGAGAGTGCAACTTTTTTTTACCGGTACTGTCAAAATTTGTGCAGTGTGATCAGAAAGTGCTAATTCAGCGATTTCTCCTCTACATCCTCGGATGTTATGAATGATGTTATCAATACAGGTCTTACTTTTTATTCGTGTAGCTTCTTTAAATTCGAATTTCATGTTATGTGCAAGTAATATATTTCCAAATTCATTAACTAATTTGCTCTTTTTTAATACGTCAATATTAAAATCACCACAAACTATTACTTTTGATTTTAATTTCAGAGATAGTTGTTTTAATATATTATTTAATATACTAAAAAATATCTGGGTTTTTTGTGATAGGTTATTAGGGGGCCGATAAATACAAACTATAATAATTTTGTGGGAGAGCAATTCAATTGCAGAAGTTTCAATTATGTTCTGAACTGATAGTTTTACGATGCTGTTTAAGTTTTTAAAATCATAACCATTTCTGACAAGAATGCAAGATCCACCGTGTCTATTTTCTCTACAAAAATGAGAAGCTAGTTGAAAGTTCGCTATGTTTAGCCTCCCTAAATCACTCAGAGTCATATTGTGTTCTGTGAAACATAGTATATCCATATTTTTGTTTTTGTTTAGATATTCATCAAGGCATACCATTAACAAATCCGATTTATTTATAAGTCCATTAATATTTTGGTGGAAAACATTAATAGTATTAATTACGAAATAAATTATTTGGTGCATTTACTTGATTTATCATGTTATTATTGCTCGAATCGTTGTTATAATTGTTCTCAGTGATGATGTCACTATCATTAGTTTGAGTGCTGACACTCACGACTGTCTTTATGATCGAAGTTAGTTTTGTCCGGCTTAGTCGTTTCCTAAACAGTTTTAATCTAGTTTGATAGTCAATACGCAATATTTCTCTATGGAGCGATCGACTTATATTCAGGACAAACATCCGGCGTTGTGGCATTCTTCTTTCGTAGTTCATATCCATGAAAGTGACATGATTAAACTTGCTGCATATGTATCTTATCTCATAGTTGAGCTTGTTTTCTCGAAGGCATTTATTGTACGGGACTTCTGATATGACTATATTTGTATGAGTAGTGCGAGTAAGCCAGATATTTAAGTTTAGTAGAAATTCGAATGGATCAGAATTGTTCGTGCCGCCTACAATTACAATATAGTCGTTTTTAGTAAAATTTGTAATATCGTAGCCAGTGGAGAAAATTACTTCACGAAGGGGTGCATTTGCTTTCCAGAAACTAGTCACCTCGTAATCGGCGCCTATTTCTTTTTGAAGGGAGTACCTCAATGCCTTACCTTGCTGGTCTGCCAATATTAAAACTCTCTTCATAGATTTCTCGTCTATTTCTGCTAGTTCTTTCTGTTTACAGATTTGTTTAGCATTATTTTCGACTACAATGTCTACCGTGCTTATTGATGATTTATTAATATGAACTTCATTTTGTTTTGAGTTGCTAGTGAGTGTACTTTTGTCCTCTGTGTCAGACGATAGGGTTTTTGCGGGAGTAGTAAGCACTTGGTCTGATTTTTGTAATTTGTTGACACCATTCACTATTGCGGTGGGAGATCCAGTTTTTTGGCAACTATTATGTAAGTTTGTCGGAGATTCTCTGAACGATTGCGATGAAGAAAGTGCCTGCTGAGTTTTAACCTGTGTTATACTATCTATAGATTCTGCTTTATTTGCAGATATTGAGATATTCTCAGGTTCTCGTGCGGTGGCTTTAGAGGTTTCGGAAATATCTACTTGAGGTGTCGGTGACATCTGGGCCATTAATGGTACATCTTGTTCTGTATTGTAGTCTAAATTTATAGTAGATATTAATGTTGCGCCTATCGGTGATTCATGCGTAATGGGAGAGTTATTGAATACTTGACAATTATATACAGGTTTGAAGTTCACATTTTTAGTCGATGGCTGAAGATTTAATGTATCAGCTATGTGTGGCATATTCTGATTTGTCGGTGGCATATTACTTATAAAACTATGGTCGGCGGGTTGTTCGCTGTCAATAGAAGATAATCGGCGTCGCTTTCTTCGTTTTGGAATGTTTGCTATGGGGCTGTCATAAAATCCAAGTTTTTTTAGTCTATCCGACATGTTCTTATGTTTTAATAGTTCATTTTTCAATTGTTGATTTTCTAAAATTAGGTGGTCGATTTCATTGTGGGCAGAAATTAATTTGTTATTCAACGTATCTATCTGTTTCCTTTGTTCTAAGGAGCGACTATCTTCAATAGAGTTGTTGGGCAAGCTTAGTATAGTGTCTTCGAACATGGTCGAGGTAGACAGATTATTTAGCGAGTTAGCTCTTCTATGTTGTCGAAAAGTTATATTTTCCATATCCATTGTGCAAGTTAATAAAATATATGAACAATATCCGAACGCACTTTTAGCATGTATGATATGCGCAGTATCCGAACGCACCTTTTTATTAGGTTGGTACTAGCGATAATCTGTCAAAGTTAGAGTTGTCAAATGTGACTTCAGTGATCAGCTGTTCAGTGTCATCGTGGGGTTACGCATACATGTATGTTTTGTCACTGGTTTCGTGTAGTACGCGGGTCTTCGGGTGTTTTCGTAATGTTTCTAGGTTATGTTTACAGGTGATGATGCTCCTTCAGTGTCGCAAAGGTACGTAAATATAATTTTTAATTAATTAAAACTGTCGCAGCTTATGAATACACTTGTGGTCACTTCAGGGCTACCAACCCAAGACCCTACCAAGAAGCTCGCGCCCTTCATCAGGAAGTATCTGAAGAGCGCCGTCGAGTCTGGCGCGCTCATCCAGACCAAGGGCAAGGGCGCATCGGGCAGCTTCAAGCTCGAGTCGAAGTCATCCGGCGCGAAGAAACCCGCCGCCGGTTCGAAGGCAGCCAAATCGACAGGAGCGAAGGAGAGCACGCCCGCCAAGTCCAAGAAGGCCGCCGCTTCATCAGCCGCCGCCGGCAGGGGCAGGAAGGCGGCCGCGTCGTCGCCCGCCAAGTCCAAGCCCGCCATCAAGGACAAGAAGGCCGCAGCCGCCAAGAAGAAGCCCGCCGCCGCCGCCGCCAAGAAAGCGACCGCACCGGCCAAGGCGAAGGGCGCCGCAGCAGCCGCGCCTAAAGCGAAAAGATCCGCCAAGCCTCCCACGAAGAAGCCGAAAGCTCCCAAGCCCAAGAGAGCCGCCGCAGCAGCCACCCCCAAGTCTAAGGCGGCCGCCAAGAAAGCATCCGCCGCCAAGAAGTAAACCTGAAGGCCTGCAGCGAACGCAAGCTACACAGCAACAGCAGAGCAGTGAATAGCATGCAGTCAGTGCGCGCCTCGCATACGCTCCTCCGTCCGTGTTGTTGTTGTTGTTGTTTGTGTGTGTGCGTGTGGTGCTACGATGATGATGATGATCATGTGTTACCATCATCAATCCCATCGCGGCAGCAGCAGCAGCAGCAGCAGCAATCGGCGGAGTGTTGTGCTCATTATTCATGCTCGATCGCTTGTGAGCGGAACGGCGGTACGCCTATTACGCTCTACTCGCACCAAAAACAGCCCTTTTCAGGGCTAACAAATAAATCTGAACATATACGCCATTTACGTTTCATATGTAATGTTTCAGACGACGCTCGATACGATATTTCATATATACGCTCGACAGACACACACTTTTCATAATCTTTATATTAGGAGGTATGACGAATCTTCTTATTCCGCAACGCAAGCAGGCAGGCAGGCAGTATGTTATGTAGGTATATAGATAGGTAATATTTTTCATTCTTCAGGTGAAAAATAAAATAACACATCACCACCCACACAGAGCCCGACTGCCCGACTATCTATCTCTCTATATACTTATTTATTATGTATATCATATCTATCTGGCTGGGTAAAATTATACATATATATGTACATAAATAAATAAAAAATTATATTGAGTTACATACCTATCTATCTACCTATGTATCTAATTTAATGCTTAATAATATTTTAATACTCTCTATCTACGACTAATACTTTCTCTCTCTCTGATCGCGGCGTACGCTATATTGCGGCAGTCACTGCATCCGGCGGTCCGTTTTTATATAAAAGCGTTTTCAACTTGTACTAGTCGTTCAGGATTGCCGCATCGCTCGCCGCGTACGGACGTGTCTACGAGTCGCTCAAATACTGTGTCTGCAACATTTCCTGAGTGAAATAGTGTCGACGGTGCCCGGAGCTGTGTGCTTCGGAGGGGACTGCCTGCGCCAACGATAGCCAGGGGGGCCGGTATGCAGGTGGTATAGTAACCATACCACCTAATTATCGACCTCCTTTCGCGTCACGCGGAAGCGGAGAGAAGTTACCTACGAAGCCATGGACCCGCCACCGCCGGGACCACCAAAAGGCCCTTTTCAGGGCCAAACGCCTTCCAGCTCTGCTGTTTTAACACCAGTAGCTGACGCCACTAGTAAAGAAACCATTAAAGTAACCACCGGTGTAACCATTACTAGTAACCAAATAGTAACCACCGGTAGCGAGTCCGGCCCTTATCAGGGCCACCTAGTAACCCCGCCAGCGCCGATTGACTTGACGTCACCGGTGTCTCACCTCCCCAAGGGCTCAATACCGGCGTCCTTCTGGCTGTCGCTCTCACCGAGAGGGCTTTACGAGCGTGATATGCTCACGCTCGCCCGTCTTATCCAAGCCGGGGCCCTCTCGGATGGGATGCTCAGGTGGATGGCGCTATTCTTGCGCCTGGAGGAAGCAGAAATGGAGGGCAAGGAACTCTCGAACGAGGACCAAGTTGCGCTGCAGTTCGCCCAAAAAGCGATGATAACATTGCCACCTGCTCCCGAGCTCAAAATGCGGGGAGAAATCCCACCGCCGCCGCCCCGCACCGCCGAGGGGGGAAAACGCCGCCGCGCTCGCTCGGCGTCTCCTAGCCCTCCGTCGACGCGTACGAGGCTTAGGACTCCCAGCCCGGAACCCGGACCGTCCGGGGCTCCGCCGCTGGAGAAGGTACCGCTACCTCAGCGCCCGTGTTTTGGAGAAAAACTCCGTAAAACCGGGCGCGAGAAAGAGACGGCACGCGCCGCGATACCCGTCTCGAGCGCACGTCACCGTGACGTAGATCGCGCGCCGCATCACGCCACCCAGGCCCCGCCTCCACTCGCCGGCCCGAGTGACGTAGGCCGGACGGCCCCCGCGACCCGCGCCGCCCCCGTCGGCGCCTACGCCGCCGCCGCGCGTACCGGGTCCGCCGCGTACGTAACCGCGGGTCCGAAACGCGTCACGCCCGCGAATGCTGGCCGTGCAACCGATGCACCCGCCGGCCGCGCGCCTTACGCCGCCGCCGTGCGCACCGGGCCCCCGGCGCCCCGCACCGCCGCGCATGCTGGCACCGCCGCGCCGCACGCCGGCGCCGCGCCCGTGCAAGCCAGCCGCGTAACCGCCGCGCCCGCAGGCCGCGCGTCTTACGCTGCCACCGCCGCGCCACCGGCGTCCGCCGCCGCGACTGTTACCACTGCCGCCGCCGCCGCGTCCGCGTCCGCCCCGAGGCGCGAACCGAGATACCCGCCTCTAGTTGTCGAGCGTATCGACAACTGGACGAAACACTTCAAGATACTCGGAGAACAAATAGGAAGGCCCCCGAACGGACGTCCCTACGGACAAGGGATCCGTTTCAACCCGGAGGACGAGAAAGAATACCGGACCATACAGGCATACCTAACGAAATTAGAAAGAGAAGAGAAAATCAGCTGGTTTTGCTATTCGCTGCCAGCTGAAAGAAGCCTTAAGGTAGCTATACGAGGACTACCGGCGGACACGGACACGGATGAAATCCTGCAGGACCTTGTAGAAAAAGGATTTGAGCCCGAATACATAAAAGCTATACGAGGAAGACAAGGGCGACTGGGATGCGTCTTCTTCGTGATGCTCAAGAAGCAGCCAGCACTCACACCCGCAATATACGAACTAAATGAGATTTTGATGATGCCGGGAATAAAAGTAGAAGCGTGGCGCTCGAAGAAAGGACCCGCGCAGTGCCACCGCTGTCAGAAATTCCGCCACAGCTCGCACAATTGCCACAGGGAGCAAGCTTGCGTGCGCTGTGGCGAAGAACACGCAGCAAAAGAATGCCCACGTCCCAGGGAGGAACCCGCCACCTGCGCGAATTGCTCCGGCACGCACCCGGCAAACTACGGCGCGTGCCCGGTGTACAAACAAGAGGTAAAGAACAAGAAGGCGGGCACGATCGCGCTTACAATGTCCGGTAGGCGGGGTCAAGCCCCGGTAATACCGACAACCGTCGACGAGACAGCCGCAGCATCCCTCATGGCGCCGGCAAATCCGCCAGGCGCTCAGAAGGCCGGCCCTACAAGAAGAGGCAAAAAGAAGCCGAGAAACACAAAAGAAGAACAGCCCAAGAAACCCGAAAACAAGTCCTCCGGGCCAAACGACTCCCTGGGACAAACCATAGGCGTACTGAAAGAAATTCTTGAAGCAGTACAAGCCGGGACAGACGCCGAAACTGCCACCCTCATGGGGCTAATGCGAATCTTAAACAAAAATAATGGAAAGGACTAAAATAGTCGCCTGGAATGCCCAAACGCTCACGGGGAAGGTAAAAATACTGACCGCCTTCCTCCGTGAGCACAACATTGATATAATGCTGGTCAGTGAGACGCGCCTCAAAAAGAACACCGCCCTAAAAATACCAAATTATACTATATACAGAAAGGACGAGGTAAATAGTATCGGACTGCCATACAGAGGGCTGGCCGTGATGGTCCACCGGAGAATAATCCACCAACCCATACCAGTTGTCGAGTTCCAGTCGCTACAAGCACTCGGAGTGTTAGTCAGCATCGCCGGCCGACAACAAAAAGTGTATGCAATATATAAGCCTCCAAGAAGCAAACTAGATACCGATGAGGTGAAGCAGATGCTCGACCCGGATATACCCACAGTCATAGCCGGCGATCTGAACTCGAAACATACACACTGGAACTCCAGCTGTGTATGCGAAAACGGGAGACGACTATTTCTAGATTCGGTGGACCACAAATATGAAGTCGCGGGCCCCACGATGTGGACCCACCACACCACAGATGGACGCGGAGAAGTCATAGACATCGTCATTTACAAGAATTTACGTCAAGCCCCCTCACTAGACTCACTACCGGATCTACCTTCGGACCACAGACCGGTAGTAATCGAAATCGATGAAGCGATCGGAACGGTTATCCTTCCCACTAGAAAGAAGCTCATCAACTGGGAGAAATTCCACCGGGAACTACAAGCTAGAACAAACTCCGGCCCAGTAAACACACCCTCAGACGTCGAAAACGCAACGCATGAGCTCACTCAAACGATCCGGGACTCCCTAGACACAGCGTCTCACACCTCCAAAGCGAGGCAGAGGCAAGAGCCCCTCCCCGCCTGGATAAGGAACTTGATAAGAGAAAAAAGGGAGACCCGGAAACTTTGGCAAGATACAAGATGCCCGACAGTAAAGCGAAAAGTAAATACTCTAGTGGAGAAGGTAAAAGCCGCACTAGACGACTATGCTGCCGACTCATGGGAAAGCCACATAATAGACATCACAGACAACATCCCATCTGTGCACAAACTTTGCAAGCAGATGTCGAGCAAAAAGCCACCGATACAGCCACTAACTGACAGCGACGGGTGCCCGAGATTTTTGGCAATCGACCGTGCAAATATGTTCGCTAGCTCGCTAGCTGAACAATTTAAACCGAACGACACAACAGACACCGAGCACGTAAAAGAAGTAGAAGAGTTCCTAAAATCATACTTCCAAGCGACAAACACCACAGAAAAAGAAGAAGAAGACAACATCTTCATCACTCCCGGCAGAGTTCAACGCCTAATTCGAGAGCTGCCTAGGAAAAAAGCCCCGGGACTCGACAACATATCGAACGAGGCGATAAGAAGATTCCCCTACAAAACCATTGCCGCACTGACAAGACTGTACAATGGAATCCTGAGGTCGGGCCACTTCCCCACCGAGTGGCGGGTGGGCAAAGTGATCATGCTCCTAAAGCCGGGTAAAAACCCCAGAAAGCCAGAGTCCTACCGACCTATCACGCTGCTCAGCACGCTTTCTAAGCTTTTTGAAAAGGCACTCATCCCGCTCATGTTGCCCCACATTCAACCCAGGAAAGAACAGTTCGGTTTCCGGGCCGAACATTCAACGACGCTGCAAATCGCCAAGATGTTAAACGAGATGGCCTGGCGCTACAACAGGAAGGAGATTGTAGTGTCCACGATGCTAGATATGGAGAAGGCCTTCGACCGAGTCTGGCACGAAGGTCTTCTCTATAAAATCGCAAAAACGCAGATGCCAAAGAAGATTGTAGAAGTTATAAGAAGTTTCCTCACAGAACGAAAGATAACCGTGGCAGTGGAAGATAAGCTGTCAGTGTACAAGGCGGTCCGTGCCGGCGTACCCCAAGGAAGCTGCATCTCTCCGATATGCTACGCCTGGTACACCGACGACATTCCAGTCGTCGGGCAGGCGCAGCTGGCGCTCTACGCAGATGATGCAGCTTACTACCACGCGTCCAAAAACCCGGAACATGCGGTCAAGCAGCTACAGAAGACGCTAGACGCCCTCCCAGCGTGGCTGCAGCGCTGGAGACTAACCGTTAATGTCACAAAAACCCAGGCTATATGCATGGGTAAAACGAAGCAACCCACGAAACTAAGACTTCTAGGAGAAGATATACCGTGGAGAAACAGCGTCAAATACTTGGGTGTGGAGATTGACCGAAACCTCTCCTTTAAAGAGCATCTTAACTTCATCATCTCCAAGGCGAAAGGAGCAAGAGCAGCGCTAGCGGGCATCTGGTCTTCAAGATTACCTATACGCACTAAAATGCTAATCTACAGAACATATGTGAGGACTCGACTCACGTACGCCGCCCCCGCGTGGTACCCCTACCTGAGCGGGACAAATAGGAAGAAAATACAATCACAGGAGAACCTCACACTCAGACGGATCGTGGGGGCGCCGCGGTACGTGAGAAATGACGTCATTCGTAGAGATCTACAACACGAAGACATAGAAACCTTCAACAAGCGCCTAAGCAAAAAGATGTTTGCACAAGCGGATAAGTCTTCCCACGACCACATCCGTGGGATAGCCCCGCTTCATACGCGACCACCTGACCGGCCTGGAAGGCAACAAAAATATATGAAGCCTTACGTACGAGAGTTCGCTCCATACGAAGAAAAAGAAGACGACACCAACAAAGAGGTCACAAATCTCACTGAAGCCAATGATGAACGGAGGGACCCGCCGGAGGCCGTTGCCGTGGCTGCTGATCGGTCCGCTGGGCTTCCCCGAACGGGGATCAACCTGGCGCGGCTTGATCGCGCCGGCAACTAACGGTCACCGCGGCACCCTCCCGGATTCCACTCAAAAGAGAAGACAAGAAAGACACGCCCATCGTTATGGGCGGTGAAGATAAACCAGGGGAAGAGGGTCTCACCCTGACCCCCTCACTCTGCACCAGTTTTTGGAGCAAGAAGATGACCAGATTGCTAGTCGTTCAGTCTGTACGAGCAACTCGCGCGCTCCGTACTCCTTATTCGTGTTGTTTTTGACTTAAATTTAAATTTATCAAACATGTCCGGACGTGGTAAGGGCGGTAAAGTAAAGGGGAAGGCAAAGTCGCGTTCTAACCGTGCCGGTCTGCAGTTCCCAGTGGGTCGTATTCATCGACTTTTGCGTAACGGCAACTACGCCGAGCGCGTCGGTGCCGGTGCACCTGTGTACCTGGCCGCCGTGATGGAGTATCTGGCCGCTGAAGTGCTAGAGTTGGCAGGAAACGCCGCGAGGGACAACAAGAAGACCAGGATCATACCTCGTCATCTGCAATTGGCCATCAGGAACGACGAGGAATTGAACAAGCTGCTCTCCGGCGTGACCATCGCACAGGGTGGTGTGCTGCCCAACATCCAGGCCGTCCTCCTGCCGAAGAAGACCGAGAAGAAGGCGTAATAGTGTGTCGTCGCAACGCATCTCCACGAGAGCCGGTACCCGGTGTTTGTTGTGTTACATACTGACTGATGTGTATAATTACGGTGTTGTTTATGGTGTGCGCGCTTTTTCTGCGCTCCTCTGTCGCAACATATAGACAACATCCGTATTCGGTTATGTATGTTAGCAGCATCATCGAGTGACGATCGCTCAAAAAGGCCCTTTTCAGGGCCACAATATGATTCGTATAATTATTATGCTTGTTGGTGTGGTACATAATGTTTTCAATACTTACTTACTACACTCGAGCTTTAATATAATTGTGTTTCTATGATCAGATTGGTACGATAATAAAAAAAAAAACGCTAACAATAAAATAAAATTATAATATATACCATGCTAATGCAGTACTCTAAATTAAATACACATAAACAGTTATTACATTAGATTACTTACTTAATTTGTTTTTTTTTTTTTCACGATGTGGACCCACCACACCACAGATGGACGCGGAGAAGTCATAGACATCGTCATTTACAAGAATTTACGTCAAGCCCCCTCACTAGACTCACTACCGGATCTACCTTCGGACCACAGACCGGTAGTAATCGAAATCGATGAAGCGATCGGAACGGTTATCCTTCCCACTAGAAAGAAGCTCATCAACTGGGAGAAATTCCACCGGGAACTACAAGCTAGAACAAACTCCGGCCCAGTAAACACACCCTCAGACGTCGAAAACGCAACGCATGAGCTCACTCAAACGATCCGGGACTCCCTAGACACAGCGTCTCACACCTCCAAAGCGAGGCAGAGGCAAGAGCCCCTCCCCGCCTGGATAAGGAACTTGATAAGAGAAAAAAGGGAGACCCGGAAACTTTGGCAAGATACAAGATGCCCGACAGTAAAGCGAAAAGTAAATACTCTAGTGGAGAAGGTAAAAGCCGCACTAGACGACTATGCTGCCGACTCATGGGAAAGCCACATAATAGACATCACAGACAACATCCCATCTGTGCACAAACTTTGCAAGCAGATGTCGAGCAAAAAGCCACCGATACAGCCACTAACTGACAGCGACGGGTGCCCGAGATTTTTGGCAATCGACCGTGCAAATATGTTCGCTAGCTCGCTAGCTGAACAATTTAAACCGAACGACACAACAGACACCGAGCACGTAAAAGAAGTAGAAGAGTTCCTAAAATCATACTTCCAAGCGACAAACACCACAGAAAAAGAAGAAGAAGACAACATCTTCATCACTCCCGGCAGAGTTCAACGCCTAATTCGAGAGCTGCCTAGGAAAAAAGCCCCGGGACTCGACAACATATCGAACGAGGCGATAAGAAGATTCCCCTACAAAACCATTGCCGCACTGACAAGACTGTACAATGGAATCCTGAGGTCGGGCCACTTCCCCACCGAGTGGCGGGTGGGCAAAGTGATCATGCTCCTAAAGCCGGGTAAAAACCCCAGAAAGCCAGAGTCCTACCGACCTATCACGCTGCTCAGCACGCTTTCTAAGCTTTTTGAAAAGGCACTCATCCCGCTCATGTTGCCCCACATTCAACCCAGGAAAGAACAGTTCGGTTTCCGGGCCGAACATTCAACGACGCTGCAAATCGCCAAGATGTTAAACGAGATGGCCTGGCGCTACAACAGGAAGGAGATTGTAGTGTCCACGATGCTAGATATGGAGAAGGCCTTCGACCGAGTCTGGCACGAAGGTCTTCTCTATAAAATCGCAAAAACGCAGATGCCAAAGAAGATTGTAGAAGTTATAAGAAGTTTCCTCACAGAACGAAAGATAACCGTGGCAGTGGAAGATAAGCTGTCAGTGTACAAGGCGGTCCGTGCCGGCGTACCCCAAGGAAGCTGCATCTCTCCGATATGCTACGCCTGGTACACCGACGACATTCCAGTCGTCGGGCAGGCGCAGCTGGCGCTCTACGCAGATGATGCAGCTTACTACCACGCGTCCAAAAACCCGGAACATGCGGTCAAGCAGCTACAGAAGACGCTAGACGCCCTCCCAGCGTGGCTGCAGCGCTGGAGACTAACCGTTAATGTCACAAAAACCCAGGCTATATGCATGGGTAAAACGAAGCAACCCACGAAACTAAGACTTCTAGGAGAAGATATACCGTGGAGAAACAGCGTCAAATACTTGGGTGTGGAGATTGACCGAAACCTCTCCTTTAAAGAGCATCTTAACTTCATCATCTCCAAGGCGAAAGGAGCAAGAGCAGCGCTAGCGGGCATCTGGTCTTCAAGATTACCTATACGCACTAAAATGCTAATCTACAGAACATATGTGAGGACTCGACTCACGTACGCCGCCCCCGCGTGGTACCCCTACCTGAGCGGGACAAATAGGAAGAAAATACAATCACAGGAGAACCTCACACTCAGACGGATCGTGGGGGCGCCGCGGTACGTGAGAAATGACGTCATTCGTAGAGATCTACAACACGAAGACATAGAAACCTTCAACAAGCGCCTAAGCAAAAAGATGTTTGCACAAGCGGATAAGTCTTCCCACGACCACATCCGTGGGATAGCCCCGCTTCATACGCGACCACCTGACCGGCCTGGAAGGCAACAAAAATATATGAAGCCTTACGTACGAGAGTTCGCTCCATACGAAGAAAAAGAAGACGACACCAACAAAGAGGTCACAAATCTCACTGAAGCCAATGATGAACGGAGGGACCCGCCGGAGGCCGTTGCCGTGGCTGCTGATCGGTCCGCTGGGCTTCCCCGAACGGGGATCAACCTGGCGCGGCTTGATCGCGCCGGCAACTAACGGTCACCGCGGCACCCTCCCGGATTCCACTCAAAAGAGAAGACAAGAAAGACACGCCCATCGTTATGGGCGGTGAAGATAAACCAGGGGAAGAGGGTCTCACCCTGACCCCCTCACTCTGCACCAGTTTTTGGAGCAAGAAGATGACCAGATTGCTAGTCGTTCAGTCTGTACGAGCAACTCGCGCGCTCCGTACTCCTTATTCGTGTTGTTTTTGACTTAAATTTAAATTTATCAAACATGTCCGGACGTGGTAAGGGCGGTAAAGTAAAGGGGAAGGCAAAGTCGCGTTCTAACCGTGCCGGTCTGCAGTTCCCAGTGGGTCGTATTCATCGACTTTTGCGTAACGGCAACTACGCCGAGCGCGTCGGTGCCGGTGCACCTGTGTACCTGGCCGCCGTGATGGAGTATCTGGCCGCTGAAGTGCTAGAGTTGGCAGGAAACGCCGCGAGGGACAACAAGAAGACCAGGATCATACCTCGTCATCTGCAATTGGCCATCAGGAACGACGAGGAATTGAACAAGCTGCTCTCCGGCGTGACCATCGCACAGGGTGGTGTGCTGCCCAACATCCAGGCCGTCCTCCTGCCGAAGAAGACCGAGAAGAAGGCGTAATAGTGTGTCGTCGCAACGCATCTCCACGAGAGCCGGTACCCGGTGTTTGTTGTGTTACATACTGACTGATGTGTATAATTACGGTGTTGTTTATGGTGTGCGCGCTTTTTCTGCGCTCCTCTGTCGCAACATATAGACAACATCCGTATTCGGTTATGTATGTTAGCAGCATCATCGAGTGACGATCGCTCAAAAAGGCCCTTTTCAGGGCCACAATATGATTCGTATAATTATTATGCTTGTTGGTGTGGTACATAATGTTTTCAATACTTACTTACTACACTCGAGCTTTAATATAATTGTGTTTCTATGATCAGATTGGTACGATAATAAAAAAAAAAAACGCTAACAATAAAATAAAATTATAATATATACCATGCTAATGCAGTACTCTAAATTAAATACACATAAACAGTTATTACATTAGATTACTTACTTAATTTGTTTTTTTTTTTTTTTTTTTTTTTTTTTTTTTTATAATTTAATTTAATAATTCCATATAGAAGAAGATGGGTCTGTTGTCTATAGATTTTAATAGTAAGATCTATATAATTAGGTAATATATTCAGAATATAAATAACAATGATTATTTATTAACTATTGCCCGTTTTTTAACAGACTTCAAAAAAAGGAGGAGGCTTCTCAATTCGACCGTATTATGTTTGATCGCGGATAACTTCGTCGTTTATGAACCGATTTCGATTATTCTTTTTTTGTTCGAAAGGAGATATCCCAAGTGTGGTACCATGGTAATTTTATCGAGGTATGATAAGTATCTCCAGAGATATTGAGATAAACATCTCAAAATTGATTATGAAGATATTATTATTGATTAATTTTCTTTTCTTTTTACTCTCTCTTTAAAGATAATATTAACTAAATTACATAAAAAAAAAAAAAAAAAAAACTATATTATATATAACACGAGTAATCAAAGATTTAAGCGCGATGCACTGAAATAATTTCAATAATGATTTTGCATCTCGCTCTAAACACATACAACACGGGGTCGCTTTGTACGATGCGGCGCGATCTCGACGACAAGCGGTTAATAAAAGTCGATTTTATCCTCGACGAAAATTCATTCGCACGGTGAACGCATCAGCGGACGCTCGTGTGTTACAGTTGTGAATACCATTCTGTGTGTAGCTAACTTGCAGTGTATCACTTGTAATCATCATGCCGCCCAAGACTAGTGGAAAGGCCGCCAAGAAGTCTGGCAAAGCCCAGAAGAACATCTCCAAGACTGACAAGAAAAAGAAGAAGCACAAGAGGAAGGAGAGTTACGCCATCTACATCTACAAGGTGCTCAAGCAGGTCCACCCCGACACCGGTATCTCCAGCAAGGCCATGTCGATCATGAACTCCTTCGTGAACGACATCTTCGAACGTATCGCTGCCGAGGCGTCCCGCCTGGCGCACTACAACAAGCGTTCCACAATTACATCGAGGGAGGTGCAGACTTCGGTGAGACTCCTGCTGACAGCCGATTCGAGACAGCCGTGTCGCTCGCCGCGTTCGGACGTGTTCTACAAGTCGCTCCTGCCTGTCTCCGACATTTCGTGAAGAAATATTCGTCGACAACGCCCGAGGCTCCGTGCTTCGGTGGGGATCGTCAGCGCCTTCGAGTTGCCGGGAGGGACAGTATGATGGCGGTGTAGTAACCACACCGCCTCTTACTGACCTTTCCTCGCGTCACGCGTGAGTTGAAGAAACCCATTCGAAGCCATGGACCGACCTCCGGGTCACCCAAAAGGCCCTTTTCAGGGCCAATCGCATCCCAGGTCTGTAGCACCAACTACAGACACTGAAGCCACTAACTCGGAAATAGTAATCATTTCTGACGAAGTAACCACGGTAACCGGTGACGTAACCATCGGAATTGAGTCCGGCCCTTCTCAGGGCCAAAAAGTAACCTCGCCGGCTGTCGCTGACACGACGCCGACCTCCCATCACCCGAAGGGCTCAATTCCGGCCGCCTTCTGGCAGGCACTCTCACCGAGAGGGCTATACGAGCGTGATATGCTCACACTCGCCCGGCTTATGCAAGCCGGGGCCCTCTCGGATGGGATGCTTCGCTGGATGGCGCTGTACCTGCGCCTCACGGAAGCGGAGATCGAGGGAACCGAGCTGTCGAACGACGACCAGACTGCTTTGCTGTTCGCACAGAAAAGCATAATAACTCTGCCGCCGGCCCCAGAGCTAAAACTGCGCGCGAATATCCCGCCGCCGCCGCCGCCCGCGCCCCGCGCAGAAGGGGGAAAACGCCGCCGCGCCCGCTCGCAATCGCTGAGCCCCCCGACGACGCGCGCGAGGGCTAGATCGCCTAGCCCGAGACCCGGACCGTCCGGGATCTCACTGCTGACCCAGGCTCCGAAGCCACAGAGGAAGCAGAAAACCGGCACCGCAGAAACACTGCAGCCCGGTCGCGAGAGCGAACCGACACGCGCCGCGAATGTCGCTGCTCCTCGCACAGCGGGTGACGATCGCGCTACCGCCCCCGCCACCCGCGCGGCCCCCGCCCGCGAAGCCGCCCGCTCGGCCGATCGAGCTGCCGCGCGCCCGGTGCCTACCGCCGCGTATGCCACCGCCGCTCGCGCGCCTGCTACCGCCCGTGCGCCCGTAGCCGCGGCTCGCGCGCCTGCCGCCGCCGTCGCGACCCGCGCACCCGCCGCCGCCGCCGCCGCTGGCGCCTCAGCTGCCACCCGCGTGCCGGCTGCCGCCGCCGCGACCCATGCGCCCGCCGCCACCGCAGGCGCCTCAGCTGCCGCCCGCGTGCCGGCTGCCGCGAACGCCGGAACCGACGGCGTAGCCTCCGCTACTGCAACACGCAAAGAGCCCAGATACCCGCCGCTAATCGTAGAAAAGTTGGACAACTGGACGAGTCACTTTAAGACTATCGCTGCGAAGCTCGGACGACCTCCAAACGGACGCCCCTACGGGCAGGGCATTCGTTTTAGCCCCCAAGACGAAGATGAATACCGGGTTATCCAGTCCTACTTAACCAACTTGGAAAAAGAGACGAAAATAAGCTGGTTTTCATACTCTTTACCAGCAGAGAGAAGTTTGAAGATTGCTATCCGCGGCCTCCCTGCAGACACGGATACCGAGGAGTTAATGCAAGCCTTGGAGGAAAAAGGCTACGAACCGGAGTATGCAAAAGCCATCAAAGGGAGACAGGGGCGCCCCGGATGTGTATTTTATGTACTACTCAAGCGCACGCCGAACCTCACTCCGAGTATATATGAAGTGGACGAGCTTCTACTGATGCCCGGACTAAAAGTCGAAGCCTGGCGGGCAAAGAAAGGCCCGGCTCAGTGTCATAGATGCCAAAAATTCAGACATAGCTCCCACAACTGTCATCGAGACCAAGCTTGCGTAAGATGCGGAGAAGAACACTTCGCCAGGGAGTGCCCCCGCCCCCGCGAAGAACCCGCGACCTGCGTAAATTGTAACGGGACTCACCCTGCAAATTATGCGTCATGTCCTGTCTACAAAAAAGAAGCCAAGAATAAGAAGGCCGGCACTCTTGCTCAAACCCAGCCCGACAGAGGAAGAAGAGGTACGGCACCGGTGGCGCACGCAACGGTGGAGGAGACGGCACCGACATCATTGATGGCCCCCGCCAACGAACCAGGACGCGCAACCAAAAAGAGGCCAACACGAAGAGCGCAAAAGAAGCCCGCAAAACCCAAAGAGGCCAATACAAACGCGACCGACACAGCCACAGCTCGAAAAGACTCCCTTGGGCAAACAATAGGAGTATTGAAGGAAATTTTGGAGGCCGTGCAAGCGGGCACAGATGCCGAAACTGCAACCCTGATGGGTTTAATGCGCATACTCAACACCAATAATGGGGGTACAAACTAGGTGCATATACTGGAACGCTCAATCGCTCGCGGGGAAGACAAAACTGCTGACCGTCTTCCTCCGCGAGCAAAACATCGATATTGCACTGGTCAGCGAGACTATGTTAAAGGAAACGGAGAAAGTCAACGTCCCGAACTACATTGTATACCGCAAGGACGAGAAAACAAAAGAAGGACGAGCCCACAGGGGACTAGCAGTGATGGTGCACCGCAGAATCATCCACCAGCTCATCCCCCCGGAGGAGTTCCAATCATTCCAGGCGCTGGGAATCCTGGTGAACATCTCTGGAGAAAGAAGACGCCTATTCGCGTTCTACAAACCACCGAACGTGAAGCTGGAAACAAGCGAATTCAGAAAACTAATAATAAACGAGGTGCCGACCATAGTAGCCGGAGACTACAACTCCAAACACACCCACTGGAACTCCTCTAAAATTGATCACAACGGGAAGATTCTGTACGACGACGCGGTGCACCACCACTATGAAGTCATCGCGCCGATTGAACCCACCCACTACCACTCACAAACCAGAAGCTGCGACATCATCGACCTTGCGGTATACCAAGGACTCAAAACGCCCCCAACCCTCACAGCTCTAGTGGACCTACCCTCTGACCATAGACCGGTGTTGATGACCATAGATGAGACACCGACAAGAGTATCACCAGCGCGGAAAAAGGCAAAGATCAACTGGGACACCTTCGCAAAGACCGCCGAGGAAAACACCAAAAGCGCACCAATCACCAACCCAGATGAAGTCGAGAATGCAGTTGAAACAATAACGAAAACCATCCAAATGTCCCTCGAATCAGCCTCAGTAACCACCACGTCAGGAGAAAGGATCGATCCACTCCCAACATGGATTAGGAAGCTGATTGATGAGAAGAGGAGCAAGCGGAGAGAATGGCAAAGTACTCGCTGTCCAAGCTTAAAAACAGAGCTAAATAACCTTATCGAGAAGGTAAAAGACGCCCTCACAAACGATGCTGTCTTAAAATGGGAAGAACATATAGACAACATCGGAGACCATATCCCCTCTGTCCACAGACTATGCAAGCGGATGTCGCAATCTACCCAACCGACAAGACCACTCGTTGACGAAGATGGACTTCTCAAGTTTGAAGCCAAAGACCGTGCTGAAATCTTCGCAAACTCCTTAATGAAGCAATTCACGCCAAACCCTGCAACCAAACCAGAACACGTCAAGGATACAGAAGAAAAGCTCAACGCATACTTGTTGTCCGACGACACAAACGATGATGCCCCCTTCTTCAGTCCTTTTAGAGTGAAGACGGCAATAAAAAGATTGAAGAACCGCAAAGCACCAGGCCTCGACAACATACCCAATGAAGCCCTAAAGAACATACCACCGAAAACGGTCGCCGCACTGACAAGAATCTACAACGGCATACTCCGCTGTGGCTATTTCCCCTCGAGCTGGAAAACTGGCAGGGTGGTGATGCTGCCCAAGCCTGGAAAGGATATAAAGAAGCCAGAAAATTACCGGCCCATTACGCTACTGAGCACCCTATCCAAATTATTCGAAAGACTGCTGCTCCAGCTAATGGTACCGCATATAACACCGAGAAGCGAGCAATTTGGCTTTAGGGCCGAACATTCCACCACCCTCCAAGTAGCAAGAATAGTTAATGAAATGGTCACACGACATAACAAAAAGGAGTTCGTGGCGGCCGTTTTCCTTGATATGGAAAAAGCATTTGATAGGGTATGGCACGAGGGACTCTTATATAAGTTGTCGACCTCTCCGATGCCAAGAAGACTCGTCCAAGTCATCGCATCCTTTTTGAAGGACAGAAGCTTTGTGGTTGCAGTAGAAGACGCGCACTCATCCAAGAAACCAGTAAAAGCCGGCGTCCCGCAGGGGAGCTGCCTGTCACCAGTGTGCTACGCCTGGTACACTGACGATATCCCAATCGTCGGGCAGGCACAGCTGGCTCTCTATGCGGATGACGCCGCCTACTACACGAGTTCCATCAAACCAGCGCATGCAGTAAAGAAGCTACAGCCGACACTGGACGCCCTTCCAGAATGGCTTGATACATGGAGGATGTCAGTAAATGTGGGGAAAACTCAAGCCATTCTGACTGGAAACCATGCACTTCCTCAAAAACTACGCCTCAAAGGAGAAGAAATCCAATGGGAGCGATCTGTCAAATACCTGGGAGTCAAGATTGACAGGCGCCTCCTATTCAACGAGCACCTCGAAGACACAATAGGGAAAGTGAAGATCGCAAGATCTAAGCTAATGCCAGTACTAGCCTCCAAACTGCCGCTCCGGACCAAGCTGATGATCTATAAGACTTATATAAGATCCCGTCTCACATACGCTGGTCCGGCGTGGCACATAAACTTGTCCAAGACGAATAAGAATAGACTACAGGCGCAGGAGAACATCTGCTTAAGAAAAATTGTTGGTGCTCCGAGATACGTCCGAAACACCACCATCGCGAAAGACCTTAAGCTGGAAAACATAGAGGAGTTTATCAGAAGACTGGCGAAAAAGATGTTCCAGAAAGCGGACGCATCCGGACACCAGCACATTAGAGGAATAGCCCCACTGCACGCGCGACCCCCCGACATCCCAGGCAAAACAAAAGCGAAGCCCTATCTACGAGAGATACTCCAACATGAAGCCGACGGAAAAGAAGAAGACGGAACAGAGGAGAAGAAAGAAGAAGAAGAAAGAGCTGTACAAGCGGGGGCCACTGTAGGGTGTGCTGACGGGTTCGCTGGGCCTCCCCGAACGGGGTCTCACCCGGCAGGGCCCTGTCGCCCCTACACATAGTGGTTCCCAGCTATACAGCTCAAGAAGACCAGGAGGGACATCAGTCCCGAACAAGAGACGCGTCTACAGTAGTAGACGCAGAAGAGCCAGGGGCATAGGGTAAAACCCTGAACCCCTTTCCCCACACCAAAAGTGTGAGCGGACAATAACGCCGACGACGAAAATTCATTCGCACGGTGAACGCATCAGCGGACGCTCGTGTGTTACAGTTGTGAATACCATTCTGTGTGTAGCTAACTTGCAGTGTATCACTTGTAATCATCATGCCGCCCAAGACTAGTGGAAAGGCCGCCAAGAAGTCTGGCAAAGCCCAGAAGAACATCTCCAAGACTGACAAGAAAAAGAAGAAGCACAAGAGGAAGGAGAGTTACGCCATCTACATCTACAAGGTGCTCAAGCAGGTCCACCCCGACACCGGTATCTCCAGCAAGGCCATGTCGATCATGAACTCCTTCGTGAACGACATCTTCGAACGTATCGCTGCCGAGGCGTCCCGCCTGGCGCACTACAACAAGCGTTCCACAATTACATCGAGGGAGGTGCAGACTTCGGTGAGACTCCTGCTGCCCGGCGAACTCGCTAAGCACGCTGTCAGCGAGGGCACCAAGGCCGTAACCAAGTACACCAGCTCCAAGTAAACCGTCCGTGTACGTAACGCGGTCGGTGCGACTTGGTGCACAAAAAGGCCCTTTTCAGGGCCACAAAATTATTCTAATACTTTTACGGTAGACACATAGATGTGTGTTAACCGCAGTATATGTTTGTTGACAACGAATAATATTATGATATGTATAACGCATAAATAAATTTTAATCTTGTGTAGACCAGACTACTACAGATATTGTTCTATTTTTGAATTCATTATGAACATAGAACCGATTATGTTAAATAAACAACGGGATGATATAGGCTAAAATTAATGAGATATACTTATTTACTACTAATATTCGATAGAAACAGCTGAATACTCGTCATTGAATGTTCCTTCTGTTCAATGATATAGCTAGGTATATAAACTATATGATGACTATGGCTTTGCTTCGGCAATTAATGTAACCAACAGGCCTAATGCTGTTTGATGATGATATTATTTATTTTCAAAATTCGTTCTTTAATTATTTATTTTAAAATGAAAAAAGTTATGATATGGAGACGATGATGCGAACGAGGCGTGGCTAGCGCGCGTGCGAGCGAGTGAGAGACTCATCGCTCCTCTAGCACCTATATAAAAGAGCTATAAGACACGCGAACGGTTTTCGTACATTACCATTCGCGTCTCGTCGTCCGTACGATACGATACACGTCGCGTGTGATTTTTATCGTTCTCACTCATTCGTGTGTTCTATAATATTAAATAATGGCACGTACAAAGCAGACCGCTCGTAAGTCCACCGGTGGCAAGGCGCCCCGCAAACAGCTCGCCACCAAGGCGGCGCGCAAGAGCGCACCGGCAACCGGCGGCGTGAAGAAACCTCATCGTTACAGGCCCGGAACCGTCGCTCTGCGTGAGATCCGTCGTTACCAGAAGAGTACAGAGCTGTTGATCCGCAAGCTGCCGTTCCAGCGTCTGGTGCGTGAGATCGCGCAGGACTTCAAGACCGACCTTCGTTTCCAGAGCTCCGCTGTGATGGCTCTGCAAGAAGCGAGCGAGGCTTACCTCGTCGGTCTCTTCGAGGACACCAACCTTTGCGCCATTCACGCGAAACGCGTCACCATCATGCCGAAGGATATCCAGTTGGCGCGCAGGATCAGAGGCGAACGCGCCTAGAGCTCGTATCAATTCTTTCGATCGGCAGTTGTTAACTACGCGGTGTTAGTGCAGTGTAGTTTAGTAGCATTGCAGTTTTCACCATCGTCGCATCGAAGTGAATATAAAAGGCCCTTTTCAGGGCCACATACGTTTCATGATTATATAATTTACTTTATAATTTGTTTCGTTACGGGCGATCATACGATATTATAACGCATACAAACTTATTATTATTAAAATAAATAATACACACGCTACACTACCTCATACCTATCTTAGATATACGAGTATGGATATGTATTTACATCCGTCTGTCTTATTGTATTATGTCTATGTATATTTATTTATTATTTATATATATATATATATATATATATATAATATATATATATATAAATAATAAATAAATATACATAGACATAATACAATAAGACAGACGGATGTAAATACCTATATATCTGTATATCACTTAAATGTAATGTGCAGCGCAGGCACGATTACGTATACGTTAGACGTTAAATATTACATTTTTTTTTTTTTTTTTTTAGTTAAATCTATATATAAGTTAATAATAATAATATTATTTATTTTGCATTAATAAGATTTAGAATAAAAATGAAAATAATTGAATAAACGTCACAGACAGTTTTACCCCCTCGCAATCTATTACCTCGCCCCGCGGTGCTCGTTCGGTCCCGCTCTTGCGTTATTATATAAAAGGAGAATATTCGACGTGTGGATACACCAGTCGTCGTTCGTACGCCGTCTGAATTCGTTGAGCGCGCGAGTCGTATTCTCTAAATCTAAACAAAAATGACCGGTCGCGGTAAGGGAGGAAAAGGTCTGGGGAAAGGTGGCGCTAAGCGTCACAGGAAAGTGCTCCGCGATAACATCCAGGGTATCACGAAGCCAGCCATCCGTCGTCTGGCGCGCAGAGGAGGCGTGAAGCGTATCTCCGGTTTGATCTACGAAGAGACCAGAGGTGTGCTGAAGGTGTTCCTCGAGAACGTGATCCGCGACGCAGTCACATACACCGAGCACGCCAAGAGGAAGACTGTCACCGCCATGGACGTCGTGTACGCCCTGAAGCGTCAGGGCCGCACCCTGTACGGTTTCGGCGGTTAAATCGTCTACGGCGAGGCGCGGCGAGTTTCTTCGTACTCGGGGGGGTGTGTGTGTGTGTGCGTGCGCGTGTTTTTGTGCGGAATGTGATTATGCTGTGCTGTGTACCGTTGTCGTCGTGATGTTCTTTGATGGATGTATTTGTATTGTTCATTTCATCTCATCATGATCATCGCGATGTGCGGACCACGCACGCAGGCGGCTCACAATCCACACGTGCACGTGCATGCCACCCCCGCGTATAGTTCTACGTTGGCGCATCGTATCACATAAAAAAGGCCCTTTTCAGGGCCGCATATGTTTCCTTATTATATATATTATCAATAATATGATAATATTGTTTCTTGACATCGATATTGTTAACGCAAACGCAATTTTTCTATCCGATCAGATCAGATAGAGATCCGTTGTGTATGTATATATAGTATAGGTAGGTACCTACGTTCGTCTTTGATTAATCTTATCTATCTATTCTATATTAATAGTTTGATCATGGACCACAAATCTCTGTGTGTACCTATATATTATGGGTGCATACTGTAAGTTTATAGTGTATGCTTTTTAAGAATAACGTTGTGATGTGACCTATTAGTTAGTTAGTTAGTAGTACACTGGTTATAAATAAAAACCTAAGATTATTATTGTTCAAGGTAACGGATACATAGATAAATACATATTATTTATTTATGTAATACGTACAAGATAATAGAATAGATACACTATAATAGGTATATTGATCAAGTGAAGAAATCGTTCGCATCAGTAAGTCACTGCGATGTGATAGGACGATTCCTCTGTGAGCTCGCGACGCATGGGTACAAATTTTTAACGTAATCTACTATGACATACATATATGTATAGTGTTATTAAAAAACATTTATGAACGCCTCACCTAAATAAGGCATGTAATAAAAATTAAATTTCATACAATATAATTTTAACATAATAAATACCGATACTCGTAGACAACGATAGTCATATGGTTAGGAAATGTACCACGTGTTTTTAGAGCTCCAAAATATTGGTCGTTTTATACTACAATAATGATAATATATACATTGTTCTCTTACTACATATGGAAAACGATATCTTTGGCGTTTGTTTATCGAGTAATACGAGTGAAATACATTAATTTTATAGAGAAATTTCAATTTAAAACATGACACGGCCTTAACGTCGCCGCGAGTCACGCCTATAAATCGATCTACATTAAAGTGTAACACTTTTTTCAGTATAACGATCTATCCATCAGATGGTCATGTTCAAAATGTACCATATTAGATTTTCCGCGAGTTCGGTGTAATAATAAAATAATATAAAAATGCATTTTATTCTGACCGCTGTTAGTGAAAAGTCACGAGCGTTCATACGAGAAATCGTCTCTCGACTCCGGTGTTCTCTATACGGTAAAGATTTCTTATATTTCGATTTATACAATTATAGCCAGCGAAGCAGAGGGCCCGGTGGCGTAACCTTAAAATATTAAGGCAGAAACTCGGCCATATACCGTCTGCCCGTCCCATGGGCAAGGGTATTAAATTCACCCCGAAGTCACCAGAGGAATTCCGCGCTATACAGGCGTACCTCACAGATCTGTCTGCGAGCGACCCGGGTGTATCATGGTTTGCCTACGCACTGAAGCACGAAAGGCCCCAGAAGGTGGCGCTATGGGGCATACCTCGTGAGACACCCACGGAAACTATTCTAGAAGAGCTACAACAGAAGGGCTTCCCAGCGCGGCTAGTGAGAGGCCTACCTTCCAGAAGAGCAACCAATAAATGTGTTTATCACATCCAATTGGACGCCCTAAGTAAAGATCAACTATCGGAGCTTTACAACACTAAAGAACTCCTTAACATGCCTGGCGTCCACATAGAAGCATGGAGGGGGAAAACGACCATGCCACAATGTCACCGATGCCAAGGCTTTGGACACTCATCCAAAAACTGCCACCGTCCCATACACTGCGTTAAATGCGCAGGCCCTCATCCTGGGTCAGAATGCCCGAAGCCCCCGAACGACCCACCTTACTGCACAAACTGCGAAGGAAGTCACGCAGCAAATAGCCGTAACTGCGCTGTATACCGTCGCGAGGCCCGCAAGAGGGATATACGACTCCCGGGACCACCACCGCAACAACTACAGCCTGAGCAACTACAAGCACGGCCTACCACTACCCAGACTAGAAGACCACCGCCACCACCTCTACGCGAGGTCTACCGAAACCAGCCGCCGTTTTACCAACAGACGGCGGTAGCTGAATGGGTCTGGCCACAACCTCACGGAGTTGCAACCCTCCGGCCGCCAGCCAACGACCCGATTGCAAAAGGAGCCCAAACCTTGGGTACCAAACGCAGAGGGAAGAAGAGGGGAGGCCGGAACAGAAAAAGAAGCGCAGCACCTACGGCTGCTTCCACTCCGGTTATCCCACACATACCACCGCCAGCCTTTGTGCCTTATATGGCAGCTATGGCAGCACAACCGCCCAGACAAATGCCACCGACCATGGCCCCTACAGCCTCAGTCTTGGCGTTCCCAGCCCTACCACAACCTCGACCACGCTCCAGAAGAGGGGCTCCTCGCAGAAGGCCTACACCTACCCCAGCTGCAGAGCAACCAGCTGAAAGAATGGAGACGGAAGCACCTGCGATAGAAACAACTACCACACAACAGGCAGCGGAAATGCCAGCACCTCCAGTCCAATCAACTGTCATCACAGGACAGACGATGGCCCCACCACCTGCAATGAGAATTCCAGGCCCTCGTCCGGACTCCAGAGTCCATTTTACACCGGTCACAAGAGTGGAGACCAGGACCACCACAACGGCACCAAGGGTAACCAGACCGACACCCAGAGTGGCACAAGCGACAAGGGGAATACCGCTGTTTTATACCCAACCTCCACTCCAGCAGCAGTACCAACCAAATTTACAACGGGTACCCCCAACGCCATATATGGGCCCCCCACACTGGGTCCCATATCAACAACCCGTCCTAAGGCCGGGAACCCCCCACTACCCAGTGGGACCACAAGTGAGCTCCGCTCAGGAACCCATCGCCGCTATGGTGGGAGCCCTGGTCGGACTCCTCACAGCCATCGCAGCGGGAGAAGACCTCCGCCAAGCAGCGATGCGCGGACTGGCCGCCCTTACAAGACATCAGTATGGATAGAGGGAACCTACGCATACTATACTGGAACCCAGGAGGTATCCAGAAAAAGACCGCCGCACTACAGATTCTTGCCCGGGAACAGGATATCCACATTATCCTCCTGGGTGAGACAAAATTAAAAACATCGGAAAACCTGAAGATTTCGAACTTCTTTGTCTACCGGCAAGATGATGTCTCACCGCGTGGCCACCCTTACCGCGGGACTGCTGCGCTTGTCAGAAGAGACGTCATCCACGAGGAAATCCCAACCATCAAAACAACCCAGACTAAGGCCACAGGAGTGACGGTCAATATCGATGGTAAAGATGTCAAAATCCTGGGAGGCTACCGACCACCTGGCAACAACTTCAACCCCGATGATATAAGAAAGATACTGGACGGGACGACTCCTACTCTGCTGGCGGCGGATTTAAATGCCAAGCATCTGATGTGGGGGTCTAGAGTAATCTCACCATCGGGGAAGAAACTACAGGAAGACGCCGAAAGGAACGGATATGTCGTCATAGGCCCAGACTCGCCTACACACATTCCAAACTGTCCCAGATACCATCCGGATGTTATCGACGTGGTTGCACACCAGAATCTGCACATCCCGGTACACATCGACGTGCTCTACGACCTAGATGAGCAGCACCTCCCGCTGCTCATCACCGTAGGCGCAGAGGCACAAGCTACCCTACCAAGAGGAGAAGTAAAAAAGGTCAACTGGGAGAAATACCAAGCCAGCCTGAAAACTATGACCGTTGGAAAACTGTCAACTCCAGAAGACATCGAACAGTGTGCGATGGAGTTGACAACCACCATACAGAAGGCCAAAGAAGGTGCCACTACCATCACCCAGAAACTAAGGTGGAGAGAGGAGCTGCCCGCAAGACTGCAGAGGATGCGTGACAAAAAGCGAAGCCTCAGAGTTCTGTGGGCCCACACGAGATGCCCAACAGTCAAGGCTGAACTGAACGCACTCGCAGAAAAACTCTCCACCGAAGTCCATATTTGGAAAGGCGCCAATTGGGACAGCCACATAGCCAAAGTATCGGATGACCAAACCAGCCTGCATAGATTGAACCGGCAGCTAACGAGAGCCAAAGTTCCAGTCTGCCCACTACTGGACTCTACCGGCCGGAGGTGCTACCCTGCTGCCCAGCGAGCTGAACTCCTGGCTGATCACCTGTCCGATCAGTTCAAAAACCACCCTGTCCCGAATGATGCTTCGAGGGAAGTCCTGGCCCATCATCGAGAAGTTGCTGACTGTACAGCCGTTCTACTCCAGACCCCGGTCCAACCACTGGAAGGAGACGCCTTCATCACCCCGACCGAAGTTGCTAAGACCGTGAGGAGACTGCAGACCAAGAAGGCACCGGGCATAGACGGCATTACAAATGCAGACCTCAAACAGATGCCATATAGAGGCCTGGTCTGCTTAACCAGGCTTTTTAATGGCATTCTGCGTACCTACCACTTCCCCTCAGCGTGGAAAACCGGGAAGGTTATAATGTTGCCGAAACCGGGGAAAGACAGACGACAACTTGCGAGCTACCGGCCCATCACCCTCTTACCGCATATCGCCAAGTTGTTCGAGCGTCTGCTGCTGCGGAGGCTGCACCCACACTTCACCCCGCGAGAAGAACAGTTCGGCTTCCGCACGCGCCACTCAACGACGCTCCAACTAACAAGAGTGCTGCACCACTTGGCCGAAGAACACAACAGAGGAAGAAGAAGCGTCGCCGTCTTCCTTGATATAGAGAAGGCCTTCGACAGAGTGTGGCACGAAGGCCTCCTCTACAAGATGGCACGTACGACGCTACCGACTTCACTGTTATGCACCATCGCGTCCTTCCTCAAAGAACGGAAGTTCTGTGTGTCCGTCGAGGGCGTCGACTCCGGACTCAGAACAGTCGCAGCGGGCGTACCACAGGGGAGCTGCCTATCGCCCCATTTGTACGCCCTCTACACCGACGACATTCCGACGCTTGGGGAAACTCATCTGCGCCCAGGAGAAAGGGATCTCACGCTTGCCCTGTACGCAGATGACAGTGCATACATCGCGTCATCCACAAGTCCGAGGATAGCGGCAAGGAGGATACAAAAGATCCTGAACATCCTCCCGGAATGGCTCGACAAGTGGCGCATGGCCGTCAATGTGGCGAAGACGACGGCGCTGCTAACCGGCCAGCAACGAATCTTACCACCTCCACTGCAGCTGAGAGGTCAAGATGTCAAATGGGAGTCAACAGTGAAGTACCTGGGCATCTATATTGACCGGACGTTGAGGATGCGCCCACAGGTGGATCACGCCGTCCACCAGGCCAAAGCCGCGAGGGCACTGCTCCGTCCGGTCCTGTACTCTCAGCTGCCTCTTCACACCAAAGTCGGCATATATAAGACTTACGTCAGGACAAGACTGACATATGCCGCACCGGCATGGTATGCTCTCTGTTCAGAAGCTCAAAGAAACCGTCTGCAAATAGTACAAAACGTCACCCTGCGGATGTGCACGGGAGCCGGTCGTTACGTGCGCAATGACGTAATCGCCCGGGACGTGAAGATCGAAACGGTGAGGGAGTTCGTGGTTCGTATGGCGCGCGGTCAGTATGATCGCGCTGACAACGGACCACACCCTCACCTGTGGAACATTGCGCCGCTTCACGCCCGGCCGCCAGACGACGCCGTAACGACCAGGCGTGCACTCCCACGCGACATCGTCCCGGTGACAACGGATGACACAGACGACGCCAGCGAAGAGGAGGCATGAGAGCATACCACGTTGGATATACCCAACCCATACTACCGAAAGAGGGCCGCAACAAGCCCGCACGCTCCCCGGGGGTAGTTGCCCCCGGCGCCCCACCTGGGTAAAGAGGTCTACCTCGAGACCCATTTTCGCAAACCCAAGAAGGGAATGCACGACCCACTTCAGTCAGCCAGCGAAGCGGTTTTCTGTTGAGTTTTGTTCCCGTACAATTCGTGTGAGAGTATTTCATCGCCTCCACGAATCTCCAGAAAGCCACAGTCTTGTCGTTGCTTATGCTCAGCGGTGGCGCGGTCGAGGTAATACTCCCCCACCCCTACGAGCGAGCACGGCAAGGCGCTTCCGCTGCTGTCCGGCCGGACCTGTACAGCCGCCCTGTGCTCCAGCAACCGCTGTTGAGCACCGCGACTGGGGACCACCGACAGCCAAGTGGTCGCACATTGCGCACCCCCGTTGAGCTGCTTGCCGCTGTCTGGAAAGACACCGGTGTAGCGCTCACCCGCACATCCTCGCCCTCCTGCAGACCGGGACGTCGGCCACGCAACCCTCCGACATCACTGTCGTCGAGCCTGCAAGACCGACACCGCCTGCAACAGGGTGCAAACTGCCTTTTGAAGGCAAGAGCTGTGATCAGCTCCGCCCCGCTCCGCTTGTCAGAGCCTACCTACGCGCCGACACCCGTCGAGTGGAAACGCTACAGATCTGCAGTTGCAAGACCCGACTATACCGCTAGGAGCGTCGAGCCTGCATCCGCCCGAGTGCAGTAACGTCAGCGACAACACGCACTGCAGTTTCTGCATCAAACTGAAGCCATTCACAGAGCTTCGCACCCGAAAAAATTATTGCCTTCAGAAAAATTTAAGGAGCACGACATAGTGCTAGTTGCCGGAGTGTTGTGTACAGGGTCGAGTCCGTCAACCACCTGGCCTTGCTGATCGCCCTAACTGGACTCATCCGGTTCGGGTTGACTCGCAGGCGGTGGTGGAGGAGACCCCGGTACCCGCACAAACCGCGCAGCTATTTCAAGCCCTTAAATCACGCCCGTCGTCACGCCATGGCCGAACGGCGCTCACCGCCCAAGTCTCCGGACACACCGTCGAGATCTTGGGAGGACTTGGACCCCGACGAACTTGTAGTAGCACGGAACCCATGGTTCCCGGAACAGACCCGGATCGTCACGCGCGCCTCCGTAGGGCTCCCGCCCGTAAGGAAAACGCGCGTTACAACAGCTGGGATCGCGTCGGCGACCACTGCAACTACCACCACATCAACAAAAACCACACCTACCGCCGTCATCGCTTCCACTGCTCGACGTGCTACTCAACCACGTAGACGAGACACGTCCAGCGAAGAAGAAGCTTTTCATGATGAAAAGCGCCCCCGTCACGACTCGCCTCCTACTCCGCCGCCGTCCACCCCCCCGCAGCCCCTGTTCAGAATACTTCAGGGTGCACAAGGACCGAAGCCGAAGAGAGAGACCAAGACACGCCTCACCACTACAAATACTTCGCCTACAACTAGAGCGTACACCCCCCCGCCTGCAATATCGCCAGTGCCGTTCGAGCTGAGTGAAGAATCACTCGCTCACGGCTCACAAGAAGACGTACCTTCAACTCCCAAGGCAACAAGCAGAACCAGATCGTCTTCTTCTTCAACATCCGGTACATCACGCTCTGCTCAGAGCACACAAAACCGCACCAACAACCGCTCTCCTGCATCAGAAGAGGAAAACGAAGATGGGAACGTCGAACCAACCGACTCCACTTCGTATGTTGGTATCGAGTCCGTCCCGATGGACCAAGCACCCATACCGTCGCCACCGACTCCACCGCCAGAAGCTGCAGCATCTTACGCCGCGGCACTGGCATCACCGCCGCCGAGAATTCAAACCTCACCTATGCAAACTGGACCAGCGACACAATCTCCGCCAGTACAAGCGGGACCATCTGGACTGCCGGCCAGCACACAACCAACCGCAAACACCGCCACAACTGGCCAAATGAAAGGATAACCACCAATTATAGTGGAAACCTTACCAAATTGGCCGGAACATCTACGGGCCCTCAGACAAAAGCTCGGCCACATTCCGTCAGCCCGTCCCATGGGAAAAGGAATTAAATTTACCCCTACAACACCGGAAGAATTCCGAGGGATACAAGCGTACTTAAATACCTTGTCAGAGAGCGACCCAGGACTTTCTTGGTTCGCCTACGCCTTAAAAAATGAAAGGCCCCAAAAAGTGGCGTTATGGGGCATTCCGAGAGAAACTCCGCCCGAAATAATTAAAGAGGACTTAGAGAAGAAAGGCTTCCCAGTACGACTGGTCCGAGGCCTGCCTTCAAGAAGACAGACAAACAAGTGCGTCTATCATATTCAGTTAGACGCACTCAGCAAAGAACAGTTGGAAGAACTTTACGCCACCAAAGAACTTCTCAACATGCCAGGGGTGCACATCGAGGCGTGGAGGGGGAAATCAACGATGCCGCAGTGTCATCGTTGTCAAGGTTTTGGCCACTCCTCAACCCATTGTCACCGGCCACTCCACTGTGTCAAATGTTCCGGCCCGCACCCCGGCTCCCAATGTCCGAAGAAGCCCGAAGATCCCCCCTGTTGCACCAATTGCCAGGGAAACCACGTTGCAAACAGCAGGAACTGCGCGGTTTACCGGCGAGAGGCACGCAAACGAGACATAAGACTACCGGGGCCTCCTCCCAGTAACCACCAAGATCAGCCCCAGCCACAACCACGACCACGGCAAAGATCCGCATCCCGTCCCCTAAGGGAAGCAGAACCTCTCCCTCCAAGGACGATTCAACATAACCAGCCGTTGTTCTACCAGCCTGCAACACCTGCCGGATGGGCATGGCCGATACAACCTTACGGTACGGCCACACTACGTCCACCAGCAAACGAGCCTACTACAAGAGGCCAACTGCCGCCTAAGAAGAAAAAGAAGACGAAGAAAAGAGGCAGACGAGGACGAGGTAGCGCAGCCCCGACAGCCGCCTCAACCCCAGTACCTCCGCACTTACCCCTACCAGCTTTTGTGCCATACACATCTGCACAACCCCAACTTCAACCGATGCAAACTGCACAACAAGTACCGAGTTACCCGACCCCAGTAGCGTCAGTCTCGGCATACCCACCCCTACCACAAGTAAGACCTCGCTCAAGAAGAGGAGCACCGAGAAGAAGAACACCTCGTGAGCTCACCCCTGCAACCGCGGGACCACCTACAGAGAGGTCAGAACCAGCGCCACCGCCACGAGCAGCCACCACGCAAACAGCGACGGCAGCAACCCCGACGCCTGCGCCACGATCTGGCCAAACTCAAACCGGCCCACGACCAGACTCAAGGGTACATTTCACCCCGGTCACTCGTGTTGAAACGCGCACCACTAACACAGCACCGAGAGTCACAAGGCCCACCCCGAGGACAGCACAATATATAAGAGGTATACCTCTACAGTACGCGCAACCACGGATGCCACTGCCATATCCTCCGCAAGTATGGGGAATACCATCTACAGCAGGCCCACCACAATGGGTACCACCCCCACCACCACCACAACCCGTCTTCAGACAGGGAGCCCCCCGATACACAACGGGACCAGAGTTGAGTGCCGCTCAGGAACCCATCACCGCTATGGTGGGAGCCCTGGTCGGTCTACTCACGGCCATTGCTGCAGGAGAGGACCTCCGAATAGCGGCGATGCGCGGACTTACCGTACTCCAAGGACTTCTGTATGGATAAAGCATTCAGAATCATCTATTGGAACCCGGGAGGGGTCAAAAATAAAACCGAAGAGTTAAAGATGCTTGCCCAATCGCAGGACGCCCATATAATCCTGTTGGGTGAGACAAAACTTAAGGCGACAGACACACTCAAGATGGCCAACTACTTCGTGTATCGACAAGATGACCAAACTCCACAAGGGCGCCCCTATCGTGGAACGGCTGCACTAGTCAGGAGGGACATAATACACGAAGAGCTGATCACGCCTCAAACCGTCTCAACCAAAGCCACAGGAGTGGTTATCCATATGCAAGGTGTGGATGTGAAAATACTGGGAGGATACCGTCCACCTTTGCAATCATTCAATACCGAGGACATGAGGAAGATCCTCGATGGCAGAACTCCTACACTATTAGCTGCAGACCTCAATGCCAAGCACCTGGTATGGGGTTCTCGCGTGATTTCACCGTCGGGGAGAAAACTCCATGAGGATGCCGAGAGAAACGGGTATGTTGTGGTCGGACCTGACTCCCCCACACATATCCCAAACTGCCCGCGATACCAAGCAGACGTTCTGGATGTTGTTGCTCATCAACTTCTACCTGTCCCAATACACATAGATGTACTCTATGACTTGAATGAGCAACACCTCCCAATACTGATCACCATGGGTGCCTCAGTCGATGCAACCCTCCCCAGAGGACTACGGAAAAGGACAAACTGGGAGAAATACAAGACCGAACTTAAGTCTCTGTCAGTCGGCAAATTATCCACTCCAGCAGAAGTGGAAAAATGTGCAAAGGATTTAACGACGGAGATAAGGAAGGCCAAAGAGGGAGCCACAACCACCGAGAAAAGGACTCACTGGAGGGAAGAACTGCCGAGGAAACTGAAGGACATGCGGGACAAAAAGCGTGAACTGAGAAGACTTTGGGCTTGGTCTCGCTGTCCCACAATCAAAAGAGAGCTCAACACCCTGTCCGTGAAACTCAGCGAAGATGTCAAGAAATGGAAAGGCGAGTCCTGGGACAACCACATTGCCCAGGTAGCTGAAGACCAGACTAGCCTCCACAGACTAAACAGACATCTCACCAGAGCCAAAATACCGGTTGTGCCACTAATGGATGCAGCGGGGCGAAGATGCTACTCCGCAGCCCAAAGAGCCGAATTGCTTGCCGACCACCTGGAGGGACAATTCCAGAACCATCCAGTCCCCCCAGCAACTCCGATCACAACCATTCAACATCACACCCATGTTCGAAATGAAGTTGCTGCTCTGCTGAGTACCACAGCCCCACCGCTGGATGGAGACCAGTATATCTCTCCCACCGAAGTAGCTCATGCCGTCAGAAGACTCCAGGTGAAGAAGGCACCAGGCATGGACGGCATCTCAAATGACGACCTGAAACAACTTCCTGCGAGGGGCCTAGTATGCTTAACTAGGCTCTTCAATGGAATACTTAGAACCTGCCACTTTCCGGACCACTGGAAGACGGGAAAAGTCATCGCACTGCCAAAGGCAGGAAAAGACAGACGACAGCCAGCAAATTACCGTCCGATCACACTCCTCCCGCACATCGCTAAGCTGTTCGAGCGTCTGCTGCTGCGGAGGCTGTCTCCTCACTTCACGCCTCGTGAGGAACAATACGGCTTCCGCACGCGCCATTCCACGACGCTCCAGCTAACGCGAGTGCTACACCACCTTGCTGAGCAGTACAACCGAGGGAAGAGAAGCGTCGCCGTTTTCCTCGATATAGAAAAGGCCTTCGACAGGGTGTGGCACGAAGGCCTGATCTACAAGTTATCGAAAACGGACACACCATTGGCGCTCATCCGTATCGTGGCCTCCTTCCTGACCGACAGAAACTTCTGCGTGTCCGTTGAAGACGCTGTCTCCGGACTGAAGCCCATAGCCGCAGGAGTCCCACAGGGGAGCTGTCTCTCCCCAAAGCTGTACACCTTGTACACGAACGACATCCCCGTATTGGACGAAGAGCACCTCCTACCTGGGGAACAAAACGTCACCTTGGCTCTATTCGCTGACGATAGCGCCTACATCGCTTCGTCCAAAAAACCGGCAATAGCAGCAAACAGGATGCAGAGGCTGCTCAACATCCTTCCTACATGGCTGGACAAGTGGCGCATGGCCGTTAACGTGGGCAAGACGGCCGCGCTGCTTACCGGAGCCCATCGCTCACGACCGAGACCGCTGCAGCTCCGAGGACAAGACGTCCAATGGGAAACCAGTGTAAAGTACCTTGGCGTCTACATCGACCGGACGTTGAGAATGCGCTCACAGGTGGACCACGCTGTTCGCCAAGCAAAAGCCGCCAGAGCCCTACTCCGTCCGGTCCTGCACTCGAAGCTGCCCCTGCAGACCAAAGTAGGCATCTATAAGACCTACATAAGATCCAGACTGACTTATGCGGCCCCAGCGTGGTATGCCCTCTGCGCTGAGTCACAGAAAAATCGCCTCCAAATCGTCCAAAACGTCACCCTGCGGATGTGCACGGGAGCCGGTCGGTACGTACGCAACGACGTCATCGCCCGGGACGTGAGAGCCGAAACAGTGAGGGAATTCGTGGTCCGTATGGCGCGCCGTCAATATGACTGCGCTGACAACGGGCCACACCCTCACCTACACAACGTTGCGCCGCTCCACGCCCGGCCGCCAGAGAGCGGACCGACCAGGCGTGCACTCCCACGCGATCTCATCCCGGTGACGGAAGAGGGATCCAGCGAAGAGGAGACACAGCGGCATACCACGTAGGTGTAGATGACCACCACGCCATGAAGGCCAACATGCCGAGGAAGGGCTATATCAAGCCCGCAAGATCCCCGAGGGTAGTTGCCCCCGGCGCCCCACCAGGGTAAAGAGGCCAGGCCTCGAGACCCACTAACGCAATCCCAAGAAGGGAACGCAAGACCCACTACCACCAGCGAAGCAAAAATCTAATATTACTCGCTTTTAAAACGTACTAAAGTGATATTTCAACAATGGCAGACACAGCGGTAGCTACCGAGGCTCCAGCACCGGCGACACCGGCGAAGAAACCGAAGGCGAGCGCAGCCGCAGCAGGCGGTGCCAAGAAACCTAAGGCGAAACCTACGCATCCGAAGACCTCTGAAATGGTGAACAGCGCCATCAAGGAGCTGAAAGAGCGCAGCGGATCCTCGCTGAAGGCCATCAAGAAATACATCGCCGCCCAGTACAAGGTCGACGCCGAGAAGCTCGCGCCCTTCATCAGGAAGTATCTGAAGAGCGCCGTCGAGTCTGGCGCGCTCATCCAGACCAAGGGCAAGGGCGCATCGGGCAGCTTCAAGCTCGAGTCGAAGTCATCCGGCGCGAAGAAACCCGCCGCCGGTTCGAAGGCAGCCAAATCGACAGGAGCGAAGGAGAGCACGCCCGCCAAGTCCAAGAAGGCCGCCGCTTCATCAGCCGCCGCCGGCAGGGGCAGGAAGGCGGCCGCGTCGTCGCCCGCCAAGTCCAAGCCCGCCATCAAGGACAAGAAGGCCGCAGCCGCCAAGAAGAAGCCCGCCGCCGCCGCCGCCAAGAAAGCGACCGCACCGGCCAAGGCGAAGGGCGCCGCAGCAGCCGCGCCTAAAGCGAAAAGATCCGCCAAGCCTCCCACGAAGAAGCCGAAAGCTCCCAAGCCCAAGAGAGCCGCCGCAGCAGCCACCCCCAAGTCTAAGGCGGCCGCCAAGAAAGCATCCGCCGCCAAGAAGTAAACCTGAAGGCCTGCAGCGAACGCAAGCTACACAGCAACAGCAGAGCAGTGAATAGCATGCAGTCAGTGCGCGCCTCGCATACGCTCCTCCGTCCGTGTTGTTGTTGTTGTTGTTTGTGTGTGTGCGTGTGGTGCTACGATGATGATGATGATCATGTGTTACCATCATCAATCCCATCGCGGCAGCAGCAGCAGCAGCAGCAGCAATCGGCGGAGTGTTGTGCTCATTATTCATGCTCGATCGCTTGTGAGCGGAACGGCGGTACGCCTATTACGCTCTACTCGCACCAAAAACAGCCCTTTTCAGGGCTAACAAATAAATCTGAACATATACGCCATTTACGTTTCATATGTAATGTTTCAGACGACGCTCGATACGATATTTCATATATACGCTCGACAGACACACACTTTTCATAATCTTCATATTAGGAGGTATGACGAATCTTCTTATTCCGCAACGCAAGCAGGCAGGCAGGCAGTATGTTATGTAGGTATATAGATAGGTAATATTTTTCATTCTTCAGGTGAAAAATAAAATAACACATCACCACCCACACAGAGCCCGACTGCCCGACTATCTATCTCTCTATATACTTATTTATTATGTATATCATATCTATCTGGCTGGGTAAAATTATACATATATATGTACATAAATAAATAAAAAATTATATTGAGTTACATACCTATCTATCTACCTATGTATCTAATTTAATGCTTAATAATATTTTAATACTCTCTATCTACGACTAATACTTTCTCTCTCTCTGATCGCGGCGTACGCTATATTGCGGCAGTCACTGCATCCGGCGGTCCGTTTTTATATAAAAGCGTTTTCAACTTGTACTAGTCGTTCAGAGTTCAAGATTGCCGCATCGCTCGCCGCGTACGGACGTGTCTACGAGTCGCTCTAATACTGTGTCTGCAACATTTCCTGAGTGAAATAGTGTCGACGGTGCCCGGAGCTGTGTGCTTCGGAGGGGACTGCCTGCGCCAACGATAGCCAGGGGGGCCGGTATGCAGGTGGTATAGTAACCATACCACCTAATTATCGACCTCCTTTCGCGTCACGCGGAAGCGGAGAGAAGTTACCTACGAAGCCATGGACCCGCCACTGCCGGGACCACCAAAAGGCCCTTTTCAGGGCCAAACGCCTTCCAGCTCTGCTGTTTTAACATCAGTAGCTGACGCCACTGGTAAAGAAACCATTAAAGTAACCACCGGTGTAACCATTACTAGTAACCAAATAGTAACCACCGGTAGCGAGTCCGGCCCTTATCAGGGCCACCTAGTAACCCCGCCAGCGCCGATTGACTTGACGTCACCGGTGTCTCATCTCCCGAAGGGCTCAATACCGGCGTCCTTCTGGCTGTCGCTCTCACCTAGAGGGCTTTACGAGCGTGATATGCTCACGCTCGCCCGTCTTATCCAAGCCGGGGCCCTCTCGGATGGGATGCTCAGGTGGATGGCGCTATTCTTGCGCCTGGAGGAAGCAGAAATGGAGGGCAAGGAACTCTCGAACGAAGACCAAGTTGCGCTGCAGTTCGCCCAAAAAGCGATGATAACATTGCCACCTGCTCCCGAGCTCAAAATGCGGGGAGAAATCCCACCGCCGCCGCCCCGCACCGCCGAAGGGGGAAAACGCCGCCGCGCTCGCTCGGCGTCTCCTAGCCCTCCGTCGACGCGTACGAGGCTTAGGACTCCCAGCCCGGAACCCGGACCGTCCGGGGCTTCGCTGCTGGAGAAGGTACCGCTACCTCAGCGCCCGTGTTTTGGAGAAAAACTCCGTAAAACCGGGCGCGAGAAAGAGACGGCACGCGCCGCGATACCCGTCTCGAGCGCACGTCACCGTGACGTAGATCGCGCGCCGCATCACGCCACCCAGGCCCCGCCCCCACTCGCCGGCCCGAGTGACGTAGGCCGGACGGCCCCCGCGACCCGCGCCGCCCCCGTCGGCGCCTACGCCGCCGCCGCGCGTACCGGGTCCGCCGCGTACGTAACCGCGGGTCGGGAACGCGTCACGCCCGCGAATGCTGGCCGTGCAACCGATGCACCCGCCGGCCGCGCGCCTTACGCCGCCGCCGCCGCGAAGCCGGGCCGCACACCTGTTGCGCCCGCTACCACCGCCGCCGCGCCCCGAGCGACCGCCGCCGCGCTCATGTCACGCGGCCAACCTGTTGCGCCCGCCGCACCTGTTGCGCCCGCCGCGACCGCGCCGGATACGACAAAGAAGACGCCTAAGTACCCACCGCTTATCGTCGAACACTTAACCAACTGGACGAAGCATTTTAAAGAGATAGCCCAGATTCTAAAGAGGCCGCCAAAGGGAAAACCCTACGGGCAGGGTATCAAATTCAGCCCTGAGGATGAAAATGAATACCGAGTGATCCAAAGCTACCTAACCCGGCTAGAGAAAGAGGAGAAGATAAGCTGGTTCTCTTATTCACTCCCGGCAGAGAGAAGCTTGAAAGTAGCTATCAGGGGGCTACCGTCGGACACCGATCCCAATGAATTGATGAAAGAACTCGAAGAAAAAGGATTCGAACCTGAATATATTAAACCAATATTCGGGCGGCAAGGCAGACCGGGATGCATATTCTACGGACTTTTCAAGAAAACGCCTTCGCTCATCCCGGCCATATACGAAGTCGACGAGCTGCTTTTTATGCCTGGCATAAAGATAGAAGCGTGGCGCGCGAAAAAGGGGCCCGCTCAGTGCCACAGATGCCAGCAGTTCCGCCACAGCTCGCATAACTGCCATAGAGAGCAGGCATGCGTGAGATGTGGCGAGGAACACGCGGCTAGAGAATGCCCACGCCCCAGGGAAGAGCCTGCCACCTGCGCCAACTGCGCCGGCACTCACCCGGCAAACTACGGAGCTTGTCCGGTATATAGAAAAGAAGCAAAAAATAAGAAAGCGGGCACACTCACGCTTACAATGTCCGGTAGGCGCGGGCAGGCCCCGATAACCACGGCAACAGTGGAAGAGGCCGCGGCGAGCTCACTCATGGCCCCGGCGAACGCACCAGGAACGCGAAAAGCTGGACCCGCGAGAAGAGGAAAGAAAAAGCCCAAACAAACAAGGCAAGAAACCAAGACAACTCAGCCCGGATGTAAAACCACCGGACAGAACGACTCCCTGGGGCAAACGATCGGTGTCCTCAAACAGATACTGGAAGCAGTGCAATCGGGAACTGACGCTGAAACCGCAACCCTTATGGGCCTAATGCGTATTTTAAACAAGGATGGACAGAACAATTAAAATCGCATATTGGAACGCCCAATCGCTCGCGAAGAAGGTCAAATTACTGGCCACGTTCCTGCGCGAGCAAAAAATTGATATACTATTGGCCAGCGAGACACATCTAAATAAAAACACAACACTGAAGATGCCAAATTACCACGTTTACAGACAAGACGAGGTTAATGCAGACGGCAGAGCCTATAGGGGGCTAGCTATTATGGTCCACCGAAAGGTCATACACCAGTCCATCCCTGCTGAACAGTTCCAGACAATACAAGCGATAGGTGTACTTATCAACGTCGCCGGTAACAACATGAATATCTTCACTACATACAAGCCTCCGAGAACAACAATAAACCCAACCGAAATAAGAAAGCTTCTAGATAGTACGACACCTACCATCATAGCCGGTGACTTGAACAGCAAGCATACACACTGGAACTCCAGCAGGGTATGCGCGAGCGGCAGGCGTCTATACCAGGACTCGGTGGACCATCAATACGAAATAGCGGGCCCAACGTCATGGACTCATTACAGTCCAGACGGTAACGGCGACGTGATAGATATAATGATATACAAGAACATGAAGACGACACCGACCTTAACAGTCCTACCTGACTTGCCATCGGATCACCGTCCAGTCGTCATAACAATTGCTGAGGCACCCAGTATTGTTATGACCACCCGATGCAACCGGAAAATAGACTGGGAGAAATTCGACGAAGCGTTAATAAAACGAACAACGACAAGACCTATCACGACACCAAATGACGTAGAAGAGGCCACCCGAGACCTGACCACAGCTGTCCAGGACTCCCTGGAAACAGCTACCTACACTCCTAAGGCTGGACAGAGACTCAACCCCCTGCCCACCTGGATCAGGCGACTTATACAGGAGAAAAGGGAAAAACGGCAGCTGTGGCAGACAACAAGATGCCCGTCGGTGAAGAGTGAAGTAAACGCCCTGATAGAAAGGGTCAAGGCAGCTCTGGACGACCACGCGGCTGAAGCTTGGGAAAAACATATAGACGCTATATCGGATGAAATACCCTCAGTACATAAGCTGTGCAAACAACTCTCAGGAGAAAAGCAACCAATCCAACCACTGATCGGAAATGACGGTCGCTTGAAGTTTGTTGCAGAAGACAGAGCGAACATATTCGCTGAAGCTCTAGAAAAGCAATTTTCCCCCAACCCGACAAGCGATCTCAATCACGTCAAGGAAGTGGAGGACTACCTGGAAAAATACTTCCAAAACCCAACCACAACCGCCAGACCACTGAACGAAGAAGAAGCGGAAAAAGAAAATGAGGACCTCTTTGTCACCCCTGGACGAGTGAAAAGACTGATACTCAAGCTTCCGAGAAGGAAAGCCCCAGGGCTAGATAAAATCTCTAACGAGGCTATCAGAAGGTTTCCACCGAAAACAGTCGTCGCCCTCACACGCCTCTATAACGGCATTTTGAGGTCGGGCCATTTCCCCACGGAATGGAAGACTGGTAAAGTGGTGATGCTGCCGAAACCAGGGAAGGACGCCCGGAAACCAGAATCGTACAGACCAATCACACTGCTCAGCACTCTTTCAAAGCTCTTTGAGAGGATACTGCTACCGTTTATGATGCCGTACATACAGCCAAGAACGGAACAGTTCGGTTTCCGGGCCGAACACTCCACCACCTTACAGATAGCAAAGATGCTAAACGAAATGGCCCGACACTACAATCGAAAAGAGACCGTGATCGCCATCATGCTCGATATGGAGAAGGCCTTCGATAGAGTCTGGCACGAAGGCCTTCTCTATAAGATAGCCAGGACGGAGATGCCACGGAAGGTAGTGGAAATCCTAAGAAGCTTCCTGCAGGAGAGGCGCATCACCGTCTCCGTAGAAAACCAGCTGTCAGAACAGAAGAAAATTCGCGCCGGTGTTCCACAAGGAAGCTGCATCTCCCCCGCATGCTACGCCTGGTACACCGACGACATCCCCGTCGTCGGGCAGGCGCAGCTCGCGCTCTACGCGGACGATGCGGCTTTCTATACAGCGTCAAAGAACCCATCACACGCAGTTAAGCAGCTTCAGAAGACTCTTGATGCGATACCAGCTTGGCTACAACGATGGAGAATGTCGGTGAATGTCGCCAAGACTCAGGCCATATGCATGGGCAGGAAGAGACACCCGGAGAAGACGAAGTTGATGGGAACGGAAATTCAATGGCAAACAAGCGTCCGCTACCTGGGGGTAGAGATTGATAGAAACCTCACCTTCAAGCAGCACATTAACCATGTGATTTCAAAAACAAAGTGCGCGCGAGCCCGCCTAACTGCCATCTGGTCGTCAAGGCTGCCGCTGAAGACAAAGCTGCTCATTTATAAAACTTACGTGAGGACACGCCTCACGTACGCCGCTCCCGCCTGGTTCCCCTTCTTGAGCGGGACAAACAAGAAGAAACTTCAAGCACAGGAGAACATTACCCTCAGAAGGATCGTGGGAGCGCCGCGGTATGTGAGGAACGATGTGATAAGGAGAGATCTCAAGCACGAAGACCTACAAAGCTTCACGCGCAGCCTTGGCAAGAAAATGTTCTTCAGAGCGGACAGATCGGCTCACGAACATATCCGCGGGATCGCGCCACTTCACTCGAGACCACCGGACAGGCCCGGAAGAACCCAGAGCCAAATGAAGCCATACATCAGAGAATTCTACTCAGAAACAGAAGAAGTAGACAACGAAGCCCAACACAAAGAGGACACAACTCCCAATGCTTCTGACGATGAAAGGAGGGACCCGCCGGAGGCCGCTGCCGTGGCTGCTGATCGGTCCGCTGGGCTTCCCCGAACGGGGATCAACCTGGCGCGGCTTGATCGCGCCGGCAACTAACGGTCACCGCGGACATCCCTCCCGGATTCCGCTCAAGGCAAAGAAAAAGACACGCCCATTGTTATGGGTGGAGAAGAAGTCAGGGGAAGAGGGCAACGCCCTGACCCCCTATCCCTGCACCAGAAAGGTGTATGTGCATACCCAGACTACTAGTCGTTCAGTCTGTACGAGCAACTCGCGCGCTCCGTACTCCTTATTCGTGTTGTTTTTGACTTAAATTTAAATTTATCAAACATGTCCGGACGTGGTAAGGGCGGTAAAGTAAAGGGGAAGGCAAAGTCGCGTTCTAACCGTGCCGGTCTGCAGTTCCCAGTGGGTCGTATTCATCGACTTTTGCGTAACGGCAACTACGCCGAGCGCGTCGGTGCCGGTGCACCTGTGTACCTGGCCGCCGTGATGGAGTATCTGGCCGCTGAAGTGCTAGAGTTGGCAGGAAACGCCGCGAGGGACAACAAGAAGACCAGGATCATACCTCGTCATCTGCAATTGGCCATCAGGAACGACGAGGAATTGAACAAGCTGCTCTCCGGCGTGACCATCGCACAGGGTGGTGTGCTGCCCAACATCCAGGCCGTCCTCCTGCCGAAGAAGACCGAGAAGAAGGCGTAATAGTGTGTCGTCGCAACGCATCTCCACGAGAGCCGGTACCCGGTGTTTGTTGTGTTACATACTGACTGATGTGTATAATTACGGTGTTGTTTATGGTGTGCGCGCTTTTTCTGCGCTCCTCTGTCGCAACATATAGACAACATCCGTATTCGGTTATGTATGTTAGCAGCATCATCGAGTGACGATCGCTCAAAAAGGCCCTTTTCAGGGCCACAATATGATTCGTATAATTATTATGCTTGTTGGTGTGGTACATAATGTTTTCAATACTTACTTACTACACTCGAGCTTTAATATAATTGTGTTTCTATGATCAGATTGGTACGATAATAAAAAAAAAAAACGCTAACAATAAAATAAAATTATAATATATACCATGCTAATGCAGTACTCTAAATTAAATACACATAAACAGTTATTACATTAGATTACTTACTTAATTTGTTTTTTTTTTTTTTTTTTTTTTTTTTTTTATAATTTAATTTAATAATTCCATATAGAAGAAGATGGGTCTGTTGTCTATAGATTTTAATAGTAAGATCTATATAATTAGGTAATATATTCAGAATATAAATAACAATGATTATTTATTAACTATTGCCCGTTTTTTAACAGACTTCAAAAAAAGGAGGAGGCTTCTCAATTCGACCGTATTATGTTTGATCGCGGATAACTTCGTCGTTTATGAACCGATTTCGATTATTCTTTTTTTTGTTCGAAAGGAGATATCCCAAGTGTGGTACCATGGTAATTTTATCGAGGTATGATAAGTATCTCCAGAGATATTGAGATAAACATCTCAAAATTGATTATGAAGATATTATTATTGATTAATTTTCTTTTCTTTTTACTCTCTCTTTAAAGATAATATTAACTAAATTACATAAAAAAAAAAAAAAAAAACTATATTATATATAACACGAGTAATCAAAGATTTAAGCGCGATGCACTGAAATAATTTCAATAATGATTTTGCATCTCGCTCTAAACACATACAACACGGGGTCGCTTTGTACGATGCGGCGCGATCTCGACGACAAGCGGTTAATAAAAGTCGATTTTATCCTCGACGAAAATTCATTCGCACGGTGAACGCATCAGCGGACGCTCGTGTGTTACAGTTGTGAATACCATTCTGTGTGTAGCTAACTTGCAGTGTATCACTTGTAATCATCATGCCGCCCAAGACTAGTGGAAAGGCCGCCAAGAAGTCTGGCAAAGCCCAGAAGAACATCTCCAAGACTGACAAGAAAAAGAAGAAGCACAAGAGGAAGGAGAGTTACGCCATCTACATCTACAAGGTGCTCAAGCAGGTCCACCCCGACACCGGTATCTCCAGCAAGGCCATGTCGATCATGAACTCCTTCGTGAACGACATCTTCGAACGTATCGCTGCCGAGGCGTCCCGCCTGGCGCACTACAACAAGCGTTCCACAATTACATCGAGGGAGGTGCAGACTTCGGTGAGACTCCTGCTGCCCGGCGAACTCGCTAAGCACGCTGTCAGCGAGGGCACCAAGGCCGTAACCAAGTACACCAGCTCCAAGTAAACCGTCCGTGTACGTAACGCGGTCGGTGCGACTTGGTGCACAAAAAGGCCCTTTTCAGGGCCACAAAATTATTCTAATACTTTTACGGTAGACACATAGATGTGTGTTAACCGCAGTATATGTTTGTTGACAACGAATAATATTATGATATGTATAACGCATAAATAAATTTTAATCTTGTGTAGACCAGACTACTACAGATATTGTTCTATTTTTGAATTCATTATGAACATAGAACCGATTATGTTAAATAAACAACGGGATGATATAGGCTAAAATTAATGAGATATACTTATTTACTACTAATATTCGATAGAAACAGCTGAATACTCGTCATTGAATGTTCCTTCTGTTCAATGATATAGCTAGGTATATAAACTATATGATGACTATGGCTTTGCTTCGGCAATTAATGTAACCAACAGGCCTAATGCTGTTTGATGATGATATTATTTATTTTCAAAATTCGTTCTTTAATTATTTATTTTAAAATGAAAAAAGTTATGATATGGAGACGATGATGCGAACGAGGCGTGGCTAGCGCGCGTGCGAGCGAGTGAGAGACTCATCGCTCCTCTAGCACCTATATAAAAGAGCTATAAGACACGCGAACGGTTTTCGTACATTACCATTCGCGTCTCGTCGTCCGTACGATACGATACACGTCGCGTGTGATTTTTATCGTTCTCACTCATTCGTGTGTTCTATAATATTAAATAATGGCACGTACAAAGCAGACCGCTCGTAAGTCCACCGGTGGCAAGGCGCCCCGCAAACAGCTCGCCACCAAGGCGGCGCGCAAGAGCGCACCGGCAACCGGCGGCGTGAAGAAACCTCATCGTTACAGGCCCGGAACCGTCGCTCTGCGTGAGATCCGTCGTTACCAGAAGAGTACAGAGCTGTTGATCCGCAAGCTGCCGTTCCAGCGTCTGGTGCGTGAGATCGCGCAGGACTTCAAGACCGACCTTCGTTTCCAGAGCTCCGCTGTGATGGCTCTGCAAGAAGCGAGCGAGGCTTACCTCGTCGGTCTCTTCGAGGACACCAACCTTTGCGCCATTCACGCGAAACGCGTCACCATCATGCCGAAGGATATCCAGTTGGCGCGCAGGATCAGAGGCGAACGCGCCTAGAGCTCGTATCAATTCTTTCGATCGGCAGTTGTTAACTACGCGGTGTTAGTGCAGTGTAGTTTAGTAGCATTGCAGTTTTCACCATCGTCGCATCGAAGTGAATATAAAAGGCCCTTTTCAGGGCCACATACGTTTCATGATTATATAATTTACTTTATAATTTGTTTCGTTACGGGCGATCATACGATATTATAACGCATACAAACTTATTATTATTAAAATAAATAATACACACGCTACACTACCTCATACCTATCTTAGATATACGAGTATGGATATGTATTTACATCCGTCTGTCTTATTGTATTATGTCTATGTATATTTATTTATTATTTATATATATATATATATATATATATATATATATAATATATATATATATAAATAATAAATAAATATACATAGACATAATACAATAAGACAGACGGATGTAAATACCTATATATCTGTATATCACTTAAATGTAATGTGCAGCGCAGGCACGATTACGTATACGTTAGACGTTAAATATTACATTTTTTTTTTTTTTTTTTTTAGTTAAATCTATATATAAGTTAATAATAATAATATTATTTATTTTGCATTAATAAGATTTAGAATAAAAATGAAAATAATTGAATAAACGTCACAGACAGTTTTACCCCCTCGCAATCTATTACCTCGCCCCGCGGTGCTCGTTCGGTCCCGCTCTTGCGTTATTAAATAAAAGGAGAATATTCGACGTGTGGATACACCAGTCGTCGTTCGTACGCCGTCTGAATTCGTTGAGCGCGCGAGTCGTATTCTCTAAATCTAAACAAAAATGACCGGTCGCGGTAAGGGAGGAAAAGGTCTGGGGAAAGGTGGCGCTAAGCGTCACAGGAAAGTGCTCCGCGATAACATCCAGGGTATCACGAAGCCAGCCATCCGTCGTCTGGCGCGCAGAGGAGGCGTGAAGCGTATCTCCGGTTTGATCTACGAAGAGACCAGAGGTGTGCTGAAGGTGTTCCTCGAGAACGTGATCCGCGACGCAGTCACATACACCGAGCACGCCAAGAGGAAGACTGTCACCGCCATGGACGTCGTGTACGCCCTGAAGCGTCAGGGCCGCACCCTGTACGGTTTCGGCGGTTAAATCGTCTACGGCGAGGCGCGGCGAGTTTCTTCGTACTCGGGGGGGTGTGTGTGTGTGTGCGTGCGCGTGTTTTTGTGCGGAATGTGATTATGCTGTGCTGTGTACCGTTGTCGTCGTGATGTTCTTTGATGGATGTATTTGTATTGTTCATTTCATCTCATCATGATCATCGCGATGTGCGGACCACGCACGCAGGCGGCTCACAATCCACACGTGCACGTGCATGCCACCCCCGCGTATAGTTCTACGTTGGCGCATCGTATCACATAAAAAAGGCCCTTTTCAGGGCCGCATATGTTTCCTTATTATATATATTATCAATAATATGATAATATTGTTTCTTGACATCGATATTGTTAACGCAAACGCAATTTTTCTATCCGATCAGATCAGATAGAGATCCGTTGTGTATGTATATATAGTATAGGTAGGTACCTACGTTCGTCTTTGATTAATCTTATCTATCTATTCTATATTAATAGTTTGATCATGGACCACAAATCTCTGTGTGTACCTATATATTATGGGTGCATACTGTAAGTTTATAGTGTATGCTTTTTAAGAATAACGTTGTGATGTGACCTATTAGTTAGTTAGTTAGTAGTACACTGGTTATAAATAAAAACCTAAGATTATTATTGTTCAAGGTAACGGATACATAGATAAATACATATTATTTATTTATGTAATACGTACAAGATAATAGAATAGATACACTATAATAGGTATATTGATCAAGTGAAGAAATCGTTCGCATCAGTAAGTCACTGCGATGTGATAGGACGATTCCTCTGTGAGCTCGCGACGCATGGGTACAAATTTTTAACGTAATCTACTATGACATACATATATGTATAGTGTTATTAAAAAACATTTATGAACGCCTCACCTAAATAAGGCATGTAATAAAAATTAAATTTCATACAATATAATTTTAACATAATAAATACCGATACTCGTAGACAACGATAGTCATATGGTTAGGAAATGTACCACGTGTTTTTAGAGCTCCAAAATATTGGTCGTTTTATACCACAATAATGATAATATATACATTGTTCTCTTACTACATATGGAAAACGATATCTTTGGCGTTTGTTTATCGAGTAATACGAGTGAAATACATTAATTTTATAGAGAAATTTCAATTTAAAACATGACACGGCCTTAACGTCGCCGCGAGTCACGCCTATAAATCGATCTACATTAAAGTGTAACACTTTTTTCAGTATAACGATCTATCCATCAGATGGTCATGTTCAAAATGTACCATATTAGATTTTCCGCGAGTTCGGTGTAATAATAAAATAATATAAAAATGCATTTTATTCTGACCGCTGTTAGTGAAAAGTCACGAGCGTTCATACGAGAAATCGTCTCTCGACTCCGGTGTTCTCTATACGGTAAAGATTTCTTATATTTCGATTTATACAATTATAGCCAGCGTGGGTTCTTCTGTGTGTGTGTGTACATTAGTGTGAGTGTATTCCATCGCCCCGCGCTCCGGCAACAGCTGTTGAGCGCCGCGACTGGGGACCGCCGGCAGCTAAGAGGTCGCAACCTGCGCACCCCTGTCGGGCCACTTACCCCTGTCTGAGGAAGACAAGCGGTGTAGTGCCCCTCCGCATCTCTGCACTTCTGCAAGACTGGGATAGCTTGGTCACGCCTACTCCGACAACCGTCGTTGAGCGTGCGCGGCCTGCTACTCGCCTGCAAGAAGACGCCAACACTGCAAACGCAAGCCTATCAACACATCGGCAACCACACGCTGTACAGAGACGTGCCAGACGAGCATCACTTTTGTACTGAAATTGCTCCTGAAAATATTCGGAAGACACCACTAGTTGCCGGAGTTTTGTTTTCTGGGTCATTTCTCCAGCCAGAAGTTCACTAAAACCAAGATGTCCGAGAAGAATGAGCATCCGACATCTACGCCCGCCTCACCGGAGCCTTCTCCCCCCCGCCCCACGTCCCGCGGACACCTGCACGCCGACCGCACGGTATGCATACGGGATCTTTTCTCTGGGGAGATAAGACTGGTTGGACGCCAGTCTGTAGGAGCGACGCCGAGGCGCCCGAGGTCAGCTGGCAGAGATGCCGCGACCGCCCCCCGCGCCCCCGCACCTGCAGAACTCCAACCAGCCAGCTCCTACCCTACGCTAACGCGCCCAGCTCCGCGTAGACGCGAACCGTCATCGAACGACGAGACGCAGGAAGAGAAGCGCCCAAGAGTCGGCGACTCACCGCCCACTCCCCCGCCAACCACCCCCCCGAAGCCGCTGATTCGCATCCTCCATCACTCGTATGACGAACCGAAGCCGCAGCGAGAGAAGAGACCCCGATCCAGCCTTCAACAGGGCTACTCTTCGCCACCAGTAACCTCACCGTCGCCTGTCGCGCGAATGAGCGAAGCACTACCCACTGATAGTCGTTCCGCCAATCGGACTGACAGCTCCGCGGACAGGACGACATCGAACTCATCGAGTCAAACGGCGCCGCGTACATCCCAGAGTGCAGTACTAGAGAGCGACTCTGTAACCGACAGATCGACCCATGATTCGACATCCTACGCGGGAATCGAACCGGTACCACTCGACAGAGCCCCTATACCGTCCCCGCCATCACCACCACCGGAGGCCGCAGCGTCGTACGCCGCTGCACTAATAACTCCACCGCCGATAAGACAGGAAGCGCCTTACTCGCCTCCTGCCAGACCTCAAACCGAGACCATGCAGGCAGCTATAGCGACTCAACCACCTGTAGCGCAACCTGTTGCACGACCGCGCCGTATCTCTGTGCCGCCGACCGCCGTGAGGAGATCACCAACTACACCACCGTCTCACATGTCGGTAGCTGAGGCAGTACTGTCCCCGACGCGCCAACAACCTCCAGCAGCGATCGCCGGTTCCCCATCAACTACTCCACCCACCCGCCCAGCGCGCACCGCAGCCCCAAACAAAGGATACCCACCTATCCTAGTTGAAAGGCTGCCCGACTGGCCTACACACCTAAGAAAGTTGAGACAACAATTAGGCCACATACCGAACGCTAGACCATTCGGAGAAGGGGTAAAATTCACCCCAAAAACCGCAGATGAGTTCCGCGCGGTACAGAGATACCTCATAGAAGAGCAAACCAGAACACCGACCTTATCCTGGTTCGCCTACAGCCTGGAGGAGGAAAGGCCGGTGAAAGTTGCTCTCTGGGGTCTACCACAGAACACCGAGCCAGATACAGTAACGGCGGCGTTAGAAGAAAGAAACTTCCCCGCCCGTTTTTCCAAACAACTACCGTGCCGAGGACGCACGAACAAAGTGTGTTTTCACATACAGCTCGACCACATGCAGAAAGAAGAGCTGGAGAGACTCTACCGAACGAAGGACCTGCTCGATATGCCGGGTATTGTGATCGAGGCCTGGAAAGGCACAACCACAGTAGCCCAATGCCACCGCTGCCAGGCATTCGGGCACTCTTCACGAAACTGCCATCGCCCGCAAAAGTGCGTGAAGTGTGCGGGCCCCCACTTCGGGTCAGAATGCACAAGGTCTGAACACGACCCATTGAGGTGCGCCAACTGTGATGGTCAGCACACTTCAAATAACAGAAGCTGCCCTGTGTTCCGCCGCCACGCCAGGAAAAAGGAGATCCGTGCAGGCCGGCCAAGTAACACAGGGCCTCCCCCTAGTGCTGCTGGAAGAGGGCCATCACGAGCCGCGCGCCAAGTTCCACGACCTACAATGCACTACCAACCGACACGCCAAATGGACAACGCCCAACCGCCACCCGGTGCGCTGTACACCGGCTGGGCGTGGCCTCCACCCCAACACCACTACGGCACCCTGCAACCGCCAGCAAACCGCCCGCCACCCAGAGACGCCTGGCAAATGGTCCAAGCGCCGAAGAGGAAGAAAAAGAGGGGCGGGAAAGGTAGAAAAGAGAGAAGGAGAGCTCCGGTCGCCTCATCGACTCCGGTACCGCCGACGACCTCTAACATGCCGATTACGCGACCAACAAGCAGGCCACAAACAACAGGAGCGAGAGCAGTTTCGCGCCGCACTCCCGCACCAATCGTCAACCCATGGGGCGCTGGTTACTTTGCGCAGCTGGCGCCAAGCGAACCCGCCCCGTCCGCCCCGTCATCCGCACCATCATCCGCGCCCACATCGCGCGCCGGCTCAAGGCGCGGAAAACCGCGCAGACGTCGACCGAGAGTCGACGTGGCGAGCATGGAGGTGGAGGCCGGCGCACCCTCAGCGCCGGTGACTCCCTCCATGCCCCCCGAAGGCCCGAGGCCGGGGGCACAGGCCGTGCCTCCTAGCTCGGGCCCCGCACCAATGGACCCCAGAGTCCACTTCACGCCCGTGACCCGCACGGCGGTAACAAGCACTACGGCCACGGTGAGTGCGCCTCGACCAGTGCGACCCCCGCTTGCACCGGCTCTGCCGAGTGTACTGCGGGGTGCACCACTGTACTACCCGAGTGCCGCTCACCAACCGCTCGGGTCGAGCGCATTCGCTCCCCGAGCACGCCGAACACAGAGGGGCCCATTACCCCCTCCTCCTCCGGGCCTACCAGGCCCCTTCTCCTATGTGGGACCATACCCCCCGCAACCGCACTACTACCCCCGCCCACCGGCGGGACCCATGGCGAGCGCCGCCCGGGAGCCCGTATTTGCATTACTGGGTGCCCTGTCGGATCTGCTCGCAGCCATTGCCGCCGGACACGACCTCCGAGCTTCAGCAGTGCGCGGACTGTCCATATTGAACGGGTGCCTATATGGACAGTAACCAACTGAGAATACTCTACTGGAACCCGGGGGGCATCCAAAAGAAGAGCCCCGCACTCCGCACCGTCGCCGAAGCTTTGGACCTCCACATCATACTACTGGGGGAAACAAAGCTTCGGCCTACTCACAAGCTCAACCTGCAAGGCTACCACACATACCGCCGGGACGAGATCTCTTCCCGGGGCACGGCCTTCAGAGGCACCGCTGCCCTGGTGCGGAGAGACATCGTCCATGAGGATATCCCACACAGGCCTTTCGTACAGACACGAACAACGGGAGTGTCTACCCATGTTGCCGGCAGGACGGTCAACATTTTTGCTGGGTATAGACCTCCACTTGCCAATCTCGACACCACCGATATGAGGACCATATTCAGCGGCGACACACCAACCATAATGGCGGCCGACCTCAACGCAAAACACCCAGAATGGGGGTCACGGATGGTGAACGCGGCAGGAAGAGGACTGTGCAGAGACGCCGAAACGCATGGCTACACAGTCATCGGACCAGAGTCGCCAACCCATATACCTAACACGATGGGCCACCGAGCAGACGTCCTCGATATCGTCGTCTACAGAGGACTCCACATCCCAGTGAGCGTGGAGGTGCTATACGACCTGGACGAGCAGCACCTCCCGCTACTGATCACTCTCGGAGCATCAGCTGCGGCAGTCCTACCGAGACCACTGAGACTGAAGACGAACTGGGAGTCCTACAGAGCAGCACTCGCGGGAATGGAGGTTGGACCCCTTACCACGGCACAGGAGGTGGAGAACTGCGCAGAAGTACTGGGAAGAACTATCCGGAACGCTAGAGACGCTGCCTCTACGGAAGTACCCTTTATCTCAAGACGAGAAAAACTCCCTCGAAGGCTGACAGTCATGCGAGAGGAGAAACGCAGGCTGCGGGAGCTGTGGGCTCACACACGCTGCCCGAGGACCAAGAGGGAACTAAACGCTATAACGGAAAAGTTTGGAGAGGAAGTCAAAACGTGGAGGGGAACCACATGGGAGAACCATATCGAACAAGTCGGTGAAAACATGACTAACCTCTACCAACTCAATCGCCAACTGACCCAGGCTAAAACGACGGTGTGCCGTGTGCGACGTGTAGAGAGGGCAGAGCTATTGGCTGATCACTTGGCAGATCAGTTCCAGCTGCACCCTGTCCCACAGAACACCGACGAGGCCATCCACGACCATCATGAGAGGGTAACCAGACAAGTGGCAGAGTACCTGCAGACCCCTGCTCCCCCGCTGGGAGGGGATGACTTTATGTCCCCAGCGGAAGTGAAAAGAGCAATAAGAGGGCTGCAGGCGAGAAAGGCACCCGGCAATGACGGGATCCCGACCGCCGCAATCAAGCAGTTACCGGCGAGGGGCATGGTCTGTCTGACCCGGCTCTTCAATGGTATACTGCGGACTGGCCACTTCCCCTCTCTGTGGAAGACTGGTAAAGTAATCGTCATCCCGAAGCCAGGGAAGGATAGACGATTACCAGCCAGTTACCGACCCATCACACTTCTGTCTCACATCGCGAAACTGTTTGAGCGACTGCTACTGCAGAGACTGCGCCCCCACTGCGTCCCTCGGGATGAGCAGTTCGGTTTCCGCACGCGACACTCCACCACGCTCCAGCTGACGCGAGTACTCCACCACGTGACGCACGAGCAGAACATGGGAAGGAACACAGTAGCGGTGTTCCTAGACATCGAGAAGGCCTTTGACAGGGTGTGGCACGAAGGCCTCATCTACAAGCTGGTACAGAAGACGATGCCGCCGGCGCTGATCAGCATCGTGGCGTCGTTCCTCGCCGATCGTCGGTTCTACGTGTCCGTCGAGAACGTCAGCTCCGGACACAGACAGATCGTCGCGGGGGTACCACAAGGAAGCTGCCTGTCCCCGGCACTCTACGCCGTCTACACAGATGACATCCCAATCCTGGAAGAGGAGCACCTCCGTCCGGGAGAGAAGGGAGTCACACTGGCGCTCTTCGCTGACGACAGCGCCTACTTCGCCTCGTCAACTAATGCTACCATATCCGCAAGAAGATTACAGCGGGCGTTGAATTTACTGCCAGAATGGCTAGACAAGTGGCGTATGGCTGTCAATGTGGGAAAAACAGCCGCGCTACTTTTCGGTGCAAAGCGTAATCTTCCCCCTCCACTGCAACTTCGAGGAGAAGAAATCCGATGGGAAAAGTCGGTCAAGTACCTCGGCATTCATATTGACCGGTCCCTGAGAATGGGCCCCCAAGTGACCCACGCCGTGAACCAGGCGAAAGCGGCAAGAGCCATGCTGAGACCGGTCCTAAGCTCGAAGTTGCCACTAAAAACCAAGATTGGTATATACAAGACTTACGTGAGAACACGCTTAACATACGCTGCACCATCGTGGTACGCATTATGTTCAAAAACCAATAAGCAAAGACTGCAAACTGTCCAGAACGTCGCCCTGCGGATGTGCACAGGAGCCGGCCGTTACGTTCGCAATGACGTGATTGCCCGGGACGTCAAAATCGAGTCGGTGGGGGAGTTCGTGGTCCGATTAGCGCGAAACATGTACGACCGCGCAGACAACGGACCACACCCCCACCTGTGGAACATTGCGCCGCTTCACGCCCGACCACCTGACGTAACGGCCTGGCGTGCACTCCCTCGTGACATTGTCCCGCCGACACTGGACAATGATGAAGACGAGGTTGTAGACGGCAACCCCTAGATGAGGTAAAATAACCACAAAGCCAAGAAGGCCACCACTACCACCAAGCCAAGAAGGCCACCGCAAAAGCCACAAAGCCAAGAAGCGGCCAACACGACCATACGGGATCTACTGGAGCTACTGCATAGCCCCCCTCCCCCCCCCGACCCGTGGGGTAGTTGCCCCACGCGCCCAGCCCGGGTAATGAGGTCTGCCTCGACCCCGTCCCAACAAGTACTAAGTGAAGTGCCAGTGAGTGACTACATAAATTTATTAGTTAGTACCACTTACTGTAAGACACCACTGTAACATAGATTAAGGTACCTGCGTGTACAAACTTGTTGATGAAATAAATGATGATGCCAGCGTGGGTTCTTCTGTGTGTGTGTGTACATTAGTGTGAGTGTATTCCATCGCCTCCACTAACCGCAGAGAACCACAGTTTTCGCTGTCCCCGTTGCTCCCGGTGGCGCGGTTGAGCACTGACTCCCCCACCTTCCCAGTGAGCAGCGCCCAGCGAAAGCGTTTCCGCCGCGGCCGGTAGGACCCGTCCAGTCGCCCCGCGCTCCGGCAACAGCTGTTGAGCGCCGCGACTGGGGACCGCCGGCAGCTAAGAGGTCGCAACCTGCGCACCCCTGTCGGGCCACTTACCCCTGTCTGAGGAAGACAAGCGGTGTAGTGCCCCTCCGCATCTCTGCACTTCTGCAAGACTGGGATAGCTCGGTCACGCCTACTCCGACAACCGTCGTTGAGCGTGCGCGGCCTGCTACTCGCCTGCAAGAAGACGCCAACACTGCAAACGCAAGCCTATCAACACATCGGAAACCACACGCTGTACAGAGACGTGCCAGACGAGCATCGCTTTTGTACTGAAATTGCTCCTGAAAATATTCGGAAGACACCACTAGTTGCCGGAGTTTTGTTTTCTGGGTCATTTCTCCAGCCAGAAGTTCACTAAAACCAAGATGTCCGAGAAGAGCGAGCAGCCGACTTCAACGCCCGCCTCACCCGAGCCATCTCCACCCCGCCCCTCGTCCCGCGGACACCTACAAGCAGACCGAACGGTCTGTGTTCGAGACCTATTTTCCGGCGAGATAAGGCTGGTTGGACGCCAGTCGGTGGGAGCGACGCCGAGGCGCCCGAGGTCAGCTGGCAGAGCTGCCGCGACCTCCTCCCGCGCCCCTACTCCGACTGCGTTGCAACCAGCCAACTCGGACCCCGCGCTCGCGCGCCCTACTCCGCGTAGACGAGAATCGTCCTCAAACGACGAGATGCAAGATGAAAAGAGGCCCAAAGTGGATTCTACTCCACCTACGCCCCCGCACTCCACACCTCCGAAGCCGCATTTCCGCATCCATTACGGATCGCAGGAAGAGCCGAAACCACAAAGAAGACCGCGCCCAAGCACGGAACGCGACGCACCACCTACCGACAAAGAACATGCCACCAATCAGTCGGCAAGTACATCGCAGGCATCAACATCATCGAGCTCAGCGGACCGCTCAGCCGCATCGACCGCACACAGTAGTTCGTCGCGTCACTACGACACTGATGGCAACCGATCGGTTCACGATTCCACGTCGTACGTAGGAATCGACTCGGTGCCAATTGACCAGGCGCCACTTCCGTCACCACCATCGCCACCACCGGAAGCAGCAGCGGCATACGCCGCTATGATTACATCTCCAGTACCGGCAAGACGTAGCCCGGACGGATTCACAACTCGTACCGTGACCGCGCCCGCCGATATTACTACTGGTGAAATCGCGACGGCGACCAAGACACCGGTTGCGCGACCTCGATCTGTTATCGCGTCGCCGCCCGCCCGTCATTCGCCGCCCGCCCGTCATTCGCCGCCCGCCTATTTGACAACAGCAGCCCGGGCCGAGGCCACGCCCCCTGGACCTGTTGCGCGCCCACGTGGACTACGGGACGCAAACAACGTAGTCCAACGCACTACAAACGAACCAACGTACGCTCAAATTGCGTCACCCGCCGGAAGAAGACACTCCACCACTCCGCCATTATACATGTCAGTGACGGAAGCAGTGACGTCACCACCACAACGAGTCACACAAGCACCGATGCGAGACGCAGTACAAAGCTCACCCGCAAATACACCGCCTGCCCGCCCAGCAAGAGGATACCCGCCACTGCTGGTCGAGAAAATGCCAAACTGGCCTAATCACCTTAAGAAATTGAGGGAGCAACTTGGTCATATACCAAACGCTCGGCCGTTTGGAGAAGGCGTAAAATTCACGCCGAAGTCCGCGGACGAATACCGCGCGATCCAAAGATACCTGGTCGAGGAACAAGCAAAGACGCCGAGCCTGTCTTGGTTCGCCTATAGCCTCGAAAAGGAGCGACCGGTGAAAGTCGCACTATGGGGACTGCCGGCTAACACCGAACCAGACGCAATTGTTGAGGCGCTAGAAGAGCGAAACTTCCCGGTTCGCTTCGCCAAGCAATTGCCGTGCCGTGGACGCACCAACAAAGTGTGCTTCCACGTGCAGTTTGACCACTTGGAGAAAGAAGAATTGGGAAGACTCTTCGGGACCAAGGACCTGCTGGATATGCCTGGTATCACGCTGGAGGCCTGGAAAGGTACCTCAACGGTATCACAGTGCCACAGATGCCAGGCGTACGGTCATTCGTCCAAAAACTGCTACAGACCGCAAAAATGTGTCAAGTGCGCGGGCCCGCATTTCGGGTCGGAATGCCCGCGCTCAGAGGACGACGCACTCAAATGTGCAAACTGTGACGGGCAACATGCGGCTAACAGCAGAACTTGCCCCGCTTTCCGCCGGCAAGCGCGTAAGAAAGAGATCCCTGCGGGAAGACCGAGGACTTCAGGGCATCCGCAAGCCGCGAGAACACAGCGAGCACAGCCAGCCGCACAACAGGGCCCACAGAATATTTACAGTCTCCAGCCTACCCAAGAACGTTACCAGAGACCGTCACAACCTACGGCACGCCCGCAGTACACAACGGCGCCACCACCAAACAACCGGGCTATCCACACGGGACCCTTCCCGGGCTGGACATGGCCGCTACTACCGCCCGTGCAAACCCACTATGGGTCCCTGCAACCCCCTGCTAACTATCCACCCCCCAGAGGCGAATGGCATACAGTGCAAGCGCCAAAGAGGCACAGGAAAAGAGGCGGAAAAGGCAGGGGAAAACAAAGGAAACCGGTGGCGTCATCCACCCCCGTACCACCAGTCGCACTACGAGCAACAGACGCACCAGCAAGACCGACACGCGCGTCAACCACTAACTCAGTAGAACCGAGAGCACCGCTCCAAACTCGAAGGGGAGCCCCCCGAGCCCCTTCTCGCGGTTCTCGAACGACATCGCGAGCGACAATCACACCTGCTGTAAACGAATGGGGCGCGGGCTACTTCGCGCTACTAGCGCCAAATGTGCCTGCCCCATCAGCCCCGTCTGCCCCCTCATCAGCACCGTCGTCTGCGCCCTCATCGCGCCCCGGCTCAAGACGCGGCCAGCCGCGCAGAAGACGACACAGAGGTGGCGAGATTGGTATGGAGGTAGAGGCCGGCGCATCCTCAGCGCCGGTGACTCCCTTCATGCCCTCCGAAGGCCCGGGGCTGGGGGCACAGGCCGTGCCACCTAGCTCGGGCCCCGTGCAACTGGACCCCAGGGTCCATTTCACGCCCGTGACGCGTACAGCCGTCACGAGCACTACCGCCACGGTGAGCGCGCCCCGACCAGTGCGACCCCCGCTGGCGCCGGCTATGCCGACCGTCCAGTGGGGTGCACCACTGAATCATCCGAGGGCCGCCCGCCCACAGCTCGGGTCGAGTGCTTTTGCTCCCCGAGCTCGCCGACCACTGTGGGGCCCAACACCCGCACCTCCCCCGGGCCTTATGGGGCCCTTAGGCAGAGCGGGGCCTTACCCCCCGCAACCACTGTACTACCCCCAATATCAAATGGGACAAATGGTGAGCCCCGCCCGGGAGCCCGTACAAGCCGTACTGGGTGCCCTGGCGGACCTGCTCACTGCCATCGCAGCGGGTCACGACCTTCGAGCTGCAGCGATGCGTGGACTGGCCGCACTGAACGGGTACCTCTATGGATAGTGGCCAGTTACGCATCCTATACTGGAATCCGGGGGGCGTCCGAGGAAAGGCCTCCGCTCTCCGTACAATCGCACACAGCCACGAAATCCACGTGATCCTACTCGGCGAGACCAAGCTGCGTAGTAACCAGACACTAGTAGTACCAGGCTACGCAGTATATCGTCGTGACGAATTATCTCCTCGGGGCATGGCCTATAGAGGAACGGCTGCCCTTGTAAGGAGAGATATAATCCACGAGGACATACCACACCGCCCCTTCCAAGAGATAAGATCAACGGGTATCTCCATGAGCATAGCCAACAGACCGACGAACATATTCGCCGGCTACAGACCACCGCTGCCATCGCTAGAAACCGGAGATCTGAGAACCATCTTCGCCGACCACACCCCGACTATAGTAGCTGCAGATCTAAACGCTAAGCACATAGAATGGGGGTCGCGAGTGATCAACGACACGGGCAGACGACTACTAAATGACGCAGAGAACCACGATTACTCTGTGATTGGTCCGGACTCGCCGACCCACATACCGAGCAACAACAACCACTACCCAGACGTGATCGACATCGTGCTGCACAAGGGGCTACAGGTGCCAGTAAGCGTGGAGGTGCTGTACGACCTGGACGAGCAGCACCTCCCGCTCCTTATAACACTCGGAGCAACCGCTGCAGCCATACCACCCAGACGGTCAAGGCTTACAACTGACTGGGAAGCCTACAGAGCGGAGCTGGCAGACATCCGAGTTGGCCCACTAAACACCGCACAAGACATAGAAAGATGTGCCGAATTACTAGAAAGCAAAATGACCGACGCCCAGCGAGTTGCCACGAGGGAAACGTCCCACATGAGATGGAAAGAAAGATTACCTCGTAGGCTCCAAACTATGCGAGAGGAAAAACGTCGGCTCAAGGAACTGTGGGCTCGCACACGTTGCCCGAGAACAAAACGCGAATTAAACACCGCAACAGAAAATTTCACAGAAGCAGTTAACTCATGGAGGGGAGCTAACTGGGAAAAACATATAGAACATGTAAGTGAGAACATGACATGTCTATACCGACTGAACCGCCAACTGACCCAGGCTAAAACGACGGTCTGCCCACTACTGGACTCCACCGGTAGCCGTCGCTACTCAGCCTTAGAGAGGGCAGAGCTACTAGCTGACCATTTGGAAGGTCAGTTCCAGCTACACCCTGTACCACCGAACACCGGAGAAGCTGTCCGCGACCACCACGAGAGGGTAACCAGAGAAGTGACAGAGTACCTGCAGACCCCCGCTTCCCCGCTGGGAGGGGATGACTTTATGTCCCCAGCGGAGGTGAAGAGAGCAATCAGAAGGCTGCAGGCGAGAAAGGCACCCGGCAAAGACGGGATCTCGACTGCCGCAATAAAACAGTTGCCGTCGAGGGGAATGGTCTGTCTGACCAGACTCTTCAACGGCATACTGCGAACTGGTCACTTTCCCTCTCTCTGGAAGACTGGCAAAGTAATCGTCATCCCAAAGCCAGGGAAGGACAGACGACTACCAGCCAGCTACAGACCCATCACGCTGCTACCGCACATAGCGAAGCTGTTCGAGCGACTGCTGCTGCGGAGACTACGCCCACACTGCGTCCCTAGGGACGAGCAGTATGGGTTCCGCACCCAGCACTCCACCACGCTCCAGCTGACACGCGTACTTCACCATGTGACGAGCGAACTGAACCAGGGGAGGAAAACGGTCGCCGTGTTCCTCGATATCGAGAAAGCTTTTGACAGGGTGTGGCATGAAGGCCTCATATACAAGCTGGTACAGAAGACGATGCCGCCAGCGCTGATCCGCATCGTGGCGTCGTTCCTCGCCGATCGTCAATTCTACGTGTCCGTCGAGAACATCAGCTCCGGATGCAGACCGATCGTTGCGGGGGTACCGCAAGGAAGCTGCCTGTCCCCGGCACTCTACGCCGTCTACACAGATGACATCCCGGTCCTGGAAGAGGAGCATCTTAGACCTGGAGAAAGGGGTGTCATACTGGCGCTCTTCGCTGATGACAGCGCATACCTAACCTCGTCAACAAATGCTACCATATCCGCAAGCAGAATACAGCGGGTGTTAAACCTTCTGCCAGAATGGCTAGATAAGTGGCGCATGGCTGTGAACGTGGGAAAGACAGCCGCGCTACTTACCGGTGCACAGCGTATTCTGCCCCCTCCATTGCAACTTCGAGGCGAGAATGTCCGATGGGAAAAGTCGGTAAAGTACCTCGGCATCCACATTGACCGGTCCCTGAGAATGGGTCCACAGACCACCCACTCTGTGAGACAGGCAAAAGCGGCGAGAGCCATGCTGAGACCGGTCCTAAGCTCGAAGTTGCCACTGAAAACCAAGATCGGTATTTATAAGACGTACGTGCGAACACGTCTTACATACGCTGCACCATCGTGGTATGCATTATGTTCGAAAACAAATAAGCAAAGACTGCAAGTTGTCCAAAATGTCGCCCTGCGGATGTGCACAGGAGCCGGCCGCTACGTCAGAAATGACGTCATAGCGAGGGACCTCAACATAGAGTCAGTGGAGAAATTTGTCGTCCGACTCGCGCGCAAAATGTTCGACCGCGCCGACAACGGGCCGCATCTCCACCTGCGTAACATCGCGCCTCACCATGCTCGACCACCTGACGTCAGGGCTTGGCGTGCACTCCCCCGAGACATCGTCCCGCCGACATTGGACAACGACGAGGTTGTAGACGGCACGCCAGATGAGGCAAACTAACCAAAGCCATGATAGGCACGACGACCACAAAGCCAAGAAGGCCCACGATAACCACAAAGCCAAGATGGCCAACAACCGGACCAACAAGGGATTAAACCCGCACCGTTCCCGTTGGGTAGTAGCCCGACGCGCCCAGCCCGGGTTAAAGAGGAAAACCTCGAACCCGACCCAAGCTCGCAAAGTCCACTTAGTTATAATTATATTATATTCTTAAGACATACTCTGCGTTAGTAAATTAAGGTACCTACGTGTACAAACTAAGCTTGATGAATAAATATACGATATACGATATACGCCAGCGAAGCAAAAATCTAATATTACTCGCTTTTAAAACGTACTAAAGTGATATTTCAACAATGGCAGACACAGCGGTAGCTACCGAGGCTCCAGCACCGGCGACACCGGCGAAGAAACCGAAGGCGAGCGCAGCCGCAGCAGGCGGTGCCAAGAAACCTAAGGCGAAACCTACGCATCCGAAGACCTCTGAAATGGTGAACAGCGCCATCAAGGAGCTGAAAGAGCGCAGCGGATCCTCGCTGAAGGCCATCAAGAAATACATCGCCGCCCAGTACAAGGTCGACGCCGAGAAGCTCGCGCCCTTCATCAGGAAGTATCTGAAGAGCGCCGTCGAGTCTGGCGCGCTCATCCAGACCAAGGGCAAGGGCGCATCGGGCAGCTTCAAGCTCGAGTCGAAGTCATCCGGCGCGAAGAAACCCGCCGCCGGTTCGAAGGCAGCCAAATCGACAGGAGCGAAGGAGAGCACGCCCGCCAAGTCCAAGAAGGCCGCCGCTTCATCAGCCGCCGCCGGCAGGGGCAGGAAGGCGGCCGCGTCGTCGCCCGCCAAGTCCAAGCCCGCCATCAAGGACAAGAAGGCCGCAGCCGCCAAGAAGAAGCCCGCCGCCGCCGCCGCCAAGAAAGCGACCGCACCGGCCAAGGCGAAGGGCGCCGCAGCAGCCGCGCCTAAAGCGAAAAGATCCGCCAAGCCTCCCACGAAGAAGCCGAAAGCTCCCAAGCCCAAGAGAGCCGCCGCAGCAGCCACCCCCAAGTCTAAGGCGGCCGCCAAGAAAGCATCCGCCGCCAAGAAGTAAACCTGAAGGCCTGCAGCGAACGCAAGCTACACAGCAACAGCAGAGCAGTGAATAGCATGCAGTCAGTGCGCGCCTCGCATACGCTCCTCCGTCCGTGTTGTTGTTGTTGTTGTTTGTGTGTGTGCGTGTGGTGCTACGATGATGATGATGATCATGTGTTACCATCATCAATCCCATCGCGGCAGCAGCAGCAGCAGCAGCAGCAATCGGCGGAGTGTTGTGCTCATTATTCATGCTCGATCGCTTGTGAGCGGAACGGCGGTACGCCTATTACGCTCTACTCGCACCAAAAACAGCCCTTTTCAGGGCTAACAAATAAATCTGAACATATATGCCATTTACGTTTCATATGTAATGTTTCAGACGACGCTCGATACGATATTTCATATATACGCTCGACAGACACACACTTTTCATAATCTTCATATTAGGAGGTATGACGAATCTTCTTATTCCGCAACGCAAGCAGGCAGGCAGGCAGTATGTTATGTAGGTATATAGATAGGTAATATTTTTCATTCTTCAGGTGAAAAATAAAATAACACATCACCACCCACACAGAGCCCGACTGCCCGACTATCTATCTCTCTATATACTTATTTATTATGTATATCATATCTATCTGGCTGGGTAAAATTATACATATATATGTACATAAATAAATAAAAAATTATATTGAGTTACATACCTATCTATCTACCTATGTATCTAATTTAATGCTTAATAATATTTTAATACTCTCTATCTACGACTAATACTTTCTCTCTCTCTGATCGCGGCGTACGCTATATTGCGGCAGTCACTGCATCCGGCGGTCCGTTTTTATATAAAAGCGTTTTCAACTTGTACTAGTCGTTCAGTCTGTACGAGCAACTCGCGCGCTCCGTACTCCTTATTCGTGTTGTTTTTGACTTAAATTTAAATTTATCAAACATGTCCGGACGTGGTAAGGGCGGTAAAGTAAAGGGGAAGGCAAAGTCGCGTTCTAACCGTGCCGGTCTGCAGTTCCCAGTGGGTCGTATTCATCGACTTTTGCGTAACGGCAACTACGCCGAGCGCGTCGGTGCCGGTGCACCTGTGTACCTGGCCGCCGTGATGGAGTATCTGGCCGCTGAAGTGCTAGAGTTGGCAGGAAACGCCGCGAGGGACAACAAGAAGACCAGGATCATACCTCGTCATCTGCAATTGGCCATCAGGAACGACGAGGAATTGAACAAGCTGCTCTCCGGCGTGACCATCGCACAGGGTGGTGTGCTGCCCAACATCCAGGCCGTCCTCCTGCCGAAGAAGACCGAGAAGAAGGCGTAATAGTGTGTCGTCGCAACGCATCTCCACGAGAGCCGGTACCCGGTGTTTGTTGTGTTACATACTGACTGATGTGTATAATTACGGTGTTGTTTATGGTGTGCGCGCTTTTTCTGCGCTCCTCTGTCGCAACATATAGACAACATCCGTATTCGGTTATGTATGTTAGCAGCATCATCGAGTGACGATCGCTCAAAAAGGCCCTTTTCAGGGCCACAATATGATTCGTATAATTATTATGCTTGTTGGTGTGGTACATAATGTTTTCAATACTTACTTACTACACTCGAGCTTTAATATAATTGTGTTTCTATGATCAGATTGGTACGATAATAAAAAAAAAAAACGCTAACAATAAAATAAAATTATAATATATACCATGCTAATGCAGTACTCTAAATTAAATACACATAAACAGTTATTACATTAGATTACTTACTTAATTTGTTTTTTTTTTTTTTTTTTTTTTTTTTTTTTTTTTATAATTTAATTTAATAATTCCATATAGAAGAAGATGGGTCTGTTGTCTATAGATTTTAATAGTAAGATCTATATAATTAGGTAATATATTCAGAATATAAATAACAATGATTATTTATTAACTATTGCCCGTTTTTTAACAGACTTCAAAAAAAGGAGGAGGCTTCTCAATTCGACCGTATTATGTTTGATCGCGGATAACTTCGTCGTTTATGAACCGATTTCGATTATTCTTTTTTTCGTTCGAAAGGAGATATCCCAAGTGTGGTACCATGGTAATTTTATCGAGGTATGATAAGTATCTCCAGAGATATTGAGATAAACATCTCAAAATTGATTATGAAGATATTATTATTGATTAATTTTCTTTTCTTTTTACTCTCTCTTTAAAGATAATATTAACTAAATTACATAAAAAAAAAAAAAAAAAAACTATATTATATATAACACGAGTAATCAAAGATTTAAGCGCGATGCACTGAAATAATTTCAATAATGATTTTGCATCTCGCTCTAAACACATACAACACGGGGTCGCTTTGTACGATGCGGCGCGATCTCGACGACAAGCGGTTAATAAAAGTCGATTTTATCCTCGACGAAAATTCAGTATCGGCTGGACACTCGCACGCTCACGAGCTCCTCAGTAACCTACTAAATTAATTGTTGTTTTTTTCAAAACAATCGTTGATTTAAATAAAACGCCCTTTTCAGGGCGACGTGAGCGGCTTTGCCGAAACCATTCCGGTACGGTGTTCGTGGTTCTCCATGGCCACCGTACTTTGGGGCTGAGCGAGTTGTCCGGGAGTTGCCATCTAGCCCGCTAGATGGCGCCACCAGGCTCAACGAGAGCGAATTCTCGTTCGGAGCGGAGGCGTTCTGCCTCGGGTGGTTCGGGTGATCGCTCATTGCCAGCGAGTCACTCGAACACTAGCTCGAGCGGATCGTCTTCCTCCGACGAGGAGGACCTCCGTACACCCGGTGTGTACACTTCCGAGGCCGCACGCCCGTCGGACGCGCATCGTCCGACCGAGCCGTGCCGCGACGCGAAACCCGCCGCCGCCGCCGCCGCCGCCGCAACCTCCGCAGGCGCACGCGACGTCACCGCGCGACCATCGACGTCATCCATGACGTCACGTCGGCTCGAAACCCCCCCCACCCCCGCGGGGACCGGCACGCTTAACCGCAGCGACTCCTACAGGGAACTGGGAAACCGTCCCCCTGTGAGCGCCGAGGCCCCGTCGTCGCGAAGGCCCGCTCCCCCCGCGCGCCCCGCGCACCCCGCCGCTGCCACCGACGCCTCCGCGGAGAGACAGGCAACCGCCGCTAGCGCGAGTTTCGTCTCCGGAGGGCGTTCGATATCCCATGAGGGATACTTCGGCTACCCCTCCGACACCCCGCGCCCCGCGGACACCCGCCGCGACCCACCCGTGCTTACACCGTCGGTCGATACGCCGATGTCGCCGGACGAACACGGAGAGGACGACCTGTCATTACGCGCCCGATATGAAAGGGACGTAATGATACTGGCAGGCATGAAGAACTCCGGCAGATATCCGCGTACGTTCCTAGCACGCATCGCCCAAGTCCTGAATGAACAGGAAAAGTTCATGGACTTCATGGAGGACGAGGAGGCGTTCTCCGGATTACCTACGAGGTCGACCCCGCTGCGCAGGACTCGCAGCCAAAGAAGCCCAGAGGACGAAGATATTCACGTGGCAAAGGTGGCAAGGGCGGAAGCGCCTAAACCGAAACGAGTAGCAACGCGCAATTACGCAGCGGCGGCTGCCTCAAACAACCCCGAACCAGGCCCATCGACGGCGTCACAAGCGCCGACGCGCCCGCAAACGCGCGCCGCTACTACCACGCAGCGTAAGGAACGACCGCAAGACGAAACGCCCCTTACCCGACCGGCGGAAAAAAGAGGGGTCACGTTATCGCAAGAGCCCGCGACCAAGAAAACAAGATACCCGCCTCTTGTAGTTGAAGAGTTGCCGAACTGGACGACCCACTTCAGGATCCTGAAGGATAAGATCGGAAGAGCCCCGAGCGCGCGCCCTTTCGGTAAAGGGGTACGCTTCACTCCCACGGACGCCGACGAATACAGGGTCGTCCAGGATTATCTGTCGAAACTGAAGCCGCCGGTCCCATGGTTTTCGTACTCTTTACCCGCAGACAAGGACCTGAAGGTGGCAATAAGAGGTCTGCCAGTGGATACCGAACCGCTGGAAATCCAGGAAGCGCTGAACACTGCCGGGTACCAGGCAGATTACGTACGCCGCATCAGGGCAAGGCGCGGAAGGCCTGGTTGCATCTTCTTCGCGATACTGAAGCGAACACCGGACATCACACCAGCGATCTACGAGATCACAGAGCTATTGTGTATGTCCGGTGTCAAAGTAGAAGCTTGGAGGGGCAAGAAGGGAGTGAAGCAGTGTCACCGCTGTCAGCAGTTTAGACACTCTTCCCACTGCTGCCACAAAAAACTGGCCTGTGTAAGGTGCGGCGAGGAGCACGCGGCGCGAGACTGCCCCCGCCCTCGCGAAGACCCCGCCACATGCGCGAACTGTAAGGGTGAACACCCAGCGAACGCCAGGAACTGCCCAGTTCTCAAGAGAGAATTCCGAAACAAAAAGGCGGGTACAGTCGCCCGTACTGAAGCAGTACCAAAGAAAAAGGATGTGGAAGAGAGTGCACCTGCGTCACTCATGGCGCCCGCTAACGCCCCCAGACCTAGGCAAGGACCGGCGGCCAAGAAGACCTCGAAGACAGTGCAAGCCGCAAAGACCAAGACGCCTGTACAAGCACCAGTGGCAGGCTCAGGAGCGGGCAGCTCAGCGCCCAAAAGAAAGCCGGCAACCACAACTACAACCCAGAAGCAGAGCCAGTATATAGACGGAGACCGGCTGGCGGTCATAGAGGCGGCTATAGGGACTCTGCAGGGAGTTCTGGAGGCGCTCAGGAGCGGCACGGACCCCGTCCCTGTTATTCTGAGTGGAATGTCCACACTTATACAGGGGTCGTATAATGGATAGGGTCCGAGTACTCTATTGGAACGCCAACGGCCTTCGCGATAAGGCCGTCCCCTTCAAGAATTTTCTGCGGGAACAGGATGTGGATATCGCGCTCATCAACGAGACACATCTTGCCCCCGCAGACCGTCTCAAGATCGCCGGCTACCTCACATATAGACAGGACGAGACCTCGGCTGCTTCGGGCCGCCGGTTCAGAGGCCTAGCTGTACTGATTCGAAGGAACATCATCCACCAACCTCTCCCACAGTTGCACCTCAATACCATGTACGCCTTTGGAATAGAGATGTGTCTGGCCGGGAAACCAACACGTATTCTGGCAGCGTACAAACCGCCTCTAGTCGACTGGGACAAAGAAGACATCAGGACAGCGATGGGAACCGAACCCACATTGCTGGCAGGAGACCTCAACTCCAGACACCAATACTGGAATAGTAACACCACTAGGACAGAAGGAAAGAGGCTCCTAGAAGCAGTAGAAGCTTGCGGGTGCGAGATACAAGGACCAGAAACTCCTACCATATACTCCCACAACGCCGGTACCCCTGATGTCATCGATGTCGCCATCACCAGAGGGCTGGACCATCTACACCTGGAAACCTTGGATGACGACTTAGGATCCGACCACATGCCAGTACTTGCAGTCCTGGAAGGGAGACCAGCCTCCTCGGTTCCACCCATGACTCGGAAAATAAACTGGACCGCCTTCACTCAGGAGCTGAACTCACACACACCTACCAGACCAGTGTCAACAGCCGACGAGGTAGACCTCCAAACTGAAGAGCTCACCGCTGCTATCAAGTTAGCCTTGGACAAAGCCACAACGACGACACCTCCAACCCATAGAAAAGACAGCCTACCGCACCAACTGAGGAAGAAAATTGAATCTAAAAGGAAACTCAGAAAAATATGGCAGAACAATAGATGTCCAACGCTGAAGTCCAAGGTGAACAAGATGGCAGAAGAAATCTACAACGAGCTACAAGAGTTTGCATCCGATTCATGGGAAAACCGCGTCTCTGAAGCAAGCGAAGACTGGCCTTCGATCCACAAACTTTGTAGAGTCTTCTTCAGAAAACCAGAGCCCATCAGACCCCTCCAGCACAGTGACGGTACACCAAGGTACAGAGCAGAAGACAGGGCACAAATTTTCGCCGAGCACCTCGAAAACCAGTTCAGCCCTAATCCGGTTATCGACGAGGTTTTCAACGAGAACATCGAGAAGGAAGTACAAAACTTCCTGAACCAGCCAGATGACGATGACCAAGTTGAGGAAGAGAACCCCCGGATCACCTTTTCCCCGGGAATGGTGCAGCGAGCCATACGGTGGACCAAGCCCAGAAAGGCTCCAGGAAAAGACGGGGTCACCAATCGTGCACTCCGTTGGATCCCCTACAAGACTATAGCTGCAGTCACCCGTCTTTTCAACGGGATACTAAGAAGCGGAACCTTTCCCAAACAATGGAAGGAGGGACTCTGCGTAATGCTGCCCAAACAGGGGAAAAATGTTCTCCTGCCCGGAAGTTACAGGCCCATCACTTTACTACCGGCCCTGTCAAAGGTTTTCGAGAGGATGCTGTACAAACATCTGGCTCCACACATAACCCCAAGAGAGGAACAACACGGATTTAGACCGGAACACAGCACAGTACTCCAACTTATCCGAGTCATCCACATGCTGACGACAGCGAAGAACAAGAAGGAGAAGACAGCCATCGCCCTCCTGGATATGGAGAAGGCGTTCGACCGGGTCTGGCACGCAGGCCTGGTCCATAAGTTAATCGCGACACCGACACCCAGGAGGGTGATCCGAATCATAGCCTCCTTCCTGCAGGACAGAAGCTTCCGCGTACGAGTCCAAGACGCAACATCGGAAAGCCACCCAATAAGAGCGGGCGTACCACAGGGCAGCTGCCTGTCGCCCATTCTGTACGCCAAGTACACGGATGACATCCCGGTGGGGGAAGGGGTCCAACTAGCGCTTTATGCCGACGACGCGGCATACATATCCGTGTCCATCAAGCCGAGGCACGCGATATTGAAACTTCAGAGGACGTTGGATCTTCTCCCCCAGTGGCTGGCAAGATGGCGACTGGTAGCGAACGCAAGCAAGACGCAGGCACTCCTGACTCAGGTGCAAGCGAGTAGGCACCCCAAGCTGCACTTTATGGGCGTTGACGTCCAGTGGTCAAACGTGGTCAAATACCTCGGCATCCTGATCGACAATAAGATCAACATGGGGAAACAGTCGAAGAGCGCCGCCAACAGTGGCCGCACAGCCGCCTATCTCCTACGCCCCATGCTGAACTCCTCCCTGCCGGTGAAAGCCAAGCTGGGGATCTACAAGACCTACATTCGACCGAGGCTCACATACGCCACTCCAGCTTGGTGGACACTGGCAAGCGAAACCAACAAAGACAGATGCCGAGTAGTTCAAAGAAAGGCTCTACGGAAAATCGTCAACGCCCCAAGACTCGTACGCGGTAGCACAATAGAGAGAGACCTCCGGATGGACAGCCTGGACAATTTCACGAAGAGACTCACGAAGAAACTATTCAAGCGAGCGGACTCTTCATCATGGGAGCACCTGAGGGGCATCGCCCCCTACCATAGAAGGCCACCCGACGGAAAGGGCTATCCTCGAGACCTCGTCGCTGGCAGTAGCGACGACTCGGATTGTGGCGGTTGAACCCGGGAACCTAGTCGGTCGCTGAGGCGTTTAGCTGGGCTTCCCCGAACGGGGATCAACCTGGCATGGACGTCTCGCCCGGCTACCCAGTTCCCGGGGAATACCCCCCCCACCTCCACACGCGACTTCCAGAGAAAGACGAGGAACCCGACCTAACACGCAGGTCGCCCTGCCCGTCGGGCAATCTACCACGGCCCAGAAATGGCCACCCCGACTCCCGAACGTATTCACGTCCGGCGATGGACACCCTGGTCAGGGGGCAATGCCCCGAAACCAGGCCCCCGCGCCCGAGAAGGGACTTCGCGAGAAGACAATAGTCTGACGAAAATTCATTCGCACGGTGAACGCATCAGCGGACGCTCGTGTGTTACAGTTGTGAATACCATTCTGTGTGTAGCTAACTTGCAGTGTATCACTTGTAATCATCATGCCGCCCAAGACTAGTGGAAAGGCCGCCAAGAAGTCTGGCAAAGCCCAGAAGAACATCTCCAAGACTGACAAGAAAAAGAAGAAGCACAAGAGGAAGGAGAGTTACGCCATCTACATCTACAAGGTGCTCAAGCAGGTCCACCCCGACACCGGTATCTCCAGCAAGGCCATGTCGATCATGAACTCCTTCGTGAACGACATCTTCGAACGTATCGCTGCCGAGGCGTCCCGCCTGGCGCACTACAACAAGCGTTCCACAATTACATCGAGGGAGGTGCAGACTTCGGTGAGACTCCTGCTGCCCGGCGAACTCGCTAAGCACGCTGTCAGCGAGGGCACCAAGGCCGTAACCAAGTACACCAGCTCCAAGTAAACCGTCCGTGTACGTAACGCGGTCGGTGCGACTTGGTGCACAAAAAGGCCCTTTTCAGGGCCACAAAATTATTCTAATACTTTTACGGTAGACACATAGATGTGTGTTAACCGCAGTATATGTTTGTTGACAACGAATAATATTATGATATGTATAACGCATAAATAAATTTTAATCTTGTGTAGACCAGACTACTACAGATATTGTTCTATTTTTGAATTCATTATGAACATAGAACCGATTATGTTAAATAAACAACGGGATGATATAGGCTAAAATTAATGAGATATACTTATTTACTACTAATATTCGATAGAAACAGCTGAATACTCGTCATTGAATGTTCCTTCTGTTCAATGATATAGCTAGGTATATAAACTATATGATGACTATGGCTTTGCTTCGGCAATTAATGTAACCAACAGGCCTAATGCTGTTTGATGATGATATTATTTATTTTCAAAATTCGTTCTTTAATTATTTATTTTAAAATGAAAAAAGTTATGATATGGAGACGATGATGCGAACGAGGCGTGGCTAGCGCGCGTGCGAGCGAGTGAGAGACTCATCGCTCCTCTAGCACCTATATAAAAGAGCTATAAGACACGCGAACGGTTTTCGTACATTACCATTCGCGTCTCGTCGTCCGTACGATACGATACACGTCGCGTGTGATTTTTATCGTTCTCACTCATTCGTGTGTTCTATAATATTAAATAATGGCACGTACAAAGCAGACCGCTCGTAAGTCCACCGGTGGCAAGGCGCCCCGCAAACAGCTCGCCACCAAGGCGGCGCGCAAGAGCGCACCGGCAACCGGCGGCGTGAAGAAACCTCATCGTTACAGGCCCGGAACCGTCGCTCTGCGTGAGATCCGTCGTTACCAGAAGAGTACAGAGCTGTTGATCCGCAAGCTGCCGTTCCAGCGTCTGGTGCGTGAGATCGCGCAGGACTTCAAGACCGACCTTCGTTTCCAGAGCTCCGCTGTGATGGCTCTGCAAGAAGCGAGCGAGGCTTACCTCGTCGGTCTCTTCGAGGACACCAACCTTTGCGCCATTCACGCGAAACGCGTCACCATCATGCCGAAGGATATCCAGTTGGCGCGCAGGATCAGAGGCGAACGCGCCTAGAGCTCGTATCAATTCTTTCGATCGGCAGTTGTTAACTACGCGGTGTTAGTGCAGTGTAGTTTAGTAGCATTGCAGTTTTCACCATCGTCGCATCGAAGTGAATATAAAAGGCCCTTTTCAGGGCCACATACGTTTCATGATTATATAATTTACTTTATAATTTGTTTCGTTACGGGCGATCATACGATATTATAACGCATACAAACTTATTATTATTAAAATAAATAATACACACGCTACACTACCTCATACCTATCTTAGATATACGAGTATGGATATGTATTTACATCCGTCTGTCTTATTGTATTATGTCTATGTATATTTATTTATTATTTATATATATATATATATATATATATATATATATATATATATATATAATATATATATATATAAATAATAAATAAATATACATAGACATAATACAATAAGACAGACGGATGTAAATACCTATATATCTGTATATCACTTAAATGTAATGTGCAGCGCAGGCACGATTACGTATACGTTAGACGTTAAATATTACATTTTTTTTTTTTTTTTTTTTAGTTAAATCTATATATAAGTTAATAATAATAATATTATTTATTTTGCATTAATAAGATTTAGAATAAAAATGAAAATAATTGAATAAACGTCACAGACAGTTTTACCCCCTCGCAATCTATTACCTCGCCCCGCGGTGCTCGTTCGGTCCCGCTCTTGCGTTATTATATAAAAGGAGAATATTCGACGTGTGGATACACCAGTCGTCGTTCGTACGCCGTCTGAATTCGTTGAGCGCGCGAGTCGTATTCTCTAAATCTAAACAAAAATGACCGGTCGCGGTAAGGGAGGAAAAGGTCTGGGGAAAGGTGGCGCTAAGCGTCACAGGAAAGTGCTCCGCGATAACATCCAGGGTATCACGAAGCCAGCCATCCGTCGTCTGGCGCGCAGAGGAGGCGTGAAGCGTATCTCCGGTTTGATCTACGAAGAGACCAGAGGTGTGCTGAAGGTGTTCCTCGAGAACGTGATCCGCGACGCAGTCACATACACCGAGCACGCCAAGAGGAAGACTGTCACCGCCATGGACGTCGTGTACGCCCTGAAGCGTCAGGGCCGCACCCTGTACGGTTTCGGCGGTTAAATCGTCTACGGCGAGGCGCGGCGAGTTTCTTCGTACTCGGGGGGGTGTGTGTGTGTGTGCGTGCGCGTGTTTTTGTGCGGAATGTGATTATGCTGTGCTGTGTACCGTTGTCGTCGTGATGTTCTTTGATGGATGTATTTGTATTGTTCATTTCATCTCATCATGATCATCGCGATGTGCGGACCACGCACGCAGGCGGCTCACAATCCACACGTGCACGTGCATGCCACCCCCGCGTATAGTTCTACGTTGGCGCATCGTATCACATAAAAAAGGCCCTTTTCAGGGCCGCATATGTTTCCTTATTATATATATTATCAATAATATGATAATATTGTTTCTTGACATCGATATTGTTAACGCAAACGCAATTTTTCTATCCGATCAGATCAGATAGAGATCCGTTGTGTATGTATATATAGTATAGGTAGGTACCTACGTTCGTCTTTGATTAATCTTATCTATCTATTCTATATTAATAGTTTGATCATGGACCACAAATCTCTGTGTGTACCTATATATTATGGGTGCATACTGTAAGTTTATAGTGTATGCTTTTTAAGAATAACGTTGTGATGTGACCTATTAGTTAGTTAGTTAGTAGTACACTGGTTATAAATAAAAACCTAAGATTATTATTGTTCAAGGTAACGGATACATAGATAAATACATATTATTTATTTATGTAATACGTACAAGATAATAGAATAGATACACTATAATAGGTATATTGATCAAGTGAAGAAATCGTTCGCATCAGTAAGTCACTGCGATGTGATAGGACGATTCCTCTGTGAGCTCGCGACGCATGGGTACAAATTTTTAACGTAATCTACTATGACATACATATATGTATAGTGTTATTAAAAAACATTTATGAACGCCTCACCTAAATAAGGCATGTAATAAAAATTAAATTTCATACAATATAATTTTAACATAATAAATACCGATACTCGTAGACAACGATAGTCATATGGTTAGGAAATGTACCACGTGTTTTTAGAGCTCCAAAATATTGGTCGTTTTATACTACAATAATGATAATATATACATTGTTCTCTTACTACATATGGAAAACGATATCTTTGGCGTTTGTTTATCGAGTAATACGAGTGAAATACATTAATTTTATAGAGAAATTTCAATTTAAAACATGACACGGCCTTAACGTCGCCGCGAGTCACGCCTATAAATCGATCTACATTAAAGTGTAACACTTTTTTTCAGTATAACGATCTATCCATCAGATGGTCATGTTCAAAATGTACCATATTAGATTTTCCGCGAGTTCGGTGTAATAATAAAATAATATAAAAATGCATTTTATTCTGACCGCTGTTAGTGAAAAGTCACGAGCGTTCATACGAGAAATCGTCTCTCGACTCCGGTGTTCTCTATACGGTAAAGATTTCTTATATTTCGATTTATACAATTATAGCCAGCGTGGGTTCTTCTGTGTGTGTGTGTACATTAGTGTGAGTGTATTCCATCGCCTCCACTAACCGCAGAGAACCACAGTTTTCACTGTCCCCGTTGCTCCCGGTGGCGCGGTTGAGCACTGACTCCCCCACCTTCCCAGTGAGCAGCGCCCAGCGAAAGCGTTTCCGCCGCGGCCGGTAGGACCCGTCCAGTCGCCCCGCGCTCCGGCAACAGCTGTTGAGCGCCGCGACTGGGGACCGCCGGCAGCTAAGAGGTCGCAACCTGCGCACCCCTGTCGGGCCACTTACCCCTGTCTGAGGAAGACAAGCGGTGTAGTGCCCCTCCGCATCTCTGCACTTCTGCAAGACTGGGATAGCTCGGTCACGCCTACTCCGACAACCGTCGTTGAGCGTGCGCGGCCTGCTACTCGCCTGCAAGAAGACGCCAACACTGCAAACGCAAGCCTATCAACACATCGGAAACCACACGCTGTACAGAGACGTGCCAGACGAGCATCGCTTTTGTACTGAAATTGCTCCTGAAAATATTCGGAAGACACCACTAGTTGCCGGAGTTTTGTTTTCTGGGTCATTTCTCCAGCCAGAAGTTCACTAAAACCAAGATGTCCGAGAAGAGCGAGCAGCCGACTTCAACGCCCGCCTCACCCGAGCCATCTCCACCCCGCCCCTCGTCCCGCGGACACCTACAAGCAGACCGAACGGTCTGTGTTCGAGACCTATTTTCCGGCGAGATAAGGCTGGTTGGACGCCAGTCGGTGGGAGCGACGCCGAGGCGCCCGAGGTCAGCTGGCAGAGCTGCCGCGACCTCCTCCCGCGCCCCTACTCCGACTGCGTTGCAACCAGCCAACTCGGACCCCGCGCTCGCGCGCCCTACTCCGCGTAGACGAGAATCGTCCTCAAACGACGAGATGCAAGATGAAAAGAGGCCCAAAGTGGATTCTACTCCACCTACGCCCCCGCACTCCACACCTCCGAAGCCGCATTTCCGCATCCATTACGGATCGCAGGAAGAGCCGAAACCACAAAGAAGACCGCGCCCAAGCACGGAACGCGACGCACCACCTACCGACAAAGAACATGCCACCAATCAGTCGGCAAGTACATCGCAGGCATCAACATCATCGAGCTCAGCGGACCGCTCAGCCGCATCGACCGCACACAGTAGTTCGTCGCGTCACTACGACACTGATGGCAACCGATCGGTTCACGATTCCACGTCGTACGTAGGAATCGACTCGGTGCCGATTGACCAGGCGCCACTTCCGTCACCACCATCGCCACCACCGGAAGCAGCAGCGGCATACGCCGCTATGATTACATCTCCAGTACCGGCAAGACGTAGCCCGGACGGATTCACAACTCGTACCGTGACCGCGCCCGCCGATATTACTACTGGTGAAATCGCGACGGCGACCAAGACACCGGTTGCGCGACCTCGATCTGTTATCGCGTCGCCGCCCGCCCGTCATTCGCCGCCCGCCCGTCATTCGCCGCCTGCCTATTTGACAACAGCAGCCCGGGCCGAGGCCACGCCCCCTGGACCTGTTGCGCGCCCACGTGGACTACGGGACGCAAACAACGTAGTCCAACGCACTACAAACGAACCAACGTACGCTCAAATTGCGTCACCCGCCGGAAGAAGACACTCCACCACTCCGCCATTATACATGTCAGTGACGGAAGCAGTGACGTCACCACCACAACGAGTCACACAAGCACCGATGCGAGACGCAGTACAAAGCTCACCCGCAAATACACCGCCTGCCCGCCCAGCAAGAGGATACCCGCCACTGCTGGTCGAGAAAATGCCAAACTGGCCTAATCACCTTAAGAAATTGAGGGAGCAACTTGGTCATATACCAAACGCTCGGCCGTTTGGAGAAGGCGTAAAATTCACGCCGAAGTCCGCGGACGAATACCGCGCGATCCAAAGATACCTGGTCGAGGAACAAGCAAAGACGCCGAGCCTGTCTTGGTTCGCCTATAGCCTCGAAAAGGAGCGACCGGTGAAAGTCGCACTATGGGGACTGCCGGCTAACACCGAACCAGACGCAATTGTTGAGGCGCTAGAAGAGCGAAACTTCCCGGTTCGCTTCGCCAAACAATTGCCGTGCCGTGGACGCACCAACAAAGTGTGCTTCCACGTGCAGTTTGACCACTTGGAGAAAGAAGAATTGGGAAGACTCTTCGGGACCAAGGACCTGCTGGATATGCCTGGTATCACGCTGGAGGCCTGGAAAGGTACCTCAACGGTATCACAGTGCCACAGATGCCAGGCGTACGGTCATTCGTCCAAAAACTGCTACAGACCGCAAAAATGTGTCAAGTGCGCGGGCCCGCATTTCGGGTCGGAATGCCCGCGCTCAGAGGACGACGCACTCAAATGTGCAAACTGTGACGGGCAACATGCGGCTAACAGCAGAACTTGCCCCGCTTTCCGCCGGCAAGCGCGCAAGAAAGAGATCCCTGCGGGAAGACCGAGGACTTCAGGGCATCCGCAAGCCGCGAGAACACAGCGAGCACAGCCAGCCGCACAACAGGGCCCACAGAATATTTACAGTCTCCAGCCTACCCAAGAACGTTACCAGAGACCGTCACAACCTACGGCACGCCCGCAGTACACAACGGCGCCACCACCAAACAACCGGGCTATCCACACGGGACCCTTCCCGGGCTGGACATGGCCGCTACTACCGCCCGTGCAAACCCACTATGGGTCCCTGCAACCCCCTGCTAACTATCCACCCCCCAGAGGCGAATGGCATACAGTGCAAGCGCCAAAGAGGCACAGGAAAAGAGGCGGAAAAGGCAGGGGAAAACAAAGGAAACCGGTGGCGTCATCCACCCCCGTACCACCAGTCGCACTACGAGCAACAGACGCACCAGCAAGACCGACACGCGCGTCAACCACTAACTCAGTAGAACCGAGAGCACCGCTCCAAACTCGAAGGGGAGCCCCCCGAGCCCCTTCTCGCGGTTCTCGAACGACATCGCGAGCGACAATCACACCTGCTGTAAACGAATGGGGCGCGGGCTACTTCGCGCTACTAGCGCCAAATGTGCCTGCCCCATCAGCCCCGTCTGCCCCCTCATCAGCACCGTCTTCTGCGCCCTCATCGCGCCCCGGCTCAAGACGCGGCCAGCCGCGCAGAAGACGACACAGAGGCGGCGAGATTGGTATGGAGGTAGAGGCCGGCGCATCCTCAGCGCCGGTGACTCCCTTCATGCCCTCCGAAGGCCCGGGGCTGGGGGCACAGGCCGTGCCACCTAGCTCGGGCCCCGTGCAACTGGACCCCAGGGTCCATTTCACGCCCGTGACGCGTACAGCCGTCACGAGCACTACCGCCACGGTGAGCGCGCCCCGACCAGTGCGACCCCCGCTGGCGCCGGCTATGCCGACCGTCCAGTGGGGTGCACCACTGAATCATCCGAGGGCCGCCCGCCCACAGCTCGGGTCGAGTGCTTTTGCTCCCCGAGCTCGCCGACCACTGTGGGGCCCAACACCCGCACCTCCCCCGGGCCTTATGGGGCCCTTAGGCAGAGCGGGGCCTTACCCCCCGCAACCACTGTACTACCCCCAATATCAAATGGGACAAATGGTGAGCCCCGCCCGGGAGCCCGTACAAGCCGTACTGGGTGCCCTGGCGGACCTGCTCACTGCCATCGCAGCGGGTCACGACCTTCGAGCTGCAGCGATGCGTGGACTGGCCGCACTGAACGGGTACCTCTATGGATAGTGGCCAGTTACGCATCCTATACTGGAATCCGGGGGGCGTCCGAGGAAAGGCCTCCGCTCTCCGTACAATCGCACACAGCCACGAAATCCACGTGATCCTACTCGGCGAGACCAAGCTGCGTAGTAACCAGACACTAGTAGTACCAGGCTACGCAGTATATCGTCGCGACGAATTATCTCCTCGGGGCATGGCCTATAGAGGAACGGCTGCCCTTGTAAGGAGAGATATAATCCACGAGGACATACCACACCGCCCCTTCCAAGAGATAAGATCAACGGGTATCTCCATGAGCATAGCCAACAGACCGACGAACATATTCGCCGGCTACAGACCACCGCTGCCATCGCTAGAAACCGGAGATCTGAGAACCATCTTCGCCGACCACACCCCGACTATAGTAGCTGCAGATCTAAACGCTAAGCACATAGAATGGGGGTCGCGAGTGATCAACGACACGGGCAGACGACTACTAAATGACGCAGAGAACCACGATTACTCTGTGATTGGTCCGGACTCGCCGACCCACATACCGAGCAACAACAACCACTACCCAGACGTGATCGACATCGTGCTGCACAAGGGGCTACAGGTGCCAGTAAGCGTGGAGGTGCTGTACGACCTGGACGAGCAGCACCTCCCGCTCCTTATAACACTCGGAGCAACCGCTGCAGCCATACCACCCAGACGGTCAAGGCTTACAACTGACTGGGTAGCCTACAGAGCGGAGCTGGCAGACATCCGAGTTGGCCCACTAAACACCGCACAAGACATAGAAAGATGTGCCGAATTACTAGAAAGCAAAATGACCGACGCCCAGCGAGTTGCCACGAGGGAAACGTCCCACATGAGATGGAAAGAAAGATTACCTCGTAGGCTCCAAACTATGCGAGAGGAAAAACGTCGGCTCAAGGAACTGTGGGCTCGCACACGTTGCCCGAGAACAAAACGCGAATTAAACACCGCAACAGAAAATTTCACAGAAGCAGTTAACTCATGGAGGGGAGCTAACTGGGAAAAACATATAGAACATGTAAGTGAGAACATGACATGTCTATACCGACTGAACCGCCAACTGACCCAGGCTAAAACGACGGTCTGCCCACTACTGGACTCCACCGGTAGCCGTCGCTACTCAGCCTTAGAGAGGGCAGAGCTACTAGCTGACCATTTGGAAGGTCAGTTCCAGCTACACCCTGTACCACCGAACACCGGAGAAGCTGTCCGCGACCACCACGAGAGGGTAACCAGAGAAGTGACAGAGTACCTGCAGACCCCCGCTTCCCCGCTGGGAGGGGATGACTTTATGTCCCCAGCGGAGGTGAAGAGAGCAATCAGAAGGCTGCAGGCGAGAAAGGCACCCGGCAAAGACGGGATCTCGACTGCCGCAATAAAACAGTTGCCGTCGAGGGGAATGGTCTGTCTGACCAGACTCTTCAACGGCATACTGCGAACTGGTCACTTTCCCTCTCTCTGGAAGACTGGCAAAGTAATCGTCATCCCGAAGCCAGGGAAGGACAGACGACTACCAGCCAGCTACAGACCCATCACGCTGCTACCGCACATAGCGAAGCTGTTCGAGCGACTGCTGCTGCGGAGACTACGCCCACACTGCGTCCCTAGGGACGAGCAGTATGGGTTCCGCACCCAGCACTCCACCACGCTCCAGCTGACACGCGTACTTCACCATGTGACGAGCGAACTGAACCAGGGGAGGAAAACGGTCGCCGTGTTCCTCGATATCGAGAAAGCTTTTGACAGGGTGTGGCATGAAGGCCTCATATACAAGCTGGTACAGAAGACGATGCCGCCAGCGCTGATCCGCATCGTGGCGTCGTTCCTCGCCGATCGTCAATTCTACGTGTCCGTCGAGAACATCAGCTCCGGATGCAGACCGATCGTTGCGGGGGTACCGCAAGGAAGCTGCCTGTCCCCGGCACTCTACGCCGTCTACACAGATGACATCCCGGTCCTGGAAGAGGAGCATCTTAGACCTGGAGAAAGGGGTGTCATACTGGCGCTCTTCGCTGATGACAGCGCATACCTAACCTCGTCAACAAATGCTACCATATCCGCAAGCAGAATACAGCGGGTGTTAAACCTTCTGCCAGAATGGCTAGATAAGTGGCGCATGGCTGTGAACGTGGGAAAGACAGCCGCGCTACTTACCGGTGCACAGCGTATTCTGCCCCCTCCATTGCAACTTCGAGGCGAGAATGTCCGATGGGAAAAGTCGGTAAAGTACCTCGGCATCCACATTGACCGGTCCCTGAGAATGGGTCCACAGACCACCCACTCTGTGAGACAGGCAAAAGCGGCGAGAGCCATGCTGAGACCGGTCCTAAGCTCGAAGTTGCCACTGAAAACCAAGATCGGTATTTATAAGACGTACGTGCGAACACGTCTTACATACGCTGCACCATCGTGGTATGCATTATGTTCGAAAACAAATAAGCAAAGACTGCAAGTTGTCCAAAATGTCGCCCTGCGGATGTGCACAGGAGCCGGCCGCTACGTCAGAAATGACGTCATAGCGAGGGACCTCAACATAGAGTCAGTGGAGAAATTTGTCGTCCGACTCGCGCGCAAAATGTTCGACCGCGCCGACAACGGGCCGCATCTCCACCTGCGTAACATCGCGCCTCACCATGCTCGACCACCTGACGTCAGGGCTTGGCGTGCACTCCCCCGAGACATCGTCCCGCCGACATTGGACAACGACGAGGTTGTAGACGGCACGCTAGATGAGGCAAACTAACCAAAGCCATGATAGGCACGACGACCACAAAGCCAAGAAGGCCCACGATAACCACAAAGCCAAGATGGCCAACAACCGGACCAACAAGGGATTAAACCCGCACCGTTCCCGTTGGGTAGTAGCCCGACGCGCCCAGCCCGGGTTAAAGAGGAAAACCTCGAACCCGACCCAAGCTCGCAAAGTCCACTTAGTTATAATTATATTATATTCTTAAGACATACTCTGCGTTAGTAAATTAAGGTACCTACGTGTACAAACTAAGCTTGATGAATAAATATACGAATATACGCCAGCGTGCGGTTTTCTGTTGAGTTTTGTTCCCGTACATTCGTGTGAGAGTATTTCATCGCCTCCACGAATCTCCAGAAAGCCACAGTCTTGTCGTTGCTTACGCTCAGCGGTGGCGCGGTTGAGGTAATACTCCCCCACCCCTACGAGTGAGCACGGCAAGGCGCTTCCGCTGCTGTCCGGCCGGACCTGTACAGCCGCCCTGTGCTCCAGCAACCGCTGTTGAGCACCGCGACTGCGGACCGCCGTCAGCCAAGTGGTCGCACACCCTGCGTACCCCCGTGGAGCCGCTTGCCGCTGTCTGAAAAGACACCGGTGCAGCACTCCCCCGCACCTCCTCGCCCTCCTGCAGACCGGGACGTCGGCACGCTTCACTCCGATACCATTGTCGTCGAGCTTGCACGACCGACACCGCCTGCAACAGGGAGCAAACTGCCTTTTTTAAGGCAAGAGCCGAGACCGGCTCCGCCCCGCTCTGCACTACCAGAGCCTGCTACGCGCCGACACATCGTCGAGTTTAACGCCGAACTACAGCTGCGAGATCCGACCATACAGCCAGGAGCGTCGAGCCTGCATCCGCCCCGAGTGCAGTAGCGTCAGTGACGACTCGCACTGCAGTTTCTCACATCGCTCGAAGCCACTCACCGAGCCTCACAACCGAAAAAATTTTTCGCCTTCGGCGATAATTTAAGGATCACGACATAGTGATAGTTGCCGGAGTGTTGTGTACTGGGTCGAGTCCGCTAACCATCCGGCCTTGCTGATCGCCTTAACCGGACTTCCTGCTTTAGGGCGGGATACCGTCCGGTAGGGTTGACTCGCAGGCGGTGGAGGAGGAGACTCAGGCACACACACTGACATGGACTTAGTGCAATCTACTAGTTCCCACAACTCAACATTGCCAAGATGACGGAGAAGAACCAACCACCTCCGAAAGAGATAGCACAGACCCCTGCATCCCCGTCCTCATCGCCGGATACACCGCAGCGATCATGGGACACGCTCGACCCGCACGACTTGATAGTCGCCCGGAACCCGTGGTTTCCAGAACAAACACGAATTGTAAGCCGTGCTGAAGTTGGCCTGCCACCACGACGCCTACCACGTACCGCAACCACTACAGCAACAACGTCCACTACCGCCCCCATCCCTGCTCAGCGACAACGACGCGCAGCGCCCCCGCGCAGGCGCGAGACATCGTCCAGCGATGAGATTCAGGATGAAAAGCGGCCACGCGTGGGAGACTCCCCGCCTACGCCACCACCCGCCACCCCTCCGAAGCCGCAGTTCCGAGTAATACACGGAACTCAGGACGAACCAAAACCACCCAGACAGCAGAGACAGAGCAGACTTGCCTCACCACAACAGGAGCGAGCGTATACACCGCCGCCCGTTATATCCCCGCCACCTTTCCCCATCGATATGGGAGAAATAATGGAAGAAAGACAGGTCAGCGAGCGCTCCAATCTATCGCGCTCATTGACTTCAAAATCAAATACCTCGAGTGCGAGAGTGAACAACCCAGCACTCGACTCTGACGACAACTCGTCAGATGACGACCCAAATGAAGCGGGAAATTTCACACCTGAAGACTCGACTTCATATGTTGGCATAGAGTCGGTGCCGTTTGACCAGGCACCGATGCCATCGCCACCATCGCCACCATCAGAAGCCGCCGCTGCTTACGCCGCGGCCCTACTCACCCCGCCATCAACTTCACGAGCTGGCGTTCAACGAGTGTCACCAGTACCAGTCGCTCGGCCACGCCACCTGCTGGAGACTCGGCCAGAAATTGTAGCTGAACTAACTACTGATCGGCCTACACCCGCTAACACAACAACCACGACCTTGTACGGACGTCAATCAGCGCCAGTACATACGAATGCCACCCATGGAGCCGCCGTGTCTTATGCTACCGCCCTGGCTGCGTCACCTACACGGCCACTACCGCCCATGCAACATCCAATGCAAACACAGAGGATGTCTCCTGACCAAGCTAGACCAACTACCTCAACTGCACCCATGACTCAAGGCCAGAACATCGGTGCCACCACAGGAGTAATGAAGGGTTATCCACCTATAATAGTGGAAGCCCTTCCTAACTGGCCCGAGCACCTTAAAATATTAAGGCAGAAACTCGGCCATATACCGTCTGCCCGTCCAATGGGCAAGGGCATTAAATTCACCCCGACATCACCTGAGGAATTCCGCGCTATACAGGCGTACCTCACAGATCTGTCTGCGAGCGACCCGGGTGTATCGTGGTTTGCCTACGCATTGAAGCACGAAAGGCCCCAGAAGGTGGCGCTATGGGGCATCCCTCGTGAGACACCACCGGAAATAATTCTAGAGGAACTGCAACAGAAGGGCTTCCCAGCGCGGCTAGCGAGAGGCCTTCCCTCTAGAAGGAAAACCAATAAATGTGTCTATCACATCCAATTGGACGCCCTAAGTAAAGATCAATTATCGGAGCTTTACAATACCAAAGAACTACTTAACATGCCTGGCGTCCACATAGAAGCATGGAGGGGGAAAACGACCATGCCACAATGTCACCGATGCCAAGGCTTTGGACACTCGTCCAAAAACTGTCACCGTCCAATACACTGCGTTAAATGCGCAGGCCCTCATCCTGGGTCAGAATGCCCGAAGCCCCCGAACGACCCACCCTACTGCACAAATTGCGAAGGAAATCACGCAGCAAATAGCCGCAACTGCGCTGTATACCGTCGCGAGACTCGCAAGAGGGATATAAGACTCCCAGGACCTCCACCGCAACAACAACAGCCTGAGCAACCACAAACACGGCCTACTACCACCCAGACCAGAAGACCACCTCCACCACCTCTACGCGAGGTCTACCCAAACCAGCCGCCGTTTTACCAACAGACGGCGGTAGCTGAATGGGTCTGGCCACAACCTCACGGAGTTGCAACTCTCCGACCGCCAGCCAACGACCCGATTCCAAAAGGTGCCCAAACCTTGGGAACCAGACGCAGAGGGAAGAAGAGAGGAGGCCGGAATAGAAAAAGAAGCGCAGTACCTACGGCTGCTTCTACTCCGGTTATCCCACATTTACCACCGCCAGCCTTTGTGCCTTATATGGCAGCACAGCCGCCCAGACAGATGCCACCGACCGTGGCCCCTACAGCCTCAGTCTTGGCGTTCCCAGCCCTACCACAACCTCGACCACGCTCCAGAAGAGGGGCTCCTCGCAGAAGGCCTACACCTACCCCAGCTGCAGAGCAACTAGCTGAAGGAATGGAGACGGAAGCACCTGCGAGAGAAACAACCACCACACAACAGGCAGCGGAAATGCCAGCACCTCCAGTCCAATCAACTGTCATCACAGGACAGACGATGGCCCCACCACCTGTAATGAGAATTCCAGGCTCTCGTCCGGACTCCAGAGTCCACTTTACACCGGTCACAAGAGTGGAGACCAGGACCACCACAACGGCACCAAGGGTAACCAGACCGACACCCAGAGTGGCACAAGCGACAAGGGGAATACCGCTGTTCTATAGCCAACCTCCATTCCAGCAGCAGTACCAACCAAATTTGCAACGGGTACCCCCAACGCCATATATGGGCCCTCCACACTGGGTCCCATACCAACAACCCGCCCCAAGGCCGGGAACCCCCCACTACCCAGTGGGACCACAAGTGAGCACCGCTCAGGAACCCATCGCCGCTATGGTGGGAGCCCTGGTCGGACTTCTCACAGCCATCGCAGCGGGAGAAGACCTCCGCCAAGCAGCGATGCGCGGACTGGCCGCCCTTACAAGACATCAGTATGGATAGAGGGAACCTACGCATACTATACTGGAACCCAGGAGGTATCCAGAAAAAGACCGCCGCACTACAGATTCTTGCCCGGGAACAGGATATCCACATTATCCTCCTGGGTGAGACAAAATTAAAAACATCAGAAAACCTGAAGATTTCGAACTTCTTTGTCTACCGGCAAGATGATGTCTCACCGCTTGGACACCCCTACCGCGGGACAGCTGCGCTTGTCAGAAGAGACGTCATCCACGAGGAAATTCCAACCATCAAAACAACCCAGACTAAGGCCACAGGAGTGACGGTCAATATCGATGGTAAAGATGTCAAAATCCTGGGAGGCTACCGACCACCTGGCAACAACTTCAACCCCGATGATATGAAAAAGATACTGGACGGGACGACTCCTACTCTGCTGGCGGCGGATCTAAATGCCAAGCATTTGATGTGGGGGTCTCGAGTAATCTCACCATCGGGGAAGAAATTACAGGAAGACGCCGAAAGGAACGGATATGTCGTCATAGGCCCAGACTCGCCTACACACATCCCAACCTGCCCAAGATACCACCCAGACGTGATCGACGTGGTTGCCCACCAGAACCTGCATACTCCGGTACATATAGACGTGCTCTACGACCTGGATGAGCAGCATCTCCCACTGCTTATCACTCTAGGCGCAGAGGCACAAGCTACCCTGCCAAGAGGCGAAATGAAAAAGGTCAACTGGGAGAAATACCGAGCCAAATTGAAAGCAATGACCGTCGGAAAACTGTCGACTCCAGAGGACATCGAACAGTGTGCGATGGAGCTGACAACAACCATTCAGAAGGCCAAAGAAGGAGCTACTACAACAATCCAAAAACAAAGGTGGAGAGAGGAGCTGCCCGCAAGACTGCAGAAGATGCGCAACCAAAAGCGAAGCCTTAGAGCTCTGTGGGCCCACACGAGATGCCCAACAGTCAAGGCTGAACTGAACGCACTCGCAGATAAACTCTCCACCGAAGTCCATATATGGAAAGGCGCCAATTGGGACAGCCACATAGCCCAAGTATCGGACGATCAAACCAGCCTGCACAGACTGAACCGGCAGCTAACGAGAGCCAAAGTTCCAGTTTGCCCACTACTGGACTCTACCGGCCGGAGGTGCTACCCTGCTGCCCAGCGAGCGGAACTCCTGGCCGATTACCTCTCTGAGCAGTTCAGAAACCACCCAGTCCCGCGAGATGCTTCAAGGGAAACCACGGAACATCACCGAGAAGTAACTGCCTCAATAACTGCCCTACTCCAGTCCCCGGTACAGCCGTTGGAAGGAGATGCCTTCATAACTCCGACCGAGGTAGTAAAGACCGTGAGGAGACTGCAGGCCAAGAAGGCACCTGGCATTGACTGCATCACAAATGCTGACCTTAAGCAGATGCCATATAAAGGACTGGTCTGCCTAACCAGGCTTTTCAATGGCATATTACGTACCTGCCACTTCCCCCTAACATGGAAAACCGGAAAAGTTATCATGCTGCCGAAACCGGGGAAAGATAAACGGCAACCATCAAGCTACCGACCTATTACACTTCTGCCGCACATCGCCAAGTTGTTTGAGCGTCTGCTGCTGCGGAGGCTGCACCCACACTTCACACCGCGTGAAGAACAGTTCGGCTTCCGCGCACGCCACTCAACGACGCTCCAACTGACGAGAGTGCTACACCACCTGGCCGAAGAGTACAATAGAGGGAGAAGAAGCGTCGCCGTCTTCCTTGACATAGAGAAGGCATTCGATAGAGTGTGGCACGAAGGCCTTCTCTACAAGATGGCACGAACGACGCTGCCGGTCTCAATACTACGTACCATTGCGTCCTTCCTCGAGGAACGGAAGTTCTGCGTGTCCGTCGAGGGCGTCGACTCCGGACTTAGAACAGTCGTCGCAGGCGTACCACAGGGGAGCTGCCTATCGCCCCACCTGTACGCCATCTACACGGACGACATACCGACGCTCGAGGAATCACAACGGCAACCGGGTGAGAGAGACGTCACACTCGCCCTGTACGCGGATGACAGTGCGTACATCGCGTCATCCACAAGTCCGAGGATAGCAGCTAACAGAGTCCAGAAAGTCCTTAATATCCTCCCGGACTGGCTTGACAAGTGGCGCATGGCAGTCAATGTGGCGAAGACGGCTGCGCTGCTCACTGGCCAACATCGAGTACTACCACCCCCGCTGCAGCTGAGAGGTGAAGATGTGAAATGGGAGACCAAAGTCAAGTACTTGGGCATCTACATTGACCGGACGTTGAGGATGCGCCCACAGGTGGACCATGCCGTCCACCAGGCCAAAGCCGCAAGGGCCTTACTCCGTCCGGTCCTGTACTCTCAGCTGCCTCTCCATACAAAAATCGGTATTTATAGAACATACATTCGATCAAGACTGACGTATGCCGCGCCAGCGTGGTATGCTCTATGCTCAAAAATGCAAAAGAACCGTCTGCAAGTAATACAAAACGTCACCCTGCGGATGTGCACGGGAGCCGGTCGTTACGTGCGCAATGTCGTAATCGCCCGGGACGTGAAGATCGAAACGGTGAGGGAGTTCGTGGTTCGTATGGCGCGCGGTCAGTATGATCGCGCTGACAACGGACCACACCCTCACCTGTGGAACATTGCGCCGCTTCACGCCCGGCCGCCTGACGACGCCGCAACGACCAGGCGTGCACTCCCACGCGACATCGTCCCGGTGACAACGGATGACGCAGACGATGCCAGCGAAGAGGAGGCATAGAGAGCATACCATGTTGGAAACAACTAACCCATAACTACCGAAAGAGGGCTGTATCAAGCCCGCACGCTCCCCGGGGGTAGTTGCCCCCGGCGCCCCACCCGGGTAAAGAGGATCACCTCGAGGCCCACGAACGCAATCCCAAGAAGGGAACGCAAGACCCACTACGTACGTACGCCAGCGTGCCACCTAGCTCGGGCCCCGTGCAACTGGACCCCAGGGTCCATTTCACGCCCGTGACGCGTACAGCCGTCACGAGCACTACCGCCACGGTGAGCGCGCCCCGACCAGTGCGACCCCCGCTGGCGCCGGCTATGCAGACCGTCCAGTGGGGTGCACCACTGAATCATCCGAGGGCCGCCCGCCCACAGCTCGGGTCGAGTGCTTTTGCTCCCCGAGCTCGCCGACCACTGTGGGGCCCAACACCCGCACCTCCCCCGGGCCTTATGGGGCCCTTAGGCAGAGCGGGGCCTTACCCCCCGCAACCACTGTACTACCCCCAATATCAAATGGGACAAATGGTGAGCCCCGCCCGGGAGCCCGTACAAGCCGTACTGGGTGCCCTGGCGGACCTGCTCACTGCCATCGCAGCGGGTCACGACCTTCGAGCTGCAGCGATGCGTGGACTGGCCGCACTGAACGGGTACCTCTATGGATAGTGGCCAGTTACGCATCCTATACTGGAATCCGGGGGGCGTCCGAGGAAAGGCCTCCGCTCTCCGTACAATCGCACACAGCCACGAAATCCACGTGATCCTACTCGGCGAGACCAAGCTGCGTAGTAACCAGACACTAGTAGTACCAGGCTACGCAGTATATCGTCGCGACGAATTATCTCCTCGGGGCATGGCCTATAGAGGAACGGCTGCCCTTGTAAGGAGAGATATAATCCACGAGGACATACCACACCGCCCCTTCCAAGAGATAAGATCAACGGGTATCTCCATGAGCATAGCCAACAGACCAACGAACATATTCGCCGGCTACAGACCACCGCTGCCATCGCTAGAAACCGGAGATCTGAGAACCATCTTCGCCGACCACACCCCGACTATAGTAGCTGCAGATCTAAACGCTAAGCACATAGAATGGGGGTCGCGAGTGATCAACGACACGGGCAGACGACTACTAAATGACGCAGAGAACCACGATTACTCTGTGATTGGTCCGGACTCGCCGACCCACATACCGAGCAACAACAACCACTACCCAGACGTGATCGACATCGTGCTGCACAAGGGGCTACAGGTGCCAGTAAGCGTGGAGGTGCTGTACGACCTGGACGAGCAGCACCTCCCGCTCCTTATAACACTCGGAGCAACCGCTGCAGCCATACCACCCAGACGGTCAAGGCTTACAACTGACTGGGAAGCCTACAGAGCGGAGCTGGCAGACATCCGAGTTGGCCCACTAAACACCGCACAAGACATAGAAAGATGTGCCGAATTACTAGAAAGCAAAATGACCGACGCCCAGCGAGTTGCCACGAGGGAAACGTCCCACATGAGATGGAAAGAAAGATTACCTCGTAGGCTCCAAACTATGCGAGAGGAAAAACGTCGGCTCAAGGAACTGTGGGCTCGCACACGTTGCCCGAGAACAAAACGCGAATTAAACACCGCAACAGAAAATTTCACAGAAGCAGTTAACTCATGGAGGGGAGCTAACTGGGAAAAACATATAGAACATGTAAGTGAGAACATGACATGTCTATACCGACTGAACCGCCAACTGACCCAGGCTAAAACGACGGTCTGCCCACTACTGGACTCCACCGGTAGCCGTCGCTACTCAGCCTTAGAGAGGGCAGAGCTACTAGCTGACCATTTGGAAGGTCAGTTCCAGCTACACCCTGTACCACCGAACACCGGAGAAGCTGTCCGCGACCACCACGAGAGGGTAACCAGAGAAGTGACAGAGTACCTGCAGACCCCCGCTTCCCCGCTGGGAGGGGATGACTTTATGTCCCCAGCGGAGGTGAAGAGAGCAATCAGAAGGCTGCAGGCGAGAAAGGCACCCGGCAAAGACGGGATCTCGACTGCCGCAATAAAACAGTTGCCGTCGAGGGGAATGGTCTGTCTGACCAGACTCTTCAACGGCATACTGCGAACTGGTCACTTTCCCTCTCTCTGGAAGACTGGCAAAGTAATCGTCATCCCGAAGCCAGGGAAGGACAGACGACTACCAGCCAGCTACAGACCCATCACGCTGCTACCGCACATAGCGAAGCTGTTCGAGCGACTGCTGCTGCGGAGACTACGCCCACACTGCGTCCCTAGGGACGAGCAGTATGGGTTCCGCACCCAGCACTCCACCACGCTCCAGCTGACACGCGTACTTCACCATGTGACGAGCGAACTGAACCAGGGGAGGAAAACGGTCGCCGTGTTCCTCGATATCGAGAAAGCTTTTGACAGGGTGTGGCATGAAGGCCTCATATACAAGCTGGTACAGAAGACGATGCCGCCAGCGCTGATCCGCATCGTGGCGTCGTTCCTCGCCGATCGTCAATTCTACGTGTCCGTCGAGAACATCAGCTCCGGATGCAGACCGATCGTTGCGGGGGTACCGCAAGGAAGCTGCCTGTCCCCGGCACTCTACGCCGTCTACACAGATGACATCCCGGTCCTGGAAGAGGAGCATCTTAGACCTGGAGAAAGGGGTGTCATACTGGCGCTCTTCGCTGATGACAGCGCATACCTAACCTCGTCAACAAATGCTACCATATCCGCAAGCAGAATACAGCGGGTGTTAAACCTTCTGCCAGAATGGCTAGATAAGTGGCGCATGGCTGTGAACGTGGGAAAGACAGCCGCGCTACTTACCGGTGCACAGCGTATTCTGCCCCCTCCATTGCAACTTCGAGGCGAGAATGTCCGATGGGAAAAGTCGGTAAAGTACCTCGGCATCCACATTGACCGGTCCCTGAGAATGGGTCCACAGACCACCCACTCTGTGAGACAGGCAAAAGCGGCGAGAGCCATGCTGAGACCGGTCCTAAGCTCGAAGTTGCCACTGAAAACCAAGATCGGTATTTATAAGACGTACGTGCGAACACGTCTTACATACGCTGCACCATCGTGGTATGCATTATGTTCGAAAACAAATAAGCAAAGACTGCAAGTTGTCCAAAATGTCGCCCTGCGGATGTGCACAGGAGCCGGCCGCTACGTCAGAAATGACGTCATAGCGAGGGACCTCAACATAGAGTCAGTGGAGAAATTTGTCGTCCGACTCGCGCGCAAAATGTTCGACCGCGCCGACAACGGGCCGCATCTCCACCTGCGTAACATCGCGCCTCACCATGCTCGACCACCTGACGTCAGGGCTTGGCGTGCACTCCCCCGAGACATCGTCCCGCCGACATTGGACAACGACGAGGTTGTAGACGGCACGCTAGATGAGGCAAACTAACCAAAGCCATGATAGGCACGACGACCACAAAGCCAAGAAGGCCCACGATAACCACAAAGCCAAGATGGCCAACAACCGGACCAACAAGGGATTAAACCCGCACCGTTCCCGTTGGGTAGTAGCCCGACGCGCCCAGCCCGGGTTAAAGAGGAAAACCTCGAACCCGACCCAAGCTCGCAAAGTCCACTTAGTTATAATTATATTATATTCTTAAGACATACTCTGCGTTAGTAAATTAAGGTACCTACGTGTACAAACTAAGCTTGATGAATAAATATACGAATATATATACGAATATACGCCAGCGAAGCAAAAATCTAATATTACTCGCTTTTAAAACGTACTAAAGTGATATTTCAACAATGGCAGACACAGCGGTAGCTACCGAGGCTCCAGCACCGGCGACACCGGCGAAGAAACCGAAGGCGAGCGCAGCCGCAGCAGGCGGTGCCAAGAAACCTAAGGCGAAACCTACGCATCCGAAGACCTCTGAAATGGTGAACAGCGCCATCAAGGAGCTGAAAGAGCGCAGCGGATCCTCGCTGAAGGCCATCAAGAAATACATCGCCGCCCAGTACAAGGTCGACGCCGAGAAGCTCGCGCCCTTCATCAGGAAGTATCTGAAGAGCGCCGTCGAGTCTGGCGCGCTCATCCAGACCAAGGGCAAGGGCGCATCGGGCAGCTTCAAGCTCGAGTCGAAGTCATCCGGCGCGAAGAAACCCGCCGCCGGTTCGAAGGCAGCCAAATCGACAGGAGCGAAGGAGAGCACGCCCGCCAAGTCCAAGAAGGCCGCCGCTTCATCAGCCGCCGCCGGCAGGGGCAGGAAGGCGGCCGCGTCGTCGCCCGCCAAGTCCAAGCCCGCCATCAAGGACAAGAAGGCCGCAGCCGCCAAGAAGAAGCCCGCCGCCGCCGCCGCCAAGAAAGCGACCGCACCGGCCAAGGCGAAGGGCGCCGCAGCAGCCGCGCCTAAAGCGAAAAGATCCGCCAAGCCTCCCACGAAGAAGCCGAAAGCTCCCAAGCCCAAGAGAGCCGCCGCAGCAGCCACCCCCAAGTCTAAGGCGGCCGCCAAGAAAGCATCCGCCGCCAAGAAGTAAACCTGAAGGCCTGCAGCGAACGCAAGCTACACAGCAACAGCAGAGCAGTGAATAGCATGCAGTCAGTGCGCGCCTCGCATACGCTCCTCCGTCCGTGTTGTTGTTGTTGTTGTTTGTGTGTGTGCGTGTGGTGCTACGATGATGATGATGATCATGTGTTACCATCATCAATCCCATCGCGGCAGCAGCAGCAGCAGCAGCAGCAATCGGCGGAGTGTTGTGCTCATTATTCATGCTCGATCGCTTGTGAGCGGAACGGCGGTACGCCTATTACGCTCTACTCGCACCAAAAACAGCCCTTTTCAGGGCTAACAAATAAATCTGAACATATACGCCATTTACGTTTCATATGTAATGTTTCAGACGACGCTCGATACGATATTTCATATATACGCTCGACAGACACACACTTTTCATAATCTTCATATTAGGAGGTATGACGAATCTTCTTATTCCGCAACGCAAGCAGGCAGGCAGGCAGTATGTTATGTAGGTATATAGATAGGTAATATTTTTCATTCTTCAGGTGAAAAATAAAATAACACATCACCACCCACACAGAGCCCGACTGCCCGACTATCTATCTCTCTATATACTTATTTATTATGTATATCATATCTATCTGGCTGGGTAAAATTATACATATATATGTACATAAATAAATAAAAAATTATATTGAGTTACATACCTATCTATCTACCTATGTATCTAATTTAATGCTTAATAATATTTTAATACTCTCTATCTACGACTAATACTTTCTCTCTCTCTGATCGCGGCGTACGCTATATTGCGGCAGTCACTGCATCCGGCGGTCCGTTTTTATATAAAAGCGTTTTCAACTTGTACTAGTCGTTCAGTCTGTACGAGCAACTCGCGCGCTCCGTACTCCTTATTCGTGTTGTTTTTGACTTAAATTTAAATTTATCAAACATGTCCGGACGTGGTAAGGGCGGTAAAGTAAAGGGGAAGGCAAAGTCGCGTTCTAACCGTGCCGGTCTGCAGTTCCCAGTGGGTCGTATTCATCGACTTTTGCGTAACGGCAACTACGCCGAGCGCGTCGGTGCCGGTGCACCTGTGTACCTGGCCGCCGTGATGGAGTATCTGGCCGCTGAAGTGCTAGAGTTGGCAGGAAACGCCGCGAGGGACAACAAGAAGACCAGGATCATACCTCGTCATCTGCAATTGGCCATCAGGAACGACGAGGAATTGAACAAGCTGCTCTCCGGCGTGACCATCGCACAGGGTGGTGTGCTGCCCAACATCCAGGCCGTCCTCCTGCCGAAGAAGACCGAGAAGAAGGCGTAATAGTGTGTCGTCGCAACGCATCTCCACGAGAGCCGGTACCCGGTGTTTGTTGTGTTACATACTGACTGATGTGTATAATTACGGTGTTGTTTATGGTGTGCGCGCTTTTTCTGCGCTCCTCTGTCGCAACATATAGACAACATCCGTATTCGGTTATGTATGTTAGCAGCATCATCGAGTGACGATCGCTCAAAAAGGCCCTTTTCAGGGCCACAATATGATTCGTATAATTATTATGCTTGTTGGTGTGGTACATAATGTTTTCAATACTTACTTACTACACTCGAGCTTTAATATAATTGTGTTTCTATGATCAGATTGGTACGATAATAAAAAAAAAAAACGCTAACAATAAAATAAAATTATAATATATACCATGCTAATGCAGTACTCTAAATTAAATACACATAAACAGTTATTACATTAGATTACTTACTTAATTTGTTTTTTTTTTTTTTTTTTTTTTTTTTTTTTTATAATTTAATTTAATAATTCCATATAGAAGAAGATGGGTCTGTTGTCTATAGATTTTAATAGTAAGATCTATATAATTAGGTAATATATTCAGAATATAAATAACAATGATTATTTATTAACTATTGCCCGTTTTTTAACAGACTTCAAAAAAAGGAGGAGGCTTCTCAATTCGACCGTATTATGTTTGATCGCGGATAACTTCGTCGTTTATGAACCGATTTCGATTATTTTTTTTTTGTTCGAAAGGAGATATCCCAAGTGTGGTACCATGGTAATTTTATCGAGGTATGATAAGTATCTCCAGAGATATTGAGATAAACATCTCAAAATTGATTATGAAGATATTATTATTGATTAATTTTCTTTTCTTTTTACTCTCTCTTTAAAGATAATATTAACTAAATTACATAAAAAAAAAAAAAAAAAAACTATATTATATATAACACGAGTAATCAAAGATTTAAGCGCGATGCACTGAAATAATTTCAATAATGATTTTGCATCTCGCTCTAAACACATACAACACGGGGTCGCTTTGTACGATGCGGCGCGATCTCGACGACAAGCGGTTAATAAAAGTCGATTTTATCCTCGACGAAAATTCATTCGCACGGTGAACGCATCAGCGGACGCTCGTGTGTTACAGTTGTGAATACCATTCTGTGTGTAGCTAACTTGCAGTGTATCACTTGTAATCATCATGCCGCCCAAGACTAGTGGAAAGGCCGCCAAGAAGTCTGGCAAAGCCCAGAAGAACATCTCCAAGACTGACAAGAAAAAGAAGAAGCACAAGAGGAAGGAGAGTTACGCCATCTACATCTACAAGGTGCTCAAGCAGGTCCACCCCACATATGATATGTATAACGCATAAATAAATTTTAATCTTGTGTAGACCAGACTACTACAGATATTGTTCTATTTTTGAATTCATTATGAACATAGAACCGATTATGTTAAATAAACAACGGGATGATATAGGCTAAAATTAATGAGATATACTTATTTACTACTAATATTCGATAGAAACAGCTGAATACTCGTCATTGAATGTTCCTTCTGTTCAATGATATAGCTAGGTATATAAACTATATGATGACTATGGCTTTGCTTCGGCAATTAATGTAACCAACAGGCCTAATGCTGTTTGATGATGATATTATTTATTTTCAAAATACGTTCTTTAATTATTTATTTTAAAATGAAAAAAGTTATGATATGGAGACGATGATGCGAACGAGGCGTGGCTAGCGCGCGTGCGAGCGAGTGAGAGACTCATCGCTCCTCTAGCACCTATATAAAAGAGCTATAAGACACGCGAACGGTTTTCGTACATTACCATTCGCGTCTCGTCGTCCGTACGATACGATACACGTCGCGTGTGATTTTTATCGTTCTCACTCATTCGTGTGTTCTATAATATTAAATAATGGCACGTACAAAGCAGACCGCTCGTAAGTCCACCGGTGGCAAGGCGCCCCGCAAACAGCTCGCCACCAAGGCGGCGCGCAAGAGCGCACCGGCAACCGGCGGCGTGAAGAAACCTCATCGTTACAGGCCCGGAACCGTCGCTCTGCGTGAGATCCGTCGTTACCAGAAGAGTACAGAGCTGTTGATCCGCAAGCTGCCGTTCCAGCGTCTGGTGCGTGAGATCGCGCAGGACTTCAAGACCGACCTTCGTTTCCAGAGCTCCGCTGTGATGGCTCTGCAAGAAGCGAGCGAGGCTTACCTCGTCGGTCTCTTCGAGGACACCAACCTTTGCGCCATTCACGCGAAACGCGTCACCATCATGCCGAAGGATATCCAGTTGGCGCGCAGGATCAGAGGCGAACGCGCCTAGAGCTCGTATCAATTCTTTCGATCGGCAGTTGTTAACTACGCGGTGTTAGTGCAGTGTAGTTTAGTAGCATTGCAGTTTTCACCATCGTCGCATCGAAGTGAATATAAAAGGCCCTTTTCAGGGCCACATACGTTTCATGATTATATAATTTACTTTATAATTTGTTTCGTTACGGGCGATCATACGATATTATAACGCATACAAACTTATTATTATTAAAATAAATAATACACACGCTACACTACCTCATACCTATCTTAGATATACGAGTATGGATATGTATTTACATCCGTCTGTCTTATTGTATTATGTCTATGTATATTTATTTATTATTTATATATATATATATATATATATATATATAATATATATATATATAAATAATAAATAAATATACATAGACATAATACAATAAGACAGACGGATGTAAATACCTATATATCTGTATATCACTTAAATGTAATGTGCAGCGCAGGCACGATTACGTATACGTTAGACGTTAAATATTACATTTTTTTTTTTTTTTTTTTTTAGTTAAATCTATATATAAGTTAATAATAATAATATTATTTATTTTGCATTAATAAGATTTAGAATAAAAATGAAAATAATTGAATAAACGTCACAGACAGTTTTACCCCCTCGCAATCTATTACCTCGCCCCGCGGTGCTCGTTCGGTCCCGCTCTTGCGTTATTATATAAAAGGAGAATATTCGACGTGTGGATACACCAGTCGTCGTTCGTACGCCGTCTGAATTCGTTGAGCGCGCGAGTCGTATTCTCTAAATCTAAACAAAAATGACCGGTCGCGGTAAGGGAGGAAAAGGTCTGGGGAAAGGTGGCGCTAAGCGTCACAGGAAAGTGCTCCGCGATAACATCCAGGGTATCACGAAGCCAGCCATCCGTCGTCTGGCGCGCAGAGGAGGCGTGAAGCGTATCTCCGGTTTGATCTACGAAGAGACCAGAGGTGTGCTGAAGGTGTTCCTCGAGAACGTGATCCGCGACGCAGTCACATACACCGAGCACGCCAAGAGGAAGACTGTCACCGCCATGGACGTCGTGTACGCCCTGAAGCGTCAGGGCCGCACCCTGTACGGTTTCGGCGGTTAAATCGTCTACGGCGAGGCGCGGCGAGTTTCTTCGTACTCGGGGGGGTGTGTGTGTGTGTGCGTGCGCGTGTTTTTGTGCGGAATGTGATTATGCTGTGCTGTGTACCGTTGTCGTCGTGATGTTCTTTGATGGATGTATTTGTATTGTTCATTTCATCTCATCATGATCATCGCGATGTGCGGACCACGCACGCAGGCGGCTCACAATCCACACGTGCACGTGCATGCCACCCCCGCGTATAGTTCTACGTTGGCGCATCGTATCACATAAAAAAGGCCCTTTTCAGGGCCGCATATGTTTCCTTATTATATATATTATCAATAATATGATAATATTGTTTCTTGACATCGATATTGTTAACGCAAACGCAATTTTTCTATCCGATCAGATCAGATAGAGATCCGTTGTGTATGTATATATAGTATAGGTAGGTACCTACGTTCGTCTTTGATTAATCTTATCTATCTATTCTATATTAATAGTTTGATCATGGACCACAAATCTCTGTGTGTACCTATATATTATGGGTGCATACTGTAAGTTTATAGTGTATGCTTTTTAAGAATAACGTTGTGATGTGACCTATTAGTTAGTTAGTTAGTAGTACACTGGTTATAAATAAAAACCTAAGATTATTATTGTTCAAGGTAACGGATACATAGATAAATACATATTATTTATTTATGTAATACGTACAAGATAATAGAATAGATACACTATAATAGGTATATTGATCAAGTGAAGAAATCGTTCGCATCAGTAAGTCACTGCGATGTGATAGGACGATTCCTCTGTGAGCTCGCGACGCATGGGTACAAATTTTTAACGTAATCTACTATGACATACATATATGTATAGTGTTATTAAAAAACATTTATGAACGCCTCACCTAAATAAGGCATGTAATAAAAATTAAATTTCATACAATATAATTTTAACATAATAAATACCGATACTCGTAGACAACGATAGTCATATGGTTAGGAAATGTACCACGTGTTTTTAGAGCTCCAAAATATTGGTCGTTTTATACTACAATAATGATAATATATACATTGTTCTCTTACTACATATGGAAAACGATATCTTTGGCGTTTGTTTATCGAGTAATACGAGTGAAATACATTAATTTTATAGAGAAATTTCAATTTAAAACATGACACGGCCTTAACGTCGCCGCGAGTCACGCCTATAAATCGATCTACATTAAAGTGTAACACTTTTTTCAGTATAACGATCTATCCATCAGATGGTCATGTTCAAAATGTACCATATTAGATTTTCCGCGAGTTCGGTGTAATAATAAAATAATATAAAAATGCATTTTATTCTGACCGCTGTTAGTGAAAAGTCACGAGCGTTCATACGAGAAATCGTCTCTCGACTCCGGTGTTCTCTATACGGTAAAGATTTCTTATATTTCGATTTATACAATTATAGCCAGCGCAGGGATTAAACCCGCACCGTTCCCGTTGGGTAGTAGCCCGACGCGCCCAGCCCGGGTCAAAGAGGAAAACCTCGAACCCGACCCAAGCTCGCAAAGTCCACTTAGTTATAATTATATTATATTCTTAAGACATACTCTGCGTTAGTAAATTAAGGTACCTACGTGTACAAACTAAGCTTGATGAATAAATATACGAATACGAATATACGCCAGCGAAGCCGACTTCAACGCCCGCCTCACCCGAGCCATCTCCACCCCGCCCCTCGTCCCGCGGACACCTACAGGCAGACCGAACGGTCTGTGTTCGAGACCTATTCTCCGGCGAGATAAGGCTGGTTGGACGCCAGTCAGTGGGAGCGACGCCGAGGCGCCCGAGGTCAGCTGGCAGAGCTGCCGCGACCTCCTCCCGCGCCCCTACTCCGACTGCGTTGCAACCAGCCAACTCGGACCCCGCGCTCGCGCGCCCTACTCCGCGTAGACGAGAATCGTCCTCAAATGACGAGATGCAAGATGAAAAGAGGCCCAAAGTGGATTCTACTCCACCTACGCCCCCGCACTCCACACCTCCGAAGCCGCATTTCCGCATCCATTACGGATCGCAGGAAGAGCCGAAACCACAAAGGAGACCGCGCCCAAGCACGGAACGCGACGCACCACCTACCGACAAAGAACATGCCACCAATCAGTCGGCAAGTACATCGCAGGCCTCAACATCATCGAGCTCAGCGGACCGCTCAGCCGCATCGACCGCACATAGTAGTTCGTCGCGTCACTATGACACTGATGGCAACCGATCGGTTCACGATTCTACGTCGTACGTAGGAATCGACTCGGTGCCAATTGACCAGGCGCCACTTCCGTCACCACCATCGCCATCACCGGAAGCAGCAGCGGCATACGCCGCTATGATTACATCTCCAGTACCGGCAAGACGTAGCCCGGACGGACTCACAACTCGTACCGTGACCGCGCCCGCCGATATTTATACTGGTGAAATCGCGACGGCGACCAAGACACCGGTTGCGCGACCTCGATCTGTTATCGCGTCGCCGCCCGCCCGTCATTCGCCGCCCGCCTATTTGACAACAGCAGCCCGGGCCGAGGCCACGCCCCCTGGACCTGTTGCGCGCCCACGTGGACTACGAGACGCAAATAACGTAATCCAACGCACTACGAACGAACCAACATACGCTCAAATTGCGTCACCCGCCGGGAGAAGACACTCCACCACTCCGCCATTATACATGTCAGTGACGGAAGCAGTGACGTCACCACCACAACGAGTCACACAAGCACTGATGCGAGACGCAGTACAAAGCTCACCCGCAAATACACCGCCTGCCCGCCCAGCAAGAGGATACCCGCCACTGCTGGTCGAGAAAATGCCAAACTGGCCTAATCACCTTAAGAAATTGAGGGAGCAACTTGGTCATATACCAAACGCTCGGCCGTTTGGAGAAGGCGTAAAATTCACGCCGAAGTCCGCGGACGAATACCGCGCGATCCAAAAATACCTGGTCGAGGAACAAGCAAAGACGCCGAGCCTGTCTTGGTTCGCCTATAGCCTCGAAAAGGAGCGACCGGTGAAAGTCGCACTATGGGGACTGCCGGCTAACACCGAACCAGACGCAATTGTTGAGGCGCTAGAAGAGCGAAACTTCCCGGTTCGCTTCGCCAAGCAATTGCCGTGCCGTGGACGCACCAACAAAGTGTGCTTCCACGTGCAGTTTGACCACTTGGAGAAAGAAGAATTGGGAAGACTCTTCGGGACCAAGGACCTGCTGGATATGCCTGGTATCACGCTGGAGGCCTGGAAAGGTACCTCAACGGTATCACAGTGCCACAGATGCCAGGCGTACGGTCATTCGTCCAAAAACTGTTACAGACCGCAAAAATGTGTCAAGTGCGCGGGCCCGCATTTCGGGTCGGAATGCCCGCGCTCAGAGAACGACGCACTCAAATGTGCAAACTGTGACGGGCAACATGCGGCCAACAGCAGAACTTGCCCCGCTTTCCGCCGGCAAGCGCGCAAGAAAGAGATCCCTGCGGGAAGACCGAGGACTTCAGGGCATCCGCAAGCCGCGAGAACACAGCGAGCACAGCCAGCCGCACAACAGGGCCCACAAAATATTTACAGTCTCCAGCCTACCCAAGAACGTCACCAGAGACCGTCACAACCTACGGCACGCCCGCAGTACACAACGGCGCCACCGCCAAACAACCGGGCTATCCACACGGGACCCTTCCCGGGCTGGACATGGCCGCTACTACCGCCCGTGCAAACCCACTATGGGTCCCTGCAACCCCCTGCTAACTATCCACCCCCCAGAGGCGAATGGCACACAGTGCAAGCGCCAAAGAGGCACAGAAAAAGAGGCGGAAAAGGCAGGGGAAAACAAAGGAACCCGGTGGCGTCATCCACCCCCGTACCACCAGTCGCACTACGAGCAACAGACGCACCAACAAGACCGACACGCGCGTCAACCACTACCTCAGTAGAACCGAGAGCACCGCTCCAAACTCGAAGGGCAGCCCCCCGAGCCCCTTCTCGCGGTTCTCGAACGACATCGCGAGCGACAATCACACCTGCTGTAAACGAATGGGGCGCGGGCTACTTCGCGCTACTAGCGCCAAATGTGCCTGCCCCATCAGCCCCGTCTGCCCCCTCATCAGCACCGTCGTCTGCGCCCTCATCGCGCCCCGGCTCAAGACGCGGCCAGCCACGCAGTAGACGACACAGAGGCGGCGAGATTGGTATGGAGGTAGAGGCCGGCGCATCCTCAGCGCCGGTGACTCCCTTCATGCCCTCCGAAGGCCCGGGGCTGGGGGCACAGGCCGTGCCACCTAGCTCGGGCCCCGTGCAACTGGACCCCAGGGTCCATTTCACGCCCGTGACGCGTACAGCCGTCACGAGCACTACCGCCACGGTGAGCGCGCCTCGACCAGTGCGACCCCCGCTGGCGCCGGCTATGCCGACCGTCCAGTGGGGTGCACCACTGAATCATCCGAGGGCCGCCCGCCCACAGCTCGGTTCGAGTGCTTTTGCTCCCCGAGCTCGCCGACCACTGTGGGGCCCAACACCCGCACCTCCCCCGGGCCTTATGGGGCCCTTAGGCAGAGCGGGGCCTTACCCCCCGCAACCACTGTACTACCCCCAATACCAAATGGGACAAATGGTGAGCCCCGCCCGGGAGCCCGTACAAGCCGTACTGGGTGCCCTGGCGGACCTGCTCACTGCCATCGCGGCGGGTCACGACCTCCGAGCTGCAGCGATGCGTGGACTGGCCGCACTAAACGGACACTTCTATGGATAGCGACCAGCTACGCATTCTATACTGGAACCCGGGGGGCGTCCGAGGAAAGGCCTCCGCCCTCCGAACAATTGCTCACAGCCACGAACTTCACGTGATCCTTCTCGGAGAGACCAAACTGCGTAGCGACCAGACGCTAACAGTGCCAGGCTACGCAGTATATCGTCGAGACGAAATATCTTCTCGGGGCATGGCCTACAGAGGAACGGCCGCCCTGGTGAGGAGAGATGTAATCCACGAGGAGATACCTCACCGCCCCTTCCGAGAGATACGATCAACGGGCATATCAATGAGCGTAGCCAACAGACTGACCAATATATTCGCTGGCTACAGACCACCGCTGCCATCGCTAGAAACCGGAGATCTGAGGACCATCTTCGCCGACAACACCCCGACTATAGTAGCTGCAGACCTCAACGCCAAGCACTTGGAATGGGGATCGCGAGTGGTCAATGACACGGGCAGACGACTGTTAAATGACGCTGAGAACAACGACTACTCTGTGATTGGTCCAGACTCGCCGACGCACATCCCGAGCAATAGCAACCACTATCCAGACGTTATAGACATCGTGCTGTACAAGGGACTACACGTGTCAGTCAGCGTAGAGGTGCTGTACGACCTGGACGAGCAGCACCTCCCGCTCCTTATAACTCTCGGAGCAACTGCTGCAACCGTACCACCCAGAAGATCAAGGCTCACAACAAATTGGGAAGCCTATAGAGCGGAACTGGCCGACATACGAATTGGACCACTAAACACCGCACAAGACATCGAGAGATGTGCTGAGCTAATTGAAAATAGAATGTCCGACGCCCAAAGAGTTGCCACCAGAGAGACGTCCTCCACCAGATGGAGAGAAAGACTACCTCGTAGGCTCCTCATGATGCGAGAGGAAAAGCGTCGGCTCAAGGAGCTATGGGCTCGCACACGTTGCCCGCGAACAAAACGTGAACTAAATACCGTATCAGAAAAGTTCACAGAAGCAGTTAACTCATGGAGGGGAGCTAACTGGGAAAAACATATAGAACATGTCAGTGAGAACATGACATGTCTACACCGACTGAACCGCCAACTGACCCAGGCTAAAACGACGGTCTGCCCACTACTGGACTCCACCGGTAGCCGTCGCTACTCAGCCTTAGAGAGGGCAGAACTACTAGCTGACCATTTGGAAGGTCAGTTCCAGCTACACCCTGTACCACCGAACACCGGAGAAGCCGTCCGCGACCACCACGAGAGGGTAACCAGAGAAGTGACAGAGTACCTGCAGACCCCCGCTTCCCCGCTGGGAGGGGATGACTTTATGTCCCCAGCGGAGGTGAAGAGAGCGATCAGAAGGCTGCAGGCGAGAAAGGCACCCGGCAAAGACGGGATCTCGACTGCCGCAATAAAACAGTTGCCGTCGAGGGGAATGGTCTGTCTGACCAGACTCTTCAACGGCATACTGCGAACTGGTCACTTTCCCTCTCTCTGGAAGACTGGCAAAGTAATCGTCATCCCGAAGCCAGGGAAGGATAGACGACTACCAGCCAGCTACAGACCCATCACGCTGCTACCGCACATAGCGAAGCTGTTCGAGCGACTGCTGCTGCGGAGACTACGCCCACACTGCGTCCCTAGGGACGAGCAGTATGGGTTCCGCACCCAGCACTCCACCACGCTCCAGCTGACACGCGTACTTCACCATGTGACGAGCGAACTGAACCAGGGGAGGAAAACGGTCGCCGTGTTCCTCGATATCGAGAAAGCTTTTGACAGGGTGTGGCATGAAGGCCTCATCTACAAGCTGGTACAGAAGACGATGCCGCCAGCACTGATCCGCATCGTGGCGTCGTTCCTCGCCGATCGTCAATTCTACGTGTCCGTCGAGAACATCAGCTCCGGATGCAGACCGATCGTTGCGGGGGTACCGCAAGGAAGCTGCCTGTCCCCGGCACTCTACGCCGTCTACACAGATGACATCCCGGTCCTGGAAGAGGAGCATCTTAGACCTGGAGAAAGGGGTGTCATACTGGCGCTCTTCGCTGATGACAGCGCATACCTAACCTCGTCAACAAATGCTACCATATCCGCAAGCAGAATACAGCGGGTGTTAAACATTCTGCCAGAATGGCTAGATAAGTGGCGCATGGCTGTGAACGTGGGAAAGACAGCCGCGCTACTTACCGGTGCACAGCGTATTCTGCCCCCTCCATTGCAACTTCGAGGCGAGAATGTCCGATGGGAAAAGTCGGTAAAGTACCTCGGCATCCACATTGACCGGTCCCTGAGAATGGGTCCACAGACCACCCACTCTGTGAGACAGGCAAAAGCGGCGAGAGCCATGCTGAGACCGGTCCTAAGCTCGAAGTTGCCACTGAAAACCAAGATCGGTATTTATAAGACGTACGTGCGAACACGTCTTACATACGCTGCACCATCGTGGTATGCATTATGTTCGAAAACAAATAAGCAAAGACTGCAAGTTGTCCAAAATGTCGCCCTGCGGATGTGCACAGGAGCCGGCCGCTACGTCAGAAATGACGTCATAGCGAGGGACCTCAACATAGAGTCAGTGGAGAAATTTGTCGTCCGACTCGCGCGCAAAATGTTCGACCGCGCCGACAACGGGCCGCATCTCCACCTGCGTAACATCGCGCCTCACCATGCTCGACCACCTGACGTCAGGGCTTGGCGTGCACTCCCCCGAGACATCGTCCCGCCGACATTGGACAACGACGAGGTTGTAGACGGCACGCTAGATGAGGCAAACTAACCAAAGCCATGATAGGCACGACGACCACAAAGCCAAGAAGGCCCACGATAACCACAAAGCCAAGATGGCCAACAACCGGACCAACAAGGGATTAAACCCGCACCGTTCCCGTTGGGTAGTAGCCCGACGCGCCCAGCCCGGGTTAAAGAGGAAAACCTCGAACCCGACCCAAGCTCGCAAAGTCCACTTAGTTATAATTATATTATATTCTTAAGACATACTCTGCGTTAGTAAATTAAGGTACCTACGTGTACAAACTAAGCTTGATGAATAAATATACGATATACGATATATACGCCAGCGAAGCAAAAATCTAATATTACTCGCTTTTAAAACGTACTAAAGTGATATTTCAACAATGGCAGACACAGCGGTAGCTACCGAGGCTCCAGCACCGGCGACACCGGCGAAGAAACCGAAGGCGAGCGCAGCCGCAGCAGGCGGTGCCAAGAAACCTAAGGCGAAACCTACGCATCCGAAGACCTCTGAAATGGTGAACAGCGCCATCAAGGAGCTGAAAGAGCGCAGCGGATCCTCGCTGAAGGCCATCAAGAAATACATCGCCGCCCAGTACAAGGTCGACGCCGAGAAGCTCGCGCCCTTCATCAGGAAGTATCTGAAGAGCGCCGTCGAGTCTGGCGCGCTCATCCAGACCAAGGGCAAGGGCGCATCGGGCAGCTTCAAGCTCGAGTCGAAGTCATCCGGCGCGAAGAAACCCGCCGCCGGTTCGAAGGCAGCCAAATCGACAGGAGCGAAGGAGAGCACGCCCGCCAAGTCCAAGAAGGCCGCCGCTTCATCAGCCGCCGCCGGCAGGGGCAGGAAGGCGGCCGCGTCGTCGCCCGCCAAGTCCAAGCCCGCCATCAAGGACAAGAAGGCCGCAGCCGCCAAGAAGAAGCCCGCCGCCGCCGCCGCCAAGAAAGCGACCGCACCGGCCAAGGCGAAGGGCGCCGCAGCAGCCGCGCCTAAAGCGAAAAGATCCGCCAAGCCTCCCACGAAGAAGCCGAAAGCTCCCAAGCCCAAGAGAGCCGCCGCAGCAGCCACCCCCAAGTCTAAGGCGGCCGCCAAGAAAGCATCCGCCGCCAAGAAGTAAACCTGAAGGCCTGCAGCGAACGCAAGCTACACAGCAACAGCAGAGCAGTGAATAGCATGCAGTCAGTGCGCGCCTCGCATACGCTCCTCCGTCCGTGTTGTTGTTGTTGTTGTTTGTGTGTGTGCGTGTGGTGCTACGATGATGATGATGATCATGTGTTACCATCATCAATCCCATCGCGGCAGCAGCAGCAGCAGCAGCAGCAATCGGCGGAGTGTTGTGCTCATTATTCATGCTCGATCGCTTGTGAGCGGAACGGCGGTACGCCTATTACGCTCTACTCGCACCAAAAACAGCCCTTTTCAGGGCTAACAAATAAATCTGAACATATACGCCATTTACGTTTCATATGTAATGTTTCAGACGACGCTCGATACGATATTTCATATATACGCTCGACAGACACACACTTTTCATAATCTTCATATTAGGAGGTATGACGAATCTTCTTATTCCGCAACGCAAGCAGGCAGGCAGGCAGTATGTTATGTAGGTATATAGATAGGTAATATTTTTCATTCTTCAGGTGAAAAATAAAATAACACATCACCACCCACACAGAGCCCGACTGCCCGACTATCTATCTCTCTATATACTTATTTATTATGTATATCATATCTATCTGGCTGGGTAAAATTATACATATATATGTACATAAATAAATAAAAAATTATATTGAGTTACATACCTATCTATCTACCTATGTATCTAATTTAATGCTTAATAATATTTTAATACTCTCTATCTACGACTAATACTTTCTCTCTCTCTGATCGCGGCGTACGCTATATTGCGGCAGTCACTGCATCCGGCGGTCCGTTTTTATATAAAAGCGTTTTCAACTTGTACTAGTCGTTCAGTCTGTACGAGCAACTCGCGCGCTCCGTACTCCTTATTCGTGTTGTTTTTGACTTAAATTTAAATTTATCAAACATGTCCGGACGTGGTAAGGGCGGTAAAGTAAAGGGGAAGGCAAAGTCGCGTTCTAACCGTGCCGGTCTGCAGTTCCCAGTGGGTCGTATTCATCGACTTTTGCGTAACGGCAACTACGCCGAGCGCGTCGGTGCCGGTGCACCTGTGTACCTGGCCGCCGTGATGGAGTATCTGGCCGCTGAAGTGCTAGAGTTGGCAGGAAACGCCGCGAGGGACAACAAGAAGACCAGGATCATACCTCGTCATCTGCAATTGGCCATCAGGAACGACGAGGAATTGAACAAGCTGCTCTCCGGCGTGACCATCGCACAGGGTGGTGTGCTGCCCAACATCCAGGCCGTCCTCCTGCCGAAGAAGACCGAGAAGAAGGCGTAATAGTGTGTCGTCGCAACGCATCTCCACGAGAGCCGGTACCCGGTGTTTGTTGTGTTACATACTGACTGATGTGTATAATTACGGTGTTGTTTATGGTGTGCGCGCTTTTTCTGCGCTCCTCTGTCGCAACATATAGACAACATCCGTATTCGGTTATGTATGTTAGCAGCATCATCGAGTGACGATCGCTCAAAAAGGCCCTTTTCAGGGCCACAATATGATTCGTATAATTATTATGCTTGTTGGTGTGGTACATAATGTTTTCAATACTTACTTACTACACTCGAGCTTTAATATAATTGTGTTTCTATGATCAGATTGGTACGATAATAAAAAAAAAAAACGCTAACAATAAAATAAAATTATAATATATAACATGCTAATGCAGTACTCTAAATTAAATACACATAAACAGTTATTACATTAGATTACTTACTTAATTTGTTTTTTTTTTTTTTTTTTTTTTTTTTTTTTTTTTTTTATAATTTAATTTAATAATTCCATATAGAAGAAGATGGGTCTGTTGTCTATAGATTTTAATAGTAAGATCTATATAATTAGGTAATATATTCAGAATATAAATAACAATGATTATTTATTAACTATTGCCCGTTTTTTAACAGACTTCAAAAAAGGAGGAGGCTTCTCAATTCGACCGTATTATGTTTGATCGCGGATAACTTCGTCGTTTATGAACCGATTTCGATTATTCTTTTTTTGTTCGAAAGGAGATATCCCAAGTGTGGTACCATGGTAATTTTATCGAGGTATGATAAGTATCTCCAGAGATATTGAGATAAACATCTCAAAATTGATTATGAAGATATTATTATTGATTAATTTTCTTTTCTTTTTACTCTCTCTTTAAAGATAATATTAACTAAATTACATAAAAAAAAAAAAAAAAAAACTATATTATATATAACACGAGTAATCAAAGATTTAAGCGCGATGCACTGAAATAATTTCAATAATGATTTTGCATCTCGCTCTAAACACATACAACACGGGGTCGCTTTGTACGATGCGGCGCGATCTCGACGACAAGCGGTTAATAAAAGTCGATTTTATCCTCGACGAAAATTCATTGGACCGCCAGCGCTAAATTCAAAGTCGCGGTCGAAAACACTGAATCGTCGGAGAAGCCAATAGAAGCCGGAGTACCGCAGGGCAGTTGTCTGTCGCCAGTCTGCTATGCCTGGTACACCGACGACATTCCTGTCGTCGGGCAGGCGCAGCTGGCACTTTACGCAGATGACGCCGCTTACTTCGCCAAGTCGTTCAAGACCGCGCACGCAGTTGAAAAACTCCAGCCGACATTGGACGCCTTGCCAGAATGGCTCGAAAAATGGAGGATGTCCATAAACGTGGGGAAGACCCAGGCAATCCTCACAGGAAACAACAGACTGCCAAAAGAACTTTCCCTGAAGGGCCAAGACATCCCATGGGCGCCCTACGTGAAGTACCTTGGCGTGACGATCGACAGGCGCCTATGCTTCCAAAAGCATATAGAAGAAGTCGTGGGAAAAGTCAAAGCCGCCAGAGCAAAATTGATGCCAATACTGCGCTCAAAGCTACCACTCCGGACCAAGCTCATGTTATATAAAACGTACATTAGATCCCGCCTCACGTACGCTGGTCCGGCGTGGTACCCACTCCTATCAAAGTCAAACAAGAAGAAACTCCAGTCGCAAGAGAACATCAGCCTGAGGAGATTGGTTTGTGCCCCGCGATACGTCCGGAACACAACAATCCGAAGAGACTTACAAATGGAAACATTAGAGGAATTCATCCGCCACCTTGCTAGAACACTGTACCGGAGAGCGGACGTATCCGGGCACGACCACATCCGCAACATAGCGCCGCTGCACGCGAGACCTCCCGACCCACCTGGCAAACGGAAATCAAAAGCCTACCTCAGAGAATTCTGCCAAAACACCGAAGCCGAAGAAGAAGAAGAAGATAGGGCGGCGCCACCGGCGGCCGCTGTAGGGTCTGCTGACGGGTTCGCTGGGCCTCCCCGAACGGGGAATCACCTGGCAGGGCCCTGTCGCCCCTACACGTAGCGGCTACCGGTCCGCTCCGCCCGAGAAGACCGCACACAGGGGGGATACTCTATTCCCCCCAAACAGAGACGCGCCTACAGTGGTAGGCGCAGACAAGCCAGGGGCAGAGGGTAAAGCCCTGACCCCCTATCCCCACACCAGTTGGTGTGAGAAGATCGTTCGTGACCGCCAGCGCTCGCCGTGTACGGACGTCTCCACTGCTAATCGCCTTCGCTTTGTCTTCAATATTTTGTACGTGAAATAGTGTCGACGGTGCCCGGAGCTCTGCGCTTCGGAGGGGAATATCTGCGCCTACGGACTGTCGGAGAGGTCGGTATGCTGGTGGTGTAGTAACCAACACCACCCTGTAACCGGCCTCTTCTTGCGTCACACGGAAGCAAGGACTACGAACCTCCGAAGCCATGGACCCGCCACCGCCGGGACCACCAAAAGGCCCTTTTCAGGGCCAACCGCATCCCAGGGCTGTAGCCTCGGCTGCAGTCACTGAAGCCACTACTACGGAAAACGTAACCGAAGTAACCACAGTAACCGATGTAGTAACCATCGGAATTGAGTCCGGCCCTTCTCAGGGCCACGAAGTAACCTCGCCGGCCGTCGCTGACACGACGCCGACCTCTCACCATCCGAAGGGCTCAATTCCGGCGTCCTTCTGGCAGGCACTCTCACCGAGAGGGCTTTACGAGCGTGATATGCTCACACTCGCCCGGCTTATGCAAGCCGGGGCCCTCTCGGACGGGATGCTTCGCTGGATGGCGCTGTACCTGCGCCTCGCGGAAGCGGAGATCGAGGGAACCGAGCTGTCGAACGACGACCAGACTGCTTTACTGTTCGCACAGAAAAGCATTATCACTCTGCCGCCGGCCCCAGAGCTGCATCCGCGCCGCGATATCCCGCCGCCTCCGCCGCCCGCGCCCCGCGCAGAAGGGGGAAAACGCCGTCGCGCCCGCTCGCAATCGCTGAGCCCCCCGACAACGCGTGCAAGGGCTAGATCGCCTAGCCCGAGACCCGGACCGTCCGGGATCTCGCTGCTGACCCAGGCTCCGAAGCCTCAGAGGAAGCAGAAGACCGGTACCGCAGAAACACTGCGAACCGGCCGCGAGAGCGAGACGACACGCGCCGCGAACGTCGCCGCTCCTCGCACAGCGAGTCGTACGACCGCTGCTTCCGTGCCCGCCCGCGCGGCACCGCGCGACGTCACTGCGACCACCGCTGCCCGCGCGGCACCGCGTGACGTCACGGCCGCCGCCGCCGCTACCCACGCCCCCCCCTCCGTCGCCCGTACTCGCGACGCGATGGGCTCGATGGACCGCGATACCGCACGGCCGGCCGCCGCCGCGTATGCCGCCGTTGCGCGTGCGCCCGCGACCGCCGCCGCTGCGCGTGCCCCCGCGACCGCCGCCGCTGCGCGTGCACCCGCGACCGCCGCTGCTGCGCGTGCGCCCGCTGCCGCCGCCGTCTGCGCGCCCGCCGCCCGCGCCCCAGCCGCAGCCGCAGCCCGCGTGCCGGCCCCCGCCGCCGCGACCGCCGCCGCTACGACGACTAGCGCAAGGACCGACGCACCCGCTGCCACGAAACCGAGATACCCACCGCTAATAGTGGAGAGATTGGAGAACTGGACAAGCCACTTCAAGCGGATCGCCGACAAACTCGGAAGACCACCAAATGGACGCCCGTTCGGGCAAGGTATTCGCTTTCATCCTCAAGATGAGAACGAATATAGAATTATCCAGTCCTACCTAACAAACCTAGAGAAGGAACAGAAACTCAGCTGGTTTTCTTATTCATTACCGGCTGACAGAAGCCTCAAAATTGCAATCCGCGGCTTACCGGCGGACACAGACACAGAAGAACTCATGCAAGCCCTAGAGGAAAAAGGTTTCGCACCGGAATACGCTAAGGCTATCAGAGGAAGACAGGGGCGTCCCGGATGCGTCTTTTACGTGTTACTGAAGCGTACACCGAACCTCACTCCAAACATTTATGAAGTCGACGAACTCCTTCTGATGCCCGGACTGAAAATTGAAGCCTGGCGGGCAAAGAAAGGCCCGGCACAATGTCACCGGTGTCAGAAATTTAGACACAGCTCCCACAACTGTCACCGGGACCAAGCCTGCGTGCGATGCGGAGAGGAGCACTTCGCCAGGGAATGCCCCCGCCCCCGCGAAGAACCCGCGACCTGCGCAAATTGCAACGGGACGCACCCGGCGAATTACGCGTCCTGCCCAGTCTTCAAGAAAGAGGCAAGAAATAAAAAAGCCGGCACCCTCGCCCAAACCCTACCAGAGAGAGGAAGGAGAGGCGTAGCCCCAGTGACACACGCAACAGTGGAAGAGACGGCGCCAACGTCACTCATGGCCCCCGCGAACCAGCCAGGAGAGCCTACCGGCAAAAAGCCGACGAGAAGACGAGCGAAAAAGAAGCCAGCAAAACAGCGCGTAGATAAAGACTCCTCGAACGCCCCCGCCCCCACCCCCGCAGCCCGCAGAGACTCCCTCGGGCAGACCAACGGGGTACTAAAGCAAATTTTAGAAGCGGTGCAGGCAGGCACCGACGCAGAAACCGCAACCCTGATGGGCCTAATGCGCATACTTAACAAAAATAATGGGGGTACAGATTAGATGCGTATTTTGGAATGCTCAATCGCTCGCGGGGAAGAAAAAGCTGCTGACCGTCTTCCTCCGCGAGCAGAACATAGACGTCATGCTGGTCAGCGAAACAATGCTCAACGAAAATGAAGCCTTCAAAATTCCTAATTACATAACGTATAGGAAGGATGAAAAGAGGAGTGACGGAAGCGCCTACAGGGGCCTAGCGGTGTTGGTGCAGCGCAGAGTTGTACACCAACTGATCCCGCCAGAGGAGTTCCAGTCATTCCAGGCACTGGGGATACTGATAAATGTCTCCGGCCAAAGAAGAAGGCTCTTCGCAATATACAAGCCTCCGAGCGAAAGACTAAACACCACAGAGCTGAGGAAAATTGTGATGAACGAGACCCCGACGATAGTGGCCGGCGACTATAACGCCAAGCACCCCCACTGGAACTCCTCCAACACAAATCCGAACGGGAAGATTCTTTACGAAGACGCGCTGCACCATCACTACGAGGTGACTGCACCAACTGAACCTACACACTACCATGTAGTAGACGGGACCGGCGACATCATCGACCTGGCCGTCTACCAAGGGCTCGTGACTCCACCAACACTCACAGCCCTAATAGACTTGCCCTCTGACCACAGACCGGTGTTGATGACCATGGAGGAGACCCTGAGCCGAGTTGCGCCACCACCTAGGAAAAAGAAAATAAGCTGGAACACCTTCACAAGCGAAGTCGAAAAACGCACCACGATCGCACCAGTAAACGACGCAAGCGACGTCGATAAGGCAGTGGGTGACATTACTGAAGCCATCCAATTGTCTCTGGAAACAGCAACGCTCACCACCGCGTCGAGAGGAAGGCTAGACCCACTCCCGGCGCGGATCAGGAACCTCATACGCGAAAAGAGAGACAAGAGGAAAGAGTGGCAGGACACCCGCTGCCCGAGACGGAAAGCCGAGTTGAACAACCTCGTGGAAAGAGTGAAAAAGGCTCTCACGATAAATGCCGCTCAAGGATGGGAGGAGCACATAAACTCCATAGGCGAACACATACCGTCTGTGCACCGTTTATGTAAACAGCTGTCAAGCTCAGAACAGCCGATAAGACCACTAATCGGAGACGACGGTCATCTTAAATTTGAGGCTAAAGACCGCGCGGAAATCTTCGCAGACTGTCTCGAACAACAGTTTAAACCGAACCCGACCACAGTGCCGGATCATGTGAAGAAAATCGAAACGGAGCTCCGCGAATACCTGGACTCACCAGATACTGAAGGGACAGAAAGCATCCCCTTCTTCAGTCCCTTCAAGGTCAAAACCGCAATCCAGAAACTGAAGAACAGAAAGGCGCCAGGCCCCGACAGAATACCGAACGAAGCCCTAAAGAACCTCCCACTGAAGGCAGTCGCAGCTCTGGCGAGGATTACAAACGGCATCCTCCGCAGTGGTCATTTCCCAACCAGCTGGAAAACTGGAAGGGTGGTGATGCTGCCAAAGCCGGGCAAGGACACCAAGAAGCCCGAAAGCTACCGGCCCATCACGCTGCTGAACACTATGTCCAAGCTCGTCGAGAAATTACTCCTACAGCTGATGGGCCCACACTTAACGCCCAGGGCGGAGCAGTTCGGCTTCAGGCCAGAACACTCCACCACCCTCCAGGCAATAAGAATCATAAACGAAATGACCACTTGCCATAACAAAAAGGAGTTCGTCGCAGCAGTCTTCCTGGACATGGAGAAGGCGTTCGACAGGGTGTGGCATGAGGGGCTGTTGCACAAACTGTCGGCGTCCTCCATGCCCAAAAGAATCGTCCAGATCTTGGCATCCTTCTTGAAGGACCGAAAATTCAAAGTCGCGGTCGAAAACACTGAATCGTCGGAGAAGCCAATAGAAGCCGGAGTACCGCAGGGCAGTTGTCTGTCGCCAGTCTGCTATGCCTGGTACACCGACGACATTCCTGTCGTCGGGCAGGCGCAGCTGGCACTTTACGCAGATGACGCCGCTTACTTCGCCAAGTCGTTCAAGACCGCGCACGCAGTTGAAAAACTCCAGCCGACATTGGACGCCTTGCCAGAATGGCTCGAAAAATGGAGGATGTCCATAAACGTGGGGAAGACCCAGGCAATCCTCACAGGAAACAACAGACTGCCAAAAGAACTTTCCCTGAAGGGCCAAGACATCCCATGGGCGCCCTACGTGAAGTACCTTGGCGTGACGATCGACAGGCGCCTATGCTTCCAAAAGCATATAGAAGAAGTCGTGGGAAAAGTCAAAGCCGCCAGAGCAAAATTGATGCCAATACTGCGCTCAAAGCTACCACTCCGGACCAAGCTCATGTTATATAAAACGTACATTAGATCCCGCCTCACGTACGCTGGTCCGGCGTGGTACCCACTCCTATCAAAGTCAAACAAGAAGAAACTCCAGTCGCAAGAGAACATCAGCCTGAGGAGATTGGTTTGTGCCCCGCGATACGTCCGGAACACAACAATCCGAAGAGACTTACAAATGGAAACATTAGAGGAATTCATCCGCCACCTTGCTAGAACACTGTACCGGAGAGCGGACGTATCCGGGCACGACCACATCCGCAACATAGCGCCGCTGCACGCGAGACCTCCCGACCCACCTGGCAAACGGAAATCAAAAGCCTACCTCAGAGAATTCTGCCAAAACACCGAAGCCGAAGAAGAAGAAGAAGATAGGGCGGCGCCACCGGCGGCCGCTGTAGGGTCTGCTGACGGGTTCGCTGGGCCTCCCCGAACGGGGAATCACCTGGCAGGGCCCTGTCGCCCCTACACGTAGCGGCTACCGGTCCGCTCCGCCCGAGAAGACCGCACACAGGGGGGATACTCTATTCCCCCCAAACAGAGACGCGCCTACAGTGGTAGGCGCAGACAAGCCAGGGGCAGAGGGTAAAGCCCTGACCCCCTATCCCCACACCAGTTGGTGTGAGAAGATCGTTCGTGACGAAAATTCATTCGCACGGTGAACGCATCAGCTAGGCTATTCTGTAAGCTATCTCGACAGCGGAATCCGCGGTGAGATTTGAATTTCGTACTTTGAAATTCAATCGTATCACGTTCGCAATACGGTTGAATTTCGTAGTACAAAATTCAAATCTCACCGCGGATTCCGTTGTCGAGATAGCTTACAGAATAGCCTAGCAGCGGACGCTCGTGTGTTACAGTTGTGAATACCATTCTGTGTGTAGCTAACTTGCAGTGTATCACTTGTAATCATCATGCCGCCCAAGACTAGTGGAAAGGCCGCCAAGAAGTCTGGCAAAGCCCAGAAGAACATCTCCAAGACTGACAAGAAAAAGAAGAAGCACAAGAGGAAGGAGAGTTACGCCATCTACATCTACAAGGTGCTCAAGCAGGTCCACCCCGACACCGGTATCTCCAGCAAGGCCATGTCGATCATGAACTCCTTCGTGAACGACATCTTCGAACGTATCGCTGCCGAGGCGTCCCGCCTGGCGCACTACAACAAGCGTTCCACAATTACATCGAGGGAGGTGCAGACTTCGGTGAGACTCCTGCTGCCCGGCGAACTCGCTAAGCACGCTGTCAGCGAGGGCACCAAGGCCGTAACCAAGTACACCAGCTCCAAGTAAACCGTCCGTGTACGTAACGCGGTCGGTGCGACTTGGTGCACAAAAAGGCCCTTTTCAGGGCCACAAAATTATTCTAATACTTTTACGGTAGACACATAGATGTGTGTTAACCGCAGTATATGTTTGTTGACAACGAATAATATTATGATATGTATAACGCATAAATAAATTTTAATCTTGTGTAGACCAGACTACTACAGATATTGTTCTATTTTTTAATTCATTATGAACATAGAACCGATTATGTTAAATAAACAACGGGATGATATAGGCTAAAATTAATGAGATATACTTATTTACTACTAATATTCGATAGAAACAGCTGAATACTCGTCATTGAATGTTCCTTCTGTTCAATGATATAGCTAGGTATATAAACTATATGATGACTATGGCTTTGCTTCGGCAATTAATGTAACCAACAGGCCTAATGCTGTTTGATGATGATATTATTTATTTTCAAAATTCGTTCTTTAATTATTTATTTTAAAGTGGCGTGGCTAGCGCGCGTGCGAGCGAGTGAGAGACTCATCGCTCCTCTAGCACCTATATAAAAGAGCTATAAGACACGCGAACGGTTTTCGTACATTACCATTCGCGTCTCGTCGTCCGTACGATCCCAATGAATTGATGAAAGAATTCGAGGAAAAAAGGATTCGAACCCGAATATATTAAACCGATATTCGGGCGACAAGGCAGACCGGGATGCGTATTCTACGGACTGTTTAAGAAGACACTTACGCTTACACCGGCAATATACGAAGTCGACGAGCTGCTTTTTATGCCTGGCATTAAGATTGAAGCGTGGCGCGCCAAGAAAGGGCCCGCGCAGTGCCACAGGTGCCAACAGTTCCGCCACAGCTCGCACAATTGCCACAGAGAACAGGCATGCGTGCGCTGTGGCGAAGAACATGCGGCGAAAGAATGCCCCCGCCCCCGTGAAGAACCCGCCACCTGCGCAAACTGCGCCGGCACGCACCCGGCCAACTATGGTGCGTGCCCTATTTATAGAAAAGAAGCCAAGAACAAAAAGGCGGGCACACTTGCGCTTACAATTGCGGGTAGGCGCGGGCAGGCCCCGGTTACCATGACAACAGTAGAAGAGGCCGCCGCGACCTCCCTCATGGCGCCGGCAAACGCTCCAGGAACGCAGAAAGCCGGTCCTACAAGAAGGGGGAAAAAGAAATCAGCACGAAAAGCAGAAACACAAAAACAACCACAGACCGGAAACAAACCCGCCGGACTAAGCAACTCCCTAGGGCAGACAATCGGTGTCCTTAAGGAAATATTAGAAGCTGTCCAGGCGGGAACCGATGTAGAAACCGCCACCCTCATGGGTTTAATGAAAATTTTAAACAAGGATGGAAGTAATTAAAATTGTATCCTGGAACGCCCAAACGCTCACGGGGAAGGTAAAACTACTGACCACCTTCCTCCGTGAGCAAAATATTGACATAATGTTGGTCAGTGAGACACATATGAAGAAAGGCACAACCCTAAAGATTCCTAACTATCATGTGTACAGAAAAGATGAAGTCAACATCCTAGGAGCAGCTTACAGAGGGCTGGCGGTTATGGTCCACCGAAGGATAATACACCAAGCTATCCCTGTTGTGAACTACCAGTCGATACAAGCACTAGGAGTGCTTATAAATGTCGCCGGCCAACATATGAATATATTCGCAATATATAAACCGCCCACTTCTCTACTAGAAACCCAGGAACTAAGGCAGATGCTAAGCCGAGACACACCCTGCATCGTAGCCGGCGACTTAAACTGCAAACATACCCACTGGAATTCCAACAGGGTATGCACAAACGGAAGAAGATTATTCCAGGACTCGGTGGACCATCAATATGAAGTCGCGGGCCCCACCACCTGGACGCACTACACCGCCGACGGAAGAGGCGATGTGATAGATGTTGTAATATACAAGAACCTGAGCACAGCACCCACCATATATGCACTGCCGGATCTACCGTCTGACCACAGGCCGGTGCTTATAACAATTGATAAGGCACCCAGTAAGACTATGATGCCTAATAAGCGAAGGATCATTAACTGGGAAAAATTTAAAGAGGAGGTCCACAACCGTACAACAACCCGCCCAATTAATACTCCAAATGAAGTCGACGCCGCCGCGCTGGAACTAACCACAGCTGTCCAGGACTCCCTTACAGCAGCTGCTCGCACCTCCAAGGCTGGACAGAGACTCAACCCTCTGCCCAGCAGGATAAGGGACTTAATCAAAGAGAAAAGGGAGAAGCGGAAGTTGTGGCAGCAGACCAGATGCCCAAGCACGAAGAAAGAAGTAAACGCACTCGTTGAACGAGTAAAAGCCGCGTTAGACGATTACGCAACCGACAGCTGGGAGAAGCACATAGACAGCATCACAGATGATATCCCTTCGGTGCACAAGCTGTGTAAACAACTGTCAAACACACCACAACCAACTCAACCACTAATTGGAAGTGACGGTCAACTAAAGTTCGTCGCCGAAGACAGGGCCAACATCTTCGCAGAAGCCCTTGAACGTCAATTCACCCCAAATCCCACCTCTGATGTAAATCACGTCAAGATGGTAGAAGAACATCTTAGAAAATATTTCGAGACTCACACTTCAGCCACCAGAAACGAGCAAGACAAAGATGAAGAGACAGACACCAAAGATGACATTTTTACCACCCCCGGACGAGTACAAAGACTCATCATGAGACTACCCAGGCGGAAAGCTCCAGGACTGGATAAAATAACAAATGAGGCAATACGGAGGTTCCCTCCAAAGACAGTTGCAGCCCTCACCCGAATTTACAATGGCATCCTTAGATCCGGACACTACCCCATCGAATGGAAAACAGGAAAAGTAGTGATGCTACCCAAACCGGGGAAAGATGCACGGAAACCTGAATCCTACAGGCCGATCACCTTACTTAGCACGCTGTCCAAGTTATTTGAGAAGGTACTAATGCCTTTCCTGATCAGGCACATCGCCCCAAGAGCAGAGCAGTTCGGTTTTCGCACCGAGCACTCCACAACACTCCAGATAACAAAGATGTTAAATGAGATGGCTCGGCGCCACAACAGAAAAGAGACGGTAGTAGCCGTTATGCTGGATATGGAGAAGGCCTTCGACAGAGTCTGGCACGAGGGTCTTCTCTATAAGATAGCAACATCCGAGACGCCAAGGAAAATAGTCAACGTGATAAAAAGCTTCCTAGAAGGAAGAAAAATCATCGTATCGGTAGAAGACAAGCTTTCGCAAACGAAGATGGTCAGAGCTGGAGTGCCACAGGGAAGCTGCATCTCCCCCATATGCTACGCCTGGTACACCGACGACATCCCTGTCGTCGGGCAGGCGCAGCTAGCACTCTACGCGGATGATGCGGCCTTCTATGTGGCATCCAAAAACCCCACACACGCGGTCAAACAACTGCAAAAGACCCTAGACGCTCTCCCTGCTTGGTTCCAGAGATGGAGACTAGCAGTAAATGTGGCGAAAACACAAGCAATCTGCATGGGACGCAGAAATCACCCTACGCCACCAACACTAATGGGAAGTGAAGTACCGTGGAAAGAAACCGTTAGATATCTAGGAATAGACATAGACAGAAATCTAACTTTCACAAAGCACTTAAAGCAAGTGACCTCAAAAGTAAAGGGTGCAAGAGCTCGACTGACCGCAATCTGGACCTCCAGGCTGCCCATAAACACAAAGATTCTTATCTACAAGACATACGTAAGAACACGTCTCACGTACGCCGCTCCCGCCTGGTACCCCTTCCTGAGCGGGTCAAATAGGAAGAAGCTCCAAGCGCAAGAAAACCTCTCACTCAGGAAAATCGTGGGAGCGCCGCGATACGTGAGAAACGACGTTATTAGAAGAGACCTTAAACATGACGATCTCCAATGTTTTATCCGCAGCCTGGGGAGGAAGATGTTCGTAAGAGCAGACAGGTCAACACACGAACATATCCGCGGGATCGCTCCAGTACATGGAAGACCACCGGACAGACCAGGAAGAAATCAGAGCCAGATGAAACCGTATATAAGAGAGTACTTTATGGACAACGAGGAAAATGAAGACACGAATACCGAAGAAGAAGAAGATGATACAAATATCAGTGAAACAAATGATGAACGGAGGGATCCGCCGGAGGCCGCTGCCGTGGCTGCTGATCGGTCCGCTGGGCTTCCCCGAACGGGGATCAACCTGGCGCGGCTTGATCGCGCCGGCAACTAACGGTCACCGCGGAAAACCCTCCCGGATTCCTAAGTGTACACAAAAGCACAAAAAGCCGCGCCCATTGTAGTGGGCGTAGAAGAAGCCAGGGGAAGAGGGCTCAGCCCTGACCCCCTCTCCCTGCACCAGAAAGGTGCAAGAGGTCATCCACAGAGTGTGGATACACCAGTCGTCCGTACGATACGATACACGTCGCGTGTGATTTTTATCGTTCTCACTCATTCGTGTGTTCTATAATATTAAATAATGGCACGTACAAAGCAGACCGCTCGTAAGTCCACCGGTGGCAAGGCGCCCCGCAAACAGCTCGCCACCAAGGCGGCGCGCAAGAGCGCACCGGCAACCGGCGGCGTGAAGAAACCTCATCGTTACAGGCCCGGAACCGTCGCTCTGCGTGAGATCCGTCGTTACCAGAAGAGTACAGAGCTGTTGATCCGCAAGCTGCCGTTCCAGCGTCTGGTGCGTGAGATCGCGCAGGACTTCAAGACCGACCTTCGTTTCCAGAGCTCCGCTGTGATGGCTCTGCAAGAAGCGAGCGAGGCTTACCTCGTCGGTCTCTTCGAGGACACCAACCTTTGCGCCATTCACGCGAAACGCGTCACCATCATGCCGAAGGATATCCAGTTGGCGCGCAGGATCAGAGGCGAACGCGCCTAGAGCTCGTATCAATTCTTTCGATCGGCAGTTGTTAACTACGCGGTGTTAGTGCAGTGTAGTTTAGTAGCATTGCAGTTTTCACCATCGTCGCATCGAAGTGAATATAAAAGGCCCTTTTCAGGGCCACATACGTTTCATGATTATATAATTTACTTTATAATTTGTTTCGTTACGGGCGATCATACGATATTATAACGCATACAAACTTATTATTATTAAAATAAATAATACACACGCTACACTACCTCATACCTATCTTAGATATACGAGTATGGATATGTATTTACATCCGTCTGTCTTATTGTATTATGTCTATGTATATTTATTTATTATTTATATATATATATATATATATATATATATATATAATATATATATATATAAATAATAAATAAATATACATAGACATAATACAATAAGACAGACGGATGTAAATACCTATATATCTGTATATCACTTAAATGTAATGTGCAGCGCAGGCACGATTACGTATACGTTAGACGTTAAATATTACATTTTTTTTTTTTTTTTTTTAGTTAAATCTATATATAAGTTAATAATAATAATATTATTTATTTTGCATTAATAAGATTTAGAATAAAAATGAAAATAATTGAATAAACGTCACAGACAGTTTTACCCCCTCGCAATCTATTACCTCGCCCCGCGGTGCTCGTTCGGTCCCGCTCTTGCGTTATTATATAAAAGGAGAATATTCGACGTGTGGATACACCAGTCGTCGTTCGTACGCCGTCTGAATTCGTTGAGCGCGCGAGTCGTATTCTCTAAATCTAAACAAAAATGACCGGTCGCGGTAAGGGAGGAAAAGGTCTGGGGAAAGGTGGCGCTAAGCGTCACAGGAAAGTGCTCCGCGATAACATCCAGGGTATCACGAAGCCAGCCATCCGTCGTCTGGCGCGCAGAGGAGGCGTGAAGCGTATCTCCGGTTTGATCTACGAAGAGACCAGAGGTGTGCTGAAGGTGTTCCTCGAGAACGTGATCCGCGACGCAGTCACATACACCGAGCACGCCAAGAGGAAGACTGTCACCGCCATGGACGTCGTGTACGCCCTGAAGCGTCAGGGCCGCACCCTGTACGGTTTCGGCGGTTAAATCGTCTACGGCGAGGCGCGGCGAGTTTCTTCGTACTCGGGGGGGTGTGTGTGTGTGTGCGTGCGCGTGTTTTTGTGCGGAATGTGATTATGCTGTGCTGTGTACCGTTGTCGTCGTGATGTTCTTTGATGGATGTATTTGTATTGTTCATTTCATCTCATCATGATCATCGCGATGTGCGGACCACGCACGCAGGCGGCTCACAATCCACACGTGCACGTGCATGCCACCCCCGCGTATAGTTCTACGTTGGCGCATCGTATCACATAAAAAAGGCCCTTTTCAGGGCCGCATATGTTTCCTTATTATATATATTATCAATAATATGATAATATTGTTTCTTGACATCGATATTGTTAACGCAAACGCAATTTTTCTATCCGATCAGATCAGATAGAGATCCGTTGTGTATGTATATATAGTATAGGTAGGTACCTACGTTCGTCTTTGATTAATCTTATCTATCTATTCTATATTAATAGTTTGATCATGGACCACAAATCTCTGTGTGTACCTATATATTATGGGTGCATACTGTAAGTTTATAGTGTATGCTTTTTAAGAATAACGTTGTGATGTGACCTATTAGTTAGTTAGTTAGTAGTACACTGGTTATAAATAAAAACCTAAGATTATTATTGTTCAAGGTAACGGATACATAGATAAATACATATTATTTATTTATGTAATACGTACAAGATAATAGAATAGATACACTATAATAGGTATATTGATCAAGTGAAGAAATCGTTCGCATCAGTAAGTCACTGCGATGTGATAGGACGATTCCTCTGTGAGCTCGCGACGCATGGGTACAAATTTTTAACGTAATCTACTATGACATACATATATGTATAGTGTTATTAAAAAACATTTATGAACGCCTCACCTAAATAAGGCATGTAATAAAAATTAAATTTCATACAATATAATTTTAACATAATAAATACCGATACTCGTAGACAACGATAGTCATATGGTTAGGAAATGTACCACGTGTTTTTAGAGCTCCAAAATATTGGTCGTTTTATACTACAATAATGATAATATATACATTGTTCTCTTACTACATATGGAAAACGATATCTTTGGCGTTTGTTTATCGAGTAATACGAGTGAAATACATTAATTTTATAGAGAAATTTCAATTTAAAACATGACACGGCCTTAACGTCGCCGCGAGTCACGCCTATAAATCGATCTACATTAAAGTGTAACACTTTTTTCAGTATAACGATCTATCCATCAGATGGTCATGTTCAAAATGTACCATATTAGATTTTCCGCGAGTTCGGTGTAATAATAAAATAATATAAAAATGCATTTTATTCTGACCGCTGTTAGTGAAAAGTCACGAGCGTTCATACGAGAAATCGTCTCTCGACTCCGGTGTTCTCTATACGGTAAAGATTTCTTATATTTCGATTTATACAATTATAGCCAGCGAAGCGGTTCTTCTGTGTGTGTGTGTACATTAGTGTGAGTGTATTCCATCGCCTCCACTAACCGCAGAGAACCACAGTTTTCGCTGTCCCCGTTGCTCCCGGTGGCGCGGTTGAGCACTGACTCCCCCACCTTCCAGTGAGCAGCGCCCAGCGAAAGCGTTTCCGCCGCGGCCGGTAGGACCCGTCCAGTCGCCCCGCGCTCCGGCAACAGCTGTTGAGCGCCGCGACTGGGGACCGCCGGCAGCTAAGAGGTCGCAACCTGCGCACCCCTGTCGGGCCACTTACCCCTGTCTGGGAAAGACAAGCGGTGTAGTGCCCCTCCGCATCTCTGCACTTCTGCAAGACTGGGACAGCTCGGTCACGCCTACTCCGACAACCGTCGTTGAGCGTGCGCGGCCTGCTACTCGTCTGCAAGAAGACGCCAACACTGCAAACGCAAGCCTATCAACACATCGGAAACCACACGCTGTACAGAGACGTGCCAGACGAGCATCGCTTTTGTACTGAAATTGCTCCTGAAAATATTCGGAAGACACCACTAGTTGCCGGAGTTTTGTTTTCTGGGTCATTTCTCCAGCCAGAAGTTCACTAAAACCAAGATGTCCGAGAAGAGCGAGCAGCCGACTTCAACGCCCGCCTCACCCGAGCCATCTCCACCCCGCCCCTCGTCCCGCGGACACCTACAAGCAGACCGAACGGTCTGTGTTCGAGACCTATTCTCCGGCGAGATAAGGCTGGTTGGACGCCAGTCAGTGGGAGCGACGCCGAGGCGCCCGAGGTCAGCTGGCAGAGCTGCCGCGACCTCCTCCCGCGCCCCTACTCCGACTGCGTTGCAACCAGCCAACTCGGACCCCGCGCTCGCGCGCCCTACTCCGCGTAGACGAGAATCGTCCTCAAATGACGAGATGCAAGATGAAAAGAGGCCCAAAGTGGATTCTACTCCACCTACGCCCCCGCACTCCACACCTCCGAAGCCGCATTTCCGCATCCATTACGGATCGCAGGAAGAGCCGAAACCACAAAGGAGACCGCGCCCAAGCACGGAACGCGACGCACCACCTACCGACAAAGAACATGCCACCAATCAGTCGGCAAGTACATCGCAGGCCTCAACATCATCGAGCTCAGCGGACCGCTCAGCCGCATCGACCGCACATAGTAGTTCGTCGCGTCACTATGACACTGATGGCAACCGATCGGTTCACGATTCTACGTCGTACGTAGGAATCGACTCGGTGCCAATTGACCAGGCGCCACTTCCGTCACCACCATCGCCATCACCGGAAGCAGCAGCGGCATACGCCGCTATGATTACATCTCCAGTACCGGCAAGACGTAGCCCGGACGGACTCACAACTCGTACCGTGACCGCGCCCGCCGATATTTATACTGGTGAAATCGCGACGGCGACCAAGACACCGGTTGCGCGACCTCGATCTGTTATCGCGTCGCCGCCCGCCCGTCATTCGCCGCCCGCCTATTTGACAACAGCAGCCCGGGCCGAGGCCACGCCCCCTGGACCTGTTGCGCGCCCACGTGGACTACGAGACGCAAATAACGTAATCCAACGCACTACGAACGAACCAACATACGCTCAAATTGCGTCACCCGCCGGGAGAAGACACTCCACCACACCGCCATTATACATGTCAGTGACGGAAGCAGTGACGTCACCACCACAACGAGTCACACAAGCACTGATGCGAGACGCAGTACAAAGCTCACCCGCAAATACACCGCCTGCCCGCCCAGCAAGAGGATACCCGCCACTGCTGGTCGAGAAAATGCCAAACTGGCCTAATCACCTTAAGAAATTGAGGGAGCAACTTGGTCATATACCAAACGCTCGGCCGTTTGGAGAAGGCGTAAAATTCACGCCGAAGTCCGCGGACGAATACCGCGCGATCCAAAAATACCTGGTCGAGGAACAAGCAAAGACGCCGAGCCTGTCTTGGTTCGCCTATAGCCTCGAAAAGGAGCGACCGGTGAAAGTCGCACTATGGGGACTGCCGGCTAACACCGAACCAGACGCAATTGTTGAGGCGCTAGAAGAGCGAAACTTCCCGGTTCGCTTCGCCAAGCAATTGCCGTGCCGTGGACGCACCAACAAAGTGTGCTTCCACGTGCAGTTTGACCACTTGGAGAAAGAAGAATTGGGAAGACTCTTCGGGACCAAGGACCTGCTGGATATGCCTGGTATCACGCTGGAGGCCTGGAAAGGTACCTCAACGGTATCACAGTGCCACAGATGCCAGGCGTACGGTCATTCGTCCAAAAACTGTTACAGACCGCAAAAATGTGTCAAGTGCGCGGGCCCGCATTTCGGGTCGGAATGCCCGCGCTCAGAGAACGACGCACTCAAATGTGCAAACTGTGACGGGCAACATGCGGCCAACAGCAGAACTTGCCCCGCTTTCCGCCGGCAAGCGCGCAAGAAAGAGATCCCTGCGGGAAGACCGAGGACTTCAGGGCATCCGCAAGCCGCGAGAACACAGCGAGCACAGCCAGCCGCACAACAGGGCCCACAAAATATTTACAGTCTCCAGCCTACCCAAGAACGTCACCAGAGACCGTCACAACCTACGGCACGCCCGCAGTACACAACGGCGCCACCACCAAACAACCGGGCTATCCACACGGGACCCTTCCCGGGCTGGACATGGCCGCTACTACCGCCCGTGCAAACCCACTATGGGTCCCTGCAACCCCCTGCTAACTATCCACCCCCCAGAGGCGAATGGCACACAGTGCAAGCGCCAAAGAGGCACAGAAAAAGAGGCGGAAAAGGCAGGGGAAAACAAAGGAACCCGGTGGCGTCATCCACCCCCGTACCACCAGTCGCACTACGAGCAACAGACGCACCAACAAGACCGACACGCGCGTCAACCACTACCTCAGTAGAACCGAGAGCACCGCTCCAAACTCGAAGGGCAGCCCCCCGAGCCCCTTCTCGCGGTTCTCGAACGACATCGCGAGCGACAATCACACCTGCTGTAAACGAATGGGGCGCGGGCTACTTCGCGCTACTAGCGCCAAATGTGCCTGCCCCATCAGCCCCGTCTGCCCCCTCATCAGCACCGTCGTCTGCGCCCTCATCGCGCCCCGGCTCAAGACGCGGCCAGCCACGCAGAAGACGACACAGAGGCGGCGAGATTGGTATGGAGGTAGAGGCCGGCGCATCCTCAGCGCCGGTGACTCCCTTCATGCCCTCCGAAGGCCCGGGGCTGGGGGCACAGGCCGTGCCACCTAGCTCGGGCCCCGTGCAACTGGACCCCAGGGTCCATTTCACGCCCGTGACGCGTACAGCCGTCACGAGCACTACCGCCACGGTGAGCGCGCCTCGACCAGTGCGACCCCCGCTGGCGCCGGCTATGCCGACCGTCCAGTGGGGTGCACCACTGAATCATCCGAGGGCCGCCCGCCCACAGCTCGGTTCGAGTGCTTTTGCTCCCCGAGCTCGCCGACCACTGTGGGGCCCAACACCCGCACCTCCCCCGGGCCTTATGGGGCCCTTAGGCAGAGCGGGGCCTTACCCCCCGCAACCACTGTACTACCCCCAATACCAAATGGGACAAATGGTGAGCCCCGCCCGGGAGCCCGTACAAGCCGTACTGGGTGCCCTGGCGGACCTGCTCACTGCCATCGCGGCGGGTCACGACCTCCGAGCTGCAGCGATGCGTGGACTGGCCGCACTAAACGGACACTTCTATGGATAGCGACCAGCTACGCATTCTATACTGGAACCCGGGGGGCGTCCGAGGAAAGGCCTCCGCCCTCCGAACAATTGCTCACAGCCACGAACTTCACGTGATCCTTCTCGGTGAGACCAAACTGCGTAGCGACCAGACGCTAACAGTGCCAGGCTACGCAGTATATCGTCGAGACGAAATATCTCCTCGGGGCATGGCCTACAGAGGAACGGCCGCCCTGGTGAGGAGAGATGTAATCCACGAGGAGATACCTCACCGCCCCTTCCGAGAGATACGATCAACGGGCATATCAATGAGCGTAGCCAACAGACTGACCAATATATTCGCTGGCTACAGACCACCGCTGCCATCGCTAGAAACCGGAGATCTGAGGACCATCTTCGCCGACAACACCCCGACTATAGTAGCTGCAGACCTCAACGCCAAGCACTTGGAATGGGGATCGCGAGTGGTCAATGACACGGGCAGACGACTGTTAAATGACGCTGAGAACAACGACTACTCTGTGATTGGTCCAGACTCGCCGACACACATCCCGAGCAATAGCAACCACTATCCAGACGTTATAGACATCGTGCTGTACAAGGGACTACACGTGTCAGTCAGCGTAGAGGTGCTGTACGACCTGGACGAGCAGCACCTCCCGCTCCTTATAACTCTCGGAGCAACTGCTGCAACCGTACCACCCAGAAGATCAAGGCTCACAACAAATTGGGAAGCCTATAGAGCGGAACTGGCCGACATACGAATTGGACCACTAAACACCGCACAAGACATCGAGAGATGTGCTGAGCTAATTGAAAATAGAATGTCCGACGCCCAAAGAGTTGCCACCAGAGAGACGTCCTCCACCAGATGGAGAGAAAGACTACCTCGTAGGCTCCTCATGATGCGAGAGGAAAAGCGTCGGCTCAAGGAGCTATGGGCTCGCACACGTTGCCCGCGAACAAAACGTGAACTAAATACCGTATCAGAAAAGTTCACAGAAGCAGTTAACTCATGGAGGGGAGCTAACTGGGAAAAACATATAGAACATGTCAGTGAGAACATGACATGTCTACACCGACTGAACCGCCAACTGACCCAGGCTAAAACGACGGTCTGCCCACTACTGGACTCCACCGGTAGCCGTCGCTACTCAGCCTTAGAGAGGGCAGAGCTACTAGCTGACCATTTGAAAGGTCAGTTCCAGCTACACCCTGTACCACCGAACACCGGAGAAGCCGTCCGCGACCACCACGAGAGGGTAACCAGAGAAGTGACAGAGTACCTGCAGACCCCCGCTTCCCCGCTGGGAGGGGATGACTTTATGTCCCCAGCGGAGGTGAAGAGAGCGATCAGAAGGCTGCAGGCGAGAAAGGCACCCGGCAAAGACGGGATCTCGACTGCCGCAATAAAACAGTTGCCGTCGAGGGGAATGGTCTGTCTGACCAGACTCTTCAACGGCATACTGCGAACTGGTCACTTTCCCTCTCTCTGGAAGACTGGCAAAGTAATCGTCATCCCGAAGCCAGGGAAGGATAGACGACTACCAGCCAGCTACAGACCCATCACGCTGCTACCGCACATAGCGAAGCTGTTCGAGCGACTGCTGCTGCGGAGACTACGCCCACACTGCGTCCCTAGGGACGAGCAGTATGGGTTCCGCACCCAGCACTCCACCACGCTCCAGCTGACACGCGTACTTCACCATGTGACGAGCGAACTGAACCAGGGGAGGAAAACGGTCGCCGTGTTCCTCGATATCGAGAAAGCTTTTGACAGGGTGTGGCATGAAGGCCTCATCTACAAGCTGGTACAGAAGACGATGCCGCCAGCGCTGATCCGCATCGTGGCGTCGTTCCTCGCCGATCGTCAATTCTACGTGTCCGTCGAGAACATCAGCTCCGGATGCAGACCGATCGTTGCGGGGGTACCGCAAGGAAGCTGCCTGTCCCCGGCACTCTACGCCGTCTACACAGATGACATCCCGGTCCTGGAAGAGGAGCATCTTAGACCTGGAGAAAGGGGTGTCATACTGGCGCTCTTCGCTGATGACAGCGCATACCTAACCTCGTCAACAAATGCTACCATATCCGCAAGCAGAATACAGCGGGTGTTAAACATTCTGCCAGAATGGCTAGATAAGTGGCGCATGGCTGTGAACGTGGGAAAGACAGCCGCGCTACTTACCGGTGCACAGCGTATTCTGCCCCCTCCATTGCAACTTCGAGGCGAGAATGTCCGATGGGAAAAGTCGGTAAAGTACCTCGGCATCCACATTGACCGGTCCCTGAGAATGGGTCCACAGACCACCCACTCTGTGAGACAGGCAAAAGCGGCGAGAGCCATGCTGAGACCGGTCCTAAGCTCGAAGTTGCCACTGAAAACCAAGATCGGTATTTATAAGACGTACGTGCGAACACGTCTTACATACGCTGCACCATCGTGGTATGCATTATGTTCGAAAACAAATAAGCAAAGACTGCAAGTTGTCCAAAATGTCGCCCTGCGGATGTGCACAGGAGCCGGCCACTACGTCAGAAATGACGTCATAGCGAGGGACCTCAACATAGAGTCAGTGGAGAAATTTGTCGTCCGACTCGCGCGCAAAATGTTCGACCGCGCCGACAACGGGCCGCATCTCCACCTGCGTAACATCGCGCCTCACCATGCTCGACCACCTGACGTCAGGGCTTGGCGTGCACTCCCCCGAGACATCGTCCCGCCGACATTGGACAACGACGAGGTTGTAGACGGCACGCTAGATGAGGCAAACTAACCAAAGCCATGATAGGCACGACGACCACAAAGCCAAGAAGGCCCACGATAACCACAAAGCCAAGATGGCCAACAACCGGACCAACAAGGGATTAAACCCGCACCGTTCCCGTTGGGTAGTAGCCCGACGCGCCCAGCCCGGGTTAAAGAGGAAAACCTCGAACCCGACCCAAGCTCGCAAAGTCCACTTAGTTATAATTATATTATATTCTTAAGACATACTCTGCGTTAGTAAATTAAGGTACCTACGTGTACAAACTAAGCTTGATGAATAAATATACGATATACGCCAGCGAAGCGGTTTTCTGTTGAGTTTTGTTCCCGTACAATTCGTGTGAGAGTATTTCATCGCCTCCACGAATCTCCAGAAAGCCACAGTCTTGTCGTTGCTTATGCTCAGCGGTGGCGCGGTCGAGGTAATACTCCCCCACCCCTACGAGCGAGCACGGCAAGGCGCTTCCGCTGCTGTCCGGCCGGACCTGTACAGCCGCCCTGTGCTCCAGCAACCGCTGTTGAGCACCGCGACTGGGGACCACCGACAGCCAAGTGGTCGCACATTGCGCACCCCCGTTGAGCTGCTTGCCGCTGTCTGGAAAGACACCGGTGTAGCGCTCACCCGCACATCCTCGCCCTCCTGCAGACCGGGACGTCGGCCACGCAACCCTCCGACATCACTGTCGTCGAGCCTGCAAGACCGACACCGCCTGCAACAGGGTGCAAACTGCCTTTTGAAGGCAAGAGCTGTGATCAGCTCCGCCCCGCTCCGCTTGTCAGAGCCTACCTACGCGCCGACACCCGTCGAGTGGAAACGCTACAGATCTGCAGTTGCAAGACCCGACTATACCGCTAGGAGCGTCGAGCCTGCATCCGCCCGAGTGCAGTAACGTCAGCGACAACACGCACTGCAGTTTCTGCATCAAACTGAAGCCATTCACAGAGCTTCGCACCCGAAAAAATTATTGCCTTCAGAAAAATTTAAGGAGCACGACATAGTGCTAGTTGCCGGAGTGTTGTGTACAGGGTCGAGTCCGTCAACCACCTGGCCTTGCTGATCGCCCTAACTGGACTCATCCGGTTCGGGTTGACTCGCAGGCGGTGGTGGAGGAGACCCCGGTACCCGCACAAACCGCGCAGCTATTTCAAGCCCTTAAATCACGCCCGTCGTCACGCCATGGCCGAACGGCGCTCACCGCCCAAGTCTCCGGACACACCGTCGAGATCTTGGGAGGACTTGGACCCCGACGAACTTGTAGTCGCACGGAACCCATGGTTCCCGGAACAGACCCGGATCGTCACGCGCGCCTCCGTAGGGCTCCCGCCCGTAAGGAAAACGCGCGTTACAACAGCTGGGATCGCGTCGGCGACCACTGCAACTACCACCACATCAACAAAAACCACACCTACCGCCGTCATCGCTTCCACTGCTCGACGTGCTACTCAACCACGTAGACGAGACACGTCCAGCGAAGAAGAAGCTTTTCATGATGAAAAGCGCCCCCGTCACGACTCGCCTCCTACTCCGCCGCCGTCCACCCCCCCGCAGCCCCTGTTCAGAATACTTCAGGGTGCACAAGGACCGAAGCCGAAGAGAGAGACCAAGACACGCCTCACCACTACAAATACTTCGCCTACAACTAGAGCGTACACCCCCCCGCCTGCAATATCGCCAGTGCCGTTCGAGCTGAGTGAAGAATCACTCGCTCACGGCTCACAAGAAGACGTACCTTCAACTCCCAAGGCAACAAGCAGAACCAGATCGTCTTCTTCTTCAACATCCGGTACATCACGCTCTGCTCAGAGCACACAAAACCGCACCAACAACCGCTCTCCTGCATCAGAAGAGGAAAACGAAGATGGGAACGTCGAACCAACCGACTCCACTTCGTATGTTGGTATCGAGTCCGTCCCGATGGACCAAGCACCCATACCGTCGCCACCGACTCCACCGCCAGAAGCTGCAGCATCTTACGCCGCGGCACTGGCATCACCGCCGCCGAGAATTCAAACCTCACCTATGCAAACTGGACCAGCGACACAATCTCCGCCAGTACAAGCGGGACCATCTGGACTGCCGGCCAGCACACAACCAACCGCAAACACCGCCACAACTGGCCAAATGAAAGGATACCCACCAATTATAGTGGAAACCTTACCAAATTGGCCGGAACATCTACGGGCCCTCAGACAAAAGCTCGGCCACATTCCGTCAGCCCGTCCCATGGGAAAAGGAATTAAATTTACCCCTACAACACCGGAAGAATTCCGAGGGATACAAGCGTACTTAAATACCTTGTCAGAGAGCGACCCAGGACTTTCTTGGTTCGCCTACGCCTTAAAAAATGAAAGGCCCCAAAAAGTGGCGTTATGGGGCATTCCGAGAGAAACTCCGCCCGAAATAATTAAAGAGGACTTAGAGAAGAAAGGCTTCCCAGTACGACTGGTCCGAGGCCTGCCTTCAAGAAGACAGACAAACAAGTGCGTCTATCATATTCAGTTAGACGCACTCAGCAAAGAACAGTTGGAAGAACTTTACGCCACCAAAGAACTTCTCAACATGCCAGGGGTGCACATCGAGGCGTGGAGGGGGAAATCAACGATGCCGCAGTGTCATCGTTGTCAAGGTTTTGGCCACTCCTCAACCCATTGTCACCGGCCACTCCACTGTGTCAAATGTTCCGGCCCGCACCCCGGCTCCCAATGTCCGAAGAAGCCCGAAGATCCCCCCTGTTGCACCAATTGCCAGGGAAACCACGTTGCAAACAGCAGGAACTGCGCGGTTTACCGGCGAGAGGCACGCAAACGAGACATAAGACTACCGGGGCCTCCTCCCAGTAACCACCAAGATCAGCCCCAGCCACAACCACGACCACGGCAAAGATCCGCATCCCGTCCCCTAAGGGAAGCAGAACCTCTCCCTCCAAGGACGATTCAACATAACCAGCCGTTGTTCTACCAGCCTGCAACACCTGCCGGATGGGCATGGCCGATACAACCTTACGGTACGGCCACACTACGTCCACCAGCAAACGAGCCTACTACAAGAGGCCAACTGCCGCCTAAGAAGAAAAAGAAGACGAAGAAAAGAGGCAGACGAGGACGAGGTAGCGCAGCCCCGACAGCCGCCTCAACCCCAGTACCTCCGCACTTACCCCTACCAGCTTTTGTGCCATACACATCTGCACAACCCCAACTTCAACCGATGCAAACTGCACAACAAGTACCGAGTTACCCGACCCCAGTAGCGTCAGTCTCGGCATACCCACCCCTACCACAAGTAAGACCTCGCTCAAGAAGAGGAGCACCGAGAAGAAGAACACCTCGTGAGCTCACCCCTGCAACCGCGGGACCACCTACAGAGAGGTCAGAACCAGCGCCACCGCCACGAGCAGCCACCACGCAAACAGCGACGGCAGCAACCCCGACGCCTGCGCCACGATCTGGCCAAACTCAAACCGGCCCACGACCAGACTCAAGGGTACATTTCACCCCGGTCACTCGTGTTGAAACGCGCACCACTAACACAGCACCGAGAGTCACAAGGCCCACCCCGAGGACAGCACAATATATAAGAGGTATACCTCTACAGTACGCGCAACCACGGATGCCACTGCCATATCCTCCGCAAGTATGGGGAATACCATCTACAGCAGGCCCACCACAATGGGTACCACCCCCACCACCACCACAACCCGTCTTCAGACAGGGAGCCCCCCGATACACAACGGGACCAGAGTTGAGTGCCGCTCAGGAACCCATCACCGCTATGGTGGGAGCCCTGGTCGGTCTACTCACGGCCATTGCTGCAGGAGAGGACCTCCGAATAGCGGCGATGCGCGGACTTACCGTACTCCAAGGACTTCTGTATGGATAAAGCATTCAGAATCATCTATTGGAACCCGGGAGGGGTCAAAAATAAAACCGAAGAGTTAAAGATGCTTGCCCAATCGCAGGACGCCCATATAATCCTGTTGGGTGAGACAAAACTTAAGGCGACAGACACACTCAAGATGGCCAACTACTTCGTGTATCGACAAGATGACCAAACTCCACAAGGGCGCCCCTATCGTGGAACGGCTGCACTAGTCAGGAGGGACATAATACACGAAGAGCTGATCACGCCTCAAACCGTCTCAACCAAAGCCACAGGAGTGGTTATCCATATGCAAGGTGTGGATGTGAAAATACTGGGAGGATACCGTCCACCTTTGCAATCATTCAATACCGAGGACATGAGGAAGATCCTCGATGGCAGAACTCCTACACTATTAGCTGCAGACCTCAATGCCAAGCACCTGGTATGGGGTTCTCGCGTGATTTCACCGTCGGGGAGAAAACTCCATGAGGATGCCGAGAGAAACGGGTATGTTGTGGTCGGACCTGACTCCCCCACACATATCCCAAACTGCCCGCGATACCAAGCAGACGTTCTGGATGTTGTTGCTCATCAACTTCTACCTGTCCCAATACACATAGATGTACTCTATGACTTGAATGAGCAACACCTCCCAATACTGATCACCATGGGTGCCTCAGTCGATGCAACCCTCCCCAGAGGACTACGGAAAAGGACAAACTGGGAGAAATACAAGACCGAACTTAAGTCTCTGTCAGTCGGCAAATTATCCACTCCAGCAGAAGTGGAAAAATGTGCAAAGGATTTAACGACGGAGATAAGGAAGGCCAAAGAGGGAGCCACAACCACCGAGAAAAGGACTCACTGGAGGGAAGAACTGCCGAGGAAACTGAAGGACATGCGGGACAAAAAGCGTGAACTGAGAAGACTTTGGGCTTGGTCTCGCTGTCCCACAATCAAAAGAGAGCTCAACACCCTGTCCGTGAAACTCAGCGAAGATGTCAAGAAATGGAAAGGCGAGTCCTGGGACAACCACATTGCCCAGGTAGCTGAAGACCAGACTAGCCTCCACAGACTAAACAGACATCTCACCAGAGCCAAAATACCGGTTGTGCCACTAATGGATGCAGCGGGGCGAAGATGCTACTCCGCAGCCCAAAGAGCCGAATTGCTTGCCGACCACCTGGAGGGACAATTCCAGAACCATCCAGTCCCCCCAGCAACTCCGATCACAACCATTCAACATCACACCCATGTTCGAAATGAAGTTGCTGCTCTGCTGAGTACCACAGCCCCACCGCTGGATGGAGACCAGTATATCTCTCCCACCGAAGTAGCTCATGCCGTCAGAAGACTCCAGGTGAAGAAGGCACCAGGCATGGACGGCATCTCAAATGACGACCTGAAACAACTTCCTGCGAGGGGCCTAGTATGCTTAACTAGGCTCTTCAATGGAATACTTAGAACCTGCCACTTTCCGGACCACTGGAAGACGGGAAAAGTCATCGCACTGCCAAAGGCAGGAAAAGACAGACGACAGCCAGCAAATTACCGTCCGATCACACTCCTCCCGCACATCGCTAAGCTGTTCGAGCGTCTGCTGCTGCGGAGGCTGTCTCCTCACTTCACGCCTCGTGAGGAACAATACGGCTTCCGCACGCGCCATTCCACGACGCTCCAGCTAACGCGAGTGCTACACCACCTTGCTGAGCAGTACAACCGAGGGAAGAGAAGCGTCGCCGTTTTCCTCGATATAGAAAAGGCCTTCGACAGGGTGTGGCACGAAGGCCTGATCTACAAGTTATCGAAAACGGACACACCATTGGCGCTCATCCGTATCGTGGCCTCCTTCCTGACCGACAGAAACTTCTGCGTGTCCGTTGAAGACGCTGTCTCCGGACTGAAGCCCATAGCCGCAGGAGTCCCACAGGGGAGCTGTCTCTCCCCAAAGCTGTACACCTTGTACACGAACGACATCCCCGTATTGGACGAAGAGCACCTCCTACCTGGGGAACAAAACGTCACCTTGGCTCTATTTGCTGACGATAGCGCCTACATCGCTTCGTCCAAAAAACCGGCAATAGCAGCAAACAGGATGCAGAGGCTGCTCAACATCCTTCCTACATGGCTGGACAAGTGGCGCATGGCCGTTAACGTGGGCAAGACGGCCGCGCTGCTTACCGGAGCCCATCGCTCACGACCGAGACCGCTGCAGCTCCGAGGACAAGACGTCCAATGGGAAACCAGTGTAAAGTACCTTGGCGTCTACATCGACCGGACGTTGAGAATGCGCTCACAGGTGGACCACGCTGTTCGCCAAGCAAAAGCCGCCAGAGCCCTACTCCGTCCGGTCCTGCACTCGAAGCTGCCCCTGCAGACCAAAGTAGGCATCTATAAGACCTACATAAGATCCAGACTGACTTATGCGGCCCCAGCGTGGTATGCCCTCTGCGCTGAGTCACAGAAAAATCGCCTCCAAATCGTCCAAAACGTCACCCTGCGGATGTGCACGGGAGCCGGTCGGTACGTACGCAACGACGTCATCGCCCGGGACGTGAGAGCCGAAACAGTGAGGGAATTCGTGGTCCGTATGGCGCGCCGTCAATATGACTGCGCTGACAACGGGCCACACCCTCACCTACACAACGTTGCGCCGCTCCACGCCCGGCCGCCAGAGAGCGGACCGACCAGGCGTGCACTCCCACGCGATCTCATCCCGGTGACGGAAGAGGGATCCAGCGAAGAGGAGACACAGCGGCATACCACGTAGGTGTAGATGACCACCACGCCATGAAGGCCAACATGCCGAGGAAGGGCTATATCAAGCCCGCAAGATCCCCGAGGGTAGTTGCCCCCGGCGCCCCACCAGGGTAAAGAGGCCAGGCCTCGAGACCCACTAACGCAATCCCAAGAAGGGAACGCAAGACCCACTACTACTACCAGCGAAGCAAAAATCTAATATTACTCGCTTTTAAAACGTACTAAAGTGATATTTCAACAATGGCAGACACAGCGGTAGCTACCGAGGCTCCAGCACCGGCGACACCGGCGAAGAAACCGAAGGCGAGCGCAGCCGCAGCAGGCGGTGCCAAGAAACCTAAGGCGAAACCTACGCATCCGAAGACCTCTGAAATGGTGAACAGCGCCATCAAGGAGCTGAAAGAGCGCAGCGGATCCTCGCTGAAGGCCATCAAGAAATACATCGCCGCCCAGTACAAGGTCGACGCCGAGAAGCTCGCGCCCTTCATCAGGAAGTATCTGAAGAGCGCCGTCGAGTCTGGCGCGCTCATCCAGACCAAGGGCAAGGGCGCATCGGGCAGCTTCAAGCTCGAGTCGAAGTCATCCGGCGCGAAGAAACCCGCCGCCGGTTCGAAGGCAGCCAAATCGACAGGAGCGAAGGAGAGCACGCCCGCCAAGTCCAAGAAGGCCGCCGCTTCATCAGCCGCCGCCGGCAGGGGCAGGAAGGCGGCCGCGTCGTCGCCCGCCAAGTCCAAGCCCGCCATCAAGGACAAGAAGGCCGCAGCCGCCAAGAAGAAGCCCGCCGCCGCCGCCGCCAAGAAAGCGACCGCACCGGCCAAGGCGAAGGGCGCCGCAGCAGCCGCGCCTAAAGCGAAAAGATCCGCCAAGCCTCCCACGAAGAAGCCGAAAGCTCCCAAGCCCAAGAGAGCCGCCGCAGCAGCCACCCCCAAGTCTAAGGCGGCCGCCAAGAAAGCATCCGCCGCCAAGAAGTAAACCTGAAGGCCTGCAGCGAACGCAAGCTACACAGCAACAGCAGAGCAGTGAATAGCATGCAGTCAGTGCGCGCCTCGCATACGCTCCTCCGTCCGTGTTGTTGTTGTTGTTGTTTGTGTGTGTGCGTGTGGTGCTACGATGATGATGATGATCATGTGTTACCATCATCAATCCCATCGCGGCAGCAGCAGCAGCAGCAGCAGCAATCGGCGGAGTGTTGTGCTCATTATTCATGCTCGATCGCTTGTGAGCGGAACGGCGGTACGCCTATTACGCTCTACTCGCACCAAAAACAGCCCTTTTCAGGGCTAACAAATAAATCTGAACATATACGCCATTTACGTTTCATATGTAATGTTTCAGACGACGCTCGATACGATATTTCATATATACGCTCGACAGACACACACTTTTCATAATCTTCATATTAGGAGGTATGACGAATCTTCTTATTCCGCAACGCAAGCAGGCAGGCAGGCAGTATGTTATGTAGGTATATAGATAGGTAATATTTTTCATTCTTCAGGTGAAAAATAAAATAACACATCACCACCCACACAGAGCCCGACTGCCCGACTATCTATCTCTCTATATACTTATTTATTATGTATATCATATCTATCTGGCTGGGTAAAATTATACATATATATGTACATAAATAAATAAAAAATTATATTGAGTTACATACCTATCTATCTACCTATGTATCTAATTTAATGCTTAATAATATTTTAATACTCTCTATCTACGACTAATACTTTCTCTCTCTCTGATCGCGGCGTACGCTATATTGCGGCAGTCACTGCATCCGGCGGTCCGTTTTTATATAAAAGCGTTTTCAACTTGTACTAGTCGTTCAGTCTGTACGAGCAACTCGCGCGCTCCGTACTCCTTATTCGTGTTGTTTTTGACTTAAATTTAAATTTATCAAACATGTCCGGACGTGGTAAGGGCGGTAAAGTAAAGGGGAAGGCAAAGTCGCGTTCTAACCGTGCCGGTCTGCAGTTCCCAGTGGGTCGTATTCATCGACTTTTGCGTAACGGCAACTACGCCGAGCGCGTCGGTGCCGGTGCACCTGTGTACCTGGCCGCCGTGATGGAGTATCTGGCCGCTGAAGTGCTAGAGTTGGCAGGAAACGCCGCGAGGGACAACAAGAAGACCAGGATCATACCTCGTCATCTGCAATTGGCCATCAGGAACGACGAGGAATTGAACAAGCTGCTCTCCGGCGTGACCATCGCACAGGGTGGTGTGCTGCCCAACATCCAGGCCGTCCTCCTGCCGAAGAAGACCGAGAAGAAGGCGTAATAGTGTGTCGTCGCAACGCATCTCCACGAGAGCCGGTACCCGGTGTTTGTTGTGTTACATACTGACTGATGTGTATAATTACGGTGTTGTTTATGGTGTGCGCGCTTTTTCTGCGCTCCTCTGTCGCAACATATAGACAACATCCGTATTCGGTTATGTATGTTAGCAGCATCATCGAGTGACGATCGCTCAAAAAGGCCCTTTTCAGGGCCACAATATGATTCGTATAATTATTATGCTTGTTGGTGTGGTACATAATGTTTTCAATACTTACTTACTACACTCGAGCTTTAATATAATTGTGTTTCTATGATCAGATTGGTACGATAATAAAAAAAAAAACGCTAACAATAAAATAAAATTATAATATATACCATGCTAATGCAGTACTCTAAATTAAATACACATAAACAGTTATTACATTAGATTACTTACTTAATTTGTTTTTTTTTTTTTTTTTTTTTTTTTTTTTTTTATAATTTAATTTAATAATTCCATATAGAAGAAGATGGGTCTGTTGTCTATAGATTTTAATAGTAAGATCTATATAATTAGGTAATATATTCAGAATATAAATAACAATGATTATTTATTAACTATTGCCCGTTTTTTAACAGACTTCAAAAAAAGGAGGAGGCTTCTCAATTCGACCGTATTATGTTTGATCGCGGATAACTTCGTCGTTTATGAACCGATTTCGATTATTCTTTTTTTGTTCGAAAGGAGATATCCCAAGTGTGGTACCATGGTAATTTTATCGAGGTATGATAAGTATCTCCAGAGATATTGAGATAAACATCTCAAAATTGATTATGAAGATATTATTATTGATTAATTTTCTTTTCTTTTTACTCTCTCTTTAAAGATAATATTAACTAAATTACATAAAAAAAAAAAAAAAAAAAACTATATTATATATAACACGAGTAATCAAAGATTTAAGCGCGATGCACTGAAATAATTTCAATAATGATTTTGCATCTCGCTCTAAACACATACAACACGGGGTCGCTTTGTACGATGCGGCGCGATCTCGACGACAAGCGGTTAATAAAAGTCGATTTTATCCTCGACGAAAATTCATTCGCACGGTGAACGCATCAGCGGACGCTCGTGTGTTACAGTTGTGAATACCATTCTGTGTGTAGCTAACTTGCAGTGTATCACTTGTAATCATCATGCCGCCCAAGACTAGTGGAAAGGCCGCCAAGAAGTCTGGCAAAGCCCAGAAGAACATCTCCAAGACTGACAAGAAAAAGAAGAAGCACAAGAGGAAGGAGAGTTACGCCATCTACATCTACAAGGTGCTCAAGCAGGTCCACCCCGACACCGGTATCTCCAGCAAGGCCATGTCGATCATGAACTCCTTCGTGAACGACATCTTCGAACGTATCGCTGCCGAGGCGTCCCGCCTGGCGCACTACAACAAGCGTTCCACAATTACATCGAGGGAGGTGCAGACTTCGGTGAGACTCCTGCTGCCCGGCGAACTCGCTAAGCACGCTGTCAGCGAGGGCACCAAGGCCGTAACCAAGTACACCAGCTCCAAGTAAACCGTCCGTGTACGTAACGCGGTCGGTGCGACTTGGTGCACAAAAAGGCCCTTTTCAGGGCCACAAAATTATTCTAATACTTTTACGGTAGACACATAGATGTGTGTTAACCGCAGTATATGTTTGTTGACAACGAATAATATTATGATATGTATAACGCATAAATAAATTTTAATCTTGTGTAGACCAGACTACTACAGATATTGTTCTATTTTTGAATTCATTATGAACATAGAACCGATTATGTTAAATAAACAACGGGATGATATAGGCTAAAATTAATGAGATATACTTATTTACTACTAATATTCGATAGAAACAGCTGAATACTCGTCATTGAATGTTCCTTCTGTTCAATGATATAGCTAGGTATATAAACTATATGATGACTATGGCTTTGCTTCGGCAATTAATGTAACCAACAGGCCTAATGCTGTTTGATGATGATATTATTTATTTTCAAAATTCGTTCTTTAATTATTTATTTTAAAATGAAAAAAGTTATGATATGGAGACGATGATGCGAACGAGGCGTGGCTAGCGCGCGTGCGAGCGAGTGAGAGACTCATCGCTCCTCTAGCACCTATATAAAAGAGCTATAAGACACGCGAACGGTTTTCGTACATTACCATTCGCGTCTCGTCGTCCGTACGATACGATACACGTCGCGTGTGATTTTTATCGTTCTCACTCATTCGTGTGTTCTATAATATTAAATAATGGCACGTACAAAGCAGACCGCTCGTAAGTCCACCGGTGGCAAGGCGCCCCGCAAACAGCTCGCCACCAAGGCGGCGCGCAAGAGCGCACCGGCAACCGGCGGCGTGAAGAAACCTCATCGTTACAGGCCCGGAACCGTCGCTCTGCGTGAGATCCGTCGTTACCAGAAGAGTACAGAGCTGTTGATCCGCAAGCTGCCGTTCCAGCGTCTGGTGCGTGAGATCGCGCAGGACTTCAAGACCGACCTTCGTTTCCAGAGCTCCGCTGTGATGGCTCTGCAAGAAGCGAGCGAGGCTTACCTCGTCGGTCTCTTCGAGGACACCAACCTTTGCGCCATTCACGCGAAACGCGTCACCATCATGCCGAAGGATATCCAGTTGGCGCGCAGGATCAGAGGCGAACGCGCCTAGAGCTCGTATCAATTCTTTCGATCGGCAGTTGTTAACTACGCGGTGTTAGTGCAGTGTAGTTTAGTAGCATTGCAGTTTTCACCATCGTCGCATCGAAGTGAATATAAAAGGCCCTTTTCAGGGCCACATACGTTTCATGATTATATAATTTACTTTATAATTTGTTTCGTTACGGGCGATCATACGATATTATAACGCATACAAACTTATTATTATTAAAATAAATAATACACACGCTACACTACCTCATACCTATCTTAGATATACGAGTATGGATATGTATTTACATCCGTCTGTCTTATTGTATTATGTCTATGTATATTTATTTATTATTTATATATATATATATATATATATATATAATATATATATATATAAATAATAAATAAATATACATAGACATAATACAATAAGACAGACGGATGTAAATACCTATATATCTGTATATCACTTAAATGTAATGTGCAGCGCAGGCACGATTACGTATACGTTAGACGTTAAATATTACATTTTTTTTTTTTTTTTTTTTAGTTAAATCTATATATAAGTTAATAATAATAATATTATTTATTTTGCATTAATAAGATTTAGAATAAAAATGAAAATAATTGAATAAACGTCACAGACAGTTTTACCCCCTCGCAATCTATTACCTCGCCCCGCGGTGCTCGTTCGGTCCCGCTCTTGCGTTATTATATAAAAGGAGAATATTCGACGTGTGGATACACCAGTCGTCGTTCGTACGCCGTCTGAATTCGTTGAGCGCGCGAGTCGTATTCTCTAAATCTAAACAAAAATGACCGGTCGCGGTAAGGGAGGAAAAGGTCTGGGGAAAGGTGGCGCTAAGCGTCACAGGAAAGTGCTCCGCGATAACATCCAGGGTATCACGAAGCCAGCCATCCGTCGTCTGGCGCGCAGAGGAGGCGTGAAGCGTATCTCCGGTTTGATCTACGAAGAGACCAGAGGTGTGCTGAAGGTGTTCCTCGAGAACGTGATCCGCGACGCAGTCACATACACCGAGCACGCCAAGAGGAAGACTGTCACCGCCATGGACGTCGTGTACGCCCTGAAGCGTCAGGGCCGCACCCTGTACGGTTTCGGCGGTTAAATCGTCTACGGCGAGGCGCGGCGAGTTTCTTCGTACTCGGGGGGGTGTGTGTGTGTGTGCGTGCGCGTGTTTTTGTGCGGAATGTGATTATGCTGTGCTGTGTACCGTTGTCGTCGTGATGTTCTTTGATGGATGTATTTGTATTGTTCATTTCATCTCATCATGATCATCGCGATGTGCGGACCACGCACGCAGGCGGCTCACAATCCACACGTGCACGTGCATGCCACCCCCGCGTATAGTTCTACGTTGGCGCATCGTATCACATAAAAAAGGCCCTTTTCAGGGCCGCATATGTTTCCTTATTATATATATTATCAATAATATGATAATATTGTTTCTTGACATCGATATTGTTAACGCAAACGCAATTTTTCTATCCGATCAGATCAGATAGAGATCCGTTGTGTATGTATATATAGTATAGGTAGGTACCTACGTTCGTCTTTGATTAATCTTATCTATCTATTCTATATTAATAGTTTGATCATGGACCACAAATCTCTGTGTGTACCTATATATTATGGGTGCATACTGTAAGTTTATAGTGTATGCTTTTTAAGAATAACGTTGTGATGTGACCTATTAGTTAGTTAGTTAGTAGTACACTGGTTATAAATAAAAACCTAAGATTATTATTGTTCAAGGTAACGGATACATAGATAAATACATATTATTTATTTATGTAATACGTACAAGATAATAGAATAGATACACTATAATAGGTATATTGATCAAGTGAAGAAATCGTTCGCATCAGTAAGTCACTGCGATGTGATAGGACGATTCCTCTGTGAGCTCGCGACGCATGGGTACAAATTTTTAACGTAATCTACTATGACATACATATATGTATAGTGTTATTAAAAAACATTTATGAACGCCTCACCTAAATAAGGCATGTAATAAAAATTAAATTTCATACAATATAATTTTAACATAATAAATACCGATACTCGTAGACAACGATAGTCATATGGTTAGGAAATGTACCACGTGTTTTTAGAGCTCCAAAATATTGGTCGTTTTATACTACAATAATGATAATATATACATTGTTCTCTTACTACATATGGAAAACGATATCTTTGGCGTTTGTTTATCGAGTAATACGAGTGAAATACATTAATTTTATAGAGAAATTTCAATTTAAAACATGACACGGCCTTAACGTCGCCGCGAGTCACGCCTATAAATCGATCTACATTAAAGTGTAACACTTTTTTCAGTATAACGATCTATCCATCAGATGGTCATGTTCAAAATGTACCATATTAGATTTTCCGCGAGTTCGGTGTAATAATAAAATAATATAAAAATGCATTTTATTCTGACCGCTGTTAGTGAAAAGTCACGAGCGTTCATACGAGAAATCGTCTCTCGACTCCGGTGTTCTCTATACGGTAAAGATTTCTTATATTTCGATTTATACAATTATAGCCAGCGAAATGCTGGCCGTGAGGAGACTGCAGACCAAGAAGGCACCGGGCATAGACGGCATTACAAATGCAGACCTCAAACAGATGCCATATAGAGGCCTGGTCTGCTTAACCAGGCTTTTTAATGGCATTCTGCGTACCTACCACTTCCCCTCAGCGTGGAAAACCGGGAAGGTTATAATGTTGCCGAAACCGGGGAAAGACAGACGACAACTTGCGAGCTACCGGCCCATCACCCTCTTACCGCATATCGCCAAGTTGTTCGAGCGTCTGCTGCTGCGGAGGCTGCACCCACACTTCACCCCGCGAGAAGAACAGTTCGGCTTCCGCACGCGCCACTCAACGACGCTCCAACTAACAAGAGTGCTGCACCACTTGGCCGAAGAACACAACAGAGGAAGAAGAAGCGTCGCCGTCTTCCTTGATATAGAGAAGGCCTTCGACAGAGTGTGGCACGAAGGCCTCCTCTACAAGATGGCACGTACGACGCTACCGACTTCACTGTTATGCACCATCGCGTCCTTCCTCAAAGAACGGAAGTTCTGTGTGTCCGTCGAGGGCGTCGACTCCGGACTCAGAACAGTCGCAGCGGGCGTACCACAGGGGAGCTGCCTATCGCCCCATTTGTACGCCCTCTACACCGACGACATTCCGACGCTTGGGGAAACTCATCTGCGCCCAGGAGAAAGGGATCTCACGCTTGCCCTGTACGCAGATGACAGTGCATACATCGCGTCATCCACAAGTCCGAGGATAGCGGCAAGGAGGATACAAAAGATCCTGAACATCCTCCCGGAATGGCTCGACAAGTGGCGCATGGCCGTCAATGTGGCGAAGACGACGGCGCTGCTAACCGGCCAGCAACGAATCTTACCACCTCCACTGCAGCTGAGAGGTCAAGATGTCAAATGGGAGTCAACAGTGAAGTACCTGGGCATCTATATTGACCGGACGTTGAGGATGCGCCCACAGGTGGATCACGCCGTCCACCAGGCCAAAGCCGCGAGGGCACTGCTCCGTCCGGTCCTGTACTCTCAGCTGCCTCTTCACACCAAAGTCGGCATATATAAGACTTACGTCAGGACAAGACTGATATATGCCGCACCGGCATGGTATGCTCTCTGTTCAGAAGCTCAAAGAAACCGTCTGCAAATAGTACAAAACGTCACCCTGCGGATGTGCACGGGAGCCGGTCGTTACGTGCGCAATGACGTAATCGCCCGGGACGTGAAGATCGAAACGGTGAGGGAGTTCGTGGTTCGTATGGCGCGCGGTCAGTATGATCGCGCTGACAACGGACCACACCCTCACCTGTGGAACATTGCGCCGCTTCACGCCCGGCCGCCAGACGACGCCGTAACGACCAGGCGTGCACTCCCACGCGACATCGTCCCGGTGACAACGGATGACACAGACGACGCCAGCGAAGAGGAGGCATGAGAGCATACCACGTTGGATATACCCAACCCATACTACCGAAAGAGGGCCGCAACAAGCCCGCACGCTCCCCGGGGGTAGTTGCCCCCGGCGCCCCACCTGGGTAAAGAGGTCTACCTCGAGACCCATTTTCGCAAACCCAAGAAGGGAATGCACGACCCACTTCAGTCAGCCAGCGAAATGGTTCTTCTGTGTGTGTGTGTACATTAGTGTGAGTGTATTCCATCGCCTCCACTAACCGCAGAGAACCACAGTTTTCGCTGTCCCCGTTGCTCCCGGTGGCGCGGTTGAGCACTGACTCCCCCACCTTCCCAGTGAGCAGCGCCCAGCGAAAGCGTTTCCGCCGCGGCCGGTAGGACCCGTCCAGTCGCCCCGCGCTCCGGCAACAGCTGTTGAGCGCCGCGACTGGGGACCGCCGGCAGCTAAGAGGTCGCAACCTGCGCACCCCTGTCGGGCCACTTACCCCTGTCTGAGGAAGACAAGCGGTGTAGTGCCCCTCCGCATCTCTGCACTTCTGCAAGACTGGGATAGCTCGGTCACGCCTACTCCGACAACCGTCGTTGAGCGTGCGCGGCCTGCTACTCGCCTGCAAGAAGACGCCAACACTGCAAACGCAAGCCTATCAACACATCGGAAACCACACGCTGTACAGAGACGTGCCAGACGAGCATCGCTTTTGTACTGAAATTGCTCCTGAAAATATTCGGAAGACACCACTAGTTGCCGGAGTTTTGTTTTCTGGGTCATTTCTCCAGCCAGAAGTTCACTAAAACCAAGATGTCCGAGAAGAGCGAGCAGCCGACTTCAACGCCCGCCTCACCCGAGCCATCTCCACCCCGCCCCTCGTCCCGCGGACACCTACAAGCAGACCGAACGGTCTGTGTTCGAGACCTATTTTCCGGCGAGATAAGGCTGGTTGGACGCCAGTCGGTGGGAGCGACGCCGAGGCGCCCGAGGTCAGCTGGCAGAGCTGCCGCGACCTCCTCCCGCGCCCCTACTCCGACTGCGTTGCAACCAGCCAACTCGGACCCCGCGCTCGCGCGCCCTACTCCGCGTAGACGAGAATCGTCCTCAAACGACGAGATGCAAGATGAAAAGAGGCCCAAAGTGGATTCTACTCCACCTACGCCCCCGCACTCCACACCTCCGAAGCCGCATTTCCGCATCCATTACGGATCGCAGGAAGAGCCGAAACCACAAAGAAGACCGCGCCCAAGCACGGAACGCGACGCACCACCTACCGACAAAGAACATGCCACCAATCAGTCGGCAAGTACATCGCAGGCATCAACATCATCGAGCTCAGCGGACCGCTCAGCCGCATCGACCGCACACAGTAGTTCGTCGCGTCACTACGACACTGATGGCAACCGATCGGTTCACGATTCCACGTCGTACGTAGGAATCGACTCGGTGCCGATTGACCAGGCGCCACTTCCGTCACCACCATCGCCACCACCGGAAGCAGCAGCGGCATACGCCGCTATGATTACATCTCCAGTACCGGCAAGACGTAGCCCGGACGGATTCACAACTCGTACCGTGACCGCGCCCGCCGATATTACTACTGGTGAAATCGCGACGGCGACCAAGACACCGGTTGCGCGACCTCGATCTGTTATCGCGTCGCCGCCCGCCCGTCATTCGCCGCCCGCCCGTCATTCGCCGCCCGCCTATTTGACAACAGCAGCCCGGGCCGAGGCCACGCCCCCTGGACCTGTTGCGCGCCCACGTGGACTACGGGACGCAAACAACGTAGTCCAACGCACTACAAACGAACCAACGTACGCTCAAATTGCGTCACCCGCCGGAAGAAGACACTCCACCACTCCGCCATTATACATGTCAGTGACGGAAGCAGTGACGTCACCACCACAGCGAGTCACACAAGCACCGATGCGAGACGCAGTACAAAGCTCACCCGCAAATACACCGCCTGCCCGCCCAGCAAGAGGATACCCGCCACTGCTGGTCGAGAAAATGCCAAACTGGCCTAATCACCTTAAGAAATTGAGGGAGCAACTTGGTCATATACCAAACGCTCGGCCGTTTGGAGAAGGCGTAAAATTCACGCCGAAGTCCGCGGACGAATACCGCGCGATCCAAAGATACCTGGTCGAGGAACAAGCAAAGACGCCGAGCCTGTCTTGGTTCGCCTATAGCCTCGAAAAGGAGCGACCGGTGAAAGTCGCACTATGGGGACTGCCGGCTAACACCGAACCAGACGCAATTGTTGAGGCGCTAGAAGAGCGAAACTTCCCGGTTCGCTTCGCCAAACAATTGCCGTGCCGTGGACGCACCAACAAAGTGTGCTTCCACGTGCAGTTTGACCACTTGGAGAAAGAAGAATTGGGAAGACTCTTCGGGACCAAGGACCTGCTGGATATGCCTGGTATCACGCTGGAGGCCTGGAAAGGTACCTCAACGGTATCACAGTGCCACAGATGCCAGGCGTACGGTCATTCGTCCAAAAACTGCTACAGACCGCAAAAATGTGTCAAGTGCGCGGGCCCGCATTTCGGGTCGGAATGCCCGCGCTCAGAGGACGACGCACTCAAATGTGCAAACTGTGACGGGCAACATGCGGCTAACAGCAGAACTTGCCCCGCTTTCCGCCGGCAAGCGCGCAAGAAAGAGATCCCTGCGGGAAGACCGAGGACTTCAGGGCATCCGCAAGCCGCGAGAACACAGCGAGCACAGCCAGCCGCACAACAGGGCCCACAGAATATTTACAGTCTCCAGCCTACCCAAGAACGTTACCAGAGACCGTCACAACCTACGGCACGCCCGCAGTACACAACGGCGCCACCACCAAACAACCGGGCTATCCACACGGGACCCTTCCCGGGCTGGACATGGCCGCTACTACCGCCCGTGCAAACCCACTATGGGTCCCTGCAACCCCCTGCTAACTATCCACCCCCCAGAGGCGAATGGCATACAGTGCAAGCGCCAAAGAGGCACAGGAAAAGAGGCGGAAAAGGCAGGGGAAAACAAAGGAAACCGGTGGCGTCATCCACCCCCGTACCACCAGTCGCACTACGAGCAACAGACGCACCAGCAAGACCGACACGCGCGTCAACCACTAACTCAGTAGAACCGAGAGCACCGCTCCAAACTCGAAGGGGAGCCCCCCGAGCCCCTTCTCGCGGTTCTCGAACGACATCGCGAGCGACAATCACACCTGCTGTAAACGAATGGGGCGCGGGCTACTTCGCGCTACTAGCGCCAAATGTGCCTGCCCCATCAGCCCCGTCTGCCCCCTCATCAGCACCGTCTTCTGCGCCCTCATCGCGCCCCGGCTCAAGACGCGGCCAGCCGCGCAGAAGACGACACAGAGGCGGCGAGATTGGTATGGAGGTAGAGGCCGGCGCATCCTCAGCGCCGGTGACTCCCTTCATGCCCTCCGAAGGCCCGGGGCTGGGGGCACAGGCCGTGCCACCTAGCTCGGGCCCCGTGCAACTGGACCCCAGGGTCCATTTCACGCCCGTGACGCGTACAGCCGTCACGAGCACTACCGCCACGGTGAGCGCGCCCCGACCAGTGCGACCCCCGCTGGCGCCGGCTATGCCGACCGTCCAGTGGGGTGCACCACTGAATCATCCGAGGGCCGCCCGCCCACAGCTCGGGTCGAGTGCTTTTGCTCCCCGAGCTCGCCGACCACTGTGGGGCCCAACACCCGCACCTCCCCCGGGCCTTATGGGGCCCTTAGGCAGAGCGGGGCCTTACCCCCCGCAACCACTGTACTACCCCCAATATCAAATGGGACAAATGGTGAGCCCCGCCCGGGAGCCCGTACAAGCCGTACTGGGTGCCCTGGCGGACCTGCTCACTGCCATCGCAGCGGGTCACGACCTTCGAGCTGCAGCGATGCGTGGACTGGCCGCACTGAACGGGTACCTCTATGGATAGTGGCCAGTTACGCATCCTATACTGGAATCCGGGGGGCGTCCGAGGAAAGGCCTCCGCTCTCCGTACAATCGCACACAGCCACGAAATCCACGTGATCCTACTCGGCGAGACCAAGCTGCGTAGTAACCAGACACTAGTAGTACCAGGCTACGCAGTATATCGTCGCGACGAATTATCTCCTCGGGGCATGGCCTATAGAGGAACGGCTGCCCTTGTAAGGAGAGATATAATCCACGAGGACATACCACACCGCCCCTTCCAAGAGATAAGATCAACGGGTATCTCCATGAGCATAGCCAACAGACCGACGAACATATTCGCCGGCTACAGACCACCGCTGCCATCGCTAGAAACCGGAGATCTGAGAACCATCTTCGCCGACCACACCCCGACTATAGTAGCTGCAGATCTAAACGCTAAGCACATAGAATGGGGGTCGCGAGTGATCAACGACACGGGCAGACGACTACTAAATGACGCAGAGAACCACGATTACTCTGTGATTGGTCCGGACTCGCCGACCCACATACCGAGCAACAACAACCACTACCCAGACGTGATCGACATCGTGCTGCACAAGGGGCTACAGGTGCCAGTAAGCGTGGAGGTGCTGTACGACCTGGACGAGCAGCACCTCCCGCTCCTTATAACACTCGGAGCAACCGCTGCAGCCATACCACCCAGACGGTCAAGGCTTACAACTGACTGGGAAGCCTACAGAGCGGAGCTGGCAGACATCCGAGTTGGCCCACTAAACACCGCACAAGACATAGAAAGATGTGCCGAACTACTAGAAAGCAAAATGACCGACGCCCAGCGAGTTGCCACGAGGGAAACGTCCCACATGAGATGGAAAGAAAGATTACCTCGTAGGCTCCAAACTATGCGAGAGGAAAAACGTCGGCTCAAGGAACTGTGGGCTCGCACACGTTGCCCGAGAACAAAACGCGAATTAAACACCGCAACAGAAAATTTCACAGAAGCAGTTAACTCATGGAGGGGAGCTAACTGGGAAAAACATATAGAACATGTAAGTGAGAACATGACATGTCTATACCGACTGAACCGCCAACTGACCCAGGCTAAAACGACGGTCTGCCCACTACTGGACTCCACCGGTAGCCGTCGCTACTCAGCCTTAGAGAGGGCAGAGCTACTAGCTGACCATTTGGAAGGTCAGTTCCAGCTACACCCTGTACCACCGAACACCGGAGAAGCTGTCCGCGACCACCACGAGAGGGTAACCAGAGAAGTGACAGAGTACCTGCAGACCCCCGCTTCCCCGCTGGGAGGGGATGACTTTATGTCCCCAGCGGAGGTGAAGAGAGCAATCAGAAGGCTGCAGGCGAGAAAGGCACCCGGCAAAGACGGGATCTCGACTGCCGCAATAAAACAGTTGCCGTCGAGGGGAATGGTCTGTCTGACCAGACTCTTCAACGGCATACTGCGAACTGGTCACTTTCCCTCTCTCTGGAAGACTGGCAAAGTAATCGTCATCCCGAAGCCAGGGAAGGACAGACGACTACCAGCCAGCTACAGACCCATCACGCTGCTACCGCACATAGCGAAGCTGTTCGAGCGACTGCTGCTGCGGAGACTACGCCCACACTGCGTCCCTAGGGACGAGCAGTATGGGTTCCGCACCCAGCACTCCACCACGCTCCAGCTGACACGCGTACTTCACCATGTGACGAGCGAACTGAACCAGGGGAGGAAAACGGTCGCCGTGTTCCTCGATATCGAGAAAGCTTTTGACAGGGTGTGGCATGAAGGCCTCATATACAAGCTGGTACAGAAGACGATGCCGCCAGCGCTGATCCGCATCGTGGCGTCGTTCCTCGCCGATCGTCAATTCTACGTGTCCGTCGAGAACATCAGCTCCGGATGCAGACCGATCGTTGCGGGGGTACCGCAAGGAAGCTGCCTGTCCCCGGCACTCTACGCCGTCTACACAGATGACATCCCGGTCCTGGAAGAGGAGCATCTTAGACCTGGAGAAAGGGGTGTCATACTGGCGCTCTTCGCTGATGACAGCGCATACCTAACCTCGTCAACAAATGCTACCATATCCGCAAGCAGAATACAGCGGGTGTTAAACCTTCTGCCAGAATGGCTAGATAAGTGGCGCATGGCTGTGAACGTGGGAAAGACAGCCGCGCTACTTACCGGTGCACAGCGTATTCTGCCCCCTCCATTGCAACTTCGAGGCGAGAATGTCCGATGGGAAAAGTCGGTAAAGTACCTCGGCATCCACATTGACCGGTCCCTGAGAATGGGTCCACAGACCACCCACTCTGTGAGACAGGCAAAAGCGGCGAGAGCCATGCTGAGACCGGTCCTAAGCTCGAAGTTGCCACTGAAAACCAAGATCGGTATTTATAAGACGTACGTGCGAACACGTCTTACATACGCTGCACCATCGTGGTATGCATTATGTTCGAAAACAAATAAGCAAAGACTGCAAGTTGTCCAAAATGTCGCCCTGCGGATGTGCACAGGAGCCGGCCGCTACGTCAGAAATGACGTCATAGCGAGGGACCTCAACATAGAGTCAGTGGAGAAATTTGTCGTCCGACTCGCGCGCAAAATGTTCGACCGCGCCGACAACGGGCCGCATCTCCACCTGCGTAACATCGCGCCTCACCATGCTCGACCACCTGACGTCAGGGCTTGGCGTGCACTCCCCCGAGACATCGTCCCGCCGACATTGGACAACGACGAGGTTGTAGACGGCACGCTAGATGAGGCAAACTAACCAAAGCCATGATAGGCACGACGACCACAAAGCCAAGAAGGCCCACGATAACCACAAAGCCAAGATGGCCAACAACCGGACCAACAAGGGATTAAACCCGCACCGTTCCCGTTGGGTAGTAGCCCGACGCGCCCAGCCCGGGTCAAAGAGGAAAACCTCGAACCCGACCCAAGCTCGCAAAGTCCACTTAGTTATAATTATATTATATTCTTAAGACATACTCTGCGTTAGTAAATTAAGGTACCTACGTGTACAAACTAAGCTTGATGAATAAATATACGAAAAAATATACGAATATACGCCAGCGAAGCAAAAATCTAATATTACTCGCTTTTAAAACGTACTAAAGTGATATTTCAACAATGGCAGACACAGCGGTAGCTACCGAGGCTCCAGCACCGGCGACACCGGCGAAGAAACCGAAGGCGAGCGCAGCCGCAGCAGGCGGTGCCAAGAAACCTAAGGCGAAACCTACGCATCCGAAGACCTCTGAAATGGTGAACAGCGCCATCAAGGAGCTGAAAGAGCGCAGCGGATCCTCGCTGAAGGCCATCAAGAAATACATCGCCGCCCAGTACAAGGTCGACGCCGAGAAGCTCGCGCCCTTCATCAGGAAGTATCTGAAGAGCGCCGTCGAGTCTGGCGCGCTCATCCAGACCAAGGGCAAGGGCGCATCGGGCAGCTTCAAGCTCGAGTCGAAGTCATCCGGCGCGAAGAAACCCGCCGCCGGTTCGAAGGCAGCCAAATCGACAGGAGCGAAGGAGAGCACGCCCGCCAAGTCCAAGAAGGCCGCCGCTTCATCAGCCGCCGCCGGCAGGGGCAGGAAGGCGGCCGCGTCGTCGCCCGCCAAGTCCAAGCCCGCCATCAAGGACAAGAAGGCCGCAGCCGCCAAGAAGAAGCCCGCCGCCGCCGCCGCCAAGAAAGCGACCGCACCGGCCAAGGCGAAGGGCGCCGCAGCAGCCGCGCCTAAAGCGAAAAGATCCGCCAAGCCTCCCACGAAGAAGCCGAAAGCTCCCAAGCCCAAGAGAGCCGCCGCAGCAGCCACCCCCAAGTCTAAGGCGGCCGCCAAGAAAGCATCCGCCGCCAAGAAGTAAACCTGAAGGCCTGCAGCGAACGCAAGCTACACAGCAACAGCAGAGCAGTGAATAGCATGCAGTCAGTGCGCGCCTCGCATACGCTCCTCCGTCCGTGTTGTTGTTGTTGTTGTTTGTGTGTGTGCGTGTGGTGCTACGATGATGATGATGATCATGTGTTACCATCATCAATCCCATCGCGGCAGCAGCAGCAGCAGCAGCAGCAATCGGCGGAGTGTTGTGCTCATTATTCATGCTCGATCGCTTGTGAGCGGAACGGCGGTACGCCTATTACGCTCTACTCGCACCAAAAACAGCCCTTTTCAGGGCTAACAAATAAATCTGAACATATACGCCATTTACGTTTCATATGTAATGTTTCAGACGACGCTCGATACGATATTTCATATATACGCTCGACAGACACACACTTTTCATAATCTTCATATTAGGAGGTATGACGAATCTTCTTATTCCGCAACGCAAGCAGGCAGGCAGGCAGTATGTTATGTAGGTATATAGATAGGTAATATTTTTCATTCTTCAGGTGAAAAATAAAATAACACATCACCACCCACACAGAGCCCGACTGCCCGACTATCTATCTCTCTATATACTTATTTATTATGTATATCATATCTATCTGGCTGGGTAAAATTATACATATATATGTACATAAATAAATAAAAAATTATATTGAGTTACATACCTATCTATCTACCTATGTATCTAATTTAATGCTTAATAATATTTTAATACTCTCTATCTACGACTAATACTTTCTCTCTCTCTGATCGCGGCGTACGCTATATTGCGGCAGTCACTGCATCCGGCGGTCCGTTTTTATATAAAAGCGTTTTCAACTTGTACTAGTCGTTCAGGATCGCCTCGCTCGCCGCCGTGCACGGACGCCTCCACAACATCGCGCCATTCTACTGTGTCTTCAGTATTTAATAATTTAAATACGTGTCGACGGTGCCCGGAGCTGTGTGCTTCGGAGGGGACTATTCGCGCCTACGGACAGCCGAAGAGGCCGGTATGCTGGTGGTGTAGTAACCAACACCACCCTGTTACCGACCTCTTCTTGCGTCGCACGTGAGCAAGAAGAAATTTACTCTGAAGCCATGGACCCGACACCGCCGGGACCACCAAAAGGCCCTTTTCAGGGCCAACCGCCGTCTAGTACCGTCACCTCGGTGACGGGAAAAAGCGAAAAAGTAACCATAGCCACTACTAAAGTAACCAGCAGTCCTTTTCAGGACTGTCATAGTAACCTGGAAAGCGAGAGTGTAACCACCGGTGCTGTATCAGATACAACACCGGTCTCTCGCCATTCCAAAGGCGCCGTAACCGCGTTACTCCGCCGACTTTCGCCGAGGGGATTACACGAGCGTGATATCCTCACGCTCGCCCGACTTATGGAAGCCGGGATCCTCTCGGACGGAATGTTGCGCTGGATGGCGCTGTACGTGCGTCTGGAAGAGGCAGAGATGGGGTGCACCGAGCTGTCGGAGGATGATAAGGCCGCCTTACAGTTCGCGCAGTTGGGCATGATCACCCTGCCCCCCGCGACCAACATCGGAAAGCCGCCGCCGCTCCCCGCCGCGCCGCGAGCTGCGCCGAGTGCCGATTTGGGTACCAAACGCCGTCGCGCACGGTCCCAATCGCCGAGCCCGCCAGCAACCCGCCCGCGCGCGAGGTCACCGAGCCCCAAACCCGGACCGTCCGGTATATCCCTACTGTCTAAGGCACCGCTGCCGCAGAGGGATACCAAACCCAGCGGATCGCAAAAAATGCGAAAAGCTGGAAGTGCGAGTGAGACAACGCGCTTCTCGCAGTCGATCGCCGATACGCGTCACCGTGACGTAGGCCGCGCGACCGATCACGCCACCCAGGCCCCGCCCCCGTCCACCCGCGCCGCTACCGCTAGCGCTCGCTCGGGTGACGCAGGCCAGGCGGCCCCCGCGACCCGCGCCGCCCCCGTTGGCGACTACGCCGCCGCCGCCGCGCGTGTTGGGCCCGCCGCGAAAGCACCCGTGAAACCTATCGCGGGTCGGGAACGCGCCGCGCCCGCTCAAGCCGCCTTCGCCGCCGCTTCGGCGAAAGCCGGCCGTACTATCGCCGCGTCCGCCGGTCGTGCGCCGTATGCCGCCGCCGCCGCGACTAAAGCGCCCGCCGCCGATCAATCCAGCCGCGCACTCGTTGCGCCCGCTGGCCGCATGCCCTATGCCCCCGCCGCCGCGCCAGGAACGCATGCCGCATCCTCTCAAGCCGACCGCGCAACCACTGCGCCCTCCGCCCCGAGGCGTGAGCCGCGTTACCCGCCGCTAGTGGTCGAAAGAATTGAAAACTGGACCAAGCACTTTAAGATTCTTGGCGACAAATTAGGAAGAGCACCCAATGGCCGACCATATGGACAAGGAATCCGATTCACCCCCGAAGACGAGACAGAATACAGAACAATTCAAACGTACCTAACTCAGCTAGAAAAGACTGAGAAAATCAATTGGTTCTGTTACTCGCTGCCGGCAGAACAAAGCCTTAAAGTGGCAATACGAGGCCTACCCGGGGACACAGACCCGGCAGAAATAATACAGGATCTCGAAGTGAAAGGCTTCGAGCCTGAATATATTAAGCCTATTTTCGGACGCCAAGGAAGACCAGGATGCGTCTTTTTCGTGATGTTGAAGAAGACCCCCGACCTCGTCCCAGCTATATACAACCTAGACGAACTACTTATGATGCCCGGTGTAAAAGTGGAGGCATGGCGCGCAAAAAGGGGGCCCGCACAATGCCATAGATGCCAAAAATTCCGCCACAGCTCACACAACTGCCACAGAGAGCAGGCGTGTGTGCGCTGTGGTGAAGAGCATGCAGCCAAGGAATGCCCAAGACCCAGGGAAGAACCCGCAACATGCGCAAACTGCGCCGGCACCCATCCGGCCAACTACGGTGCGTGCCCAATTTTTAAACAAGAGGCCAAAAACAAGAGGGCAGGCACACTCGCGCAAACCGGGAGGCGAGGCCAAGCACCGGTCATCCCGGCAACCGTTGAGGAGACCGCCGCCGCATCCCTAATGGCACCTGCAAACCAACCGGGCTCACAAAAGGCCGGCGCCCGCAGGGGAAAAAAGAGGCCGAAGCAACAAAAGCAACAAACAACAGAAAACCCTACTCAACAAGCTACTAAACCCGCCGGCTCACTAGAACAGACGATCGGGGTGCTAAAAGGCATCCTGGAGGCGGTCCAAGCCGGCACGGACGCCGAGACAGCCACACTGATGGGACTCATGAGGATCTTAAACCAAAATGGGAAACAAAACTAAAATAGTCACATGGAATGCCCAAACGCTCACGGGGAAGGTAAAAATACTGACCGCCTTCCTCCGTGAGCACAATATTGACATAATGTTGGTCAGTGAGACGCGCTTAAACAAGAATGCCACATTAAAAGTACCAAACTACATTATCTATAGAAAAGATGAAGTAAATGCAATCGGATTACCATACAGAGGGCTGGCCGTACTGGTCCACCGGAGAATAATCCACCAACCCATACCAGTTGTCGAGTTCCAGTCGCTACAAGCACTCGGAGTGCTAGTCAGCATCGCCGGCCGACAACAAAAAGTGTATGCAGTATACAAGCCTCCAAGAAGCAGACTAGATACCACAGAGGTGAAACAGATACTCGACCCGGAGATACCTACAGTCATAGCCGGCGATCTGAACTCGAAACACACACACTGGAACTCCAGCTGTGTATGCGAAAACGGAAGACGGCTATTTCAAGACTCGGTGGACCACAAATACGAAGTCGCGGGCCCCACGATGTGGACACACTACACTGCAAACGGGCGCGGAGAAGTCCTTGATATCGTCGTGTATAAAAACCTACGACAAGCCCCCTCACTGGACGCACTACCGGATCTGCCTTCAGACCACAGACCGGTAGTAATAGAAATCGATGAAACGCTTGGAACGGTTGCTCCCCCCACCAAGAAAAAGCTCATAAACTGGGAGAAATTCCACTGTGAGCTACAGACTCGCACAAACTCCGGCCCAGTAAATACACCTTCAGATGTCGACACTAAAACGCACGAGCTCACCGAAACGATCCGGGATTCCCTAGAAGCAGCGTCTCACACCACCAAGGCGGGGCAGAGGCGAGAGTCCCTCCCCGCCTGGATAAGGAACTTGATAAGAGAGAAAAGGGAGTCCCGGAAACTTTGGCAAAACACAAGATGCCCGACACTAAAAAGAAAGGTTAACGCTCTGGTGGAGAAAGTCAAAGCCGCACTAGACGACCATGCTGCCGACTCATGGGAAAAACATATCATCGACATCACTGACCACATCCCATCAGTGCACAAACTGTGCAAACAGATGTCCAACAAAAAGCCCCCGGTACAACCGCTAACCGACAACGACGGCCATCCAAGATTCAAAGCCCTAGATAGAGCGAATATATTCGCAAGATCACTGGCGAATCAATTCACTCCAAACGACACTAGCGACACCGAACAAATAAAAGAAGTAGAAGACTTCCTGAAAAGATACTTCGAAACTCCTGACACCACAGCAGAAAACACAGCCGCAAAGGATGAAGTCTTCTTTACTCCCGGCAAAGTGCAGCGCATAATCCGGGACTTACCCCGAAGGAAAGCCCCCGGACTGGACAATATAACAAATGAGGCAATAAGAAGATTCCCATACAAGACCATCGCCGCCGTAACAAGAATCTTCAATGGAATCCTGAGGTCGGGCCACTTTCCCACTGAGTGGCGAGTGGGCAAAGTGGTCATGCTCCCAAAGCCGGGAAAAGACCCGAGAAAACCTGAATCGTATCGGCCGATCACGCTACTTAGCACACTATCGAAGCTTTTCGAGAGGGCACTTATCCCACATATGTCGTCATATATCCAGCCGAGAAATGAGCAATTTGGCTTTCGGGCTGAACACTCGACAACTCTACAGATCGCCAAAATGACAAACGAGATGGCTTGGCGCTACAATAGAAAAGAAGTGGTAGTGTCCATTATGCTGGACATGGAGAAGGCCTTTGATCGAGTCTGGCACGGAGGCCTTCTCTATAAAATAGCTAGAACAGAGATGCCAAAGAAAATAGTACGAGTCCTAAGAAGCTACCTCACCGAACGCAAAATCACAGTGGCTGTGGAGGATAAGCCCTCAGAGTTCAAGACGGTACGTGCCGGCGTGCCCCAGGGAAGCTGCATCTCTCCGATATGCTACGCCTGGTACACCGACGACATCCCCGTCGTCGGGCAGGCGCAGCTGGCGCTCTACGCAGACGATGCAGCTTATTACCTAGCGTCCAAGAACCCAGAACATGCAGTAAAACAACTCCAAAAGACCCTAGATGCCCTCCCAGCGTGGCTGCAGCGCTGGAGACTAAAAGTAAATGTAGCTAAAACTCAGGCAATATGCATGGGCAAGACAAAGCAACCTACAGCACTAAGACTCTTAGGCGAAGAGATACCATGGAGAAAGAGTGTCAAATACTTAGGTGTGGAAATTGACCGAAATCTCTCCTTCAAGCAGCACCTAAGCTTCATAATCTCCAAAGCGAAAGGAGCACGAGCAGCGCTGGCAGGCATCTGGTCCTCAAGATTGCCTACACGAACCAAGATGCTTATTTACAAAACTTATGTGAGGACCCGCCTCACGTACGCCGCCCCCGCGTGGTTTCCCTACCTATGCGGGTCAAACAAACGAAAAGTCCAAACACAAGAAAACTACACTCTCAGACGAATCGTGGGGGCGCCGCGATACGTGAGGAACGACTTAATAAGAAGAGACCTCAAGCATGAAGACATCTCAACTTTTGTGAAACGCCTGAGCAAGAAAATGTTCATCAGCGCGGATAAGTCTTTCCATGACCACATCCGTGGGATAGCCCCGCTCCACACGCGACCGCCCGACCGACCTGGAAGGATGGAAAAATCTATGAAACCGCAAGTAAGAGAATTCGCACAAGAAGCAGAAAGCGAAATCAATATAGAAGAGGAAATCAACCTCAACGATGCTGACGATGAACGGAGGGCTCCGCCGGAGGCCGCTGCCGTGGCTGCTGATCGGTCCGCTGGGCTTCCCCGAACGGGGATTAACCTGGCGCGGCCTGATCGCGCCGGCAACTAACGGTCACCGCGGTAAACCCTCCCGGATTCCGCTAAATAGCACAACAAAGACACGCCCATAGTCATGGGCGGAGATGAAAACCAGGGGAAGAGGGTCTCACCCTGACCCCCTCGCTCTGCACCAGCCGGTGCAAGAAGAAGGCCAGTCGTCCTAGTCGTTCAGTCTGTACGAGCAACTCGCGCGCTCCGTACTCCTTATTCGTGTTGTTTTTGACTTAAATTTAAATTTATCAAACATGTCCGGACGTGGTAAGGGCGGTAAAGTAAAGGGGAAGGCAAAGTCGCGTTCTAACCGTGCCGGTCTGCAGTTCCCAGTGGGTCGTATTCATCGACTTTTGCGTAACGGCAACTACGCCGAGCGCGTCGGTGCCGGTGCACCTGTGTACCTGGCCGCCGTGATGGAGTATCTGGCCGCTGAAGTGCTAGAGTTGGCAGGAAACGCCGCGAGGGACAACAAGAAGACCAGGATCATACCTCGTCATCTGCAATTGGCCATCAGGAACGACGAGGAATTGAACAAGCTGCTCTCCGGCGTGACCATCGCACAGGGTGGTGTGCTGCCCAACATCCAGGCCGTCCTCCTGCCGAAGAAGACCGAGAAGAAGGCGTAATAGTGTGTCGTCGCAACGCATCTCCACGAGAGCCGGTACCCGGTGTTTGTTGTGTTACATACTGACTGATGTGTATAATTACGGTGTTGTTTATGGTGTGCGCGCTTTTTCTGCGCTCCTCTGTCGCAACATATAGACAACATCCGTATTCGGTTATGTATGTTAGCAGCATCATCGAGTGACGATCGCTCAAAAAGGCCCTTTTCAGGGCCACAATATGATTCGTATAATTATTATGCTTGTTGGTGTGGTACATAATGTTTTCAATACTTACTTACTACACTCGAGCTTTAATATAATTGTGTTTCTATGATCAGATTGGTACGATAATAAAAAAAAAAAACGCTAACAATAAAATAAAATTATAATATATAACATGCTAATGCAGTACTCTAAATTAAATACACATAAACAGTTATTACATTAGATTACTTACTTAATTTGTTTTTTTTTTTTTTTTTTTTTTTTTTTTTTTTTTATAATTTAATTTAATAATTCCATATAGAAGAAGATGGGTCTGTTGTCTATAGATTTTAATAGTAAGATCTATATAATTAGGTAATATATTCAGAATATAAATAACAATGATTATTTATTAACTATTGCCCGTTTTTTAACAGACTTCAAAAAAAGGAGGAGGCTTCTCAATTCGACCGTATTATGTTTGATCGCGGATAACTTCGTCGTTTATGAACCGATTTCGATTATTCTTTTTTTGTTCGAAAGGAGATATCCAAAGTGTGGTACCATGGTAATTTTATCGAGGTATGATAAGTATCTCCAGAGATATTGAGATAAACATCTCAAAATTGATTATGAAGATATTATTATTGATTAATTTTCTTTTCTTTTTACTCTCTCTTTAAAGATAATATTAACTAAATTACATAAAAAAAAAAAAAAAAAAAACTATATTATATATAACACGAGTAATCAAAGATTTAAGCGCGATGCACTGAAATAATTTCAATAATGATTTTGCATCTCGCTCTAAACACATACAACACGGGGTCGCTTTGTACGATGCGGCGCGATCTCGACGACAAGCGGTTAATAAAAGTCGATTTTATCCTCGACGAAAATTAGACAGCCGTGTCGCTCGCCGCGTTCGGACGTGTTCTACAAGTCGCTCCTGCCTGTCTCCGACATTTCGTGAAGAAATATTCGTCGACAACGCCCGAGGCTCCGTGCTTCGGTGGGGATCGTCAGCGCCTTCGAGTTGCCGGGAGGGACAATATGTTGGCGGTGTAGTAACCACACCGCCTCTTACTGACCTTTCCTCGCGTCACGCGTGAGTTGAAGAAACCCATTCGAAGCCATGGACCGACCTCCGGGTCACCCAAAAGGCCCTTTTCAGGGCCAATCGCATCCCAGGTCTGTAGCACCAACTACAGACACTGAAGCCACTAACTCGGAAATAGTAATCATTTCTGACGAAGTAACCACGGTAACCGGTGACGTAACCATCGGGATTGAGTCCGGCCCTTCTCAGGGCCAAAAAGTAACCTCGCCGGCTGTCGCTGACACGACGCCGACCTCCCATCACCCGAAGGGCTCAATTCCGGCCGCCTTCTGGCAGGCACTCTCACCGAGAGGGCTATACGAGCGTGATATGCTCACACTCGCCCGGCTTATGCAAGCCGGGGCCCTCTCGGATGGGATGCTTCGCTGGATGGCGCTGTACCTGCGCCTCACGGAAGCGGAGATCGAGGGAACCGAGCTGTCGAACGACGACCAGACTGCTTTACTGTTCGCACAGAAAAGCATAATAACTCTGCCGCCGGCCCCAGAGCTAAAACTGCGCGCGAATATCCCGCCGCCGCCGCCGCCCGCGCCCCGCGCAGAAGGGGGAAAACGCCGCCGCGCCCGCTCGCAATCGCTGAGCCCCCCAACGACGCGCGCGAGGGCTAGATCGCCTAGCCCGAGACCCGGACCGTCCGGGATCTCACTGCTGACCCAGGCTCCGAAGCCACAGAGGAAGCAGAAAACCGGCACCGCAGAAACACTGCGGCCCGGTCGCGAGAGCGAGACGACACGCGCCGCGAATGTCGCTGCTCCTCGCACAGCGGGTGACGATCGCGCTACCGCCCCCGCCACCCGCGCGGCCCCCGCCCGCGAAGCCGCCCGCTCGGCCGATCGAGCTGCCGCGCGCCCGGTGCCTACCGCCGCGTATGCCACCGCCGCTCGCGCGCCGGCTACCGCCCGTGCGGTTCGTGCGCCCGCCGCCGACCGCGCAGCCGCCGCCACTCGTGCGCCCGTAGCGGTGGCTCGCGCGCCTGCCGCCGCCGCCGTCGCGACCCGCGCACCCGCCGCCGCCGCCGCCGCTAGCGCCTCAGCTGCCGCCCGCGTGCCGGCTGCCGCCGCCGCGACCCATGCGCCCGCCGCCACCGCTGGCGCCTCAGCTGCCGCCCGCGTGCCGGCTGCCGCGAACGCCGGAACCGACGGCGTAGCCTCCGCTACTGCAACACGCAAAGAGCCCAGATACCCGCCGCTAATTGTAGAAAAGTTGGACAACTGGACGAGTCACTTTAAGACTATCGCTGCGAAGCTCGGACGACCTCCAAACGGACGCCCCTACGGGCAGGGCATTCGTTTTAGCCCCCAAGACGAAGATGAATACCGGGTTATCCAGTCCTACTTAACCAACTTGGAAAAAGAGACGAAAATAAGCTGGTTTTCATACTCTTTACCAGCAGAGAGAAGTTTGAAGATTGCTATCCGCGGCCTCCCTGCGGACACGGATACCGAGGAGTTAATGCAAGCCTTGGAGGAAAAAGGCTACGAACCGGAGTATGCAAAAGCCATCAAAGGGAGACAGGGGCGCCCCGGATGTGTATTTTATGTACTACTCAAGCGCACGCCGAACCTCACTCCGAGTATATATGAAGTGGACGAGCTTCTACTGATGCCCGGACTAAAAGTCGAAGCCTGGCGGGCAAAGAAAGGCCCGGCTCAGTGTCATAGATGCCAAAAATTCAGACATAGCTCCCACAACTGTCATCGAGACCAAGCTTGCGTAAGATGCGGAGAAGAACACTTCGCCAGGGAGTGCCCCCGCCCCCGCGAAGAACCCGCGACCTGCGTAAATTGTAACGGGACTCACCCTGCAAATTATGCGTCATGTCCTGTCTACAAAAAAGAAGCCAAGAATAAGAAGGCCGGCACTCTTGCTCAAACCCAGCCCGACAGAGGAAGAAGAGGCACGGCACCGGTGACGCACGCAACGGTGGAGGAGACGGCACCGACATCATTGATGGCCCCCGCCAACGAACCAGGACGCGCAACCAAAAAGAGGCCAACACGAAGAGCGCAAAAGAAGCCCGCAAAACCCAAAGAGGCCAATACAAACGCGACCGACACAGCCACAGCTCGAAAAGACTCCCTTGGGCAAACAATAGGAGTATTGAAGGAAATTTTGGAGGCCGTGCAAGCGGGCACAGATGCCGAAACTGCAACCCTGATGGGTTTAATGCGCATACTCAACACCAATAATGGGGGTACAAACTAGGTGCATATACTGGAACGCCCAATCGCTCGCGGGGAAGATAAAACTGCTGACCGTCTTCCTCCGCGAGCAAAATATTGATATTGCACTGGTCAGCGAGACTATGCTGAAGGAAACGGAGAAAGTTAAAGTCCCGAACTATATTGTATACCGCAAGGACGAGAAAACAAAAGAAGGACGAGCCCACAGGGGACTAGCAGTGATGGTGCACCGCAGAGTCATCCACCAGCTCATCCCCCCGGAGGAGTTCCAATCATTCCAGGCGCTGGGAATCCTGGTGAACATCTCTGGAGAAAGAAGACGCCTATTCGCGTTCTACAAACCGCCGAAAGAGAAACTACAAACAAGCGAATTTAGGAAACTCATTTTGAACGAGGTGCCGACCATAGTAGCCGGAGACTACAACTCTAAGCACACCCACTGGAACTCCTCCAAAATTGACCAAAACGGGAAAATACTATACGACGACGCGGTGCATCACCACTATGAAGTCATTGCACCAAACGAACCCACACACTACGTCACACAAACCGGAAGCTGTGACATCATAGACCTTGCGGCATACCAAGGACTCAAAACGCCCCCGACTCTCACGGCTCTAGTGGACCTACCCTCTGATCACAGGCCGGTACTGATGACCATGGACGAGACACCGACAAGAGTAACTCCAGTAAAGAAAAAGGCAAAGATAAACTGGGACATCTTTACGAAAACTGCCGAGGAAAATACCAGCAGCATCCCAATCACCAACCCGGATGAAGTAGAGAAAGCTGTAAAAATGATTACGAACACCATTCAGACGTCCCTCGAATCAGCCACAGTAACCACCACGTCAGGAGGAAGGTTTGACCCACTCCCAACATGGATTAGGAGACTGATCGACGAAAAGAGGAACAAAAGAAAGGAATGGCAAAATACTCGCTGCCCAAGAATAAAGTCAGAACTAAATAACCTAATCGAAAAGGTAAAAGACGCCCTCACAAATGACGCTGTCCTTAAGTGGGAGGAACACATTGACAACATCGGAGACCATATCCCCTCAGTCCACAGACTTTGCAAACGGATGTCACAGTCGGCCCAACCCACAAGACCACTCGTAGGCGAAGACGGACTCCTCAAGTTCGAAGCCAGAGACCGTGCAGAAATCTTCGCAAACTCCTTATCGAAGCAATTTACGCCCAACCCAGCGACCAAACCAGAACACGTTAAGGAGACTGAACAAAAGCTCATAACATATCTGACAACCGACGACGCAAATGAGGATGTCCCCTTCTTCAGTCCATCCAGAGTGAAGATTGCAATAAAAAGACTGAAAAACCGCAAAGCACCAGGCCTCGATAACATACCCAATGAAGCCCTGAAGAACATACCTCCGAAAACGGTCGCCGCACTAACAAGAGTCTACAACGGCATACTCCGCTGCGGCCATTTCCCCTCAAGCTGGAAAACTGGCAGGGTGGTGATGCTGCCCAAGCCCGGAAAGGATATTAAGAAGCCAGAAAGTTACCGGCCTATCACGCTGCTGAGCACACTGTCAAAATTATTTGAAAGGCTGCTCCTCTTCCTGATGGTGCCTCACATAACCCCGAGGAACGAGCAGTTTGGCTTCAGGGCCGAACACTCCACCACCCTCCAAGTAGCAAGAATAGTTAATGAAATGGTCACACGACATAACAAAAAGGAGTTCGTGGCGGCCGTTTTCCTTGATATGGAAAAAGCATTCGATAGGGTATGGCACGAGGGTCTCTTATATAAATTGTCGACATCTCCGATGCCAAGAAGACTCGTCCAAGTCATCGCATCCTTTCTAAAAGAAAGAAGCTTCGTGGTCGCGGTAGAAGACACACTCTCAACAATGAAGCCAATAAAGGCCGGCGTCCCGCAGGGGAGCTGCCTATCACCAGTGTGCTACGCCTGGTACACTGATGACATACCAGTCGTCGGGCAGGCTCAGCTAGCCCTCTACGCGGATGACGCCGCCTACTTCACGAGCTCCATCAAACCCGCGCACGCAGTGAGAAAACTGCAGCCGACACTGGATGCCCTGCCAGAATGGCTCGATACATGGAGGATGTCAGTAAATGTGGGAAAAACCCAAGCAATCCTGACAGGAAATCATGCGCTTCCTCACAAACTACGCCTTAAAGGAGAAGAAATCCAGTGGGAGAAATCCGTCAAATACCTGGGAGTTAAGATCGACAGACGTCTCCTATTTAACGATCACCTAGAAGAAGTAATAGGAAAAGTGAAGATCGCAAGAGCAAAGCTGACAGCAGTATTAGCCTCCAAATTGCCACTCCGGACCAAGCTGATGATCTACAAGACCTACATAAGATCCCGTCTCACATACGCTGGTCCGGCGTGGCACATACACTTGTCTAAGACAAATAAGAAAAGACTGCAGGCGCAGGAGAACATCTGCCTAAGAAAAATTGTTGGTGCCCCGAGATACGTCCGTAACACCACAATCGCGAATGACCTAAAAATAGAAAACATTGAAGAATTCATCAGAAGACTGGCGAAAAAGATGTTCATAAAGGCGGACGCATCCGGTCACCAACACATCAGAGGAATAGCCCCGCTGCACTCGCGGCCCCCCGATATCCCAGGCAAAACAAAAATGAAGCCCTATCTGCGAGAGATACTAAACAAAGCAGCCAATGACAATGAAGAAGACGGATCAGAGAAGAAGAAAGAAGAAGAAGAAGGAAGAGCTGTACTAGCGGTGGCCACTGTAGGGTGTGCTGACGGGTTCGCTGGGCCTCCCCGAACGGGGTCTCACCCGGCAGGGCCCTGTCGCCCCTACACATAGTGGCTCCTAGCTATACAGCTCAAGAAAACCAGGAGGGACAATAGTCCTGAACAAGAGACGCGTCTACAGTAGCAGACGCAGAAGAGCCAGGGGCATAGGGTAAAACCCTGAACCCCTTTCCCCACACCATAAGGTGTGAGCGGACAATACCGCCGACGAAAATTCATTCGCACGGTGAACGCATCAGCGGACGCTCGTGTGTTACAGTTGTGAATACCATTCTGTGTGTAGCTAACTTGCAGTGTATCACTTGTAATCATCATGCCGCCCAAGACTAGTGGAAAGGCCGCCAAGAAGTCTGGCAAAGCCCAGAAGAACATCTCCAAGACTGACAAGAAAAAGAAGAAGCACAAGAGGAAGGAGAGTTACGCCATCTACATCTACAAGGTGCTCAAGCAGGTCCACCCCGACACCGGTATCTCCAGCAAGGCCATGTCGATCATGAACTCCTTCGTGAACGACATCTTCGAACGTATCGCTGCCGAGGCGTCCCGCCTGGCGCACTACAACAAGCGTTCCACAATTACATCGAGGGAGGTGCAGACTTCGGTGAGACTCCTGCTGCCCGGCGAACTCGCTAAGCACGCTGTCAGCGAGGGCACCAAGGCCGTAACCAAGTACACCAGCTCCAAGTAAACCGTCCGTGTACGTAACGCGGTCGGTGCGACTTGGTGCACAAAAAGGCCCTTTTCAGGGCCACAAAATTATTCTAATACTTTTACGGTAGACACATAGATGTGTGTTAACCGCAGTATATGTTTGTTGACAACGAATAATATTATGATATGTATAACGCATAAATAAATTTTAATCTTGTGTAGACCAGACTACTACAGATATTGTTCTATTTTTGAATTCATTATGAACATAGAACCGATTATGTTAAATAAACAACGGGATGATATAGGCTAAAATTAATGAGATATACTTATTTACTACTAATATTCGATAGAAACAGCTGAATACTCGTCATTGAATGTTCCTTCTGTTCAATGATATAGCTAGGTATATAAACTATATGATGACTATGGCTTTGCTTCGGCAATTAATGTAACCAACAGGCCTAATGCTGTTTGATGATGATATTATTTATTTTCAAAATTCGTTCTTTAATTATTTATTTTAAAATGAAAAAAGTTATGATATGGAGACGATGATGCGAACGAGGCGTGGCTAGCGCGCGTGCGAGCGAGTGAGAGACTCATCGCTCCTCTAGCACCTATATAAAAGAGCTATAAGACACGCGAACGGTTTTCGTACATTACCATTCGCGTCTCGTCGTCCGTACGATACGATACACGTCGCGTGTGATTTTTATCGTTCTCACTCATTCGTGTGTTCTATAATATTAAATAATGGCACGTACAAAGCAGACCGCTCGTAAGTCCACCGGTGGCAAGGCGCCCCGCAAACAGCTCGCCACCAAGGCGGCGCGCAAGAGCGCACCGGCAACCGGCGGCGTGAAGAAACCTCATCGTTACAGGCCCGGAACCGTCGCTCTGCGTGAGATCCGTCGTTACCAGAAGAGTACAGAGCTGTTGATCCGCAAGCTGCCGTTCCAGCGTCTGGTGCGTGAGATCGCGCAGGACTTCAAGACCGACCTTCGTTTCCAGAGCTCCGCTGTGATGGCTCTGCAAGAAGCGAGCGAGGCTTACCTCGTCGGTCTCTTCGAGGACACCAACCTTTGCGCCATTCACGCGAAACGCGTCACCATCATGCCGAAGGATATCCAGTTGGCGCGCAGGATCAGAGGCGAACGCGCCTAGAGCTCGTATCAATTCTTTCGATCGGCAGTTGTTAACTACGCGGTGTTAGTGCAGTGTAGTTTAGTAGCATTGCAGTTTTCACCATCGTCGCATCGAAGTGAATATAAAAGGCCCTTTTCAGGGCCACATACGTTTCATGATTATATAATTTACTTTATAATTTGTTTCGTTACGGGCGATCATACGATATTATAACGCATACAAACTTATTATTATTAAAATAAATAATACACACGCTACACTACCTCATACCTATCTTAGATATACGAGTATGGATATGTATTTACATCCGTCTGTCTTATTGTATTATGTCTATGTATATTTATTTATTATTTATATATATATATATATATATATATATATAATATATATATATATAAATAATAAATAAATATACATAGACATAATACAATAAGACAGACGGATGTAAATACCTATATATCTGTATATCACTTAAATGTAATGTGCAGCGCAGGCACGATTACGTATACGTTAGACGTTAAATATTACATTTTTTTTTTTTTTTTTTTAGTTAAATCTATATATAAGTTAATAATAATAATATTATTTATTTTGCATTAATAAGATTTAGAATAAAAATGAAAATAATTGAATAAACGTCACAGACAGTTTTACCCCCTCGCAATCTATTACCTCGCCCCGCGGTGCTCGTTCGGTCCCGCTCTTGCGTTATTATATAAAAGGAGAATATTCGACGTGTGGATACACCAGTCGTCGTTCGTACGCCGTCTGAATTCGTTGAGCGCGCGAGTCGTATTCTCTAAATCTAAACAAAAATGACCGGTCGCGGTAAGGGAGGAAAAGGTCTGGGGAAAGGTGGCGCTAAGCGTCACAGGAAAGTGCTCCGCGATAACATCCAGGGTATCACGAAGCCAGCCATCCGTCGTCTGGCGCGCAGAGGAGGCGTGAAGCGTATCTCCGGTTTGATCTACGAAGAGACCAGAGGTGTGCTGAAGGTGTTCCTCGAGAACGTGATCCGCGACGCAGTCACATACACCGAGCACGCCAAGAGGAAGACTGTCACCGCCATGGACGTCGTGTACGCCCTGAAGCGTCAGGGCCGCACCCTGTACGGTTTCGGCGGTTAAATCGTCTACGGCGAGGCGCGGTGAGTTTCTTCGTACTCGGGGGGGTGTGTGTGTGTGTGCGTGCGCGTGTTTTTGTGCGGAATGTGATTATGCTGTGCTGTGTACCGTTGTCGTCGTGATGTTCTTTGATGGATGTATTTGTATTGTTCATTTCATCTCATCATGATCATCGCGATGTGCGGACCACGCACGCAGGCGGCTCACAATCCACACGTGCACGTGCATGCCACCCCCGCGTATAGTTCTACGTTGGCGCATCGTATCACATAAAAAAGGCCCTTTTCAGGGCCGCATATGTTTCCTTATTATATATATTATCAATAATATGATAATATTGTTTCTTGACATCGATATTGTTAACGCAAACGCAATTTTTCTATCCGATCAGATCAGATAGAGATCCGTTGTGTATGTATATATAGTATAGGTAGGTACCTACGTTCGTCTTTGATTAATCTTATCTATCTATTCTATATTAATAGTTTGATCATGGACCACAAATCTCTGTGTGTACCTATATATTATGGGTGCATACTGTAAGTTTATAGTGTATGCTTTTTAAGAATAACGTTGTGATGTGACCTATTAGTTAGTTAGTTAGTAGTACACTGGTTATAAATAAAAACCTAAGATTATTATTGTTCAAGGTAACGGATACATAGATAAATACATATTATTTATTTATGTAATACGTACAAGATAATAGAATAGATACACTATAATAGGTATATTGATCAAGTGAAGAAATCGTTCGCATCAGTAAGTCACTGCGATGTGATAGGACGATTCCTCTGTGAGCTCGCGACGCATGGGTACAAATTTTTAACGTAATCTACTATGACATACATATATGTATAGTGTTATTAAAAAACATTTATGAACGCCTCACCTAAATAAGGCATGTAATAAAAATTAAATTTCATACAATATAATTTTAACATAATAAATACCGATACTCGTAGACAACGATAGTCATATGGTTAGGAAATGTACCACGTGTTTTTAGAGCTCCAAAATATTGGTCGTTTTATACTACAATAATGATAATATATACATTGTTCTCTTACTACATATGGAAAACGATATCTTTGGCGTTTGTTTATCGAGTAATACGAGTGAAATACATTAATTTTATAGAGAAATTTCAATTTAAAACATGACACGGCCTTAACGTCGCCGCGAGTCACGCCTATAAATCGATCTACATTAAAGTGTAACACTTTTTTCAGTATAACGATCTATCCATCAGATGGTCATGTTCAAAATGTACCATATTAGATTTTCCGCGAGTTCGGTGTAATAATAAAATAATATAAAAATGCATTTTATTCTGACCGCTGTTAGTGAAAAGTCACGAGCGTTCATACGAGAAATCGTCTCTCGACTCCGGTGTTCTCTATACGGTAAAGATTTCTTATATTTCGATTTATACAATTATAGCCAGCGAAGCAAAAATCTAATATTACTCGCTTTTAAAACGTACTAAAGTGATATTTCAACAATGGCAGACACAGCGGTAGCTACCGAGGCTCCAGCACCGGCGACACCGGCGAAGAAACCGAAGGCGAGCGCAGCCGCAGCAGGCGGTGCCAAGAAACCTAAGGCGAAACCTACGCATCCGAAGACCTCTGAAATGGTGAACAGCGCCATCAAGGAGCTGAAAGAGCGCAGCGGATCCTCGCTGAAGGCCATCAAGAAATACATCGCCGCCCAGTACAAGGTCGACGCCGAGAAGCTCGCGCCCTTCATCAGGAAGTATCTGAAGAGCGCCGTCGAGTCTGGCGCGCTCATCCAGACCAAGGGCAAGGGCGCATCGGGCAGCTTCAAGCTCGAGTCGAAGTCATCCGGCGCGAAGAAACCCGCCGCCGGTTCGAAGGCAGCCAAATCGACAGGAGCGAAGGAGAGCACGCCCGCCAAGTCCAAGAAGGCCGCCGCTTCATCAGCCGCCGCCGGCAGGGGCAGGAAGGCGGCCGCGTCGTCGCCCGCCAAGTCCAAGCCCGCCATCAAGGACAAGAAGGCCGCAGCCGCCAAGAAGAAGCCCGCCGCCGCCGCCGCCAAGAAAGCGACCGCACCGGCCAAGGCGAAGGGCGCCGCAGCAGCCGCGCCTAAAGCGAAAAGATCCGCCAAGCCTCCCACGAAGAAGCCGAAAGCTCCCAAGCCCAAGAGAGCCGCCGCAGCAGCCACCCCCAAGTCTAAGGCGGCCGCCAAGAAAGCATCCGCCGCCAAGAAGTAAACCTGAAGGCCTGCAGCGAACGCAAGCTACACAGCAACAGCAGAGCAGTGAATAGCATGCAGTCAGTGCGCGCCTCGCATACGCTCCTCCGTCCGTGTTGTTGTTGTTGTTGTTTGTGTGTGTGCGTGTGGTGCTACGATGATGATGATGATCATGTGTTACCATCATCAATCCCATCGCGGCAGCAGCAGCAGCAGCAGCAGCAGCAGCAATCGGCGGAGTGTTGTGCTCATTATTCATGCCCATAAAGCCCGCACGCTCCCCGGGGGTAGTTGCCCCCGGCGCCCCACCTGGGTAAAGAGGTCTACCTCGAGACCCATTTTCGCAAACCCAAGAAGGGAATGCACGACCCACTTCAGTCAGCCAGCGAAGCGATTTCTGTTTGAGTTTATATATTATATATATTCGTGTGAGAGTATTCCATCGCCTCCACGAATCTCCAGGAATCACAGTCTTCTCTGTACCCGCTGCTCCCAGGTGGCGCGGTCGAGGTTACACTCCCCCACCTCCCAGTGAGCAACGCACAGCGAAGACGCTTCCGCCGCTGTACGGCCGGACCCGACCAGCCGCCCGCGCTCCAGCAACCGCTGTTGAGCGCCGCGACTGGGGACCGCCGACAGTCAAGTGGTCGCAACCCCCTGCGCACCCCCGTCGGGCTGCTTGCCGCTGTCTGCGAAGACACGCGGTGTAGTGCCCCCCCCCTACCCCTCGCCCTTCTGCTGATCGGACCGCTCGGCTACGCACCACTCCGACACCATTGTCGTTGAGCGCGCGTGACCTGGGACCACCAGCAAGAGGACGTCAACTGCCTTTTTGAAGGCAAGAGCTGAGTCCAGCTCCACCCACTCCGTACTGCTACCTACGTGCGGACAACGTACGTCGAGTAGAAAACACGATCGAGCTGCAGTTGCGAGTAAGACTCGACCACACCGACAGGAGCGCCGTGTCACCACCCGCTTCGTGTACCGTGACGTCAGAGACGACTTGCACTGCAGTTTTCGCAACCGGCTGAGACCACTCACCGAGCCCCACATCCGCACCAAACTTTGCCACTCAACACATTTAAGGTTCCTGACATACCTCTAGTTGCCGGAGTGTTTTGTGCTGGGTCGAGTCACAGCACATACACTGACCGTGAACAACTACAGATTGCCAATATGGAGAGACGATCTCCACCCAAGTCCCCGGACACACCGTCAAGGTCATGGGAGGACCTCGACCCGGACGAACTCGTCGTCGCCCGGAACCCTTGGTTCCCCGAGCAGACGCGGATTGTGACTCGCGCATCGGTTGGGCTACCGCCAGTCCGAAAGCCGCGTGTCACCACAGCCGGAACATCGGCGCCTACTACCGCCACTACCACCACCGCATCAAGGGCCACCCCTACCACCTCCGTCGCAGTCGCCGCACGTCGCGCAGTACAACCGCGCAGACGAGACGAGTCGTCAAGCGACGACGGTCACGATGACAAGCGCCCACGCACCGGCGCCTCACCGCCTACACCACCACCGTCGCGAGTCCCTCAGCCCCTGTACAAGATTTTACAGGGAGCACAAGGACCATTACCTAAACGCGAGAAGAAGCCGCCTCGAGCCTCAACCGCGCCAACTCCATCACCAGAAATGGCATTTACACCGCCACCAGTTGTGTCGCCGCCGCCATTTGAGGCACACGAGGAAGACCTAGCCCTACTTGGAGAAGATAAAGACTCCACGTCCGACACAGCGGTAAATTCAGCGCCAGGTACAGCGGAAGGGACAAGATCCAGAGACGGAACCAGGAAATCGTCGCCAACCTCGTCATCCTCGTCATCTTCGTCCTCCAACGTTCCGGCGAACAGATGCATGGGCTCGCCTGACTCAGCACCCGCATCAGCAAGCGGGGACTACCACGTCGCTACTGACTCGACGTCATACGCGGGCATTGAATCTGTGCCTATGGATCAAGCCCCAGTGCCGTCCCCACCTACACCGCCGGCGGCTGCTGCAGCGTCATATGCTGCAGCCCTAACATCACCACCTCCAGTGCCTCGGATCACACCACCGACACAAATGTCAACGCCGAGGTCACCCACCACTCAACCAACCACTACCGCAGCACGTCCTACTCAAGAACCTGCCACAACGAGCCAAGCGAAAGGGTACCCACCGATAATGGTGGAGACCCTACCCAATTGGCCTGACCACCTTCGCGCCTTGAAAAATAGGATCGGCCACATCCCCGCAGCAAGACCATTCGGTGCAGGGATCAAGTTTACGCCTCGCACGCCGGAAGAATACCGCGCAGTGCAGGCGTACCTCATCGAACAATCCGCAGCAGACCCCGGCATCTCATGGTATGCCTACTCCATGAAGGAAGAAAGACCGCTGAAACTAGCGCTCTGGGGTCTGCCACGTGACACACCTACCGACGATATCGTAGCCGACCTAAAGAGAAAAGGCTTCCCGGCGCGATTTGCACGAGGCCTACCCACGCGCCGAGGAACAAACAAGTGCGTCTACCATGTCCAGCTAGACGCACTAAACCCGGAAATGCTTACGGAAATATACAAAATCCAAGAGCTGCTCAATATGCCAGGAGTTCACTTCGAGGCCTGGAAAGGACCCCACACCATCCCCCAGTGTCACCGGTGCCAAGGATTTGGCCACTCCTCGGCCAACTGTCACCGGCCACTGAAGTGCGTGAAGTGTGCGGGACCGCACCCCGGCTCGGAATGTCCTATGGCAGAGAATGCCCCGCTAAGCTGCGCCAACTGTAAAGGGCAACACGCAGCTAATCACCGCTCGTGCCCAGCAGTCAGACGGGAAGCCCGGAAGAGGGATATTCGCCTTCCTGGAGCCCCACCCCCAGCGACACAAAGGCCAGAGCAACCAGAAGCCAGAACTCTGGACCCCAGACGAACCAGAGCACCACCACCAGTTCAGCAGGCACCACCGCCAATAACACCTGCGTTTACTCCTTACGCAGCCTATATACCAGCGGCTCCAACAGGCTGGACATGGCCACAGGGAGTCCCCACTCTACGACCACCAGCAAACGACCCAATTGCACGGGGCGACCCCACAGCCCCGTCCAGCAGGGCACGAAGAAGAAGGAGAAATAGACCGGCTAGAAGACGGAAAGGCATAGCTAGTGCTGCACCTACTGCAGCATCCACTCCTGTGCCTCAACCCACTCGCCTAGAAGTACCTCCCCCCTTCGTGCCTGTAGTCCAGCAAATATTTGGACCTCCAGGACCATCTATGGCGCACTACCCACCGCTCCCCGAGCCAAAAACCTCCAGATCTCGCTCTAACTCCAGACCACGATCAAGAAGAGGGGCCCCTCGGAGACGGCAGAAAACCGAAATACCGCCATCCAGCGAGCCAGAACCTGTGAGAATACAGCCATCCCAAGAACAAGCCACTAACGTAGCTCAAGCTCAGAAGGAGTCTGTTGCAGCAGCAGCTCATGTCCAAACAAGGCCTAGACCCATATCACGGGTACAATTTGTGCCTGTGGCCCAGGCGGCAACCAGAACAACCACCACAGCCCCGAGAGTAACGAGGCCCACTCCAAGGATGGCGAGTGACGTGCAGGGCCCTCCACTGCACTATGTCCAGGCAGGAACAAGCGCCTTTGCACCATCCCAGCCACGCCCTGGACTAAGAATACATCAAGGGCCACCACCACCACCTCCAAGAGGCCTACCTTACTGGCCACCACGAGCACCCGCCTTTAACATATTTGCGGGAGTCCCCTGCCATTCGGCAGGTCAACAGAGAGCACCCGCGCAGGAACCCATCGCCGCACTGGTGGGAGCCCTGGCGGGACTGCTCTCCGCCATCGCAGCTGGAGAAGACCTCCGAATGGCCGCGATGCGAGGACTGGCCGTACTATCTGGGTTCCAGTATGAATAGTCAAGACCTCCGGATAATCTACTGGAACCCAGGCGGCATCAACAATAAGATCGCCAATCTACGGATACTCGCCCAGTCGCAGGATGTACACATCATCCTCCTGGGCGAAACCAAACTGAAGAACACAGAACCGTTAAAGATGCAGAATTTTTTCACGTATCGGCACGATGACATCTCACCCCAAGGCCGACCATATCGTGGGACAGCGGCCCTGGTTAGGAGAGATGTTATACATGAAGAAATAGATGACCTCGGAACACAAATCACCAAGGCCACCGGAGTGGTGGTACAAGTGGGCGGTCAAGAAGTAAAAATCTTCGGAGGATACCGACCACCCACTTCTACTTTCGAAACCGGAGATATGCGGAAGATCTTCGCCAATGCCACACCGACCTTATTAGCTGCGGATCTTAACGCGAAACACATAGTGTGGGGATCCCGCGTCATAAACCCGATTGGAAGAAGACTCCAAGAAGATGCAGAGAGACATGGGTACGAGGTCATCGGACCCAACTCACCCACTCACATACCTAGCAACCCGAGACACCAAGCGGACGTCATCGATGTGGTAGCGCACCGGAACATGCCTGCCCCGGTCCACATAGAGGTCTTGTACGACCTCGACGAGCAGCACCTGCCACTGCTCATAACGGTCGGGGCCACGGCAGAGGCGACGCTCCCGCGAGGACTACGCAAAAGGACAGACTGGACATCATACCAGGCGCAGCTGAAGAATCTATCTGTCGGCCAGTTGACCACTCCGGAGGAGGTCGAGATGTGCGCAACTGAACTTACTAATGCGATCAGGAAGGCCAAGGCAGACGCAACCACAATCCAGCCCAGAACCAGCTGGAGAGAAGTTTTACCTGCCAACCTACAGCGAATGAGGGCGAAGAAGAGGAAACTGCGCGAACTCTGGGCCCGTACTCGCTGCCCCACTACCAAAACAGAGCTCAACCAACTGGCAGAGAACCTCTCCAACGAAGTTAAAAAGTGGAGAGGCAACTCCTGGGATGAGCGTATAGAACAGGTGACGGATGATCAAACGAACCTCTATACGCTCAACCGGCAGCTGCTCAGGGCGAAAGTTCCCATCTGCCCACTAATGGACGCAACAGGCAAACGCCTATACGCCGCCGATGAAAGGGCAGAATTATTAGCAGATCACCTGGAAACCCAGTTCCATCTGCATCCGATCCCCAGAGACACCGACCCTGCTGTAACGACCCACCACAACGATGTCACCAACCAAATGGCTGTATTTCTTCAGACACCTGCGCCACCACTGGATGGAGATATATTTATCTCTCCTGCTGAAGTGGCAAGAGCCGTGAGAAGACTACAAGCCAAGAAAGCACCGGGACTAGATGAGGTAACCAATGCTGACCTCAAACAGATGCCGTCGAGGGGCCTGGTGTGCATTGCCAGACTCTTCAACGGCATCTTAAGAACCAGATACTTTCCTCAAATTTGGAAGACCGGGAAAGTCATTTTACTGCCGAAGCCGGGAAAAGACCGCCGACAGCCGTCCAGCTACCGCCCTATAACCCTCCTACCTCACCTCGCCAAACTGTTCGAGCGTCTACTGCTGCGGAGACTGTACCCCCACTTCACCCCACGTGAGGAGCAGTTCGGTTTCCGCACGCGCCACTCCACGACGCTCCAGTTGACGAGAGTCCTGCATCACCTAGCATATGAGCACAATCTTGGAAGAAGAAGCGTCGCAGTGTTCCTGGATATTGAAAAAGCCTTCGATAGAGTCTGGCACGAAGGCCTACTCTTCAAATTATCCAGGACACCGACTCCAGCGGCGCTGATCCACACAATTGCGTCATTCCTGACCGACCGGCAATTCTGCGTGTCCGTTGAGGGCGTCAACTCCGGACTACGCCCAATTGCCGCGGGTGTCCCCCAGGGGAGCTGTCTGTCGCCGCATCTATATGCCGTGTACACAGACGACATACCCGTACTGGGGGAAGAAAACCTGAAGCCTGGAGAGAGAGGAGCGACCCTGGCATTGTTCGCCGATGACAGCGCATACATCACGTCCTCTGTCCAAGTCAAAATCGCCGCCAACAGGATGCAGAGAATGCTGGATCTCCTGCCCATGTGGCTGGATAAGTGGCGCATGGCCGTAAATGTGGGGAAAACGGCCGCGCTACTTACCGGCGCACAACGCATCCTGCCACCACCACTGCAGCTACGAGGACAAGACGTCGCATGGGAAACGAGCACGAAGTACCTGGGCGTCTTTATTGACCGGACGTTGAGGATGCGTCGGCACGTGGACCATGCGGTCCACCAGGCGAAAGCCGCCAGAGCATTACTCCGCCCGGTCCTCCAGTCAAAGCTGCCGCTGCATACCAAAACTGGAATATACAAAACGTATATACGTACCAAACTGACTTACGCCGCCCCTGCATGGTACGCCTTATGCCAAGAGAGCCAGCGGAAACGCCTTGAAGTAGTCCAAAACGTCACCCTGCGGATGTGCACGGGAGCCGGCCGATACGTCCGCAATGATGTCATCGCCTGGGACGTGAAAATCGAAACGGTGAGGGAGTTCGTGGTCCGTATGGCGCGCCGTCAATATGACTGCGCTGACAACGGGCCACACCCTCACCTCAACAACATTGCGCCACACCACGCCCGGCCACCCGATGACGACGTATCGACCAGGCGTGCACTCCCACGAGACCTCGTCCCGGTGACGGTTGACGAAGAGAGCGTAGAAGAGGAGTAGACGGCACTATACCTGCAGATCCACCATGCCAAGATGGCCAACAAATACACCACGCCCTGATAGGCCAACAAGACCTACCGGAACCGCCACAAAGGGCTACTATCAAGCCCGCGAAATCCCTGGGGGCAGTGAACCCCAGAGCCCAACCTGGGTAAGGAGGTCATACCTCGAAGCCCAATCGCGACACCCGTGAAGGGATACGCAAGACCCAGCGAGCGAGCGAGCCAGCGAAGCGGAAGCGATTTCTGTTTGAGTTTTATATATTCGTGTGAGAGTATCCCATAGCCTCCACGAATCTCCAGGAATCACAGTCTTCTCTGTACCCGATGCTCCCAGGTGGCGCGGTCGAGGTTACACTCCCCCACCTCCCAGTGAGCAACGCACAGCGAAGACGCTTCCGCCGCTGTACGGCCGGACCCGACCAGCCGCCCGCGCTCCAGCAACCGCTGTTGAGCGCCGCGACTGGGGACCGCCGACAGTCAAGTGGTCGCAACCCCCTGCGCACCCCCGTCGGGCTGCTTGTCGCTGTCTGCGAAGACACGCGGTGTAGTGCCCCCCCCCTACCCCTCGCCCTTCTGCTGATCGGACCGCTCGGCTACGCACCACTCCGACACCATTGTCGTTGAGCGCGCGTGACCTGGGACCACCAGCAAGAGGACGTCAACTGCCTTTTTGAAGGCAAGAGCTGAGTCCAGCTCCACCCACTCCGTACTGCTACCTACGTGCGGACAACGTACGTCGAGTAGAAAACACGATCGAGCTGCAGTTGCGAGTAAGACTCGACCACACCGACAGGAGCGCCGTGTCACCACCCGCTTCGTGTACCGTGACGTCAGAGACGACTTGCACTGCAGTTTTCGCAACCGGCTGAGACCACTCACCGAGCCCCACATCCGCACCAAACTTTGCCACTCAACACATTTAAGGTTCCTGACATACCTCTAGTTGCCGGAGTGTTTTGTGCTGGGTCGAGTCACAGCACATACACTGACCGTGAACAACTACAGATTGCCAATATGGAGAGACGATCTCCACCCAAGTCCCCGGACACACCGTCAAGGTCATGGGAGGACCTCGACCCGGACGAACTCGTCGTCGCCCGGAACCCTTGGTTCCCCGTGCAGACGCGGATTGTGACTCGCGCATCGGTTGGGCTACCGCCAGTCCGAAAGCCGCGTGTCACCACAGCCGGAACATCGGCGCCTACTACCGCCACTACCACCACCGCATCAAGGGCCACCCCTACCACCTCCGTCGCAGTCGCCGCACGTCGCGCAGTACAACCGCGCAGACGAGACGAGTCGTCAAGCGACGACGGTCACGATGACAAGCGCCCACGCACCGGCGCCTCACCGCCTACACCACCACCGTCGCGAGTCCCTCAGCCCCTGTACAAGATTTTACAGGGAGCACAAGGACCATTACCTAAACGCGAGAAGAAGCCGCCTCGAGCCTCAACCGCGCCAACTCCATCACCAGAAATGGCATTTACACCGCCACCAGTTGTGTCGCCGCCGCCATTTGAGGCACACGAGGAAGACCTAGCCCTACTTGGTGAAGATAAAGACTCCACGTCCGACACAGCGGTAAATTCAGCGCCAGGAACAGCGGAAGGGACAAGATCCAGAGACGGAACCAGGAAATCGTCGCCAACCTCGTCATCCTCGTCATCTTCGTCCTCCAACGTTCCGGCGAACAGATGCATGGGCTCGCCCGACTCAGCACCCGCATCAGCAAGCGGGGACTACCACGTCGCTACTGACTCGACGTCATACGCGGGCATTGAATCTGTGCCTATGGATCAAGCCCCAGTGCCGTCCCCACCTACACCGCCGGCGGCTGCTGCAGCGTCATATGCTGCAGCCCTAACATCACCACCTCCAGTGCCTCGGATCACACCACCGACACAAATGTCAACGCCGAGGTCACCCACCACTCAACCAACCACTACCGCAGCACGTCCTACTCAAGAACCTGCCACAACGAGCCAAGCGAAAGGGTACCCACCGATAATGGTGGAGACCCTACCCAATTGGCCTGACCACCTTCGCGCCTTGAAAAATAGGATCGGCCACATCCCCGCAGCAAGACCATTCGGTGCAGGGATCAAGTTTACGCCTCGCACGCCGGAAGAATACCGCGCAGTGCAGGCGTACCTCATCGAACAATCCGCAGCAGACCCCGGCATCTCATGGTATGCCTACTCCATGAAGGAAGAAAGACCGCTGAAACTAGCGCTCTGGGGTCTGCCACGTGACACACCTACCGACGATATCGTAGCCGACCTAAAGAGAAAAGGCTTCCCGGCGCGATTTGCACGAGGCCTACCCACGCGCCGAGGAACAAACAAGTGCGTCTACCATGTCCAGCTAGACGCACTAAACCCGGAAATGCTTACGGAAATATACAAAATCCAAGAGCTGCTCAATATGCCAGGAGTTCACTTCGAGGCCTGGAAAGGACCCCACACCATCCCCCAGTGTCACCGGTGCCAAGGATTTGGCCACTCCTCGGCCAACTGTCACCGGCCACTGAAGTGCGTGAAGTGTGCGGGACCGCACCCCGGCTCGGAATGTCCTATGGCAGAGAATGCCCCGCTAAGCTGCGCCAACTGTAAAGGGCAACACGCAGCTAATCACCGCTCGTGCCCAGCAGTCAGACGGGAAGCCCGGAAGAGGGATATTCGCCTTCCTGGAGCCCCACCCCCAGCGACACAAAGGCCAGAGCAACCAGAAGCCAGAACTCTGGACCCCAGACGAACCAGAGCACCACCACCAGTTCAGCAGGCACCACCGCCAATAACACCTGCGTTTACTCCTTACGCAGCCTATATACCAGCGGCTCCAACAGGCTGGACATGGCCACAGGGAGTCCCCACTCTACGACCACCAGCAAACGACCCAATTGCACGGGGCGACCCCACAGCCCCGTCCAGCAGGGCACGAAGAAGAAGGAGAAATAGACCGGCTAGAAGACGGAAAGGCATAGCTAGTGCTGCACCTACTGCAGCATCCACTCCTGTGCCTCAACCCACTCGCCTAGAAGTACCTCCCCCCTTCGTGCCTGTAGTCCAGCAAATATTTGGACCTCCAGGACCATCTATGGCGCACTACCCACCGCTCCCCGAGCCAAAAACCTCCAGATCTCGCTCTAACTCCAGACCACGATCAAGAAGAGGGGCCCCTCGGAGACGGCAGAAAACCGAAATACCGCCATCCAGCGAGCCGGAACCTGTGAGAATACAGCCATCCCAAGAACAAGCCACTGCCGTAGCTCAAGCTCAGAAGGAGTCTGTTGCAGCAGCAGCTCATGTCCAAACAAGGCCTAGACCCATATCACGGGTACAATTTGTGCCTGTGGCCCAGGCGGCAACCAGAACAACCACCACAGCCCCGAGAGTAACGAGGCCCACTCCAAGGATGGCGAGTGACGTGCAGGGCCCTCCACTGCACTATGTCCAGGCAGGAACAAGCGCCTTTGCACCATCCCAGCCACGCCCTGGACTAAGAATACATCAAGGGCCACCACCACCACCTCCAAGAGGCCTACCTTACTGGCCACCACGAGCACCCGCCTTTAACATATTTGCGGGAGTCCCCTGCCATTCGGCAGGTCAACAGAGAGCACCCGCGCAGGAACCCATCGCCGCACTGGTGGGAGCCCTGGCGGGACTGCTCTCCGCCATCGCAGCTGGAGAAGACCTCCGAATGGCCGCGATGCGAGGACTGGCCGTACTATCTGGGTTCCAGTATGAATAGTCAAGACCTCCGGATAATCTACTGGAACCCAGGCGGCATCAACAATAAGATCGCCAATCTACGGATACTCGCCCAGTCGCAGGATGTACACATCATCCTCCTGGGCGAAACCAAACTGAAGAACACAGAACCGTTAAAGATGCAGAATTTTTTCACGTATCGGCACGATGACATCTCACCCCAAGGCCGACCATATCGTGGGACAGCGGCCCTGGTTAGGAGAGATGTTATACATGAAGAAATAGATGACCTCGGAACACAAATCACCAAGGCCACCGGAGTGGTGGTACAAGTGGGCGGTCAAGAAGTAAAAATCTTCGGAGGATACCGACCACCCACTTCTACTTTCGAAACCGGAGATATGCGGAAGATCTTCGCCAATGCCACACCGACCTTATTAGCTGCGGATCTTAACGCGAAACACATAGTGTGGGGATCCCGCGTCATAAACCCGATTGGAAGAAGACTCCAAGAAGATGCAGAGAGACATGGGTACGAGGTCATCGGACCCAACTCACCCACTCACATACCTAGCAACCCGAGACACCAAGCGGACGTCATCGATGTGGTAGCGCACCGGAACATGCCTGCCCCGGTCCACATAGAGGTCTTGTACGACCTCGACGAGCAGCACCTGCCACTGCTCATAACGGTCGGGGCCACGGCAGAGGCGACGCTCCCGCGAGGACTACGCAAAAGGACAGACTGGACATCATACCAGGCGCAGCTGAAGAATCTATCTGTCGGCCAGTTGACCACTCCGGAGGAGGTCGAGATGTGCGCAACTGAACTTACTAATGCGATCAGGAAGGCCAAGGCAGACGCAACCACAATCCAGCCCAGAACCAGCTGGAGAGAAGTTTTACCTGCCAACCTACAGCGAATGAGGGCGAAGAAGAGGAAACTGCGCGAACTCTGGGCCCGTACTCGCTGCCCCACTACCAAAACAGAGCTCAACCAACTGGCAGAGAACCTCTCCAACGAAGTTAAAAAGTGGAGAGGCAACTCCTGGGATGAGCGTATAGAACAGGTGACGGATGATCAAACGAACCTCTATACGCTCAACCGGCAGCTGCTCAGGGCGAAAGTTCCCATCTGCCCACTAATGGACGCAACAGGCAAACGCCTATACGCCGCCGATGAAAGGGCAGAATTATTAGCAGATCACCTGGAAACCCAGTTCCATCTGCATCCGATCCCCAGAGACACCGACCCTGCTGTAACGACCCACCACAACGATGTCACCAACCAAATGGCTGTATTTCTTCAGACACCTGCGCCACCACTGGATGGAGATATATTTATCTCTCCTGCTGAAGTGGCAAGAGCCGTGAGAAGACTACAAGCCAAGAAAGCACCGGGACTAGATGAGGTAACCAATGCTGACCTCAAACAGATGCCGTCGAGGGGCCTGGTGTGCATTGCCAGACTCTTCAACGGCATCTTAAGAACCAGATACTTTCCTCAAATTTGGAAGACCGGGAAAGTCATTTTACTGCCGAAGCCGGGAAAAGACCGCCGACAGCCGTCCAGCTACCGCCCTATAACCCTCCTACCTCACCTCGCCAAACTGTTCGAGCGTCTACTGCTGCGGAGACTGTACCCCCACTTCACCCCACGTGAGGAGCAGTTCGGTTTCCGCACGCGCCACTCCACGACGCTCCAGTTGACGAGAGTCCTGCATCACCTAGCATATGAGCACAATCTTGGAAGAAGAAGCGTCGCAGTGTTCCTGGATATTGAAAAAGCCTTCGATAGAGTCTGGCACGAAGGCCTACTCTTCAAATTATCCAGGACACCGACTCCAGCGGCGCTGATCCACACAATTGCGTCATTCCTGACCGACCGGCAATTCTGCGTGTCCGTTGAGGGCGTCAACTCCGGACTACGCCCAATTGCCGCGGGTGTCCCCCAGGGGAGCTGTCTGTCGCCGCATCTATATGCCGTGTACACAGACGACATACCCGTACTGGGGGAAGAAAACCTGAAGCCTGGAGAGAGAGGAGCGACCCTGGCATTGTTCGCCGATGACAGCGCATACATCACGTCCTCTGTCCAAGTCAAAATCGCCGCCAACAGGATGCAGAGAATGCTGGATCTCCTGCCCATGTGGCTGGATAAGTGGCGCATGGCCGTAAATGTGGGGAAAACGGCCGCGCTACTTACCGGCGCACAACGCATCCTGCCACCACCACTGCAGCTACGAGGACAAGACGTCGCATGGGAAACGAGCACGAAGTACCTGGGCGTCTTTATTGACCGGACGTTGAGGATGCGTCGGCACGTGGACCATGCGGTCCACCAGGCGAAAGCCGCCAGAGCATTACTCCGCCCGGTCCTCCAGTCAAAGCTGCCGCTGCATACCAAAACTGGAATATACAAAACGTATATACGTACCAAACTGACTTACGCCGCCCCTGCATGGTACGCCTTATGCCAAGAGAGCCAGCGGAAACGCCTTGAAGTAGTCCAAAACGTCACCCTGCGGATGTGCACGGGAGCCGGCCGATACGTCCGCAATGATGTCATCGCCCGGGACGTGAAAATCGAAACGGTGAGGGAGTTCGTGGTCCGTATGGCGCGCCGTCAATATGACTGCGCTGACAACGGGCCACACCCTCACCTCAACAACATTGCGCCACACCACGCCCGGCCACCCGATGACGACGTATCGACCAGGCGTGCACTCCCACGAGACCTCGTCCCGGTGACGGTTGACGAAGAGAGCGTAGAAGAGGAGTAGACGGCACTATACCTGCAGATCCACCATGCCAAGATGGCCAACAAATACACCACGCCCTGATAGGCCAACAAGACCTACCGGAACCGCCACAAAGGGCTACTATCAAGCCCGCGAAATCCCTGGGGGCAGTGAACCCCAGAGCCCAACCTGGGTAAGGAGGTCATACCTCGAAGCCCAATCGCGACACCCGTGAAGGGATACGCAAGACCCAGCGAGAGCCAGCGAAGCAAAAATCTAATATTACTCGCTTTTAAAACGTACTAAAGTGATATTTCAACAATGGCAGACACAGCGGTAGCTACCGAGGCTCCAGCACCGGCGACACCGGCGAAGAAACCGAAGGCGAGCGCAGCCGCAGCAGGCGGTGCCAAGAAACCTAAGGCGAAACCTACGCATCCGAAGACCTCTGAAATGGTGAACAGCGCCATCAAGGAGCTGAAAGAGCGCAGCGGATCCTCGCTGAAGGCCATCAAGAAATACATCGTCGCCCAGTACAAGGTCGACGCCGAGAAGCTCGCGCCCTTCATCAGGAAGTATCTGAAGAGCGCCGTCGAGTCTGGCGCGCTCATCCAGACCAAGGGCAAGGGCGCATCGGGCAGCTTCAAGCTCGAGTCGAAGTCATCCGGCGCGAAGAAACCCGCCGCCGGTTCGAAGGCAGCCAAATCGACAGGAGCGAAGGAGAGCACGCCCGCCAAGTCCAAGAAGGCCGCCGCTTCATCAGCCGCCGCCGGCAGGGGCAGGAAGGCGGCCGCGTCGTCGCCCGCCAAGTCCAAGCCCGCCATCAAGGACAAGAAGGCCGCAGCCGCCAAGAAGAAGCCCGCCGCCGCCGCCGCCAAGAAAGCGACCGCACCGGCCAAGGCGAAGGGCGCCGCAGCAGCCGCGCCTAAAGCGAAAAGATCCGCCAAGCCTCCCACGAAGAAGCCGAAAGCTCCCAAGCCCAAGAGAGCCGCCGCAGCAGCCACCCCCAAGTCTAAGGCGGCCGCCAAGAAAGCATCCGCCGCCAAGAAGTAAACCTGAAGGCCTGCAGCGAACGCAAGCTACACAGCAACAGCAGAGCAGTGAATAGCATGCAGTCAGTGCGCGCCTCGCATACGCTCCTCCGTCCGTGTTGTTGTTGTTGTTGTTTGTGTGTGTGCGTGTGGTGCTACGATGATGATGATGATCATGTGTTACCATCATCAATCCCATCGCGGCAGCAGCAGCAGCAGCAGCAGCAATCGGCGGAGTGTTGTGCTCATTATTCATGCTCGATCGCTTGTGAGCGGAACGGCGGTACGCCTATTACGCTCTACTCGCACCAAAAACAGCCCTTTTCAGGGCTAACAAATAAATCTGAACATATACGCCATTTACGTTTCATATGTAATGTTTCAGACGACGCTCGATACGATATTTCATATATACGCTCGACAGACACACACTTTTCATAATCTTCATATTAGGAGGTATGACGAATCTTCTTATTCCGCAACGCAAGCAGGCAGGCAGGCAGTATGTTATGTAGGTATATAGATAGGTAATATTTTTCATTCTTCAGGTGAAAAATAAAATAACACATCACCACCCACACAGAGCCCGACTGCCCGACTATCTATCTCTCTATATACTTATTTATTATGTATATCATATCTATCTGGCTGGGTAAAATTATACATATATATGTACATAAATAAATAAAAAATTATATTGAGTTACATACCTATTGTAGGGACCGCAACCCAAAATTTTGATACTCGTCAAATATTTCGCTGCACCTACGGGAAACGGAACGCAGCAAAAAACACCCGCCCGCGCGCCGCTGCCCGGCCGCGCCGGCCATTATTCGAAGACGTTCGTCATGTAATCATCGCTCACCTCTGACCGCGATTGGTTACCGCGAAATTCACAAAAAAAGAAGCGCCGGCGCCGCGGATCATTCAATCCAGTAAAACTATTACAATAAAGAAAAGTCGCGAGTGAAGTGGTTTTAGACTACATTGGTGGAGTGTGATAAAAAGGTGTGAAGTACTTGAAAATCGAAGAGGACTTGACGGTGGGTGCATATTTCGGTTATCTTATTCAATGTATAGCTTCACTGAGCCATCGAGCCTACATTTTGGGCCTTCGACCCGGACTCCCGGTTATAACGTCAAGTCTCATAGTTATTTTAATACTTTCATTGCACACAAATCATATTACACCTCCCAAGTAGGTACCACACCCAACACGTGCTTGCACTTTTTATTTGTGTTTTACTAATAAACCACACAGGTTCCAACTTCAACCTACACTTTTTCAAACACTAAATAACATATTTTATGCAATCCTTATTGTTTAATACGAAAATATAGTGTTTTTTTATCGAAAACAGTGACACGGGTGCGTTGACCTTTATGTGATAGTGAAACAAATTGCATCGTAACTTTCTGAATTTCATAGTACTAGCTCATTTCTATAGTAATATCGCTTATTATAAATGTCTAGCATCGTGTTATTGTAGAAACAAATGCCTACATTGTGTATTTACTGTGTTTTATTGTGATTACTTTGCCGGTTAGACCTCTCTAACACCGGCACCGCCCGGCAGCCATTACGTTTCGTCTTGCGTAGCGGGAAAATAATACGTAATTAAATTTTTGTGGATTTATTTTCTAGGATAATTTATTTCGACGTTTTCGGTTGTTGTATCGTAATTTAGTGACTCAAAATGACTGGTAAAAATACTGTTCCTGACTCGGATCTCGACGATCAGGTTCATCCTTTCTTGACGTCAAAGGAAATGTGTTTTCTTCGCATTCAACATTTATATGAAATGTCATTAGAAGTAGAAACAGATGTAACTCATTTAGCCGAGTTTTCTGCACGGATCGATGACCTCTCAGACATCCGAGCGGAATACAATAGGTGCGTTATGGAAATAAATTCACTATATCGGAAATACAAACCAAATTATGTCCCTACGTATAGCGAAATAAAGGCGTTTGATGTACTTTATTATGCGATTCGTAAAGTTTCCAATGGCCTTCACCCACCCGAGCGTCCCGCCAAGACGGAACCCGGTGGCAAGGAATTGCAAATAACTAGGCGGTGCGTAAAGTTACCCGAATTACAACTATTTAAATTTGATAGTAAACTCGAAAATTGGATAACCTTCCGTGATACGTTTACGAGCTTAATTCATGATAATCCCGCGATTACTGATGTCGAGAAATATTATTACCTTATGTCATCGGTTAGCGGTTCGGCTTTATCTATTGTGAAATCAATGCCAATCACAGCTGATAATTACAGCATCGTATGGAGCGCCTTAGTTAAGCGATTTGAGAATAAGCGCGCGCTTGCTTCGGCGTATTTAGACAAGCTGTTTAACTTTAAACCGTTGATAAGCGAATCGGCCGCGAACCTTAATAATTTTCTCCAAACTTATCATGAAAATATTACAGCTTTAGAACTTCTTAAAATTCCGGATTTATCTAGTTTTATACTATTCCAAATATCTTTGCGAAATCTCGACCCCGTGACGCGCCGCGAGTTCGAACAGACCGTGCCGCCGGGCGAGATACCTACCGCTAAGCAATTATTGAACTTTATCGAGAAGCAAGCGCGTGTCCTTGAGATGTCAGAAAGCAAGTCAGTGTACGCCAAGCCGTCTACACCAGCTTTCAAGCCATCTACGTCGCGTTCAAACAAGGATACGACCACACAACACGGTTATAAACCTACTATGACCGCAGCTGTGGCCAGCATGAACAACGTTGTCGAACGACAGAAATCCAACGTCTGTCCGTGTTGTCCAATGCCACACGCTATCTATCGCTGTGCAGTCTACAACGCGCTTACACCTGAGTCACGCACTGCCAAAGTCAAAGAGCTCAGTTTGTGTGAGAACTGTTTGCGTGATAATCACACCAGCGCTGATTGTCCGTCCAAACATTGTTGTACGGTCTGCAAAAAGAGGCACCACAGCTCTCTTCACGTCGACTCCTCAGTCACGTGTCAAGGGAACGTTGTGGGTCTCACATGTTCGACTGATCAGACGGTCCTGCTTGGCACCGCGGTCGTACACGTCGCGGACGCGTGGGGACACTTCCATTGCGTGCGCGCACTTATAGACAGCGGCGCTATGTCAAGCTATATAACACATAGTTGTGCGAAGAGGCTAGGATTACCTCGTCGTAGATGCGATGTTCGAACGATCGGTCTAGGCGGGAACCAAGTTGATAACTTTGGTCAAACCTCGCTCGCAATAAAACCGCGACACGATACATCGCCCGTTCTTAATACGGACGCGGTTATCGTCGCGAACATAGCCATCAATCTACCGACGGTTAGGTTACCTCTTGATATTTTAGATCGTTATCAGAATATAGAGTTAGCGGACCCAGCGTTTCATCGGCCCGCGCCGGTGGACTTATTGATAGCAGGCGACTTATTTCCTTACCTATACGACGGAGATAAAATACTACCGGAACGCCCGGGTTTGCCCGTGATATTAAAGTCTATCTTCGGATACGTTATCACCGGTCAAATAGATTGGCGCGATAGCAATAAAAAGAGTTTAGACTCGGATAACCACGCTTTTTCCGGATTTTCTAGTACGGATAACTTAGACCGGGTGATGAACGCGTTCTGGGAAGTCGAGAACGTACCGTCGGAACAACCAAAGAAACCCGACGACGTATTAGCAGAAAAGTTGTTCGCGCACGAACATAGTCGCGATCCGAACACCGGTAGATACGTTGTTAGGTATCCGTTTCGGCCGGACCACAGTCTCGGCGATTCTCGACAGGTGGCGTTACGGAGATTGACTAATTTAGAGGCGCGTCTCGACCGCGACTCTCAATTAAAGTGTGAATATCACAAATTCATGTCCGACTATGAGTCTTTAGGTCACATGACGTGTTTAGGTAATTTACAAAACGTGGATTCCAAGTATTTGATCCCGCATTTTTGTATTCTCAAACCGACGAGCACCAGCACCAAGCTGCGTACCGTGTTCGACGCGTCGACAAAAACTGCTAATCACAAGTCACTTAATGACGTGGTTCTAGCGGGACCGAAACTTCAGGCGGATATTAATCAGATATTAATAAATTTCCGATTACATGCTGTTTGTATATCCGCAGACATCTGTAAAATGTACAGACAAATTTTGATACATCAAGACCAACGGCCTTATCAACACATACTGTGGCGCCACTCAACAGATCAACCGGTTCAGGTTTACGAGCTGGCGACTGTCACGTATGGGGTCGCTAGTAGTCCGTATCTGGCCATCAAGGTACTGCATACTTTAGCCGACGAACACGCAGATACGTATCCAGCTGCAGCTCGAGTTCTTAAAAGTGGATTCTTCATGGATGACCTACTATGGTCGGAACCCACAGAGGATGACGCTCTCCAGCTGCAGAAGGATCTACGCGAGCTGTTGCAGAGTGCTGGCTTCCTGTTATGTAAGTGGGCTAGTAATAGTGCTCAGGTGCTGGCCGCGGTCCCTGAAGATCACCGAGAAACTCCGATCGAGTTCGACGATGATCAAGATTTGTCACTCAAGGTTTTGGGTCTTCAGTGGCTACCAGGAACGGACTGCTTTTCCTTCAGAACGATGAAGTATGGTTACGAGGTCACAAAACGCACCGTTCTATCACAGATCGGTCGTTTGTTCGATCCTCTCGGTTTTGTTGCACCCTGCATATTTTATGCCAAATGTTTCATGCAGAAGATCTGGGCCCTGAAATTCGATTGGGACCAGCGCTTGCCTGTTGACCTTGAAACAGAATGGCGGGCCTTCGTTCGGGAGCTACCTCTACTTTCCGAACTTAGGCACGAACGTCACGTGATGGTATCGCAAAGTACGACCTCTCGTATTTTCGCGTTCGCTGACGCGTCTACCCTCGGGTACGCGGCTCAGATATACCTACACACGACTAACGACGACGGTGATAGCAAAACGAGCCTTCTCATTGCTAAATCAAAAGTGGCTCCACTGAAAACGGTATCTGTACCACGACTCGAGCTAATGGCAGCCCACTTGCTCGCCAAACTCGTCAAGTATGTCACAGGTATTCTTCAGGAGCGAGCTATCAGTATCAACGACATCTTGTCGTTTACTGATTCTTCTGTAGTACTGGCTTGGCTTAACACTCCAAGCTACAAGCTTAAAACATTTGTGGCCACTCGAGTAACAAAAATACTGGACACAGTTCCCAGTACTAATTGGTTCCATGTAAGTGGTGAGAGTCACCCGAGCGACATCTGTTCCCGGGGTGCGACGCCCTCCGTGCTTCTCTCAAATTCCGAATGGCTTAATGGTCCCAGCTGGCTATTAAGTGAGCGATGGCCAGTACGCGCTATAGATGAGTTCAGAGACGTCAATCCTCCCGAACTAAAAACCTCCCTTAACACTATGGCGCTGGTAACGTCGGAGGAGTCCTCTAATCTCATCTATGAGCTTTCTGAGAGATATTCTAATTACACGAAATTAGTCAATATCGTAGCTCGGATTCGTAAATTCATCACGAATAGCCGCACACCTAAATCCGAGCGCACTAAACTTTCTCTAAGTGACTTAAAAGACGCACGTGACGTCATCATAAAATCCGTGCAACAGCACCACTTTGCCGCCGATATAATCGCGATATCAAAGAGCCTTCAGCCGCAGCAGTCTCTGCAAAAGCTCAACCCCTTCGTTGACCCCCATGGTCTCCTCAGGGTGGGGGGTAGACTTTCGCTCGCAGAGATTTCGTTCGACAAAAAACATCCTGTATTGCTTCCTAAAAAATGCAATTTTACTAATTGTCTGATCGATTATTACCATGTGCTTTATTTACATGTAGGACCACGTACCCTACAGAGTATATTGAGTCAAAAGTTCTGGATTGTGTCCGCTCGTAGCATAGTCAGACTACGCACAAGCAAATGCATAGCGTGTTTTAAAGTAAGACCGACAGTCAGGCAACCTCTAATGGGACAGTTACCTAAGTTTCGAACGGAAGATATTCACTCCTTCCATTCGGTAGGTCTTGACATAGGGGGTCCATTTTTAACAAAAGAGTCCATTCGTAGAAATGCTCGCATCACCAAGGCTTATTTATGCATTTTCGTTTGCTGTGCTACTCGCGCGGTACATTTAGAGACTTTATCCTCACTTAGCACAGAATGCTTTCTGGCATCATTTGACCGTTTTACAGCAAGACGTGGATTATGTCAGGCGCTAATCTCAGACAATGCGACGAACTTCGTTTCAGCCGGGAAACAGTTAGCTGAAGTCTCACAATTCTTAAAATCCAACACGGATGATATCTCAGGCGAGTTTACCAAACGTCAAGTTCAATGGAAGCATAACCCTCCAACAGGTAGTCACTTCGGCGGTCTTTACGAAGCAGCCATTAAATCGGCAAAGTCACTTTTAAAAAGAACCATCGGAAGCAGGACGCTAACATTTGAAGAGTTAACAAAACTCTTTGCGCGAGTTGAAGCCGTGCTCAATTCTCGCCCTCTTTGCGCTCTGTCCTCGGACCCCAGCGAGTTCGAGATACTTACTCCAGCACATTTCTTAGTAGGCCGCGGATTGTTAGATGCTCCAGAGTATGACCTAACTAGTCTCCCTATAAATCGTCTGAGTAGGTGGCAGGCGGTACAACAGATAGCCCAACAGTTTTGGCGTCTGTGGCGCAAAGATTACCTTCACACACTTCAAACCCGCCAAAAGTGGACCAAAGGTTGTCGAGATCTGAAGGTCGGCGATCTAGTGCTTATAAACTCGGACGCACCGCCCCTTCAGTGGGTACTAGGCAGAGTCACTAAGCTATACACAGGCCCAGACAATGTGACGCGTGTCGTTAGTGTTCGAACCAAACACAGTGAATTCACAAGACCCGTAGTTAAGCTCAGCCCGCTCCCCTTGGAGCAGGATGATTAGAAGTCTCTATTCTCTAACTTATCTTACAAAGGTCAACCCATCTAGTTTTAAGTTTCATATACTATACAGTCCACTCTCTATAATTTACATAAGTAGGTGGTTATTGGGTGTTCTACTCCACCCACAGGGTGGTGGGTGGAGTAGAACACCCAATAACCACAAATTGATTATCTCTCGCCATTTGTGTTTTAGAACTCTCAACGACCCTGGTAAGAACAGGCAAAAAACAGATACAGAAATAGAAATAAAATAACAGAAACGAGCAAACGCAGTTGAGTATATAATTTTGATCAACATGTTTTAGAACTCTCGAAGCCTCCGGTGTAATAATTTTAATAAACATGTTTTAGAGTTCTCAAAGCCTCCGGTAAGATCAGGCAAAAAACAGAAACAGATACAGAAATAAAAACAGAAACAGAAACGAGCGAACGCAATTACTAGTTTGCTTATTTGGTAACCAAAAAAAACTCAACCGTTCCGCTCATAAGGTATATCGTTCGATCAACTGATGTGTTGTGGAACCCTCAATATATTTAAATTGGTCTGTTATAGATAGAAAAGAACGGAGAAAAAACTGAATTGGTGTTAAAATAACAGAAACGAGCGAACGCAGTTGGGTATATAATTTGATCAACATGTTTTAGAACTCTCAAAGCCTCCGGTGTAATAATTTTGATCAACGTGTTTTAGAACTCTCAATGACCCTGGAGTAATAATTTTGATCAACGTGTTTTAGAACTTTCAAAGCCTCCGGTGAGAACAAGCAAAAAACAGAAACAGATACAGAAATAGAAACAGAAACAGAAACGAGCGAACGCAATTACTAATTTGCTTTTTTGGTAACCAAAATCCCAACTGTTCCGCTCATCAGGTATATCGTTTGATCAATTGGTGTGTTGTGCACCCTCAATATATTTAAATTGGTCTGTTATACATAGGAAAGAACGGAGAAAAAACTGAGTCAGTGTTAAAATAACAAAAAACGAGCGAACGCAGTTGGGTATATCGTTTTTAATACACTTGCTCATGAAGTGGCTTTTATTTCACTGCAATCAGGCACACAATGACGCCTGTTATCAAACTGTGACTTTTTAATTACTATTATTCGCAAGTGAGTTATAGATATTTTTTTTTAATTTTATTGGTTGTGTTGCTTTGTTCTTAAAAAAGTTTCGATACAAAAAAGATCGTGTGCAATAGCACAAATAAATTAATATACCTATTGCTTGCTCATTTTAAACAACTTCGTGTTTAAATAGATAATTTTAACTTGTACGTGTTTAATAAACAAAACTTTTATTTAATTATAACTTTTGTTTTGTCTGTAAAAACTATAATTCCCCATTCTGTACGTGGCCAAAACGCTAACCGCGTCAAACAAAAAAATAAATAAATAAATAAACCTCATTCTTTTAGTCTATGGCCGATCGCCATTGTTAGATGCGCGCGCATTGGAAAACTAATGAATTTTTTCCCACCATTGCGAAACATTTTTCACAACTCGTTTTCGCTGATGAAATTATAGTTATTTATTAATTGAAATGTCTAAAAGTACTAGTTATAAAGAAAATGATTTATGTTGTACAACGCCCAATATAAGATGTGAAGCCCTTTGAACGTTATGGAAAGTTTACTACCTGAAAACTCCAAGGTAAAATATCTATAATTGTCTACTATATAACATGATTTTTTTGTATTATTTTCTTCACAAGTGTGTTAAAAAACGTCGTATGATACACGTGTGTATTGATGAATACCGTCCTCGGCTCTCTTAAGACCTTCACCTAACGGCTCGGATCTCAATGGCGCCTCAGCGGTAATCACCAACATTACACACTTGTACCGTAATGTACTATTAATCAACTCGTTTGTTATATCATTTTATCTTAAAATTGATTATATCTCATGTGGTGCCTAAACACAATCGGCTGAGTGGTCCATGGTAAGTCTCACTCTGGAAGTCTGAGGTTAGATTATCTTCCACCAACTATGTTTCTAACACAAATGTATTTTTTTTTTTTTTTTTTTTTTTTTCGTCGGAGGGGGAAATCCTCATTGGATGCCGTTGAGCACAGACTCTTCGGTTATGTCAGACTCCTACTGACTAAAACCCCCTCCCTTATGTCATCCTGAGAGTCCAAGGCAGGATTATCTCTCGCCGCATGCGATGTATAAACACAATCGGCTGAGTGAGCAATATAAGTATAAACTGAGAGTCCAAGGCGGGATTATCTCTCGCTGTATATGATTAACTCACTCTGGAAGCCTGAGGTAAGATTATCTCCCACCAACTGTGTTCATAAAACATACGGTTGGATGAATTGTGTAAGTGTCATTCTGAGAGCCCATGGTAAGATTATCTCTCGATGCTCAAACACATACGGTTGGATGAACCATGGTAAGTATCATCCTGAGAGTCCGAGGTAGGATTATCTCTCGTCGTATGTGATGAACTCACTCTAGGAGCCTGAGGTAAGATTATCTCCCACCAACTGTGTTCATAACACACAGGGTTTGATGAATTGTGGCAAGTGTGATTCTGAGAGTCCAAGGTAGGATTATCTCTCATTGCCTAAACACATACGGTTGGATGAACCATGGTAAGTTCATTCTGAGAGTCCAAGGTAGGATTACCTCTCGCCGAATGTGACGGTTTACCAATTGTTCCACGGTTTTATAGCACATATTTTTATGTGTCAGCAAATAATATTCCAATCTAAAAGGTATTAAGTACTGATATTTTAACAAAACAAACGAAGTCTCGAGTTACGGCTTCATCGACATTAAAAGCTAAGGGTTTGTACATACGTTTTAACTCTACGATTAAAGTTTTCAATATATACATGAACTATCCAATGCTATTTTAATTTAAAACATTTAGTTAAAACGCGCAGCTAAAACTCTAGGTGAATATATAGATAGTTGAAAATGAATAGGCTGTAACGACATCATTTATGGGTACAGGAACGTTAAATCTTTGATCTAGCTACTCCCAGAAGATGGTCTACTCATTAGTAAAATAAGTACTTACAAATCCAAAAAATACAACGTGAAAAAAAGCCTATACATTCACATTCAATATGAATAAACGAAAACTTTCAAACTAAAATTAAATCGTAGAGTTAAAACGTATGTACAACACCCTTAGCCTTCAATGTTGTCGAAGCTGTAACTCAAAACCTTTTATCAACCGTGTGAAGAAATAAACTGGCCAAGTGCAAGTTGGACTAACACTTTACCATGGTTCCGTACCATCGAGCAAAAATACTGAATGAAAAATCGAGTTTTTTGTATACGCTCCCTAACTTAAACTTACTAGTTACTTAACTGAAAATATGATCAGTGATTCTGAATTAGTGATCAGCATTTTTAATTAAACAAGTAAGTAGTAACACACTTAATTTGTTTATATTGTTTATGTGAAATAAGTCTAAATTATAGTAAGTAATTTGTATTAAACATGAAAATATAGTACAGACCTATTGTTTTATTTATTATAGTTACATAAGCAAATAAACACTTTTTTCCTACAAAACATTCTATAACTTTTAATGTTTTAAAAATTTGGCAGACCTACATTTTAACACTTGAGCTATTAAATCTTTACCATAGACTAGATATATACTTCAAGTACTGGACAATCAAAGGTATTTTTGTACCAAAACCACAGAATAAGTAAAAAAGGTGATTTTTGTCTGTGTCGCGGACTGGTTGTATTCGACAGTGGTGCTTCAAGACGTTTTTTCCTACAAACCATTGTATATTATAATAACTAAAACAAAATCACAATAAAATATATAATACTAAAAATATATTATTATAACTTTTAATGTTTAAAAAATGTAAAAGTATGTTTATATGTTATTTATCCTTTCACGTCAAAACAGCTCAACAGATTTATGTGAATTTTGTATAAAGTTGGTCAGAGGACTTCGAGAGTGACATAGGCTGCAGTTTATCCCAATAGCATGTTACAATAATATTTTCTTAAAATGTTATTTGTACTTTAATTTTTATTTATCGATATTTTATTGATAAATGTCATGGAACGCACAAGGTAACCGAATTATAAACCGGTTACATGAAGATTTGTACGCCAAGTCGATTGCAGTGTCTTGTCTTTTTCTATTGAACTAATAAGTAATATTTGATGAAAGAGTGCGTACTACATACAAAACGATCAATGTAATGGTCGTCCCCCAGGCTTGCTACTAGCTCCGAAGATTGCGTTGACTCAAATGACATGAGAGAACCCTATTATTTTATCCGTCTCAGTAGAATACCTATTTGTCAGCAAATAATATTCCAATCTAATAGGTATTAAGTACTGATATTTTAACAAAACAAACGAAGTCTCGAGTTACGGCTTCATCGACATTAAAAGCTAAGGGTTTGTACATACGTTTTAAATCTAAGATTAAACTGTCATGTAGAGATAAATCATGTTCTTATAGTTTATTCATTTTCAAATATCTATAAACTCAAGTTTTCAATATATACATGAACTATCGAATGCTATTTTAATTAAAAACATTTAGTTAAAACGCGCAGCTAAAACTCTAGGTGAATATATAGATAGTTGAAAATGAATAGGCTGTAAGGACATGATTTATGGGTACAGGAACGTTAAATCTTTGATCTAGCTACTCCCAGAAGATGGTCTACTCATTCGTAAAATAAGTACTTACAAATCCAAAAAATACAACGCAAAAAAAGCCTACATGTTCACATTCAATATGAATATACGAAAACTTTCAAACTAAAATTAAATCGTAGAGTTAAAACGTATGTACAACACCCTTAGCCTTTAATGTTGTCGAAGCTGTAACTCAAAACCTTTTATCAACCGTGTGAAGAAATAAACTGGCCAAATGCAAGTTGGACTAACACTTTACCATGGTTCCGTACCATCGAGCAAAAAAATACTGAAAAATCGAGTTTTTGTATACGCTTCCTAACTTAAACTTACTAGTTACTTAACTGAAAATATGATCAGTGATTCTGAATTAGTGATTAGCATTTTTAATTAATCAAGTAAGTAGTAGCACACTTAATTTGTTTACATTGTTTATGTGAAATACGTCTAAATTATAGTAAGTAATTTGTTTTAAACATGAAAATGTAGTACCTACTGTTTTATTTATTAAAGTTACATAAGCAAATAAACACTTTTTTCCTACAAAACGTTGTATAACTTTTAAACATTTACCAGACCTAAATTTTAACACTTGAGCTATTGAATCTTAACCATGGAGATAGTACACTTCAACTTCAATTCAATTTTTATATATCGGTATTTTATTGATAAATGAGATGGAACGCACAAGGTACCGAACTATAAACCGGTTATATGAAGATTTGTACGCCAAGTCGATCGCAGTGTAATCGCCTTTTTCTATTGAACTAATAAGTAATATTTGATGAAAGAGTGCGTACTACATAAAAACGATCAATTTAATGCTCGTCCCCCTGGCTTGCTACTAGCTCCGAGGATTGCGTTGATTCAAATGACATGAGAGAACCCTATTTTTATCAGTCTCAGTAGAATACCTATTTGTCAGCAAATAATATTCCAATCTAAAAAGTAGTAAGTACTCGTATTTTAACAGAATATTTCACCTTTGCAATAGGCTTGGGTATCTGACAGAGGAGTGGAACTATCGTATATCCTTCCATATAATAATAAATTTTGATCATAAAAGGATATTGATCCGCTTGGTATAACTGCTTCTGATATATCTGAAACTCACTCAAAAAGACACATTATATCCGTTAGTATATTCCATATCCAAAATTAAGCATAGTCGAGATTTAAAACCTATATTATTTAACATTATTAGGTCGTAACTTGCATTTTTTTTAATTTTTTTTTCTTACCTGTTGTTATTGATGATGTGATCCAAATAATTATATATCACGGTTGAAATTGAATAATAAAAAAATCTTCATTAAGATATACCGGATATATAAAGGTTTTGGTAAGAGGAAGGAACGATCTAAATCTATATATCCGCTTAGAGATACATAATTGAAGATATAGGTCAGTTTATTTCCCTACACTGTTGATAAAAGGTGACTGGGTATCGACTTACGGCTACGTCGACATTCTATAATTAAGGCTTGATTTATGCTGTAGAGACAAATATTACATTTTAACCGACTTCAATATATGGAGATACGTTCTCGATTTGATTTTATGATTTTTTGTTTGTTGCCTCATAACTCCAGGTATGTTTCCAGATATGTTCCAGAGACAAAGATTACTTTTTTAACCAACTTCAATAAACAGAGATACGTACTCCATATGTATGTACGATTAACTCATACCTAACTGTTGTTTATGAACCAAATACTTCCTGTGTGCATTATTAGGCCTGCTTACATCATTACCTAACCACATATAAGTGTTTGCAATTAACAAACGCTGTTTCATAAAATCTTCGACCACGAAACGAAACATCAGGTGAGATAGTGAATAATGAAGACTGTTTTCAAATGTTAGATTTGATGATTAATTGACTTTTTTACTTGTTGTATATTTGTATATTTTTTTTATTATTAGTGTGTGTAATATTTTATACATTCACTTTTAATTCTATCGTAGTCGGGTAACAGAAAAGGTTTTTCTCATGTTATTTGAGTGCGACCAGTAGGTAGCTTTATGCTATAGATTAAGTTCAAATTTGTTTATTTTAATAAAATACGAATACTTATTGCAATTAAAACTCCATGTGTGTAGAGGCCTTCGGCAAAGATTACTATTTAACCGACTTCAATAAACAAGATACGTCGTACTCGATTTGTATGTATGATGTTTTTGATTGTAAACTCATATTTAACTGCTGTTTATGAACCGATTAGGTTTTTTTTTTGGTAAATTTATTTTTTATTACTCCCTAAAATCCACTACAAATAAATAAATTTGAAAGCGCATAATAATAATACAATAATTTTAATCTGTCGGCACTATTACAAGTTAGGGTCTTATAAATTTATAAGACTGAACTGACTGAAGAAGAATTAAAAAAATATTCAATGATAACATACTTATTGTAATAGTTACGTCGTTTCTCAAAGAGGGCACAAATCTTTAGCTAATTAATTAATAATATAATTATAAATTAATAATAGCTAATTTTTCATGTAACTGGGATTTGCAATGGTTTAAAATCTGCTCACAGACAGTTAATCATGAATATATTTAAGAAATTTATTATATAATCGTATACATTAACATCGTTGTTTTGAATTATTTCATTTATTAACACTTCCTAAAATCTTACCAACAAATCTAGCATAAAACTAATAAAAGTACCATAATTTAAATAATCCAATACATCCTTTTATACTAGTCCCACCATCTAACGGGAACACTAATAAACTCACCAATAACTAAATACTATAAATATATCTAAATAATTGCTCTCCAATAGGTAACTCAATAAATAAATTCAATCTAAATAACTCGATCAATGGATCCAATAAACTCCTCGTATATAATAATCAATATCGAACGGCTTCCTTATTTAAATTTCACGCTATCTGTCGAAATCATTACAAAGTTTTGGTCTAATCAAAAATTGATAAAATCTTACGGTAAATACTCAATGATAACCTACTTATCGTAGTAGTTACGTAGTTTCTCCATAGAGGACGCTAATGAATTAAAAATATACAGTGGTCGTCTCGCGACATTGCATACATTATTAAATAACCCATAATTATGAACGTACTTTGTACCAACTAACCCTGCAAAAAAAGTTTCTATGAAATGTATAAGCAATACTTTCCGTTAAGTTAGGTTGGCTATAAAGTACGTTCATAAATCGGGTATCAACAATGTAGAGAAGTGCCTACTCTTATAACGTAGTAGGGCTATTCAGTATCAGATCAGTACTCTGTGCACTGTGCAGTGGTCAATGGCACGCCTTGACATCCATTTTGTTTTTTTGTTCAAAGTTTTGAGGGACACTGAAACTGTGAGTTATCATATTTAACTTGTTATGCACGAAGTGTCCAAATTATATCGATGTTATATTCTAGCTTAAGCTTAAAGCTAGATCTCTGTCTAACGCCGAGATACAGGTATAATTTCATTGAAATCAATCCACCTTTCCATGCGAATCCGTCTAACAAGATGGGCGCATAAATTGTACATTTCATCCAAAATCTTGTTGTGTAGTGTTATATTTCTTACCTAAAAACCTTCCTTTAGACCTAACGGTCATGTACGTGGCATATTTATTAACATATAATAATACCATATATATTATAAACTTAAAAGCAGTGAGATAGCGACTATAAATTCCACTTTTCTACTCTCAAATCTTTCCCTAATATTATTAGTAAGGGTCAGGAAAGGCTTCTCTTAAAATGCTCAAACTTGTCCCCCGCGAACATACCCTTTAAATAATCTAATGATTACCATACATTGTAACATGTTGTGGTGTTTACCAGGTGGAATGAGGGGGCAGAGTAGCCCTAAGGCTGCACCAGGCCGGGTGTAAGACCCAGGCATCTAAGGTCTTAAGAACATGCATGCTGCAAACTCCGCCTAAAACGCCTCACTCACAGGCTTTCTTCCCCTATTTATTCTCCTAAGTATTCTAGTATCAGGTAATACTTCTATCTCATATAATAAACCTTGCCCCATAAACGGCAACGGTGTGCTTCTTTCTACCATATCATCGTGAACAGCGAAGAAGATGTTCCTCGCTTACTACAATTTAAATTTCAATTCTACATCCTTGCTTAAATATGCTAAACTGAAACATCTCTAATTACTAATATTACCTAGATACATAATCATGTAATGTAGAAGAATGGTACGGTAGTCATTTTTTTATCATATGGTTCTGCGTTCGTTACCCCACTAGAATTCCATTAGAATAAAACATTAAGCAGCTTTACATGCAAACGCAAACCTATTCTAGACGTCAAATAAAGTAATTTATCATGGCTGAAGTAAGCCTACTATAGTGTGCAAGAATATTAATTGACAAATTTAAAATTTTAACTATTATAACTAATATAAATTATAACATTAACTATTACCTTTCAAATAATTTAATTTTAAAATTAATGTCAAGTTGTATATGGCTGAGTACAGAGGGCTTTGTTAATCATTATAAAACGAACATTTTTTGTTGGTATATTCTTAATAAATAAATTAATTGATTGATTGTTTTTCATTATAAAACCCCACAACAGGCACTCACATTATTAAAGTTTATTTTGATATACTCTTTGGTTGATCAACATTAATAATCTAATTAGGTAGGGTAAACCTACATTTACGGAATATTAAACTAAATCAAAGTCCGAGACGCCTTAGAAATAAAATATAAACGTTAGATTGAAACCTATAGTTTGGTTCGTTAACTTCATAGCAGCGAAGTATCATATCCTTAAGTGTATGTTTGTATACTGGAAAAGACCATTCAATTAATTCGAAAGTAATACTGAACTTTGGTGCAGTTTATTAGTTCGTGAGTGTATATTCTGTCAGATGATATTAAAGGGCAACATGCATTTACCAAAAATACTACGCCGCCACGACTTGGTAGTGAGCGACGCGCCTTATATTTTCTCTATTTTAACTCTATTTTAGCTCAATTTAAACGAACATTCTGATCAGCTACATTTCATTATTTAGCATTACAATACATCCTGTATACTACTATTAAAGCACCTAATCATGCAACAGCATGATTATTTTGAAAAAAATTAACATCATCGGTTCTGGCAACGGATTTGGTAAATAGGTAGGGGGCCCGGTTGTCCGGATTGCCTTTAATGTTTTACGTAAAATTAAAAGTCAGTGCATAAAATATTGCAATCATATTTTATGTGTTTAGATAATAAGACGGTATCTAATTATTTGAACTGTACAATACACCACACGGAAAGTATTACTATTTACATTTTTACATAATTTAAGATCGTTCACAAAACAAAAAGCCGACTTCACATGCTGCGCAAGTCATTTTCAGTACTAAATTTGAGGTCTTTATCTCCATATCTCTGGAGATACTTATCAGATCTTGATAAAATTAAAATGGAACTACACTGTAAACATATTCTATTTATAAAAAATAAAAACATTCTCCAAATCCACACACAGTTAATTAGTGATGAAGTTCTGAGGTAACAAAAAAATACAATTATACAGACGAATTGAGTACATCCTCCTTTATGTGAAGTCGGTAAAAAGAAAAAAACAAATCAGTTCATAAATGATTGATATAACAAACAAAAAAGTAATTCGTACAAACGCTATCTGTTAAGTCTGTTTAAAAATAATTTGTCGTAAGGCCGCTACACACCTGGAGTTTTAACTGCTCGTTTTCACTAAATAGTTTTGACTATACATATGAATGATAGTTTAACTGAATGGTTATAATTATAATTTAAAATCGTTAATAAACTAAAAGAACTAACTTCAAATGTCACGCTAGTCATGTGCCAAGTTTGATGTGTTTGTCTCCCGATATCTCTTGAGATAGTCATCAGATCTCGATGAAATTTAAATGAAATTACTTGGAAAGTGTGTCCTTTCAAACAATATAAAAAATATTCTAAATCGGTACGGCCATCTTTGAGTAATCGAGAAGCATACATAAAAAAAGATTCCGACGAATTCAGAACCTACTCCTTGGTTAGGTGTCGGTTAAAATAGCATTCAATTAACTGTACAGTGCAAACTTAATGGTATAAACATTTACAGGTTATAGGGACATGATTTATCTGTACCTACAGAACAATTCAATCGCAGAGTTAAAAACGAACGTGTATGCGAACCCTTAAAAGAAATGCTTACGATGTACATGTAACTCAATCCATCCTTCGTACGTTTGTACCTACTATCGAGCGTGTGAACAAGACCATTCATTCTATACTAATTAACTATTTGGAATTAACAAGTAAGTACCTAGCTTTTATTGTATAATACTTTGCAACGTAAACTTTTTTGATTGATTCGAAAATAAAATTACAAACAAAGTTTCTGTCGTATTATATAATAAAGATTTTCTCAATAACTAGAAATCGAAAAAATAAAATAGGTCTTCATACGACAAAAAGCCCTACTAACCGACTTAAAAAAAGGAGGATGTTCTATGTTTCACTGTGAAATATTTATTATTTTTGTTCTCTGTCAATTGTGGTCCGATTTTTTAAATTATATATTTATGTCAAAGATTATACTTTTGTAGTGGTTCCCATTGTAAATTTATCAAGATCTAATGAGTATCTCCAGAGATATGGAGATAATAACTGCAAACTTGCTACTCAAATTAATTACAGTGGCATTTGAAGTCGGTTTTTTAAACGATCCTAATTATTTTGAACATGTTATGTAAATGTTAGGTAAAGAAAATAATAGTAAAAAATTACATAAAAATGATTATTTTTCGATTGCTATTTATATTAACTACACACTGATTTAATGTTTAGTTATTTCCAAGTTTAATTTGATTTATTCTGAGTAATATGGAGATAATAACCGCAAACTTGCTACTCAAATTTATTATAGTGACAGTTGAAGTCGGTTTTTTAAACGATCCTAATTATTTTGAACATGTTATGTAAATGTTAGGTAAAGAAAATAATATTAAAAAATTACATAAAAATGATTATTTTTCGATTGCTATTTATATTAACTACACACTGATTTAATGTTTAGTTATTTCCAAGTTTAATTTGATTTATTCTGAGTAAAGATTTTTAAAAATAAAATTGTGTATTCTTAGTTTTAAACTAATGTGTACCAATTTCTATTTTACAGGAGCGACAAGCAGCAGGAACAATGAGATCTTCATGAATTTAATAAATTAAAATCCTTTAGATGAAAATGGTGAGTGACTACGCTTGAATTTTAATTTACGTATATACACACATTTCTTTAAAGCACAGAAAATATAAAAGTTGGTGCTTTAGGGGTAGCAGATTTTAATTTTGTAATATTTTTTATATTGTTTCAGATTTCCAGTATGAACACCTACGCTCTGGAATTATACAAATGTATCTTGTTTGATCTAATAAATATTTCGTCATACAAAATTAGTTTGTAAGATTTAAGTAAGTAAATTGTCAGTTACTACTAGTGAAAAACACCAGACGATATACCTGATGAGCGGAACAGTTGGGTTTTTTGGTTACCAAAAAAGCAAATTAGTAATTGCGTTCGCTCGTTTCTGTTTCTGTTTCTATTTCTGTATCTGTTTCTGTTTTTTGCTTGTTCTTACCGGAGGCTTTGAGAGTTCTAAAACACGTTGATCAAAATTATTACACCGGAGGCTTTGAGAGTTCTAAAACATGTTGATCAAATTATATACCCAACTGCGTTCGCTCGTTTCTGTTATTTTAACACCAATTCAGTTTTTTCTCCGTTCTTTTCTATCTATAACAGACCAATTTAAATATATTGAGGGTTCCACAACACATCAGTTGATCAAACGATATACCTTATGAGCGGAACGGTTGAGTTTTTTTGGTTACCAAATAAGCAAACTAGTAATTGCGTTCGCTCGTTTCTGTTTCTGTTTTTATTTCTGTATCTGTTTCTGTTTTTTGCCTGATCTTACCGGAGGCTTTGAGAATTCTAAAACATGTTTATTAAAATTATTACACCGGAGGCTTCGAGAGTTCTAAAACATGTTGATCAAAATTATATACTCAACTGCGTTTGCTCGTTTCTGTTATTTTATTTCTATTTCTGTATCTGTTTTTTGCCTGTTCTTACCAGGGTCGTTGAGAGTTCTAAAACACAAATGGCGAGAGATAATCAATTTGTGGTTATTGGGTGTTCTACTCCACCCACCACCCTGTGGGTGGAGTAGAACACCCAATAACCACCTACTTACATACTTGTAGTACTAATCTATCTAGCACTACCTAATTTGTAACCTTATATTTACTTAACACTACACCTCAGTGTGACACCCTACATCTACATTAATATTTTGTTATTCAATACACTTTTCAACACAATATTTATTTATTTCCAACTTGGAATTATAACTGGGAAATCCTGTCGGATTTCGGTGGGGGGAAATGTAGGGACCGCAACCCAAAATTTTGATACTCGTCAAATATTTCGCTGCACCTACGGGAAACGGAACGCAGCAAAAAACACCCGCCCGCGCGCCGCTGCCCGGCCGCGCCGGCCATTATTCGAAGACGTTCGTCATGTAATCATCGCTCACCTCTGACCGCGATTGGTTACCGCGAAATTCACAAAAAAAGAAGCGCCGGCGCCGCGGATCATTCAATCCAGTAAAACTATTACAATAAAGAAAAGTCGCGAGTGAAGTGGTTTTAGACTACATTGGTGGAGTGTGATAAAAAGGTGTGAAGTACTTGAAAATCGAAGAGGACTTGACGGTGGGTGCATATTTCGGTTATCTTATTCAATGTATAGCTTCACTGAGCCATCGAGCCTACACCTATCTATCTACCTATGTATCTAATTTAATGCTTAATAATATTTTAATACTCTCTATCTACGACTAATACTTTCTCTCTCTCTGATCGCGGCGTACGCTATATTGCGGCAGTCACTGCATCCGGCGGTCCGTTTTTATATAAAAGCGTTTTCAACTTGTACTAGTCGTTCAGTCTGTACGAGCAACTCGCGCGCTCCGTACTCCTTATTCGTGTTGTTTTTGACTTAAATTTAAATTTATCAAACATGTCCGGACGTGGTAAGGGCGGTAAAGTAAAGGGGAAGGCAAAGTCGCGTTCTAACCGTGCCGGTCTGCAGTTCCCAGTGGGTCGTATTCATCGACTTTTGCGTAACGGCAACTACGCCGAGCGCGTCGGTGCCGGTGCACCTGTGTACCTGGCCGCCGTGATGGAGTATCTGGCCGCTGAAGTGCTAGAGTTGGCAGGAAACGCCGCGAGGGACAACAAGAAGACCAGGATCATACCTCGTCATCTGCAATTGGCCATCAGGAACGACGAGGAATTGAACAAGCTGCTCTCCGGCGTGACCATCGCACAGGGTGGTGTGCTGCCCAACATCCAGGCCGTCCTCCTGCCGAAGAAGACCGAGAAGAAGGCGTAATAGTGTGTCGTCGCAACGCATCTCCACGAGAGCCGGTACCCGGTGTTTGTTGTGTTACATACTGACTGATGTGTATAATTACGGTGTTGTTTATGGTGTGCGCGCTTTTTCTGCGCTCCTCTGTCGCAACATATAGACAACATCCGTATTCGGTTATGTATGTTAGCAGCATCATCGAGTGACGATCGCTCAAAAAGGCCCTTTTCAGGGCCACAATATGATTCGTATAATTATTATGCTTGTTGGTGTGGTACATAATGTTTTCAATACTTACTTACTACACTCGAGCTTTAATATAATTGTGTTTCTATGATCAGATTGGTACGATAATAAAAAAAAAAAACGCTAACAATAAAATAAAATTATAATATATACCATGCTAATGCAGTACTCTAAATTAAATACACATAAACAGTTATTACATTAGATTACTTACTTAATTTGTTTTTTTTTTTTTTTTTTTTTTTTTTTTTTTTTATAATTTAATTTAATAATTCCATATAGAAGAAGATGGGTCTGTTGTCTATAGATTTTAATAGTAAGATCTATATAATTAGGTAATATATTCAGAATATAAATAACAATGATTATTTATTAACTATTGCCCGTTTTTTAACAGACTTCAAAAAAAGGAGGAGGCTTCTCAATTCGACCGTATTATGTTTGATCGCGGATAACTTCGTCGTTTATGAACCGATTTCGATTATTCTTTTTTTGTTCGAAAGGAGATATCCCAAGTGTGGTACCATGGTAATTTTATCGAGGTATGATAAGTATCTCCAGAGATATTGAGATAAACATCTCAAAATTGATTATGAAGATATTATTATTGATTAATTTTCTTTTCTTTTTACTCTCTCTTTAAAGATAATATTAACTAAATTACATAAAAAAAAAAAAAAAAAAACTATATTATATATAACACGAGTAATCAAAGATTTAAGCGCGATGCACTGAAATAATTTCAATAATGATTTTGCATCTCGCTCTAAACACATACAACACGGGGTCGCTTTGTACGATGCGGCGCGATCTCGACGACAAGCGGTTAATAAAAGTCGATTTTATCCTCGACGAAAATTCATTCGCACGGTGAACGCATCAGCGGACGCTCGTGTGTTACAGTTGTGAATACCATTCTGTGTGTAGCTAACTTGCAGTGTATCACTTGTAATCATCATGCCGCCCAAGACTAGTGGAAAGGCCGCCAAGAAGTCTGGCAAAGCCCAGAAGAACATCTCCAAGACTGACAAGAAAAAGAAGAAGCACAAGAGGAAGGAGAGTTACGCCATCTACATCTACAAGGTGCTCAAGCAGGTCCACCCCGACACCGGTATCTCCAGCAAGGCCATGTCGATCATGAACTCCTTCGTGAACGACATCTTCGAACGTATCGCTGCCGAGGCGTCCCGCCTGGCGCACTACAACAAGCGTTCCACAATTACATCGAGGGAGGTGCAGACTTCGGTGAGACTCCTGCTGCCCGGCGAACTCGCTAAGCACGCTGTCAGCGAGGGCACCAAGGCCGTAACCAAGTACACCAGCTCCAAGTAAACCGTCCGTGTACGTAACGCGGTCGGTGCGACTTGGTGCACAAAAAGGCCCTTTTCAGGGCCACAAAATTATTCTAATACTTTTACGGTAGACACATAGATGTGTGTTAACCGCAGTATATGTTTGTTGACAACGAATAATATTATGATATGTATAACGCATAAATAAATTTTAATCTTGTGTAGACCAGACTACTACAGATATTGTTCTATTTTTGAATTCATTATGAACATAGAACCGATTATGTTAAATAAACAACGGGATGATATAGGCTAAAATTAATGAGATATACTTATTTACTACTAATATTCGATAGAAACAGCTGAATACTCGTCATTGAATGTTCCTTCTGTTCAATGATATAGCTAGGTATATAAACTATATGATGACTATGGCTTTGCTTCGGCAATTAATGTAACCAACAGGCCTAATGCTGTTTGATGATGATATTATTTATTTTCAAAATTCGTTCTTTAATTATTTATTTTAAAATGAAAAAAGTTATGATATGGAGACGATGATGCGAACGAGGCGTGGCTAGCGCGCGTGCGAGCGAGTGAGAGACTCATCGCTCCTCTAGCACCTATATAAAAGAGCTATAAGACACGCGAACGGTTTTCGTACATTACCATTCGCGTCTCGTCGTCCGTACGATACGATACACGTCGCGTGTGATTTTTATCGTTCTCACTCATTCGTGTGTTCTATAATATTAAATAATGGCACGTACAAAGCAGACCGCTCGTAAGTCCACCGGTGGCAAGGCGCCCCGCAAACAGCTCGCCACCAAGGCGGCGCGCAAGAGCGCACCGGCAACCGGCGGCGTGAAGAAACCTCATCGTTACAGGCCCGGAACCGTCGCTCTGCGTGAGATCCGTCGTTACCAGAAGAGTACAGAGCTGTTGATCCGCAAGCTGCCGTTCCAGCGTCTGGTGCGTGAGATCGCGCAGGACTTCAAGACCGACCTTCGTTTCCAGAGCTCCGCTGTGATGGCTCTGCAAGAAGCGAGCGAGGCTTACCTCGTCGGTCTCTTCGAGGACACCAACCTTTGCGCCATTCACGCGAAACGCGTCACCATCATGCCGAAGGATATCCAGTTGGCGCGCAGGATCAGAGGCGAACGCGCCTAGAGCTCGTATCAATTCTTTCGATCGGCAGTTGTTAACTACGCGGTGTTAGTGCAGTGTAGTTTAGTAGCATTGCAGTTTTCACCATCGTCGCATCGAAGTGAATATAAAAGGCCCTTTTCAGGGCCACATACGTTTCATGATTATATAATTTACTTTATAATTTGTTTCGTTACGGGCGATCATACGATATTATAACGCATACAAACTTATTATTATTAAAATAAATAATACACACGCTACACTACCTCATACCTATCTTAGATATACGAGTATGGATATGTATTTACATCCGTCTGTCTTATTGTATTATGTCTATGTATATTTATTTATTATTTATATATATATATATATATATATATATAATATATATATATATATATATATAAATAATAAATAAATATACATAGACATAATACAATAAGACAGACGGATGTAAATACCTATATATCTGTATATCACTTAAATGTAATGTGCAGCGCAGGCACGATTACGTATACGTTAGACGTTAAATATTACATTTTTTTTTTTTTTTTTTTAGTTAAATCTATATATAAGTTAATAATAATAATATTATTTATTTTGCATTAATAAGATTTAGAATAAAAATGAAAATAATTGAATAAACGTCACAGACAGTTTTACCCCCTCGCAATCTATTACCTCGCCCCGCGGTGCTCGTTCGGTCCCGCTCTTGCGTTATTATATAAAAGGAGAATATTCGACGTGTGGATACACCAGTCGTCGTTCGTACGCCGTCTGAATTCGTTGAGCGCGCGAGTCGTATTCTCTAAATCTAAACAAAAATGACCGGTCGCGGTAAGGGAGGAAAAGGTCTGGGGAAAGGTGGCGCTAAGCGTCACAGGAAAGTGCTCCGCGATAACATCCAGGGTATCACGAAGCCAGCCATCCGTCGTCTGGCGCGCAGAGGAGGCGTGAAGCGTATCTCCGGTTTGATCTACGAAGAGACCAGAGGTGTGCTGAAGGTGTTCCTCGAGAACGTGATCCGCGACGCAGTCACATACACCGAGCACGCCAAGAGGAAGACTGTCACCGCCATGGACGTCGTGTACGCCCTGAAGCGTCAGGGCCGCACCCTGTACGGTTTCGGCGGTTAAATCGTCTACGGCGAGGCGCGGCGAGTTTCTTCGTACTCGGGGGGGTGTGTGTGTGTGTGCGTGCGCGTGTTTTTGTGCGGAATGTGATTATGCTGTGCTGTGTACCGTTGTCGTCGTGATGTTCTTTGATGGATGTATTTGTATTGTTCATTTCATCTCATCATGATCATCGCGATGTGCGGACCACGCACGCAGGCGGCTCACAATCCACACGTGCACGTGCATGCCACCCCCGCGTATAGTTCTACGTTGGCGCATCGTATCACATAAAAAAGGCCCTTTTCAGGGCCGCATATGTTTCCTTATTATATATATTATCAATAATATGATAATATTGTTTCTTGACATCGATATTGTTAACGCAAACGCAATTTTTCTATCCGATCAGATCAGATAGAGATCCGTTGTGTATGTATATATAGTATAGGTAGGTACCTACGTTCGTCTTTGATTAATCTTATCTATCTATTCTATATTAATAGTTTGATCATGGACCACAAATCTCTGTGTGTACCTATATATTATGGGTGCATACTGTAAGTTTATAGTGTATGCTTTTTAAGAATAACGTTGTGATGTGACCTATTAGTTAGTTAGTTAGTAGTACACTGGTTATAAATAAAAACCTAAGATTATTATTGTTCAAGGTAACGGATACATAGATAAATACATATTATTTATTTATGTAATACGTACAAGATAATAGAATAGATACACTATAATAGGTATATTGATCAAGTGAAGAAATCGTTCGCATCAGTAAGTCACTGCGATGTGATAGGACGATTCCTCTGTGAGCTCGCGACGCATGGGTACAAATTTTTAACGTAATCTACTATGACATACATATATGTATAGTGTTATTAAAAAACATTTATGAACGCCTCACCTAAATAAGGCATGTAATAAAAATTAAATTTCATACAATATAATTTTAACATAATAAATACCGATACTCGTAGACAACGATAGTCATATGGTTAGGAAATGTACCACGTGTTTTTAGAGCTCCAAAATATTGGTCGTTTTATACTACAATAATGATAATATATACATTGTTCTCTTACTATATATGGAAAACGATATCTTTGGCGTTTGTTTATCGAGTAATACGAGTGAAATACATTAATTTTATAGAGAAATTTCAATTTAAAACATGACACGGCCTTAACGTCGCCGCGAGTCACGCCTATAAATCGATCTACATTAAAGTGTAACACTTTTTTCAGTATAACGATCTATCCATCAGATGGTCATGTTCAAAATGTACCATATTAGATTTTCCGCGAGTTCGGTGTAATAATAAAATAATATAAAAATGCATTTTATTCTGACCGCTGTTAGTGAAAAGTCACGAGCGTTCATACGAGAAATCGTCTCTCGACTCCGGTGTTCTCTATACGGTAAAGATTTCTTATATTTCGATTTATACAATTATAGCCAGCGAAGCAGCGAAGCAGCGAAGTGCAGTAGCGTCAGTGACGACTCGCACTGCAGTTTCTCACATCGCTCGAAGCCATTCACCGAGCCTCACAACCGAAAAAATTTTTCGCCTTCGGCGATAATTTAAGGATCACGACATAGTGATAGTTGCCGGAGTGTTGTGTACTGGGTCGAGTCCGCTAACCATCTGGCCTTGCTGATCGCCTTAACCGGACTTCCTGCTTCAGGGCGGGATACAGTCCGGTAGGGTTGACTCGCAGGCGGTGGAGGAGGAGACTCAGACACACACACTGACATGGACTTAGTGCAATCTACCAGTACCCACAACTCAACATCGTCAAGATGACGGAGAAGAACCAACCACCATTGAGGGAGATTGCGCAGACCCCTGCATCCCCGTCCTCATCGCCGGATACACCGCAGCGATCATGGGACACGCTCGACCCACACGACTTGATAGTCGCACGGAACCCGTGGTTTCCAGAACAAACACGAATTGTAAGCCGTGCTGAAGTTGGCCTGCCACCACGACGCCCACCACGCACCGCAACCACTACAGCAACAACGTCCACTACCGCCCCCATCCCTGCTCAGCGACAACGACGCGCAGCGCCCCCGCGCAGGCGCGAGACATCGTCCAGCGATGAGATTCAGGATGAAAAGCGGCCACGCGTGGGAGACTCCCCGCCTACACCACCACCCGCTACACCGCCGAGGCCGTTCTTCCGTGTTATACAAGGAACACAGGAAGAACCAAGACCACAGAGACAGAGTAGACGTGTCTCACCTCAACAGGAGCGAGCGTATACACCGCCGCCCGTCATATCTCCGCCACCCTTTCCCATCGACATGGGAGGACAGACAGACGGAAGACATACCAGCGAGCACTCTAACCTATCTCGCTCATTGACTTCAAAGTCAAATACCTCAAGTGCGAGAGCGAACAACCCAGCACTTGATTCTGACGACAACTCGACAGATGAAGACCCAAACGAAGCGGGAAATTATACACATGAAGATTCGACTTCATATGTTGGCATAGAGTCGGTGCCGTTAGATCAGGCACCGATGCCATCGCCACCATCACCACCATCAGAAGCCGCCGCCGCTTACGCCGCGGCCCTACTCACTCCGCCGTCAACCTCACGAGCTGGCGTTCAACGAGGGTTATCAGTACCAGTCGCCCGGCCGCGCCACCTGCTGGAGACTCGGTCAGAAATCGCAGGGCCTACACCCGTCAATACAACGAACACGATCTTGTACGGACGTCAATCATCGCCAGTACAAACGAATGCCACCCATGGAGCCGCAGTGTCCTACGCTACCGCCTTGGCTACGTCACCTACTCGGCCACCACCGCCCATGCAACAGCCAATGCTAACACAGAGGATGTCTCCTAATCAAGCAACACCATCCACCTCAACTGCACCCGTGATTCAAGACCAAAACATCGGTGCCACCACAGGAGTAATGAAGGGATACCCACCCATAATAGTAGAAGCCCTTCCAAATTGGCCCGAGCACCTTAAAATATTAAGGCAGAAACTCGGCCATATACCGTCTGCCCGTCCCATGGGCAAGGGTATTAAATTCACCCCGAAGTCACCAGAGGAATTCCGCGCTATACAGGCGTACCTCACAGATCTGTCTGCGAGCGACCCGGGTGTATCATGGTTTGCCTACGCACTGAAGCACGAAAGGCCCCAGAAGGTGGCGCTATGGGGCATACCTCGTGAGACACCCACGGAAACTATTCTAGAAGAGCTACAACAGAAGGGCTTCCCAGCGCGGCTAGTGAGAGGCCTACCTTCCAGAAGAGCAACCAATAAATGTGTTTATCACATCCAATTGGACGCCCTAAGTAAAGATCAACTATCGGAGCTTTACAACACTAAAGAACTCCTTAACATGCCTGGCGTCCACATAGAAGCATGGAGGGGGAAAACGACCATGCCACAATGTCACCGATGCCAAGGCTTTGGACACTCATCCAAAAACTGCCACCGTCCCATACACTGCGTTAAATGCGCAGGCCCTCATCCTGGGTCAGAATGCCCGAAGCCCCCGAACGACCCACCTTACTGCACAAACTGCGAAGGAAGTCACGCAGCAAATAGCCGTAACTGCGCTGTATACCGTCGCGAGGCCCGCAAGAGGGATATACGACTCCCGGGACCACCACCGCAACAACTACAGCCTGAGCAACTACAAGCACGGCCTACCACTACCCAGACTAGAAGACCACCGCCACCACCTCTACGCGAGGTCTACCGAAACCAGCCGCCGTTTTACCAACAGACGGCGGTAGCTGAATGGGTCTGGCCACAACCTCACGGAGTTGCAACCCTCCGGCCGCCAGCCAACGACCCGATTGCAAAAGGAGCCCAAACCTTGGGTACCAAACGCAGAGGGAAGAAGAGGGGAGGCCGGAACAGAAAAAGAAGCGCAGCACCTACGGCTGCTTCCACTCCGGTTATCCCACACATACCACCGCCAGCCTTTGTGCCTTATATGGCAGCTATGGCAGCACAACCGCCCAGACAAATGCCACCGACCATGGCCCCTACAGCCTCAGTCTTGGCGTTCCCAGCCCTACCACAACCTCGACCACGCTCCAGAAGAGGGGCTCCTCGCAGAAGGCCTACACCTACCCCAGCTGCAGAGCAACCAGCTGAAAGAATGGAGACGGAAGCACCTGCGATAGAAACAACTACCACACAACAGGCAGCGGAAATGCCAGCACCTCCAGTCCAATCAACTGTCATCACAGGACAGACGATGGCCCCACCACCTGCAATGAGAATTCCAGGCCCTCGTCCGGACTCCAGAGTCCATTTTACACCGGTCACAAGAGTGGAGACCAGGACCACCACAACGGCACCAAGGGTAACCAGACCGACACCCAGAGTGGCACAAGCGACAAGGGGAATACCGCTGTTTTATACCCAACCTCCACTCCAGCAGCAGTACCAACCAAATTTACAACGGGTACCCCCAACGCCATATATGGGCCCCCCACACTGGGTCCCATATCAACAACCCGTCCTAAGGCCGGGAACCCCCCACTACCCAGTGGGACCACAAGTGAGCTCCGCTCAGGAACCCATCGCCGCTATGGTGGGAGCCCTGGTCGGACTCCTCACAGCCATCGCAGCGGGAGAAGACCTCCGCCAAGCAGCGATGCGCGGACTGGCCGCCCTTACAAGACATCAGTATGGATAGAGGGAACCTACGCATACTATACTGGAACCCAGGAGGTATCCAGAAAAAGACCGCCGCACTACAGATTCTTGCCCGGGAACAGGATATCCACATTATCCTCCTGGGTGAGACAAAATTAAAAACATCGGAAAACCTGAAGATTTCGAACTTCTTTGTCTACCGGCAAGATGATGTCTCACCGCGTGGCCACCCTTACCGCGGGACTGCTGCGCTTGTCAGAAGAGACGTCATCCACGAGGAAATCCCAACCATCAAAACAACCCAGACTAAGGCCACAGGAGTGACGGTCAATATCGATGGTAAAGATGTCAAAATCCTGGGAGGCTACCGACCACCTGGCAACAACTTCAACCCCGATGATATAAGAAAGATACTGGACGGGACGACTCCTACTCTGCTGGCGGCGGATTTAAATGCCAAGCATCTGATGTGGGGGTCTAGAGTAATCTCACCATCGGGGAAGAAACTACAGGAAGACGCCGAAAGGAACGGATATGTCGTCATAGGCCCAGACTCGCCTACACACATTCCAAACTGTCCCAGATACCATCCGGATGTTATCGACGTGGTTGCACACCAGAATCTGCACATCCCGGTACACATCGACGTGCTCTACGACCTAGATGAGCAGCACCTCCCGCTGCTCATCACCGTAGGCGCAGAGGCACAAGCTACCCTACCAAGAGGAGAAGTAAAAAAGGTCAACTGGGAGAAATACCAAGCCAGCCTGAAAACTATGACCGTTGGAAAACTGTCAACTCCAGAAGACATCGAACAGTGTGCGATGGAGTTGACAACCACCATACAGAAGGCCAAAGAAGGTGCCACTACCATCACCCAGAAACTAAGGTGGAGAGAGGAGCTGCCCGCAAGACTGCAGAGGATGCGTGACAAAAAGCGAAGCCTCAGAGTTCTGTGGGCCCACACGAGATGCCCAACAGTCAAGGCTGAACTGAACGCACTCGCAGAAAAACTCTCCACCGAAGTCCATATTTGGAAAGGCGCCAATTGGGACAGCCACATAGCCAAAGTATCGGATGACCAAACCAGCCTGCATAGATTGAACCGGCAGCTAACGAGAGCCAAAGTTCCAGTCTGCCCACTACTGGACTCTACCGGCCGGAGGTGCTACCCTGCTGCCCAGCGAGCTGAACTCCTGGCTGATCACCTGTCCGATCAGTTCAAAAACCACCCTGTCCCGAATGATGCTTCGAGGGAAGTCCTGGCCCATCATCGAGAAGTTGCTGACTGTACAGCCGTTCTACTCCAGACCCCGGTCCAACCACTGGAAGGAGACGCCTTCATCACCCCGACCGAAGTTGCTAAGACCGTGAGGAGACTGCAGACCAAGAAGGCACCGGGCATAGACGGCATTACAAATGCAGACCTCAAACAGATGCCATATAGAGGCCTGGTCTGCTTAACCAGGCTTTTTAATGGCATTCTGCGTACCTACCACTTCCCCTCAGCGTGGAAAACCGGGAAGGTTATAATGTTGCCGAAACCGGGGAAAGACAGACGACAACTTGCGAGCTACCGGCCCATCACCCTCTTACCGCATATCGCCAAGTTGTTCGAGCGTCTGCTGCTGCGGAGGCTGCACCCACACTTCACCCCGCGAGAAGAACAGTTCGGCTTCCGCACGCGCCACTCAACGACGCTCCAACTAACAAGAGTGCTGCACCACTTGGCCGAAGAACACAACAGAGGAAGAAGAAGCGTCGCCGTCTTCCTTGATATAGAGAAGGCCTTCGACAGAGTGTGGCACGAAGGCCTCCTCTACAAGATGGCACGTACGACGCTACCGACTTCACTGTTATGCACCATCGCGTCCTTCCTCAAAGAACGGAAGTTCTGTGTGTCCGTCGAGGGCGTCGACTCCGGACTCAGAACAGTCGCAGCGGGCGTACCACAGGGGAGCTGCCTATCGCCCCATTTGTACGCCCTCTACACCGACGACATTCCGACGCTTGGGGAAACTCATCTGCGCCCAGGAGAAAGGGATCTCACGCTTGCCCTGTACGCAGATGACAGTGCATACATCGCGTCATCCACAAGTCCGAGGATAGCGGCAAGGAGGATACAAAAGATCCTGAACATCCTCCCGGAATGGCTCGACAAGTGGCGCATGGCCGTCAATGTGGCGAAGACGACGGCGCTGCTAACCGGCCAGCAACGAATCTTACCACCTCCACTGCAGCTGAGAGGTCAAGATGTCAAATGGGAGTCAACAGTGAAGTACCTGGGCATCTATATTGACCGGACGTTGAGGATGCGCCCACAGGTGGATCACGCCGTCCACCAGGCCAAAGCCGCGAGGGCACTGCTCCGTCCGGTCCTGTACTCTCAGCTGCCTCTTCACACCAAAGTCGGCATATATAAGACTTACGTCAGGACAAGACTGACATATGCCGCACCGGCATGGTATGCTCTCTGTTCAGAAGCTCAAAGAAACCGTCTGCAAATAGTACAAAACGTCACCCTGCGGATGTGCACGGGAGCCGGTCGTTACGTGCGCAATGACGTAATCGCCCGGGACGTGAAGATCGAAACGGTGAGGGAGTTCGTGGTTCGTATGGCGCGCGGTCAGTATGATCGCGCTGACAACGGACCACACCCTCACCTGTGGAACATTGCGCCGCTTCACGCCCGGCCGCCAGACGACGCCGTAACGACCAGGCGTGCACTCCCACGCGACATCGTCCCGGTGACAACGGATGACACAGACGACGCCAGCGAAGAGGAGGCATGAGAGCATACCACGTTGGATATACCCAACCCATACTACCGAAAGAGGGCCGCAACAAGCCCGCACGCTCCCCGGGGGTAGTTGCCCCCGGCGCCCCACCTGGGTAAAGAGGTCTACCTCGAGACCCATTTTCGCAAACCCAAGAAGGGAATGCACGACCCACTTCCAACCAGCCAGCGAAGCAAAAATCTAATATTACTCGCTTTTAAAACGTACTAAAGTGATATTTCAACAATGGCAGACACAGCGGTAGCTACCGAGGCTCCAGCACCGGCGACACCGGCGAAGAAACCGAAGGCGAGCGCAGCCGCAGCAGGCGGTGCCAAGAAACCTAAGGCGAAACCTACGCATCCGAAGACCTCTGAAATGGTGAACAGCGCCATCAAGGAGCTGAAAGAGCGCAGCGGATCCTCGCTGAAGGCCATCAAGAAATACATCGCCGCCCAGTACAAGGTCGACGCCGAGAAGCTCGCGCCCTTCATCAGGAAGTATCTGAAGAGCGCCGTCGAGTCTGGCGCGCTCATCCAGACCAAGGGCAAGGGCGCATCGGGCAGCTTCAAGCTCGAGTCGAAGTCATCCGGCGCGAAGAAACCCGCCGCCGGTTCGAAGGCAGCCAAATCGACAGGAGCGAAGGAGAGCACGCCCGCCAAGTCCAAGAAGGCCGCCGCTTCATCAGCCGCCGCCGGCAGGGGCAGGAAGGCGGCCGCGTCGTCGCCCGCCAAGTCCAAGCCCGCCATCAAGGACAAGAAGGCCGCAGCCGCCAAGAAGAAGCCCGCCGCCGCCGCCGCCAAGAAAGCGACCGCACCGGCCAAGGCGAAGGGCGCCGCAGCAGCCGCGCCTAAAGCGAAAAGATCCGCCAAGCCTCCCACGAAGAAGCCGAAAGCTCCCAAGCCCAAGAGAGCCGCCGCAGCAGCCACCCCCAAGTCTAAGGCGGCCGCCAAGAAAGCATCCGCCGCCAAGAAGTAAACCTGAAGGCCTGCAGCGAACGCAAGCTACACAGCAACAGCAGAGCAGTGAATAGCATGCAGTCAGTGCGCGCCTCGCATACGCTCCTCCGTCCGTGTTGTTGTTGTTGTTGTTTGTGTGTGTGCGTGTGGTGCTACGATGATGATGATGATCATGTGTTACCATCATCAATCCCATCGCGGCAGCAGCAGCAGCAGCAGCAGCAATCGGCGGAGTGTTGTGCTCATTATTCATGCTCGATCGCTTGTGAGCGGAACGGCGGTACGCCTATTACGCTCTACTCGCACCAAAAACAGCCCTTTTCAGGGCTAACAAATAAATCTGAACATATACGCCATTTACGTTTCATATGTAATGTTTCAGACGACGCTCGATACGATATTTCATATATACGCTCGACAGACACACACTTTTCATAATCTTCATATTAGGAGGTATGACGAATCTTCTTATTCCGCAACGCAAGCAGGCAGGCAGGCAGTATGTTATGTAGGTATATAGATAGGTAATATTTTTCATTCTTCAGGTGAAAAATAAAATAACACATCACCACCCACACAGAGCCCGACTGCCCGACTATCTATCTCTCTATATACTTATTTATTATGTATATCATATCTATCTGGCTGGGTAAAATTATACATATATATGTACATAAATAAATAAAAAATTATATTGAGTTACATACCTATCTATCTACCTATGTATCTAATTTAATGCTTAATAATATTTTAATACTCTCTATCTACGACTAATACTTTCTCTCTCTCTGATCGCGGCGTACGCTATATTGCGGCAGTCACTGCATCCGGCGGTCCGTTTTTATATAAAAGCGTTTTCAACTTGTACTAGTCGTTCACCGTTGCACATGCAAAAGACACTGGATGCCCTACCTGCATGGCTGCAAAAGTGGCGGCTCGCGGTTAACGTGGCCAAAACCCAAGCGCTGTGCACCGGAAGAGGAAGAAAGCCCGCGCCCGCGAAACTGCTGGAAACAGAAATCCCATGGACGAAGAGTGTGAGATACCTCGGAGTCGACATAGATAGAAATCTGACCTTCACAAGTCACGTCGATTACGTCATCTCAAATGCCAAAAGAGCACGAGGAAGACTTTCGGCAATATGGACATCGAAGCTACCCACCAGAACGAAGTTGATGATATATAAAACATACGTTAGAACAAGGCTAACGTACGCTGCCCCTGCCTGGTACCCCTTCCTGAGCAGGCGCAACAAAAACCGAATCCAGGCACAGGAAAACCAAACCCTCAGGAAGATGGTCGGGGCACCAACTTTCGTGAGAAATGACGTAATCCGACGTGACCTGAAAACAGAAGAACTCGACTCCTTCATTAAATCCCTTGGGAAGAAGATGTTCAAGAAAGCCGACAGTTCTACGCACGACCACATACGAGGAATAGCCCCACTCCACGCGAGACCGCCAGAAAGAAGAGGACGAAGCCAAACAGGAATGAAACCTAGCATAAGAGAATTTTTCACCCAAACTGACACCGAAGACGAAGAAAATGATGCCGATGACGTAAGGAGGGACCCGCCGGCAGCTGCTGCCGGGTTCGCTGATCGGTTCGCTGGGCTTCCCCGAACGGGGATCAACCTGGCAGGGCTTGATCGCACCGGCGTATAGTGGCCGCTGGCGGTTCCTCCCTCCCGAAATCATCGCAATGAAGACGCGCCCATTGTAATGGGCGAAGAGGAATCCAGGGGCAGAGGGCTCAGCCCTGACCCCCTCTCCCTACACCAATAGGTGTAAGCGGTAACCCGGATTGTCTACGAAGAGACCAGAGGTGTGCTGAAGGTGTTCCTCGAGAACGTGATCCGCGACGCAGTCACATACACCGAGCACGCCAAGAGGAAGACTGTCACCGCCATGGACGTCGTGTACGCCCTGAAGCGTCAGGGCCGCACCCTGTACGGTTTCGGCGGTTAAATCGTCTACGGCGAGGCGCGGCGAGTTTCTTCGTACTCGGGGGGGGTGTGTGTGTGTGTGCGTGCGCGTGTTTTTGTGCGGAATGTGATTATGCTGTGCTGTGTACCGTTGTCGTCGTGATGTTCTTTGATGGATGTATTTGTATTGTTCATTTCATCTCATCATGATCATCGCGATGTGCGGACCACGCACGCAGGCGGCTCACAATCCACACGTGCACGTGCATGCCACCCCCGCGTATAGTTCTACGTTGGCGCATCGTATCACATAAAAAAGGCCCTTTTCAGGGCCGCATATGTTTCCTTATTATATATATTATCAATAATATGATAATATTGTTTCTTGACATCGATATTGTTAACGCAAACGCAATTTTTCTATCCGATCAGATCAGATAGAGATCCGTTGTGTATGTATATATAGTATAGGTAGGTACCTACGTTCGTCTTTGATTAATCTTATCTATCTATTCTATATTAATAGTTTGATCATGGACCACAAATCTCTGTGTGTACCTATATATTATGGGTGCATACTGTAAGTTTATAGTGTATGCTTTTTAAGAATAACGTTGTGATGTGACCTATTAGTTAGTTAGTTAGTAGTACACTGGTTATAAATAAAAACCTAAGATTATTATTGTTCAAGGTAACGGATACATAGATAAATACATATTATTTATTTATGTAATACGTACAAGATAATAGAATAGATACACTATAATAGGTATATTGATCAAGTGAAGAAATCGTTCGCATCAGTAAGTCACTGCGATGTGATAGGACGATTCCTCTGTGAGCTCGCGACGCATGGGTACAAATTTTTAACGTAATCTACTATGACATACATATATGTATAGTGTTATTAAAAAACATTTATGAACGCCTCACCTAAATAAGGCATGTAATAAAAATTAAATTTCATACAATATAATTTTAACATAATAAATACCGATACTCGTAGACAACGATAGTCATATGGTTAGGAAATGTACCACGTGTTTTTAGAGCTCCAAAATATTGGTCGTTTTATACTACAATAATGATAATATATACATTGTTCTCTTACTACATATGGAAAACGATATCTTTGGCGTTTGTTTATCGAGTAATACGAGTGAAATACATTAATTTTATAGAGAAATTTCAATTTAAAACATGACACGGCCTTAACGTCGCCGCGAGTCACGCCTATAAATCGATCTACATTAAAGTGTAACACTTTTTTCAGTATAACGATCTATCCATCAGATGGTCATGTTCAAAATGTACCATATTAGATTTTCCGCGAGTTCGGTGTAATAATAAAATAATATAAAAATGCATTTTATTCTGACCGCTGTTAGTGAAAAGTCACGAGCGTTCATACGAGAAATCGTCTCTCGACTCCGGTGTTCTCTATACGGTAAAGATTTCTTATATTTCGATTTATACAATTATAGCCAGCGAAGCAAAAATCTAATATTACTCGCTTTTAAAACGTACTAAAGTGATATTTCAACAATGGCAGACACAGCGGTAGCTACCGAGGCTCCAGCACCGGCGACACCGGCGAAGAAACCGAAGGCGAGCGCAGCCGCAGCAGGCGGTGCCAAGAAACCTAAGGCGAAACCTACGCATCCGAAGACCTCTGAAATGGTGAACAGCGCCATCAAGGAGCTGAAAGAGCGCAGCGGATCCTCGCTGAAGGCCATCAAGAAATACATCGCCGCCCAGTACAAGGTCGACGCCGAGAAGCTCGCGCCCTTCATCAGGAAGTATCTGAAGAGCGCCGTCGAGTCTGGCGCGCTCATCCAGACCAAGGGCAAGGGCGCATCGGGCAGCTTCAAGCTCGAGTCGAAGTCATCCGGCGCGAAGAAACCCGCCGCCGGTTCGAAGGCAGCCAAATCGACAGGAGCGAAGGAGAGCACGCCCGCCAAGTCCAAGAAGGCCGCCGCTTCATCAGCCGCCGCCGGCAGGGGCAGGAAGGCGGCCGCGTCGTCGCCCGCCAAGTCCAAGCCCGCCATCAAGGACAAGAAGGCCGCAGCCGCCAAGAAGAAGCCCGCCGCCGCCGCCGCCAAGAAAGCGACCGCACCGGCCAAGGCGAAGGGCGCCGCAGCAGCCGCGCCTAAAGCGAAAAGATCCGCCAAGCCTCCCACGAAGAAGCCGAAAGCTCCCAAGCCCAAGAGAGCCGCCGCAGCAGCCACCCCCAAGTCTAAGGCGGCCGCCAAGAAAGCATCCGCCGCCAAGAAGTAAACCTGAAGGCCTGCAGCGAACGCAAGCTACACAGCAACAGCAGAGCAGTGAATAGCATGCAGTCAGTGCGCGCCTCGCATACGCTCCTCCGTCCGTGTTGTTGTTGTTGTTGTTTGTGTGTGTGCGTGTGGTGCTACGATGATGATGATGATCATGTGTTACCATCATCAATCCCATCGCGGCAGCAGCAGCAGCAGCAGCAGCAATCGGCGGAGTGTTGTGCTCATTATTCATGCTCGATCGCTTGTGAGCGGAACGGCGGTACGCCTATTACGCTCTACTCGCACCAAAAACAGCCCTTTTCAGGGCTAACAAATAAATCTGAACATATACGCCATTTACGTTTCATATGTAATGTTTCAGACGACGCTCGATACGATATTTCATATATACGCTCGACAGACACACACTTTTCATAATCTTCATATTAGGAGGTATGACGAATCTTCTTATTCCGCAACGCAAGCAGGCAGGCAGGCAGTATGTTATGTAGGTATATAGATAGGTAATATTTTTCATTCTTCAGGTGAAAAATAAAATAACACATCACCACCCACACAGAGCCCGACTGCCCGACTATCTATCTCTCTATATACTTATTTATTATGTATATCATATCTATCTGGCTGGGTAAAATTATACATATATATGTACATAAATAAATAAAAAATTATATTGAGTTACATACCTATCTATCTACCTATGTATCTAATTTAATGCTTAATAATATTTTAATACTCTCTATCTACGACTAATACTTTCTCTCTCTCTGATCGCGGCGTACGCTATATTGCGGCAGTCACTGCATCCGGCGGTCCGTTTTTATATAAAAGCGTTTTCAACTTGTACTAGTCGTTCAGTCTGTACGAGCAACTCGCGCGCTCCGTACTCCTTATTCGTGTTGTTTTTGACTTAAATTTAAATTTATCAAACATGTCCGGACGTGGTAAGGGCGGTAAAGTAAAGGGGAAGGCAAAGTCGCGTTCTAACCGTGCCGGTCTGCAGTTCCCAGTGGGTCGTATTCATCGACTTTTGCGTAACGGCAACTACGCCGAGCGCGTCGGTGCCGGTGCACCTGTGTACCTGGCCGCCGTGATGGAGTATCTGGCCGCTGAAGTGCTAGAGTTGGCAGGAAACGCCGCGAGGGACAACAAGAAGACCAGGATCATACCTCGTCATCTGCAATTGGCCATCAGGAACGACGAGGAATTGAACAAGCTGCTCTCCGGCGTGACCATCGCACAGGGTGGTGTGCTGCCCAACATCCAGGCCGTCCTCCTGCCGAAGAAGACCGAGAAGAAGGCGTAATAGTGTGTCGTCGCAACGCATCTCCACGAGAGCCGGTACCCGGTGTTTGTTGTGTTACATACTGACTGATGTGTATAATTACGGTGTTGTTTATGGTGTGCGCGCTTTTTCTGCGCTCCTCTGTCGCAACATATAGACAACATCCGTATTCGGTTATGTATGTTAGCAGCATCATCGAGTGACGATCGCTCAAAAAGGCCCTTTTCAGGGCCACAATATGATTCGTATAATTATTATGCTTGTTGGTGTGGTACATAATGTTTTCAATACTTACTTACTACACTCGAGCTTTAATATAATTGTGTTTCTATGATCAGATTGGTACGATAATAAAAAAAAAAAACGCTAACAATAAAATAAAATTATAATATATACCATGCTAATGCAGTACTCTAAATTAAATACACATAAACAGTTATTACATTAGATTACTTACTTAATTTGTTTTTTTTTTTTTTTTTTTTTTATAATTTAATTTAATAATTCCATATAGAAGAAGATGGGTCTGTTGTCTATAGATTTTAATAGTAAGATCTATATAATTAGGTAATATATTCAGAATATAAATAACAATGATTATTTATTAACTATTGCCCGTTTTTAACAGACTTCAAAAAAAGGAGGAGGCTTCTCAATTCGACCGTATTATGTTTGATCGCGGATAACTTCGTCGTTTATGAACCGATTTGGATTATTCTTTTTTTGTTCGAAAGGAGATATCCCAAGTGTGGTACCATGGTAATTTTATCGAGGTATGATAAGTATCTCCAGAGATATTGAGATAAACATCTCAAAATTGATTATGAAGATATTATTATTGATTAATTTTCTTTTCTTTTTACTCTCTCTTTAAAGATAATATTAACTAAATTACATAAAAAAAAAAAAAAAAACTATATTATATATAACACGAGTAATCAAAGATTTAAGCGCGATGCACTGAAATAATTTCAATAATGATTTTGCATCTCGCTCTAAACACATACAACACGGGGTCGCTTTGTACGATGCGGCGCGATCTCGACGACAAGCGGTTAATAAAAGTCGATTTTATCCTCGACGAAAATTCAGACAGCCGTGTCGCTCGCCGCGTTCGGACGTGTTCTACAAGTCGCTCCTGCCTGTCTCCGACATTTCGTGAAGAAATATTCGTCGACAACGCCCGAGGCTCCGTGCTTCGGTGGGGATCGTCAGCGCCTTCGAGTTGCCGGGAGGGACAGTATGATGGCGGTGTAGTAACCACACCGCCTCTTACTGACCTTTCCTCGCGTCACGCGTGAGTTGAAGAAACCCATTCGAAGCCATGGACCGACCTCCGGGTCACCCAAAAGGCCCTTTTCAGGGCCAATCGCATCCCAGGTCTGTAGCACCAACTACAGACACTGAAGCCACTAACTCGGAAATAGTAATCATTTCTGACGAAGTAACCACGGTAACCGGTGACGTAACCATCGGAATTGAGTCCGGCCCTTCTCAGGGCCAAAAAGTAACCTCGCCGGCTGTCGCTGACACGACGCCGACCTCCCATCACCCGAAGGGCTCAATTCCGGCCGCCTTCTGGCAGGCACTCTCACCGAGAGGGCTATACGAGCGTGATATGCTCACACTCGCCCGGCTTATGCAAGCCGGGGCCCTCTCGGATGGGATGCTTCGCTGGATGGCGCTGTACCTGCGCCTCACGGAAGCGGAGATCGAGGGAACCGAGCTGTCGAACGACGACCAGACTGCTTTGCTGTTCGCACAGAAAAGCATAATAACTCTGCCGCCGGCCCCAGAGCTAAAACTGCGCGCGAATATCCCGCCGCCGCCGCCGCCCGCGCCCCGCGCAGAAGGGGGAAAACGCCGCCGCGCCCGCTCGCAATCGCTGAGCCCCCCGACGACGCGCGCGAGGGCTAGATCGCCTAGCCCGAGACCCGGACCGTCCGGGATCTCACTGCTGACCCAGGCTCCGAAGCCGCAGAGGAAGCAGAAAACCGGCACCGCAGAAACACTGCAGCCCGGTCGCGAGAGCGAACCGACACGCGCCGCGAATGTCGCTGCTCCTCGCACAGCGGGTGACGATCGCGCTACCGCCCCCGCCACCCGCGCGGCCCCCGCCCGCGAAGCCGCCCGCTCGGCCGATCGAGCTGCCGCGCGCCCGGTGCCTACCGCCGCGTATGCCACCGCCGCTCGCGCGCCTGCTACCGCCCGTGCGCCCGTAGCCGCGGCTCGCGCGCCTGCCGCCGCCGTCGCGACCCGCGCACCCGCCGCCGCCGCCGCCGCTGGCGCCTCAGCTGCCACCCGCGTGCCGGCTGCCGCCGCCGCGACCCATGCGCCCGCCGCCACCGCAGGCGCCTCAGCTGCCGCCCGCGTGCCGGCTGCCGCGAACGCCGGAACCGACGGCGTAGCCTCCGCTACTGCAACACGCAAAGAGCCCAGATACCCGCCGCTAATCGTAGAAAAGTTGGACAACTGGACGAGTCACTTTAAGACTATCGCTGCGAAGCTCGGACGACCTCCAAACGGACGCCCCTACGGGCAGGGCATTCGTTTTAGCCCCCAAGACGAAGATGAATACCGGGTTATCCAGTCCTACTTAACCAACTTGGAAAAAGAGACGAAAATAAGCTGGTTTTCATACTCTTTACCAGCAGAGAGAAGTTTGAAGATTGCTATCCGCGGCCTCCCTGCAGACACGGATACCGAGGAGTTAATGCAAGCCTTGGAGGAAAAAGGCTACGAACCGGAGTATGCAAAAGCCATCAAAGGGAGACAGGGGCGCCCCGGATGTGTATTTTATGTACTACTCAAGCGCACGCCGAACCTCACTCCGAGTATATATGAAGTGGACGAGCTTCTACTGATGCCCGGACTAAAAGTCGAAGCCTGGCGGGCAAAGAAAGGCCCGGCTCAGTGTCATAGATGCCAAAAATTCAGACATAGCTCCCACAACTGTCATCGAGACCAAGCTTGCGTAAGATGCGGAGAAGAACACTTCGCCAGGGAGTGCCCCCGCCCCCGCGAAGAACCCGCGACCTGCGTAAATTGTAACGGGACTCACCCTGCAAATTATGCGTCATGTCCTGTCTACAAAAAAGAAGCCAAGAATAAGAAGGCCGGCACTCTTGCTCAAACCCAGCCCGACAGAGGAAGAAGAGGTACGGCACCGGTGGCGCACGCAACGGTGGAGGAGACGGCACCGACATCATTGATGGCCCCCGCCAACGAACCAGGACGCGCAACCAAAAAGAGGCCAACACGAAGAGCGCAAAAGAAGCCCGCAAAACCCAAAGAGGCCAATACAAACGCGACCGACACAGCCACAGCTCGAAAAGACTCCCTTGGGCAAACAATAGGAGTATTGAAGGAAATTTTGGAGGCCGTGCAAGCGGGCACAGATGCCGAAACTGCAACCCTGATGGGTTTAATGCGCATACTCAACACCAATAATGGGGGTACAAACTAGGTGCATATACTGGAACGCTCAATCGCTCGCGGGGAAGACAAAACTGCTGACCGTCTTCCTCCGCGAGCAAAACATCGATATTGCACTGGTCAGCGAGACTATGTTAAAGGAAACGGAGAAAGTCAACGTCCCGAACTACATTGTATACCGCAAGGACGAGAAAACAAAAGAAGGACGAGCCCACAGGGGACTAGCAGTGATGGTGCACCGCAGAATCATCCACCAGCTCATCCCCCCGGAGGAGTTCCAATCATTCCAGGCGCTGGGAATCCTGGTGAACATCTCTGGAGAAAGAAGACGCCTATTCGCGTTCTACAAACCACCGAACGTGAAGCTGGAAACAAGCGAATTCAGAAAACTAATAATAAACGAGGTGCCGACCATAGTAGCCGGAGACTACAACTCCAAACACACCCACTGGAACTCCTCTAAAATTGATCACAACGGGAAGATTCTGTACGACGACGCGGTGCACCACCACTATGAAGTCATCGCGCCGATTGAACCCACCCACTACCACTCACAAACCAGAAGCTGCGACATCATCGACCTTGCGGTATACCAAGGACTCAAAACGCCCCCAACCCTCACAGCTCTAGTGGACCTACCCTCTGACCATAGACCGGTGTTGATGACCATAGATGAGACACCGACAAGAGTATCACCAGCGCGGAAAAAGGCAAAGATCAACTGGGACACCTTCGCAAAGACCGCCGAGGAAAACACCAAAAGCGCACCAATCACCAACCCAGATGAAGTCGAGAATGCAGTTGAAACAATAACGAAAACCATCCAAATGTCCCTCGAATCAGCCTCAGTAACCACCACGTCAGGAGAAAGGATCGATCCACTCCCAACATGGATTAGGAAGCTGATTGATGAGAAGAGGAGCAAGCGGAGAGAATGGCAAAGTACTCGCTGTCCAAGCTTAAAAACAGAGCTAAATAACCTTATCGAGAAGGTAAAAGACGCCCTCACAAACGATGCTGTCTTAAAATGGGAAGAACATATAGACAACATCGGAGACCATATCCCCTCTGTCCACAGACTATGCAAGCGGATGTCGCAATCTACCCAACCGACAAGACCACTCGTTGACGAAGATGGACTTCTCAAGTTTGAAGCCAAAGACCGTGCTGAAATCTTCGCAAACTCCTTAATGAAGCAATTCACGCCAAACCCTGCAACCAAACCAGAACACGTCAAGGATACAGAAGAAAAGCTCAACGCATACTTGTTGTCCGACGACACAAACGATGATGCCCCCTTCTTCAGTCCTTTTAGAGTGAAGACGGCAATAAAAAGATTGAAGAACCGCAAAGCACCAGGCCTCGACAACATACCCAATGAAGCCCTAAAGAACATACCACCGAAAACGGTCGCCGCACTGACAAGAATCTACAACGGCATACTCCGCTGTGGCTATTTCCCCTCGAGCTGGAAAACTGGCAGGGTGGTGATGCTGCCCAAGCCTGGAAAGGATATAAAGAAGCCAGAAAATTACCGGCCCATTACGCTACTGAGCACCCTATCCAAATTATTCGAAAGACTGCTGCTCCAGCTAATGGTACCGCATATAACACCGAGAAGCGAGCAATTTGGCTTTAGGGCCGAACATTCCACCACCCTCCAAGTAGCAAGAATAGTTAATGAAATGGTCACACGACATAACAAAAAGGAGTTCGTGGCGGCCGTTTTCCTTGATATGGAAAAAGCATTTGATAGGGTATGGCACGAGGGACTCTTATATAAGTTGTCGACCTCTCCGATGCCAAGAAGACTCGTCCAAGTCATCGCATCCTTTTTGAAGGACAGAAGCTTTGTGGTTGCAGTAGAAGACGCGCACTCATCCAAGAAACCAGTAAAAGCCGGCGTCCCGCAGGGGAGCTGCCTGTCACCAGTGTGCTACGCCTGGTACACTGACGATATCCCAATCGTCGGGCAGGCACAGCTGGCTCTCTATGCGGATGACGCCGCCTACTACACGAGTTCCATCAAACCAGCGCATGCAGTAAAGAAGCTACAGCCGACACTGGACGCCCTTCCAGAATGGCTTGATACATGGAGGATGTCAGTAAATGTGGGGAAAACTCAAGCCATTCTGACTGGAAACCATGCACTTCCTCAAAAACTACGCCTCAAAGGAGAAGAAATCCAATGGGAGCGATCTGTCAAATACCTGGGAGTCAAGATTGACAGGCGCCTCCTATTCAACGAGCACCTCGAAGACACAATAGGGAAAGTGAAGATCGCAAGATCTAAGCTAATGCCAGTACTAGCCTCCAAACTGCCGCTCCGGACCAAGCTGATGGTCTATAAGACTTATATAAGATCCCGTCTCACATACGCTGGTCCGGCGTGGCACATAAACTTGTCCAAGACGAATAAGAATAGACTACAGGCGCAGGAGAACATCTGCTTAAGAAAAATTGTTGGTGCTCCGAGATACGTCCGAAACACCACCATCGCGAAAGACCTTAAGCTGGAAAACATAGAGGAGTTTATCAGAAGACTGGCGAAAAAGATGTTCCAGAAAGCGGACGCATCCGGACACCAGCACATTAGAGGAATAGCCCCACTGCACGCGCGACCCCCCGACATCCCAGGCAAAACAAAAGCGAAGCCCTATCTACGAGAGATACTCCAACATGAAGCCGACGGAAAAGAAGAAGACGGAACAGAGGAGAAGAAAGAAGAAGAAGAAAGAGCTGTACAAGCGGGGGCCACTGTAGGGTGTGCTGACGGGTTCGCTGGGCCTCCCCGAACGGGGTCTCACCCGGCAGGGCCCTGTCGCCCCTACACATAGTGGTTCCCAGCTATACAGCTCAAGAAGACCAGGAGGGACATCAGTCCCGAACAAGAGACGCGTCTACAGTAGTAGACGCAGAAGAGCCAGGGGCATAGGGTAAAACCCTGAACCCCTTTCCCCACACCAAAAGTGTGAGCGGACAATAACGCCGACGACGAAAATTCAGTATCGGCTGGACACTCGCACGCTCACGAGCTCCTCAGTAACCTACTAAATTAATTGTTGTTTTTTTCAAAACAATCGTTGATTTAAATAAAACGCCCTTTTCAGGGCGACGTGAGCGGCTTTGCCGAAACCATTCCGGTACGGTGTTCGTGGTTCTCCATGGCCACCGTACTTTGGGGCTGAGCGAGTTGTCCGGGAGTTGCCATCTAGCCCGCTAGATGGCGCCACCAGGCTCAACGAGAGCGAATTCTCGTTCGGAGCGGAGGCGTTCTGCCTCGGGTGGTTCGGGTGATCGCTCATTGCCAGCGAGTCACTCGAACACTAGCTCGAGCGGATCGTCTTCCTCCGACGAGGAGGACCTCCGTACACCCGGTGTGTACACTTCCGAGGCCGCACGCCCGTCGGACGCGCATCGTCCGACCGAGCCGTGCCGCGACGCGAAACCCGCCGCCGCCGCCGCCGCCGCCGCAACCTCCGCAGGCGCACGCGACGTCACCGCGCGACCATCGACGTCATCCATGACGTCACGTCGGCTCGAAACCCCCCCCACCCCCGCGGGGACCGGCACGCTTAACCGCAGCGACTCCTACAGGGAACTGGGAAACCGTCCCCCTGTGAGCGCCGAGGCCCCGTCGTCGCGAAGGCCCGCTCCCCCCGCGCGCCCCGCGCACCCCGCCGCTGCCACCGACGCCTCCGCGGAGAGACAGGCAACCGCCGCTAGCGCGAGTTTCGTCTCCGGAGGGCGTTCGATATCCCATGAGGGATACTTCGGCTACCCCTCCGACACCCCGCGCCCCGCGGACACCCGCCGCGACCCACCCGTGCTTACACCGTCGGTCGATACGCCGATGTCGCCGGACGAACACGGAGAGGACGACCTGTCATTACGCGCCCGATATGAAAGGGACGTAATGATACTGGCAGGCATGAAGAACTCCGGCAGATATCCGCGTACGTTCCTAGCACGCATCGCCCAAGTCCTGAATGAACAGGAAAAGTTCATGGACTTCATGGAGGACGAGGAGGCGTTCTCCGGATTACCTACGAGGTCGACCCCGCTGCGCAGGACTCGCAGCCAAAGAAGCCCAGAGGACGAAGATATTCACGTGGCAAAGGTGGCAAGGGCGGAAGCGCCTAAACCGAAACGAGTAGCAACGCGCAATTACGCAGCGGCGGCTGCCTCAAACAACCCCGAACCAGGCCCATCGACGGCGTCACAAGCGCCGACGCGCCCGCAAACGCGCGCCGCTACTACCACGCAGCGTAAGGAACGACCGCAAGACGAAACGCCCCTTACCCGACCGGCGGAAAAAAGAGGGGTCACGTTATCGCAAGAGCCCGCGACCAAGAAAACAAGATACCCGCCTCTTGTAGTTGAAGAGTTGCCGAACTGGACGACCCACTTCAGGATCCTGAAGGATAAGATCGGAAGAGCCCCGAGCGCGCGCCCTTTCGGTAAAGGGGTACGCTTCACTCCCACGGACGCCGACGAATACAGGGTCGTCCAGGATTATCTGTCGAAACTGAAGCCGCCGGTCCCATGGTTTTCGTACTCTTTACCCGCAGACAAGGACCTGAAGGTGGCAATAAGAGGTCTGCCAGTGGATACCGAACCGCTGGAAATCCAGGAAGCGCTGAACACTGCCGGGTACCAGGCAGATTACGTACGCCGCATCAGGGCAAGGCGCGGAAGGCCTGGTTGCATCTTCTTCGCGATACTGAAGCGAACACCGGACATCACACCAGCGATCTACGAGATCACAGAGCTATTGTGTATGTCCGGTGTCAAAGTAGAAGCTTGGAGGGGCAAGAAGGGAGTGAAGCAGTGTCACCGCTGTCAGCAGTTTAGACACTCTTCCCACTGCTGCCACAAAAAACTGGCCTGTGTAAGGTGCGGCGAGGAGCACGCGGCGCGAGACTGCCCCCGCCCTCGCGAAGACCCCGCCACATGCGCGAACTGTAAGGGTGAACACCCAGCGAACGCCAGGAACTGCCCAGTTCTCAAGAGAGAATTCCGAAACAAAAAGGCGGGTACAGTCGCCCGTACTGAAGCAGTACCAAAGAAAAAGGATGTGGAAGAGAGTGCACCTGCGTCACTCATGGCGCCCGCTAACGCCCCCAGACCTAGGCAAGGACCGGCGGCCAAGAAGACCTCGAAGACAGTGCAAGCCGCAAAGACCAAGACGCCTGTACAAGCACCAGTGGCAGGCTCAGGAGCGGGCAGCTCAGCGCCCAAAAGAAAGCCGGCAACCACAACTACAACCCAGAAGCAGAGCCAGTATATAGACGGAGACCGGCTGGCGGTCATAGAGGCGGCTATAGGGACTCTGCAGGGAGTTCTGGAGGCGCTCAGGAGCGGCACGGACCCCGTCCCTGTTATTCTGAGTGGAATGTCCACACTTATACAGGGGTCGTATAATGGATAGGGTCCGAGTACTCTATTGGAACGCCAACGGCCTTCGCGATAAGGCCGTCCCCTTCAAGAATTTTCTGCGGGAACAGGATGTGGATATCGCGCTCATCAACGAGACACATCTTGCCCCCGCAGACCGTCTCAAGATCGCCGGCTACCTCACATATAGACAGGACGAGACCTCGGCTGCTTCGGGCCGCCGGTTCAGAGGCCTAGCTGTACTGATTCGAAGGAACATCATCCACCAACCTCTCCCACAGTTGCACCTCAATACCATGTACGCCTTTGGAATAGAGATGTGTCTGGCCGGGAAACCAACACGTATTCTGGCAGCGTACAAACCGCCTCTAGTCGACTGGGACAAAGAAGACATCAGGACAGCGATGGGAACCGAACCCACATTGCTGGCAGGAGACCTCAACTCCAGACACCAATACTGGAATAGTAACACCACTAGGACAGAAGGAAAGAGGCTCCTAGAAGCAGTAGAAGCTTGCGGGTGCGAGATACAAGGACCAGAAACTCCTACCATATACTCCCACAACGCCGGTACCCCTGATGTCATCGATGTCGCCATCACCAGAGGGCTGGACCATCTACACCTGGAAACCTTGGATGACGACTTAGGATCCGACCACATGCCAGTACTTGCAGTCCTGGAAGGGAGACCAGCCTCCTCGGTTCCACCCATGACTCGGAAAATAAACTGGACCGCCTTCACTCAGGAGCTGAACTCACACACACCTACCAGACCAGTGTCAACAGCCGACGAGGTAGACCTCCTAACTGAAGAGCTCACCGCTGCTATCAAGTTAGCCTTGGACAAAGCCACAACGACGACACCTCCAACCCATAGAAAAGACAGCCTACCGCACCAACTGAGGAAGAAAATTGAATCTAAAAGGAAACTCAGAAAAATATGGCAGAACAATAGATGTCCAACGCTGAAGTCCAAGGTGAACAAGATGGCAGAAGAAATCTACAACGAGCTACAAGAGTTTGCATCCGATTCATGGGAAAACCGCGTCTCTGAAGCAAGCGAAGACTGGCCTTCGATCCACAAACTTTGTAGAGTCTTCTTCAGAAAACCAGAGCCCATCAGACCCCTCCAGCACAGTGACGGTACACCAAGGTACAGAGCAGAAGACAGGGCACAAATTTTCGCCGAGCACCTCGAAAACCAGTTCAGCCCTAATCCGGTTATCGACGAGGTTTTCAACGAGAACATCGAGAAGGAAGTACAAAACTTCCTGAACCAGCCAGATGACGATGACCAAGTTGAGGAAGAGAACCCCCGGATCACCTTTTCCCCGGGAATGGTGCAGCGAGCCATACGGTGGACCAAGCCCAGAAAGGCTCCAGGAAAAGACGGGGTCACCAATCGTGCACTCCGTTGGATCCCCTACAAGACTATAGCTGCAGTCACCCGTCTTTTCAACGGGATACTAAGAAGCGGAACCTTTCCCAAACAATGGAAGGAGGGACTCTGCGTAATGCTGCCCAAACAGGGGAAAAATGTTCTCCTGCCCGGAAGTTACAGGCCCATCACTTTACTACCGGCCCTGTCAAAGGTTTTCGAGAGGATGCTGTACAAACATCTGGCTCCACACATAACCCCAAGAGAGGAACAACACGGATTTAGACCGGAACACAGCACAGTACTCCAACTTATCCGAGTCATCCACATGCTGACGACAGCGAAGAACAAGAAGGAGAAGACAGCCATCGCCCTCCTGGATATGGAGAAGGCGTTCGACCGGGTCTGGCACGCAGGCCTGGTCCATAAGTTAATCGCGACACCGACACCCAGGAGGGTGATCCGAATCATAGCCTCCTTCCTGCAGGACAGAAGCTTCCGCGTACGAGTCCAAGACGCAACATCGGAAAGCCACCCAATAAGAGCGGGCGTACCACAGGGCAGCTGCCTGTCGCCCATTCTGTACGCCAAGTACACGGATGACATCCCGGTGGGGGAAGGGGTCCAACTAGCGCTTTATGCCGACGACGCGGCATACATATCCGTGTCCATCAAGCCGAGGCACGCGATATTGAAACTTCAGAGGACGTTGGATCTTCTCCCCCAGTGGCTGGCAAGATGGCGACTGGTAGCGAACGCAAGCAAGACGCAGGCACTCCTGACTCAGGTGCAAGCGAGTAGGCACCCCAAGCTGCACTTTATGGGCGTTGACGTCCAGTGGTCAAACGTGGTCAAATACCTCGGCATCCTGATCGACAATAAGATCAACATGGGGAAACAGTCGAAGAGCGCCGCCAACAGTGGCCGCACAGCCGCCTATCTCCTACGCCCCATGCTGAACTCCTCCCTGCCGGTGAAAGCCAAGCTGGGGATCTACAAGACCTACATTCGACCGAGGCTCACATACGCCACTCCAGCTTGGTGGACACTGGCAAGCGAAACCAACAAAGACAGATGCCGAGTAGTTCAAAGAAAGGCTCTACGGAAAATCGTCAACGCCCCAAGACTCGTACGCGGTAGCACAATAGAGAGAGACCTCCGGATGGACAGCCTGGACAATTTCACGAAGAGACTCACGAAGAAACTATTCAAGCGAGCGGACTCTTCATCATGGGAGCACCTGAGGGGCATCGCCCCCTACCATAGAAGGCCACCCGACGGAAAGGGCTATCCTCGAGACCTCGTCGCTGGCAGTAGCGACGACTCGGATTGTGGCGGTTGAACCCGGGAACCTAGTCGGTCGCTGAGGCGTTTAGCTGGGCTTCCCCGAACGGGGATCAACCTGGCATGGACGTCTCGCCCGGCTACCCAGTTCCCGGGGAATACCCCCCCACCTCCACACGCGACTCCCAGAGAAAGACGAGGAACCCGACCTAACACGCAGGTCGCCCTGCCCGTCGGGCAATCTACCACGGCCCAGAAATGGCCACCCCGACTCCCGAACGTATTCACGTCCGGCGATGGACACCCTGGTCAGGGGGCAATGCCCCGAAACCAGGCCCCCGCGCCCGAGAAGGGACTTCGCGAGAAGACAATAGTCTGACGAAAATTCATTCGCACGGTGAACGCATCAGCGGACGCTCGTGTGTTACAGTTGTGAATACCATTCTGTGTGTAGCTAACTTGCAGTGTATCACTTGTAATCATCATGCCGCCCAAGACTAGTGGAAAGGCCGCCAAGAAGTCTGGCAAAGCCCAGAAGAACATCTCCAAGACTGACAAGAAAAAGAAGAAGCACAAGAGGAAGGAGAGTTACGCCATCTACATCTACAAGGTGCTCAAGCAGGTCCACCCCGACACCGGTATCTCCAGCAAGGCCATGTCGATCATGAACTCCTTCGTGAACGACATCTTCGAACGTATCGCTGCCGAGGCGTCCCGCCTGGCGCACTACAACAAGCGTTCCACAATTACATCGAGGGAGGTGCAGACTTCGGTGAGACTCCTGCTGCCCGGCGAACTCGCTAAGCACGCTGTCAGCGAGGGCACCAAGGCCGTAACCAAGTACACCAGCTCCAAGTAAACCGTCCGTGTACGTAACGCGGTCGGTGCGACTTGGTGCACAAAAAGGCCCTTTTCAGGGCCACAAAATTATTCTAATACTTTTACGGTAGACACATAGATGTGTGTTAACCGCAGTATATGTTTGTTGACAACGAATAATATTATGATATGTATAACGCATAAATAAATTTTAATCTTGTGTAGACCAGACTACTACAGATATTGTTCTATTTTTGAATTCATTATGAACATAGAACCGATTATGTTAAATAAACAACGGGATGATATAGGCTAAAATTAATGAGATATACTTATTTACTACTAATATTCGATAGAAACAGCTGAATACTCGTCATTGAATGTTCCTTCTGTTCAATGATATAGCTAGGTATATAAACTATATGATGACTATGGCTTTGCTTCGGCAATTAATGTAACCAACAGGCCTAATGCTGTTTGATGATGATATTATTTATTTTCAAAATTCGTTCTTTAATTATTTATTTTAAAATGAAAAAAGTTATGATATGGAGACGATGATGCGAACGAGGCGTGGCTAGCGCGCGTGCGAGCGAGTGAGAGACTCATCGCTCCTCTAGCACCTATATAAAAGAGCTATAAGACACGCGAACGGTTTTCGTACATTACCATTCGCGTCTCGTCGTCCGTACGATACGATACACGTCGCGTGTGATTTTTATCGTTCTCACTCATTCGTGTGTTCTATAATATTAAATAATGGCACGTACAAAGCAGACCGCTCGTAAGTCCACCGGTGGCAAGGCGCCCCGCAAACAGCTCGCCACCAAGGCGGCGCGCAAGAGCGCACCGGCAACCGGCGGCGTGAAGAAACCTCATCGTTACAGGCCCGGAACCGTCGCTCTGCGTGAGATCCGTCGTTACCAGAAGAGTACAGAGCTGTTGATCCGCAAGCTGCCGTTCCAGCGTCTGGTGCGTGAGATCGCGCAGGACTTCAAGACCGACCTTCGTTTCCAGAGCTCCGCTGTGATGGCTCTGCAAGAAGCGAGCGAGGCTTACCTCGTCGGTCTCTTCGAGGACACCAACCTTTGCGCCATTCACGCGAAACGCGTCACCATCATGCCGAAGGATATCCAGTTGGCGCGCAGGATCAGAGGCGAACGCGCCTAGAGCTCGTATCAATTCTTTCGATCGGCAGTTGTTAACTACGCGGTGTTAGTGCAGTGTAGTTTAGTAGCATTGCAGTTTTCACCATCGTCGCATCGAAGTGAATATAAAAGGCCCTTTTCAGGGCCACATACGTTTCATGATTATATAATTTACTTTATAATTTGTTTCGTTACGGGCGATCATACGATATTATAACGCATACAAACTTATTATTATTAAAATAAATAATACACACGCTACACTACCTCATACCTATCTTAGATATACGAGTATGGATATGTATTTACATCCGTCTGTCTTATTGTATTATGTCTATGTATATTTATTTATTATTTATATATATATATATATAATATATATATATATAAATAATAAATAAATATACATAGACATAATACAATAAGACAGACGGATGTAAATACCTATATATCTGTATATCACTTAAATGTAATGTGCAGCGCAGGCACGATTACGTATACGTTAGACGTTAAATATTACATTTTTTTTTTTTTTTTTTTTAGTTAAATCTATATATAAGTTAATAATAATAATATTATTTATTTTGCATTAATAAGATTTAGAATAAAAATGAAAATAATTGAATAAACGTCACAGACAGTTTTACCCCCTCGCAATCTATTACCTCGCCCCGCGGTGCTCGTTCGGTCCCGCTCTTGCGTTATTATATAAAAGGAGAATATTCGACGTGTGGATACACCAGTCGTCGTTCGTACGCCGTCTGAATTCGTTGAGCGCGCGAGTCGTATTCTCTAAATCTAAACAAAAATGACCGGTCGCGGTAAGGGAGGAAAAGGTCTGGGGAAAGGTGGCGCTAAGCGTCACAGGAAAGTGCTCCGCGATAACATCCAGGGTATCACGAAGCCAGCCATCCGTCGTCTGGCGCGCAGAGGAGGCGTGAAGCGTATCTCCGGTTTGATCTACGAAGAGACCAGAGGTGTGCTGAAGGTGTTCCTCGAGAACGTGATCCGCGACGCAGTCACATACACCGAGCACGCCAAGAGGAAGACTGTCACCGCCATGGACGTCGTGTACGCCCTGAAGCGTCAGGGCCGCACCCTGTACGGTTTCGGCGGTTAAATCGTCTACGGCGAGGCGCGGCGAGTTTCTTCGTACTCGGGGGGGTGTGTGTGTGTGTGCGTGCGCGTGTTTTTGTGCGGAATGTGATTATGCTGTGCTGTGTACCGTTGTCGTCGTGATGTTCTTTGATGGATGTATTTGTATTGTTCATTTCATCTCATCATGATCATCGCGATGTGCGGACCACGCACGCAGGCGGCTCACAATCCACACGTGCACGTGCATGCCACCCCCGCGTATAGTTCTACGTTGGCGCATCGTATCACATAAAAAAGGCCCTTTTCAGGGCCGCATATGTTTCCTTATTATATATATTATCAATAATATGATAATATTGTTTCTTGACATCGATATTGTTAACGCAAACGCAATTTTTCTATCCGATCAGATCAGATAGAGATCCGTTGTGTATGTATATATAGTATAGGTAGGTACCTACGTTCGTCTTTGATTAATCTTATCTATCTATTCTATATTAATAGTTTGATCATGGACCACAAATCTCTGTGTGTACCTATATATTATGGGTGCATACTGTAAGTTTATAGTGTATGCTTTTTAAGAATAACGTTGTGATGTGACCTATTAGTTAGTTAGTTAGTAGTACACTGGTTATAAATAAAAACCTAAGATTATTATTGTTCAAGGTAACGGATACATAGATAAATACATATTATTTATTTATGTAATACGTACAAGATAATAGAATAGATACACTATAATAGGTATATTGATCAAGTGAAGAAATCGTTCGCATCAGTAAGTCACTGCGATGTGATAGGACGATTCCTCTGTGAGCTCGCGACGCATGGGTACAAATTTTTAACGTAATCTTCTATGACATACATATATGTATAGTGTTATTAAAAAACATTTATGAACGCCTCACCTAAATAAGGCATGTAATAAAAATTAAATTTCATACAATATAATTTTAACATAATAAATACCGATACTCGTAGACAACGATAGTCATATGGTTAGGAAATGTACCACGTGTTTTTAGAGCTCCAAAATATTGGTCGTTTTATACTACAATAATGATAATATATACATTGTTCTCTTACTACATATGGAAAACGATATCTTTGGCGTTTGTTTATCGAGTAATACGAGTGAAATACATTAATTTTATAGAGAAATTTCAATTTAAAACATGACACGGCCTTAACGTCGCCGCGAGTCACGCCTATAAATCGATCTACATTAAAGTGTAACACTTTTTTCAGTATAACGATCTATCCATCAGATGGTCATGTTCAAAATGTACCATATTAGATTTTCCGCGAGTTCGGTGTAATAATAAAATAATATAAAAATGCATTTTATTCTGACCGCTGTTAGTGAAAAGTCACGAGCGTTCATACGAGAAATCGTCTCTCGACTCCGGTGTTCTCTATACGGTAAAGATTTCTTATATTTCGATTTATACAATTATAGCCAGCGAAGCGATTTCTGTTTGAGTTTATATATTATATATATTCGTGTGAGAGTATTCCATCGCCTCCACGAATCTCCAGAGATCACAGTCTTGTCGTTGCTTACGCTCAGCGGTGGCGCGGTCGAGGTCAACTCCCCCACCCACACGAGCCGAGCCCGGCAAGGCGCGTCCAACGCCCACGTCCGCCCAGGCAGTCGCAGCTCCGTCGACGACGTCGAGCCCGCGATAGCCGCCCTGCGAACGTGCGCCCCGAGACGAACACACCGCGAATCCCAATACTGCGTGTCGAGCGGCGACTAGCTAGCTGTTTCCTTTGAAACGAGCAGCCTAGTAGGCCGCCGACGCCCTGCCACCCCACGATGTCCGGCCTCGACTCGGACGATTCCGACTTCGAGTCACCACAATCGCCACCGCCGCAAGTACAAGACCCGACCGACAGCGCCAACGTCGTCGTGTGCCGGGATCTGTTCAACCCGGAACGATCGGTCATCGTTCCGAGATCCGCCATCGGTCTTCGCCCGCCGGCGCCACGCCCACGCACCACGGTCGCCGCCGCGATCCCGCCCGGTCGAACTGAGTCTCAACATGGGCGGTATTCGACGAGGAAACCGTCGGAGCGAGCCGCACCGCCGCGCAGGCGCGAACCGTCCTCAGGAGACGAAGAGCAGGACGAGAAAAGGCCGAAATTGAAAACTCCCACGCCACCAAGCCGCCCTGCACCGAAGCCAACTGTCCGCATTGTCGACAGCTTCGCCGACGAACCACAGCCGCAACGCACAACGCCGAGAAGACGTTTGTCATCGCCGGCGCGAGCGTATACACCGCCGCCGCAGATGATGGAGGCGTTCCCGTTACCGGAAGGTACCCGCGACGCTTCGAAATCTGCGCAGTCAGCATCGTCATCCCGTAGCGAGGCAGCCTACGTTACCGACGACAGCTCTGCGTCCGACTACTCGGACGATAGTGAGCGCGACGGCGACGACAGCCGCCCACGAGATGACGTACCTATGTCCAGTACTTCAACGGATTACAGGGCTATAGAATCCGTACCGTTCGACGCCGCACCACTACCATCACCGCCGACACCACCGCCACAAGCCGCAGCATCATACGCTGCGGCCATCGCGTCACCGTCACCAGTGCGTAGGATTACGCCACAGCAGTCGCCCCGCCAGCCTACGCTGCCCGCAGAGCCGATGCCGATGGACGAACTACGCCGCAGATACCCGCCTATATTGGTGGACGTTATGCCCGATTGGCCCGCACACATGCGGGCTTTAAAAACTATACTTGGCCGACTACCAGGAGCCCGCCCTTATGGAAAAGGTGTCAAATTTATGCCATCTACACCGGAAGAGTACCGGGTAGTACAAGCATACCTTGTGAAGCTGTCGACGGAAGATCCTGCACTCTCATGGCACGCCTACGCCCTGAAGAACGAGAGGCCCCAAAAAATCGCGCTTTGGGGCCTACCAGCCGAGACTCCAGTCGACCAAATCGTCGACGCCTTCAAGAAGAAAGGTTTTCCGGCAAGGTTCGCGAGGGCCTTGCCGATGAGAAAAAACACAAACAAATGTGTTTATCACGTCCAGCTGGACCCCATGTCCAAGGAAGAGCTAACACAACTCTACCAGATCAGCGACCTGCTCGATATGCCGGGAGTGCACCTCGAGGCCTGGCGCGGCACATCGTCGATGCCACAGTGCCACCGCTGCCAGGGCTTCGGTCACTCCTCCACCCACTGTCACCGGCCTATGAAATGTGTGAAGTGCGCCGGAGCCCATCCCGGTTCTATGTGCACGAAGCCACAGGACGACCCGCTACGCTGCGCTAACTGCGGAGGTGAACACGCGGCTAACAGCCGTACATGCGCCGACTTCCGTAGGGAAGCGCGCAAACGGCAGATTCGCCTCCCAGGCCGCCCTCCACAAGCCGAAGAAGCGGAGCCTCTGCCCGCCGCCACTGAGAACAGACCGCAGCCGCGATCAGCACCACCACCACTCGACCGCCCAGCTAGACAAGTCGTCTCAACCCTAAACCCACCGGCGAACGACTACATACCTAGAGTCGCCGCCGCACCCGCGGCGGCGCCGAAGAGAAAGCGCAACCGACGAAGAGGTAGAAGAGGCACGGGTGCCGCTCCAGTGGCAGCTTCGACCCCAGTCCCGCCCTCCACATACACCGCGTACGCGCCGTATCTACCCGCCTACTTCCCGCCGCTGCCGGTCCCAGCCATCATACGGCCGAGACCTAGGCGCGGCGGGCCTAGACGGCGAGAACAAACGGCTAAAAGCGCTCAGCCAACCGAGCCGCCCGCGGTTGAGGCGGAGGTGCACACAGCCCCCCCGCCCCCGCCCCCCGCACACCATATAACCACAGAGCCCGGAAACGTGATGCCTGCGGTAACTGAAGCACCACAGTCGGATGCGCTGGCGACACACCCAGCGACTGCGACAGCGACGACCGCTACCACTACGACCGCAACAACTACGCGACCCAAACCCCGCTACGTGACCACTACGGCCGGCGCGCCGCCGCCGCCTGGGTGGAGCGCGCGCGCTCCCCGGGCGCAGCCGCCGCCGCACATCCCGCCCGGATGGGGCCGATGGCCGGAAGCGCAGTACAACGCCTTTACGGCACTACCAACTAGAAGAGCGCAGATGGACCCCATTGCCGCCGTCGTGGGGGCCATCATGGGCCTGCTGAGTGCTATCGCCGCAGGTGAAGACCTACGTATAGCGGCGATGCACGGGCTAGCCTCGCTGGCACAATATGCATAAGACGGGGTCCGAGAGCGAGATAGCAATCGGACCTCGCGCTTGTGGGCGTGGCCAGACAGTCCCCCCGAGCGCGACAACGTAAATACCAAGACGTGCCATAGAAGGCGGTAGTAACCGTCGCGATCTCCCTGGAGACAGTTGTCTCTAGCGCCCTACTCCACTAATGAGGTCTTTACCTCGAGGGTGATGTACACGCCGCCCTACACGGTTCGGCGTAGGATAAGATTCGATCGATCGCCAGCGAAGCAAAAATCTAATATTACTCGCTTTTAAAACGTACTAAAGTGATATTTCAACAATGGCAGACACAGCGGTAGCTACCGAGGCTCCAGCACCGGCGACACCGGCGAAGAAACCGAAGGCGAGCGCAGCCGCAGCAGGCGGTGCCAAGAAACCTAAGGCGAAACCTACGCATCCGAAGACCTCTGAAATGGTGAACAGCGCCATCAAGGAGCTGAAAGAGCGCAGCGGATCCTCGCTGAAGGCCATCAAGAAATACATCGCCGCCCAGTACAAGGTCGACGCCGAGAAGCTCGCGCCCTTCATCAGGAAGTATCTGAAGAGCGCCGTCGAGTCTGGCGCGCTCATCCAGACCAAGGGCAAGGGCGCATCGGGCAGCTTCAAGCTCGAGTCGAAGTCATCCGGCGCGAAGAAACCCGCCGCCGGTTCGAAGGCAGCCAAATCGACAGGAGCGAAGGAGAGCACGCCCGCCAAGTCCAAGAAGGCCGCCGCTTCATCAGCCGCCGCCGGCAGGGGCAGGAAGGCGGCCGCGTCGTCGCCCGCCAAGTCCAAGCCCGCCATCAAGGACAAGAAGGCCGCAGCCGCCAAGAAGAAGCCCGCCGCCGCCGCCGCCAAGAAAGCGACCGCACCGGCCAAGGCGAAGGGCGCCGCAGCAGCCGCGCCTAAAGCGAAAAGATCCGCCAAGCCTCCCACGAAGAAGCCGAAAGCTCCCAAGCCCAAGAGAGCCGCCGCAGCAGCCACCCCCAAGTCTAAGGCGGCCGCCAAGAAAGCATCCGCCGCCAAGAAGTAAACCTGAAGGCCTGCAGCGAACGCAAGCTACACAGCAACAGCAGAGCAGTGAATAGCATGCAGTCAGTGCGCGCCTCGCATACGCTCCTCCGTCCGTGTTGTTGTTGTTGTTGTTTGTGTGTGTGCGTGTGGTGCTACGATGATGATGATGATCATGTGTTACCATCATCAATCCCATCGCGGCAGCAGCAGCAGCAGCAGCAGCAATCGGCGGAGTGTTGTGCTCATTATTCATGCTCGATCGCTTGTGAGCGGAACGGCGGTACGCCTATTACGCTCTACTCGCACCAAAAACAGCCCTTTTCAGGGCTAACAAATAAATCTGAACATATACGCCATTTACGTTTCATATGTAATGTTTCAGACGACGCTCGATACGATATTTCATATATACGCTCGACAGACACACACTTTTCATAATCTTCATATTAGGAGGTATGACGAATCTTCTTATTCCGCAACGCAAGCAGGCAGGCAGGCAGTATGTTATGTAGGTATATAGATAGGTAATATTTTTCATTCTTCAGGTGAAAAATAAAATAACACATCACCACCCACACAGAGCCCGACTGCCCGACTATCTATCTCTCTATATACTTATTTATTATGTATATCATATCTATCTGGCTGGGTAAAATTATACATATATATGTACATAAATAAATAAAAAATTATATTGAGTTACATACCTATCTATCTACCTATGTATCTAATTTAATGCTTAATAATATTTTAATACTCTCTATCTACGACTAATACTTTCTCTCTCTCTGATCGCGGCGTACGCTATATTGCGGCAGTCACTGCATCCGGCGGTCCGTTTTTATATAAAAGCGTTTTCAACTTGTACTAGTCGTTCAGGATCGCCGCGCTCGCCGTGTACGGACGTCTCCGCAACAAGTCGCTTTCTACTGTGTCTTCAGTATTTTCTGAGAAAATAGTGTCGACGGTGCCCGGAGCTGTGTGCTTCGGAGGGGAAAATCTGCGCCTACGGACTGCCGGAGAGGTCGGCATGCTGGCGGTGTTGTAACCACACCGCCCTGTAACCGGCCTCTTCTTGCGTCGCACGGAAGCAAGGACTACGAACCTCCGAAGCTATGGACCCGCCACCGCCGGGACCACCAAAAGGCCCTTTTCAGGGCCAACCGCAGCCTAGCCCCGTCACCCCGGTGACGGATGCGACCGCTGATTCCACTATAATAGTAACCAGAGTAACCACTGGTACCGAGCCCAGTCCTTCTCAGGACTACGTAACCCCCGACGGCGCTGTACACGATACAACGCCCGTCTCTCGCCACACGAAGGGCGCGGTACCTGCGCCGTCCGGCAAGCTATCGCCGAAAGGACTTCACGAGCGTGATATTTTCACACTCGCCCGTCTTATGGAAGCCGGGGTCCTTTCGGACGGGATGCTGCGCTGGATGGCGCTCTTCCTGCGCCTAGAAGAGGCAGAAATGGGACAATTCGAGTTGAATCAAGATGACCAAGCTGCGTTACAATTCGCACAAAAGGGTTTAATCACCCTGCCGCCCGCATCGAACATCCAACCCCTGCTACCGCTACCCGCCGCCGCGCCCCGCACCGAAGCGGGAACCAAACGCCGTCGCGCCCGGTCTCAATCGCCGAGCCCGCCGGCGACCCGCCCGAGAGCGAGGTCCCCGAGCCCTAAACCCGGACCGTCCGGGATTTCCTTTTTGTCCCAGGCACCGCTGCCACAAAGGACACAAAAACCCAGCTACGCGCAAACAATGCGCGCAGCTGGGAGTGCGAGTGAGACGGCACGCGCCGCGAAACCCGTCGACGGTACGCGTCATCATGACGCGGCTCGCACGGGCGATCACGCCACTTTGGCCCCGCCCCCTTTCACCGATGCGCCCGGCGCACGCCGCGCGGGTCACGTAGGCCATGCGCCCGCGGCCCCCTCGGCCCGCGCAGCCCCCGTCGTCGCCCACGCGACTGCCTACTCCGCCGCCGCTCGTGCCGCGCCCGCCGCGCGCGCACCGACCGCCGCGCACGCTGCGCGCGCACCCGCCGCAGTCCCTGCTGCCGCCGCGCCCGCCGCTAAAGCCGGCCGCGCACCCGCTGCGCCCGCCGCCGTCGGTGCTACCACAACCGCCGCCGCGACCGCGGCTCGCGCGCCCGCCGCCGCCGCCGGTACCCCCGTCGCCGCCGGTACTACCGCCGCCGCCGCGACCGCCGCATCCTCCGCCCCGAGGCGTGAGCCGCGCTACCCGCCGCTAGTAGTGGAGCGCATCAGCAACTGGACTAAGCACTTTAAAGTGCTCGGGGAACAACTAGGGAGACCGCCAAACGGACGCCCCTATGGACAGGGTATCCGTTTCACCCCAGAGAGCGAAGATGAATATAGAACCATCCAAGCTTATCTCACGCGGCTTGAGAGAGAAGAGAAAATAAGCTGGTTTTGTTACTCATTACCGGCCGAGCGCAGTTTAAAAATAGCAATACGCGGTCTCCCGGCAGATACAAGCCCGGAAGAAATACTAGACGACCTGAAGGGAAAGGGCTTCGACCCGGAATATATAAAAGCGATACACGGAAGACAAGGACGACCGGGATGCGTCTTCTTTGTTATGCTCCGGAAGACCCCGACACTGACGCCGGCGATATACGAGGTGGAAGAAATTTTAATGATGCCTGGAGTAAAAATAGAGGCCTGGCGCGCAAAGAAGGGGCCCGCACAGTGCCACCGCTGCCAAAAGTTCCGCCACAGTTCACACAACTGCCACCGAGACCAGGCATGTGTGCGCTGTGGCGAGGAGCACGCGGCAAGAGAATGCCCCCGCCCCCGCGAAGAACCTGCCACCTGCGCAAACTGCGCTGGCACGCACCCTGCTAACTACGGTGCGTGCCCAATATATAAACAAGAAGCCAAAAATAAAAGGGCCGGCACATTAGCGCTTACTTTGTCCGGCAGGCGCGGACAGGCCCCGGTCGTCCCGGTGACGGTAGAAGAAACCGCCGCTGCCTCCCTAATGGCCCCGGCGAACGCACCAGGCGCACCCGGCGCCAGAAGAAGAGGAAAGAAGAAGTCGGCCGCCCAAAGAAAACGGGAAAAAGAAGAAGCCCCGAAACCCGATGATGGAAAGAAAGATTCGCTCGGGCAAACCATAGGCGTCCTAAAGGAGATCCTGGAGGCGGTCCAAGCCGGGACAGACGCAGAAACCGCCACCCTAATGGGCTTAATGAAGATTCTAAATAAAAATGGACAGCAACAGTAGTAGAATTATCCACTGGAATGCCAGCACGCTCGCGGGGAAGGCAAAACTGCTGACCACCTTCCTCCGCGAGCAAAAAGTTGACATAATGCTGGTTAGCGAAACCCATTTAAAAGAGAACGAAAAATTCAAGATTCCAAACTACCAGGTCTATAGGAAAGACGAGAAAACCCCTGAGGGTAAAGCGTATAGAGGCCTATTAGTGCTGGTCCACAGGAAAATTGTACACCAACTGATCCCAACCGTCGAGTTCCAGTCCTTCCAGGCCTTAGGAGTGCTAGTGAACATCGCCGGTGAAAATAGAAAGCTGTACGCTATTTATAAACCACCATCCTTAAGGTTAGATCCGGCGGAAATCAGGATGCTGCTAGACCCGAAGACACCGACTATCATCGCCGGCGATTTCAACGCGAAACATGCATACTGGAATTCGACGCAGAGCAACCAAGACGGGAATACACTCTACAAGGACTCAGTGGACCACCACTACGAGGTAGCAGGCCCCGATGAACCCACGCACTATACGAATTATTCGGCAGAGACTATAGACCTGGTAGTCTACAAAGGAATAAGAACCCCGCCCACCCAAACGGTACTTACGGATTTCCCTTCTGACCATCGGCCCGTACTCCTCACCGTGGCAGAAGCACCGTATAAAGTCCAGGCGCCAACGAGGAAGAACAGAATCAAATGGGACGTTTTCCAAAATGAAGTCACAAAAAGGACAGACAGCATCCCGGTGAATACCAGAGAAGATGTCAATCGGGCAGTGGGAGAAATAACAACAGCCATACAAACCTCCCTCACGGCAGCATCGCAGACCTCCAGGTCCGGTGAAAGACTAGATCCGACGCCGGCCTGGATACGGAAACTAATAAGCGAAAAGAGGGAGAGGAGAAAGGAATGGCAACGAACCCGCTGCCCGCACATAAAAGCCGAGCTGAACCACCTCGTCGACAAAGTCAAGGCGGCCCTCAATGAGCAGGTGGCACTAGACTGGGAGGAGCACATCACGGCAATAGGCGATCACGTGCCCTCCGTGCATCGTCTCTGCAAAAGCCTGACGAAGACACCAGAGCCAATCAGACCGCTGCTAGGACCGGACGGGTTTCTCAAGTTCGAAGCGCAAGACAGGGCTGAAATCTTTGCCGCAAGCCTCGAGAAACAGTTCGAGCCAAATCAGGACACGCAACCCGAACACACTGAGGAAATCAAAAAGAAACTCAAAGAGTACTTAGACAGAACCCCTGACAAAGAAGGCGAAGAGGAAGAAGAAGAAGATATCTTTTTCAGCCCTGGCCAAGTAAAGAAGGCCATACAAAAACTGCCAAACAGAAAGGCGCCGGGCTTCGATCAAATCAGCAATGAAGCGCTGAAATTCTTGCCACCAAAGACCGTCGTCTGCCTTACTAGATGCCTAAATGGAATAATGCGCAGCGGCCATTTCCCAGACGCATGGAAGACCGGGAGGGTGGTCATGCTAGCTAAGCCAGGAAAGGACCCGAAGAAGCCAGAAAGTTATAGGCCCATTACTTTGCTAAACACTATGAGTAAACTGCTAGAGAGGCTTATACTGCAGAAATTAACACCGCACCTGACACCAAGACCAGAGCAATTCGGGTTCAGGTCGCAGCACTCCACCACCCTCCAAGTCACGAGACTTGTATACGATATGGCCACCAGCCATAACAAGAAGGAAGTAGTAGCGGCGGTCTTTCTTGACATGGAAAAGGCGTTCGACAGGGTATGGCATGAAGGGCTGCTGTACAAACTGTCGACGTCTCCAGCGCCTCGCCAAATCGTCCTGCTCCTGGCGTCCTTTTTGCAAGGGCGAACCTTCAAGGTTGCAGTAGAAGAAGCTACGTCGAGTCTGAAGCCGATAAAAGCCGGAGTCCCGCAAGGCAGCTGCATCTCCCCGATAGCTTATGCTCGGTACACCGACGACATCCCAGTCGTCGGGCGAGCTAAGCTCGCACTATACGCGGACGATGCAGCATACTACGCCGCATCCGTGAACCCCAGACAAGCCGTCAGCTACCTGATGAAGACACTCGATGCCCTGCCGGACTGGCTCGCTAAATGGCGCATGACAATGAATGTCGAGAAAACGCAAGCCATTATGACCGGCAGAGCTAGGATACCGGACGCGGTCAAAATCAAAATCGCCGGCAAAGACATCAAATGGCAGCCCAGCGTCAAGTACCTGGGAGTCACTATCGATAAAAACCTTACATTTAAGCCACATATTGACGAGCTCATAGGAAAGGTAAAATACGCCCGAGCAAGGCTGAACCCTCTTCTAACATCCAGATTACCACTACGGATCAAAATTATGGTCTACAAGACATATATAAGGTCGAGACTTACCTACGCAGCGCCGGCATGGTACGTCTACGTCTCGGACACCAATAAGAAGAGGGTTCAAGCCCAAGAGAATCTCGCCATAAGGAAGATCGTAAGTGCTCCCAGGTACGTGAAAAACGAGGTCATAAGAAGAGACCTGAAGATTGAAGATCTCAACACATTCATCGGCAACCTAACGAAGAAGATGTTTAAAGCGGCGGACGCGTCCAGCTTTGAGCATATACGCGGCATCGCGCCGCTACATGCGCGCCCCCCAGATATTACAGGAAAGAAAAGTAGAAAAATGAAGCCTACACAACGTGAATTGATACCAATTAACACCACAGAAGAAGAAGAAGAAGAAGAAGAGGCCCAAGGAGAAAGGGCGGGACCGCAGGTGGTCGCTGCCGTGCGTGCTGATCGGTTCGCTGGGCTTCCCCGAACGGGGATTAACCTGGCAGGGCCTGATCGCCCCGGCGCATAGTGGCTGCCTGCGGCACCCCGCCCGAGAAGACACCTCTAAACCAAAGACACGCCTGTCGTAACAGGTGGAGTTGAAAGCCAGGGGAAAAGGGCATAGCCCTGAACCCCTCTCCCTACACCAGTGGTGTAAGACGAAGTAACGATGTGTAACTAGTCGTTCAGTCTGTACGAGCAACTCGCGCGCTCCGTACTCCTTATTCGTGTTGTTTTTGACTTAAATTTAAATTTATCAAACATGTCCGGACGTGGTAAGGGCGGTAAAGTAAAGGGGAAGGCAAAGTCGCGTTCTAACCGTGCCGGTCTGCAGTTCCCAGTGGGTCGTATTCATCGACTTTTGCGTAACGGCAACTACGCCGAGCGCGTCGGTGCCGGTGCACCTGTGTACCTGGCCGCCGTGATGGAGTATCTGGCCGCTGAAGTGCTAGAGTTGGCAGGAAACGCCGCGAGGGACAACAAGAAGACCAGGATCATACCTCGTCATCTGCAATTGGCCATCAGGAACGACGAGGAATTGAACAAGCTGCTCTCCGGCGTGACCATCGCACAGGGTGGTGTGCTGCCCAACATCCAGGCCGTCCTCCTGCCGAAGAAGACCGAGAAGAAGGCGTAATAGTGTGTCGTCGCAACGCATCTCCACGAGAGCCGGTACCCGGTGTTTGTTGTGTTACATACTGACTGATGTGTATAATTACGGTGTTGTTTATGGTGTGCGCGCTTTTTCTGCGCTCCTCTGTCGCAACATATAGACAACATCCGTATTCGGTTATGTATGTTAGCAGCATCATCGAGTGACGATCGCTCAAAAAGGCCCTTTTCAGGGCCACAATATGATTCGTATAATTATTATGCTTGTTGGTGTGGTACATAATGTTTTCAATACTTACTTACTACACTCGAGCTTTAATATAATTGTGTTTCTATGATCAGATTGGTACGATAATAAAAAAAAAAAACGCTAACAATAAAATAAAATTATAATATATACCATGCTAATGCAGTACTCTAAATTAAATACACATAAACAGTTATTACATTAGATTACTTACTTAATTTGTTTTTTTTTTTTTTTTTTTTTTTTTATAATTTAATTTAATAATTCCATATAGAAGAAGATGGGTCTGTTGTCTATAGATTTTAATAGTAAGATCTATATAATTAGGTAATATATTCAGAATATAAATAACAATGATTATTTATTAACTATTGCCCGTTTTTAACAGACTTCAAAAAAAGGAGGAGGCTTCTCAATTCGACCGTATTATGTTTGATCGCGGATAACTTCGTCGTTTATGAACCGATTTCGATTATTCTTTTTTTGTTCGAAAGGAGATATCCCAAGTGTGGTACCATGGTAATTTTATCGAGGTATGATAAGTATCTCCAGAGATATTGAGATAAACATCTCAAAATTGATTATGAAGATATTATTATTGATTAATTTTCTTTTCTTTTTACTCTCTCTTTAAAGATAATATTAACTAAATTACATAAAAAAAAAAAAAAAAAACTATATTATATATAACACGAGTAATCAAAGATTTAAGCGCGATGCACTGAAATAATTTCAATAATGATTTTGCATCTCGCTCTAAACACATACAACACGGGGTCGCTTTGTACGATGCGGCGCGATCTCGACGACAAGCGGTTAATAAAAGTCGATTTTATCCTCGACGAAAATTCATTGCGGGTGCGAGATACAAGGACCAGAAACTCCTACCATATACTCCCACAACGCCGGTACCCCTGATGTCATCGATGTCGCCATCACCAGAGGGCTGGACCATCTACACCTGGAAACCTTGGATGACGACTTAGGATCCGACCACATGCCAGTACTTGCAGTCCTGGAAGGGAGACCAGCCTCCTCGGTTCCACCCATGACTCGGAAAATAAACTGGACCGCCTTCACTCAGGAGCTGAACTCACACACACCTACCAGACCAGTGTCAACAGCCGACGAGGTAGACCTCCTAACTGAAGAGCTCACCGCTGCTATCAAGTTAGCCTTGGACAAAGCCACAACGACGACACCTCCAACCCATAGAAAAGACAGCCTACCGCACCAACTGAGGAAGAAAATTGAATCTAAAAGGAAACTCAGAAAAATATGGCAGAACAATAGATGTCCAACGCTGAAGTCCAAGGTGAACAAGATGGCAGAAGAAATCTACAACGAGCTACAAGAGTTTGCATCCGATTCATGGGAAAACCGCGTCTCTGAAGCAAGCGAAGACTGGCCTTCGATCCACAAACTTTGTAGAGTCTTCTTCAGAAAACCAGAGCCCATCAGACCCCTCCAGCACAGTGACGGTACACCAAGGTACAGAGCAGAAGACAGGGCACAAATTTTCGCCGAGCACCTCGAAAACCAGTTCAGCCCTAATCCGGTTATCGACGAGGTTTTCAACGAGAACATCGAGAAGGAAGTACAAAACTTCCTGAACCAGCCAGATGACGATGACCAAGTTGAGGAAGAGAACCCCCGGATCACCTTTTCCCCGGGAATGGTGCAGCGAGCCATACGGTGGACCAAGCCCAGAAAGGCTCCAGGAAAAGACGGGGTCACCAATCGTGCACTCCGTTGGATCCCCTACAAGACTATAGCTGCAGTCACCCGTCTTTTCAACGGGATACTAAGAAGCGGAACCTTTCCCAAACAATGGAAGGAGGGACTCTGCGTAATGCTGCCCAAACAGGGGAAAAATGTTCTCCTGCCCGGAAGTTACAGGCCCATCACTTTACTACCGGCCCTGTCAAAGGTTTTCGAGAGGATGCTGTACAAACATCTGGCTCCACACATAACCCCAAGAGAGGAACAACACGGATTTAGACCGGAACACAGCACAGTACTCCAACTTATCCGAGTCATCCACATGCTGACGACAGCGAAGAACAAGAAGGAGAAGACAGCCATCGCCCTCCTGGATATGGAGAAGGCGTTCGACCGGGTCTGGCACGCAGGCCTGGTCCATAAGTTAATCGCGACACCGACACCCAGGAGGGTGATCCGAATCATAGCCTCCTTCCTGCAGGACAGAAGCTTCCGCGTACGAGTCCAAGACGCAACATCGGAAAGCCACCCAATAAGAGCGGGCGTACCACAGGGCAGCTGCCTGTCGCCCATTCTGTACGCCAAGTACACGGATGACATCCCGGTGGGGGAAGGGGTCCAACTAGCGCTTTATGCCGACGACGCGGCATACATATCCGTGTCCATCAAGCCGAGGCACGCGATATTGAAACTTCAGAGGACGTTGGATCTTCTCCCCCAGTGGCTGGCAAGATGGCGACTGGTAGCGAACGCAAGCAAGACGCAGGCACTCCTGACTCAGGTGCAAGCGAGTAGGCACCCCAAGCTGCACTTTATGGGCGTTGACGTCCAGTGGTCAAACGTGGTCAAATACCTCGGCATCCTGATCGACAATAAGATCAACATGGGGAAACAGTCGAAGAGCGCCGCCAACAGTGGCCGCACAGCCGCCTATCTCCTACGCCCCATGCTGAACTCCTCCCTGCCGGTGAAAGCCAAGCTGGGGATCTACAAGACCTACATTCGACCGAGGCTCACATACGCCACTCCAGCTTGGTGGACACTGGCAAGCGAAACCAACAAAGACAGATGCCGAGTAGTTCAAAGAAAGGCTCTACGGAAAATCGTCAACGCCCCAAGACTCGTACGCGGTAGCACAATAGAGAGAGACCTCCGGATGGACAGCCTGGACAATGTCACGAAGAGACTCACGAAGAAACTATTCAAGCGAGCGGACTCTTCATCATGGGAGCACCTGAGGGGCATCGCCCCCTACCATAGAAGGCCACCCGACGGAAAGGGCTATCCTCGAGACCTCGTCGCTGGCAGTAGCGACGACTCGGATTGTGGCGGTTGAACCCGGGAACCTAGTCGGTCGCTGAGGCGTTTAGCTGGGCTTCCCCGAACGGGGATCAACCTGGCATGGACGTCTCGCCCGGCTACCCAGTTCCCGGGGAATACCCCCCCACCTCCACACGCGACTCCCAGAGAAAGACGAGGAACCCGACCTAACACGCAGGTCGCCCTGCCCGTCGGGCAATCTACCACGGCCCAGAAATGGCCACCCCGACTCCCGAACGTATTCACGTCCGGCGATGGACACCCTGGTCAGGGGGCAATGCCCCGAAACCAGGCCCCCGCGCCCGAGAAGGGACTTCGCGAGAAGACAATAGTCTGACGAAAATTCATTCGCACGGTGAACGCATCAGCGGACGCTCGTGTGTTACAGTTGTGAATACCATTCTGTGTGTAGCTAACTTGCAGTGTATCACTTGTAATCATCATGCCGCCCAAGACTAGTGGAAAGGCCGCCAAGAAGTCTGGCAAAGCCCAGAAGAACATCTCCAAGACTGACAAGAAAAAGAAGAAGCACAAGAGGAAGGAGAGTTACGCCATCTACATCTACAAGGTGCTCAAGCAGGTCCACCCCGACACCGGTATCTCCAGCAAGGCCATGTCGATCATGAACTCCTTCGTGAACGACATCTTCGAACGTATCGCTGCCGAGGCGTCCCGCCTGGCGCACTACAACAAGCGTTCCACAATTACATCGAGGGAGGTGCAGACTTCGGTGAGACTCCTGCTGCCCGGCGAACTCGCTAAGCACGCTGTCAGCGAGGGCACCAAGGCCGTAACCAAGTACACCAGCTCCAAGTAAACCGTCCGTGTACGTAACGCGGTCGGTGCGACTTGGTGCACAAAAAGGCCCTTTTCAGGGCCACAAAATTATTCTAATACTTTTACGGTAGACACATAGATGTGTGTTAACCGCAGTATATGTTTGTTGACAACGAATAATATTATGATATGTATAACGCATAAATAAATTTTAATCTTGTGTAGACCAGACTACTACAGATATTGTTCTATTTTTGAATTCATTATGAACATAGAACCGATTATGTTAAATAAACAACGGGATGATATAGGCTAAAATTAATGAGATATACTTATTTACTACTAATATTCGATAGAAACAGCTGAATACTCGTCATTGAATGTTCCTTCTGTTCAATGATATAGCTAGGTATATAAACTATATGATGACTATGGCTTTGCTTCGGCAATTAATGTAACCAACAGGCCTAATGCTGTTTGATGATGATATTATTTATTTTCAAAATTCGTTCTTTAATTATTTATTTTAAAATGAAAAAAGTTATGATATGGAGACGATGATGCGAACGAGGCGTGGCTAGCGCGCGTGCGAGCGAGTGAGAGACTCATCGCTCCTCTAGCACCTATATAAAAGAGCTATAAGACACGCGAACGGTTTTCGTACATTACCATTCGCGTCTCGTCGTCCGTACGATACGATACACGTCGCGTGTGATTTTTATCGTTCTCACTCATTCGTGTGTTCTATAATATTAAATAATGGCACGTACAAAGCAGACCGCTCGTAAGTCCACCGGTGGCAAGGCGCCCCGCAAACAGCTCGCCACCAAGGCGGCGCGCAAGAGCGCACCGGCAACCGGCGGCGTGAAGAAACCTCATCGTTACAGGCCCGGAACCGTCGCTCTGCGTGAGATCCGTCGTTACCAGAAGAGTACAGAGCTGTTGATCCGCAAGCTGCCGTTCCAGCGTCTGGTGCGTGAGATCGCGCAGGACTTCAAGACCGACCTTCGTTTCCAGAGCTCCGCTGTGATGGCTCTGCAAGAAGCGAGCGAGGCTTACCTCGTCGGTCTCTTCGAGGACACCAACCTTTGCGCCATTCACGCGAAACGCGTCACCATCATGCCGAAGGATATCCAGTTGGCGCGCAGGATCAGAGGCGAACGCGCCTAGAGCTCGTATCAATTCTTTCGATCGGCAGTTGTTAACTACGCGGTGTTAGTGCAGTGTAGTTTAGTAGCATTGCAGTTTTCACCATCGTCGCATCGAAGTGAATATAAAAGGCCCTTTTCAGGGCCACATACGTTTCATGATTATATAATTTACTTTATAATTTGTTTCGTTACGGGCGATCATACGATATTATAACGCATACAAACTTATTATTATTAAAATAAATAATACACACGCTACACTACCTCATACCTATCTTAGATATACGAGTATGGATATGTATTTACATCCGTCTGTCTTATTGTATTATGTCTATGTATATTTATTTATTATTTATATATATATATATTATATATATATATATATATATATAAATAATAAATAAATATACATAGACATAATACAATAAGACAGACGGATGTAAATACCTATATATCTGTATATCACTTAAATGTAATGTGCAGCGCAGGCACGATTACGTATACGTTAGACGTTAAATATTACATTTTTTTTTTTTTTTTTTTAGTTAAATCTATATATAAGTTAATAATAATAATATTATTTATTTTGCATTAATAAGATTTAGAATAAAAATGAAAATAATTGAATAAACGTCACAGACAGTTTTACCCCCTCGCAATCTATTACCTCGCCCCGCGGTGCTCGTTCGGTCCCGCTCTTGCGTTATTATATAAAAGGAGAATATTCGACGTGTGGATACACCAGTCGTCGTTCGTACGCCGTCTGAATTCGTTGAGCGCGCGAGTCGTATTCTCTAAATCTAAACAAAAATGACCGGTCGCGGTAAGGGAGGAAAAGGTCTGGGGAAAGGTGGCGCTAAGCGTCACAGGAAAGTGCTCCGCGATAACATCCAGGGTATCACGAAGCCAGCCATCCGTCGTCTGGCGCGCAGAGGAGGCGTGAAGCGTATCTCCGGTTTGATCTACGAAGAGACCAGAGGTGTGCTGAAGGTGTTCCTCGAGAACGTGATCCGCGACGCAGTCACATACACCGAGCACGCCAAGAGGAAGACTGTCACCGCCATGGACGTCGTGTACGCCCTGAAGCGTCAGGGCCGCACCCTGTACGGTTTCGGCGGTTAAATCGTCTACGGCGAGGCGCGGCGAGTTTCTTCGTACTCGGGGGGGTGTGTGTGTGTGTGCGTGCGCGTGTTTTTGTGCGGAATGTGATTATGCTGTGCTGTGTACCGTTGTCGTCGTGATGTTCTTTGATGGATGTATTTGTATTGTTCATTTCATCTCATCATGATCATCGCGATGTGCGGACCACGCACGCAGGCGGCTCACAATCCACACGTGCACGTGCATGCCACCCCCGCGTATAGTTCTACGTTGGCGCATCGTATCACATAAAAAAGGCCCTTTTCAGGGCCGCATATGTTTCCTTATTATATATATTATCAATAATATGATAATATTGTTTCTTGACATCGATATTGTTAACGCAAACGCAATTTTTCTATCCGATCAGATCAGATAGAGATCCGTTGTGTATGTATATATAGTATAGGTAGGTACCTACGTTCGTCTTTGATTAATCTTATCTATCTATTCTATATTAATAGTTTGATCATGGACCACAAATCTCTGTGTGTACCTATATATTATGGGTGCATACTGTAAGTTTATAGTGTATGCTTTTTAAGAATAACGTTGTGATGTGACCTATTAGTTAGTTAGTTAGTAGTACACTGGTTATAAATAAAAACCTAAGATTATTATTGTTCAAGGTAACGGATACATAGATAAATACATATTATTTATTTATGTAATACGTACAAGATAATAGAATAGATACACTATAATAGGTATATTGATCAAGTGAAGAAATCGTTCGCATCAGTAAGTCACTGCGATGTGATAGGACGATTCCTCTGTGAGCTCGCGACGCATGGGTACAAATTTTTAACGTAATCTACTATGACATACATATATGTATAGTGTTATTAAAAAACATTTATGAACGCCTCACCTAAATAAGGCATGTAATAAAAATTAAATTTCATACAATATAATTTTAACATAATAAATACCGATACTCGTAGACAACGATAGTCATATGGTTAGGAAATGTACCACGTGTTTTTAGAGCTCCAAAATATTGGTCGTTTTATACTACAATAATGATAATATATACATTGTTCTCTTACTACATATGGAAAACGATATCTTTGGCGTTTGTTTATCGAGTAATACGAGTGAAATACATTAATTTTATAGAGAAATTTCAATTTAAAACATGACACGGCCTTAACGTCGCCGCGAGTCACGCCTATAAATCGATCTACATTAAAGTGTAACACTTTTTTCAGTATAACGATCTATCCATCAGATGGTCATGTTCAAAATGTACCATATTAGATTTTCCGCGAGTTCGGTGTAATAATAAAATAATATAAAAATGCATTTTATTCTGACCGCTGTTAGTGAAAAGTCACGAGCGTTCATACGAGAAATCGTCTCTCGACTCCGGTGTTCTCTATACGGTAAAGATTTCTTATATTTCGATTTATACAATTATAGCCAGCGAAGGTTCTTCTGTGTGTGTGTGTACATTAGTGTGAGTGTATTCCATCGCCTCCACTAACCGCAGAGAACCACAGTTTTCGCTGTCCCCGTTGCTCCCGGTGGCGCGGTTGAGCACTGACTCCCCCACCTTCCCAGTGAGCAGCGCCCAGCGAAAGCGTTTCCGCCGCGGCCGGTGGGACCCGTCCAGTCGCCCCGCGCTCCGGCAACAGCTGTTGAGCGCCGCGACTGGGGACCGCCGGCAGCTAAGAGGTCGCAACCTGCGCACCCCTGTCGGGCCACTTACCCCTGTCTGAGGAAGACAAGCGGTGTAGTGCCCCTCCGCATCTCTGCACTTCTGCAAGACTGGGATAGCTCGGTCACGCCTACTCCGACAACCGTCGTTGAGCGTGCGCGGCCTGCTACTCGCCTGCAAGAAGACGCCAACACTGCAAACGCAAGCCTATCAACACATCGGAAACCACACGCTGTACAGAGACGTGCCAGACGAGCATCGCTTTTGTACTGAAATTGCTCCTGAAAATATTCGGAAGACACCACTAGTTGCCGGAGTTTTGTTTTCTGGGTCATTTCTCCAGCCAGAAGTTCACTAAAACCAAGATGTCCGAGAAGAGCGAGCAGCCGACTTCAACGCCCGCCTCACCCGAGCCATCTCCACCCCGCCCCTCGTCCCGCGGACACCTACAAGCAGACCGAACGGTCTGTGTTCGAGACCTATTTTCCGGCGAGATAAGGCTGGTTGGACGCCAGTCGGTGGGAGCGACGCCGAGGCGCCCGAGGTCAGCTGGCAGAGCTGCCGCGACCTCCTCCCGCGCCCCTACTCCGACTGCGTTGCAACCAGCCAACTCGGACCCCGCGCTCGCGCGCCCTACTCCGCGTAGACGAGAATCGTCCTCAAACGACGAGATGCAAGATGAAAAGAGGCCCAAAGTGGATTCTACTCCACCTACGCCCCCGCACTCCACACCTCCGAAGCCGCATTTCCGCATCCATTACGGATCGCAGGAAGAGCCGAAACCACAAAGAAGACCGCGCCCAAGCACGGAACGCGACGCACCACCTACCGACAAAGAACATGCCACCAATCAGTCGGCAAGTACATCGCAGGCATCAACATCATCGAGCTCAGCGGACCGCTCAGCCGCATCGACCGCACACAGTAGTTCGTCGCGTCACTACGACACTGATGGCAACCGATCGGTTCACGATTCCACGTCGTACGTAGGAATCGACTCGGTGCCAATTGACCAGGCGCCACTTCCGTCACCACCATCGCCACCACCGGAAGCAGCAGCGGCATACGCCGCTATGATTACATCTCCAGTACCGGCAAGACGTAGCCCGGACGGATTCACAACTCGTACCGTGACCGCGCCCGCCGATATTACTACTGGTGAAATCGCGACGGCGACCAAGACACCGGTTGCGCGACCTCGATCTGTTATCGCGTCGCCGCCCGCCCGTCATTCGCCGCCCGCCCGTCATTCGCCGCCCGCCTATTTGACAACAGCAGCCCGGGCCGAGGCCACGCCCCCTGGACCTGTTGCGCGCCCACGTGGACTACGGGACGCAAACAACGTAGTCCAACGCACTACAAACGAACCAACGTACGCTCAAATTGCGTCACCCGCCGGAAGAAGACACTCCACCACTCCGCCATTATACATGTCAGTGACGGAAGCAGTGACGTCACCACCACAACGAGTCACACAAGCACCGATGCGAGACGCAGTACAAAGCTCACCCGCAAATACACCGCCTGCCCGCCCAGCAAGAGGATACCCGCCACTGCTGGTCGAGAAAATGCCAAACTGGCCTAATCACCTTAAGAAATTGAGGGAGCAACTTGGTCATATACCAAACGCTCGGCCGTTTGGAGAAGGCGTAAAATTCACGCCGAAGTCCGCGGACGAATACCGCGCGATCCAAAGATACCTGGTCGAGGAACAAGCAAAGACGCCGAGCCTGTCTTGGTTCGCCTATAGCCTCGAAAAGGAGCGACCGGTGAAAGTCGCACTATGGGGACTGCCGGCTAACACCGAACCAGACGCAATTGTTGAGGCGCTAGAAGAGCGAAACTTCCCGGTTCGCTTCGCCAAACAATTGCCGTGCCGTGGACGCACCAACAAAGTGTGCTTCCACGTGCAGTTTGACCACTTGGAGAAAGAAGAATTGGGAAGACTCTTCGGGACCAAGGACCTGCTGGATATGCCTGGTATCACGCTGGAGGCCTGGAAAGGTACCTCAACGGTATCACAGTGCCACAGATGCCAGGCGTACGGTCATTCGTCCAAAAACTGCTACAGACCGCAAAAATGTGTCAAGTGCGCGGGCCCGCATTTCGGGTCGGAATGCCCGCGCTCAGAGGACGACGCACTCAAATGTGCAAACTGTGACGGGCAACATGCGGCTAACAGCAGAACTTGCCCCGCTTTCCGCCGGCAAGCGCGCAAGAAAGAGATCCCTGCGGGAAGACCGAGGACTTCAGGGCATCCGCAAGCCGCGAGAACACAGCGAGCACAGCCAGCCGCACAACAGGGCCCACAGAATACTTACAGTCTCCAGCCTACCCAAGAACGTTACCAGAGACCGTCACAACCTACGGCACGCCCGCAGTACACAACGGCGCCACCACCAAACAACCGGGCTATCCACACGGGACCCTTCCCGGGCTGGACATGGCCGCCACTACCGCCCGTGCAAACCCACTATGGGTCCCTGCAACCCCCTGCTAACTATCCACCCCCCAGAGGCGAATGGCATACAGTGCAAGCGCCAAAGAGGCACAGGAAAAGAGGCGGAAAAGGCAGGGGAAAACAAAGGAAACCGGTGGCGTCATCCACCCCCGTACCACCAGTCGCACTACGAGCAACAGACGCACCAGCAAGACCGACACGCGCGTCAACCACTAACTCAGTAGAACCGAGAGCACCGCTCCAAACTCGAAGGGGAGCCCCCCGAGCCCCTTCTCGCGGTTCTCGAACGACATCGCGAGCGACAATCACACCTGCTGTAAACGAATGGGGCGCGGGCTACTTCGCGCTACTAGCGCCAAATGTGCCTGCCCCATCAGCCCCGTCTGCCCCCTCATCAGCACCGTCGTCTGCGCCCTCATCGCGCCCCGGCTCAAGACGCGGCCAGCCGCGCAGAAGACGACACAGAGGCGGCGAGATTGGTATGGAGGTAGAGGCCGGCGCATCCTCAGCGCCGGTGACTCCCTTCATGCCCTCCGAAGGCCCGGGGCTGGGGGCACAGGCCGTGCCACCTAGCTCGGGCCCCGTGCAACTGGACCCCAGGGTCCATTTCACGCCCGTGACGCGTACAGCCGTCACGAGCACTACCGCCACGGTGAGCGCGCCCCGACCAGTGCGACCCCCGCTGGCGCCGGCTATGCCGACCGTCCAGTGGGGTGCACCACTGAATCATCCGAGGGCCGCCCGCCCACAGCTCGGGTCGAGTGCTTTTGCTCCCCGAGCTCGCCGACCACTGTGGGGCCCAACACCCGCACCTCCCCCGGGCCTTATGGGGCCCTTAGGCAGAGCGGGGCCTTACCCCCCGCAACCACTGTACTACCCCCAATATCAAATGGGACAAATGGTGAGCCCCGCCCGGGAGCCCGTACAAGCCGTACTGGGTGCCCTGGCGGACCTGCTCACTGCCATCGCAGCGGGTCACGACCTTCGAGCTGCAGCGATGCGTGGACTGGCCGCACTGAACGGGTACCTCTATGGATAGTGGCCAGTTACGCATCCTATACTGGAATCCGGGGGGCGTCCGAGGAAAGGCCTCCGCTCTCCGTACAATCGCACACAGCCACGAAATCCACGTGATCCTACTCGGCGAGACCAAGCTGCGTAGTAACCAGACACTAGTAGTACCAGGCTACGCAGTATATCGTCGCGACGAATTATCTCCTCGGGGCATGGCCTATAGAGGAACGGCTGCCCTTGTAAGGAGAGATATAATCCACGAGGACATACCACACCGCCCCTTCCAAGAGATAAGATCAACGGGTATCTCCATGAGCATAGCCAACAGACCGACGAACATATTCGCCGGCTACAGACCACCGCTGCCATCGCTAGAAACCGGAGATCTGAGAACCATCTTCGCCGACCACACCCCGACTATAGTAGCTGCAGATCTAAACGCTAAGCACATAGAATGGGGGTCGCGAGTGATCAACGACACGGGCAGACGACTACTAAATGACGCAGAGAACCACGATTACTCTGTGATTGGTCCGGACTCGCCGACCCACATACCGAGCAACAACAACCACTACCCAGACGTGATCGACATCGTGCTGCACAAGGGGCTACAGGTGCCAGTAAGCGTGGAGGTGCTGTACGACCTGGACGAGCAGCACCTCCCGCTCCTTATAACACTCGGAGCAACCGCTGCAGCCATACCACCCAGACGGTCAAGGCTTACAACTGACTGGGAAGCCTACAGAGCGGAGCTGGCAGACATCCGAGTTGGCCCACTAAACACCGCACAAGACATAGAAAGATGTGCCGAATTACTAGAAAGCAAAATGACCGACGCCCAGCGAGTTGCCACGAGGGAAACGTCCCACATGAGATGGAAAGAAAGATTACCTCGTAGGCTCCAAACTATGCGAGAGGAAAAACGTCGGCTCAAGGAACTGTGGGCTCGCACACGTTGCCCGAGAACAAAACGCGAATTAAACACCGCAACAGAAAATTTCACAGAAGCAGTTAACTCATGGAGGGGAGCTAACTGGGAAAAACATATAGAACATGTAAGTGAGAACATGACATGTCTATACCGACTGAACCGCCAACTGACCCAGGCTAAAACGACGGTCTGCCCACTACTGGACTCCACCGGTAGCCGTCGCTACTCAGCCTTAGAGAGGGCAGAGCTACTAGCTGACCATTTGGAAGGTCAGTTCCAGCTACACCCTGTACCACCGAACACCGGAGAAGCTGTCCGCGACCACCACGAGAGGGTAACCAGAGAAGTGACAGAGTACCTGCAGACCCCCGCTTCCCCGCTGGGAGGGGATGACTTTATGTCCCCAGCGGAGGTGAAGAGAGCAATCAGAAGGCTGCAGGCGAGAAAGGCACCCGGCAAAGACGGGATCTCGACTGCCGCAATAAAACAGTTGCCGTCGAGGGGAATGGTCTGTCTGACCAGACTCTTCAACGGCATACTGCGAACTGGTCACTTTCCCTCTCTCTGGAAGACTGGCAAAGTAATCGTCATCCCGAAGCCAGGGAAGGACAGACGACTACCAGCCAGCTACAGACCCATCACGCTGCTACCGCACATAGCGAAGCTGTTCGAGCGACTGCTGCTGCGGAGACTACGCCCACACTGCGTCCCTAGGGACGAGCAGTATGGGTTCCGCACCCAGCACTCCACCACGCTCCAGCTGACACGCGTACTTCACCATGTGACGAGCGAACTGAACCAGGGGAGGAAAACGGTCGCCGTGTTCCTCGATATCGAGAAAGCTTTTGACAGGGTGTGGCATGAAGGCCTCATATACAAGCTGGTACAGAAGACGATGCCGCCAGCGCTGATCCGCATCGTGGCGTCGTTCCTCGCCGATCGTCAATTCTACGTGTCCGTCGAGAACATCAGCTCCGGATGCAGACCGATCGTTGCGGGGGTACCGCAAGGAAGCTGCCTGTCCCCGGCACTCTACGCCGTCTACACAGATGACATCCCGGTCCTGGAAGAGGAGCATCTTAGACCTGGAGAAAGGGGTGTCATACTGGCGCTCTTCGCTGATGACAGCGCATACCTAACCTCGTCAACAAATGCTACCATATCCGCAAGCAGAATACAGCGGGTGTTAAACCTTCTGCCAGAATGGCTAGATAAGTGGCGCATGGCTGTGAACGTGGGAAAGACAGCCGCGCTACTTACCGGTGCACAGCGTATTCTGCCCCCTCCATTGCAACTTCGAGGCGAGAATGTCCGATGGGAAAAGTCGGTAAAGTACCTCGGCATCCACATTGACCGGTCCCTGAGAATGGGTCCACAGACCACCCACTCTGTGAGACAGGCAAAAGCGGCGAGAGCCATGCTGAGACCGGTCCTAAGCTCGAAGTTGCCACTGAAAACCAAGATCGGTATTTATAAGACGTACGTGCGAACACGTCTTACATACGCTGCACCATCGTGGTATGCATTATGTTCGAAAACAAATAAGCAAAGACTGCAAGTTGTCCAAAATGTCGCCCTGCGGATGTGCACAGGAGCCGGCCGCTACGTCAGAAATGACGTCATAGCGAGGGACCTCAACATAGAGTCAGTGGAGAAATTTGTCGTCCGACTCGCGCGCAAAATGTTCGACCGCGCCGACAACGGGCCGCATCTCCACCTGCGTAACATCGCGCCTCACCATGCTCGACCACCTGACGTCAGGGCTTGGCGTGCACTCCCCCGAGACATCGTCCCGCCGACATTGGACAACGACGAGGTTGTAGACGGCACGCTAGATGAGGCAAACTAACCAAAGCCATGATAGGCACGACGACCACAAAGCCAAGAAGGCCCACGATAACCACAAAGCCAAGATGGCCAACAACCGGACCAACAAGGGATTAAACCCGCACCGTTCCCGTTGGGTAGTAGCCCGACGCGCCCAGCCCGGGTTAAAGAGGAAAACCTCGAACCCGACCCAAGCTCGCAAAGTCCACTTAGTTATAATTATATTATATTCTTAAGACATACTCTGCGTTAGTAAATTAAGGTACCTACGTGTACAAACTAAGCTTGATGAATAAATATACGATACCAGCGAAGCAGGTTTTCTGTTGAGTTTTGTTCCCGTACATTCGTGTGAGAGTATCTCATCGCCTCCACGAATCTCCAGAAAGCCACAGTCTTGTCGTTGCTTATGCTCAGCGGTGGCGCGGTTGAGGTAATACTCCCCCACCCCTACGAGTGAGCACGGCAAGGCGCTTCCGCTGCTGTCCGGCCGGACCTGTACAGCCGCCCTGTGCTCCAGCAACCGCTGTTGAGCACCGCGACTGCGGACCGCCGTCAGCCAAGTGGTCGCACACCCTGCGTACCCCCGTGGAGCCGCTTGCCGCTGTCTGAAAAGACACCGGTGCAGCACTCCCCCGCACCTCCTCGCCCTCCTGCAGACCGGGACGTCGGCACGCTTCACTCCGACACCATTGTCGTCGAGCTTGCACGACCGACACCGCCTGCAACAGGGTGCAAACTGCCTTTTTTAAGGCAAGAGCCGAGACCGGCTCCCCCCCGCTCTGCACTGCCAGAGCCTGCTACGCGCCGACACATCGTCGAGTTTAACGCCGAACTACAACTGCGAGATCCGACCATACAGCCAGGAGCGTCGAGCCTGCATCCGCCCCGAGTGCAGTAGCGTCAGTGACGACTCGCACTGCAGTTTCTCACATCGCTCGAAGCCATTCACCGAGCCTCACAACCGAAAAAATTTTTCGCCTTCGGCGATAATTTAAGGATCACGACATAGTGATAGTTGCCGGAGTGTTGTGTACTGGGTCGAGTCCGCTAACCATCTGGCCTTGCTGATCGCCTTAACCGGACTTCCTGCTTCAGGGCGGGATACAGTCCGGTAGGGTTGACTCGCAGGCGGTGGAGGAGGAGACTCAGACACACACACTGACATGGACTTAGTGCAATCTACCAGTACCCACAACTCAACATCGTCAAGATGACGGAGAAGAACCAACCACCATTGAGGGAGATTGCGCAGACCCCTGCATCCCCGTCCTCATCGCCGGATACACCGCAGCGATCATGGGACACGCTCGACCCACACGACTTGATAGTCGCACGGAACCCGTGGTTTCCAGAACAAACACGAATTGTAAGCCGTGCTGAAGTTGGCCTGCCACCACGACGCCCACCACGCACCGCAACCACTACAGCAACAACGTCCACTACCGCCCCCATCCCTGCTCAGCGACAACGACGCGCAGCGCCCCCGCGCAGGCGCGAGACATCGTCCAGCGATGAGATTCAGGATGAAAAGCGGCCACGCGTGGGAGACTCCCCGCCTACACCACCACCCGCTACACCGCCGAGGCCGTTCTTCCGTGTTATACAAGGAACACAGGAAGAACCAAGACCACAGAGACAGAGTAGACGTGTCTCACCTCAACAGGAGCGAGCGTATACACCGCCGCCCGTCATATCTCCGCCACCCTTTCCCATCGACATGGGAGGACAGACAGACGGAAGACATACCAGCGAGCACTCTAACCTATCTCGCTCATTGACTTCAAAGTCAAATACCTCAAGTGCGAGAGCGAACAACCCAGCACTTGATTCTGACGACAACTCGACAGATGAAGACCCAAACGAAGCGGGAAATTATACACATGAAGATTCGACTTCATATGTTGGCATAGAGTCGGTGCCGTTAGATCAGGCACCGATGCCATCGCCACCATCACCACCATCAGAAGCCGCCGCCGCTTACGCCGCGGCCCTACTCACTCCGCCGTCAACCTCACGAGCTGGCGTTCAACGAGGGTTATCAGTACCAGTCGCCCGGCCGCGCCACCTGCTGGAGACTCGGTCAGAAATCGCAGGGCCTACACCCGTCAATACAACGAACACGATCTTGTACGGACGTCAATCATCGCCAGTACAAACGAATGCCACCCATGGAGCCGCAGTGTCCTACGCTACCGCCTTGGCTACGTCACCTACTCGGCCACCACCGCCCATGCAACAGCCAATGCTAACACAGAGGATGTCTCCTAATCAAGCAACACCATCCACCTCAACTGCACCCGTGATTCAAGACCAAAACATCGGTGCCACCACAGGAGTAATGAAGGGATACCCACCCATAATAGTAGAAGCCCTTCCAAATTGGCCCGAGCACCTTAAAATATTAAGGCAGAAACTCGGCCATATACCGTCTGCCCGTCCCATGGGCAAGGGTATTAAATTCACCCCGAAGTCACCAGAGGAATTCCGCGCTATACAGGCGTACCTCACAGATCTGTCTGCGAGCGACCCGGGTGTATCATGGTTTGCCTACGCACTGAAGCACGAAAGGCCCCAGAAGGTGGCGCTATGGGGCATACCTCGTGAGACACCCACGGAAACTATTCTAGAAGAGCTACAACAGAAGGGCTTCCCAGCGCGGCTAGTGAGAGGCCTACCTTCCAGAAGAGCAACCAATAAATGTGTTTATCACATCCAATTGGACGCCCTAAGTAAAGATCAACTATCGGAGCTTTACAACACTAAAGAACTCCTTAACATGCCTGGCGTCCACATAGAAGCATGGAGGGGGAAAACGACCATGCCACAATGTCACCGATGCCAAGGCTTTGGACACTCATCCAAAAACTGCCACCGTCCCATACACTGCGTTAAATGCGCAGGCCCTCATCCTGGGTCAGAATGCCCGAAGCCCCCGAACGACCCACCTTACTGCACAAACTGCGAAGGAAGTCACGCAGCAAATAGCCGTAACTGCGCTGTATACCGTCGCGAGGCCCGCAAGAGGGATATACGACTCCCGGGACCACCACCGCAACAACTACAGCCTGAGCAACTACAAGCACGGCCTACCACTACCCAGACTAGAAGACCACCGCCACCACCTCTACGCGAGGTCTACCGAAACCAGCCGCCGTTTTACCAACAGACGGCGGTAGCTGAATGGGTCTGGCCACAACCTCACGGAGTTGCAACCCTCCGGCCGCCAGCCAACGACCCGATTGCAAAAGGAGCCCAAACCTTGGGTACCAAACGCAGAGGGAAGAAGAGGGGAGGCCGGAACAGAAAAAGAAGCGCAGCACCTACGGCTGCTTCCACTCCGGTTATCCCACACATACCACCGCCAGCCTTTGTGCCTTATATGGCAGCTATGGCAGCACAACCGCCCAGACAAATGCCACCGACCATGGCCCCTACAGCCTCAGTCTTGGCGTTCCCAGCCCTACCACAACCTCGACCACGCTCCAGAAGAGGGGCTCCTCGCAGAAGGCCTACACCTACCCCAGCTGCAGAGCAACCAGCTGAAAGAATGGAGACGGAAGCACCTGCGATAGAAACAACTACCACACAACAGGCAGCGGAAATGCCAGCACCTCCAGTCCAATCAACTGTCATCACAGGACAGACGATGGCCCCACCACCTGCAATGAGAATTCCAGGCCCTCGTCCGGACTCCAGAGTCCATTTTACACCGGTCACAAGAGTGGAGACCAGGACCACCACAACGGCACCAAGGGTAACCAGACCGACACCCAGAGTGGCACAAGCGACAAGGGGAATACCGCTGTTTTATACCCAACCTCCACTCCAGCAGCAGTACCAACCAAATTTACAACGGGTACCCCCAACGCCATATATGGGCCCCCCACACTGGGTCCCATATCAACAACCCGTCCTAAGGCCGGGAACCCCCCACTACCCAGTGGGACCACAAGTGAGCTCCGCTCAGGAACCCATCGCCGCTATGGTGGGAGCCCTGGTCGGACTCCTCACAGCCATCGCAGCGGGAGAAGACCTCCGCCAAGCAGCGATGCGTGGACTGGCCGCCCTTACAAGACATCAGTATGGATAGAGGGAACCTACGCATACTATACTGGAACCCAGGAGGTATCCAGAAAAAGACCGCCGCACTACAGATTCTTGCCCGGGAACAGGATATCCACATTATCCTCCTGGGTGAGACAAAATTAAAAACATCGGAAAACCTGAAGATTTCGAACTTCTTTGTCTACCGGCAAGATGATGTCTCACCGCGTGGCCACCCTTACCGCGGGACTGCTGCGCTTGTCAGAAGAGACGTCATCCACGAGGAAATCCCAACCATCAAAACAACCCAGACTAAGGCCACAGGAGTGACGGTCAATATCGATGGTAAAGATGTCAAAATCCTGGGAGGCTACCGACCACCTGGCAACAACTTCAACCCCGATGATATAAGAAAGATACTGGACGGGACGACTCCTACTCTGCTGGCGGCGGATTTAAATGCCAAGCATCTGATGTGGGGGTCTAGAGTAATCTCACCATCGGGGAAGAAACTACAGGAAGACGCCGAAAGGAACGGATATGTCGTCATAGGCCCAGACTCGCCTACACACATTCCAAACTGTCCCAGATACCATCCGGATGTTATCGACGTGGTTGCACACCAGAATCTGCACATCCCGGTACACATCGACGTGCTCTACGACCTAGATGAGCAGCACCTCCCGCTGCTCATCACCGTAGGCGCAGAGGCACAAGCTACCCTACCAAGAGGAGAAGTAAAAAAGGTCAACTGGGAGAAATACCAAGCCAGCCTGAAAACTATGACCGTTGGAAAACTGTCAACTCCAGAAGACATCGAACAGTGTGCGATGGAGTTGACAACCACCATACAGAAGGCCAAAGAAGGTGCCACTACCATCACCCAGAAACTAAGGTGGAGAGAGGAGCTGCCCGCAAGACTGCAGAGGATGCGTGACAAAAAGCGAAGCCTCAGAGTTCTGTGGGCCCACACGAGATGCCCAACAGTCAAGGCTGAACTGAACGCACTCGCAGAAAAACTCTCCACCGAAGTCCATATTTGGAAAGGCGCCAATTGGGACAGCCACATAGCCAAAGTATCGGATGACCAAACCAGCCTGCATAGATTGAACCGGCAGCTAACGAGAGCCAAAGTTCCAGTCTGCCCACTACTGGACTCTACCGGCCGGAGGTGCTACCCTGCTGCCCAGCGAGCTGAACTCCTGGCTGATCACCTGTCCGATCAGTTCAAAAACCACCCTGTCCCGAATGATGCTTCGAGGGAAGTCCTGGCCCATCATCGAGAAGTTGCTGACTGTACAGCCGTTCTACTCCAGACCCCGGTCCAACCACTGGAAGGAGACGCCTTCATCACCCCGACCGAAGTTGCTAAGACCGTGAGGAGACTGCAGACCAAGAAGGCACCGGGCATAGACGGCATTACAAATGCAGACCTCAAACAGATGCCATATAGAGGCCTGGTCTGCTTAACCAGGCTTTTTAATGGCATTCTGCGTACCTACCACTTCCCCTCAGCGTGGAAAACCGGGAAGGTTATAATGTTGCCGAAACCGGGGAAAGACAGACGACAACTTGCGAGCTACCGGCCCATCACCCTCTTACCGCATATCGCCAAGTTGTTCGAGCGTCTGCTGCTGCGGAGGCTGCACCCACACTTCACCCCGCGAGAAGAACAGTTCGGCTTCCGCACGCGCCACTCAACGACGCTCCAACTAACAAGAGTGCTGCACCACTTGGCCGAAGAACACAACAGAGGAAGAAGAAGCGTCGCCGTCTTCCTTGATATAGAGAAGGCCTTCGACAGAGTGTGGCACGAAGGCCTCCTCTACAAGATGGCACGTACGACGCTACCGACTTCACTGTTATGCACCATCGCGTCCTTCCTCAAAGAACGGAAGTTCTGTGTGTCCGTCGAGGGCGTCGACTCCGGACTCAGAACAGTCGCAGCGGGCGTACCACAGGGGAGCTGCCTATCGCCCCATTTGTACGCCCTCTACACCGACGACATTCCGACGCTTGGGGAAACTCATCTGCGCCCAGGAGAAAGGGATCTCACGCTTGCCCTGTACGCAGATGACAGTGCATACATCGCGTCATCCACAAGTCCGAGGATAGCGGCAAGGAGGATACAAAAGATCCTGAACATCCTCCCGGAATGGCTCGACAAGTGGCGCATGGCCGTCAATGTGGCGAAGACGACGGCGCTGCTAACCGGCCAGCAACGAATCTTACCACCTCCACTGCAGCTGAGAGGTCAAGATGTCAAATGGGAGTCAACAGTGAAGTACCTGGGCATCTATATTGACCGGACGTTGAGGATGCGCCCACAGGTGGATCACGCCGTCCACCAGGCCAAAGCCGCGAGGGCACTGCTCCGTCCGGTCCTGTACTCTCAGCTGCCTCTTCACACCAAAGTCGGCATATATAAGACTTACGTCAGGACAAGACTGACATATGCCGCACCGGCATGGTATGCTCTCTGTTCAGAAGCTCAAAGAAACCGTCTGCAAATAGTACAAAACGTCACCCTGCGGATGTGCACGGGAGCCGGTCGTTACGTGCGCAATGACGTAATCGCCCGGGACGTGAAGATCGAAACGGTGAGGGAGTTCGTGGTTCGTATGGCGCGCGGTCAGTATGATCGCGCTGACAACGGACCACACCCTCACCTGTGGAACATTGCGCCGCTTCACGCCCGGCCGCCAGACGACGCCGTAACGACCAGGCGTGCACTCCCACGCGACATCGTCCCGGTGACAACGGATGACACAGACGACGCCAGCGAAGAGGAGGCATGAGAGCATACCACGTTGGATATACCCAACCCATACTACCGAAAGAGGGCCGCAACAAGCCCGCACGCTCCCCGGGGGTAGTTGCCCCCGGCGCCCCACCTGGGTAAAGAGGTCTACCTCGAGACCCATTTTCGCAAACCCAAGAAGGGAATGCACGACCCACTTCAGTCAGGCCAGCGAAGCAAAAATCTAATATTACTCGCTTTTAAAACGTACTAAAGTGATATTTCAACAATGGCAGACACAGCGGTAGCTACCGAGGCTCCAGCACCGGCGACACCGGCGAAGAAACCGAAGGCGAGCGCAGCCGCAGCAGGCGGTGCCAAGAAACCTAAGGCGAAACCTACGCATCCGAAGACCTCTGAAATGGTGAACAGCGCCATCAAGGAGCTGAAAGAGCGCAGCGGATCCTCGCTGAAGGCCATCAAGAAATACATCGCCGCCCAGTACAAGGTCGACGCCGAGAAGCTCGCGCCCTTCATCAGGAAGTATCTGAAGAGCGCCGTCGAGTCTGGCGCGCTCATCCAGACCAAGGGCAAGGGCGCATCGGGCAGCTTCAAGCTCGAGTCGAAGTCATCCGGCGCGAAGAAACCCGCCGCCGGTTCGAAGGCAGCCAAATCGACAGGAGCGAAGGAGAGCACGCCCGCCAAGTCCAAGAAGGCCGCCGCTTCATCAGCCGCCGCCGGCAGGGGCAGGAAGGCGGCCGCGTCGTCGCCCGCCAAGTCCAAGCCCGCCATCAAGGACAAGAAGGCCGCAGCCGCCAAGAAGAAGCCCGCCGCCGCCGCCGCCAAGAAAGCGACCGCACCGGCCAAGGCGAAGGGCGCCGCAGCAGCCGCGCCTAAAGCGAAAAGATCCGCCAAGCCTCCCACGAAGAAGCCGAAAGCTCCCAAGCCCAAGAGAGCCGCCGCAGCAGCCACCCCCAAGTCTAAGGCGGCCGCCAAGAAAGCATCCGCCGCCAAGAAGTAAACCTGAAGGCCTGCAGCGAACGCAAGCTACACAGCAACAGCAGAGCAGTGAATAGCATGCAGTCAGTGCGCGCCTCGCATACGCTCCTCCGTCCGTGTTGTTGTTGTTGTTGTTTGTGTGTGTGCGTGTGGTGCTACGATGATGATGATGATCATGTGTTACCATCATCAATCCCATCGCGGCAGCAGCAGCAGCAGCAGCAGCAGCAGCAATCGGCGGAGTGTTGTGCTCATTATTCATGCTCGATCGCTTGTGAGCGGAACGGCGGTACGCCTATTACGCTCTACTCGCACCAAAAACAGCCCTTTTCAGGGCTAACAAATAAATCTGAACATATACGCCATTTACGTTTCATATGTAATGTTTCAGACGACGCTCGATACGATATTTCATATATACGCTCGACAGACACACACTTTTCATAATCTTCATATTAGGAGGTATGACGAATCTTCTTATTCCGCAACGCAAGCAGGCAGGCAGGCAGTATGTTATGTAGGTATATAGATAGGTAATATTTTTCATTCTTCAGGTGAAAAATAAAATAACACATCACCACCCACACAGAGCCCGACTGCCCGACTATCTATCTCTCTATATACTTATTTATTATGTATATCATATCTATCTGGCTGGGTAAAATTATACATATATATGTACATAAATAAATAAAAAATTATATTGAGTTACATACCTATCTATCTACCTATGTATCTAATTTAATGCTTAATAATATTTTAATACTCTCTATCTACGACTAATACTTTCTCTCTCTCTGATCGCGGCGTACGCTATATTGCGGCAGTCACTGCATCCGGCGGTCCGTTTTTATATAAAAGCGTTTTCAACTTGTACTAGTCGTTCAGTCTGTACGAGCAACTCGCGCGCTCCGTACTCCTTATTCGTGTTGTTTTTGACTTAAATTTAAATTTATCAAACATGTCCGGACGTGGTAAGGGCGGTAAAGTAAAGGGGAAGGCAAAGTCGCGTTCTAACCGTGCCGGTCTGCAGTTCCCAGTGGGTCGTATTCATCGACTTTTGCGTAACGGCAACTACGCCGAGCGCGTCGGTGCCGGTGCACCTGTGTACCTGGCCGCCGTGATGGAGTATCTGGCCGCTGAAGTGCTAGAGTTGGCAGGAAACGCCGCGAGGGACAACAAGAAGACCAGGATCATACCTCGTCATCTGCAATTGGCCATCAGGAACGACGAGGAATTGAACAAGCTGCTCTCCGGCGTGACCATCGCACAGGGTGGTGTGCTGCCCAACATCCAGGCCGTCCTCCTGCCGAAGAAGACCGAGAAGAAGGCGTAATAGTGTGTCGTCGCAACGCATCTCCACGAGAGCCGGTACCCGGTGTTTGTTGTGTTACATACTGACTGATGTGTATAATTACGGTGTTGTTTATGGTGTGCGCGCTTTTTCTGCGCTCCTCTGTCGCAACATATAGACAACATCCGTATTCGGTTATGTATGTTAGCAGCATCATCGAGTGACGATCGCTCAAAAAGGCCCTTTTCAGGGCCACAATATGATTCGTATAATTATTATGCTTGTTGGTGTGGTACATAATGTTTTCAATACTTACTTACTACACTCGAGCTTTAATATAATTGTTCTTTAATTAATTCTATGATCAGATTGGTACGATAATAAAAAAAAAAAACGCTAACAATAAAATAAAATTATAATATATACCATGCTAATGCAGTACTCTAAATTAAATACACATAAACAGTTATTACATTAGATTACTTACTTAATTTGTTTTTTTTTTTTTTTTTTTTATAATTTAATTTAATAATTCCATATAGAAGAAGATGGGTCTGTTGTCTATAGATTTTAATAGTAAGATCTATATAATTAGGTAATATATTCAGAATATAAATAACAATGATTATTTATTAACTATTGCCCGTTTTTAACAGACTTCAAAAAAAGGAGGAGGCTTCTCAATTCGACCGTATTATGTTTGATCGCGGATAACTTCGTCGTTTATGAACCGATTTCGATTATTCTTTTTTTGTTCGAAAGGAGATATCCCAAGTGTGGTACCATGGTAATTTTATCGAGGTATGATAAGTATCTCCAGAGATATTGAGATAAACATCTCAAAATTGATTATGAAGATATTATTATTGATTAATTTTCTTTTCTTTTTACTCTCTCTTTAAAGATAATATTAACTAAATTACATAAAAAAAAAAAAAAAAAACTATATTATATATAACACGAGTAATCAAAGATTTAAGCGCGATGCACTGAAATAATTTCAATAATGATTTTGCATCTCGCTCTAAACACATACAACACGGGGTCGCTTTGTACGATGCGGCGCGATCTCGACGACAAGCGGTTAATAAAAGTCGATTTTATCCTCGACGAAAATTCATTCGCACGGTGAACGCATCAGCGGACGCTCGTGTGTTACAGTTGTGAATACCATTCTGTGTGTAGCTAACTTGCAGTGTATCACTTGTAATCATCATGCCGCCCAAGACTAGTGGAAAGGCCGCCAAGAAGTCTGGCAAAGCCCAGAAGAACATCTCCAAGACTGACAAGAAAAAGAAGAAGCACAAGAGGAAGGAGAGTTACGCCATCTACATCTACAAGGTGCTCAAGCAGGTCCACCCCGACACCGGTATCTCCAGCAAGGCCATGTCGATCATGAACTCCTTCGTGAACGACATCTTCGAACGTATCGCTGCCGAGGCGTCCCGCCTGGCGCACTACAACAAGCGTTCCACAATTACATCGAGGGAGGTGCAGACTTCGGTGAGACTCCTGCTGCCCGGCGAACTCGCTAAGCACGCTGTCAGCGAGGGCACCAAGGCCGTAACCAAGTACACCAGCTCCAAGTAAACCGTCCGTGTACGTAACGCGGTCGGTGCGACTTGGTGCACAAAAAGGCCCTTTTCAGGGCCACAAAATTATTCTAATACTTTTACGGTAGACACATAGATGTGTGTTAACCGCAGTATATGTTTGTTGACAACGAATAATATTATGATATGTATAACGCATAAATAAATTTTAATCTTGTGTAGACCAGACTACTACAGATATTGTTCTATTTTTGAATTCATTATGAACATAGAACCGATTATGTTAAATAAACAACGGGATGATATAGGCTAAAATTAATGAGATATACTTATTTACTACTAATATTCGATAGAAACAGCTGAATACTCGTCATTGAATGTTCCTTCTGTTCAATGATATAGCTAGGTATATAAACTATATGATGACTATGGCTTTGCTTCGGCAATTAATGTAACCAACAGGCCTAATGCTGTTTGATGATGATATTATTTATTTTCAAAATTCGTTCTTTAATTATTTATTTTAAAATGAAAAAAGTTATGATATGGAGACGATGATGCGAACGAGGCGTGGCTAGCGCGCGTGCGAGCGAGTGAGAGACTCATCGCTCCTCTAGCACCTATATAAAAGAGCTATAAGACACGCGAACGGTTTTCGTACATTACCATTCGCGTCTCGTCGTCCGTACGATACGATACACGTCGCGTGTGATTTTTATCGTTCTCACTCATTCGTGTGTTCTATAATATTAAATAATGGCACGTACAAAGCAGACCGCTCGTAAGTCCACCGGTGGCAAGGCGCCCCGCAAACAGCTCGCCACCAAGGCGGCGCGCAAGAGCGCACCGGCAACCGGCGGCGTGAAGAAACCTCATCGTTACAGGCCCGGAACCGTCGCTCTGCGTGAGATCCGTCGTTACCAGAAGAGTACAGAGCTGTTGATCCGCAAGCTGCCGTTCCAGCGTCTGGTGCGTGAGATCGCGCAGGACTTCAAGACCGACCTTCGTTTCCAGAGCTCCGCTGTGATGGCTCTGCAAGAAGCGAGCGAGGCTTACCTCGTCGGTCTCTTCGAGGACACCAACCTTTGCGCCATTCACGCGAAACGCGTCACCATCATGCCGAAGGATATCCAGTTGGCGCGCAGGATCAGAGGCGAACGCGCCTAGAGCTCGTATCAATTCTTTCGATCGGCAGTTGTTAACTACGCGGTGTTAGTGCAGTGTAGTTTAGTAGCATTGCAGTTTTCACCATCGTCGCATCGAAGTGAATATAAAAGGCCCTTTTCAGGGCCACATACGTTTCATGATTATATAATTTACTTTATAATTTGTTTCGTTACGGGCGATCATACGATATTATAACGCATACAAACTTATTATTATTAAAATAAATAATACACACGCTACACTACCTCATACCTATCTTAGATATACGAGTATGGATATGTATTTACATCCGTCTGTCTTATTGTATTATGTCTATGTATATTTATTTATTATTTATATATATATATATATATATATAATATATATATATATATAAATAATAAATAAATATACATAGACATAATACAATAAGACAGACGGATGTAAATACCTATATATCTGTATATCACTTAAATGTAATGTGCAGCGCAGGCACGATTACGTATACGTTAGACGTTAAATATTACATTTTTTTTTTTTTTTTTTTTAGTTAAATCTATATATAAGTTAATAATAATAATATTATTTATTTTGCATTAATAAGATTTAGAATAAAAATGAAAATAATTGAATAAACGTCACAGACAGTTTTACCCCCTCGCAATCTATTACCTCGCCCCGCGGTGCTCGTTCGGTCCCGCTCTTGCGTTATTATATAAAAGGAGAATATTCGACGTGTGGATACACCAGTCGTCGTTCGTACGCCGTCTGAATTCGTTGAGCGCGCGAGTCGTATTCTCTAAATCTAAACAAAAATGACCGGTCGCGGTAAGGGAGGAAAAGGTCTGGGGAAAGGTGGCGCTAAGCGTCACAGGAAAGTGCTCCGCGATAACATCCAGGGTATCACGAAGCCAGCCATCCGTCGTCTGGCGCGCAGAGGAGGCGTGAAGCGTATCTCCGGTTTGATCTACGAAGAGACCAGAGGTGTGCTGAAGGTGTTCCTCGAGAACGTGATCCGCGACGCAGTCACATACACCGAGCACGCCAAGAGGAAGACTGTCACCGCCATGGACGTCGTGTACGCCCTGAAGCGTCAGGGCCGCACCCTGTACGGTTTCGGCGGTTAAATCGTCTACGGCGAGGCGCGGCGAGTTTCTTCGTACTCGGGGGGGTGTGTGTGTGTGTGCGTGCGCGTGTTTTTGTGCGGAATGTGATTATGCTGTGCTGTGTACCGTTGTCGTCGTGATGTTCTTTGATGGATGTATTTGTATTGTTCATTTCATCTCATCATGATCATCGCGATGTGCGGACCACGCACGCAGGCGGCTCACAATCCACACGTGCACGTGCATGCCACCCCCGCGCATAGTTCTACGTTGGCGCATCGTATCACATAAAAAAGGCCCTTTTCAGGGCCGCATATGTTTCCTTATTATATATATTATCAATAATATGATAATATTGTTTCTTGACATCGATATTGTTAACGCAAACGCAATTTTTCTATCCGATCAGATCAGATAGAGATCCGTTGTGTATGTATATATAGTATAGGTAGGTACCTACGTTCGTCTTTGATTAATCTTATCTATCTATTCTATATTAATAGTTTGATCATGGACCACAAATCTCTGTGTGTACCTATATATTATGGGTGCATACTGTAAGTTTATAGTGTATGCTTTTTAAGAATAACGTTGTGATGTGACCTATTAGTTAGTTAGTTAGTAGTACACTGGTTATAAATAAAAACCTAAGATTATTATTGTTCAAGGTAACGGATACATAGATAAATACATATTATTTATTTATGTAATACGTACAAGATAATAGAATAGATACACTATAATAGGTATATTGATCAAGTGAAGAAATCGTTCGCATCAGTAAGTCACTGCGATGTGATAGGACGATTCCTCTGTGAGCTCGCGACGCATGGGTACAAATTTTTAACGTAATCTACTATGACATACATATATGTATAGTGTTATTAAAAAACATTTATGAACGCCTCACCTAAATAAGGCATGTAATAAAAATTAAATTTCATACAATATAATTTTAACATAATAAATACCGATACTCGTAGACAACGATAGTCATATGGTTAGGAAATGTACCACGTGTTTTTAGAGCTCCAAAATATTGGTCGTTTTATACTACAATAATGATAATATATACATTGTTCTCTTACTACATATGGAAAACGATATCTTTGGCGTTTGTTTATCGAGTAATACGAGTGAAATACATTAATTTTATAGAGAAATTTCAATTTAAAACATGACACGGCCTTAACGTCGCCGCGAGTCACGCCTATAAATCGATCTACATTAAAGTGTAACACTTTTTTCAGTATAACGATCTATCCATCAGATGGTCATGTTCAAAATGTACCATATTAGATTTTCCGCGAGTTCGGTGTAATAATAAAATAATATAAAAATGCATTTTATTCTGACCGCTGTTAGTGAAAAGTCACGAGCGTTCATACGAGAAATCGTCTCTCGACTCCGGTGTTCTCTATACGGTAAAGATTTCTTATATTTCGATTTATACAATTATAGCCAGCGAAGAGGAGACACAGCGGCATACCACGTAGGTGTAGATGACCACCACGCCATGAAGGCCAACATGCCGAGGAAGGGCTATATCAAGCCCGCAAGATCCCCGAGGGTAGTTGCCCCCGGCGCCCCACCAGGGTAAAGAGGCCAGGCCTCGAGACCCACTAACGCAATCCCAAGAAGGGAACGCAAGACCCACTACTACTACCAGCGAAGCAAAAATCTAATATTACTCGCTTTTAAAACGTACTAAAGTGATATTTCAACAATGGCAGACACAGCGGTAGCTACCGAGGCTCCAGCACCGGCGACACCGGCGAAGAAACCGAAGGCGAGCGCAGCCGCAGCAGGCGGTGCCAAGAAACCTAAGGCGAAACCTACGCATCCGAAGACCTCTGAAATGGTGAACAGCGCCATCAAGGAGCTGAAAGAGCGCAGCGGATCCTCGCTGAAGGCCATCAAGAAATACATCGCCGCCCAGTACAAGGTCGACGCCGAGAAGCTCGCGCCCTTCATCAGGAAGTATCTGAAGAGCGCCGTCGAGTCTGGCGCGCTCATCCAGACCAAGGGCAAGGGCGCATCGGGCAGCTTCAAGCTCGAGTCGAAGTCATCCGGCGCGAAGAAACCCGCCGCCGGTTCGAAGGCAGCCAAATCGACAGGAGCGAAGGAGAGCACGCCCGCCAAGTCCAAGAAGGCCGCCGCTTCATCAGCCGCCGCCGGCAGGGGCAGGAAGGCGGCCGCGTCGTCGCCCGCCAAGTCCAAGCCCGCCATCAAGGACAAGAAGGCCGCAGCCGCCAAGAAGAAGCCCGCCGCCGCCGCCGCCAAGAAAGCGACCGCACCGGCCAAGGCGAAGGGCGCCGCAGCAGCCGCGCCTAAAGCGAAAAGATCCGCCAAGCCTCCCACGAAGAAGCCGAAAGCTCCCAAGCCCAAGAGAGCCGCCGCAGCAGCCACCCCCAAGTCTAAGGCGGCCGCCAAGAAAGCATCCGCCGCCAAGAAGTAAACCTGAAGGCCTGCAGCGAACGCAAGCTACACAGCAACAGCAGAGCAGTGAATAGCATGCAGTCAGTGCGCGCCTCGCATACGCTCCTCCGTCCGTGTTGTTGTTGTTGTTGTTTGTGTGTGTGCGTGTGGTGCTACGATGATGATGATGATCATGTGTTACCATCATCAATCCCATCGCGGCAGCAGCAGCAGCAGCAGCAGCAGCAGCAATCGGCGGAGTGTTGTGCTCATTATTCATGCTCGATCGCTTGTGAGCGGAACGGCGGTACGCCTATTACGCTCTACTCGCACCAAAAACAGCCCTTTTCAGGGCTAACAAATAAATCTGAACATATACGCCATTTACGTTTCATATGTAATGTTTCAGACGACGCTCGATACGATATTTCATATATACGCTCGACAGACACACACTTTTCATAATCTTCATATTAGGAGGTATGACGAATCTTCTTATTCCGCAACGCAAGCAGGCAGGCAGGCAGTATGTTATGTAGGTATATAGATAGGTAATATTTTTCATTCTTCAGGTGAAAAATAAAATAACACATCACCACCCACACAGAGCCCGACTGCCCGACTATCTATCTCTCTATATACTTATTTATTATGTATATCATATCTATCTGGCTGGGTAAAATTATACATATATATGTACATAAATAAATAAAAAATTATATTGAGTTACATACCTATCTATCTACCTATGTATCTAATTTAATGCTTAATAATATTTTAATACTCTCTATCTACGACTAATACTTTCTCTCTCTCTGATCGCGGCGTACGCTATATTGCGGCAGTCACTGCATCCGGCGGTCCGTTTTTATATAAAAGCGTTTTCAACTTGTACTAGTCGTTCAGTCTGTACGAGCAACTCGCGCGCTCCGTACTCCTTATTCGTGTTGTTTTTGACTTAAATTTAAATTTATCAAACATGTCCGGACGTGGTAAGGGCGGTAAAGTAAAGGGGAAGGCAAAGTCGCGTTCTAACCGTGCCGGTCTGCAGTTCCCAGTGGGTCGTATTCATCGACTTTTGCGTAACGGCAACTACGCCGAGCGCGTCGGTGCCGGTGCACCTGTGTACCTGGCCGCCGTGATGGAGTATCTGGCCGCTGAAGTGCTAGAGTTGGCAGGAAACGCCGCGAGGGACAACAAGAAGACCAGGATCATACCTCGTCATCTGCAATTGGCCATCAGGAACGACGAGGAATTGAACAAGCTGCTCTCCGGCGTGACCATCGCACAGGGTGGTGTGCTGCCCAACATCCAGGCCGTCCTCCTGCCGAAGAAGACCGAGAAGAAGGCGTAATAGTGTGTCGTCGCAACGCATCTCCACGAGAGCCGGTACCCGGTGTTTGTTGTGTTACATACTGACTGATGTGTATAATTACGGTGTTGTTTATGGTGTGCGCGCTTTTTCTGCGCTCCTCTGTCGCAACATATAGACAACATCCGTATTCGGTTATGTATGTTAGCAGCATCATCGAGTGACGATCGCTCAAAAAGGCCCTTTTCAGGGCCACAATATGATTCGTATAATTATTATGCTTGTTGGTGTGGTACATAATGTTTTCAATACTTACTTACTACACTCGAGCTTTAATATAATTGTGTTTCTATGATCAGATTGGTACGATAATAAAAAAAAAAAACGCTAACAATAAAATAAAATTATAATATATACCATGCTAATGCAGTACTCTAAATTAAATACACATAAACAGTTATTACATTAGATTACTTACTTAATTTGTTTTTTTTTTTTTTTTTTTTATAATTTAATTTAATAATTCCATATAGAAGAAGATGGGTCTGTTGTCTATAGATTTTAATAGTAAGATCTATATAATTAGGTAATATATTCAGAATATAAATAACAATGATTATTTATTAACTATTGCCCGTTTTTAACAGACTTCAAAAAAAGGAGGAGGCTTCTCAATTCGACCGTATTATGTTTGATCGCGGATAACTTCGTCGTTTATGAACCGATTTCGATTATTCTTTTTTTGTTCGAAAGGAGATATCCCAAGTGTGGTACCATGGTAATTTTATCGAGGTATGATAAGTATCTCCAGAGATATTGAGATAAACATCTCAAAATTGATTATGAAGATATTATTATTGATTAATTTTCTTTTCTTTTTACTCTCTCTTTAAAGATAATATTAACTAAATTACATAAAAAAAAAAAAAAAAACTATATTATATATAACACGAGTAATCAAAGATTTAAGCGCGATGCACTGAAATAATTTCAATAATGATTTTGCATCTCGCTCTAAACACATACAACACGGGGTCGCTTTGTACGATGCGGCGCGATCTCGACGACAAGCGGTTAATAAAAGTCGATTTTATCCTCGACGAAAATTCATTCGCACGGTGAACGCATCAGCGGACGCTCGTGTGTTACAGTTGTGAATACCATTCTGTGTGTAGCTAACTTGCAGTGTATCACTTGTAATCATCATGCCGCCCAAGACTAGTGGAAAGGCCGCCAAGAAGTCTGGCAAAGCCCAGAAGAACATCTCCAAGACTGACAAGAAAAAGAAGAAGCACAAGAGGAAGGAGAGTTACGCCATCTACATCTACAAGGTGCTCAAGCAGGTCCACCCCGACACCGGTATCTCCAGCAAGGCCATGTCGATCATGAACTCCTTCGTGAACGACATCTTCGAACGTATCGCTGCCGAGGCGTCCCGCCTGGCGCACTACAACAAGCGTTCCACAATTACATCGAGGGAGGTGCAGACTTCGGTGAGACTCCTGCTGCCCGGCGAACTCGCTAAGCACGCTGTCAGCGAGGGCACCAAGGCCGTAACCAAGTACACCAGCTCCAAGTAAACCGTCCGTGTACGTAACGCGGTCGGTGCGACTTGGTGCACAAAAAGGCCCTTTTCAGGGCCACAAAATTATTCTAATACTTTTACGGTAGACACATAGATGTGTGTTAACCGCAGTATATGTTTGTTGACAACGAATAATATTATGATATGTATAACGCATAAATAAATTTTAATCTTGTGTAGACCAGACTACTACAGATATTGTTCTATTTTTGAATTCATTATGAACATAGAACCGATTATGTTAAATAAACAACGGGATGATATAGGCTAAAATTAATGAGATATACTTATTTACTACTAATATTCGATAGAAACAGCTGAATACTCGTCATTGAATGTTCCTTCTGTTCAATGATATAGCTAGGTATATAAACTATATGATGACTATGGCTTTGCTTCGGCAATTAATGTAACCAACAGGCCTAATGCTGTTTGATGATGATATTATTTATTTTCAAAATTCGTTCTTTAATTATTTATTTTAAAATGAAAAAAGTTATGATATGGAGACGATGATGCGAACGAGGCGTGGCTAGCGCGCGTGCGAGCGAGTGAGAGACTCATCGCTCCTCTAGCACCTATATAAAAGAGCTATAAGACACGCGAACGGTTTTCGTACATTACCATTCGCGTCTCGTCGTCCGTACGATACGATACACGTCGCGTGTGATTTTTATCGTTCTCACTCATTCGTGTGTTCTATAATATTAAATAATGGCACGTACAAAGCAGACCGCTCGTAAGTCCACCGGTGGCAAGGCGCCCCGCAAACAGCTCGCCACCAAGGCGGCGCGCAAGAGCGCACCGGCAACCGGCGGCGTGAAGAAACCTCATCGTTACAGGCCCGGAACCGTCGCTCTGCGTGAGATCCGTCGTTACCAGAAGAGTACAGAGCTGTTGATCCGCAAGCTGCCGTTCCAGCGTCTGGTGCGTGAGATCGCGCAGGACTTCAAGACCGACCTTCGTTTCCAGAGCTCCGCTGTGATGGCTCTGCAAGAAGCGAGCGAGGCTTACCTCGTCGGTCTCTTCGAGGACACCAACCTTTGCGCCATTCACGCGAAACGCGTCACCATCATGCCGAAGGATATCCAGTTGGCGCGCAGGATCAGAGGCGAACGCGCCTAGAGCTCGTATCAATTCTTTCGATCGGCAGTTGTTAACTACGCGGTGTTAGTGCAGTGTAGTTTAGTAGCATTGCAGTTTTCACCATCGTCGCATCGAAGTGAATATAAAAGGCCCTTTTCAGGGCCACATACGTTTCATGATTATATAATTTACTTTATAATTTGTTTCGTTACGGGCGATCATACGATATTATAACGCATACAAACTTATTATTATTAAAATAAATAATACACACGCTACACTACCTCATACCTATCTTAGATATACGAGTATGGATATGTATTTACATCCGTCTGTCTTATTGTATTATGTCTATGTATATTTATTTATTATTTATATATATATATATATATATATATATAATATATATATATATATAAATAATAAATAAATATACATAGACATAATACAATAAGACAGACGGATGTAAATACCTATATATCTGTATATCACTTAAATGTAATGTGCAGCGCAGGCACGATTACGTATACGTTAGACGTTAAATATTACATTTTTTTTTTTTTTTTTTTTAGTTAAATCTATATATAAGTTAATAATAATAATATTATTTATTTTGCATTAATAAGATTTAGAATAAAAATGAAAATAATTGAATAAACGTCACAGACAGTTTTACCCCCTCGCAATCTATTACCTCGCCCCGCGGTGCTCGTTCGGTCCCGCTCTTGCGTTATTATATAAAAGGAGAATATTCGACGTGTGGATACACCAGTCGTCGTTCGTACGCCGTCTGAATTCGTTGAGCGCGCGAGTCGTATTCTCTAAATCTAAACAAAAATGACCGGTCGCGGTAAGGGAGGAAAAGGTCTGGGGAAAGGTGGCGCTAAGCGTCACAGGAAAGTGCTCCGCGATAACATCCAGGGTATCACGAAGCCAGCCATCCGTCGTCTGGCGCGCAGAGGAGGCGTGAAGCGTATCTCCGGTTTGATCTACGAAGAGACCAGAGGTGTGCTGAAGGTGTTCCTCGAGAACGTGATCCGCGACGCAGTCACATACACCGAGCACGCCAAGAGGAAGACTGTCACCGCCATGGACGTCGTGTACGCCCTGAAGCGTCAGGGCCGCACCCTGTACGGTTTCGGCGGTTAAATCGTCTACGGCGAGGCGCGGCGAGTTTCTTCGTACTCGGGGGGGTGTGTGTGTGTGTGCGTGCGCGTGTTTTTGTGCGGAATGTGATTATGCTGTGCTGTGTACCGTTGTCGTCGTGATGTTCTTTGATGGATGTATTTGTATTGTTCATTTCATCTCATCATGATCATCGCGATGTGCGGACCACGCACGCAGGCGGCTCACAATCCACACGTGCACGTGCATGCCACCCCCGCGCATAGTTCTACGTTGGCGCATCGTATCACATAAAAAAGGCCCTTTTCAGGGCCGCATATGTTTCCTTATTATATATATTATCAATAATATGATAATATTGTTTCTTGACATCGATATTGTTAACGCAAACGCAATTTTTCTATCCGATCAGATCAGATAGAGATCCGTTGTGTATGTATATATAGTATAGGTAGGTACCTACGTTCGTCTTTGATTAATCTTATCTATCTATTCTATATTAATAGTTTGATCATGGACCACAAATCTCTGTGTGTACCTATATATTATGGGTGCATACTGTAAGTTTATAGTGTATGCTTTTTAAGAATAACGTTGTGATGTGACCTATTAGTTAGTTAGTTAGTAGTACACTGGTTATAAATAAAAACCTAAGATTATTATTGTTCAAGGTAACGGATACATAGATAAATACATATTATTTATTTATGTAATACGTACAAGATAATAGAATAGATACACTATAATAGGTATATTGATCAAGTGAAGAAATCGTTCGCATCAGTAAGTCACTGCGATGTGATAGGACGATTCCTCTGTGAGCTCGCGACGCATGGGTACAAATTTTTAACGTAATCTACTATGACATACATATATGTATAGTGTTATTAAAAAACATTTATGAACGCCTCACCTAAATAAGGCATGTAATAAAAATTAAATTTCATACAATATAATTTTAACATAATAAATACCGATACTCGTAGACAACGATAGTCATATGGTTAGGAAATGTACCACGTGTTTTTAGAGCTCCAAAATATTGGTCGTTTTATACTACAATAATGATAATATATACATTGTTCTCTTACTACATATGGAAAACGATATCTTTGGCGTTTGTTTATCGAGTAATACGAGTGAAATACATTAATTTTATAGAGAAATTTCAATTTAAAACATGACACGGCCTTAACGTCGCCGCGAGTCACGCCTATAAATCGATCTACATTAAAGTGTAACACTTTTTTCAGTATAACGATCTATCCATCAGATGGTCATGTTCAAAATGTACCATATTAGATTTTCCGCGAGTTCGGTGTAATAATAAAATAATATAAAAATGCATTTTATTCTGACCGCTGTTAGTGAAAAGTCACGAGCGTTCATACGAGAAATCGTCTCTCGACTCCGGTGTTCTCTATACGGTAAAGATTTCTTATATTTCGATTTATACAATTATAGCCAGCGAAGAGGAGACACAGCGGCATACCACGTAGGTGTAGATGACCACCACGCCATGAAGGCCAACATGCCGAGGAAGGGCTATATCAAGCCCGCAAGATCCCCGAGGGTAGTTGCCCCCGGCGCCCCACCAGGGTAAAGAGGCCAGGCCTCGAGACCCACTAACGCAATCCCAAGAAGGGAACGCAAGACCCACTACTACTACCAGCGAAGCAAAAATCTAATATTACTCGCTTTTAAAACGTACTAAAGTGATATTTCAACAATGGCAGACACAGCGGTAGCTACCGAGGCTCCAGCACCGGCGACACCGGCGAAGAAACCGAAGGCGAGCGCAGCCGCAGCAGGCGGTGCCAAGAAACCTAAGGCGAAACCTACGCATCCGAAGACCTCTGAAATGGTGAACAGCGCCATCAAGGAGCTGAAAGAGCGCAGCGGATCCTCGCTGAAGGCCATCAAGAAATACATCGCCGCCCAGTACAAGGTCGACGCCGAGAAGCTCGCGCCCTTCATCAGGAAGTATCTGAAGAGCGCCGTCGAGTCTGGCGCGCTCATCCAGACCAAGGGCAAGGGCGCATCGGGCAGCTTCAAGCTCGAGTCGAAGTCATCCGGCGCGAAGAAACCCGCCGCCGGTTCGAAGGCAGCCAAATCGACAGGAGCGAAGGAGAGCACGCCCGCCAAGTCCAAGAAGGCCGCCGCTTCATCAGCCGCCGCCGGCAGGGGCAGGAAGGCGGCCGCGTCGTCGCCCGCCAAGTCCAAGCCCGCCATCAAGGACAAGAAGGCCGCAGCCGCCAAGAAGAAGCCCGCCGCCGCCGCCGCCAAGAAAGCGACCGCACCGGCCAAGGCGAAGGGCGCCGCAGCAGCCGCGCCTAAAGCGAAAAGATCCGCCAAGCCTCCCACGAAGAAGCCGAAAGCTCCCAAGCCCAAGAGAGCCGCCGCAGCAGCCACCCCCAAGTCTAAGGCGGCCGCCAAGAAAGCATCCGCCGCCAAGAAGTAAACCTGAAGGCCTGCAGCGAACGCAAGCTACACAGCAACAGCAGAGCAGTGAATAGCATGCAGTCAGTGCGCGCCTCGCATACGCTCCTCCGTCCGTGTTGTTGTTGTTGTTGTTTGTGTGTGTGCGTGTGGTGCTACGATGATGATGATGATCATGTGTTACCATCATCAATCCCATCGCGGCAGCAGCAGCAGCAGCAGCAGCAGCAGCAATCGGCGGAGTGTTGTGCTCATTATTCATGCTCGATCGCTTGTGAGCGGAACGGCGGTACGCCTATTACGCTCTACTCGCACCAAAAACAGCCCTTTTCAGGGCTAACAAATAAATCTGAACATATACGCCATTTACGTTTCATATGTAATGTTTCAGACGACGCTCGATACGATATTTCATATATACGCTCGACAGACACACACTTTTCATAATCTTCATATTAGGAGGTATGACGAATCTTCTTATTCCGCAACGCAAGCAGGCAGGCAGGCAGTATGTTATGTAGGTATATAGATAGGTAATATTTTTCATTCTTCAGGTGAAAAATAAAATAACACATCACCACCCACACAGAGCCCGACTGCCCGACTATCTATCTCTCTATATACTTATTTATTATGTATATCATATCTATCTGGCTGGGTAAAATTATACATATATATGTACATAAATAAATAAAAAATTATATTGAGTTACATACCTATCTATCTACCTATGTATCTAATTTAATGCTTAATAATATTTTAATACTCTCTATCTACGACTAATACTTTCTCTCTCTCTGATCGCGGCGTACGCTATATTGCGGCAGTCACTGCATCCGGCGGTCCGTTTTTATATAAAAGCGTTTTCAACTTGTACTAGTCGTTCAGTCTGTACGAGCAACTCGCGCGCTCCGTACTCCTTATTCGTGTTGTTTTTGACTTAAATTTAAATTTATCAAACATGTCCGGACGTGGTAAGGGCGGTAAAGTAAAGGGGAAGGCAAAGTCGCGTTCTAACCGTGCCGGTCTGCAGTTCCCAGTGGGTCGTATTCATCGACTTTTGCGTAACGGCAACTACGCCGAGCGCGTCGGTGCCGGTGCACCTGTGTACCTGGCCGCCGTGATGGAGTATCTGGCCGCTGAAGTGCTAGAGTTGGCAGGAAACGCCGCGAGGGACAACAAGAAGACCAGGATCATACCTCGTCATCTGCAATTGGCCATCAGGAACGACGAGGAATTGAACAAGCTGCTCTCCGGCGTGACCATCGCACAGGGTGGTGTGCTGCCCAACATCCAGGCCGTCCTCCTGCCGAAGAAGACCGAGAAGAAGGCGTAATAGTGTGTCGTCGCAACGCATCTCCACGAGAGCCGGTACCCGGTGTTTGTTGTGTTACATACTGACTGATGTGTATAATTACGGTGTTGTTTATGGTGTGCGCGCTTTTTCTGCGCTCCTCTGTCGCAACATATAGACAACATCCGTATTCGGTTATGTATGTTAGCAGCATCATCGAGTGACGATCGCTCAAAAAGGCCCTTTTCAGGGCCACAATATGATTCGTATAATTATTATGCTTGTTGGTGTGGTACATAATGTTTTCAATACTTACTTACTACACTCGAGCTTTAATATAATTGTGTTTCTATGATCAGATTGGTACGATAATAAAAAAAAAAAACGCTAACAATAAAATAAAATTATAATATATACCATGCTAATGCAGTACTCTAAATTAAATACACATAAACAGTTATTACATTAGATTACTTACTTAATTTGTTTTTTTTTTTTTTTTTTTTATAATTTAATTTAATAATTCCATATAGAAGAAGATGGGTCTGTTGTCTATAGATTTTAATAGTAAGATCTATATAATTAGGTAATATATTCAGAATATAAATAACAATGATTATTTATTAACTATTGCCCGTTTTTAACAGACTTCAAAAAAAGGAGGAGGCTTCTCAATTCGACCGTATTATGTTTGATCGCGGATAACTTCGTCGTTTATGAACCGATTTCGATTATTCTTTTTTTGTTCGAAAGGAGATATCCCAAGTGTGGTACCATGGTAATTTTATCGAGGTATGATAAGTATCTCCAGAGATATTGAGATAAACATCTCAAAATTGATTATGAAGATATTATTATTGATTAATTTTCTTTTCTTTTTACTCTCTCTTTAAAGATAATATTAACTAAATTACATAAAAAAAAAAAAAAAAAACTATATTATATATAACACGAGTAATCAAAGATTTAAGCGCGATGCACTGAAATAATTTCAATAATGATTTTGCATCTCGCTCTAAACACATACAACACGGGGTCGCTTTGTACGATGCGGCGCGATCTCGACGACAAGCGGTTAATAAAAGTCGATTTTATCCTCGACGAAAATTCATTCGCACGGTGAACGCATCAGCGGACGCTCGTGTGTTACAGTTGTGAATACCATTCTGTGTGTAGCTAACTTGCAGTGTATCACTTGTAATCATCATGCCGCCCAAGACTAGTGGAAAGGCCGCCAAGAAGTCTGGCAAAGCCCAGAAGAACATCTCCAAGACTGACAAGAAAAAGAAGAAGCACAAGAGGAAGGAGAGTTACGCCATCTACATCTACAAGGTGCTCAAGCAGGTCCACCCCGACACCGGTATCTCCAGCAAGGCCATGTCGATCATGAACTCCTTCGTGAACGACATCTTCGAACGTATCGCTGCCGAGGCGTCCCGCCTGGCGCACTACAACAAGCGTTCCACAATTACATCGAGGGAGGTGCAGACTTCGGTGAGACTCCTGCTGCCCGGCGAACTCGCTAAGCACGCTGTCAGCGAGGGCACCAAGGCCGTAACCAAGTACACCAGCTCCAAGTAAACCGTCCGTGTACGTAACGCGGTCGGTGCGACTTGGTGCACAAAAAGGCCCTTTTCAGGGCCACAAAATTATTCTAATACTTTTACGGTAGACACATAGATGTGTGTTAACCGCAGTATATGTTTGTTGACAACGAATAATATTATGATATGTATAACGCATAAATAAATTTTAATCTTGTGTAGACCAGACTACTACAGATATTGTTCTATTTTTGAATTCATTATGAACATAGAACCGATTATGTTAAATAAACAACGGGATGATATAGGCTAAAATTAATGAGATATACTTATTTACTACTAATATTCGATAGAAACAGCTGAATACTCGTCATTGAATGTTCCTTCTGTTCAATGATATAGCTAGGTATATAAACTATATGATGACTATGGCTTTGCTTCGGCAATTAATGTAACCAACAGGCCTAATGCTGTTTGATGATGATATTATTTATTTTCAAAATTCGTTCTTTAATTATTTATTTTAAAATGAAAAAAGTTATGATATGGAGACGATGATGCGAACGAGGCGTGGCTAGCGCGCGTGCGAGCGAGTGAGAGACTCATCGCTCCTCTAGCACCTATATAAAAGAGCTATAAGACACGCGAACGGTTTTCGTACATTACCATTCGCGTCTCGTCGTCCGTACGATACGATACACGTCGCGTGTGATTTTTATCGTTCTCACTCATTCGTGTGTTCTATAATATTAAATAATGGCACGTACAAAGCAGACCGCTCGTAAGTCCACCGGTGGCAAGGCGCCCCGCAAACAGCTCGCCACCAAGGCGGCGCGCAAGAGCCCCCGCCCCGCCTGCAATATCGCCAGTGCCGTTCGAGCTGAGTGAAGAATCACTCGCTCACGGCTCACAAGAAGACGTACCTTCAACTCCCAAGGCAACAAGCAGAACCAGATCGTCTTCTTCTTCAACATCCGGTACATCACGCTCTGCTCAGAGCACACAAAACCGCACCAACAACCGCTCTCCTGCATCAGAAGAGGAAAACGAAGATGGGAACGTCGAACCAACCGACTCCACTTCGTATGTTGGTATCGAGTCCGTCCCGATGGACCAAGCACCCATACCGTCGCCACCGACTCCACCGCCAGAAGCTGCAGCATCTTACGCCGCGGCACTGGCATCACCGCCGCCGAGAATTCAAACCTCACCTATGCAAACTGGACCAGCGACACAATCTCCGCCAGTACAAGCGGGACCATCTGGACTGCCGGCCAGCACACAACCAACCGCAAACACCGCCACAACTGGCCAAATGAAAGGATACCCACCAATTATAGTGGAAACCTTACCAAATTGGCCGGAACATCTACGGGCCCTCAGACAAAAGCTCGGCCACATTCCGTCAGCCCGTCCCATGGGAAAAGGAATTAAATTTACCCCTACAACACCGGAAGAATTCCGAGGGATACAAGCGTACTTAAATACCTTGTCAGAGAGCGACCCAGGACTTTCTTGGTTCGCCTACGCCTTAAAAAATGAAAGGCCCCAAAAAGTGGCGTTATGGGGCATTCCGAGAGAAACTCCGCCCGAAATAATTAAAGAGGACTTAGAGAAGAAAGGCTTCCCAGTACGACTGGTCCGAGGCCTGCCTTCAAGAAGACAGACAAACAAGTGCGTCTATCATATTCAGTTAGACGCACTCAGCAAAGAACAGTTGGAAGAACTTTACGCCACCAAAGAACTTCTCAACATGCCAGGGGTGCACATCGAGGCGTGGAGGGGGAAATCAACGATGCCGCAGTGTCATCGTTGTCAAGGTTTTGGCCACTCCTCAACCCATTGTCACCGGCCACTCCACTGTGTCAAATGTTCCGGCCCGCACCCCGGCTCCCAATGTCCGAAGAAGCCCGAAGATCCCCCCTGCTGCACCAATTGCCAGGGAAACCACGTTGCAAACAGCAGGAACTGCGCGATTTACCGGCGAGAGGCACGTAAACGAGACATAAGACTACCGGGGCCTCCTCCCAGTAACCACCAAGATCAGCCCCAGCCACAACCACGACCACGGCAAAGATCCTCATCTCGTCCCCTAAGGGAAGCAGAACCTCTCCCTCCAAGGACGATTCAACATAACCAGCCGTTGTTCTACCAGCCTGCAACACCTGCCGGATGGGCATGGCCGATACAACCTTACGGTACGGCCACACTACGTCCACCAGCAAACGAGCCTACTACAAGAGGCCAACTGCCGCCTAAGAAGAAAAAGAAGACGAAGAAAAGAGGCAGACGAGGACGAGGTAGCGCAGCCCCGACAGCCGCCTCAACCCCAGTACCTCCGCACTTACCCCTACCAGCTTTTGTGCCATACACATCTGCACAACCCCAACTTCAACCGATGCAAACTGCACAACAAGTACCGAGTTACCCGACCCCAGTAGCGTCAGTCTCGGCATACCCACCCCTACCACAAGTAAGACCTCGCTCAAGAAGAGGAGCACCGAGAAGAAGAACACCTCGTGAGCTCACCCCTGCAACCGCGGGACCACCTACAGAGAGGTCAGAACCAGCGCCACCGCCACGAGCAGCCACCACGCAAACAGCGACGGCAGCAACCCCGACGCCTGCGCCACGATCTGGCCAAACTCAAACCGGCCCACGACCAGACTCAAGGGTACATTTCACCCCGGTCACTCGTGTTGAAACGCGCACCACTAACACAGCACCGAGAGTCACAAGGCCCACCCCGAGGACAGCACAATATATAAGAGGTATACCTCTACAGTACGCGCAACCACGGATGCCACTGCCATATCCTCCGCAAGTATGGGGAATACCATCTACAGCAGGCCCACCACAATGGGTACCACCCCCACCACAACCACAACCCGTCTTCAGACAGGGAGCCCCCCGATACACAACGGGACCAGAGTTGAGTGCCGCTCAGGAACCCATCACCGCTATGGTGGGAGCCCTGGTCGGTCTACTCACGGCCATTGCTGCAGGAGAGGACCTCCGAATAGCGGCGATGCGCGGACTTACCGTACTCCAAGGACTTCTGTATGGATAAAGCATTCAGAATCATCTATTGGAACCCGGGCGGGGTCAAAAATAAAACCGAAGAGTTAAAGATGCTTGCCCAATCGCAGGACGCCCATATAATCCTGTTGGGTGAGACAAAACTTAAGGCGACAGACACACTCAAGATGGCCAACTACTTCGTGTATCGACAAGATGACCAAACTCCACAAGGGCGCCCCTATCGTGGAACGGCTGCACTAGTCAGGAGGGACATAATACACGAAGAGCTGATCACGCCTCAAACCGTCTCAACCAAAGCCACAGGAGTGGTTATCCATATGCAAGGTGTGGATGTGAAAATACTGGGAGGATACCGTCCACCTTTGCAATCATTCAATACCGAGGACATGAGGAAGATCCTCGATGGCAGAACTCCTACACTATTAGCTGCAGACCTCAATGCCAAGCACTTGGTATGGGGTTCTCGCGTGATTTCACCGTCGGGGAGAAAACTCCATGAGGATGCCGAGAGAAACGGGTATGTTGTGGTCGGACCTGACTCCCCCACACATATCCCCAACTGCCCGCGATACCAAGCAGACGTTCTGGATGTTGTTGCTCATCAACTTCTACCTGTCCCAATACACATAGATGTACTCTATGACTTGAATGAGCAACACCTCCCAATACTGATCACCATGGGTGCCTCAGTCGATGCAACCCTCCCCAGAGGACTACGGAAAAGGACAAACTGGGAGAAATACAAGACCGAACTTAAATCTCTGTCAGTCGGCAAATTATCCACTCCAGCAGAAGTGGAAAAATGTGCAAAGGATTTAACGACGGAGATAAGGAAGGCCAAAGAGGGAGCCACAACCACCGAGAAAAGGACTCACTGGAGGGAAGAACTGCCGAGGAAACTGAAGGACATGCGGGACAAAAAGCGTGAACTGAGAAGACTTTGGGCTTGGTCTCGCTGTCCCACAATCAAAAGAGAGCTCAACACCCTGTCCG